>OW386289.2:114064246-115535079 GCA_936432065.2 Rutpela maculata
TCCTACAGAAAATGTCGTTATTCCTTTTTTTAAAGTCTTAGATCAAAAATGAGCCCAAACTGAGTTTCTTACGTACAGAACTTTCCCAGATACAGCGCTTCAAAAATTGGCAATTGTTTCCAAAAAGTGAAAAAATTTCGCATTGATCTTGTACCTTGCCAAATATCGAGAAAAATACTCATCCCATGAGGAAAGTCATAGGTAATTAATTTGTAATAAAATTTAGTTTTAGTTAGAGCTCAAAAGGATGCCCCTAGGTCTAATAGTTCCTTCGAAACTGACATAAAACGAAAAGTTCGGATAGAATGGATTTGGGGAGAAATCAATGTATACAGTTCACATAGTAACTGGTTTTTATTATAAAAAGATGTAATTACGATAATTAATATTCACATGTTAAAAAACCGCTGCCCAAGGAATCACTACTTCCACATCCAGATTTTCTATCCAAATAGGGGCGGGGTTGTATTCGTCGTTGTAATTCTCAAGTTGAACAGATGGAACTTTCTGGCATGAGTTGCCACAGCAAAATTTGAATAGTGCTGATCATTTTAATCTGGCTTTGTATTAAGTGCAGTAGATTCTGCGACGCGGGACCATGGTGGTAGTGACTAAGATGAGTCCCCGATCGTCGATGTTCCACCCCGTTTTTATTAGCGCTCCAACCACTTCTAAACTTAGTGGTAAGTTCTATAAGAACGGTGGCTTGCTGCGTCTTCCATTGGGGACAAACGAGCAAGGTTAACTTTTGTGTTGGTTGCCATCTTTATGAAAAGCTGATAGCTACTCAAAGTGTTCTTCTTTATATCACCCCCGCTGTAAAGAGCCATAAAGCATTTCTCCCCAGCTGGCTATGGCCTCATGCAGCCAGTTCCATGAGGTGGGGATTTTTCTGGCCAACTTCGTTTTTCCCTGCCAGAAAGAGAGAGAGTTGGTGTCACACCCGTTAAAGACATGCATAAAAAGATCAATCTTTTGCGGGTATTGGGTGACTCCGTGGGTGTAAGATGAGCTTGAGAAATGAACACACCCAGCTTTACGTTTGCCACTTTTCTGGAGATAGACATTCGTTGCAGCTGAGTCCAAATCATTGAGGAGGACCAGGAGGTCCACGTCTTCTCCAATAACGATAACACGGTCAACACTTTGTTTCAACACTTTGTTTCTACGACAAAACTGATGTAATAATGAATTAAATAGAGAGTGGAGGTAGGACAGAGGAAGACAGTTCGGCAGGAATACTCCATTGGGTTGTTTCGAGGGGAAGTGGTACGACACTACGGCAGTGGAACTTAGCTAGTGGCGCGTGTTTATAATTATTCTTGGATTTATTCTTATGCTATTGGAGAAGAGAAGATACGAGTAATTATTTATACTTATTAGCAAAAACCAAAAGATTTGTCTGTACTTTTTTGTTTGAAACAAGGTACCTCATTTCGGTAAATATGATATTATGATTATAATAATGATAACAATAATACAACACATGCAAAATCTGCTTATACATTGTTTTTGGCATATAATTGATGTTTGTTTTGCTCAAAACTGTTTACGTCGATTTTTCCCAAAATCCATTTTATCCGTGGTTTTATACCATTTTCGGTGAACTATTGGGCCTATGGGCGTCCTTTTAAGCTCAAATTAAAACTACATAAATTTACTACAAATTCATTTCCTATGACTTTCCTCATGAAATGAGTACTTTTCCCGATATTTGACAAGATCCATGACCAATACGAAATTTCTTCACTTTGGAGACAATTGCCAATTTTTGTAGAGCTGTACCTCAGAAAATTCTGGATGTACGGAACTCGGTGTGGGCTTGATTATAATTTACTTTAAAAAGGAATAATAACATTTTCTGTAGAGCGCATACTTTAGGAGATATTGAGCAGAACCGAAACAAGAACAAAAATGTCGCTATTTTTTTGGGCATTGCGCAGCTCGCACAGGTCTTTCAAAGCTGCAATCTTAATCATCCTCATACATTATATCTATAATTAAACAGATGTGTAAACAAAATCGAGTATGAATATATGCAATATGCAATATTTTAAACACATTTAGTTCAAAAACATAAATGTAAATAAGAAAATGTTAGACAAAATCACTAGAAATGTAAGATCTATTTTCTCTTTAGTCGTTACTTTCATCATTAGATATTTATCATCTTCTGCTTCCATAAACAAAATGTCAATTTGCACCCTGGTCAAAACGGCAGATTTCTTTGTTAAGTATATCCGACATTCTTCTTCTTTAGGGAATTTGGCAATATTTAAGTTCTTCTTTTGCTTTTAACATTGAATATTAACTCCAGAAAGTTGATAGAGCTAATGTCTATGGTTTTTCAGATATGTAAGCCAAAATAACATCTTCAGTAATTGTCTTGACCTTTTTCTCTTGAGTTCAAATTTCGAACAAATGGTAGAAATTTTCATACCTCTGTTTAACTTATCGGGCAATAGCTGCATGACAGTAAAAAATTTCATTTGGCATGATTTGTACATTGTTTTTCTAATTACTTTTCATAATTTCGGCGTGAAATCAGTTTTTGAAAATCGTATAATAAAGTCTGATAGAACTAAGAATTGTTATTTTGTTGCTATTAAGTTTCTTCGCACATATGATTTTTTTTATTATTCCAATAATTCTGATATGTCAATTAAAAGTTGTCAAAAATCCGGTTGCTTTCCGGACTAGTCCGGAAAAATGCTACTTTCGGAACAAAATGGATGTTCTCGGGCGGTTGCCGAAAATATTTAGTAATGAATAAGAACTTCTGTGATGGTTCTGCTCCGTGTCGTAGAAAATATAAATTGGAAAAATATAACATGAGACCAGCGGCAACGGAAAAGCAAAACAACTTACGTAGAAATCAAGAAAAATCTGAAGACATACCAGTTGGTAGACGCCTAAGAGCGTTCTCCAAAGTGCAGGGTTTGTGTAATCAAAAAATTGCTGAGGAAATATTAATTAATAATTTAATTGAAATTTAATTTTTTTAATTAAAATAATAATTAAATCATTTCTTGTACTCTAGAAAATTACAAAGATCATCAATTAATAGACAGACTTTTTTCATAGATTATACATTACTATCAGTCAACTGTTTGCTTTTAGAAGTAAATTTCTAATTTACCAATGTTAATATTTTTCCAACAATATCAGTTATTTCAAGTTTCTTTACATGAGTGCAATATCAGATTCTGTAAATAAAATACATAGATAACAGTATTTTTCCTGAAATGCTTTTCAGCATTATCGTTCTATTTCTTGATGTAGACAACAATCCTTACTAGCGAAATCCAATCACATGAGAATACAATTCTGTCATCTCGTGGCAGCTCGTTCTCCCAAGATAGTCCATGATTGATTCAAGTAGTGGTAATTGCATTGTGCATTGAGAATAGAATAATAGTACTCTGTATTTAATTTTTATGAAATGAGGATTTCTATTCATTTTTGTAATGGAAATCTTATACTGGATAAGACCACACATTATTTATTTGGATTACAATGCGCAATGGTTAGTTTAAGTTAAAATATGCACTGAATAGCCCACTTGAATGAAGTATTTGGCTTAGTAACTAATACAAAAAATAGATCTTGTGTATTTCTGTAATGTTTAGAATAAAATGGAATGTATGGTTTTTAAATGTTAATATGCCTTCTAAATCTAGCTGATTCAAATTTGTGCCGCTAAAACGGTATCAGAACTGACTATCTTGTGATAATTTAATTTATCTTATAATAAAATTTAATAAATATTATTTTAAAAAACAAAATATTTGATTTCTAGAAATAAAGATAATCCTCATACATTATATATATAATTAAACAGAAGTATAAGTAAAAAATAAAATCAAAATATAATCTAGTTCCAGATCTCGTTAAACAGATGCGTATACCAAAGCAAATCAATAGCTTAAACAGTTCCAGAGTAATCGTGCGCACAAAAAAAAGTTAGACAGACCGACAGAACGACAGACAGAATTTTTTTGCTCAAACTTAAAATGTCGACGTTTCGTGACATTTTAAGCCTATTTGAACAATACAAATTTTCAAATTTTTTTTTTTGCGTTACTATAGTTCCACTGGATGTGGAAGTAATAAAGTATGCAATATATGCAATATGCAATATTTTGAACACATTTATTTGAAAATACAAATGCAAATAAGTAAGTACATTATTCTGTAGCTTCCTATGTTATTTTACTTCCACGTCCAGTGGAAGTATAGTAACGACAAAAAAATTTTAAAAATTTTTATTGTCCAAATAGGCTTAAAATGTCATGAAACGTCGAGATTTTAAGTTTGAGCGAAAAAAAAATTTCTGTCTGTCTGTCGGTCTGTCTGTCGGTCTGTCTGTCTGTAACTTTTTTTGTGCGCACGTTTACTCTGGAACCGTTTAAGATATTGACTTGAAATTTGGTACACATATGTATTTTAACGAGATCTAGAACTATATTTTCATCTTGTTCCGTCGAAGGGTTGGGGTAAATTTGGGGAAGTCAAGCAGGTACGAGTCCACGAAATTGGTATTTAGTATATACAAGAGAAGCTACGGTCTCAAAAAAAAATTTGGCATTAGCCACCCTCATTACCACCCCCACACCTTTATTAAAGGGGATGAAAAAAAATTGTGATTAAGTGTATGTACAGGAACCAGAAACCTCAAAATATTTTTTTACTTCATCCACCCCCCCACTACCACCCCCCTATCACCACCCCCACCCCACTACCGATGTAGGGTATCGTTTTATGGGTTTTTGGGGTAGAGGATTTCAAATATTATATTATTAAAGTTCCATAAACAATTATTTCCACATACAAAGTTTTTTCGTTGTGAGTGACTAGGATAGAGAATCTGGATGTGGAAGTAGTGATTCCTTGGGCAGCGGTTTTTTTTCTTCAGTTTTGCTTCTTTTGACCTTTCCGGCACCAAGACCTTTGGATTACGGTTTTATCTACGTGGTTCCGCTGTGATTGACATAATTGCCATTTTATCTTCTAACCCAAATTTGGTTTGCTTTGTATTGTGCTTTAACTTTAAATTTATAATTAGATACAAATAATCATATTTAATAAAAATAAAAACTTATGAAATGGTAGCATAGACTACTTATATTGTAATATGCAAATTATTTGAGTGGATTTTTAAATATTCTCCTGGAGCCAGTATATGGCTACAACCTAAAAATGAGATACAAACATTAAAAATGAAAATAAACTTAGAAATTTCACGTTGTTAATTATATGACACACAACTATTTTAAACAATATGATAAACAATCTGGCAACAAACCACATTAGAGGGATCTTTTCTATATCTATTTGAAGCATAAAAGTTCCTTACTTTATAGTGTCTTAAGAGGGGGCAAGGCGATCAAATCAGAAAGCAGCAGGCGGCAATGAGCCAATATGAAGAGAGATCTTCGTAATAAATAAATTTTAGCTAAAAACTTTCTTCAATAGAAGTGTAGTATTCATTTACTTACAAGAATATCTTTTTTTCACTACCTACCCTTCGCCCCACTTCAGCTTTAGCTTCACCGATGAAACTTTGTGATTCGCGTTGTCTCCTCTTAAGTTGGCAACATTTACTTTAGGAAATGCCTAGTTATCTATCGATGGCAAACCAATTTCAAATTGTAAATAAAAATAAATACCTTTTTGTGTAAAAAGAGACATTGACTTAGTTCCTCCATACTCTCAAAAGTTAATGACTTTAAAATGAATGGGGCGCTAACTGATTATTTTGGAATGCAAAAAATAATGGGCGCAATCTTTTTGAGATAATCGGCTTTTAAAAGATGACTGGGGGGGGGACTTATCTCGCCTATAAGAAAGGCCAACAGTTTAACTGGTTATCCAAAAGGAAATCAACAAAATATTATTTTTAATTGTCACGAAAACATCGTTGACATTGTGCAAACGCTGCATGGGTATTGCGACGTCATTTTATTCGTTTCGATGATGAACTCTATTAGGGTCTGTGACAGTAGTCGTCAATAAAAATACCAGAGAAAAATATAATTACCATATTGGAGGAAAAAGGAATAATTTGTACGTGAAAGTTAATTCAACGAAGGTGTCTTGGTATTTTCATTAATAATACATCACGTATTTACTTTGTCCCTTTGTTATTAATAATATAGTTGTTATAGTGATATATTTAGAATTTAAGGCTTAATATAAATAAATGAATTTAAAGTAATTATTGTGCATGTTACCATCGTAAAGATCCTCCATGTATAAAGTCTATCTTTGGTATAAAAAGTTTTGTAAGTTTTTTTTTATATTACATACCTGCCTACAGTTTTCATGCAAATATACATATAGAAATGTATTTGGTTGTTTATGTGACGTAAATGTTTCAAAAGTTATTATTTTTTATCTACAATTCAGAACTATAATGTTTTAAAAATTCTATTCTTTACATTATTTCAGTGAATTAAGACATTCATTCGTCCTTATACACTGCGTGTAATTGCCGATTAGGCATGTACATTCACGTAGCGCGAGAGATATGACAACACAGCAGAGCAAACTCGCCCGTCGGCGAAGCATCCCAGCTCTCAGTTATTTCATTTCAGCCAGCTGGCACACGCGATGTTGTAATTCTTACTCCCTATGCCTAGCCTGCCACTACACACACTGTATATCCCACAAACATAAGTATCTCAACATGTGGAAAATCTACTTCTAATCTAATCAACTCTAGGCTTTTACAAAATCTTCACACATTTCTATGTAAGAAAAAAAAATCAAATAAATAATATTATACTGATGGTGAAATATTAATATTATTACTGAAATAAAACGTAAATAACAACAAATGGAATGACGTCACAGTGAGATTCGTCAGCAGTTGTCCTTGCTCTGTGGGTGGTCAGATATCTTGAAATTATTTAAATGTATAATTTTATTTAAATTCGACTTTTTATAGCATTAACTATATTTTATAATCAATTTTGCTTAAATATCACACCAATGCATATTACCTAATTGCATCAATGCATGTATTGAGTTGTTACTTATATAAACATTTTTGTGATATAACTTTTTTGTCAAATACTGTTAAAATCAGCAAGTACATATTTAAAATAAATTGAAACATAAACGTGAAACAGATTTTGATAACGAAAATAAAATGCGGTGTAACACGCTATTTTTTCAGCTCCTTATATCACAACCAGTTTATTGCGGAAAAGAATAAGTATGGTTTATATGATTGATTCAAAGAAATCAAATATTTCTTAGAAATTGCAACATGTTATTGACTTACCGCCTGTAATCGTAATTCACAGAGCATGGAAAGATAGGTTTTAGATCACTAAACTCATTAGGAACGATATTATGGGATTCATCATAATGTTCTCTGATAATGCCCTTAACATCTTAAAAGCTGTTATTTGTTGATATGAGAGATATTGGCGAAAACATGGTGTTATTAAGGAGTGATATCTAGAAATTGGCAATATTCCCCTTAAAATTTAAACGTAAAATAAACCGTTATTGAATAAAGAAATTTTACAAGAAAACAATAAAAAAGAAAAGAATGTAAGGGGTTGGGTCGTCCCAAAAAAAATTTTTTGAAACTTAAACATTCATAACTTGGATAATATTGTTACATTGTTAAAGTTTATTTTGTTATTATCCTCAAATTTATTACAGATTTATTTATTATATACACATATATTTTATATTCCTAATATCCGATTCCAAAAATACTCAAGATTTAATTTTCCTAGAAATTTTTTTATCAATTACCTACTAATTCCAAATTTCAGAAATAATTTTTGAAATTTCTGGCACAAATTGAATTTTATTTCTTGTAACTTAATTCCAAAACCGCTGCCTAAGGAATCACTACTTCCACATCCAGACTTCCTATCCAAGTCTCTTACAACGAAAATACTATATTTGCACTCCACTGAATGTGGAAGAAGTACGCAGAAAGTGGCATGACAAAGATATAAAAAAATCATTGTGTCACGATAGAAGTAAAACTTCTACTTCAAGCATTTTCTTCGAGGAAACCTACTACGCATCCATACTACTCGAGCCACTGCCCATCCAAAATACTGGAGGAATGCCACTGCGCATCCATACCCTTTGAAGTAACCTACTGCGCATCTATATAACTCGAGAAAAGCCACTGCGCGTCCAAAATACCCGAGGAAAGCTACTACGCATCCATAATACTCGGGAAACCTACTGGGGTACTAATGGGTGTGGTAAATACCAAAAGTTTTTTTGAGACATTAGCTTCTCTTGCATTTACTAAATACCAATTTTATAGACTTTTACCTGCTTGATTTGCCTATTTACCCCAATTTACCTCAATTTACTCCCCAACCCTTCAACGGAATAAGATAAAAATATAATCTAGTTCTAGATCACGTTAAAATACATACGTGTACCAAATTTCAAGTCAATGTCTTAAACGGTTTCCACAGTGATCGTGCAAGAGAAGTTACAGACAGACTGCTAGACAGAAATGTTTTTTGCTCAAACCTAAAATCTCAACGTTTCATGACATTTTAAGCCTATTTGAACAAAAAAAATTTTTTAGATTTTTTTTTTGTCGTTACTATACTTCCACTGGATGTGGAAGTAAAACTGCTCATAATTATAGTTCACCCAAAATTCTAGTAATTATAAAAAAATAATGAAAGATATTAAGATTAATGCAAAATTTTGGAAACTTTTTAGGAAAATATCAATTCTAACAAGAAATTCGTTATCAGAGACCCCAAAAATCCCTAGATATAATTTTATTGAAAAGAAGCTACTATTCAAAATTTCATGAAAAATTTTGAAAAATTTCCGGAAAATGTACTCATTACTCATTTCTATCCAAAATTTCAATAAACATACAAGATATGTTAAAGAAACTCCGTAACACTTAAAATTTTCGGAAAACCCTGGAAATATCCTTACTTTGACAACTGTTAATGATAAAAATGAATTTTACGCGGACTGTAGAAAAGAAAGTTAAAAAAATATGATTTTGAAGATAATAGGAAAAACAATAAAAGACGGTGGTTGCAACACGACTTACCGAGTTTCCCATGCAGCTCGTTCGTGCAAGGCTTCTTGGTAGGTGGCAAACCAGCAGGAGTAGTTTTCCCAAATTGAAGGTAGTGCACAATATTTAAAGGTTTTAAATAAATTCACTAGAAAGACGTGACTTCAACTCCCCAAGCGTGATAGTATCCCTCTTCGTTTAGAAATCGGAATTGGATCCATCGTAGTTCGTGGCGTTGTCGACTGCAACTAGTAGCCGTGAAGAAAGTATGGCAAAAAATTAGAACAAAAACTAAAATATCTGAAATAATAATATAACAAGTCCAAATTAAACTAAATTATTTCACTACTATAACCCTTCATCAAAATATTAAATATAACTACATATATACAGGGTGTGCGGCAGAAACAACAACGTAATCATAATCAGCGGCCAAAAAAATCTCCCAGTTAATATTTCCTCGTCGAAAATAAACAGAAATAAAAATGTTCAAAATTAGGGTTCAAGAAATTTGATGCGACCGCTAAAATGTTTTTGATTCGAAATAATTTAGTATAACAAATGTTTTAAGGAAAGTGTCATTGGAATTAGGTATTCCCCCAATATTTAATTGCAAAAAATTGCAAAATTTATTAAAATTTTAATAAATTCTAACATATCTCGTTTCTGAATTTCCTTCGTTGTATTATTTCTTTCTCCTGGACAAGATAATGCAATTACATACATTCTTTTTTTCAGTTAATATAGTAGCATAGTATAGTATAGTATAATATAGTAAGTATAGTATATTATAGTAAGTATAGTATATTATAGTAGTATAGTAATTCCAATATATACTGCACTTGGTGTTCTCGATTTTCGATTACTTGTGATATGTACGATTATACTGCTCGATGAAATCCTGACCGATGCCATAAGTATGTCTAATGCAGTAGTAGAGCACCCTAAGATTATCATCATCTACAATCATTACGATAATCAACTCAATGATTATTATTATTTTTCAATCAATCATCATTAAGATGATCGGCCCGAAGTAGCAGAGGCATTTTAGCCTTCCAATCTCATCCCAAACCACAGCGATATGAGGCAGTGGCTCAGTGTGATGAGTAAACCTAGCAGAACTGCCTTTTGCATTTTGGCTTTCAGCGTCATGAAGGTCGATCTACAGACGGAAATGGTGTTTAGTTTCTTAAGAAAGGGCGATCTAACACCTCCAGACTGCCAATTATCAAGACCACCAATTTAATTACAAAACCTGGATACATCTTACTAAATTGGGATAGCATTGTATTTATCTCGTTTCTGGATTTCTTTCATTGTAACATTTCCTTCTGTTGAACAAGAGAATTCGATAACGTATATTTCAATTAAAGCCAGAAGCATTATATCTGACGTGGTGGTATCCAGCTTTCAGGTTCTTGGGAACGAGTAATTCCAATATATCCTGGATTTGCTGTCCTCTATGACTGTCCCGATTTTCTAGGGCATATACTGTACGATGGATTCTTGGTAGATGCCATGATTGTGCCTAATGTGGTAGTAGAGCACGCGTTCGGAATGTGAGCTGGGGTTAGACCGTCGTGAGACAAGTTAATAATAATAATAATAATAATAATAATAATAATAATAATAATAATAATAATAATAATAATAATAATAATAATAATAATAATAATAATAATAATAATAATAATAATAATAATAATAATAATAATAATAATAATAATAATAATAATAATAATAATAATAATAATAATAATAATAATAATAATAATAATAATAATAATAATAATAATAATAATAATAATAATAATAATAATAATAATAATAATAATAATAATAATAATAATAATAATAATAATAATAATAATAATAATAATAATAATAATAATAATAATAATAATAATAATAATAATAATAATAATAATAATAATAATAATAATAATAATAATAATAATAATAATAATAATAATAATAATAATAATAATAATAATAATAATAATAATAATAATAATAATAATAATAATAATAATAATAATAATAATAATAATAATAATAATAATAATAATAATAATAATAATAATAATAATAATAATAATAATAATAATAATAATAATAATAATAATAATAATAATAATAATAATAATAATAATAATAATAATAATAATAATAATAATAATAATAATAATAATAATAATAATAATAATAATAATAATAATAATAATAATAATAATAATAATAATAATAATAATAATAATAATAATAATAATAATAATAATAATAATAATAATAATAATAATAATAATAATAATAATAATAATAATAATAATAATAATAATAATAATAATAATAATAATAATAATAATAATAATAATAATAATAATAATAATAATAATAATAATAATAATAATAATAATAATAATAATAATAATAATAATAATAATAATAATAATAATAATAATAATAATAATAATAATAATAATAATAATAATAATAATAATAATAATAATAATAATAATAATAATAATAATAATAATAATAATAATAATAATAATAATAATAATAATAATAATAATAATAATAATAATAATAATAATAATAATAATAATAATAATAATAATAATAATAATAATAATAATAATAATAATAATAATAATAATAATAATAATAATAATAATAATAATAATAATAATAATAATAATAATAATAATAATAATAATAATAATAATAATAATAATAATAATAATAATAATAATAATAATAATAATAATAATAATAATAATAATAATAATAATAATAATAATAATAATAATAATAATAATAATAATAATAATAATAATAATAATAACAGGATGGTTCTAGATGGAGCCTGTAAGATTATCAGGAGTTCGGATCCCCTCCTCTGCATGGTCCGAGACCATGAAAATGCAGGGGTGGGAGCGTTTTTGTTTAAGGCAGCACAGAGAGCAGCCGATGAACTTGGTCTCTCCTTCGACGTCGAGCGGGTAAATCGCGACTCTGTCACCGAGTTGGATCCTGCTCGGCGAAAAGCCCAAATTAAAGCTGCAGAACACAACATCTTTCTGCAGCTTCATACGGATAAGCCAATGCATGGAGTCTTCTATAAAAATATAGAAGATCTTGGCTTATCCGAAAGGCTGACCTTTGCCTTCTTAAGGTCAGCCGGGCTGAAGTCTGAGACCGAGGGATTCATAATGGCTTGCCAGGATGGTGTATTTAACACTCTCGTTTATCGAAGTCGTGTCATGGGTATAGAGGTCCCTGATGTCAGCTGCAGGGCCTGCCGCAGGGCGCCAGAGACTCTAATGCACTTGTTGTCGGCCTGTCCGACATATGCAGTCTCGGCCTATATCCAGAGGCACGACGGAGCATTACGAGTGCTTTATTATCACTTAAGGCACTCGTATGGGATAGACGAGACACCAGTGCTGCCTTATGCTCCGGGGGATATTGAGTCCGTTGTGGGAAATGAGAAGTGTCTAATTTATTGGAACTACTCTTTTCCCACAGTCAGGCAAATACAAGCCAACAAGCCTGACATAATCCTCCTCGACCACCAACTCAAGACAATGTTTGTCGTGGAGTTCTCGGCTCCCGCGGAGAACAACATTGTCTTGAAGGAGGATGAAAAACGGACAAAATATCGAGATTTGCTCTTCGAACTCCGCAGACTCTATCCAGACCATACTGTTAAGATAGTGGTACTGATTATAGGAGCCCTCGGTGGAACGAGACACACACTGCTTTCTGAACTTAAGATCATACCGGCATTCCGAAATTCGGCGGAGATCTTAGCCGGCAGAATGCAGAAGGCAGTCATCCTCGGTTCATTACGTCTGCTCAGGGCACACGATTCGCGGACCCAGTAGTCACTCACCCCACGGGCGTGGGGAGTCGCTACCGGTACTACCAGCTCCCCTCTGTGAGTGTCGGAGCCACAGAGTTTAAAGGGTGACTGGCTTTTACAAAAAAAAAAAAAAAAAAAAAAAAAAAAAAAAAAAAAAAAAAAAAAAAAAAAAATAGCGTCTACTCAGTTACAAAACTATTAAATAAGTAAGTACATGGAATAATAGGCGAAGTTCAGCAATAATTTCAGAAATATTAACAGCAGTAATGAAAATATCAGATTTTCAAAAGTTTAGCTGCTCTTCCACTTAACCTAATTCGCGCGTTACATTCAATGAAAGTGAACTAAATTACATCTAATATAAACAATCAAACAAACAAACAAAAAATACATTCAACTTAAACTAAACACATTAAATGTGTTGATTATAAATTAATATTTTTAATTTTTTCCTGAAACAGTTTACATTCATTCCTTTCAAGTTTTTGGGTAGAGAGTTATATACAATGCAAATCTGATAGCTAAAAGAACGTTTAAATTGCTCTGTTCAGTGGACAGGTGGGGTTAATAGGCCCTTGAACCTTAAATTAAAGTTGTGTACATCGATACGAAATTTTATTTTATTATAAAAATATTCGGGAGATTTATTTACTAAAATTTTATGATATATACATGCTGAATGAAATAGTCTGCGATTCTTCATGTTCAGCCAACCCGTATCTATTAACTTGTGCGATATTCTCTCACGCCTGCGTATACCATAAATTAACCTAAGGCAAGAAATTTGAATTTTTTGTATTTTATTTTTGTATACAGTAGTTAAATTGACGTCATATAGGCAATCAGCAAAATCTAACAAAGACAAAACCAGGCTCTCACATAACATCACTTTTAATTTTTGAGATAAATAGTGCCTATTCCCGTAGATTACTTTGATGGAATTGTATGCTTTTTGTGTGTCTATTTACATGTTTTTCAAATCGGAGATCGCTGTCAATAATAACACCTAAGTTCTTAGCATAGTCAACTATTTCAAGATTTTCTTGATCTACATTTATTTGAACCTGATTTTTAATAAGTTGTCGAGATTTTTTAGGACCAAAAATTAAAACATTAGATTTGCTGGTATTAACAATAAGAGAGTGGTCTTTTGATACATTTAAAAAAGATTTTAAATCTCCATTAATACGCTGACAGGCACCATCAACGTCAGAAGTTTTAAATGAATGATAAAGCTGGGTATCGTCAGTTAATGTTATCCTACTGATGACTCGGCGTTCCGATAGTAATCCTGCTCAGTACGAGAGGAACCGCAAGTTCGGACATTTGGTTCACACACTAGCTCGAGCGGGACATGCCAAGAGTATGTGCGTTAGGGTTTCAGGGTGTGAATTGCACACTATACACGTACTTTGGACATTTTCTGTCATAATAACACTCCAGTATACCTGGGCAATTATTTCTTTATCCTGACATGCTAATACAAAACCCTCGGCCTCCAACCTTAAGCCTGTCGATTTGAGGAAAGCAAACGTAAAGTTATTCGACATTCTCTGATCTCGTAGATAGACGGACTATAAAAGACGGAGTGCATCGGCTTGTCCATGTGCCGTTTAAGGAGGTTTTCATGCCCTGCCTTCATGATTTTAATTTCAAGTCTTCTATCTTCCTCAGGTCCTAGAGAAATATCAGCTTGCGTAGGCTCTGGTGTTAATTCTGGTAGTTCGAGTTTATTAGCGCCTCTTAGAGCGGCTCTAAATAAGAACATTCCTTTGTTTTCTTTTGTAATCATTTGTGAATCGTTATTCTTAAGTGTTAAGTGTAGCTCTATTCAGTGTTAATCTTAGAATAGAGTATAATTTAAGTTATTAACCGTTCCTGCACACCTACACACCCCTGAAATCACATATCTGTTGTCATATATTAGGGTGACCATACGTCCGGAATTTCGCTGGAAAGTCCAGCATTTACAAGTGTCCAGCGAAAGTCCAGCATTCTGACCATATGTCCGGAATTTCGCTGGAAAGTCTTACAAGTGTCCAGCATAATTTTTTTCGGTTTTCGACCCCCCCCCCCCCCCTAGCTCATCAAATTTAAATTTTCGAGAAAAAATATTTTTATTATTTTCAGCCCAAACTCAAGGCCCAGATCCGCCCTTGAGTGCCCCCCCCCAGTAACTTTTCTGGATCCGCCCTTGGCAGAAGTGTCCAGCATTCACTTAACAAAAATCTGGTCACCCTATCATACATACATTTGATATACTTAAAATATTCATCCTCTTTATTATATCTGAGAGACAAAATGGTAATATAGCCATAAAAAGTGTATAAAATCGATAATCTATAAATAATATCTCGTCTGCTTCAATATAATTGCAAAATGTCCAATGCGATCTTCTCAGACGTTTTCGTTGAAATTTAAGGTAACTTGTAAAATGTGGCTTAGGATAATCTCATTTAAAACGAATTTTAGCGAAAGTTTAATTTCAATAAACCCAAGCAGTAGAAGGAACGTAAACTTAGACACTTTGCAAATAGTTTAACAAATACCGCCGATTCAACGTCTCTTGTAATCTGGCGAATCTCAGAGGTTACCTTGAATTGGTTGATATCGACAAAGTGGTGTGATATTTTGCCTTAATTTTAAATACATGGTTTTTCTTAATGAAGTGATAATATTTCTGGATGTGATTCCTTAGGTCATTTTATGAAGAAAAGTTCATCTGAACATATGTCCACGGCTTAAATTTTTTGCTAGAGGGTGCTGATTTTTTTTTTAATCGCTATTTTTTAATATTTCAGAAAGTACTTTAGATATTATTTTCAATTTTGGTATGTGTGGAGAGTATATAAAACTACATATTTTAGTTAGAAAAGTTATTTTATCGCTCCACCAGTGACATTCCTGCAAATATGTCCTCTGATATTTTTTACCAAAAAAGTGGTACGCCACTGACATTTTTCCATGTGGATATTTTTTCTCATTAGCCTGGTCAATTCTACATAAAAACGGTCTCTTGAGCTTTTCTCGTTAGACGCTCAGTTCTTGATTAAAACAATTAAATTAATTCAAATTGAAAGTAATTATTATAACATTTAGTTTGAAAAAATACGCAGGACTCTACCTAGTTACCCGGGGGTTTTTGGGGTCGCTGATTGTCGGTTAAGCTCTATCACGTCAGGTTCAAGGTCATTTGAAGGTCAAACTAAGAAAAGGTGGTTCAAAAAATTTGAAAAATTCATACATAGGTTTTTGAGGTCATTGAGTCTGAATCCGATGTCGGTTGACCTCTACCACCTCATATTCAAGGTCACTTGAAGTTTAAAGTAAGAATAGGAGGTGAAAAAAAATGGAAAAAATTTATACGAATGCCCACCTGCCTACTTATTGTCTGTTTATCTGTCTGCCTTTATACCTGCACACCTGCTTGTTTGCTTGTTAGTCTGTATTTTTCGTCCGCCAGCATTTTCTCTCTGTCCATCTGCCTTGCTACCTGCCTTTCTGTCGGTAATTCTGTCTATCTTCCTGTCTGACTAAATGACTAAATATTTCTATCTATCTGTTTTTCTGCCACCCACCGTCTAAATGTCCACTGACAGTCTGTCTACCTCCTTGTCAGTTTGTCTTCTTACCTTTCTGCCTACCATTCTCTTTAGGTTTTGCGTGATTGTACAAAAACTAGATTAAAAAAAACTTTTGAAAGCCTTCAACAAATCAATTCGCTTCTCTCAGCATAAAGAATTCGGATGAGAACATTTACGTTGTTCCTGGAATGATCTAGTTTCCTGTTGACATGTGTTAAAATTTCCAAAACTTTATGCTAAAAGTACTTACATTTAAAAACCCTGACTCAAAAAACCATTAAATTACTTTGATCCTGACATGATTGAGCTCCAAGTGAGTGAAGTCAACGCCCGTGATTCGCGCCGAACTTATATCCCTCCTCTGCCCCAACTCACTTGCGGTGGGCATGCGCCATTTATCGAATACTCAAGGTACTCTCTACTTTCATGTTCGCTCTGCTTCTGCAACTATACCTAAAGGCCAGTCTTTGAGTCTTGTTCCACAGGATTTATGTGGTGAATATAAGCTCGTAGGTGATTCATTGAGTTAAATATATTTGCACTGAGATAGCCGAAGAATCTTTATGTGCAGCTAAAGCCGGCGGAGGAATGCCGGCCAGAAATGACCTTGAAATGACCTCTGGATGCCTTTTAAGGGTAATCGAACACCGAATGCGACCCTAAAAACATATGTGTGAAATTTTTCAGATTTATCAACCACCTTTTCTTAGGTTGACCTTCAAATGACCTTGAAACTGACGTGGTAGAGGTTAACCGGCATCGGATTCAGACTTAGCAACCCAAAAAACCTGTATATATAAATTTTAGATTCAGATTTTTGACAGCTTCCCCTCCGTTTTCTGAAATTAACCTTGAAATGATCTCCGGATGCCTTTTAAGGGTAAGCGAACATCGGATTCGCACTCAGCGACTCTAAAAACATATGTGTGAATTTTTTGAGATTTTTTAAACCACCTTTTCTTGTGACAGAGCTTAACCGACCTCGGCATCGGAATCAGCAACCCCAAAAACCCCTAGGTAGAGTCCGGTGTATTTTTCAAACTAAATGTTGACCTGTGATTATTAACATTGATAATGATAAATTTTGTTCGAGATTTTGTTTTATAAAAATTGTTGGAAATAGCCATATTCACTTAATAGGCATGCTTCCGCCCGTCTTCGCATCGAATTTCGCACTCGTTGAAATATTCCCGGCGTATTCCGAATTGTTTCACACGAGGCAACTATTACTTAGCTCTCTTAAATCTTCTAAAGTGTTAATGGAAGTTTTATACACCAGGGTTTTAAGATGATCCCACAAAAAGAAATCCAAACTATTGAGATCGGGGGATCTTGCTGGCCATTGCCGAGGTTCTCCGCAGCCCATTGTTAGAATAAACCACATGTAAATAGTCACGAACAGTTACACTGAAATGAACGGGAGCTCCATCGTGCATGTACCACATTTGATTCCTTAACGCAATTGGTACATCTTCAAGCAACACAGGTAGTTCTTGAAGAAAATTCAGATAAGATTAAGGCATCTTGGCAGGAAGAAAGAGCCTATAAGATTATCACCAATAATTTCTACCTTTACATTAACCGAAAATTGCTCTTGGAAATGGGTTTCGGTTATGGCATGGGGGTTTTCGCCCGCCCGCACATGATTGTTATGAAAATTTTGAATAACATCTCTAGAAAAATTTGCTTCGTCTGTGAACATAATTTGTGACTCAAGCTGCGGATTTAGTGTAACATTCTGAAGGTACCACTGACAGAATAGAGTTGGGCGATTCGACTCTTTTTAAGGAATCGTACCAAATGAATCCGTATCAAGAAAAGATTCGTATCACAAGATTCATACGATTCGTACCACTGATTCCATGATACTACATGCACAGATTGGTACTATTCGTACCATTCGTACCAACACTCCGTCAGCATAGAATTTATATAATATGTGGTATTCAGTCAACATCCAGTATCAGTATCGGTATCGGTTTGGTTCGGACGACTGTATCAACCCTGTCCATATGCAATTTAGCTAACTAACTTATTTAGTATCAGTGTCGCATCGAATGTTCAAACAAGAAAGAAAGGAATTGTATCTCGCATATAATTTATATTTTCGTATTGATATCTTTTTAGCTATTTTATTTAAAGAACACATTGAAGTTATTTTCTAGGCTAAAAAGGTAACATTTGAATTATTTTTAAACTATAATCGTTCAGCGAATGAAATTAAATATTACTGGTAAAAACTAAACGTGGCCAAAACCAGAAGTTTTATTTGGAACCATTTCGACAAAATGTATCTCTCAAAATACCGGTACCGAAGTTTGGTGACCGCATATGTGCGTTCGGATTGGTATCCAATTTTGTCAGTAATAGTAGTAAGGGCTAGGATTAAATATTGGATTAACCGTACAGTTTAAACCTAGGATTAAACCAAGCTTCTTTACTTTACAAAATGCCTGTTAGGGTCAGTATTATAATGTTATATTAACCGTACCCAACAAACACAAAAGATCGGCCCATCAGCGGGCCAGCACTGGTCCAGAAATGAAACTTCTGGCCCTATGGAGGGCCAACCTTTTGTGTTTGTAGAGTACAGTTTAAACTTAGGACTTCGAGCACCTTATTCTATTACATTAATAATTTCTTCATCGTCATTAGACAGTAAATAATCAAATATTTCGAATATATCCATCATGTTACATATAAAAACAGGAAATCTTTTCAATTATCAGGTTATGAATATTTTAAAATCTGAAATTTCCAATTTAAAAGATCCCCATCCACCGTTTGAAGTTTAACATTATACAGCTATTCTTAAGAGTATCTCATCGCAATACCGGTACCGAAATTCCATATTCGTATCAATCGTATCGGTGATACGAATCTTTTTTTTTTTTTGTGGGATTCGTACCATTCGTACCACTTCAAGGATTCGTACGAATGATACGAATCATACGAGTACTACCCACCTCTATGACAGAAGTTCACAAGCTAAGGGAAATCCCTGAGAAGTAATAGCTGTACTCCTAGGATATGGTACGGATACAACAAAAATCACTGACAGTTATGAAACATGTGACGTTGCGTAATGTCAAAAATGCATTTAAAATTTGACATTTTATAACAGAGTTATATAAATAAATTTTGTATAACGCATCGACTTTGACGAAAGTTGACCGTTTATTTAAAATTCGCCAAGAATGTGGCATAAACATAAAATACACATTTTCTATCGTCATTGTATGTAGTTTCATAATTTAGTGTTAGAATTTAAAAAACAGGCATACATAATGATTTTTTTCATAGGCACTCTTCAAATAAAAAATAAGTAATCCGACCATGGTATCTTCTATCTTTGATTATGCGTGTAAATGGAAAAGTAAGAGTTATGTGTGCAGTACACTCTTATAAAACACGAGCTAATTCTAGCAAGTAGTTTAAAAAATATGAAGAAGTATTGGGCATCACCCAGTAGTTCAATAAAAAAAGCTCAGACATCTTTTAATAGCCATTTCCAATTCACCAAAGTGAACCTTAATAGTATGTCCATTTTCTCGTGAGTCACCCTGTATAACGGACTAATATCGATTAAGTTATTTTTAGTACAATTATACTGTAGTCCAATAAATAATTTATTTATAGAACAATGGCTGTCAGTATCGTTTCCAGTCTTAACTACCAATAAATGTCAAAAATCTTGTTATCAATAATTAAATTGTTGAACTTTCCTGCACAGAACCTATGCATTGTAAAGTATTTCTGTTTCACATCAAGGCTTTCAAACAAAAATAAGCCAAAAGTGCCCCAAAATAACTCTATTTCACTGTTAATAAAATTAATTGTATGAACACTGAGGAATCTCTTGTACTGTTTACATTTTTACGCTGGAATCTTTCAAACACATTGCTACAATTAGAAATATATATGATGCCAATATGTTTCTTTCTTAAATAGTTAGCGTTGCAAGCAAAAAAAATATACATTTTTCTTGGTATTATATGACAAGATAGCTAGGTGTAATGTCGATGAATTTGTTTTTGGTTTCGTGAAGGCGATCATTTGTAATACGGGGTGTAACTCCACACAGCACAGGATGGCCACGAGATATCCTAAAATGATCCCGTATATCCGATAAATGGATGGTTCATTTGGGATGTCGATAGGAAGTACACTGGTTATCCTTTAGTCCTAATAACAGCCAAAATAGGGATATCCATTGGATAACCTACATGACTATCTATAGGATAGCCTTGAGGGTTATTGATGTCCTATTTAAAACCTATATAGGGATAACCTTCTCCTTTGGTTTTGAAGATAATTGATTGAAATTTGGGATATCCTATATGCATAATAAGCGGCACTTTTTGACATGCAAGTGGTTTCTTTTTCACTTCCGGTTTCGCCGAAAGTGACACTGATTTTTAACTGGAACACATTGCATTTTTGAATTCTGCATAATTTTATGAATCCAACGATATCAATTAAGTCACATTTCAAACGTCAATATTTTTTATAATATAGTTTTTAGTTTTCCATTTAAGGGTGCCATGACGGTTCCGATTTATTCTAAATGACTCGTGTAATGCTAAAAAAAATCGAAATCCCGTCAAAAATACTAAATTACGTGATTTATGAGCAAATAAAGTTCATCAAAATGGTTTTTGGGGCAAAACTCATTTTTTTGAAATGGAACCATATTGGTTACCATTTATTAGTACTCTTAATAAGGAATTTATTCATATGTCGTATTAAAATGTGCCATAAGTACAAACAAAATTACAGCTAAAAGAAAATAAGAAAATACAATTTTGTTCTAATTATCTTGTTATACATAAGGTGGCTTTGGAATATAAAAAATGAACACAAAACATTACAATTGTCCAAAATGCTGTCCATAGCTGTTTCTCGAAGAACGTTCGCCAATTGCTGGGCCGTTATTCTATTAATTGCGCGTCTTACTCGTAGTTCCAGGTCTTTACGGATTGTAACGACGGTTGCGTAGACAATATTTCTCAAATGACCCCAAACAAAGAAATCGAGGGGTGTTAAATCAGGTAACCTTGGAGGCCACCTCGCAGGACCAGTCGTCGAAATTACGTTTTCTCCGAATCTCCGTTGAAGGTAATCAATTACTATCCTTGAATTATGGGAAGTAGCGCCATTTTGTTGGAAATACATTCCCTAGCCTATATAATAATAATAATAATAAACGTGTCTTTATTTGAATTAAATACAAAATAACAAAGCAATAAATAGAACTTGATGGCGACGTTCACATACATGCTCTTCCACGTAACCATCAATAATCATAAGTCACTATCAAAAAATACTATCGTGAGTCGTGAGTAATAAATAATCATAAATGACACGAATAAAATACAAAAATATGAATATATATAGGGGGAAAAAAGAAAGAAAAAAGAAACAGTAAAAGTACATTTTTGCACTAGTAGTAAAAAAACAGAAACAAAATTAAACGGACAAAAAAATTAAACTACCAGTAAATTTTCCCTGTTGTCCAAAGTTAGGGTTTTGACATGTCCTCTAAAAGTGATAATATGTTGGCAGTCCCTTGGGGTATCTTATTATATATGCAAACAGCATTGTAGGAAAAACTTCTTTCAAATAGGGCAGTTCTGTGTTTGGGCACTCTGAATAAATTACAGAAGCGAGTGGAGCGTTGGTGGGTATCATCACCAGTCACAAGTTTTGTAAATAAATATTCGGGACATTGTGTTTTAATATCGCTAAAAGTAAGGCATGCCGTATTTCATTGAGATTTAACCATCTAGTTTCCCGAAATTTATTGGATATGTGGTCAAATTTGCGTAAATTGTAACAGAATCTTACACAAGCATTTTGTATTTTTTGTAAAGTAAGCTTGTCTCCCGTTGTCAAGGCAGGCCAGTAAACCACATCGCAGTAATTAATATAGGATATAATTAAGGACTCACATAATTTCAATTTCACTTCTACACTTAGATAATCTTTATGCATGTATAATTTTAATTTTACGTAGGACTTTTGTACTATATAGCTGACATGTTTAGAAAATCTCAAGTTAACATCTAAGAATAATCCAAGATTTTTAGCAAATTCAGTAGTGTTTAAAGTAACATTATTAAGGTTGATTTGAAAATCACAGTTGTTTATTATAGTTTTGTTTTGAGGCCCAACGGTAACTGAGCTAAAATGTCCTCAATCTCATTTTGCAGGAATCTCAAGTATCTGGCACCATATTATTGGGCCAATGATTCTACTACCGATTATTCCAAGCCAAACATTGAAACCGAACAGCACTTGAAAGTTTAAAATAATTTCTCGCTGGACATTGTCTATCAGGATATCGTTCGGCATAAAAGTGTCTAGCCGCTACGGCATTTTTTGTACATCCCCCACAAATAATTAACATGTCCACTTTTGCGGCATTTTGAACACAATTAGGTAACAAAAATTTTAAACAATTTTTAAAGCCATAATAAAAACAACGGTAAACCAACAAATGTTTGACAAGCTAAATATTTCATTGTTTTCAAAGCCACCTTAGTTAGTTACTTCTTAACATTTAATTAGAACAAAATTGTATTTTCTTATTTTCTTTTAGCTGTAATTTTGTTTGTATTTATCGCACATTTTAATATGACATATGAATAAATTCCTTATTAATAGTACTAATAAATGGTACCACGGTATGTATTTGAAAAAATTGAGTTTTGTCCCAGAAATCATTATGATGAACTTTATTAGTTCATAAATCACGTAATTTAGTTTAGTTTTGACGGGATTTCGATTTTTTTAGCATTACGCGGGTCATTTAGAATAAATCAGAACCGTCATGGCACACATAAATGGAAAACTAAAAAATTTTATTATAAAAAATATTGACGTTTGAAATGTCACTTGTTTGGTATCGTTGGATTCAGAAAATTATGCAAAATTCAAAAATGCAATAATATACAGAATATTCCATTTAAAAATCGAAAGTTAGTGTCACTTCCGGCGAAACCGGAAGTTAAAAAAAAATAACTTGTATGTCAAAAAGTACCGCTTATTATGTATATAGGATATCCCAAATTTCAATCAATTATCTTCAAAACTAAAGGATGATGATGTTACACCCGGTATAAAAATCATTATACAGTGTGTCCCCGAATATGGAGTTAAGAAGAGGAAAAACATCTCTATTATTGATTTTACGACGAAAAGTCATTCTTTATCAAAAATTCTGCTTGTTGAAAAAATGAATTTACCATATAAAAATCTTAGACCAGATATACAGGGTGTTAATAAATTAAGAAAATATCAAAATGCCTCAAGAGAGAAGTACCTTTATTTATTATTTTGGACAAAATGTTTATAAAATAAAGTTGTTTATAATCCCAAATAAAGCCTAAATAAAATTAGGAAGTCTAAATTTTGACTTTTACATTTATGTCAACTTACATTTTTTTTCAAACATTAATATAACATAACATTAACTTCAACGATTGTGGAATTTTTAATAAATTCACCATAGACCTTAAGAATGGTTGAGGGTACATTCACTTCATTCAACGCGTCTTGTATTCTTGCTTTTAATGTTTCTCGATCATGCGGCAGGTCATCTGCATAAACTTTCTGTTTTGAAACACCCCACAGAAAAAGGAGGAGGAGGAGGCTATGTAGAATAAATTGTTTTTCCACAATCGTTGAAGTTAATGTTATTATGTTATGTTAATGTTTAAAAAAAAATGTAAGTTGACATAAATGTAAAAGTCAAAATTTAGACTTCCTAATTTGTATTTAGGCTTTCGTTTGGATTATAAACAACTTTGTTTTATAAACATTTTGTCCAAAATTATAAATAAAGATACTTCTCTCTTGAGGCATTTTGATGTTTTCTTAATTTATTGTACTGTACATCTGATCTAAGATTTTTATAAGGTAAATTAATTTTTTCGATAAGCAGAATTATTTATAGACGCAAAATCAATAATAGATATGTTTTTCCACTTGTGAACTCCATCCTGGGACACACTGTGTAATGAATTCATTAGAATTAATCAGATAAGTTTATTTATATCTTCGTGTTGGCCATCGAGTTCTGAATAACTTTCAAAATGCGCATCCGTCTGTCTGTTTGTCTGTTTGTCTGTCTGTCGTTCGTTCGTTACTCTTCTTGTAAGAACGATAACTTAAGATAAATCGAATTAAAATTTAGACAGTAACTTAGTAGCTATTAAGTAAGATCCCTGGCGTTTTTCAAAATTATCTATCAGTAAATATAACAGTTGTTGGACATTTTAATGAAAGGAATGAAATGATGGTGGTTGCGATCTTTCCTAAGTTTGTGCAGAAACAAAGATACTGCTTCTTATACTGCTGAACGTTTCGTTCATCAAGCTGACATCATCGAAAGATGATTCAAATTACAAATATAATAATTACACCTAACCTAAATAATTTATTCATTTTAGAAAAACTGTTAAACATTAAACAGTTATAAAATAACTTAATTGAATCGGCGAAGACTATAATAAAAGGCTTCCAACAAATTATTACGTAGAAAAAATGACTTAATGACTAACAATTTTGAAAATAATGACCAAATAATGACTAAACAATGGCCAAAAATGACTGAAAAATGACTAGAAAATGATATTCTAGATAATTGTTGTGATGATTCAAAATTATTGAGTTTTTAAGAATTGGGATGGAAATGTGTATTTATAAATTTTCAGTAAAACATTGATATATTTTTTAAGTACCAATTAATTCACCGATTATTGAGTGAGTACGTATAAGAAATAAATGACGAAATTCTAAAAATAATTAACATAATATGCAAACAAAATGTTTTATGAGATTTTTCATTTCATGGCATTGTATGTAGATATAAGATTATTCTTCTTATTTATATGCGTTTCTAAATCAACAATCAACAGCAGCCTTTATCTTTACTTCCTTGGACGATTTCATTTTTTGGTACTGTACAAAAAAAATAGGACAACTATATTCTTCTAATGTAAATCTGTCTCTATTTGCACACTTGTCTTGCAATGAATTTTGACAAATAACTGACAATGTTACAAACATTAAAGTTAGATGTACACAACTAGATTTTAGTAAAAATACGTTATAAGACTTGTCCCATTTTTTTGCGCACGACAGTACAAGTCGAGCAAACGTTGAGCAACTTTAGCTACATTAACATCTCCTTCGGAGATGGCTTTCTTTAATCTTTCAGTTCCTTCTAGGGTTTGGGGAGTTTCGATATTCTCAAAGTCCCGGGACACGAGACATCGCAGGATCAAAGTCTCGGGACGTCCCGGGACTTCGAGACTTTTCAAAATAAAATTAGAATCGAGTTCATTTTTTGTGAGATGTATCAATAAAATCGCCATATTAGTAAAAATCAACATTTACTGAACATAAAATCAAATTGTAACATTTCTAACGTTAATTAAAGTTTAAACAATTCGTACGTTTAATTCTCATACACAGATTCATTTTTTGGTAATAAAATCTTATAATTATAAAACATAAAACAGACTTAGTAAAGTAATCAATACTAATCATCAATAATCATCATTTAGTCTCTAGCCATCAGCTAATAGGGAACGTGAGCTGGGTTTAGACCATCGTGAGACAGGTTAGATTTACCCTACTGATGATTCGTCGTTGCGATAGTAAAAAACCGCTGCCCAAGGAATCACTACTTCCACATCCAGATTCTCTATCCAAGTCACTCACAACGAAAAAACTTTGTATGTGAAAATAATTGTTTATGGAACTTTAATAATATAATATTTGAAATCTTCTACCCCAAAAACCATAAAACGATACCCCACATCGGTAGTGGGGTGGGGGTGGTGATAGGGGGTGGTAGTGGGGGGTGGATGAAGTAAAAAAATATTTTGAGGTTTCTGGTTCCTGTACATACACTAAATTACAATTTTTTTTCATCCCCTTTAATAAGGGGGTGGGGGTGGTAATGGGGGTGGCTAATGCCAAAATTTTTTTTGAGACTTTAGCTTCTTTTGTATATACTAAATACCAATTTCGTGGACTCTTACCTGCTTGATTTACCCATTTACCCCAAATTTACCCCAATTTACACCCCAACCCTTCGACGGAACAAGATGAAAATATAATCTAGTTCTAGATCTCGTTAAAGTACATATGTGTACCAAATTTCAAGTCAATATCTTAAACGGTTCCAGAGTAAACGTGCGCACAAAAAAAAGTTACAGACAGACAGACCGACAGACAGACCGACAGACAGACAGAAATTTTTTTTTCGCTCAAACTTAAAATCTCGACGTTTCATGACATTTTAAGCCTATTTGGACAATAAAAATTTTTAAATTTTTTTTTGTCGTTACTATACTTCCACTGGACGTGGAAGTAAAATAGTGCATTAACAACTTTGTCCGACAATCTCTTTCTGATTTTTGTAATAATGCCCCCGGATAGAGAACACTCTCTTATTCTCAACAGATGTGGGTTTTATTATGTATATTAAGTAACGTACATACGAGTATAAAGTAATTACTCGTTAAACTAATAGATGGCGCTCTGAGGACAGAGTGCGGGAAGCCTGAACTAATGAAGCTTATTATGACCTTTTGTTAATAAAATTATTACAAGCGTGTCTCGAGTCTCGACCCGAAAGTCCCGGGACACGAGACAATTAAATTTGGGGAAAGTCCCGGGACTTCGAGACACGAGATGTCCCGGAACCCAAACCTTAGTTCCTTCCTTTAATGTTAGATCTAATTCCTTTCCATCACTTTTCTCATCATTGCGAATTCTTTTTAATTTATCCTCTAATTTCTGGATCGTTTGCTTATCACATGTCACTTTCTTTAATCTCTCTTTTCCCTCTCTTATACGATTTTGCTTCTCCAGTATTTGCCTTTCTTCTTCTTTTTGTTTTCTCTGATTTTCTAAATATGTTTGGTAGCTTTTGTAGGCAACTTTGGCCATAACAACTTTTGCAATATTACCATATTTAAGGTTTGTATCCCTTTGAACTTTAAAAACTTCGCGCCAAAAATATTCCGTCACTTTGTTCGCGCGAAAAAGTTTTCATTTTATCAAATATTTCTTGCTCACTTTCCTGGATCTACCTTAAACCGAAGTTTTTCGCTCACCTTAATAATATGCTTTGAAGACATATCCTGTATTTTTCGATGGTCAAGGACCTAAAATAATGACAATAATGATTGCTTAAAATAAAAAATGACTGAAAATGACTGCCGAATAAAATAATGACTTTAATGACAATAATGACATTGTTGGAAGCCTTGATAATGGTTACATCAATACTAAATCCATAATATAGTGATCAGCGTGCAACGAATCATATTGCCGCTTGAATTTTGGAATTTGGAATTTTTGGCTCCCCGTTGGATAGTAAAATACATGATGAAATGTTACACTTTCCCCCCATGATATACCAGTAGCTATTGTTGACGACTGAAAATCAATAATAATATATAATTTTCGTTTAAAAATATTTCAGATCTACAGCCTAGAGTGCAGTTGAAATATGATAATTACTGTTTTATAGAACTTTTATTATAAATTGAAAAAAATGTATTCCACTTAACGTTACTGAACTTGCTCAGTTCTAAAAATACTAATTGGATGTCTAGATACGTTACGGACACCTAATTGGCATTCCTTATATCTCTCGACTCTTACGTGTAAATGTAAATTTTTATCAGGTCTATGCCGTTATTACAGCAACTTCTATTTCCGTTCGTATTTCATCAACAATACGCAAATTACCTCGAATTTACTGAAAGCGTTGCATGTTGAACGAATGAATATTTCCTTCCTGGGGTAGACAGTAAAAAATCGCTATTATTCATTGTAACGCCGCGCCATGTCGAAATTAACTAGAACATTTTCAGGAAATAATTGACATGCATATATTTGGCACTAGAATACGCTTTATGGGATGAAGGGCTGCTAGTGAAATATTTGGCACGTATCACGTGTCTTGGTAATATGCATTTACTTCGTGACGTAACAAAACATCCAGTGTTGGAAGATGCATTGCCGCTAGAGGTATTTACGCCTAACTAATATTAATGAGGACCCAGCTGACATAATAAATCATAGTATAACCAATTTAATTTAGAATGTTCAAATAATTCATCACTTCGGAACAATAAAAAGGAAGAGATATAAAGTAGGAAAAACTAAACAATGACCTTAAATATCGGGCATATCAGAAAATGACCTGAATAGAATTTATTTGTTATAACTAACCTTTTCAAATTAAATCGAAAACTGGCAAATAAAATAAAAAATTAATGTTGGAAAGTTTGGGATTATACTCGCTGAGGGGTAAGGTTTAGTAAACAAAACAGTTCCCACCTTAGCCGAGTCAGCTTCACAACTTTAACTCTCAAAAGATCCCCTCGTCAGTTTCTTATATCGAGTGGTTAATCTTGTGTAAAAGTTTTATACAACACAACTGTCAAGGAGAAAAAAATATGAAAAATATAAAACTGGTTACCCAAAAAAGTAATGAAAAAAATATGACGGAGGACGATAATATCTCACATATGATTAAGCCAATTGTATGGAAGACAAATATAAAAAAAATGACGAAGGCAGATAATATTTCGCATGCAATTATCACAAATGTCAAAGTAAAATATGAAAAAATATACAGGATGATCAGCTATAGCATGTATATAATGCTATTAATAAATATATAAATAAGTTGTAATAGATTTTACTTTCAAAAATATAAAAATGTAATAATAATTGTTTTTGTTATTTATATCCATAGTTATCATATATATATATGTAGTATGTACCCTACATATACTCCCCTCCTACAACGAAGAAACAAACTTACCAAGGTATCAATATTAAAATCAGATTTAAAATAAAAGTAAGATTTGATGGATAAATGACATTAGTAAAAAAGAAAAGTCAGATTGAGTGATGACAAAATAACGTAAAACAAGGAAATTTATTTTTGTAATAACATTATCCTTAATGTGAGTATGTTATATGTCATTGATGAATTGAAATAAAATAGCATGTATATGACTGATGCTAAGTGAATAAAAGTTCGCAGTCATAATTGGATCGGGCTTCTTTAATAGGCAATTGATAAAAATAGCAAGTATATGCTAAGTGAATATGAGTTCGCAATCAGAATTGGATTGAGCTTCTCTAATAGATAGATAATTGATAAAAATAGCAAGCATGTGCTAAGTGAATATGAGTTTGCAATCATAATTGGATTGAGCTTTTCTCAAAGATGTCGCACCAGTTATAGCAGCTTTGGCTAAAGAAAAGCTGGCGACACAATTAAAATAGTGAATGAGTTTGCAATCATTATTAGATTGAGCTTCTCTAAAAGATGTCGCATCAGCTATAGCAGCTTCGGCTAACGAAAAGCTGGCGAGACAATTAAAATAGGGAATGAGTTTGCAATCATAATTGGATTGAGCTTCTCTAAAAGATGACGCACCAGCTATAGCAGCTTTGGCTAAAGAAAAGCTGGCGAGAAAATTAAAATAGTGAATAATTAATACATTGATACACTTGATAAGCTGGTTTTTAAAAAAATGTAGGGAGAAATATAGAGCACGTTCCGTAACATGTACATAATAAAATAAGTAATAGCAAGTCTTCTGAAGATCTAGTTTGATTCGTATCTCGGTATTATCTCCATGGAGAGACTGAGGAATCCGTGTCTAGCGAAGACATCTATGGAACGGTCGACCTTTAGCTGGCTGTCTTCGTTATGGACGTCGTCCGTCATCAGCGGTTAGCAGCACGAACAGTTTGGTTCGGCCCCATATTCTTGTCGCGACTGGAAAAGCTGTCTAGAATGTCCATGGGAGATTACTGTCGGCATAACTATTTAACAACACTGTCAAAAGTTATTAAACTTCAGTCTTCATAATTAATTTTTGACAACTGCCTTTAACTCTTATGGACTCTCAGAAGGCATATAACGTGTGAAGTTCGGGGTCACCAATTATAGCATGTATATAATGCTATTAATAAATATATAAATAAGTTGTAAAAGATTTTACTTTCAAAAATATAAAAATGTAATAATAATTGTTTTTGTTATTTATATCCATAGTTATCATATATATATGTAGTATGTACCCTATACATCAGCCTAAAAAAATTATGAAAAAATTTGACAGAGAACGATAAAACTTTGCATGAGGCTAATACAACTGTCAAGGGGAAAAATATGGAAAGTATACAGAGTGGTCGCACTAAAAGAAATAATAAAAAATGTGACTAAGAACAATAATATTTCGCATCCAGTTAACACAACTGTCAAAGAAGAAAAATATAGAAAAAATATATACAGAGTGGTTACCCAAAAAAAATATTAAAAAATGTGGCGGTACGCGATAATACTTCGCGTGCAGTTGACACAACTGTCAAAGAAAAAAGTGTAAAAAATATACAGGATGGTCACCCTGAAGAAAATAATGAAAACATGTGACGGATTGTAATAATATTTCGCTTGTACTTGCGCAAGTGTCAAAGAAAAACATAATAAAATTATACAGGGTAGTCACACTAAAGAAATTGATGAAAAATTGTTGCGGATAATATGTAGATAACACAACTGTAAGGGAAGAACAATATGAAAAATGTACAAGGTGGTCACTATGAAAAATAATTATGGTAAATAATATTTGGACTGTAGTTGACACAATTACCGAGGATGAAATCTGACATACTTTTAGTGAAATGTAGGATGGCCAGGGTGATCATTTTATTAAATAATTAATTAAGAAACGACAGAGGAAAATAATATTTGGAATATGGTTGTCACTATCGTCAGGAAGAAAACCTGATATACTTTTAGTGACAGTTATATATCGGGGATCACTAAAAAAAAATAATTAAGACGCGATGGAGGAAAATGCACATGTGTTAGGAAAGTAAGCGTAGTTTTTAATTAAAAGTAATATATAAGGTCGTCATCCAACAGAAAAAATAATTAATGGGTAAAGGATGCAAATTGTGCATTTTTAATGAGGCTGTGCTCCAGAGAAGGAAGTTTTAGATAAATACCTTTACCGATTTTTTTTATCTGTTAGTCCAGTCCCAGAAGGAATTCATTAACCATTTGTTCAATAATGGTGCTTTCTTCATAATATTAGTTCCTAGTCGTTTTCTCAAAAACTGCTTGATTAAATGTTAAGAAATTTTGTATAGAGGACATAAACTTTCTACACTCAAAGAAATAGTATGGGTAAATTCAACAAAAAAAAATGGTTAACTAACAATATCGTTAATTTTGTTAAACCAAACTTTATTGATGGTATTTTTAAACAAGAGGTGATTGTTATTTTAATTAATAAAAAGTTGTCGTACAACAAAACAAACATTAACTTAAAAAATAGATGAATAAGACTATTATTTTGTTCGTCTAACTATTATTTTGTTGAATTCTGTCAAATTAAACTAGATAATAGTATATTTTATTTTTAACTATTATCGAATTGTAATTCTAACCCAGTATTAGTTCGCTGAACTATTGTACTTGGTAGAAAAACCAATATTATTGTCGCCTTCTAGAAGTTCTGAAAGAATTACCATAAAATTTGCTTGCTTACCACGTAGTCTATTACAGAAATTATTCCCAGATGACGCCACATACAAATCACTGACAATAATCAATCATGCATTATCTTACACTCTTATGAATTTATAGAAAATTAATAACATGATTGCAGTTTTCAAATTCTCTCAGGGATCATCGATATATTTGGATGGATCTTATAAACGATCTCTAATCTTTGGTTTGGGTGGTCTGATGAGTAGGTAAAGAATGAGAAACGGCATGTACCCCCCTCCATGCCTCCCTGTGTACCCCCCACTCCTCACCCCACCCTAAACGGGATTGGTCGATGGGAGGGGATAAGCCACGCCCACCTTAACAGGATTGGTCAATGGGAGGGGATAAGCCACGCCCACCTTAACGGGATTGGTCGATGGGAGGGGATAAGCCGCGCCCACCTTAACAGGATTGGTCAATGGGAGGGTATAAGCCACGCCCACCTTAACAGGATTGGTCAATGGGAGGGGATAAGCCGCGCCCACTTTAACGAGGTTGCCCGATGGGAGGGGATAAGCTACGCCCTCCTTAACGGGATTGGTCGATGGGAGGGGATAAGCCACGCCCCCCTTAACGAGATTGGCCAATGGGAGGGGATAAGCTGAACCCACCCTAACGGGATTGGTCAATGGGAGGGAGGCGAACCTAAGCCCTTTTATTGGGATTTAAAGAAATGGAAGATACAATCTCATGCATATGTCATATAGGTTCATTTAATAATAAACCGTTAATGTGTAAATATGTCATTTACTTTCGTTCTTAGTGGAGAATCTTCTGTATTAAATTACAATTTCAATCCACCAATATATTTAGATGATGAGGTAGATTATGAAATTGGATTAACAAATTTTGATACTTATAATATTATTCCAAATATTGACAACAGCAACAATAAATTTGCGTGGGGGAAAAATAATGAACATATAATTGAAGTCCCTGAGGGTTGTTATGAAATTGATGACATTATAAAATACATCGTAAACAAAATAAATGAAGAAGATGATGAAGCCGTTATCAGAATTACCACAGACATTAATACTTCCAAAGTCACTATACGCACAAATAGGAAAATTAATTTTAACGTAAAGGACTCAATAGGTCCGGTATGAGGTTTTGAGAAAAGAGAGTTAAAAGTTAATGACAACAATACCTCCGATGAAACTGTAAAAATATCTAAAGTGAATACTATCTGCGTCGATTGCAACATTGCAGTAGGTTCTTTTTATAATGGACAACCTGTACATATTATCCATCAGTTCTTTCCAACAGTGCCTGTTGGGTATAAAATAGTGGAATCACCTTTAAACATTATTTATTTCCCAGTGAGTGTTAAAACTATCAGCAACATCACTGTCAAAATAGTGGACCAAGAAGGGCATCTTGTTAATTTTCAAAAAGAAACTTTAACTGTTAGACTTCATCTTAGAAAATCAGTCAAATAAAAAAATGGTGCTGATATTTAATTCAACGTCATCCATTTATAGACATCAGCCATACTATAAAAGAGTGAGGAAGCAGGAAACTAACAGTCCTAAAAAGAATATTGAACGATTAACATTGAAAAACCGTCAGTATTTAGAATCACTTGGATTGGAAGTTTTAGTATAATGGAGTTACTGAATGTTACTGATCTGCCCTTTAGCGACAACTCTATATCAGAGTATCAGTTCCATACATATCAACCGAATATATCCGGAACTTTGGATTACAATGATGAAATAAGAATTCCCATCCAAGATTTAGATGCTTATACTGCACCGTGCAATAGTTATTTATACATCGAAGGAAAACTAATGAAAGAGGATGGAGCTGAAGCTACGAAATTGGAGTTTATTAATAATGGTATTGCTTTTTTGTTTCGCGAAATTAGATATGAAATGAATGGAATTGTTATAGACGCAGTGAGAAATGTTGGATTAGTTTCAACCTTAAAAAATTATATATCATACAATAAAAATGAAAGTATTTCCATGCAAAATGCTGGATGGTTTCCAAAAAATAAAAAAGGTGACAAAATTATAGCTGATACAAATGGAAATTTCAATGTTTGCATTCCATTAAAATTACTAGTTGGATTTTTTGAAGATTTCCGAAGGATTATCATTAATATGAGACAAGAATTAGTATTAATACGTAATAGTAATGATCTAGATAGCATTACTAGTGATGACGATACTGAGAAACCAAAAATTACTATTAGTAAACTATTTTGGAGGGTGCCGCATGTCACTGTTAATATGTCGGAACAACTTAGATTGAATAAACTGATATGTCGAAATATAGATTTCCCTATAAAATTTAGAATCTGGGAATTAATTGAATATCCATCTCTGCCTCCCTCAAGCAGACATACATGGCCTGTCAAGACGTCTACTAAGGTAGAAACTCCTAGGCATGTAATAATAGCATTTCAGAAAGACAGGAAAGGAAAAATTACATCTGATATGAGTAAATTCGATGACTGTGGACTTAGAAACATAAGGGTTTTCTTGAATTCTGAAAGATATCCATATAATGATCCATACCTAGATTTTAAAAGCAATAAATATGCAACACTTTATGATATGTTTGCAATTTTTCAAGAATCCTATTACCCTCATAAAATAAATCAGCCCATTCTTAATACAAAAGAATTTAAGGACTACGCAGCAATAACGTATATTGATTGTTCCCGCCAAAAAGAAGCTATACAAACGGGGTCAGTGGTCATGAGAATAGAGTTTGAGACAGATACTCCCACTACTTCGGATATTACTGCATATTGTCTTATATTACATGAAAAACATTTCACTTATAGTCCTTTAACTAAAATTGTACATCAACATTGAACTGTGCATTACTTTTTTTTTCTTTACTGGCATAAGCAAAAATAGTGCGAAGTAAGTTAGTATACTAATGAGATCAGAATATGCACGACTGTTGAAAGAACACAGAAAAAAACTGAAACATTTAAAAAAATAGTGGAATTATATTGCATAAAGAAAGAAGTTTTGATAAAACTAGAAAATTTAAAAATATGATGATGATTCAAGGATTTAAAATAGAAAACAATAAATTTATTGTTAAGGAGCTAGCAGGATATGATGGAATGAAAACGTGTCACTATATCTTTAAACCACCTTATCCATTTGAGATGCTTTCACCGGAATTACAAAAACAGGTTCACTGGTTAACAAAAAATCACCACGGCATTAAATGGGGTGATGGATTTACACCACTGCACTTATTCAGCAAAATTATTCAAAATTTGACTTCAGGAGTTGATTGTGTTTATGTAAAAGGACATGAAAAGGCAGACTACATGAGACAATTTATCTCCCAACCTGTATTAGAACTTGAAGAACAACCAACTTTAAGAAAGTCTCCCCAAAATGTTTTTATCACTCAAATAATAAATGTATGTGTGCACTTTCTAATGTCTATTATTTGTATAACAAATTTTATTTCTGTGTTAATAAATAATACTAAAATGGATTTTTTTTGTTTTTTTTATTTTAATACTTGAAGATAATAAAAAATATTATTACATTGAATACAATTTTATAAGATTTAAATATTATCTAATTAATTCAATTATCCTTGTCTTGAAGATCTACCATATTTGCAAGATCCGGCTTCAAATATTGTTTTATTACTTGTAGAAATTGATGTAAACCCAATTTCACCAGCTCCTGGACAAGGCACTTCTCGCATATTCTTTCTTGTAAAAACTTCTGACAAACTCCGTGACCCACTTCGTATGTCTTCGCTAGTTCGTTACATTCGTCATCAGAGTAAAATCTTCCCATCCCATATACTGCCTCATGTGCTGCATCAAACTGAAGATTTGAGAATTTCTGGCTTAAATTTCTGACACCACTTTCCAAATCAGTAATCTCAACTTCCTTAACGTAACACATCCACATCTTTCGTTACTATTTTTTTTTCTTTTTTCTCTGATAAGATGATATTGTCAAATAATCACTTCAATTAATGTTCATGTTTTATAATGAAAGATCATACCTCCCACTTTACTTCACATACACGTGAAATACCTCACACCTGTTCGACCACATTTGTGAAGTCAGCAGTTCATTCAACTTGCAAAGTTTACAGTTTATTTTACTTACATATCAGATACTTTATTCAACTTATGTCAGCAGTTCATTCAACTTGCAAAGTTAGCAGTTTATTTTACTTGCACATCAGATATTTTTATTCAACTTATGTCAGCAGTTCGTTGTACTGACAAGTCATCTATTACCTAACTTGCAAAGTTAACTGTTTAATGTACTTGCAAAGCTAGCACTGTATTGTACTTACACATCCCCTAGATTATTCAACTTATACTGTCAGCAATTCATTGTACTGACAGTATTAAATAGCAGCAAAGTCAGTAGTTCATTCAACTTGCAAAGACAGCAGCTCCTTATTTACTCCACATTGTATGTTGTACAATATGTTTCAAAAATAGGAAATATGTCATTACTATATCTAATGGGATATGTGTAATAGAATATGAAATAAAACTAAATAAAATTTTAAAAAATAAATCATATATTTGATTAATATCAGACATTACCTAAATACAGTTATTTCATATATCTTTATACAAACAAAAATGGATGATGATATAAAAATAACAATTTTTGTAAATTGAAATTACAAATAATTTTTACATTAAAACAAAAAACTTACAATAAATCTAAGTCAAAGTCGATATCATGATTTTCCTGTTCAATAATCGCATTAGCTAATCTTAAAAGAACCGTTAAATTATCTTCAGCTGTATTATGGTCAGTGTTATCGCATAAATTATGAATAGAGTAATGCCCCCATGCAAGAGTTTTTGTGCTTCTAGGTATAACATATCGCTTATCATCTTGTGCGGAAAGCGCAACTTTATTTTTCAACTCAGTATATATTGTATGCAGATGTGAAGAGAAAACATACATTTTTCGATATATGAGACCGCCGTCTTCTACTATTTGTTTATAATCAACCAAATGTAATTGATTCTTTATAACACTTTTTGTAACACCCTTGGCTTTCTTTGTTACGCTATCGTTTACTTTAACACAGTAAGCTTTTGCCCCGGTACCAAAAAAGCCTTCTATTGGCATACCTGCATATTCATCCTTCATTTTCCCTATGACTGATTGCGTTTTCGGAATGTTGTGTACATTTGGAATCGAAAAATTTGATGTGTCGAATAATTCTATATTTTTTTGAATATCGTCATAAACATTTTTTGTGTAAATTTCTAGAACTAAAGAGTCCGTGTCAGTATAACACAGAATAGCTTTGTCATTATATTGCTTCTTTATGAAGTTATAAAAAAAGTTATAAATTATTGTTTTAGAGACGTCCAAAATGGTGAAGCCTATATAGAGCGGTTTGTCGTAAAATATTTTCAATAAGGACATTTGCACCGCTACCAAATTTTCTGAAAATACTGTACATGATTTAAAATTGGGTTTTGCAATAAGTCCTTCGGCACCCACACTACCTATGCTATTTCTCCAATGCGATACTAATTTTACATCAACCCTATTGTCAACATTTTCCATTGTCTTCCCAAATATTGAATTTATTAAAAATTTAAAAAGATCTCGTTCAAACGCATTTTTTGAAGAATTTCTAAGTTCAGTGTTCAAATCGATGTATGTTTTTAACCAAGCAGATTGTGAAAATTCTATGATTCTATATATTTTCCTAAGTATTAACCCATGTTCCAAGCACTGTTTCAAATTTCGATAATGGAGAACATATTTATGTTTATCATGCAAATTTAGAATTAATTTTGAATTTTTGGAGCCAGGAGGCACAATGTTTTCAGGACAAAATGGTAAATCATTATGATTATCATGCAAATGTTGAGGATATTCTAAATCCACTTCTAGTACATAACCTTTTGGTGAATCATCACCAAAGATAGTACAATCGAAGTTTTCGATTTCATAATCATTTAACCATCTAAAATCTCCTGTGGGCAAACATTCACTCATCGAAGAACCGTACATATTTGTGGCGTCTAAATATAATATATATGACGTTGGTTCTGATGAATTATATTCCGGAATAAATGGATTGTTGGCAATGGCTTTTCTATTGCTGCATTGACTAACACCACCACGTATTCCCTTTCTAAAAAAGTGAAGCATATCAATGTCAGTTAGAAGTTCCAGCTCAATGCCAGTCTTTCGTAACATTGCATCCCAACTCAAGGATGGTGCAGTTAAATATTGTGCAGGATCTAATTTATATGTCTGTAGACATATCTGTCGAAAATTTTCAAAAATATCAGCAAGAAGCAATACATCTGATACTAAATAAATGTCTGAATATTCACCAAGAGTTCGGCAATTAAATGTATGCCATACATCACAAGCCCGATCATAATCTTCCTGAGAAATTGAGTCACCACTCAAGATATTAAAAAACTCATCCTGTGATGGTAATTTGGTATCATCCAATTTTTCCAGCGAATCTACGTAGGAATATGGAAAGACACCTTTACGCCTTAATAAATTGAATTGTTTGTCATCGGTATAAAATTTCCTTACTTCGAGGCATTGATGTGTTTCTAGCGTTTGACTTAGTTTATTCAAAGATGCTGGTAAAAAGCGGAAAGAATCGACAAATCTTAATTTTATGAAAATTTTCTTCGGTTTTTTATCATTAGATTTATCTACAAGAATTTGTTTGGAAAACGTAATATATTTTTCTTTATTCTGTGCAAGAACTTGTATACTTTCTCGTTTTAAAGCTAATTTTTTAATAAATAAATGAGAATCGTAATTCGTTAAGTTATGAAAGAACACTGGTATAAATTTAGGTATTTTAAAGTTTAAATTACAATGAGAATGAGCGGCTCCTCTAAAATTACCGCTAACGTGGCAGTGGTCGCGAACCCTTTCATCGCCATTCTCAAAAGGTTTATCGCAGATATGACAAATTTGACTATTATTGAAAATATCTTGTTGATTCTGTGATAATGGTTTCATTTCAACTATATTTTTTAAGTGATTTTGATATAATTGTAAGACAAGTTCATCCAATCTTTTCACAAATACTTCCACAGCATCAACACCTCGATAATATTCAAGTTTGGAAAGATTATCATCAAAATTACACTTTAAGTAGATGCAAAATGAATATGGCTCATGTTGGTACGTTTTAACGGAGAATGATTTACTATCAGATGGTTCATTATAATGAATTGGTTTTAATAAACTTTCAAAATCTGCATATACAACGAAAGGAACAGGCAATTGTTTCTCAATATTAACAAATTTTAGGATATTTCCTGCAATTAGTTCCCCACACTTATTGATTTGTGGATCTGTATCAGGTAAAATAGTACATAAATGATTACAGTCATTTCTTTCATGAGCATACAATTTCTCAGGAGAATTAAAAAATAGTAGGCAGCCATCACAAATATAATTTCGACCGTGATGTTTAGATCTTTGGCTAGAGACTAATCGTGACAAGTCTTTAATAAGGGTGTAATGACTATTACCTTCAACATCAGCAATGAGTAATAAATTTACGTGTGTATTTTGTTTTTTATTTGTGAAATGTAAGGGGCCTACAATCTCACTGACCATTTTACCATCTTTATACTGATTATTTACCCCGAATACATTTATAGAGATATTATTTAAAATCTCAAATTTATGAATATCATTTAATTTAACAGGAAAATCGATACCTTCAAAATTTAGCAATGTTGCGTAATGAGGATAGGATGATACTTCATGCGGAGGTCCATTGGCTGGGAAGATCGCAGCATTAACGGCATAAGCAAAACATTTGTCATCATTATTTTGAATATTTAAAACAGCTCTCTTATTTTCAATAAATTTAGGTAACCTAATGTATGACGATGCGAATAACGGGTTGTATTTGTTGAGGTTGACTTCAAGAAAACTAACGTGCTTCAGAGCCCATCCTAAAAAATAATTAATAACCATATAAGAAAAAATATAACTGCAGAAATCATACGTTAACTGTGATTGACATAAATTTGTTACACATACCTGAGTCTCGCTCTTGAAAGGTTGATGCTTTCTCTATGATCTCCTCTTTGAACTCATTATACAGGTTTAATACATTCAATGAGTGCGTCACAACTTTATTTTTAGTATTGAATGACTTTATGTCTGACATTTCTTTCTCCTCAATAACGTATAGCCCAAATAATTCCATATTAATTTTTAAGCTGAAGAATGTTTTAATATATTTCTCAATCACTGAGATAACTTTCATTTTTACTTCTTCCAAAAACTGGGTGATATCTGTGCACTGATTCTTTGTGGAAAAACGGTAGCTCGAAATTCGGTTTTTGAATGCGCTCTGAAGTTTTTCTACCCCATCTTCTACAATATTGATGACTTTCTTGTGAGATGAACTTTTTAAATGTCCCATTAATTTATTTTTAGGCATTTTCTCATAACATTGCGGGTAATTAATAATAACCTCCTGAGCTTTTGTATGACCACCAGAGGGGCTGCCTAGATTTTCAGATTCCTTATTACATTTTTTAGCATGATACTGCACACCAGAAGGGCCAGGAAGGTTTTGGGGTTCCTTATTATATTTTTTAGGCGGTGAATTGTTTAGTTTGATTCTTTTCGGGGCACTATGTACACTTATTTCTCTATAGGGACAGCTTTCCCGAAGATGACGCGACAAACTACTTTTTGATGAAAATTGTTTTCCACACTGAGGACACAACATTGTAGAGTATAGTTTTACAAGGAACTATATATTCGATAACAAATAACTGTATTTAAGAAAAATCTGATATTAATGAGTTAATACATTACACATTTTTCTTTATATACCCCCCCCCCCCCCAACACTTAATTAATATAGTTATTTGAGTTGGGGAAAACAAACATGCTTTGCTTGCAAAAAAATTGTTGTGTTGGTAATTAAGACAGATTTCCAACCATTCTTGAGTAATGTCATAACTATTATCAAACCCCCAAAAACATTTTTAGCTAATTAATTTTGAATAATTTTTGTAAACTTAGAAAGCATTTATTGAGACTCAAAAAATCCCCGAATTTTATTTATTTATTTGGTTATGAAAAATATTTAAAGAGGACTCTACATATTTTGCTGTGCAATCATCCTTTTTGCCTTCAAAAACTTTAATATTTTGTGGGTCCATTAAACCCATGCAATAATATCTTTTTTAATTATTTAATATGCTATAATTTGAACATTCTGTTGAATCACATATCAATAGACTGGCAATGTAATATAATACCGGAAAATATTCAATCACACCATAGGTGACTAACCTTGCCAACTTGCAATAATCGGTGATTTATGTATGTCATTAATTTAATGCAGTTTATTCAACTTGCATACATTGCAGTTCATTTCATTCACACTTACTGCTTACCCATCTCCCTACCTGCAATTTTTTTTTGGGGTGGAACTTTATTTAAAGTAAAATTCAGCTGTGAATTTTAACAGTTCATTCTGTACTTTCCACGCTATTTTATTGCATTCCGCCGTTTTTTTATTATCATTCAGTTTTTTATTTTTTTTATATATTTTCAATCCTTATTTTCTAGTTTATTTTTAGTTAAGTTCGAATAGTAGTATTTTTAAGTGTTAATTAGTTCATTATATTTGCGCCGTTTTTCTGTTTATTTTTTTTTTAAATTTTTGCTTTTTGGTTCATTTGTTCGTAAGTTATCTTTAAGTGTTAATTTTTTATTTTTAAGTGTTTTTTTAAATAGACTAAATTTTCAAATTTCGCCGCGTTTTCGTGCACCGCGCTTCACGTTTGCTGTTTCCTGCTAATAATAAGATGTCTGGTGGAGATATGTTCCCAAGAGGCCTAGGGAGCCAAGAGGTTGATCAGTTTTCCGACTGCTCGTTCGAGGAAGAGATGGTGCAGTTAATGAACCGTGAGCGGTCGGCTAGGAGCATCGGATCCGGCATTGAGATTCTGGCCGGATCCTTCACGGACCTCAGGCCTATTGGGGCACCATCGGGGCCACAACAGCCAGGTACTGTTTCCTTTTTTTATTGAATAATTGGATATCTAACTTTCTTTTCCCTTATAGTTCTACCAAAATCAGATGTGGAGAGGAGCACAGCGGTGTCGTCCTTAGGAGATCAACTTACTGGCACTACTACGGATGAGAGATCTCCGGGGACGGTGCAGCGAGAGGCTGAGGGAGAGGCTCTTCTCCAGTTTGAGTTGAACGGGTGGCTGGACCTTGTGCGGCACGATGTCGCAAAGCAGGAGGCGGCAGTGGTCAACGAAAGAGAGAACTTTAAACGTGAAGTGCGGGAGTGTATGGTGGAAAAGGCATATAGGTATGCTCACAAACTGAAACTTTCAAAAAATAAAATGCTCCAGCATCTGCACCGACTTCGCCACCGCCAGCAACTTATTGCCGAAGAGGCCGATACGGTGGAGGCGAAAGTCGGTGTGGTTGACGTGGAGCTGAAAAAGTGCCACGCCTTTGTGGGCAATATGCCCTTTGACTGAAGTGTAGTATAGTGTAGGTTAGTTGATTAGTTTAGTTTTGTTTTATTTAATTTTAGTGGTAAGATTCTAAATTTAAGGTGTTTTTTTGTAGTTTTTTGTAGTTTTTTTGTAGTTTGAAAAATATGTCTTTTTTTTAATAAATTTTTTTAAGTTATTTTCTCTTTTATTATTTTATATAGTATTCGTGACTTAGAAGAAAATATATAATTTGGGGGGGGGGGGGGTAAATTTGTGAAATGCTGGTAGAATGAAGTTGAAAAAATTAATTATTCTTCAAATTTGAAAAATTACTGCTTGAAGTAGAACTATAGAACTGAATGCTGAATGATAGGAAAAGTGGATACTTTGAAAAATATTGAAACAAATTATTTATTATTAAGGTATTTATTATTAATTACACTCGTTACATTCATAAATATACAGATGCTTATTGCATACATACATAAATTATGTTATAAAATATCAACAGATTAGGCAGCGTGTGCCCTTCTATCACTTATATCACAATTGCTACAAACAGTATATATTTTATTATCCATGGGTGCATTATATTCCTCTAAAACACTTTTACATCTGAGACAAATCCATGTACAGACAGGCATAATATCCAATATATTAGTACAGACGTATATATTGTTTTTATAAACATATGTTACGTATCATAAACATATAGATACTTATTACATGCAAGCTTATGGTCACAAGCCATATGAAACCTCTTCTAGAACCAACCATATGATTTTTTGTCATACATGTGTGCTCCTCTATATTTCGCCGCAATAGGCTTCTCATTAATTTTGCATAAGAACAATTTGCTGAATATTTCAAGTGTTCATTTATAGGTATGTCACACGCCTCCCATCTATATATCTCGACTCCACAACAAAAACAGCTGACTATATCACGGTAGCCACTGTAATAAAATCCTGCTAGAGCAAGTTCTGATGGTTCCACAGTACCATTCCATTTTTCAAATGATAATAAACGTTCATCGAAAGGCTTATATATTACTGGATTATTTGATACAATCGAAAAATCTATCATGCAATTATTTTTATTGTAAAATTTGGATGCCAATTTCTGCATGATGGCAAAAGAATTGTAAATATGCTATATCACAATTAATTTAGGGATCCTCACCGCTCACCAGTCACTGAGAAATGCATGGTAGGTGGCTATTCTACTCTTTTTCTCCTATGAATTAATGATTTATGATGAGATCAGGTGAAGTTCACCTCCCACCAACAATCAATCTGCTATTTGTATTGATTATACAAAAAAAATATGTCCACAGATATATGAATTATAATTTTGCACGGAGTCATAATTATATCTGATTGTATTCAAGCTGCTATCACTTAAAAAATATTTTATTAATTCTTCTGGAGGTCTTAAATTTCCATAACTGTCAAAATAAATTATTTCTTTGTTTTTCTTGGCGTACGCTACCCAGTGAGTCCCCTCTCCATCATCCGTATCTAGATTTATTATACCAGTTTCATTCTTCTTTACTTTTTTGGGAAGCGTATCTCTCATAAATATGTCGCGAAAATGAGGAATTTTAAGCATTTTCGAATATTTCATTAGATCTAAATTAGTAAGTGGTCGGTGAGGCAGCTTTATTGGGAGTTTTTTGGATAATTTTTCAAATATAGTCCAGAGCCTTTTTTATAAGGACCCAAGTATAAACCTTTCCCTGTTGTGGTTTGCTCCATTGCTAAATTATGTCTCTTCTGTTCAGCAACCTGTTCACGATTTGACTTAGCATCATTAACTGCTTTTGCAATGCCGGCTGCACCCCCTCCTATAGCTCCTAGTGCCCCCAAAAGGGGCAACAAAAGTGGTAGAAATCCACCTATTTTTGGGGTATCTAGAATTCTTCTCCTCCGCTTCTTTGATTTTGTTTTTCTCTTTACACCAACTTTTACATTTATTTGTCCACCTTTCTTCTTTGAGGCGTCACTTCTTCCACGTTTAAGACCCATTCCCAACTTACTTTTTAATTTCATTATCCCACCGACTCCCAACGCGGCAACTTTTTTACCAAACCCTGAGTCGGCTGCTTTTACACGTTTAAGTGCGACTTCAGCTAATTCTCTGTCAGCCTGATTTCTTTCTTCCACGTATTGAAATTTAGAATACGCTATATCGTGTTCTTTGCACGCCTCATCCAATGGATTAATTCCTTTATCACCTCTTTGTAATCGCTTTGAAAGTTTAGTTCCAGGCCCACAATAATTATAACCAGGTAAATGCAATTCTACTGGGAGCTTATTAATTATTTTATTAAGCAGACCACATCCTCTCTTCTTGGCGTTTTCAGCTTTACTGGATGGAGAACCCTTTCTTCGAACCATTATAATGTAAATGGTGTAAACAAATGAAACATGTTTGCTAGGCACCCTTATATATATGTAGGTAGGATGCGATGTCCAGTCAGTTTGCTATAGTTCTTATCGTAATAAAATTCCACCTCAGGTATTAATTAGTAGCAGCTTGAAATGAAGATTCATCAGCAAGAAACGGTTCTACCAATAGCAGATCATGATCACGTTTCCATGACCAGCACGATTCAAAAGCATGGTATTTTATTTGGTGGACAATCGAAACGAGGACTTTTGGTTGGAAGCTCGGGATGTGGAAAGACAAATGTAATGCTCAGTTTGTTAGAACATCCCAATGGTTTACGTTTTGAAAATATATATTTATATTCTAAGTCCCTATATCAACCAAAATATGAGTACTTAAGAATGCTAATGGAACCTGTGAATGAAATTGGATATTTCGAATATAACGATGGTGATGCAGTAATACCTCCAGAAGAAATAAAACCGAATTCAGTGATAATATTCGATGATTTAGCTTCTTGTAATCAAAATATCATTAAAAGTTATTTTTGTTTTGGACGTCATAAAAACACTGATTGTTTTTATCTATGTCAGACATACAGTGCCATTCCAAAACAATTGTGTAGAGATAATGCTAACCTTATTGTGATATTCCCTCAGGATATGACCAATTTGAAACATATTTATGATGATCATGTAAATGTGGATATGTGTTTTCAAGATTTTAGAGAGCTCTGTGCATTTTGTTGGAAAGATAAATATGGATTTGTCGTAATAGATAAAGATTGCGCTATTAACTCTGGAAAGTATCGAAAAGGATTCGATAAATTCATTCATATATAAAGTTAAAACACTGAACGATATCAATCAGTAATCATGGATAACCGATTAGCAGTACAACTGTTAAAAACAAGAGAGGCGTTGAAACAAAAATATAAAAGTTTGAAAAGAGATATTGACAAATCACAGTCCCAGTTAGAGAAAACTTACAAGCCAATTACTCAACCTCTTAAAGATTTGGTGTCAACTCTAATTAAAACGGAAAGTGCTTTTCCAAAACCTTATTTGGAGCTAAAAGAAGAAATTAACCGTGAAAGTTTAAACACTCGATCAATTGGTCAAACTCCTCTTGAATATTACAATACCGCAGGACCTGTTCACTTGGAAGATGAAACATTTCAGTATGATCCAACCCAAGTAAGACCTGAAATCGCTGAAAGTTTCTTTGATGAAACTTTTCCAGCAACGATAGCAGATACATCTACAGCGGCCGAGCATGAAAAATATTTACAACAATTTAAAAAACCTTTACCGCGAGCGTATATAGAAGGTAAACTTGAGGACGTAAAAAATGAGTACGACGATACCTTCGGTGTTTACTTCGACCCATTTGCGAAAAAATATGCGATTGGTGATGCAACTATTGACTTTGATGGAGCCGACTTTATCATTAATGGTCAATTTAAATACACAGGTACACCGGGATTATATGAATTAATGTTTAAAAAGCATCCTGCGGGTTATCGACCGACTGATATAGATCAGTACATTGATATAATTAGAAAGACTAATGCTCATTACCTAGGTTACGATCCTGAGAAAGGCCTATCTACATCGAATTCATTTAAATTTATAGATATTATTAAACCAAGAGTTACGAACTTATATTCGCTGACTCAAGAAAGGAACAATAAGAAAACCACTACCTCAAATAAATCAGCATCATCAATACCCGCTACGGTGCAAAGATCGAGATCTAGTTCACTTCCAACATCGCAAACGATGAAAACGAGGAGTCAAACAAGAGAGGGGGAAATCTAACAATGATGGAATTCAATAATAAGCAGATTGAATATAAGCATTTTGATGACTATAATGAAATTGTAGATCGTTTAAGACTCCTGATAGCGTCACAACTAGCAGGGAATAATGGACATAACAATGAAATAATTTCAATAATAGAACAATTGAGGGAAGCTAAAATAATACGATAAATAGTATGTGTGGAAAGTTAGAGCCTCATTAAGCGTAAAACTTTAGGTCTGTTAACCATGCCAATTGATAAATTTGGAAGGCACATGTTGAGGGAGAGAATAACTCCATATTCTGCACCAACTCCCCCTTCACCCATCTTAACCTCACCCCCAAGAACATCACCTTTTTACATTTGCGAACCCGCTTCACTTCATAGCAAATGTATTATAAGTGTACGAGGTCGTTTACAGAAATCTAAAAGTATAAATTTCTACACATTAGAAAATACTACAACAGAATACAAAATCCCTGTATCTGGTAGAGTTGAAAATATAGAGGTTTCACCTGTCGATACCACAGTTTTCTTAAACACGCAAGAAGTTTTACCAGAAAAACTTGTGGGGGAAATCATAAATTTTGAAGATAGGTTTATGTTCTATGCAAAGAATAAAGATCCGCTATATGTTCAAATTGTTCTGCAGTGCCCGCTGACCAAGGATGACTAACATTAAACAGGAAATAGTCAATGAAATTCATAAGCCTGCCAGAAAGTACTTTAAAAGAAGACGAGTAATTGTTAAGGGTCTTAATGATCTTGTTCAAGCAGATCTTGTTGAAATGATCAAGTATGCTAAAATTAATAAAGGTTATAAGTATATTTTAGTGGTTATTAATGTATTTTCAAAATTTGTTTGGTGCGAACCTCTGAAAAATAAAAGTGGAAATGAAGTTGTACGAGCGATGGACAAGATCTTGTCGCAGATGAATGTACGACCCAAAAATTTACAGACAGATATGGGTAAAGAATTTTACAATAAGAAATTTAAGGAATTAACCGATAGGTGGAAAATTAACCACTATAGCTCTTACACACACCTTAAAGCGAGTGTTGTAGAAAGAGTGAATAGAACTTTAAAAAATAAAATGTGGAGGCAGTTCAGCCTACAAGGAAATTACAAATGGTTAGATATCTTATCAGATATCGTTACAGAATACAATAACACAAAACACAGAACTATTGGAATGAAACCAATAAATGTTAAAAAGAAAGATGAGAAACGATTGTTGCGAACTGCCTATAGCCATCTGAAAACAGTTGATCCAAGAAAACAAAAATTTAAAGTTAACGATTATGTAAGAATTAGTAAATATAGAGAAGCATTTTCAAAAGGTTATACTCCTAATTGGTCAAATGAAATTTTCCAAATCAGAAAGATTCATAGAAGTAATCCTAGAACATATCTCTTGGACGATCAGGAAGGGGATCAAATTCAAGGAGGTTTTTACGAGCATGAACTACAGAAAGTAAAGTATCCTGACATATATCTTGTGGAGAGGATTATCAGAAAAAAGGGGGATAAACTCTACATAAAATGGCTTGGGTTAAACAGTCAACATAATTCATGGATTTTGAAAAATCAAATTGTATAAATATAATCTGTACATATGTCTTTTTATTTTAATAAAACAAATTTTAAGTAATAAGTGTTTTTATTTATATCTTTTTCACATATTTTATAAAATTGTATATAATAACAAGTAAATGAGTTACGCTTACATTAATTTACAAAATCTATCACTATATACATTACTTCTAAAATAGGACTTACAATATGTGACATTCGATCAATGGCTAAAAATTTCCTAGTAACGCTAAATTAAATGTTATTTTCTTCACCATTACACCCTACCAAAACATTCCACTTCGAATACTTCTGGATAAATGTAAATTAACTCCATGAGCAGGGAAACATTCTCATTATTACAATTCATGCTCTGTTGAATAAGGTTTACAGCATTTTCAAATACATTTCCTCCTTGACGTTGTAGTTCTCTCTGCACGTTCTTGAAATAATTTATAAACTGCTGTCTTTTTAACATATCAATGCTATACTTGACAAGTGGTAATACTTCCCACAACTTGCAGATTGATTCATAACCCAAGTAAACGTATGAATTGTTCTTCACAATTTTTATAACTTTGGAATTGGGGAATTGCTCAAATTGAATAGAGAAATCACCAGCGTCTATTGGTTGAGTTTTATCGTTGGAGTATATGAAATTATTAACAATTCCTCGAAATGTAAGAAAATGAGTCCACTCTTTTTCAGTAAAAATTATTGCATCATTTTTATTTCCACTTAGCTTTACACATGGGTTATAACAGAAGTCACTGGATAATCCCGTTGACACATATTTGCTTCTCGATTTATTTAGTTTATGCCTTCTTTCACCAAGTATCACTAAATCATTTTTATTCTGAGGTGCTGAAGGTAAATTATTAAGTAAGTCAAATTTCAGTTCAGGCAAGACACTACAGTTTTCGACCATCTTGAATAGTTAAAATTTAATTGTTTCTTGAAATACTGTTAACACATGAACAATAATGGAAACCTTAATGGTAATACCACCACCGCTTCACACACCTCCCACCCCATTTAGAAGTATGTTGAGTTCACCTCCCTCCCTCCCATTGACCAATCCCGTTAGGGTGGGTTCAGCTTATCCCCTCCCATTGGCAAATCTCGTTAAGGGGGGCGTAGCTTATCCCCTCCCATCGACCAATCCCGTTAAGGAGGGCGTAGCTTATCCCCTCCCATCGGTCAACCCCGTTAAAGTGGGCGCGGCTTATCCCCTCCCATTGACCAATCCTGTTAAGGTGGGCGTGGCTTATCCCCTCCCATTGACCAATCCTGTTAAGGTGGGCGCGGCTTATCCCCTCCCATCGACCAATCCCGTTAAGGTGGGCGTGGCTTATCCCCTCCCATTGACCAATCCTGTTAAGGTGGGCGTGGCTTATCCCCTCCCATCGACCAATCCCGTTTAGGGTGGGGTGAGGAGTGGGGGGTACACAGGGAGGCATGGAGGGGGGTACATGCCGTTTCTCATTCTTTACCTACTCTGATGTCTCAATACTGAGATTTTGGCTAACCAAAAAAAACTTCATCATACAATAAAGCGTAGATCAAAAATTAGTTGGTGAATAAAAAACAAAGTCATTGTACTATTTAATTGTAGACCAAATTGAAAATGGTTAGTGAACATAAAAAAATGTCATTGTACTATTTAATTTGTTACAAGAAGATATGATTATTAAACTACTATTTGTTTACGAAAACAAATAAAGTTGTATGACTATTCTTTACTGATTGATTTAACTATGAAACTAGATAGGCGCGATTTCATATGCTCTTTTTGGTTGAATTTACCTATCATTTTATTTGAGTGTATGTAAAATTAGAAAAACTATCGATACTGGGCTAAGTGGATGTTGATTACAACTTCGAACTTGTACAGGAAAAATTGACGCAAAATAAATAATGTTAGGAAACTACGTGTTTACAAATTTAAATTGAAATTGAAACGTTCTCTCAAACGACTCTTCGAGAACTGAATGATATGGCATACCACTTTTAAAAACAATTGCTTGTTTCTTTTTCTATACCTGCGTTGAATAGGTTCCGGAGATTATAACGTTGCCAGCAAGCCCTCCAGCATCGACGTGTACCCTTTTATATTTGTCAATATGGTACCCTACTTTTTAAAATATTAAAAATATTTTTTCTCTAATATTCACATTATAGTACACACGTCACTCAAATGTAACGAAAACTCAGCTAAATTTTCTGCAAAATTTCCCACATTTTTCCTGTACAAGTTCGAATTTGTTATCAACATCCACTTAGCCCAGTATAGGAGTTTACTGGTACACTCACTATGCTCAGACTTCCCGGATTTTCCAATTTCCGCGATAGTTTTTCTAATTCCAGACAGAAAATTTCTGTCCAGTGATCCTCGGAATACCCCTCTACAAAATATCTTAACATTTAATCGAGTAGTTTGTGAAAAAAAAACGGCAAATATCTAATATTTTCTACTTTTTGCATTTTCCAAAATTTTCTGAAAAATATTCATTTCTTTTTCCCGAAATTTCGACCTCAAATTTGTCATCAGCGATCACAAAAACATATATTTTGATACTTTGGGCGCTTATGGTGATAGAAAATCACAAAAACTTACCAAGATTTTCCGAGAATTTTACTCAATTTTCCTTCTATGACTTCAAATTATTACTCGTAAATGCTATATCACTTGCATTTATAGACCGAAACTGTTATTAATTGGTACACTCTGGATACATTTTACAGATTTTCCGGTGAGAATAAGGGTTCCCCGTATATCCCCAACAAACATTTAGGTATTATTTGATGTCAAAACTACCTAAATTATGTATAATAAATTTTGTCGCAAAATTAGAATTAATCATGTTTTGGTAAAATTTACGTTGACGCTACGTGGAATCGACATAAGTGGAGAATAAGACGACGTCGAAATTAGGTTTATCGACCAAAACAGGTAAAATTACACATAAATCGTACTTGTAGTCGCACAATATATTTGGTTACTAATACCTGTTTAGGTCAATTTTACTTAAATTCGAGGACAATTCGACATCGAGTTGATTAGCTTTAGGTAGAATTTACGGAATTATGTGAAATTGGAAAATGACACCAAGAGGAAAAAAAAATAGGATTTTTATACTTATTTGGTATTTTTCTCTATAAGTAGTCGAAATAATGTTGTTAGTCACCTACAAATTTGACGAGATACCTAACTCACAATAACGATACAAGATGAATGTTGTTAACTAAAATAAATCCAATTTGTAAGTAAAGTATTTGCGGTTTTCGATTGTTGAAATCAATGCGGAGAAAATTTTTTTGTGTATAATAGCACTGTAATTCGTAAAAAACAATGCGCATCTAAAATATTCATCATAAGGAAATTCCTATTGCCAAATAAAAAAATTATAGTAATAATTTGAGCCGAAAGTATGCTACACTTATTAAGTATGAGTTTACAAGTGTAATTATGAATTTTTTTATCTTTTCGTCAGTTTGTTTCAATATAGACTCATTTTTAAAATTCTAATTTGGGATTATACTTCAATTGTCTTAAGAAAATATGGCGTCTTGAGCTAATTTAACCTTAAAGTTAACTGCCTTTGAAAATGCAACTACAAAAGATAATTAATTGACTTAATGATTGAAATCAGATAGATAATCTAGGTAGAATTTATCGACTTGGTCGAAGGCGTTTAATAAAAGTCACCAAATAGGTTGCTATTTAGGTATACATTACGTAGTTTTTACAACAAAATCTACCTAGTAAGATATTTGACTATTAGGAATATTTTTAGTCGCTAAAAAGGTAAATACTACCTAATTATATTACCTGTTTTGACCTTATTGGAAATTTATCCTTCAGGTCATTTTTGGTAGATTTTTTTAGTAGTTTTTCACTCGCTGCTTTCGTTAAATTTATTTTCAAGGTAAACTGTGTATGAGGTAGATTAATTGGTATTATTTACGTAAACTAAAATCTAAAGTAAGACCAATTGGTAAATTTTTATCGAAAGTGTATTTTTCCAGTCAATTTTACGTCATAATTACCTTAACAAGTAAATTCCTCCTTTGCCAAGACGAATTGGAGCTAATTTTAACAAAAATGTTTGTCGGATACGTATTCAGCGACCTAAAAAACCCCCGTATGCTAAATTTCGTAACATTTCATGAAAGATAACCCGAGATATTCAGTTCGTTATATAACTATCGATGAAAATTGTTTATTTATTGATTATTATTAATAACACAGCCACAAAAAAAGTGGTCTAGCCTGCGGACCAAACCAGTGTATTCCTATGTATTTGGACCCTCTGAAACCGAATGCGAAGTTTATATAGTATATAGTGTACACAGAACCAATTACCAATTTCCACGGTATTTAAAATCATTCATCACAGAAATTTTCTTTTACAAGTATTTTACTTTCTTTGTTTAATGACACAGCCACAAAAAAAGTGGTCTGGCCTGCGGACCAGGATATATTACGAACAATCGTAAATAGGTTTTCTGTACGAACGGTTTTTCAAACGTGCCCCATATTAAGATCTATTTAAAATTCCAAAAAAGTATTTACAGTGTCTCGTGTCAGTGCGGTAAACATTATGTAGGTGAGTCATTTAGACCTTTCAACGAAAGACTTAGTAAACACTGAGATTATGCTAGATAGGGAGAATTTTAGAAGTAAAAAATTTGTGAATATGCGTGGGATAACAATCATAGGATCCAGCGAAACTTTTCCAAAAAGAAAGCAATGCAACTAAAAGAAAACTTAAGGAATCCGCTACTACTTTGTTAAATGGGGATAAATGTGTCTCTAATTACTCTATAAATTTCTGTACCAGGTGTACCAGAGACGAAGTAAGTAAAAATAAAAATGATATAATTTAATGCCTTTATGGAAACACATAAACAATAAATTGTCATGTTTGACGTTGAAATCAAAGTTTTGATAACGGAAAAAGAAATGCTATTTTACGAAACGTTAACAGCCTTTAATTTAATGTTTTAATTATAATGTAACATTTTTATTTCAGTTTATATATTCTTAGGTACGAGACATTTTGTAATAGAAATATTAACAACCAGCCTCTGTCTGATCCTATTGCACAGAGGTTTCTTTCATCAAAATTTTTAAGCGTTTTTACAGTGGAAATATACCCAACAAACAATGAGAAATCATGAAGACGCCACAAATTATTAATTTTATTAAATATACTGTAATATCGTTTGGGTACTCGTATATGCTATAAAGGTTACAAGAATCCCTGGCCAAAACATCATTAACCTTAAGAAGGGTTGTAAATATTCTATACAACGTATTTAAAGGACGTCCTTATCTTGTAGGATATTTGATCTTAATTGATTATGTTAGATAGCCTAACATTAGTTTTAGTGTAATAATTATTCAAGGGGAAACTTCGATTTACCTTGTCGAGTTCTCCACTAAAACCTAATCTTAGTAAATACATACAAAGCTTACGTTTCAGAACAATTCAGTCTGAACGCTCTAAGGCAAGTACCTTTTTGCGAACAACCACGTCGATATAGACATGGAGGTAAAGTTGTTATTGTTACTGTTGTAACATTATGTTCCACCCACTTTCCCCTAACTACATCAACGTGTACATTTTATATTGCACATCCTATCTTGTTATACAGCATTCTGACTAGTATAAAATTTGCAATATGTTGCCTAAACGAGATTTTGATATCAATGGTTCAGATGTGCATGAGAGTTGTTTTCATTATTTGTTTATACTCTGGAGATCAGGACCTGGTTGCATTTATGGTTGTAAAAAGCAGAGTTTTAAAATAAATTGATTTTTGTTTGCTTATAATCACAAAATAGTAAAAAATATTTGGTACACGTATGTATTTTAACAAGATCTGGAACTAAATTATATTTTCATCTTATTCCGATAAAGGGTTGGGGGTAAATTGGGGTAAATAGAGGTAAATAGGTCGATAAAATTGATATTTAGTACATATAAGAGAAACATATGTCTCAAAAAATTGTTGGCATTAACCACCCCCACTCCATTAATAAAGGGGGTGAAAAAAAATAAAATTTGTAATTTAGCGTGTATACAAGAACTTAAGGCCCCAAAAAATTTGTTTTACTTCATCCAAGCCCCTCTACCTCTCTACCACCACTAATGTGTCAAGGATAGATGAGGAGATAGCGTCAGAGACGCGTCATCGCGTGTGTGTCTAGATTCTACAATTTCAAATTAGAATACCATGCAACCCGTACTGTGTTTATAGATCTTCTATTATTTTCTTGATTCTATAATAAGTAGGTTACCTCGAACAGTACGGATGCGCAGTAGATTTCCCCGAGTATTATGGATGCGTAGTGGCTTTTTTCGAGTACTATAGATGTGCAGTAGGTTACCTACCTCAAGTAGTATGGATGCGCAGTAGGTTACTTCAAATAGTACGAATGCGCAGTGGGTTACCTTGATCAGTATGGATGCGTAGTAGGTTTCCTCGAAGAAAACGCTTGAAGTAGAAGCTTTACTTCTATCGTGTAGTCCACGGCAAGAAATGATTTTTTATATCTTCGTCAATATGTTAAATTAAATCATTGCATCCTACTGCGTTTTTCCAAATGTGTAACCCCCTTCCGGTTAGACGGAACAGTAGGTTAAGGCGTATTGAGTGGCGAATATGCTGACCGACTGTCTATCGCACTCTGAGTTCGAGCCCCAGCCCCAGTACTGACCATACCGGTGGGTATGGAATGTCTGCGTTTTTCCAAATGTGTAATCCCCTTCCGGACAGCCTTTGTTTTGGATTTGGAAGTTGTCTACTATATGTGCTGTGTTTACTTCTGGCCATTAGTCTGTAAGCAAATGTCCAAAAAATTGGTCCCGTTGGATTTTTAATGATACAGGTATGGGACTGGCATCAATATCTTCATAAAGAAACCTATATTACGAATTGGCTTGGTGATAAGCTGTAACTTGTGTGGGAATGAACATGAACGAACAAATAATGGGCAGCGGCTGGAACCTCTCCTTCAAATGTTTGCGGAAATTCGGTAATTTAGTTAATTACTGGACTCGTTTTAGTTGAGCTATGTGATGCAGGTCTCCGTTCCATGGGACTCAGACAATTCCTCTTTGACGGAAAAGAGTGAAGTGTGATAATATAGCTGAAATCGGAATAACATCTACTTTTGAATGGTGTACTAAAAAATATTATATCTAAGAAATGAGAAAGTCTATACCAAAAAGGGTACTCTTCAAAAAAATCTTCTCAGCTCATGTACGTTACTAGTATTATCGTAGTGCCAAATTGCATCAATATCGGTTCTCTAGTTTTGGCGTTATAATCTCCACATACATACATAAATATTTTGTAAAAACTTCTTTTTCGTGTCCCTGGGACCTCAGAACCTAAAGATTTGGTCTTATTTCAGTTTTAAATTCGGTAACGATGTCATAACTTCTTCGCTTTTGCGGGTGAGAATGTAGAAGAACTCATTATTCTGCGTCGGAGTGACGCGACATCAATTTATTTATTAAGGGTGCTAATCGCGTTCTCCCCTTGTTCTTCCACACCCAGGCGGGTTCGAGATAACATACAACTCGATAGAACAAGTAATAGGCCAAGTCTGCACTACCTTAGATTATTAACGACGCTCTCTCTTTCGATAGTAATTGATTTTTCTCTCCGATGGAATTTTATTCTGATTTTACTTATTTACCTAATAATAATGGATTTTATGTCTAAAGATTTCTGATTTGTTTTCATAAAAAAATCCATATCAAGCTTCCGTAAGGTAACCGGAGTATTGAGTTGAACCTCAGTACTCCGGAGGCAGAAAAAGTGAATTTAAAGAGAAAATGAGAAGTGACATTTTTTCGAAAAACAATTCTTTCCAAGTTATTGACTATTTAGTAATTTTGAGGGGGGCGTAATTCAAAAACCATAAATCAAAATTTTGTTAAATTTTGTATCTAGGGGTTCGACAGCATGCTGGTCAATAATATTGCATTATATTTTCATTAAAAACTTCTCGAAAAATCGACCCCATTTTTTCATAATAAAAATGCACGCCAGTGACTGGAATAATTCTTGCTTCAAATTGACACAATAAAGGTCTCTGATACCGATTCAAATTTGGTTGAAATCGGACGATTAATAACTGAGAAGTGGGGGGAGGGCTATTAAAAGTGGGACAAGCTGTATATTGTAAATTTTAACTTTCAGCCCTCCTGTCGCCCCTCCTTTCTGCCTACGCCACTGGCGAGGAGTCTTAAGAGTCCTAGAAATGTAGTCAGTAGCATTGATATCTAATAAACATCTTGTTGCTACCATAAGGATATAATTTTGCAGAGTGAGAGGGAAATATGCGTTTATTTTCGATTTATTAGAAATAATTAAAATACCAAACAGTATATTTTTTAAATCTGTTCTAAATAATTGCTATTGTTCTAAAGAGTACAACTATATATTTTTTTATTGTAAATTTCTGTTGTACTTGAATATTGTAGTTTGTCAATGAAAACAGTTCCTAATTACATTATTAGAGTATGACATTTACCTATACAGGGTGTCCCGAAACTCCCGCCTTCCCCTTTAGGTGCTAATTCTCCATGCAAAAATAGTAAGAAAAGTTCCTATAAACATGTGTCCGGAAATGCTTCCTAAGGGAGCTACCGCCCTCTAAGGATGGCGCAAAAATACTTTTGCTAATCATCTCGGAAATTATTTGGGACAACTTTATGAAACTTAGTTAACTTTTTTCGATTAATAAAGGTTATTGTTTTACGCCTACTTTGAAAAATAAATAATGCGCATTTAGCAAACGAATACGCAATATTTCGGTTAGACCGCTTTTACTCGAAAACGGCTTGCCATATGGCTAATTGTAAAGAGGCCATTTTTTATGCAGAATTAACCAGGGAATCATAATCAGGGATTAAAATACTAAAAATGTCAAATGGCAAAATTAATATGTATAAACAAAGAACACCGACCCCTCGTTTCTCCGCCCCTGGATAAAATTAATTTTGGCTAATACTATAAAACAATAACCTTTAATAATCGAAAAAAGTTAACCAAGTTTCATAAAGTTGTCCCAAATCATTTCCGAGATAATGAGTAAAAACACCTATTTTTGCGCCATTCTTAGAGAGCCGTAGCTCCCTTAGGAAGCATTTCCGGACACATATTTATAGGAACTTTTCTTACTAATTTTGCATGGAGAATTGGCACCTAAAGGGGAAGGCGGGAGTTTCCGGACACCCTGTATACAAAATTTATGATAAAAACAGTATATGGTTGTATTCCTTAATGCAATGAAACTATTTTAAAGAATATACCATTGATGATTTTTTAAATATTTATAATAAACTGAAAATAAACACATATTTCCCTCTCAGAGTGAGAGGGAAGTATGCGTTTATTCAAAATTTATAATAAAAACTGTATATGGTTGTATTCCTTAGAGCAATTGGAAGTATCTGAAACTATTTTAAAGATTATACCATTTATGATTTTTTAAATATTTATAATAAACCGAAAATAAACGCATATTTCCCTCTCACTCTGCAAAATCCTATCCTTAAGGACAACTCTAGCACCCGATCAATTCGCAATCTACGTTCATACCTGTATTCATTCATTGATCAATCAATGAATCGATTTATTTACAAAATAACTATTTATTCAATCAATAATAAAAATCCAATTAAAGTATCTATTTTTAATATCTGTAATTCTATGTCAATCCACATCTGGTTGTGCTAGAACAAAGAGCTCTAAAATGAATATATTTACATCTGAAATTTTTTCCTGTTGAATTAAAAAATTCCCTGGAGTTTGAAGTTTTGTTTTGATTATTCAGTTTGTAACCTGATCGTGAAGGTTGTTTTAGTAAATGTTTAAATTTTGTTTTTAAATCTACAAATTTTATTTACTCTAGACTGTCGATATAAATAAAACAAGCCAAAAACGTACTCTTCGCCAAATTACTGAGCTTTTTATATAATTGGTACACATTCTATAGGATACTCTTCGCAGTTTTATTGTAAATACTGTTAGTTTTTGAACATCCTAAATTTTGTGATACCAACTTTGTTGTGAAAAAAAAAGATATGAAAAAAAAAATGAGAAAAAAACATCCAACCTGTCTGGGATTTGAACACACGATCTTTGGATTGCAAGGCAAAACTTTAGCCACTGGTAGATCACACATTACTACAAAAATTGAATGACTGTACTATATATTTTTCGAGAATCGTATTTCAACACATTAGATATATTTTTACAATTAATTATTTTTTATTTATTTGCTTTGATCATGATTAGAGAATATTATTTAGGTATTATGCAAATCACAACTTACACACTTTTTATTTATTATGAAAATACCTACTTTCTGTATATTGTTACCCTAATCTGGGCACGCTAATATACTAGTCAGGTAAATACTTTAAAACACTCATTATTGGAGAATCAATCAAAACAACTACTCTTCTAGCTAATACTGACGAAGTATTGAATTACATGATAGGATTCTTAGCATTTTAAAGAAAAAAAAATATATTGAAAATACTTAAATCATTTATTCAAATTTAATCATTCACACTTTTTTATTTAATATGAAATTATCTACTTTCTGTATTAAGGCACTAATATACAGAAAGTAGATAATTTCATATTAAATAAAAAAGTGTGAATGATTAAATTTGAATAAATGATTTAAGTATTTTCAATATATTTTTTTTCTTTAAAATGCTAAGAATCCTATCATGTAATTCAATACTTCGTCAGTATTAGCTAGAAGAGTAGTTGTTTTGATTGATTCTCCAATAATGAGTGTTTTAAAGTATTTACCTGACTAGTATATTAGCGTGCCCAGATTAGGGTAACAATATACAGAAAGTAGGTATTTTCATAGTAAATAAAAAGTGTGTAAGTTGTGATTTGCATAATACCTAAATAATATTCTCTAATTAGATATATTATTATGAATTATATATTAGTAAAATGTAGCTGAAGAAGATTGTTTGTCTCTGTCCAACAGTGACGATATTTCTTCTCTCTCTGTGCGGCTACCTACCATCTTAGGATGGTTGGCTAGTAACATTTCGCAAGATTTCTATTTAAGTACAAGTGACAAAAATTAAGAAAATAATAATTTTTAAATTAAATGATTAATAACTTTCTTATTTACTGATTGATTTTCTTCAAAAACAATAGGGTTCTTCCTCTAGCTAACACTAACTTACTTTCCAAATTTCAATACAATCGGACTTATCTTTCTTAAGACGGACGGACGGACGGACGGACGGACGGACAGATGGATATTTTATCAGAATTGGTGAATGTAAAGGTAATATCAAACATTAGTGTTTTCACTGAATAAAAAATTGTGTCCATATTTCTCTCATAAATAGATTAATCAATGTAATTCATACGATTCCATGAAGACTTTTAAAAATAATTGAAACTCTTGACCAATGTTTTAAAGTTTCGTATTTGATTATTAATTTTTTTAACGTCTTATTTATTTATATTACTGATTGATTATCACTTCCGTTTATTTTATAATTAGTTTCTCTCTCAACACCGAAATTTGACATTACTGTTTTTTTTTGGGGATCTGTAATAACTCAAAATATTTCTTTAAATGAAATAAATTAATTTTAAAATAAGTATTCACTATATTAATGCGGGATGGAAACCTTTATTACCTTTCTTTGAGGGAAGTACCGAATATGATTTACTAGATTTTAAAGTAAATGTAGAATCGGAATCTTATTGATATTTATTAGAACAATAGAAGTAATATCATATTACTAGCAGGGTAATATTTCTGTGCTATCATTTATTGTTAACCTAATATTTCATAGAATTTATACAAATGGTTTAATTTGTAAGAATTTTAGAATTTCAATTTATAATTTTGTGAAAATATTCGCATGTGTTCTCTCTGATCTGGAAAAAAACTGTTGGTTACTCTTTAAATGTATTACAATAACTTCCCTTTTACCAACAGCGAAGTTGGAAAACATGAAGACGAATTAATGAAAATACCGGAAATGACTATAAATAAACGTTAATTGTTTATGGAAAAAACTTGCAGTATTGCCAAAAATAATTGACTTTTCCCACATCTCGCTTCGGTTATTTGTTTATATACGTAAAATCTGTTATTATTTTAAATAGCACTTGAACCACTGCTAAATTCATAGACCAATTAATCATCAGGTATATTTATTACAGTTGCACTAAATAACGGTGTGGAATAACACTGTTGCGCCGTTCACATTAATCAATATTTACGTTGTATTTTGTATACCAAAGTTTTATAAAAATGAACTAGAGAAAAAAGATAACTATAAATTATGAAATAAAATTTCATCCAGTTTCCCGATTAATTGAACCTTATGAAGTCGGTTAAAAATATAGGTAATTTCGTTATCTGTTCATTTCTGCACACACTTGTTGACATGTTTCTTGGGGGTTGAGTATATTAAATATACAAGAATATTTTATCTAGACCCTCAGCTTTGAGCAACCTTATTATATTAATATAAAGTAAGTTTTACTTTAGTAAGGGTGCATTAAATAGGCCAGGAAAATTAGCCAAATATTTGTTTTCTTGATTTTCTGTTATTTTTCAATAATCTTTACGCAAAAGAGGTACTCTTAATACATTGCTCTAGAATGCCTATTTCTTGAGATATTTGAATTCGAAAGTTTTGAAAATTGCCTAATATTTAATAGACAAGGGACCGCCTGCTTTACATCCCCTCCGAAGGATGGTATATCCACTAAGTAATCCTCGTCTTGAAATTACATTCCGCGTATCCACTGAAGGTGGGACTAGATCGCTATGTCATCCAAGTACTAACCGCGCTGCACGTTGCTTCACTGGAGTATCGAGGATACAAATTACTAAATTGCCAAATTACATTGTTTTTATTTTGTTTAAATGTAGTTTACAGGTCATTTTTATCATTTCATTTATGTTCATTTTACAATCAATAATTAACGATACGTAACAAGTAGGTACGCGTCTGAGGTTTTAGGTATGTTGGGTTTTAGAGGATGTGGTTTTTATATGGATGGTGAGTTTTAAGGGTTGGGATTACGTCAGTCAGCCAGTGGGGTATCGTAAATTGGAAGTCTTTCGTAAATGTATTTATGTGTGTGTTGTACGTTGTGTCTTCGTCTTATGTTTGTTATGTTTTGTGTAAGTTGGGAGTTGGATATTTTGTACATAAAGAATCGTTGGGCAGTTTCGTCAACATATTCTCTTATCATTTGCTCCTCTATTAGCCTATGCAGTTCCGCAATGGTTATGTAGACTAGTATTACTATGAGAAGATGCCAGGGCGGAGCCAAAATGCGCGAATATTTTTACCAGTGGCATAGCTTTATCTGGGGTATAGGGATGTGTAATTGCAATAAAAGTTTCGCGGCCAAGGAACTGTGAAAATGGAGTAGATTAAAACTTGCCAACTGTTACGAGTAACCTTTGTTCAGGAGAAGTGTAAGAATGGTAAGTTCTACTAAACTTTGCCTAATAAAAATTGTTTTATTATTATTATTACCGTCGCCGTCGCTCTACTGCAGGGCATCGCCGCCACTGGTGTTGACATTGAATGTCACGTAATTCTTTCTCATTGGCTTAGAATGATGGAGTGCACAAACTCGTTTCTGCGCATATTTTTTGCTGGCATCTTCTCATAGTAATACTACTTTACCTAGGTGAATTAGTTAATAGACGCAGCAATTTATTTTGCGTCCTTTGCAGACGTAAGCACTGCGCATCTGAAATTATATTCCAAGATGTGCAGGCATATGCAAGAATAGGTCTGAATATGACCTAAGCAAATTTCGTTATCAATGGATAATTTGCTGCGTCTATTAACCAGCGGATATAATTTGCTAAGTGCTGCATAGGCTTTATTAATAACTTTAGTTACATGAGGTGCAAATGATAGTCTTGTGTCGAGTGTGAGTCCTAGTAGGTTAACTGTTTTTCGTTCGGTGATGTCATGGTTGTCTAGTTTGAGTTTTGTTATAGTTTTGGTATTAGTAAATTTTCTGTGGAAGGTCACAATTTCCGATTACAAATGGTTGATTGTAACCTTCCACAGTTTGTAGTATTTTAGGAGTTTTATGGTAAGATACCTCATCTTTTGTGTCGCAGTCTGTCCGTAGAAGCCGTTTGCGTATAGTGTTGTGTCGTCAGCGTAGAGTAGTAGGTTGGTGGTAGGATGGGTTGGTATATCGGAAATAAGTAAATTGAAGAGAATGGGGGATAGAACGGAACCTTGACGTACCCCCGCTGAAAGTCTATACGACTCTGAATAGGTATTGCTTACCCGGACCATTATTCTCCTGTCTCAAAGGTAATTTTTAATTAGGGAAACCAATTACCCGGGCAGTCCACAAACATATTGCAGCTTGTAGACTAGCCCGTTATGCCACACAGTATCGAAGGCGCGTTCAATATCCAAGAGCAACATAACAGTGCACTGCTTCTTGTTGTATGAGTCTATTACATCCTGCACCACTTTAACTAGGGACAGCGTCGTACTGTGCCCCTCCCTGAAGCCAAACTGTTCCACCGGTATCAAGCGGTGTTTCGCTAATTTTTTGCGTAAAAGTCGCAACATAACCCTCTCAGCTACCTTTCCCATAGTGTTAAGCAAACAAATAGGTCGGTAGCTGCGAGGATCAACATACACAGTGAAGACGCATCTACTCTCGCTTCTGTCTCCATTGACTTCATTTTCTTAATTTTGTGCTAAAAGATCTTACTTTAAAAAATTTGTTGTGCTGGTTTCTGATAAAATTGGCAGCATTGTGTACTGACAACTGTTGTCGCTTGCGCATAAACTAATTATTTCATATGCTCCCAAAAGTAGAAATCTAGCGGGTTTAAATCTGGGCTACGAGGCGGCCATTGAAATTCGCTTCCTCGGCCAATCCATCGATGGGGAAATTGTCCATTTAAGCAATTGCGGACTGCAATAGAATAATGAGGCGGGGCCCCATCTTGCATGAGCCAGATAGTCCTCCTTAAAATTGACAAAGTATCCAGTTCAGGATAAAGATCAGTTTGAAGAAATTCTAAATATGAATTACCATTTAAATTTGTTGGTGATGCATATGCACGCAACAAAAGATCTCCTAAAAAGCCACACTACCACACATTAATTTTAAATTCATGCTGGAAATGTGATTCTCTGGGTAAATGTGGATTCTCTATATCCCAGATATGAGCATTTCTCCAATTAAAAACTTATCTGCGGGTGAATATGGCTTCGTTGGTAAAGGTAATATTTTTAATATAATTAAATCTTAATTTTTTTCCACAATATCTGCATCTGCATGTTACGTATGTTACGTTTCTATTTTGGGTTCGTCGATATAAAATGTAATTTAAATAAATAACAGGAAATTTTCTTAGGTACGTGATGGATCAAACACTCTCGAAATCGACATTCTAATGTTTTTTTTGCGTAAAATGCAGATATAGTGAAAAGTATTAAAACCATCAAAGTAGGCGAATCTTCTTGAAATTTTGCATTGGAATACAAATTTTCAATTCGAATAACTTCCCTAATTAATAAAAACTAATAACACTGAAACCAACGTAAACCTATAAAAATGAAAACAATAGTGTAAATAATTTGTTAAAAGCCGGAGACAAATTGAACAAGTCCACACAAAGTGCATATGGTGACAGCATAATGCCTACATATTGGTATTCAATGTCGATTTCTTACACTTAGGCTGATATATCACAAATTTATGTCAACTCGTGGGATGAATATATAATTTTATATACAAAAATTAAATAAAAACCATTTTCTGATCCACTGGAATCGAACTACTTCAGGATTATTTTTAGAACTCGCCAATTTTAAAAGGGAATATAACTCCCACAAAATGTGAAAGGAACGTAATAATTGACATTAAATCCTGATATTCTGAACTTATTTTGGGCATTATTCTATGCCTTGATCCTTAAACCTTTGCTTTCAACAGAGGACCAAGATAAACTATTAAAATAGCCGTAGCACATATGATGTTATTTTTGCGTGGGTGGCAGAAAAAGGCATGCAACGGTTAAAATAGACTTTCTTGTCCTGTTTTTGATACCATTTGTTATTATATTAGTAAACAATCTGAGGGTGTCCAGTAATTTAAAAATAATAATTTGACAAAATATCCAGATTATGTTCAAACTTACAATGTTCTTTCGACGTACACAGCAGAAAATAAAATGTGTCAAATGTATTTCTGTTTAGAGGGTTCTATAATGCACTATAATAATAATAATTTATTGGTGCTGTAATACAAAAGTATTTACTCAAGTCAGATAGGCAAAGAACATGATAGATAAAACATATAAATAGAAACATAGAATAACTTTAAATGCAAAAAAAATCAGAGGTATGACGTAACACAATAGTACTAATGTAAAATACGTAATGAAATTGTAAAGTAATTATAAATACTGCACTAAAAAGCAAAAAATAATCATCGAACTGTCTACCCCGTAGGGGCCTTAGTGTAAGCCGTGTTTGTAATTAACTATATATAGACAGAGATACGTTAAGGGATTTGCAGGAGAACATTAAAGAACAAATGAATAAACACAGGGAAGACTCTTGGAATCAAAAAAATAGAAAAATTCTCCACAAAAGACAACTCTTTGTGGAAAATTTCAAAGTTACTATACAGAAAATTCCCTCAAATCCCCACCCTTATTAGAAATGGCCAAACCCACAGCTTAGATGTTGAAAAAGCTGACGTCATTGCTGAGTATCTGCAAAGTACTAATACAACCCCCCCCTAACTCAACCCCTTTCCAAGAGCAGGTTACGGCTCATGTTCGTAACCTGCTTCCCAGATACCCTATCCCTCCCAATAAATTTCCTAAACTCCTCACCACCCCCTCTGAAGTGCAAAAACTCATAAAATACTCTCCCAATAATAAAGCTCCGGGGATTGACACAATCCCCAATATAGTTCTTAAACATCTTCCCAAAAAAACGGTGGTCCAAATTACCTACATAACAAACGCTATCATCAAACTGGAAAAGTGGAAAATTGCCATTGTGATCCCTCTTCTAAAGCCCAACAAGCTAGCCCACGAACCGGGGAGTTATCGGCCAATCTCCCTTCTCAAGACCCTTTCAAAATTAGCCAAAAAGGTGATTTTGGTACACCTCAATAGGTTCGTGGGGAAAAAACACCTTTTACCTACACAGCAGTTCGGCTTTAGAGAGAGACATACAACCACGCACGCCATTTGTAAGCTAGTGCAGGACACGCTGCACAGTTTTAATAAAAAAATAGTGCAACGTCGTTCTGCTAGTCGACATTGAAAAAGCATTCGATTCCACGTGGAGGAATGGCCTCATTTATAAAATGGACGCAATACACAAAATCCCCAAGTATATAACAATGCTGATAAGCTCTTTTTTGTCAGACAGATACATTTTAGTGCGAGTAAACAACTCGTTATCCAACAAGACTAGGCTCTCCGCAGGAGTTCCTCAAGGGTCCTCCCTCTCACCCGTCCTTTATAACCTCTTTACCTCGGATATTCCTTCTTACCCTAATACTTCCCTTCTCCTCTACGCCGATGACGTAACAATCTATGCTAGCAGCTTCTACGCCCAAACCGCCACTCAAAAAGTTCGTTATCATTTAAATAAATTACTTACCTATTATGAAAAATGGAAAATTAAAATAAATCCTAATAAAACTGAGTCAATAACCTTTAATAGGAAGTTTACCAACATAAAAACTATTACCAAATTAAAGATCGGTGGACTAGAATTTGCGGTACGCAATACCGTAAAATATCTCCCTAGACAAAAGACTATGTTTCGGCCCGCATATTACGCGGGCTATAAATCTGTCCTATGAGGCACTCAGTCGTCTCTACCCCTTGGTTAACAGACGAAGTAAATTAACAAATGATAGTAAGTTAATCTTATATAAGACAATTTTCAGACCTATCCTGCTCTATGGCTGCGTGGCTTGGAATGGGGCCTCCAACACGCAGCTGGGCAGGATACAAGTAACACAAAATAAGATGCTTCGTCTGTTAACCAATTCCCCTAGATATACGACAATAGAGGAGCTCCATAGGATAACTTAAATGCCTATGGTCATAGACCACATTAGGGAGATCTCCCAGAAATTTTTTACCCAGAAAATAGAAGTCTCGGATCTTACCCGGAATATTGCCAACCTGAGAAGTTATGATAACTCAACTCATACCCACAAATTGTTACACCAAAAACTTAAAATATATAACCTCAGGAGGCAATAATCGAGGGAAATTCCACAAAAAATCCTTTCCCAGTACCATCCTAAACCCGTAATATACCCCCTAAGAGGAATCCTGTATTAGGATAACAGAAAATATAAAATGTTTTTGGAACAAAGCTATATCCTCTTAAGTGATATTTTATATATCGATAAATTTTGCCCTAAAAAATTACAGTTTGCTATAAAAACTTTAATTTTATTTACTGACGATAAGTAAACTTTCTTAAGCAGGTTTTTTAGAATTTTCTGCACATTCATACACCTCTTTTAATTTATGCACTCCTAATACCTGAAACCTTGGCCTAAGTAAATACAATGCATATATACATTGGAAATATGCATATTTAACATAATTATAAAGAATTATAGAGCATTATCTCCCGGCTACCACCAGCCATTGTTCGGGCGCATCACGCCAACGTGCGCCTGTTACGTCTGAGCAAAATACACACTGTAATACTATACTTTTTGAGATAAAGAAATACACATATAATTCTCATTTACATTGTACATAGAAAATTTAATAAAAAGCTTTTAATGGTTAATGGTTAATGGTGTAAGTATCTCGATACTCCAAGTGAAGCAACGTGCAGCGCGGTTAGTACTTAGATGGGTGACCGTCTAGGGAAACACAGTCTCGTCCCACCTTCTAGCGGCTTGTATATCAGTGTAATTTCAGACGTAGTGGATATACCATCCTTCAGAGGGGATGTAAAGCAGGCGGTCTCTTGTCTATTAAATGTTAGGCAAGTAAAAGATTCCTACTCTTCTTAAGGGAACAGGTTCGGCAAAATTTCCAGGTTGGAGTAGCTCGTCTCCTGGCGTCGGTGATAGGCCCTGGTAGCGGAAATAGGCACGTTAAATAAGTAGTTAAAAGAAATAAATAAAAAAAAACATCATTAGATTAAATGAAAAGCGCTCCACGCTTTTATACTCAAATATTATACTTAATTACAAGCACGCCTTGTACTAAGGCCCTTAACGGGGTAGACAGAGAGAAAGTTCGATGATTATTTTTTGCTTTTTAGTGCAGTATTTATAAAATCGTGTTTTTTTAGTTTTTTAAACTATTAATTTGTTTTTTTACTTTTTAGTGTTATATTTAAGGATAACATTTTGGCACTTTCGAAAAAACAAACAATTTGTTAAATTTGGACGGGATAATTGTAATTTGCAACCTCGATAACCAACAGATACCGATTTTCAGTCGAATCCGACGATAATTGATAAGACCTATCCGCCATATATGGAAGCCGCCATTTTTAATTTTTAAGTTTTGATCACATATTTGTTTTCTACTTATCAAGTCCTTTCTTTTGATATCTATATCAAGGGGGTTGTAAAGAAAATGATAATACGCAATCTTCGGGCGGCGGCCATTTTGAACATATTATAATATTGGACCGGATAATTGTAATCTGCAACCTCAATAGCCCTTTCTTTTGATACCCATATCAAGGGAATGCGACGATAATATTGAGTATACTATATTGTATTGCCAACAAAGCTACACACAACTGCCAAATTTCATGATGATACAATAATTAGAAGTGGGTGAAGTTCGGTTCCTTAGATTATTTTACTTAGATAGATACAGGTGAACCTAATAAAAGCATGTTGAAAATGACAGTTTTTACTCCTCAGAGTGACAAATATGTCCCAATTTGAATAGGTTTTTATAAATGTTGTGTAATAGAAGTTACGGTAATTAATAAATATTCGCATTCGGCAGTGCCCGACTGCATTTATTAGTTTATTGATTGTGTTATTAAGGACACCTCAATAACATTCTAAAATAAAATTGATATATCTTTTAATCCACGTAAAATTATCTCGAACCTGAGGGACATACTGTATATTATGTATGTTTTGTAAAAAGTGCTCAACCTACAGTTCATATGAAATATCGTAAGACAAGCATTTCATGCTTAGGTGTTTTCATTTCAACTTTGGGTTGCTGAAGTTTAGTTATTAATTACTTACATAATAACGTTTCTTTTATTATAATTTGTTAGTATATTATTTACTCAACTTTGAATTACCTTACTTTACTTACTTTGAATTACATTGGAAGATAATGTAAATTTTTTAATATTCAGTTTATACTGTCATATATTTATGAAAGTTTTATCAATTAAGACAATATCACAATATAACATTTTGCTCTAAAATTATACAGTGTGTGTAGTGGCGGGCTGGGTATAGAGAGTAAGAATTGCAACATCGCGTGTGCCAGCTGGCTGAAATGAAATAACTGAGAACGGGGATGCTTTAGTGGTTTGCTGTTACCTGGGTTGTCATATCTCTCGCGCTACGTGGAAGTACATGCCCAGTCCGCAATTACACGCACTGTAGAATAGCACATTTTACATAGAATATAATAGTCTCTGGCGATCTCCCTGTATGATGGATATGTCCCAATTTGAATAGGGAGTATTCTGCCATGCCTTTTCAGGTATGTGCCAAATTATAAACGAAAATTTTTAGTTTAAAAAAAGATAGCGTGTTTACAAAAACGGTCTACGGTCTCATACAGAGTCGCATACATTTTTTTATTCCATATTTGAGTTTAACCTATTATGAAACGATTTCTGTACAAAAATTTTTTTTTCTACAAAATGTTGCTCGGTAATTATATATACCTATTTGATTAAATCAAATAGGTATAATAATAGTCAAAACTTATTTAGAATTTAGAACAGGAAATAGTTTTATATTAAGTTTTTATTTAAATAATTACCATCAATATCTTTAATTTGTGACCTTGATTTTTTATTTTTTGTTTTAACTTTGCTTTATTATTACTTCATTATATGAATTACTGTTCCCTTATTTGTGATTTTCATTTTTGTTGCGTTCCAAGATGCCAAAGGCGAAATGAGAAAATCATAAATATTAGAAATTTAATATGTAATATATACAGATATTATGTTCAGTCCATTCAAGAATTAAGTATGTAACCATATTGTAGAGCTTGGTATATATTTGGCAAGAAAATAATATATAAAAAACAATATATAGTTTTTAAATTTTTTTAATAAAATACTATTGACCTATAAGAATTTAAATCAAATAGTTTCTTACTCATAAGAGAAATATAATAGAATTACTTTTAGAATATTCCAGACCATAAATTAAAGAATGTATATTTTTGAATTAATTATAATATTATCTTTCAACACACACTGATGTTATTTTATCCACAAAAAATAAATACCGTTTGCAAAAACACATTATTTTATATTTTTTTGCAGTTAAGTAGAAACTCATCAATGAAATATAATTACTGGAGACTCTATCGCATTTAATTTATTTTTTCAATAAAAATAGAAATTAGAAAGCAATGAGACGAAAATAGTCCCTTCTGGTTAAATATTGATTCTGATTAAAAACCTGAGCTTTAGATTATACACAGATTTTCCACAGCGACAGCGGTTTCTTATTAACAATTCCTAAACCGTATCCCATAGAGGGTAGCGTAGTCACTTATTTTACAACGATAATTACTGTTGGTTTAATCTGCGATCTTGGGGATAACTGATAATATACCTCATTGTAATGTCAATGCTACTGTGTATACTATTAGTTTTACTTCCACATCCAGTGGAAGTATAGCAACGACAAAAAAATTTTTAAAAATTTTTATTGTTCAAATAGGCTTAGAATGTCATGAAACGTCGAGACTATAAGTTTGAGCGAAAAAAAATTTCTGTCTGTCGGTCTGTCTGTAACTTTTTTTTGTGCGCACGTTTACTTTGGAACCGTTTGAGATATTGACTTGAAATTTGGTACACATATGTACTTTAACGAGATCTAGAACTAGATTATATTTTCATCTCGTTCCGTCGAAGGGGGGTAAATTGGGGTAAATTTGGGGTAAATAGATGAATCAAGCAGGTAAGAGTCAATAAAATTGGTATTTAGTATATACAAGAGAAGCTAAGGTCTGAAAAAAAAAATATTTGGCATTAGCCACCCTCATTACCACCCCCACCATTATTAAAGGGGATGAATAAAAAATGTCATTTAGTGTGTGTACAAGAACCAGAAACCTCGAAATATTTTTTTATTTCATCCACCCCCACTACCACCCCCACCCCACTACCGATGTGGGGTGTCGTTTTATGGGTTTTTGGGGTAGAGGATTTCAAATATTATATTATTAGACAATTATTTCCACATACAAAATTTTTTCATTGTGAGTGACTCGGATAGAAAATCTGGATGTGGAAGTAGTGATTGCTTGGGCAGCGGTTTTTAATCTTCTTTTGTATCATTAAACTTGTAAGACGACTAATGTACTCGTCTTCGAAACCACTCGAACTTCAAAAATTTATATCCCGGAGAAATTTTATCATAGAGAGATGGGTAAAAAATCAAAATACGTGTAATATACGCAGCTACAACTTTGTTTTATGAAAAGCTGTTTTGACTCCACCTTCTCATTCCAATAAAAGCCTCATTGTATGTGGTTGGGCAATAATTTGTTTGTGTTCTTTGATGGATTATGAACGAATTGCCAATTTTCAAAGTCGGGCATTTTTTCTCATAATTAAAGTGATATTTTTAGAGTACCAAAATTTAATGTTATTACTTTAAATGGCAGACGATCGGTTTTGACATACTCAAAAACCAATAAATTGATTCGCTTCAGTAAAAATTTTGATTATCATTCACTATTTTGTTTGCCACTTCTTCTGCTATTAGCTATCGATGTGTTGCTGTTGACCATACGTCACTCTAACACTTAATAACTGCTTGATCGAGACACAAGTACTCTTACTTTGAAGTCCCGGATTCGAATTCTGATTATTTCGGAAGAAGAAATGAATCTCAGTATCCTCGGATATTGGGTGCGTGTCTCTTATTTCTGTATGTCCCTTCTCTCTCAAGATCTCTTCTGAGGTACTGGCTGTATTAATGTGGTACTTAAAATCATTAAGGAAATATGCATTCCGGAATAAACTTGAAGCGAAGAAACTTGTGCACAGACAAGAGAGACATTAGCGAAACTGGGCTCTTTTTCACAAGACTAGTACGTCGAAAATATTTCTGTCCTACTGTTATAATTTGAAAGAGAACTCAGGTAGTTATCCCTCTTCACAATAGAAGAGTTAAATTTGGTTTTTACAACTAATTTTTTGGCTTAATAAAGTTAAAATTGTAATTTTACCCAGTGTGCGTCGGGTATAAAAAAACATAATATCTGACGGAAATCGCTGGCTATTATGGAAACAGAAAACCGAAAACTATACAAAAAAACCGCTGCCCAAGGAATCACTACTTCCACATCCAGATTCTCTATCCAAGTCACTCACAACGAAAAAACTTTGTATGTGAAAATAATTGTTTATGGAACTTAAATAATATAATATTTGAAATCCTCTACCCCAAAAACCCATAAAACGATACCCCACATCGGTAGTGGGGTGGGGGTGGTGATAGGGGAGTGGTAGTGGGGGTGGATGAAGTAAAAAAATATTTTGAGGTTTCTGGTTCCTGTACATGCACTAAATCACATTTTTTTTTCATCCCCTTTAATAAGGAGGTGGGGGTGGTAATGGGGGTGGCTAATGCCAAAAATTTTTTTGAGACCTCAGCTTCTCTTGTATATACTAAATACCAATTTTATTGACTCTTACCTGCTTGATTTACCCATTTACCCCAAATTTACCCCAATTTACCCCCCAACCCTTCGACAGAACAAGATGAAAATATAATCTAGTTCTAGATCTCGTTAAAGTACATATGTGTACCAAATTTCAATATCTCAAACGGTTCCAGAGTAAACGTGCGCACAAAAAAAAGTTACGGACAGACAGACAGACAGACCGACAGACAGACAGACCAACAGACAGACAGACCGACGGACAGAAATTTTTTTTTGCTCAAACTTAAAATCTCGACGTTTCATGACATTTTAAGCCTATTTGGGCAATAAAAATTTTTAAAAATTTTTTTGTCGTTACTATACTTCCACTGGACGTGGAAGTAATTGTGTGTAACAGAATTCCATTCAAAACGAAATCAACCGTGAAAGTAATGAAAAAAGATTAAATGTTAACAAAACTGTAGAGAATATTCCTAAAAGCAAGATGTTAAGACTAAATATCTATCTCGAACGTTAAAATGTGAAGCGCATTCAAAAATGGAAATTTTAATGTGATAAAACTCCTATTTGATGTAAAATTCTAAATCAGTTCTTTGATGTGTCTGAAGAGATTCAACAAAAACTTCTCGACTCAACAAGATGTTATACAGAATGTGTTCCACAAATAAAATGTTTTTTCTACAACCACTACTTTACTACTTTACGTAGTCCATATTCTGTAACCTACAAATTAAATAAGCTTATCCTTACACACAGTCGTTTACAAAGAGAAAGATCGCACGGATTTTATGATTTATTAACGCGATCTCTTTAATGAGAAAATTTATATACTGAATAAAAAATTTCATGTAAGACGTCAAATCGATTTCGTCAAACGTCAGGAAATTTTATACGCTACTACCGGATCAAATTTTCAATTTCCAGCGTGCGATTATCGACACGCTTAAAATGCCAATTTTATTCTTTCGATATCGACATCATCTGGTTTTCCCGCTTATGTATCAATGAAGCTGATCGTCTAAAAATATCATGGTTTGCTTTTTTCACATATTAGCTTAGTGACTAAGGCGTTTGATACTTCCACTTTTGAGTAATGGCAAATCCTTTCAACCATGAATAGAACTAGTCAAAATAAGTAGATTTTCGAACAGACTCACCTCGAGAAATCATGCCTGCTCTCCTGCACACCCTCAAAGGGGCTACCTGTATCTGCACATATATATTTTTTCCTCTTGGCGCCATTCGATAAAGTATAAAATTTTGCATAAGATCCTTCTTTTATTTTTTGCTGCTATTTTCTTTCTTTTAAGGCCCTACAGCAAGAAAAAGGGGAAGGAGTCTTCCAACAACGACACATGTTTGGCTGTATCTCTAAAACGGTCCAATAAATCAAAATTCTACAAGATATAAATAATAAAGACCATTATTTTTTTTATCGATTGGTATATTATTTGTATATGCTATTTGTTTAAATAAAAATACCTTAAGTCGCTAGGGAATATGTTACCCTACCTTTTTGCTTTAGATAGGGCCCATTATTCAAGATGGTTGTCAGTTCATTACAGGGACATGTATATTTTAATTGAAACACATCCAGTTGTATATGAAGAATTTTGCAAGGGCTGCTTTGTGGTGCAAAAAACAAACAAAAGTAAAAATATATTGGGCCAAAAAGGTAAATATATTGGTTTTCTTTTCTTTTTTGACCTAATCCTTACGTTACGCAACCCATGATCATTCCGACTCTAATATTTTTTCAACTTATTTATTAACGTCATTACGAACACATTGTACAAGATTTCATCAAAATCGATTCATTAGCATCCCCGTTGACTGAACTAATATATTTTGTCAACTACTTCGTAGAATTACACGTGCACCCCCCCACCGATCCTTGGGGACAATATTTTTCATAAAGATTAAAGCCTAAGGAACAATTTAAGACATGTCCCCTCCCAAAAAAAAAACTGGCTGTACTTTCAAAATGGCGGCCATATGTTAAAAAGAACTGTTGCCAATGTAGTTTTTGTCATTTAACACAAAAACTAAAAAAGATGGCCAAAAACTTTTTTCACAAAAAACAATGTGCATAAAATTTTCTACAATTTTGTTCCTATACAATATTTTGAAAACAGTTACCATTTTCCAGATAAATGAGTCCAAAATTAAGAAAACATGGAAATTCATACATCGGTAAATCACTTAGAGGAAATAACTGTGACAATTATTGTAAGGCGTATAATATAACTTTATATTATTAACATAACAAAGAATAAAATAAAATGAAAAAAATTAATAATAATAATTATATTGTAATTTGCAGACATTTATCTCGAAAACGGTAACAATGATATCTGGAAAATGGTAACTCCTATCCAAATATTGTATAGGAACAAAATTATAGAAAATTTTATGCACTTTGTTTTTTGTGTAGAAAGTTTTTCTCCATCTTTTTTAGTTTTCGTGTTAAATGACAAAAACAATATTTGCAATTTTTTTTAAACGGACGCCATTTTGAAAGTAGAGCCAGTTTTTTTTTTTTGGGGACATGTCTTGTTCTTGTTCTTGTTCCTTAAGCTTTAATCTTTATGAAAAACATTGTCCCCAAGGATCTGAGGTTGCACGGACACTTAGTGTGGGCTTCCGTAGTATTACGTTTTAAAATATTGTATAGGGACCAAATTATAGAAAATTTTATGCACTTTGCTTTTTGTGCAGAAAGTTTTTCTCGATCTTTCTTAGTTTTTGTGTTAAATGACAAAAACAATATTTGCAAATTTGTTTTTTTTAACGGACGCCATTTTGAAAGTGCAGCCAATTTTTTTTTTTGGGGACATGTCCAAGATTGTTCCTTAGGCTTTAATCTTTATGAAAACCAATGTCCCCAAGGATCGGGGCGGGAGGGTGGGGGGGGTGCACGGGCAAATATTGATTTGCTCTCTATAGACTAGTTCACAAGTTCAAAGCCGTGTTAATGCTTGATAAAGCTCGTAAAAATATGAGTGAGGGCTCATTGGATTCGGAATGACGTCTAGAAAAATGTTCAAAAATTTTTTAGCCGCACATAAACAATTGCCAAAGTTATAGAGAAATGAAGATTGAAAAAATAACGAGTTTCGTTTTTTGCAAATAACTGCCTGTAACTCGAAAACTTTTTAAAAAATTTTAAATTAACAGTAGGCTCATTTTATGAAAAATCATTTAAAAATTTTTTTTCCAACGGGATATTGTTCCTTTAAGTGTCTAAATAATACCGTATTTTTTTAAAACTTTTAAATTAATTTTTAATAATATAGAAAAAAAATTTTACTTGTAACGGCCGGTTTCAGATTATCGCAACGGCTTAGTGATCGCAGCGCGGATCCCTATTTTCAACATTAAATTAAAATTATTAATAATAGAGATAGAGTTTCGGGAGCTGGGACTTTTTTATTGGAAATTTCTTCCTCTTTAATAATCACTCTTTAAAATTTATTAAATATTAATAGTTTTCGAGTTATTTGCAGAAAACGAAACTCGTTATATTTTCAATCTTCATTTGTTTATAACTTTTGCAATTGTTTATGTGCGGGCAAAAAATTTTTGAACATTTTTGTAGACGTCATTCCGAATCCAACGAGCCCTCACTCATATTTTTACGAGCTTTATGAAGCATTAGCACGGCTTTGAACTTGTGAACTAGTCTACTAGCACAACGTCCTTTAAGGGTGCCGTGCTTAAAAGAATGATTTCGTAATTCGACAATTTAAATTATTAATATTGTAATACAACGTAAGTTAAATACCTCAGTTTCAATAGACATTATTACTTCATTGTATGTGAAAAACTAAAAAAAATTATAAAATTAGTTAAAAAATATATATATTATAAAATACAAATACTAATAAGTTAAATACCTCAATTTTCCTAATTACTTCCACATCCAGTAAAAATATAGCAACGACAAAAAATTTTTTAAAAAATTTTATTGTTCAAATAGGCTTAAAATGTCATGAAACGTCGAGATTTTAAGTTTGAGCGAAAAAAAATTTCTGTCTGTCGGTCTGTCTGTTTGTAACTTTTTTGTGCGCACGTTTTCTCTGGAACCGTTTAAAACCCAATAGTGCCCGAGTATTTCTTTTTGGAAAACTTTTAAAAGAAATATTGATTGATCTTCATTTAGGGCTTGTCAGTACCTCCCCAATCACATTTTATTTATTGCTGTGCATTTTCACCGATTTTTTTGACGCATGATATATCATGCCATAGGAATATACGTGTAGAATATTATTAAAAAAAATTATTTATTATAATACGAAATATTCAATAAATTTAAGAGAAAATAGCAGAATATATCTTCGAAAGCATATGTCTGGATGTAATCCTGTGTTACATTTGACACAAGAAAATTTTGTACATTTGCCACAATAACCACAACGTCTTTGTGTAGCAATTTCAATCAAGTGATCAGTTTTATCATACCTGACCTCTTTCAATATATCCCTACTACATTTTGGTTTGGGGCCAGTTAAATGTTCAGGGGCAGTTAAATTTGTGAGAACAATTCTCCTCAAAAACTGCAGGGACACTTTTGGATAGATAAAACGATAAAGAAGTCACATGTTGACTACCGATCCATTCTAGCAAAAGCGAATCATTGCCCAGTACCATTTGCGAGATCTGATTCGTATACGATAGTCCTCTCATTTTATCGAACATATCCACACCTCCCAGTCCTTGGTTATAGAGACTTATAAGTGTCGGTTGATCCACATCAACTTGCTTCCTTTGTTATTTAGATCATCTTTTGCACGTGCGTTTTGTCAAACAAATGTCTTTGTTTTTGATATTGATTGCGATATTCACTTGACTATTGTCATGCCATCTGATAAGTTGAATACCACTATTAGAGTCAATCAGAATATGAGAAGTCTCTCGTTTTTCTTTTTGCAGCTCTTTTAAAGGAGCTTTCTCTATATGGTCAGAGCGGATGGTACCAATACATTGAATTTCATTATTTTGCAGAAGCTCAAGTAATGGTAAGGAGTTGAAAAAATTATCCAAATATATGGTCGAATACGGGGGAATATAATCTCATACAGAGTTTCTCGGTGACACTGGATCCCAAAGTTTTACCCTTGATTTTATCCCCACTGCCCGTGTAAGGGTTGAATTTCAATAAGTACCCCTGGGGGGTTATGAGGCACCAAAATTTAAAGCCATAGCGAATTGGCTTTCCCTTTATAAATTGCTTCTTATTGTGATGGCCAAAAAATAAGGCTCCACAGCCTCATTCAGTGAAAAAGAAGTTCTGAAACAAAACTAACATTCATACCGCCATCTGCCTACCATATGTTATATCATACGAAAAGCTTTTTCCGCTGCTGCAATTACAGAAAGAATTGATATGACTATGAAATGGTATAATTACATCCTATAATATATATAATAATAATAATAATAATAATAATAATAATAATAATAAGTTTATTCATCCTGTTATTTCTGTTACACATGTGCGTTTACAATTTCTAAAGTTAAGAATAAACTAGAGAGTAGTAGAACTATAGCGATTATATATAAGTTTGATAAAAAAGTCATTTAAGGTTGTTTGTCAACATTACAATTCACAGAAGAAATCTTGTTTATGAATGTAATATTGCAAGTACAGGACCTCCTTATGTAGCTTTTTTTTTTATTTTATTTTATCGAGTAGAATGGATCCAATCATTTTAGAGACATGATATTAGGATGTTATCTAGTTTTTGTTATAATATATGTACACATATACATATGTAGACATATATTTATGTTGTGGTTTATTTATCATGTGGGAGCATTTTATAAATATATACCATTTTTAGAATGCACAAAACCATTTACCTGGGCCTGCTAGTTCAATATTTCTCATTTATAAGAGCATGTATTTTCAGTCGAGGATTATCTAATAGCCATCCTTTTGTGTGTTTTTTAAACATGTTTTTTGAATTTATTTGTTTAATATAATGTGGTAAATTATTATATATTTTTGGGTATAAGTATATAAAACTTCGTTGCCCTATAGTTTTTGACATTTTGGGTATTTTTATAGAACCTATTTTGTATCTAGTTTGATAGCAATGGTCAATATTTGGTGTAGCTTTTTTATTTTTGAAGTTAAATATTAATGTTCTTAATGCATATAATTGTCTAATGTCTAGTATACGAGCTTCTTTATAGAGATTATCACTGGAAAAGGTAGGTTCCTTGTTAAATATTATTTTCAGTATCCATTTTTGAATTACTTCTAATTTGTTGATATATATGTTTGTAGCAGCGCCCCATGCAAGAATACCATAGGATAATTGAGATTCTACTAAGGCGGAGTATACCATCTTTAGTTGATTTATTTCAATAATTGTTTTCAATAGTTTGAATTTAGGTAATAATCCTCTTAGTTTTCTTATAAGCGAGTCGATGTGAGTGTTCCATCTAAGGTGGGGGTCTAGTGTTAGGCCAAGGTATTTGACCGATTTTGCTGCTTTGATTGTAAATTCACTCTCGTCACACTTTATAGTAAGAGACTCAATATCCGGTATGTTGGATTTATAGCTAGTAAAGTAGAGGTAGTTTGTTTTTTTGAAGTTTATGGTTAGCAGTTTATGATCAAAGTAGTCTTTAATTAGTACCATATCTTTTTCAACAGTAGATTTTAAGTCAGTCCAGTTTTCACTAGTATAAAAAATGGCTGTGTCGTCGGCGAAACTGATTATATTTCCTTTAGTTGTAAGTGCAAACAAGTCATTTATATAGATTGTAAAGAGTAAGGGTCCGAGAACAGTTCCTTGGGGAACGCCAAATCTTACAACTCTTTTTGTGCTTAAACTGTTTCCTATTTTTACGCACTGTTCCCTCTCGGATAGATAACTTTTTATTAATTCTTGCGTTTTATCACGAATTCCGTAGTTATTTAATGATTCTATTAGTTGGGAGTGGCTAACTGTGTCAAAGGCTTTTGCTAGATCAACAAAAATACTCAGGGTTGCTTTTTTGTCATCGAGAGCATTATATATTTTTGACATTAGTGCGGCAATTGCATCCTGCGTCGATTTACCTTCTCTGAACCCGAATTGTTGATCTGATAGCAGTTTGAATTTATTTAAATAGGATGTTAATCTGATTTTTATAACTTTTTCGAAAATTTTGGTGAAGTTTGTTATGAGGGAAATAGGTCTGTAGTTTGAGGTATCATGTTTATCACCAGCCTTGTAAATTGGTTTGATTACAGCTGTCTTAAAATGTGATGGACAGTCACCTTTGTCGATAATTAAATTTATTAAGTATACTAGTATAGGAGCAATTTCGTGTTGTATCTCTTTTATTGTCTCTGCTGTTATACCATCTATGCCTGGACTTTTGTTTGACTTTAACTGATTAATGATTTGCTTAATTTCAGCTTCATCCGTGGGAGACAAGTACATTGAGTTTGGAGTCATGCGAGTATTTGGGAAGGAACGTTTTGGTTTTACTATTTTCTTTGCTAAGGTGGCGCCTAACTCTGTGTAGTATAAATTAAAATTTTCTGAGATCTCTTTATCGTCTTTAAGTATCTCGCCATTTTCATTTTTGATATTTGTTGTGTCTGTGTTTTTTCTATCCTTTTGTGACATACTGCTTATTACTTGCCAGAGATTTTTAGAATTATTCGTATTTTGGTTAATTTTTTGTTTATAGTAATCTGTTTTTGTATTTCTAAGTAGTAACGTGAGCTGATTTTTATATTTTTTATAGCGTGTGATGTTTTCGTGTGTAGGATTTTTCTGCATATTTGTATATAGTTCATATTTTGTGTTTACCGATTTCATTAGCCCTTCCGTGATCCACTCATTTCTCTTTTTCTCCGTCTTAATAATTTTATTAACTGTACAATCATTTATACACTTTGTTATTTTATTTATGAATATGTCTGTGGCCGAGTTGATTTCATCGTTATCATACACGCTGTCCCATTTTGTGTTGATTAATGTTTCTTTAAGTTTTTTGTAATTTATATTTTTAATTATCCTTTGATTTTTTCTTGGTTCAGGAGTCATGTTTTTTAGATTATGTATTTTGAAGAATAGCGGGTAGTGATCTGTGATGCAGTTTTTTATTACTATAGGTATGAAGTTCGTAGTTTTGTTATTTCTAATGAAAATGTGATCGATACATGTCTTTGTTTCTCCTTGTACTCTTGTGCTTTTGTTTATTGTGGATACAAATCCATTTTCGGCAAGTATATTTAGGTATTGATCGCAAAAATCATCGTTTATATGTAAATTTATGTTTATGTCCCCGATTAATAGATGGTGGTCTATGTTTTTATTTATATTATTATTTAGATATTCTGCCAATTTTTCATTAAAATTGTATGGGCAGGTGGAAGGTGGTCGATATACAGCCGTTATTTCATATTTTTCATTTTGGAAGGAGAATTTTAGGTTGATTACTTTTAATTGATCTATGTTTATTACTTTAGAGTTATAGTTTATGTTGCTTTTAATGAAAATAACAACACCGTCATTTTGATTGAGTCTTCCTTCATTATATATAATATTGTAATTATCTAATTTATATAGTGTTATGTCGGGTATTTGCCAGGTTTCCGTTAGTATTATACAATGGATGTTTTCATTTATTACTTTTAGGAATATTTTTAATTCGTCGAAGTTTTTTGCGATACTTCTTATGTTAGTATGGAATATATTTAAATCTGTGCATTTGTTATCTCTACAATAAAAATGTTCATTAATTTCCTTGGGATGATTAATTTCTTTTGTTTCAACAATTTCATAAGTGAAATCTCTTATGAATGGATCCATTTTTATTCGTACTTAATTATACTTATATACTTAATTATACTTTATGTTATTTTAAATGTAATACCTATTTTAATTAAAACTAAACTTATTTGAGTATTTTATCTTATTTACTTATATCTAATTTTTAGCAGTAAAATGAAATGGTATCTAGTTATGTTTGTTTAGCAGAAATTTACTATTATTTTCTAAGATCTACCTCCACGGCTTGATGTGTTAAGCGTCCGTCCCCCTGCTGCTGTCTTGTTGTATTTGGTGTTGTGTTTTACTTCGCGTTGCGGCTGGGTTCGTGGCTGCCTGTTTATAGAGTCCAAATTTGGCTTGTCGTATTTAATTGCTTCTCCTGCAGAAGTAACGGGTTTATTTGTTGTTCCTGTAGAAGTAACGTTAGAATGCCTATTAACACTTGTTTGGATTTTCGTTGTGTTATTTTCTATTTCTGTTAGCTCCTCCACTGTATAGGAAACTCCGTTGATTATTAGTTTATTGCCTGCAATTCTTACATCAAGATTTTGTTGTCTCGCTTCAGCCAGATGTTTTCTCAAGATCTTTTGTTGGTATCGTTCTTTTTCATTTAAGTCATTTGCTATCGCGTATTTACTACCCTTTAATAGTTTTGTGTTTTTGAATAGTTGAATTTTTTTGATGTAGCTAATCAGTCTTATTATGATAGGTCTGTGTTGTCCTTTGCCGATTCTATAGATATGGTCAATATCTGCTTCACTTATTTTAGTTTTTAGTGAACTTTCGAAAAAGTGTATTACTTTTCCATATAATTCCTCATTTTCTTCTTCATGTATACCAAAGAGGATTATATTGTTCTTTCTTAGCTGTTTGTCCGTTCTCTCTAGTTGGTTCTTTAGGTGTTTGTTTTCTTCTTCTAACTTGTTTATTTTTGCATTTGTCGCCTCTAATGATTTAGTTAGTTCTGTTATTGAGTTTTTTAATTCCTTTTTTATTTCGCCAGACGTCAAATTAATTACATTTTCCAGGCGTTGATAGATATCAGTGATAGATAATTCGCCATCAGACATACTTGTAATTGATACTTTTCCCTTTTCCTTTCTTGTATTTAATATATTTCGTTTCAAATTTGCCTAAGAAGCTATTGTAATTCTGTCTGGTACCCACTATGGTTAGTTACGGTCAATTTTGTTTATTATCGGTCTTTCCGTTTCTTAGTCCTGAGTCTTAATAAATACGTATATTTATGAGTTTACTACTACCAGATGTTAGCACTATTTCACTATCCACGGGCACCCCACAGGCTGCTTTTTATTTTGCACTGGTAATTTCTCTTTTGTGTTTATGTTTATCACGGCCGGCCGCCACTGCTTGTTTTTATTTATTTATTTATTTATTTATTTATGAGCTAGGCAGGAACATTCCTCGACACGTCTGCTCCCTACGACAGTTCTACTACTATAATGAATTATTACATGAATAAAAGTCAAATAAATTACATCCAAATGCAAATTGTGAAACGTAATCTTACCGTGAGCTCATTTTCTGCTGCGTAGAAATTGACTGGTTATAGAACGCTCAGTTATAACTTATTCAAGTATAAAACTATCGAATTTCTGTCCTAAGCTTATTCTCTATATATTCAAATAATACTTTAGATTAATAAAATCACAAAATTTATCACACTCGATTTGTTTACACTTCATTAGAGACAACCTAACCTCTGTATGATGAATCATACAATAGGCACTATTGGGTTAACATTCTGATTTGAAATTTGGTACACATATGTGGATCTGGAACTAGATTATATTTTCATCTTGTTCCGTCGAAGGGTTGGGAGGTAAATTGGGGTAAATTTGGTGTAAATGGATAAATCAAGCAGGTAAGAGTCCATAAAATTGGTATTTAGTATATACAAGAGAAGCTAAGGTCTCAAAAAATGTTTGGGATTAGCCACCCTCTTACATAATGGGGGTGGCTAATTAAAGGAGATGAAAAAAAATTGTGATGTACAAGAACCAGAAACCTCAAAACATTTTTTTATTTCATCCGTCCCCACTACCACCCCCTATCACTACCCCCACCCTACTACCTATGTGGGGTATCGTTTTATGGGTTTTTGGGGTAGAGGATTTCAAATATGTTATTAAAGTTCCATAAACAATTATTTCCACATACAAAGTTTTTTCGATGTAAGTGACTTGGTTAGAGAATCTAGACGTGGAAGTAGTGATTCCTTGGGCAGCGGTTTGTTAGTTGTGTTGCCTGAGGATGCGGAGCAAATATTTAATAATTCTTGTTGGAAAAAGTCATTTGGTTTCTTTTATCGTAAATTTCTAAACACATGGGATTAACCTACCTTCGTTGCAGATACAAGTATATTTTACTAAAAATATCCTTATCTATTACGTTTATGTTATACCCGTTGAAATCTATAACTATTAATTATTGTATTATCGTACTATATCCTCATACTATTCCTGAGTAAAGAAATTCTTACGATTTATCATAATGGCCATATGTTATTTATTAGGCGGCGACCACTAATTCATAAGCATTTATTAATGAGGGTTAATTAAAATTAATTTTATGGTTTAATTCCAATTATATGAGCAAATGATGATACCGTGTTTCATTCTGAAATGATAAGAGCGGTATGTCTGTGGAAACCTATAATACTCCAACAAAACATAACGTTTCCATTGTATGCATTTCCATAAATAGTCAGACAAATTGTGCAGCCGCCGCCATAATTTATTTCATTCTATTGATTTATTTGGGTTAATAACAGGAAGAATATAAATTTAACCAAGTTATAAAAGTAATTGCTTCGTGTATGTATGGACAATCGTGCTCTTGAACTACTCGCGTTTTTTTAAGAGAATTAATTCGATGCCAAAATAAGTTTATTTTCGTTCACCTTCTAACATGAATAAACTTAAGATAATTCATTAATCATAGCAGTTAATTACACTCCTTAATTAAACACACATCTGTGTAATTTTTTTATTGCCTGATGTTTGTTTGTTAAGATTTAATCATTCGAAGGGAATCTTGTGACTGTGTGGGTTTAACGGCCGATATTTACACTAAAACTTACTAGTTCTACACGATAGATTTTTTTTTGTACAAAATCGGCTTCAGCGCGTCAAAATACTTCAGAAAAGTTAGATCAGAACATTAGGACAAGATCTTTTTTTGCCTTTTTTAGGGGATAAATGGGGTGGTAGAGAATACTGACACAGTAGAAAAAAAATGTTTCCCCAAAATTGGCTTCGGCACGTTAAAATACTTCAGAAAAGTTAGATGAGAACTTTAGGACAAGACCTTTTTTTTTTGTAGACCTGTGAATATATCAGCAGCTTAAGGCGTCATCACAGTGGGTTGAATTCGGCAGAATTCGGCAAAATTCAAAATATCTGCTTGAAATTTGACACAGTGGCTACTGATTACTCAAAATAAGCATGCAGCATCTAATAAATTATCGAAAATGCAAAACATTGGATCAGAATATTTTTTAATTTAATTGATATACAGTGTGTCCCAGGATAGATGTAACAAGAGGTGTAATGGACCAAAAATTTTGGAATTTTGGAATGGTATTTGGGGATCGAGTTCTGCTTGTTGTAAAACTAAAGTATACCAAAAATGACTTGATTTGGTGTTCTACAGGGTGTTTTATAAGCAAAGTTGTAAAAATCACCACTAATAAAGTACCTTTATTTTTCAAAATATGAAAAAATTCCACTAAGAAAAGATATTTAGAATGCAATTTTATACCTCTATACCAAATTTCAGGAATATAAAATTATTTTTTTGAAATTTCCCATTTTTTCAATAAATTAGTATTTTATTTTGAACCATTCAATTAAAACTGCATAGAAATTATTTTTTGTGAATTAATATTTAAAGTTATGTAGAAGCTAAAAGTAAGCTATGAGAAAATCAGTGGATACACATTTATCATTTATTATTGACATATCTGTCAAACGTAGTCAATATTATCCTTAATTTCTGTTTCAAATTAACGAACCAAGCATAAAAAATTAAGTGAAAATGGTACTCACAGTGCGTGAAAAAATTTATATTGTGCAATGCTGCGGAATTGGCGGTGAAAACTCGCTAAGAGAAGTGGTAGGCCAATTTAATTTGAAATTTCCAAACACTGCTTTGTCGGTACTCAGGCTATGAAAATAATTAAAAAGTGTTTCTGGCTACTGGTAGTGTTCTTAACATGAAAAGGAAAATAAAAGCATATGATGAAGACAATGTTGGGGCTATTATAGCTCATGCCTCTGTTATAGAAAATCCTAGGATGCCACTAAGAGAGAGATCAGCTCTTATTAATATTAGCAAATCTGATCTCCAAAGAATTTACAAGGCAAAGAAAATTAATGCATATAAAGCAAATTATAAACATACGCTTGAGGAGGGAGATGACGGCCGTAGGTTGGATTTTTGTTTCACCATTGGAGAAAAAATCATGGAAGAGAGTATTGTCTAAACGTTGGTTGTGGCATTTTCTTAATTTTTCTCTATTCTTATTGGGATGCTCTGCCACATGGAAGAGAGATTTTTTCATCATTTCATAATTTCCTCAGATGAATCCTCATTCACAACCAATGGTGTTGTTTCATCTCAGAATTGTCGGTTTTCGGCTTCTGAAAATCCAAATTTTAGAATTCATTGTAGAAGACAATATTATAAAAAAGTGAATGTGTGGTGTGCCGTTTCTTATCACGTTGGAGTTATTGGACCTTATTTCATTGAGGGAAGGTTAAACCAGCACACTTATTTACAGCTTCTTGAAAGATGTTCTGTAGAACATTTAAATATTTTAAGAGATATGCTTTTAGTTCATTTTCAACATGATGGTTGCCCTGGCCACTCCACAGAAATGGTTAATCGGTGGATGAATTTAAATTTTGGAGAAAATTGGATTGCCAGGAATGGACTGATCAAGTGGCCGGCGAGATCCCCAATCAATATTGGATTCCTTTTTATGCCTCAAGCAGTTGGTTTACGCTTAACCACTCCCTAACGATGTAGCAGTATTGAAGCAGAGAATTACAAATGCCGTAAACTCCATACCGTTAGATCATATTCGAAACAGTTTTAAGGACTTCAGGCGAAGGATCGAAATGTGTGTGGATGTGGGTGGTAGCTAGGTCGAATAATAAAAAAATTGTAAACATTGTTTTGTATTGGTCAATAATTAGTTTGTTTGTGAATCTGTTATGTTTTTGATATTTATTACTTGTTATAATTTTTAAACCTCATTAATCTTCTGTTAGTAATTGTTTCTTGTTTTACAATTAGTTCGATTAACATTATACCTTCTTACATCTCGTATATTCAATTTTACTTCCACGTCCAGTGGAAGTATAGTAACGACAAAAAAATTTTTTAAAATTTTTATTGTCCAAATAGGCTTAAAATGTCATGAAACGTCGAGATTTTAAGTTTGAGCGAAAAAAAATTTTACGTTTACTCTGGAACCGTTTAAGATATTGACATTGACATATGTACTTTAACGAGATCTAGAACTGGATTATATTTTCATCTTGTTCCGTCGAAGGGTTGGGGGGTAAATTGGGGTAAATTTGAGGTAAATAGGTCAGTCCATAAAATTGGTATTTAGTATATACAAGAGAAGCTAAGGTCTCAAAAAAATTTTTGGCATTAGCCACCCCCATTACCACCCCCACCCCCTTATTAAAGGGGATGAAAGAAAATTGTGATTTAGTGTATGTACAGGAACCAGAAACCTCAAAATGTTTTTTTACTTCACCCACCCCCCACTATCACCCCCCTATCACCACCCCCCACCCCACTACCGATGTGGGGTATCGTTTTATGGGTTTTTGGGGTAGAGGATTTCAAATATTATATTATTAAAGTTCCATAAACAATTATTTTCACATACAAAGTTTTTTCGTTGTGAGTGACTTGGATAGAGAATCTAGATGTGGAAGTAGTGATTCCTTGGGCAGCGGTTTTTTATTTACCAATAGCCTACTTTTTGAGATGATTAACATTTGCTCCTACACAACTTTAAATATGAATTCAACTCTTAATTCGCAAAAAAATAGGAAGTTTCAAAAAAATAATTTTATATTCCTGAAATTTGTTATAGAGGTATAAAATTGCATTCTAAATAACTTTTCTTAGTGGAATTTTTTCATATTTTGAAAAATAAAGGTACTTTATTAGTGGTGATTTTTACAACTTTGCTTATAAAACACCCTGTAGAACACCAAATCGACTCATCTTTTTGGTATACTTTAGTTTTACAACAAGCAGGACTCAATCCCCAAATACCATTCCAAAATTCCAACATTTTTGGTCCATTACACCTCTTGTTACATCTATCCTGGGACACACTGCATATTACTGTTTAAGTTAACTGCTGAAGCGCCAAATTATTAATTAATTCTGACACTAGAATATTCTTCCAGTTCCTCTGAAGACTGTCTAATATGCTCATCTTTAGATTCAGATTGCATGGCAATGACATACCTAAAACCTCCATAGACCGCAAATTGTTTTGGCTTTTTTTCTTGAGTAGTGGATAAACTCATGATATTACAGATTCAGAGGCCAAAAAAGCCTGTTAAGTACGTTTTGCAAAGTGAAGTTTTGCATGAAAAGTTCCCACGATAGTTTTTTTTATATCTTTGTGTACTGCTTCTTTAATCTCCTGGGAAAGTTGACCGATAGGCAGTATAGCTGCAAATGTAACAACTGGGCTCCTTCCAATGTACTGCAGTTACATACTGTCCCACGGATAATTTTCGATAAATTATCTCCAAAAGAGGATCTGTAAAAATTGCATAATTTGTGTTATGTGGAAATTATTTGAGAGGTTTTTCTGATGTGGAGAATCTTTAAAAATTAACTACATTCGAGGCAACATTTCACTTATTGTGATCGATAAACAAGACAAGGCTGTAGCCGTTAAGTTTGAAAGTAAAGTATGTAAATAATATAAATATACTGAGGCCTGAGGTATACATTTCCTAGAATTTAGTTAATTTCTAAAGATTTTCTACGTTGGAAAAACAACATAAATGTATTATGTATATTAAAGAGAAAAGTATCAACAAGTTAACACACCATAACTTAATACCTAGTTTTTGTGAAGTTGAGTACAGAAAATAAAAACAAAACAACATAATGTGACGCAACGAGGGCCAAAGCGTTTTATTTATTTATACAAATAGGCGGAAATGTATCATAGCATTTAAAGGGTTAGAGAATTCTGCTAGAGATCCCAGTAACGTTTCTGACCGGAAATACTCGGAGTCTATTAAATGTCTGCATCTTTCAAAACTTAAGTAACTTAGAAATTCCCTTAACGTTAAAAAACAAAAATATGACCATGTAAATCGATATCAAGTATGCTGTACTTCCTGCATACCTCAAAATTCAACTTGCCACGTAATTTTTGAGCCTAAAAATCACCATAACACAAAATGAACTTATGTTCACTAACCACACCACTTCTCTCGCGTTTTGTCTGTCTCAAAATCCACTCGATAAGAAGATGGCGTTTCCCCTCCAAAACATAGAGGTTAATGTATTAATTTTCGGAAGGTCTAAAGGTGGGTACTGATTTGACCATTTTTATTCGCACGAACGGTTTACGCATAAAAATGATCAGATGAGTACTGACGCACGCATGTGTGCTTAGGTATTTTACCCGTACAAACAAGATCCGGCGGTTATCGGTCTTTTTAAAAGAACAAAGGGTTTTCGTGCGCACAAAACGCTCAGTGTGGACGGTTATTTGCATTTACCAGCTAGTTTGTCACATGTTCATATAAACTACGAAACAAAAATGGAATGGAGCAATGAATTAGCGCCAATACTTTTTCAGATGACATGCGAATAAAATTTTGAAAGTGACCACAGTTTTCCTGTAGCCTCATGTCGCGTAATAAAGTTCTGCGACTGAATCACAAGACTGACCCGTTTTCGAGGGTGGGGAATACGATGATGACAATATTTTCTGACCTACCCTCCAGCCACAATAAACCACCCCTGTTTTCGATTTTCCGGTGCTAGGCATTTTTTTATCGGTGGTCTTTCCGGTTTGGGGGTAGAGAAAATATTGTCATCATCAACTTTTGGGCTTTTTGCCTTTTTCGGTTTACCTCAAGGGACCTGTACGACTGCCGGCTTTGATATAATTTTGTCACCCACCTTCATTTAGGCTTCTTCTTCTTTGCCTCTGCTTCCAATATTAAGCAGGCGGCACGTGCAATAATGATATTACGTCTGCTTTGCGACATTTCCACAAAAACACTGGAACGACAATTTGCGCACAAAAATTTAAATTAAGAAAACCATTTTCGCAAACGAATATATTTGCACGTTCGCGTTTTGTACGCGCACACTTTTTGTGCGAGTAAGAATGCTCAAATCAGTACCCACCTTAAGGTGTATGGGTCGCGTGCGCGTGACGTCACAGGTCCCAGACCTTAGGAAAAACAAACCGCTGTCATTAGCTGTCAAATGGCGACTGACTGAACCTCAGAATTAAATTTTTCGTAATCCTAGAGTTTTTATCGATATTATATCATACAAAATGGCCAGTTATTACTGTATTATTAATTGTGGAAGTGTGGCAATCTGAGACAACATCAATTTTCATAAAATAACGTCGATTTACAGCCAGAAGAGGTTAGGTTAAACAATTCCAGGCAATTAAAAGAAATGCTTTAAGTTATTGCATGTTAATGCAAGAATGATTGTGATAGTAATAACTGCTGCTGAAACAAGCAATAAACAATCCATGGTAAAGAAAATTAACATTTTATATTGGTTTGTCTCTATTTTTAATAACTATTTCTTATTTAAATTTTAGTTGAGCGAAGCATGAACTGCACGGAGGGAGAGTATATTTAAGAGAATACAAGTCATAATTAACAACTGACCTACATAAAATAGTAAAATACATGTTAGACATTTTATATAATATATTATAATAAAAAAGTTACAAAAATTACAACGGTTTGCGTAGTCCAATCTATAGGTATATAAGGTATAGACGACGGGTTAACCGCTGGAAGAAATTGTGTACATCTTATTACATACTTCAAATAGTTTACAGTAGGTACGTCAGTCTTTCATTGCTTAATTTATAAAGTGTCTTTTTCACAAAATTTACAGTGGTTAGTCTCCAACCATAGCCATGTTCATTGCTAAAAAACTAAAAGGAAAGATTTCCTGTTAAGTGGTTAACATGTTTTGTCTAGACTGGCAATACAATCGCAGTGAGCATTAAGGAACCATCTGAATCTGCAATAGTCCAAGGAGTCAATGGCTTTTATTCATGATGCTAAGAGTTCATATCCTGAAAAATTAATTTGTGTATTAGTAATTACTTATAAAACATTTAATTAGGCAAGCATATATGAAAAAAATGGTTGATAACTAATTCTTACCGTTGTAACAAGCTTTTATCCTGCAAATTTCTTGCAGAGTACTTCTTTCACCTAACCACAAACAGCTTCAAGACTTTTCAGTGCCTTGAATTCGTCCTTCTGTCTACGTAATTCTTTCAAAAATCAAGTAATTCACAACATCCCTATGTGTAACATTTGTATTTACATCAATATTTGTACTAAAGTATTTTTTTCTCAAAACATAAGGATTTAATTCGATGGCAGCCGTATACCTAACCTCTACATCAGGAGACAATTCTGCAAAATACGAGCTAACCGTCATCCTGACGAACAAAATTGTTTATATAACAGTATTAAGAATATTTGTAGATGTTAAACAATCCAACAAAAAGTTCTTAAATGGCACAAACACTGCAAAATTCACTTTAAAGAAACACGTTTAATCGGCGGATTTCTCAATGACAGCTGTTTGTTTTTCCTAAGGTCTCAAAATCTGTGACGTAAGAGCGCACGCGACCCATAGCTTTCAAATCCGTAAATGTCAGATATAAATTTTAAAAAATTCATATTGGGTTTTGGCCTCGTGGTTCGGAATTTGGCCCACTGGGCGTCAGTACATGCTGCAAGATACTCCATGACAACTTCGAAGCTCATCTAGGTTTTGGTCACCTAATACCTCCCTTAATTACTTCTTTTGTGGCTGTCTCAAAGCGAAAGCGTGCTTTAACCATTCGACTACAATTGCGTCTCTAAAAGGCTGAATTCGGCAATAAATTCACAATATTTCAGTAGAGATGGGTGTATATGTGGTGGAGAAATTGGCACATTGAAGAAGTATAAGTTTTTCCCCCACAACCGGCCTTACCCCAACTCTCCTTATTCAGAATGAATCCTCATAGTGGAGAAATGTTAATTGCGATTGCATTTTGTGGTTGTTTATATTAATATTTCTTTATTACGTTTTTTATCTACAAGTTTTATAAATATTTATGCAATTCAAATAAATGTATAAAATTTGCCACAAAGCAATTAAAATCTTTACTTTATTGTAATGTTATTACTAGATGATGTTTAAAATTGCCATTATATTTTTCTTCATTAGTTTATTATTCAGTTGAATGATGTGTGCCTAATGGCACAATACGGTTAATACAGAATGGGTTATAAAAAATAAAGTATCTTTAATAGATATTCTATAAGATAAATATATTCATTACAATTTATATTTGTAGAGTAACTTTGTTTAAGCGTGTGGATAAATGTTTCAGTTGTGATCGGTAATTGTTCTCTTTATTATATTTTATGGTTAATAAATTTTCATAAGAAATCGAATTTTGAGCACAAAAATTTAATATCCTTACTATTTGAAGGAAGTATGTTGAAATTTCCCATTGGAATTTTAGGTAACTACCGCCATCTTATAATTTTTTTGTTTTCTTAGTAGCAATGTTTCTGTTTTACTTTTGTATATACAGTGTGACACACTTAAGATCGCAACTCCCCTGTATATCCGTTAATTGATGCTTGATTAACTTCAAACTTTGGTGGTAAGAAAAGATCGATGGTGATTTTTTGAACTTAGTAACATGTGATACATGTCAGTACCGTGCGATTTTAAGAAGGTTTGAAAAGTCGACTTTTCAAAAAAAAGTATAAATTTTTTTTTTCAAATTTCGGTTTCGTCATTATAAAGAGCGTCATTTGAAACACCTAGGTATCAATTTTAAGTGAGATCACTTATATAGTTATTGAGATGTAAGCCCCCCTAAAAATTAATTTTTGTCGTTTTCATTTTACGTTTTTTCGTAAATAATCAAGTTGTTTGACCTTAATTCTGCCAAAACTGTGCATTTTTTGAGAATTCACGACATTTTTTTAAATGGAGGTTTGGTAGAAGCCACAATAATTCTCAGAAAGTGATAAGTTGTGATAAATCGCCGTATGTCCGTATGTAAGTCCAACATTAATAAATAATCTCTCATAAATAAGGACCTTGCTAGGAAATGTGTTGCTGTTCAGAGGTGATCAGGAGAGCTATTGTGTTCCACAGAGCAGTTTACCTACACCGTCTCATATATTCCCGCGCATCCACAAGTGTCTGTCGCCTTTAGGTAATTTCAACCTCGGAGCAGGTTACATTGATTGGATACAAGAGATATGTTTAGCTGCGTCAGCTTTACTTCCAAAATTTAAAAGAAGAGTCCTCAAAGTTGAATGACTTCACATGTCTAGATACGTAACCATCAAATCTTAAATCTCAAGTCTTAAATCTCAGCGTTACCCATAAAAGCCTAAGGTAAACCAAAATATGATTAAATATTGATCTACATACGAAGAGCAATTAAAGAAACATATACGAAAGCCATTCGATTAGAAACAAACCTAATTTATTATTAATCTTTAGGATTTGGCTCTTTTTATGTTCCAATATAATTAACACTCTTAGGTTTAGGTTCATGTTTCTTACGAGAAAATCAAACACCATTTGCACGTTTACATGAGGTATAGTACGCGAATCGACATGATATCATGTTTTAAAAAATTGGACATATACCTACAATGCAGGTACCTATCTGGTACCTGCATTGCAGGTATATGTCCAATTTTTTAAAACATGACAAATAAGCTTGCAGTAACTAAATAATACTTAATACTTACTAACTGTCCCGCTGCCGTAGCTGAGACTCGAACTCAGGAGAGGTAACAGCGATCTCTCACTCAACCGCGGTCTAGCCCACTGCTACCTCTCAATAACACATGGAAAACAGCAAAAAAGCCAGGAATCGAACTAAAATCTCTCTGGTGACAAACCTAACGTGTAGGCACTGGGACACTGACTGGATATTACCGTCACACCCACTTCAACGTAGAAAATTGTTGATCAAGTCCTTTCCTGATATAATTATGGTAGTCTAGTTTGAAAAACAGATATAAGGCTTCCTTCTGAATCGAAAATACCTGATGGTTTAATAAGACATCAAATCAACGTTACCTAAGAATTAATGCACAGTAAAAGAATTACATTCGGTATTAGCTAAATCTCATTTCTTATAAAATATTGTGTATTTAGATGTGAAAGCAATACATTCCCGGACGACGATGCAAGCATCGAAGTCCGGGAATGTGCTTTCACACAGAAGTACGCATACTATTTTTTCTGAAATCACAATCAATATTATTATAAATTAAGGAATTTGTATTAATGCATAATATTTTTTCATTAAAATCTAACTGCTTACTAATAACCCTGTCAAAAAATCCTATTTTAAACTTATAGATAATTATACATTTTTTATGGGTAATCATAAGAGCCTATCTGGTTTATAAGGTTTTATACAGTACATTAATTTTGCCATATAGAAATTATATTGGGATGAATAAGTATCTAAAGGAATCATAATTGAGTTGGAATACCCATGTTGTTATTGGTATGTTTCCATAAGTGTTTATACTAAAAACAGTTTTTATATGGCATTACAACTTTTAATTTGATAAGTTCTCATGTGATCTGAAAAGTGTTGAAACTGAAAAGGTTTTATCAGTAAAATCAAATACGAGTTCTGTAATCTTTTATAAGAAACAATTAGTATATGGTTTTTGTAAGATCTGAGAGACTGTTATCAGTTTTAGTTTATATAATAATTTAATAATGATTTATAAGGATACGTATTAAAAAGTACTAATAAGGAATTACATCGAATAATTTTGTGACTTTCTTTGGCATCTGAAGAGTAATAAAATTGAAAAGATATACTAAGGAGTTCCTAGTAGACATTTTATACATTTTTATAAGGATATATTTGTACTTATTTTTATAAAACTTCATGGGTACATATCAGTTTAGTTTATATAAGAATTTAATGGAAACGTATAAGTATGCATGTTAAAAAGTATAAATAAAGTATTATCAAATACTTTTATGAGTTTTTTTTGGAATCTGAAGAGTAATGAAACTGAAAAGATATACCAAGGAGTTCCTAGTAGGCATTTTATACATTTTTATAAGGATATATTTGTACTTATTTTTATAAGACTTCATAAGTCCATATCAGTTTAGTTTATATAAGAATTTAATAAGGATTTATAGGGACATCTATTAAAACGTATTAATGTGTAAAATGATTTACAACTATTAATTTGAGTTCATGGGGTTCTAATGGTGGTAAAACTAATAATGTTTCATCAGGAAACCAGGGATGAATTTTATAACATTTAATAAGAAATAATCAGTATATGGTTTTTATAATATTTGAAGGGTTATTATTAGTTTAGTTTTATATAAGAATTTAATAAGGATTTCTCAGTGCACCCATTGAAAAATATTATTTTCAACTATTAATTTGAAAAGTTTTCATGGGATTTCAATAGTAGTCAACCTAAAAAGTTACAATACTTACTAAACTAAACTTACTAATACAATAGATTTCATATAATTTACATTAAAATCCATTGTAAGCATATACTATATACCCATTGTGGTTTTGAAAACCCCCTTATTCCCACAAAAGCATAAAAGTCTTACAATAGACCTCAAAGGAGGAATATACATTAAAAACTCACAGAATCTATAAAATTTTTATGTTTCAAACGCCATAAAAATGTATAAATACTTATAGCCTCGTACTGAGAATTTACATTAATATCTTTCCAATTCATATTAAAACCTATAAAACTTCGCAATTTAATTACCATAAATACTTATAAATATACTGATAGACTTCATTCAGGGAATTAACTTTAAACCCCATCTCATATCCTCATAGAATTTTATAAAAACTTCGTGTTTATTATTAAAACGTGCAAGTGTTGATAGGCTTCAGGCAAGGAATTTACATTCAAAAGACATTTCAAATACTTCAAAAACTTAGACACATCTGAACCTATAAAACCTTCGTATTTCAGACACCATATAAGAACTTACAAATACTGATAGGCCTCGTATGGAGAATTTTCGTTAAAAATATTTTTCAAATACATATAAAATATCTATATCACTTCATATGTCAATTACCGCGAAAACGTATAACTACTGATAGACTTCATATAGGGAATTTACATAAAAAACCCGTACTAAGCAAATCTTATAAAAACTTCGTATTATTTCCTATTAATATATGCAAATGCTGATAGACCTCAGGCAATGAATTTACATTAAAAACTCATCTCAAATAATCACATCAAACCACATTCAGAACTTATAAAACTTTGTATTTCAAATACTATAAAAACTTAATTATACTAATACATATAACTACTGATAGACTCCGTATAGGTAATTTACATTAAAAACCCATTGTACGCAGCAAATACTATAAAAACTTCGCATTTCCTATTAATATATGTAAATGCTGATAGACCTCAGGCAAGGAATTTACATTAAAAACACATTTAATAGCCGCACATCAGATCACATTTAGAACTTATAAAAAACTTTGTATTTCAAATACTATAGAAACTTACGTATACTAATAGGTTTCATACGAGGAATGTACATTTAAAACACACACACACATAATTAAAACTTATGAAAGTTTAGTGTTACATACTCCAGCCTACAGTAGAGGGAGCTGTTATACATGTCGCTGATTCATATCTAATCTAATGTGACCTAAGAAACTAGCGTGGGCTTGTTAAATTAAAAGTAAAGCATTCTCTTTTACTGCTAATGAGTTTAGGCTAGAACGCTAGAGGAAACAAGAACTTTTGCAGTATTTAGTGTTTACCACTACATTACTATTGATATTTGAAATATTTAATAGTAAGTAAATAATATTTACTTACCTATGTAAGTTTATGGGATTTGGCATTAAAAATATGCTTCAAATACACAACCCAACATCTGTAAAAAACCTATCAAAAGTAATAGAATTTCTATGGGGAATTTACATTCAAAACACTATAAAAACTTATAGAAATTTTTAATTACATGTACTATAAAAACTTATCAATACTAATAGGAATTTACATTCAAAATACTATTAAAACCTATAAAAACTTTTAATTACATATACTATAAAAACTCATCAATACTGTTAGAAAACACATTTCAAATACACACATCAAAAATTATAAAAACTTATACGTTTTTTTTATAAGTTTTTATAAGGATTTTTTGACAGGGAAATGCAATTTTAATGTGAGTTGGTTTGTCTGCGTGTATTTATTTACAGTCTGATATACACATAACAACCGTACGGGAATGTTACTTTCCCGGCCTAGGCCAGGAAAGTAACATTCCCATACGGTTTTGTTGATCGTTGCTTGGCAACGGATCATTTCCGGTCTGTTTTCTGATAGTTTCTTAGCAACGGACTAAAATACTGGAATTGTGCATTTTTCGATCTGAAATCGCGCCAAAAATGCAGACATTGCCGATCGATTTCAGAAAAATTATAATTAAGTACATAAAAATGAAATTCTGTGCCGATTTTCTTTTCAATAAACATAATACATAATATAGAACTGTTGGTCTCGAGGTCATTAATAGAAATATTATTGGTACTCGTTTATTATTTTTATTTCAATTCTATGAAGTTGTTAAAACAAAGACTGATTAATGGTTGTTATGTACGCTTTTAATGGTTATTGAATATATCTCATACACAGATTTTCTGATAATAATAATTAATATATTTAGATGTCTTTGACTATGCCACTTGGCAAATAAATAATATACATTTTTAACGTATTATGCTGATAATGCTAATCATAGAATCGTGTATTATGTATACTGAATGAGAAAATTAATGTTCTGCTTTTTTATCATTAAAAAATATTTGTATCTTATTTAAACTAATATCAGATACTGAAATATTATAGGAAACGATTGACTTTTAAAACAGTGTAAACATCAGAAAATAATCTTATTTTAGATTTATGGTAACTTACGAGGGGTAAGTCTATCAGATCATATATATAAACGTGAAAGTCCACACTGTAATCAGTGTGGACTTCTATTTCCAGTATACATAAAAAGCCAAGACTTGGCACAGTTGTCGCTTATGAGACATGTTATAAACATAACGTAAGTTGTTATAAACCACCCCTAAATGTGAAAGAAGGTTTAAATTATTATCTCGATTTCTCCTCTCCCTTTCAGCAAGAATGAACTCTGAACTTTGAGATATCTGCATTATCGCCGACATAATAGAATTCTGGAGTAGTGTTATAGATTATCAATAATAATCAGTTGATTCTAACATAGTATACCAAGAAGCACCAGCCAGGTCGAAAAGGTTAGCTAGAGTACTAATACATTAGAGATAAAATGACGATCGGTTTTCAGTTTCACCAAGTGAACATGATATCTGATGCCATTCAAAAGAAAAACCGCTGCCAAGGAATCATTACTTCCACATCCAGATTTTCTATCTATCTCTCTCACAACGAAAAAAAATTTGATGTGGAAATAATTGTTTATGGAACTTTAATAATATAATATTTGAAATTGACAACCCCAAAAACCCATAAAACGATATGCCACATCGGTAGTGGGGGTGGGGGTGGTAGTGGATGTGGATGAAATAAAAACAATTTTTGAGGCCTTTGATTCTTGCACACACGCTAAATCACAATTTTATTCTTTCATCCCATTTAATAACAAGGTGGAGGTGGTTATGGGGGCTAATGCCAAAACATTTTTTGAGACCTTAGCTTCTCTTATATACAGGGTGTGCCAATAAAAACTCCCAGGTGAAATATTTAGGAAACTACTAGAGATATTTGAGTTCTGTAAAAGCCCATTGCTAGAACACATAAATGGCTGTAGTTTTAAATAGAAATAGTTTTTTAATATGTTAAGGGAGAGATGGCGCTGGGGTACAAATTATTTTTTGGATGACAGGAACTTAGAAATGTTATCTATGCTAAAGAGAATTTAATTTCAAGTATATTTCGTGATACGAAAAAATTCGAAAATCCAACCGTTTTCGAGAAATTTGAGTTTAAAATATTTAATTTTTGAAAAACTAAGATCGCAGTAACTTTCTTACATTAAATTTTATACGATATTTCCTTTCAAACTTTCTTCATAGAAAGATAATGAGACAATACGGAGTAGAACAAACTGTTCTATTAGAGATAATAATACACGAACATTTTATCCCCACGAACTATATGAAGAAACCGCTGCCCAAGGAATCACTACTTCCACATCCAGATTTTCTATCCAAGTCTCTCACAATGAAAAAATTTTGTATGTGGAAATAACTGTTTATGGAACTTTAATAATATAATATTTGAAATCCTCTACCCCAAAACCCATAAAATGATACCTAACACCGGTAGTGGGGTGGAGGTGGTGATAGAGGGGTGGTAATGGAGGTGGATGAAGTAAAAAAATATGTTGAGGCTTCTGGTTCTTGTACATACACTAAATCACATTTTTTTTTCATCCCGTTTAATAATGGGGTGGGGGTGGTAATGGGGGTGGCTAGTACCAAAATTTTTTTTGAGACCCTAGCTTCTCTTGTATATACTAAATACCAATTTTATGGACTCTTACCTGCTTGATTTACCCATTCATACCAAATTTATCCCAATTTACCCCCCAACCCTTCGACGGAACAAGATGAAAATGTAATCTAGTTCCAGATCTCGTTAAAGTACATATGTGTACCAAATTTCAAGTCAATATCTTAAACGGTTCCAGAGTGAACGTTAAACAAAAAGTTACAGACAGACAGACCAACCGACAGACAGACATAATTTTTTTCGCTCAAACTTAAAATCTCGACGTTTCATGACATTTTAAGCCTATTTGAACAATAAAAATTTTTAAAAATTTTTTTGTCGTTACTATACTTCCACTGGATGTGGAAGTAATAATTGTAACTTGCAAGCATATATATTAGTTAAATGTTTTCCCCCATGGAGAGGACTATTTTAAAAATTTCATAATTTTTTTAAATGGTTTTCCTCCATTCAAAGGCCTATTTTAGATCTACAAAGTTTCCCAGTTTTTGGAACAGAAATTTTAATTCCCAAAAATAAATTCTTTAAGCAAATAAAATTTTCTCTATTTTTCTCATGTTGTGACGATTATTCTCAGTTTATTTTTGCAATTTCAGATTTTTTCCAGCTAGAAGCTAAAAATGAACCACTATATGCAACCGGCAATGTTCCTTTGACTATGAATTATACACCGCGTACTGTTCTAACGAACCATATCTTTAATTTCCTAGTTCGTCTTGGATTAAGTCTTCCTCTCAATAAGAGAGGCTTGAAGAAAACTTGAATTAAGGACATAGCTAAGAGCAAGGATACTCTGTAAATTTAGTTGAAAACTAATAATTAAGAAATGTGGACCCTTCAGAACTTCACCTTGAAATTGAACAAGAAAATTCAAAATCCTTGTCAATTCCCTAGCGAAATAATTTAGTGCGCTGTGAAATATGAAACTTGATTAAATATTATTTTATAACGTAAAAGACAAAAACTTAATCTTATCCTGCCATTTATCTAAAACGGAAATCCAAATATTCAACGGAAATTGTTCTGCATAATGTGCATTTTAGTCGCCACTGATTTTAGGTGTTGTTGTTTCAGAAAATATCATGATTATCGTATAACTGAGGGGTTTGTTATTAAATTTTACTAAAATTCAAAATTCAGGTAATATTGAACAGATAATATCTACATGCAACAATATGAGTTAAATTAAGTTTCAAGCAACATTTCCCAAGCATTGTTTAATTAAAACAGATTTTGATTGCCTTCATATAAATATATATACCTTCGCTTATGTATCCCATATTATGAAAATATTTGGCGATTATTTATCATATATCATTATCATTGATATTCTGTTTCTGATTGATTAGAGTAGATTATAAAAATATACGGTTGTAACGATATATATATTTTATTCTTTTTAAAAGATGATGGTCATAGTATTCTCACGGGTTCATAAATCTATTTAGTACCATGACCAATATTTTCGCCATCACTTTGTAGTCAAGAAAAGTAATCTTCCCAGTATCTTTATTTTAACAGAGTATAAACAAACCTGCGAGGACACATTTTTCTTAACAAAAATTTACCTCTAAACAATTTCCTTGAAAACTTCTGATTAATACCTTTGCAGCTTATCAATGAGTTGTCAGTTTTTAACCGACATTTAACATTTATAAAAGAAGGAGGTTCTCTATTCGACCTGTATGTGTGTTTTTCATTTTTACGATTATGGTCAACTAAATGTCAACACTAACATGAATTACAACAGATTTAGAGTCAATCTTTGAGACAGGTCATTAAAAAAGTGTAATCTGGATGGCGAGACTGCTGAGCATATGCTGTGTCATTGCCCTGGTTTTTCAACAAAAAGGGAATCCATACTGGAGGACTTCTAGGCCAGTATGGCCAGTATAGGTGGCATCCCGCCTAGCCAAATACATCACAAATGTCGGTTGGCTTGAGTAATGAGAGGCTTGTTGGACATGTCACCAATACTTACGGGGGTAGCACAATGCCCGCAAACTGAAACGCAAGGACTAACGTATCTCGGTTTTGCCTGTCTAGGGACTGCAGGAGCAATGCGCTCGTGTTTCACAGCAGCTATGGAAGCAATGCTGGACTTACTTCCTCTGCGTTTGCAAGTAAGGAAGGAGGCAGCACTTTGTGACATAAGGATGCAACATGTACTTATATTCAGACCAGGTGACCTAGTTGTGGGCGTAGCAGGGGGTACATGCAGGCTATCTAAAGCGCTTGGTAATACCCCTGCCCTTCAAGGCAGAAATCTGTGCTATAGATCAATGAGCCCAGGAATGCTTAAATAGAGGCACTCGAAGGGCAAAGGTCTATATACTTTCAGATTGCCTGGGAATGTAGACAATCCCTCAAGCAACTGGCAAAAAACGAGGTTACCTTGATGTGGGTGCCAGGACATGAGGGAATAGAAGGCAACGAATTGGCTGATAGCCTCGCAAGAAAAGCCCATTTTTTGGACTCGAACCGTTCTGTGGGTTATCTAAGGAACACATAACGGAGGAGGTCCTAAAATGGGAAAAGGAACAAAAGAAGTCCTACTTGAGGAATACTCCAGGCCAAAGACAAGCGAAAACCTATAACCTATTCAACAAAGAATGCCACAAGGCTTCTCGAACTTGAAAAGTCCGATCTAAGGCTGATCACAGGCCTTCTATCTGGCCATTGCCCTTTGAGATATCTCAAGAACATGGCAATGGCAGATGACAAATGCAGATACTGTGAAGCTGCAACTGAAACTGCGGAATATATACTTTGTGAATGCAAGGTACTAATCCGCATTAGGCTAAAGTACCTAGAATAGGCGGAAGACATAGGGAAATTAGGTCCCAGGAAAATCGCAAGCTTTGCAAAAAGTCTTGGGAATCCTGGGCAACAACTAGTTGCAGGGTAATTCACAAAAGACCTTTTAGGTCTAGGTGAAGAAAGGCCAACCCAGGGCCTTAACCCATTACCTCCCACTGTACTTATTTGAGTACACCGTGAATTTTTGCCTCCCATTTGTAGTAAATGGCAACTTAAGAGATTGAGTAAACAAGTTGTACTAAAACCTGTGCTTTCAAGAATTAGTTTTTATAACGTGAAAGTTAAAATATTCCATTTGAGGTGGTAAATTAGGTTTTAAGAAATGTATTTTAGTTGTTTATAATATCGGGACACACCATTTTGCACTATTTCAAAAAAAAAAATGGGAAAAACGGCAGTGTACCCATTTGAGTACAATGAGAAGATATGTATAAGTAAATTCGGAATATCTTTTCAGAACTTGCTTCGACATGAAATCTGAATTCCAGCCAATCGCTTCCAAAAGTTTTTACGGAAAACATTTAAAAACAATGGGAAAAGCAATGGAAGAAGTTTCTTCTGCAAAGCACGACCCAGAAATAGTTATTATCCCGCCTGAGGTAGATATGCAAACAGATGGGTATTTTCAACTTTCCCAGCAATATTCCTGGAGAAGCAGAACTTTACTATTACTCAGACGACGAAATTCCCTTATCTGAAGTAACTGCTAGACATTGGGAATCTGCAGAAAGCGATTACGATAACGATGACAACGTGCCGTTATCGACTCCACTTACTAAGAAAATTGGAAGTTCAAATAGTAATAGTAAAAAGGAGGAGCCTAAGTGGACAAAGAATTATGAAGATATTAGTATGAAGGATACAATTATATGCTGCAATTAAAGACAATGATAGAAGATGTGAAGAATGATAATCCCGTTCAAATGTTTGAAAGATTGTTTGACGATAAGGTTATAAAATTAATCGTTGAGCAATCAAATCTTTACTCATCATACAAAATAACCATGGTTTTGCGGTGGGGGAGACAGAAATGAAAATCGCTGACAATACTATACTTGATAAGTCTGATAAAATGTATAAGCTACGCCCACTGATGAACTTGCGCAATACTAATTTTCGTCAGTGGGGTTGACCTGCTCGACGAAACAGTAAATAACTATAAAGTATCTATTCGCGGAAAGAAAAGGTGGTGGTATTCATTCGTTAAACATTGGAATCATAAATGCATGGAGACTGCACCTACTAGCTCATAATAATAAAATGGATTTTGGAGATGTTGCTCGCCATTACCTAAAATCTTTTGGGAAGGCGTCTTTTTCGAAAAAGCGACCTGCTTCTCGTCCAAAAAATCGAAAAACAACTAAGGTGGCGTCAATCTCACCTTCGAGCAAGATGGAATCGTCTAAAGTGTGACGTCACTTTATGTATTGAGCGTGATTGTTTCATAGCATTTCATTCAAAGAATTAAATAATATTCATCTGTAATGCATTTCTACAGCAAATAAAAACTTTTTATGACTTTTAAAATTTCGCACTATTTTCTTATATATTATCCCGTTGTACCCATTTGAGTACACCATTTTTTTTTCAAAAACTTGCAAAATAAAAATTTTTGTGTTAATTTTTTTAGTATAAGTGTGCATATGAGTAGCCAACTAAAGCAAAAAAACTCATAAGAATAAAGAAAAAATATTCGTGGGAGGTAATGGGTTAAACAATCTACAACGTATCTCGGTTCCAAATACAAATAGACTGTTATTTTATTTTTTTTTCATAATTCGTTTACCGTTTTCGCTTTCATAAAATAATCCAGAGTTATTTGAATTTGTTTATAACTACGATTATGAAAATTATACACAAATGCAAAGAAAACGTTAAATGAAAAAAAAAAATTAATATCATTGCAAAATACATAAGTATTGTAAAAACGTTAATTAAAAAAAAATTGCCCTCCTACGAGTCCATGCACTTAAATTATAAACAATTGAAAATTACATGTCTTTTCCGATGTTTAGCCGTTTAAATAAATATTTTTCGCTAAAATTTGGAAGGGTTTAGAGTTAAACAAAATGCATAATTTCTCCCACTGTCGTTAATATGCGATGTAATTACTAAGACCGGAGGTAGTAAGAAAATAGCAGATTAATGGTATATTACACAACGAGGTGAAAAGTGTTTCATTGTCGAGATGTGAGATACCGCCGCTTCGCGCCTCGGTCAACTAATTGTCGAGACTGCAATGAAACTTTCCACTAAGGTTTGTATACTATTTTATTTACAACAATCTCCCTTAAAGAACAAAAAGCCAAAAAAATTGTTTACTAAATTTTTACATAGCATTTTATGTTTTTATTAAGCAGTCAATGAACAAAGAATTCTTATGTTAGACTACAAATATCAAAGTAGTGTCGCATCGTTTGTGTTTTTCTCTTGCTAAGCTAGGCATATTAGGATTCTCAGAGGAAAGTTTTGCTATAGTTTTTATTTTCTCACCCTCCATGTTTTTTGGATCGTTGAATACGAATTTGAAGTTTTCAGGCAAAAATTTGTCCCGGAACTTTTTGGAACTTTTTGCCCAAATTTTGGCACTTTTCTCAGTTTTCGGTCTATATCTCAGAAATGAAGCGTTTTTTTCGACAAGCCCATTCCATACAAAATTAAAGTAGACAAAATTTCCTGTGTTTTTCATATATCACTTTTTTTGTAAGACTAACCATTCCACCGCTAGAGCGCGCCAAAAAAAAACATATTCCCGGACCCAGTATACCTTACATGAATAATTAATATAGGGAAAGTAATTGAAAAAATGGAGACAAACGAATGAAATGCAGTTATTACTAAAATAGTTATGTACAGTGTATTATTGTCAGTAGTATAATATATACTTATATCATTATAATGATAAATGTTGCGAATAATGAATGTCGCTGCCGTCATAAATTGGACTGCCTTAATCATCTGGAACAAACAGGAGATGTTATTTTATGGATCTATTGATAGACGAGGTGAGTAGTAATCTGCATATATTTACTGTTGAAGATACTGTTGTACATACCTCCGTTTTTTAAGGAACTCCCACATCCTCTTCAGTCCGTTCATCTATTCTTCTTATTTCTTCAGGTGGTGAACAAAAGATATGGGCCAGCTTGTACATTCATATTAACTACTTCAGATAGTTATATTTATGCTCCAAGTGTGTGATTGTCGTTTTTGGGGAAGGAAATGTTACATGTCTTCATCCTCCTTGTCCACACTTTCTTCGATGGTCTCAACAACCGGGGAGAAGGTGAAGCCCAGTTCGTCCTGTACTTCGACGTCCAATGGTCTGTCCTCAAGGGTATTTGTGAGATCTGTCTCGATTGACACATTGATGCACAGATTGGTGCAATCGAGGTCTGCTTTTTTGCAGCTACATTTTTTTGCGCAGGTCTTGACGCATCTGCATGACACCAGACGCAGCAGTTCGGAAGAAGCAGGGGCTTGTAGAGAGGTGATCGGTTCCAGGCAATTTGTTGCTCGTTTCAAACCCCAATCTTCGGCATTTTTCTTATCCCCAGCCATTGCTGCACCTAGTGATACACCCTAAAACTGTGCTGTGTGGCTGCAGCAGCTGATGGTGGTAGTGCACCTATTTTTGATGATGTCTTGAAAGCTGCCTTCTTATAATTAATGTACCTCTGACGGTTTATCGACGATTCAGTCTTTCCTGTGTAGCCGTACACGTTGACCAGGAATCTCTCCCCTGCTGCTGCAATGCTTTTTGGAGTTGCCTCAGGGTTTTTGAACACACTTACAACATCGACAAGGTGGGAGAGTTTTCGCAAACTTCAATTTCCCTTAGTTGTAAGGTGCTGAAGTCCATATTGAATTTAGTGTGACGTCATTTTATTTTTGATATTCTTCTCAGCAAACCCTTTTAATTCATACCCATATCATGGAGGTGCATAAAAAAATAACTATTCCGCCATCTTTTGGAAGTCCGTCATATTGGATTTAGAATGACGTCACTTAGCTAACCATGCATTGTCATCCAAACTAAACGTGTATGCAAAATTTCAGCTTAATCGGTTGAGGATAACTGTTTTAAAATCCAGTTGCAAGATTTGCCCTAAACAAACCAACATACATACATTAATAGCAACTTAACTAAAAGGTTGTAAAAAAACCATTCGAGTGTTCCTTCCAACATTTTTACGACTTGATTCGCTGACCAGGAGTCTCACGCAAATTTTGGAAATTTAGAACTTTATATTCAGCAATCATGACAACCCATACAAAACACGAGTTCATTATAAATCACTTACGATATACATAATAACAGTTAAGTATTACAGCCCTTTTATGCATGCGTTTTCTATCGTCTATCGTACTACGATAGGGTTTCACACGGTATAAAATCGTATCGTATTGTTCATTTTATGCAAACGAAAACGTTCGGTTTTGTATCGCATGACTGTACAGCTTCGATGTTTTGTTTCAAAATGAAATGAAAGACAGTCGCCAGCGCAGGCGTACAGACAGGCACGATGCACGATATCGCACGTTTGCATAAAATGCTCCATTTCAATAATGTATTTCTATTATATCGTGTGTCGTTTGTCATCGTGCGTACTAGAGGTGCCTACGATGGTTCCTCTAGAACGCAACGACGTGTTTACTGTACGACAGTGCATAAAAACGTCCATTGTTTACCATGCCCTTCTAGAACGCACGATGTAGTATCGTAACACGATACACGATGGAAAACGTATTGCATAAAGGTGGTGTTAAAGGGCGATGTTCGCGAAAACGGTGAATTTCACTAGATATGGGAATATGGCCCTTTTTTGGCGCGCTCTAGCGGCGGAAGGTTAGTCTTCCAAAAAATCATTATATACGAAAAATGTAGGAAATTTTGTATAGAATGGGCTTGTCGAAAAAACGCTTCCTTTCTGAGATTCAGGCCAAGAACTGAAAAAAGTGCCAAAATTTGGGCAAAAAAAACAAAGTTCCTGGTCAAATTTTTGCCTGCAAACTTCAAATTCATGTTCAGTGGCCCAAAAAACATAGAGGGAGAGAATCAAAACTATAGCAAAACTTTCCTCTGAACCCCCATTTTTTTACTAATATGCCTAGCTTATTCCTCTATTTATAGAAAATGCAGGATAATAATACCGATAGTGAAATAGGATGTACTTGCCTGAACTCAGGGAAGTTGCCGAGCGAGCAACAGAAAATTTTTTGTCGGAAAAAAGTAAAAAAACAAAAACAGCTAAAATCACAGGTTGGCAAATGCTTACTTTCGAACACGAAAGCTGGGAAGAAATGTCACATTTCAGTTCAATTATCGAATGAAGAAGAAATGTCATACTTTCCAACTTTTGACATGTAAGACAGTTTCTGTATGATTTTCAATAAATTAATTTTACAACGTAAATTGTTTAAATTTATATGAAGCAATGATCAGATTTAATCCAATACTTCTCACTGCACTTGTTGCCACATCGAAAAAATAATAAAATCGCTGCAGCAAAAGAATTCCATTCAAAATTTATTTTGTCTCCACTAATACATATCTCAAACGGCATATACTAGAAAATAATTCACTAGTGTTTCCTAAGGTTTGATTCTTGAGAACACCATATTGCGAATACCCTAGTAACGGCTCTGGAAATGCATTTAAGATAATCAATATTTATATCGCTAGAAAACATGCAATCTACTAATAGCTAGTTGACTTTTTCTTGGAAAACTAAATAGCCCAAACTTAATCTCTGTCATTTTGTTTGCTTAACGTAATGAGGCTTAGTGTCATCTTGGAGCTAGAAGGTTTTAGCAAATTAAGGATAATGAAGGTGGATTGCAAGGAGGGTTGTTGATTTAGATAACATACATGGGGAAATATACCAAGACCTGCGATATGATTATTTCAATATATTTATTGTAACTGTTAGTAGGGGAGATGTGGGAGAGTTGGTACCATGGGAGAGTTGGGACGTATACAATCTTTATACTACAGTAAAGGGAAACTGAGATGAAATGGTATTTGGTGTGATTTAAAGTGGTGACAAATAATATCACCTAAAAAAATCGCTAATAGTTAAGAGTTCCTGAGTCCGAAGGAGAGGACAATTCAGAGGAAGAGGGATCCAAAGCTTTGGTCAACCTTTCCTCTGAAAGAGAACGGCTAAGGGGGGCTGCAACAAAGCTCCTTAGCCGTTCACTCAAGAGCGGAATGCCGTATAAAACCGCCTTGCAGTCAGTGTTGGAACGACGTGAAGTGACTTTTTATACCGACTGGTTGGTAATTTGATATTGTGTCTTATAGGTTATGTATATTTGTGAGAGAAGTAAATAAACTGCCATATTTCTTCCGTGTGTTGTGTACTTCAAATCTCAGGTAATTTTAATTGTTTTATGTACCGGAAAGTAATTTTTTTTGTGTTCAACTAATCCAATTCATTGCTTTGTGGGTGCAAGTATTGCTGGAGAGTTATTTTACATGTAACAACCGACGTATTAGCTATTAAATGTTGGGATCATTTCATGATTCACTTTCACCTAAAAATAAATATGGTTATTTTTAATGATACCGAGCAGTGGGGGTGAATTGGGATGTTATTTTAAGGTAGAGTTGGACCACCCTATGTCTTCCCCATTCCATGTATGAATTAATATTCTTATATTATTTGGATCGCTACGCTACAAGGAAAAAATTTACAGATTTCGCAATCCTTGCAACCATCGCAGATATTGGAAATGATAACACCATACATTATGAAACATAATGATATTTTATCTTCTGACGTGTCAAAATGATTTAATTATAGACATCATTTTCAGTGCCAAAATGTGCCAGAAGATAAAATTTTGTATTTTTGGATCATAAACAATCATACATCATGTTATCAAGGCCACTCGAACGCTGCCATTATGATCCATATAGACCATGTGCCAGACTATCAGTCATTATAATTTGGGGGGACTGAATGAAACCTTTACCACGGGTTTCTGGAACAAAAAATTCGTGGGGTCCATCATGGGGAGGTAGCTTTCAAATATGGCGGCCGTTCAAAATGGCGGCCCGACTATGAATTTTTAAATTCAATTACCTCGAGATTGGATAGAGCAATCTTGAATTTTTATTTTTCTAAATGTAGGTGAATGAACGAACTACAGTTTTGTTCCCAATGTTTATGGCCGAAAAAACAGTATTTATCAGTCAAAACTCAAATAAACGAAAAATAAGGTTTTTTTAAATTTGCGGTTTGCTGTTTATTGGACTAACGGATGGGTATATTGAGAACATGTTCTGAATAAGGGTTTTAGAAAAACATCTCGCCTTTAAAATTCAAAAAAGAAATTGAAGATCGGATGAACAGAACCCGAGATATCGAGATTCAAAGCAGACGGGGCGGGGTTGAGCGCATTGACAAAGCGCTCGGTGCTTTGAGCACCGTTAGGCGAGACGAGACGGCCAGCAACAAAAGGATATGTGAAGAACTAAGAGAAATAATAATGCCTTATTAATATTATTAATATATTTGAATTTATTCTTCTTCACTAGAGTCACTATTGCAGCTATTGTAATTGTACTCTTCCTCATCTACTGTTGCTTTGGTACACCCCTTGCACCCACAGTTTTCGGTGCATTGGATTTGAGTTGCTAAGCACGAGCAAGTTTTTGGTACACAGTTCCTCTTGCAGTGACACCGCAAAAAGGAAAATACGCACTCCGGTGCTGGCAAGCCTTCTATCCACTTGACGCATAAGTTACCAGAAATCTCCTTTTCCCACCTATGAGCAAAGGGGTCCGGAATTATGGGCCTGGTTTCCAGGCTTCTGAGCCATATTCCGGCCTGGTAGTTGGCACGTTTATTGTGCTGTCTCAAGGTGTCTTTACAAGGAGGCATTTGGAAACTCTCAATTTGCCCCTCCTTCCCTCTGAACATCTGGTAACGCAGCTCATCAACAGGTTTCACCTTGCATTTAGGGGCATATAACTGGCAGACGAATTCCTCTATAGTGTCATCAACATCATTAGACAGCACCCAATCTCTGCCTAACTTGCTGAATGCTTCAATAAATCTTTGCTCCTTTTTGCACAAATGCTTAAATCCTTTAAGTTTTCCCTGGCCAGTAAAAGCGCTGACTATGTCACAGCCAGACCAGCAATAATACCCGATGAGAGCTGTAACAAGCTGTTCGCCTAAGGCAGATACTATCTGGGAAACTTGAATAACTGTTAAAACACTTTTGTTTCTCTTTACAATACATACGTTTTTGCTTTCTATGGTTTTGCATAAACCTACGGCCAAAACTAATACATCCGTATCGTTTGAAAAGCAAAGAACTGATTCATATGATGTAGCCGCGTTCCTTGCATGCAGCATCATTCTGGAATCAGCTTCTTCTTAAGTTCAGAACAGCTCAGGAACAGGTTCGCTCCTAGTAGACGTGATCCTGAAGCAGATTTCACCAACTGTTACGAAAATTTCTTGGTTTCCAATCATGTTCTTAAATTTTTCCTCTTTCCAACTGTCAACAAAAAATTTCATCATTTTATTTTTGCTGTCACTGCTCCTTAACAGCTTCCTCCACTTTGTGAATTTCATACCTTCAGCGGTTCCTCTTTCTTCCCGCCCCAACGATTTGATCGAAACCTCTCGGTAATCATCAAATACTATGTCAATTCTACAGCAACTCCTACCTATATTCAAAATCTTCTTGAGAAAAGTCGTTGTCAATTCGTCAAACGTTTTTTGTTCTCCTTTGATGGACTGACGTACAGCCATTGCATCAATTATGCAGGCCGAATCTTTTTTCGGCAGACTGGCAGGGGTGATGTATTTTTCCAAGTGATGGGCAAACACTGATTTGCAAGTTTTCTTCAAAGACCCATCAACATTTGCCAGAGTCCATGGAAATGGTGCCAGAGGATATTTGAACACTTCCTTCATGTCAAGTTTTTTATTTTCCGTGATATAAATCATTTTGCTGAATAGATTTTGTTTGCATCGGAGAATTACTTCTTTGTATTGAACCTTGGTCGTTTTGCTCGTCTTTGGTCTACTTATCTTGAGACCCACTTTCTTAAGAGGATTATGAAACCCTTCTCCTTTGGCTAGGCGAACCGTGAACTCTTAATACGCTATTTTCCCCTTGTTTTCCGAATTAATGAGATCAGCAGTTGTTAATTCATCAACACATATTTCAGTAGATAAATGTACAATATCTGAAGGATTAGCATCAAAGGAGTTCGTCCACTCGTGGGCTAGAAGTTCTGTCACATCTTTATCATCTCTAATTATCCGTGGGCTTCGGAGGTCAGGGTGGCAAGTGATTTCTTTCGCTCGATGATAGAACGCTGCGGAGGATTCCTACTGCAGAAGCTCTGTGCTCAGCATTAACCTAGTACCGTGCTACAGCCTGCTTTTTAGACTTAGTAACTCCAGCAGTTTGGGTGTCTTTGTTCACAGTCTCTTCGATGGCTTGGTCTACTGGAATTCTAGAGAATTCTTAGTTGTACTGAAAAACCTCCATCTACAAAGTATTGGTGAACAAATTAACAATTTAGTTAATTCAATGAAGTGGTATGATAGATAGCGTGAGTAGTTCACCCTATCCAGTGCAAAACACCAAGGCACCATTTTTTCAACCGCAGAAACCAATTTCCTTCCCGATTAGCATTGAGAGACGTAGGAAAGGTCTAACTCAAAAACCCAGAGTACAGATGTCGATTTAACATATCACTGAATCAGCGAAACGGCGATTTTTGAATTTGTATTTGTGATTGGCCGGATGCAGTGAATTCTGAATCGATAATTCACTACAGTGAATTATAAGTACGATTTTTCACCAAAAAAATGCTATTTTAAAATAAATACAGTATTAATGTTCAACCCCGCCCCGTACACTTTGAATCTCAAATTGTCGGGTTCTATTGATCCGATCTTCAATTTCTTTTTTGCGTTTTAAAGGTGAGATGTTGCTCTAAAACTATTATTCAGAACACGTTCTCGATATATCCAACCGTTAGTCCAATAAGCAGCAAAACGTAAATTTCGTTTTTTCGAATTTTGACCGATATATACTGGTTTTTTGGCCACAAAAAGTGAACAAAAATGTAGTCAATTCATTAATCTACATTTAGAAAAAAAAATATTCAAGATTGCTCCACCCGATTTCGTGATAATTGAATTTAAAGATTCGCAGTCGGGCCGCCATTTTGAACGGTCGCCATATTTGAAAGCTACCTCCCCATGATGGACCTCCTCGGCTTTTTTGCTCCACATGAGCCCAGAAACAGCTGGTAAAAGTTTCATTCAGTTCCCCCAAATTATAATGACTTTAGGAGGTCTGGCACATGGTCTATTATAACATAAATAACTATTAGAATCCATAGCTACAAAATAACCGCGCCGATCGTCCAATCAAATGAGACGATACTCCATTAAGCGAGTACGGTATTATAACTCAACTCGTCCACTTCCACTCTACTCTACACGTCGCTCGCCGGCGGCCGATGCGCTATCTATATTACAGATGGGCGATTCGACTCTTTTTAACGATTCGTACCAAGCGAATCCGCATCGAGAAAAGATTCCTATGTTTCGTACCGCTACCAGTGATACGAATCATACGTCATCTGTAAGTAACAATCATCTCTAATCTATGTACCCCTCTTACCCACCTCTAATCGATACCGTTGTCGAGTTCAGCGGCTCTTTGTCTACCCAGCTGTCACCACTCGAACGTCAAACGCTGCGTATTACGTCATCTGACCTCGACACTTTCGTGCCGGCGGCCTTGGATAAAACTCCGAATCTGGGCCCATATATGAGAACATTAACATTTCCAATGTTAAAAAAAGAACAATTCTGTCGTTTTAATTCATATAATTCAAGAAGCCGTTGCAGAATGCAAAAATAATGGCGATTTGAATTAGCATAAAATTTTTATCGTTTGTTGCATTATATTTTTGTTTCTCTTCTGAGCATTTGTCAGATTATTGAATAAATTTTATTCTTTTTCGTTGTTTGTTATTTTTTGCAATAATAAAATATTTTTCCATATTTTTTTGATTTAATTACCTGTCCTAAATCTCCCCGTCGATTTGGGACAAATACGTGACACTAGAAAATATTTTTCCATACCGCTATTTACCAAGTAAATTTAACTAATATTTGCAAGAAGTGGGGCAATATATGAAGGTACCTATATCACTGTTTTTACTTTTTTTAATTTTCAAAAATAAAAATTTTAAAAATTAATTTGTGAAAATTGTCCCAACTCTCCCACATCTCCCGTACCTTATCCAGTGTCTAAGTGTTTTAGTACTTACTGATGTAAATTAAACAAACAGATACTTTTTATTCAATTTCTTTCGTGGCTTATTTCTAAATCAGTTATCACATGTGTTTATTTTAAAATAAAACTCTTCTATTGCTTCATTCTCTTGGCCTTTTAGAACCACGATAGTGGTTCCGGGATTTTTAAATTTTGGGTTCCGGTTCTAGGATTTTTTTATTTTGTGATCAGGTCCCAGAAAAATCGGAAAACGTATTTCTTGGTCCAGAATTTTATGAATTCCGATTCAGTACAATTTTAGTAATTCCGATTCCTTTCTATAACATGAGAAGATTATATCTTTCTCGAATATGAGAACAAGAGACATAGTGGATTTTGTGAGTCGGAAAATAACACGAAAAATCCGACTATTGTCTGATTTAATGAGATTAGTTCTCACCCCGCTTTCGAGGATGCTGAACACCGTGGTGGTGGCAGAATTTCTCGTTAGGTTGACCCACCCCCGCAAACGGCCAAAAACCGCCACCAAACGGGGTCAAACGCGTATTACAAGAGTTTGAAGGACTCCTTTTCTACTACTTGGTGATCCCTCGTTTTTGAGGATGCTGAACACCGTGGTGGTGGCAGTATTTCTCGTTAAGGTGACCCACCCCCTCAAACGGCCAAAAACAACCACCAAATGGAGTCAAACACTTATTATAAGAGACGCTTACTTGGTGATCCTCCGTTTTCGAGGATGCTGAACACCGTGGTGATAGTGGAATTTCTCCCAGGGTGACCCATCCGCGTAAATGGACAATAACAACCCTCCAAAAGGGTGAGAGTGCGCTCTCAGCATACCCCCGGGCAAAGATTCCCCCCCGTTTTTGAAAAAACATTAAGATGTCACCTCGATCTCGTCAACAAAGTAATCATCTTCATTTACTGTGGAGCTGAAAAAAGTTGAATGTATATTTTTTGTACGTATTTTTTGCAAAAAATACGTTTATATAATAATAGTTAATCTAGCGTACCATAGATGGCGACCACTAGACTTGTTCTGACATTTTTCAGTCTGGTATTATACTCTACACTTTTAAGTGCAGCAAACCATAGAACAATAAATGTCAGGAGAGTTGGTTGAAAGCCATTGTATAGCCGTTCATTTCTCAACATTGGCAGACGCGTCTCGCCTTCCCAGGCTCCTCAGTGCCACAAGGTAGAAAAAGAACGAAAATACAAACACTTCAACCAGTACTCCATATTTTTCCTGTGGAGTATAGCCACTAGGCACTAACGATGCCATCTATAAGATGGTAAGATTGTTTAGAAGTAAATGTTTTACATGTTAGACTATTAAAAGCCATCAACTATAACTGCGAATGCAGATTACTAACCTCTGAAACAATCCAAGCGCAATGCCAAGATGTTAATAGTTAATCTAGCGTACCATAGATGGCGACCACTAGACTTGTTCTGACATTTTTCAGTCTGGTATTATACTCTACACTTTTAAGTGCAGCAAACCATAGAACAATAAATGTCAGGAGGTTAGAGGTTAGTAATCTTCATTCGCAGTTATAGTTGATGGCTTTTAATAGTCTAACATGTAAAACATTTACTTCTAAACAATCTTACCATCTTATAGATGGCATCGTTAGTGCCTAGTGGCTATACTCCACAGGAAAAATATGGAGTACTGGTTGAAGTGTTTGTATTTTCGTTCTTTTTCTACCTTGTGGCACTGAGGAGCCTGGGAAGGCGAAACGCGTCTGCCAATGTTGAGAAATGAACGGCTATACAATGGGTTTCAACCAGCTCTCCTGACATTTATATAATAATTGAAACATGTGATTTATTTAGTCATAATATATTAAATAAAATATTTTTATTGACGCAAACAATTGCTGCATATATTGTTACGCTGGCTTTTCTTACATTATAAAATACTATGACTATATTAAAAAAAAGCAATAAATTTATTTATTTATTTTTTGTTTTAAATTTATTTTTTGCGTTCTTTGAACCCGTGCAGTTACACTCATCATGAAAATGCGAAGGGGTATTTTTTGCCATTGAAGGGATGAACGTGTGTCAAGCACTCGATTCGTGGTCCTCTCTGTGTTCGGCATACTTGAAAACGGGAGGAAAATCTTTTTGTCCAGTGATATGATGAGAGCGCTCTCTCACCCCTTTGGAGGGTAGTTATTGGTCGTTATGGGGATGGGCGGGTGTCAGGCATGCGCTCCAGGGTCCTCCCCATAATTGGCATGCTCGAAAATGGGGAATCAATAAGTTAGATTCCGTGTGGTTTTTGGCCGTTTGCGGGGGTGAGTCAACCCAGCGAGAAATTCTGTCACCACCACGGAGTTCAGCATCCTCGAAAATGGGGGATCACCAAGTAAGAGTCCCTCAAACAATAATAATAATATGCGTTTGAGGATGGTTTTTAGCCGTTTGCGGGGGTGGGTCACCCCAACGAGAAATTCTGCCACCACCACGGTGTTCAGCATCTTCGAAAACGGGAGGGAGAACTAATCTTATTAAATCAGACAATAGTCGGTTTCTCGTCCGACTTACACAATCCACTAACAAGAGTTTGTGTTTAAACGTAAATCGTACATTATATATTGCTACAAACTTATAGCCTAGCTGAATTTATATAATAACAAGCTAAAAACGTACTCTTCGCCAATTTACTGAGCTTTTTATATAATTGTTACACATTCAATAGGATACTCTTCGCAGTTTTCTTGTAAATAATGTTAGTTTTTGGGCATCCTAAATTTTGTGATACCATCTTTGTTGTGAAAAAAATTATATGAAAAAAAAAATGAAAAAAAAAAATATCCAACCTGTGTGGGATTCGATCTTAGGATTGCAAGGCAAAAGTTTATGGGGATATAATATTTCGCAAGATTTCTATTTAAGTACTTACAAGCGACAAAAATTATGAGAATATTTTTTTTTAATATTAAATAATTGATAACTTTTTTTATTTACTGATCGATTTTCTTCAAAAAATAGGGTTCTTCCTCTACCTACCACTAACTTACTTTCCAAATTTCAATACAATCGGACTTTTCTTTCTTAAGTTATCGTGCTTACAAGAAACGTGACGGACGGACAGACGGACATTTTGAAAGTTGTTCAGAATTCGTTCACTAACACAATGATATGAAATTTTTTTCTCTACGAGCGATATTTACGATTTTAGAAATGTGCCGATCAAATACAATATACTCTTCGTTTTTGCGAAGAGTATAATAATAATGTATTGATGTCAATATTCGGTGGGTTTACATAAGTCAAGAGGTACAGATATTGTGAATTACATCACATGATATGCATTTCATAAAGACAAGGTAACGTAATTTAATATAAAACATCAGGCAAAAATTCGTCAAAGTATGCGTAGTATGCTCTATTATTTAGCAGAATTTCTTTGATTCTTAATTTTTTTTCCAGTAACTACTTAATGTTTGGTGGTAACTTATTAAAAAAAATTGAGTCATGATCGCATTCTGGCTTTTAACTAATCTGGTGTAGTTTAAACAAATTTATGATCTCTATATCTGATATCATGCTTGAATATTTCTCTGTAAGAAAAATATTTGTCGATATTTTGTTTAATATACATTAACGCGTTAAGAATAACATAACTAAGAACTGTTAGAATATTTAGCTATATAAATTATTGCTATACATCCTGGCTGAACGTTAATCGTGTAGTTGTTCTCATAACACGTATCTGCAGTGATATTCTGCATAAATGAGAGGACCATCTCCAGGTAAGATGGCATAAGAAATACACTTTGACATAAAGAGAAGTAAACTGTTTTTCTAATATTCTAACATTTCTAACATTCTGGCATTAAATTTCTTATCAATAGTGGATTGTGTGAGTTGGAAAAATACCCGAAAAACCCGACTGTTGTCTGATGCAACGAAAGTAGTTCTCTCCCCCATTCTCAAGGATGCTGAACACCGTGATGGTGGTAGAATTTCTCGTTAGGGTGACCCACCCCCACAAAAGGCCAAAAACCATCCCGAAACGGGGTCAAACGCGTATTGATAATGTTTCACGGAATCTAACTTATTGATCCCCCGTTTTCGAGTATGCCAATTATCGGGAAGACTCTGGGACGCATGTCTGACACCCTCCACCCCGTCAACGGCCAATAATCACCCTCCAAAGGAGTGAGGGAGCGCTCTCATCGTACCACTGGACAAAAAGGTTTTCATCCCATTTTCGAGCATGCCTAACACGGAGAAGACCACGAATCGAGTGCTTGACACTGGCAAAAAATACCCCTTCAATAAAAATATTTTATATAATATATTATAATTAAATAAATCAGATGTTTCAATTATTACATAAATCTATTTTTCTCAAAAAATATACATTCTTTTTTCAGCTCCACAGTAAAGGAAGATGACTAATTTGTTGATGAGATCATGGTGACATCTTAATGTTTCTTTCCTGTGTAGCATTGCCGGGGGATATGCTGAGAACGCTCTTTCACCCATTTGAAGGGTTGTTATTGGACATTTACGGGGGGTGGGTCACCCCGAAGAGAAATTCCACCATTACTACGGTGTTCAGCATTTTCGAAAACGGGGATCACCAAACAATTATAATACGCGTTTGACCCCGTTGTTGGCCGTTTCCGGGGGTGGGTCACCCCAACGAGAAATTCTGCCACCACCACGGTGTTCAGTATCCTCAAAAAGGGGGGATCACCAAGTAAGAGTCCCTCAAACAATTATAATACGCGTTTGACCCCGTTTAGGGGTGTTTTTTGGCCGTTTGCGGGATTGGGTCAAACCAACAAGAAATTCTGCCACCACCACGGTGTTCAGCATCCTAGAAAACGGGGGGAACTAATCTGGTTGCATCAGGCAATAGTCTAGATGGGGATCTAAACTGCCGGCCAATTGAAACGAACCAAGCGAATTTTTAGGTTGAATTTAAATCCATATTTTTTTGAGAACGAGAATAGCTATCAATGTGCGGTTTTCAAAATTTGAGAGATAAAAACAACAAAATTGTTTATTCACCTATTTTGATCCTCAATTTGGCTCCACTTCTAAATTATATTACGGATGAAAGTTATATGCTAAATTTCCAAAATAATATTTTACAACTATTCATTTCGGGGTCATTGTGCAATGTATAATTCTCGGTTGCATTTTTATTGAAAAACACTCCATTTAGTTGAGTTGTCCCCCGCTCTAGTGTGAGGAACACCAGATGTTCTCCGTTCTACAGATGTAAATAGAAGACAATAATGTTCTTCCAGAAGTTGTCTACAGCAATTTACTATTGAAAACCTGAAAAGCAATATTTTTCATGTTATTTAACTACCGGTGATAAACTAACTCATCAAGTCAATTAATTGGTACAACGTGAAAATTTAAATGACTTTCAATTAATGATCTGTATATGCAAAAATAAAAAAGTTTATTTTTCATGCTGAAACTGTTTACATATCTGTCTAATTTACAAGCGTGCTTGGTATCAAGACATTCTAATACGTTGCAACGAGCCTCATATGTAAATATTGAATTTAATTCATGAATGTCATTAGATTAGGAAGAGTACTTATATAATACTGCAAATACTTGCTGATAACAATTAGATGTAAAAAACGATGTTTATTCCAGGTTCAATGCCTTAACAAAATACCATTATACTAAAAATAATATATCGATAATTTTGGCAGCGAGCAATTCACTTGATAGACGTCCTCCATATGGATAACACAAAAACAAACAAAATGAATTAAAATTTGTAAAAGTATCAGTTATAGCAAAGAATATTTTTAAAGAATTTTGTAGAAAAAGTAATCTTGTATGAAAATATTAATTTCAAATCTGTATTCTTTGATAACCGAATTCTAGTTAAGCTAGAAATGAGGAAGCTCTAAATTAAATGTATTTACAATCAAAATATAATAAAATATTACCTTTTCCTTCAAGCGTTAACATGTTTAAATTATGCTACCAAAACAGGAGTAGAAATAGGACATTGTTTTACTAGTAACAAAATGTTAGTACCAAACCCATCGTAGTGGACATAATAGTAACATAATTTTAGTACCAAAAATCACCACAGTGGCCGGTGGCGCGCTAGCCACTCGCCATCTGTCATACCGTTGATCCGCCATTCCAGTGGGTTCGAATTATCTGTGGTTTTCGCCTCAAAAATGTTTGAAGAATGTGTACACCAAGCGAGTTACCGAAAATTGGTCATTCTGCTGTAGAAAATTTAATTCCTACGAAATTTCGAAAGGTTTATGAACTTGCTTACTAGAGGCTGATAAAATGGGCTCATAAGCAAAATGTTCGCAATTATTCCGAAAACGTTATGTTGGCATATTTCTCGCATTTGTACGAAGAACATAAAATGAAACAGCGACCAGTGGTTTCACCATACAACACTGTAGTTTGAATAATTGTACGTTTATAATCAGAGCTCGGAAATTTTATCTCTGTGGCGTCAAAATCAGGGCTGGTTCTTGGTTAGCATGGAAGTTTTTGTGCAAGTATGACACAATATATTTTACCTTGTACTTTTTTTAGGCGTTGCCTAATTAAAGGAGATAATAAAACCGCATCAGTAAAAAACATATAAAAGTATCGCCGTACACTGGAATCTAATGTTGACACTCGGTCAGGGTCGACTGAACTGCAATTGTAACAGAATCAACTACATCTTTAGGTAATTGTCAGTACCTTTCACAAATGTAGTAGATTTCCGATAAAAGTATGTTACGTATTAACATTTTAAAATGAAATAAAATTCATTTTATGACGTTGTGTACATTTGTGATTCACACGGTACATGGCAGTTATTTGCCATTAATCCTTAACATAGTTTGTTATGTATGATATTTTAGAACATATCACAACTAAAGAAGGAAAAATAATCCGACCCACCTGCGATTAACTGGGGTGAACTGGGGTGAATTTTTAGGGGTGAAAAACGGTTTTTTGCTAACGCATGCTATCGAAAAAAGTTAAATGTAAAAGTTGTATGTAATAAAGAGATCTACAACTTATGTGGAAAGCATTTTTATACTAACCTTAAAATTTTTCTAGATACACGCAAATAAACCTTTTTTAGGTTTTTTATTTCTTTCTTCCTCAAAAATAATTCGATTTAACTCAAACTTGGTGAAAGTATTCCTTTTGGTGTCCCACATAAGCACTATTTTTTTTGGACCAAAATATTTAACGGTTGTTCTTTAATTCAATTAAAAAAAAAATCAACTGGGATTCCCCATGAAAGTACTTGTCAGACAGGGCTAATTTTTTTTTGTTTTTGCTTCCACTTTCAATAAATAAAATGGAAAAAATTGCTGGAAAATCGAAACTTCCGAAAAAATGCCTTTTTTGTTGTATGTTTTATAATTATTGTCAAAAATGTGTTATTATTTATTAAAAAACCGCTGCCCAAGGAATCACTACTTCAACATCCGGATTTTCTATCCAACTCACACAACGAAGAAATTTTGTATCTGGAAATAATTGTTCATGGAACTTTAATAATATAATATTTGAAATCCTCTACCCCAAAAACCCATGAAACGATACTCCACATCGGAAGTGGGGTGGGGGTGGTGACAGGGGGTGGGAGTGAGGGGTGGATAAAGTAAAAAAATATTTTGAGGTTTCTGGTTTTTGTACACACACTAAATCACATTTTTTTTTTCATCCCCTTTAATAATGGGGTGGGGGTGGTAATGGGGGTGACTAATGCCAAAATTTTTTTGAGACCTTAGCTTCTCTTGCCTATACTAAATATCAATTTTATGAACTCTTACCTGCTTGATTTACCTATTTACTCCAAATTTACCCCAATTTACCCCCCAACCCTTCGACGGAACAAGATGAAAATATAATCTAATTCTAGATCTCGTTAAAGTACATATGTCTACCAAATTTCAAGTCAATATCTCAAACGGTTCCAGAGTAAACGTGCGCATAAAAAAAGTTACAGACCGACAGACAGAAATTTTTTTTTGCTCAAACTTGAAATCTCGACGTTTCATGACATTCCAAGCCTATTTGAACAATAAAAATTTAAAAAAATTGTTTTGTCGTTACTATGCTTCCACTGGATGTGGAAGTAATTAATGTAATTTTGTAATATCAAATGTATATTACAAACAATAAGTGAAAAACCACGTTTGAATTATTAAACAAACAAAAAATTTGTTCTGCTTGGCTAAAGCCCGAATTAGTTTCTTTCTCAATTTCAATATTATTCTAGAAAGTACAATTCTGGAAAGTTTTGGAACATAGTCGAATATAATGAAAGTTGAATATGGCGTTTGAAGTAAAAGAGGGAATGGGACGACGTGTACTATTAGACGGGGCTCAGCTCATTTCGAAGGATCAAGTGTGTGCGCGTAGCGCATAATATAAAATAGGTTTCAATCAGGTTTTAAAAAGGGCTATAGTATAGTTTCTGCCGTAGGCGATGTCTCCCAAAGCATTTTGTCTGCTTTTGATAACGATGAAGCTGCTGCGCTTATTCTTCTTGATTTCTCTAAGGCTTTTGATACGTTGGACCACGATTTGCTCTGTGATAAACTTTCTTTTTATGGTTTTGATGTAAATTCAGTAGACTTTTTCAGATTCTATTTAACAAACAGATCTCCAACCGTTTTACTAAATGACGAGCTGTCAAATATTTACCCAATCACATCAGGTGTGCCGCAAGGATCGGTTTTAGGGCCCGTTTTGTTCTTAATCTATACTGCCGATATTGTCCAACATATCAATTAAGGTAAAGTCCAATGTTATGTCGATGACACTCAATTGTTTTATAAATTTCCTTCTGAAAACACAATAAATATTTGTGATTTAATTAATTTAATTAATTCAGACTTAGACTCTATTCCTAATTATGCTAATCAAAACAGTCTTAAACTAAATGCCACCAAATTGCAGTATTGTGCTTTACTTCTAATAAAACACGAGAATATACGAAGGCAAATCTAAAGATCGCTATCAATGGGCAATACTTGCCCATTGCCCCTAAATGAAGCAAAAAATTTAGGTCTTATTTTTGACCCTAAGATGCGTTTCACGGAGCACGTGGCAGTTTTATTAAAAACAGCATATTACGCACTGAAAATGTTATATTCTAATATAAGTATTTTAAATTTTAAAGCAAGAAAAAAATTGTGTGAAAATCTTGTGCTACCTATTTTAAATTATTGCAATATACCATACTTTCCATGTCTTGATAAGATTACGCAATATCGTTTGCAAAAGATGCAAAATAGCTGCAGTTTATTGTAACGAATTATTTTGTGTCCAACCCTTATCCAGCCTGGCCTATAGCTTCAGTTTTGGTTGAATTATTTCATTGACTTTGTTAAGCTTTTCATAGTTTGTGCTACGCTGCTACGCGAGTAGTGGGACATTCCTCGACAGGAGCGTCTCCAGTAGATAAAAAGAAGTAGTGTTGCTGGAAGACGGGCAGATTACTTTTTTCTTACATTTTATACAATATTATAAGCAAAGTATTAGTAAAGTATTAGTACAAGAAATTTCAAGATTAAAGATTTAAGTCAAACTACTTCGTTTCTTTGACATGCCTATTTAAGGGACACATGTATTTTATCCCACAAGTATGATGTCAGACAGGTTTTTTTCGAGTATTTCATGATGTCCACATTAAAAAAAAAATTATCGAATAAGTAGAATAATGTTAACAATGACATTAATGAAATCGGCCTAAAATTTCTGTCGCAGTCTCCCGGACTATCGAGCATGAAAAGGAACTTTATTCGCCAAATATTTAAAAAAAAAAATAGGTTTTCCCACAGTTTTGCTTATTTCTGAACCTTTATACTCGGAACCATTGAATCGGTCCACCATGTACAGTCTTATTTTAAACCTACATATGTCATAAAATTAAATTAAATTTGCATATTCCAGTTATATTCTGCTGGGAACTCTACAACGTATATTTGTATGGGTCTCACTGACAGTGATATGCATAATAATATTTACATGAATCAGAAATTTAAATAAATATTTGCAAATTGTGGAAATTGCGATAATTCCCAGCCCGATAATTATTCTTTGATGGGATGACAAGTTGTTAAATGTATATTTACTTCTTGAATTTTCTGCATATCTTACTAAAATGTTATAAACGCGTTATAGAATGTTAAGTTCTTCCTATTTCATATGACGCACAAACTTTGACTGATCTAGAAAATGATATATAACAATAATATTTATTTATACCAGGGTGTATAATACAGTATTGCAGTGACTTATTTATGTCCAAATATACCTTATATGTACGATAATTTGGTATTTGCTATTTAACTGCTAAAATAGTGGACGTATATAAGGAAATTCGCGTAAATTTTTAATAAAAACTTGATTGAACGTCGCTGTTAGTCATAGCCATGCCATGCATTTTGAATTGAATTTTATAATGTTAATATGTCTGATTTTTCTCTCTAATTTTTATACTCTTCGCAAAAACGAAAAGTATATTGCATTTGATCGGTACATTTCTAAAACAATAAATATCGCTCGTAGAGAAACAATTTTCATATCCATTATGTTAATGAACGAATTCTGAACAACTTTCAAAATGTCCGCGAAATTTTATTCTCTATATTTTTTTTTGTTTATACATTTTACTAATATATATATTTCATAATAATATATCTAATTTGTTAAAATGTAATACCCGAACGATATATATTAGACATTCAATTTTTGTAGTGATGTCTGACGGTCCAATGGTTAAAGCTTTGTCTGGCAATCCAAAGGTCTCATGGGCGATAGTCCGCTAACCCGCAACATAACCCAAATCAGACAGCATAATGCAACATTATTCAATCTGAGGCACCGGGCGTTGCCTATTTTCCAGCAACTCCCTTAGCCAAATCTTCCCCTACCATAACCTTTATAAAACCGTATCCTCTCATCTTTCCTAAACTTTATCTTTAGTTCCCTCTTTCCTTTTCTATTTGTTCGTTTTTATGCTTCCGTTGTTTTTATTTTTTGTTCTTTTTGTCATTTTGTTCGTAAATTCTTTTTAGGCCGAGAAATTTCTTGAAAATTATAACATTTTAAACGATAATCTTTTATATTATCATATCTTCCTGGAATCAGGGAGACCACTAAGGCGACAGTTCTCGTACGGGTTTTTTCGTTTAGCTTGTAAGTGCTTTGCCAAGTGTTGTCTTATTTTTAATTAGTTTTAGGTCTCTTCCTTGACAGCAAGTTTTAATATTATTATTAGTTTTCAAGTTTGTTTATAACAAACAGGAGAGCTAATCCCACCCCCGTTAATCGTTAAGCCGAACCGGACCTGCCCCGTCCAACCTTACATTCACCACAGCACTACGTGCTGTGGCTGTTTAGTTGGCTCCGGGCCAGGATCCGGCCAGGCACATAATTGTACTAAACTTAAGAATAAAATCTGTTTTGTTTGTATGTTGCTTTGTCTGGCAATCCAAAGGTCTCGTGTTTGAATCCCTGACAGGGTGGATTTTTTTTTCATATTTTTTTTCATATAATTTTTTTCACAACAAAGTTGGTATCACAAGATTTAGAATGTCCAAAAACTAACATTATTTACAAGAAAACTGCGAAGAGTATCCTATAGAATGTGTAACAATTATATAAAAAGCTCAGTAAATCGACGAAGAGTATAATGCTTCCACTAGTTTAGGTATCTAATTGAAGTATAAACAAGAAAAATTTAAATAAATGTAATGAAATGAATTAAATAAACTTTTAAAACCCTTGATACTTATTATATATCTTATTGACTAACTTATACAAATTGTCACATAATACCCCCGCATACATATTATATACCAGAAGTACGCCCATAACCATTTAAATAGTGTAGATTATATATTTATACCCTGTGATTTAATTCATTTCTATAAATTTTCTTTGAATTTTTAAATATTTGGAGCATATTTTGTTTGTTTATTTAATATGTTGAACAGTTTTTGCACCGTACATAATACTTTTGTCCATTTTGCTGATTTTGATGTCATCCTGTTGTTTACCACTAGTACTATAATTATGTGCTCATGGTTTTGTTTGTTGTTATATTGATATATAATGGCACCATAACAACAAAGCCTTAAAGCCCAATAAAGAGTTCAGAGTTTTGATATAGTTTTTTTGTTGGGTGGGTTTCTTTCATAAATAATTTTTAAAAACCGGATAGGGGTCAGTGACAAGTTGAAGAGGCCACACCGGTTGTTCTCAATGTTGACGACGCACGTAATGGGCACGGACGCTTTAAGTGGGTGAGGGAACTTCGAGATAACTTGTTGATCTGCTACGTGAGCAGCGAACCTGCTTGCAGGGGCTATATGGCGTAATCGCACGAAATCTGGTGTGATATGCATCCAGAGCATCGCACCTTCTCTGAGCAACAGCTCAGAGATCAAGTACCTTCCGCTGGATAGTTGACAGGTTATGTAAGGGCACCCTGGTAGATACGCATCCTTTCCGCCTATTTCAAGAGCCACAGCGTGTTGTCGATAATTCGCCGACTGTAGCGACACTCCAGCAATAGCATACTTCGAAGCTCTCTGCCACAAAAACGTCGAATAGCCAGAAGAGGTGTGTCCGGCAATCGGTTTGAAGGAAGTTTAACAAGCTCTTGTTGGCTAAAAGTACTTCGCTGCTCCGGGTCGAGACGGCATAAACAACTGGTGGTGAAGAGAATTTCATTCCACTCACAGTCGTCTGACCCGAGTTTGCAACACGTGGTTGAACGAAAGGCAGCAAATCTCGGACTGGTTTGTCGGGAGACGTACCGTGCTTATTCCCAAGGAATTATAGACTAATCACCTGCCTGAACTCCTGCTACAAGCTATTCACTTGTATCTTGTATGCTCAGATTATACGGCAGTTAGACCCGGTCTTCCAGCAGGTATATTAGCAGCGTGCCTCCAAGAAAGGCATGGCAGGTTGTAAGGACAGTCTTCTGTATTACAACACAAGACTCTGTGCAATACAACCGGAATCTACCTGAATTAACTGTCTTGATCTGGTCTGGTCTGATTTGGCACATCACATGAACTATTGTTACATTTGCTCAAATGTCTTGCAGAATTACTAGTGAGATGCATACAACTGCTGCCGCTCTGGAGGACTCGCTTCACCATAACAACAAGTGCACAATGGATTACAACAAACCAGGTGGCATTCAGAATAAGAGTTTTCCAGGGAGATTATCTGCATCTCACTGCTGCCGTTGTCTGTTGTACTCCACCAGACTCGTGTATTCAACTGTGGCCCACCCAGAAACCGGAGGCATAAGGTCACTCATTTGTTCTATATGGATGTGTGCCTACGGTACCCCTCCTAGGATAAGAGCTTCCATAATTTTTTCAGTATTGAATTTAAACAAAGCAATACACAAGCACCAGAACACAAAGGATAGAAATATATATATATATATATATATATATATATATATATATATATATATATATATATATATATATATATATATATATATATATATATATATAAAAGTTATTAATATATTATTTTTTTGAGATTAGGGAATATAGTGCGCAAGCGTCAGAATTGCAGAGAAATAACGACACGAAAAATGAAGGTGTTAATAATTAAAATTGCCAGGAACTCTCTAATAACGTATACCGTATCTCTTATTTTGAATTGAGATAACTCTCTCTTATCTCTAAGGATGAGATGAAATGTGTCTGTCCTTCTCTAACAATTGTCAACTTCGAATATTCAGTTGTGTTTATTCCACTGTGATATAAGAGGAATATGAAAATTGAATTTGATGTGTCAAATTCACTTTTCATGTTTACGTTCATTTCATGTCTTTAAGAGCATAGAAACAACAAGAAATTTTAGATAATGCAATTTTCTGTACAAAACTACTAAGATTATGGTATATGTCAGAACTTTCTGTTTAAATCTCAATACCTAATTTAAAGTTTCCAAAGTCTTTTGTAATTGCAAATAAATTAAAACAGATTGTACACGCACAAACTTCCTACTTTCTAAAATCGACAATTTAGTCTCAGATTAACCACCTGAAAGTTTGTAACTCAACAATCAATTTATTGGTTTTAAGTTGGTACTTAATGGGAAGTTTGTGTCGTGAATGTTATTGGTGTTAAGAGATTACGCAGCAAATCATAGGGTTGAAGACTGAAGAGGTGTGATAAATATTCAGCGGTCTCCAAAAATATGTGAGTTTACTGGTGACAAGGGAAACCCAGCTCAACAAAACAAATATTTAAGCGGAAACTATTGAATAGCTGTCTAAAAAAGACAATTCCGTGGCGACATCAAATAAAAAAATCTGATTCTCTGAGCTCCACAGCTACAAACATGTTTTAAAATATAAAGCTTATATCAATGCGACCGATGCCGGACTATTTACATAGCACATTCTTTACATTTTCTATGGAATTGAAGTAACGAAGCGTATTTGGGATGCAAACGCAAAAAGTCGGTCCTTATACAATGTGTTAGCATGTGGGACAATGGGCTCATTTAGTGATATTTAATTTCCAATTTATTTTTGAATTTTCCGTAAGTATTTAACTCTTTAAGTATATAGTGAAAAAATTAGGCCGCTAGCGTTAATATTAACTGTAATATTTGGTTTCCAATTCGTAACATATTTGAAACGTTCGACCGCGGATGATGTTACAGCACTCGCTCGACTGGTTTTATGAGTCATGCGGTTATAGCACAGAATAAGGAACTACCAGAAGCGGCACTCTCAGCACCGCCTTTGATGTTTTTTTGTGACCTTCGCCATTTTGTTGCTGGTAATTTTGGCGGGAAATTTAAACAGAATGTTTATAAACAAACTTTACACAGGCTGAATACAATTACGTTATTCGAATAAGAATTCTATTTATAATGGGTATTAAAACTATTAAAGTAAACTGGATAAAATTGTCTCTACGAACAATAGTATCCTTAATATAAAGTCACAAAATGTATTAAAATCAATACAATATCTCGCCTGAGAAAATCTGTAATTTCTTACTGGGAGATCGTTCTAGGGAAATATATATTTTTTTCTGTTTAAACTACCAAATTGAGGAAAAATAGTAGGTAGTGCTGTTGGTAGCTATCTATTTTGATACATATTTGTCGAGCGCACGACTTAAAATTGTTATAAAGTTCGGCTGAACTTTTACTTGCCAAATCCCCACGATCGCATGCTTCCAACCACAATACGGATCTTAAAAGAAGAAAGGTTCACATTTACTTGGAAATATCTCATAATTTACATCAATAATAAAATACCTTTGGGAGGGATTCCTTAGGAAACCTAAATAAACTAATGTCTTTTCCTGTCGTACTACTTAACTACATTCCTTAACAGCACAAATGGTTTCACCTCGTTTACTCATATCCCTATTAAAAATTACTATTAACCCAGCACAATAACATAAACCTTTTAAGAATTTATTTCGGTATTATGTCACAGACTGTCATTTACGGCACTTTATTGTTTTAAGCTAAAACAAAAAATGAACTGACGAATGTATCAACAACAAAATGGCGGCAATGGAATTTTGGCGGGAAGCACAAGTGTCGTTTCTGGTAGTTCCCTTTTCTGTGGTTATAGTACGTCTGTTGTGCTTACCGTATGAAACTATATATGGGAGCAGGCGAGCGGTCGACCGCTGGAGTGGTTTGACGTCACACTGCGTTTTCGCGCGCTCTGTTTTCATTATTTATTTTGAGGGAGAAGGAGTTGAAAAAAAAATAGTATTTTGCACCTTTACTAACTACAAGGCGTACTTTTGAAATTGAATTAAAAAAAAAGTTAAATGAGCCCTTTTCAAATTTAATTTTGTAAATTTTAACTTCAACTTGAATGTTAAGAAAGCTTCAACGGACCTTCATAAATTTCTGAAATTGCTCAATTTTAAGAGACTTTCATTACAATATTCTTAAAACTTTCTTGAAAGTTTCAGTTATATCAAACAAAATTTTAACATCGCATCTTTTAAATGTGTTGTTTATAGATTTGCTTTATAGGTAAGCTTAAAAATCCGGGATCGGAAACGCGAAAAACGCCGTCTAAATCCTATGTATAAGAACGTTGCTTTTCGTTTCTTTCATTCCTAGACCCTAAACCCTAACTATTTTTTCCATTTATTAAGAAAAACTTTTATTTATAGTGTATAAAAAAATACACAGCTATATATCCTATAACTTTGCCTATCTAGAGTCAATATTAATGATATTTTGCAAATTTATAATAGCCCAGACGACAGAGCACATTTTATAGTGAAACCCACAAAAACTGAAACTGAATAATTTTTTTCGTGAAAGTGTATAGAATAATATTCTGAAAAGTTTACATTTCGCTCGGATGCAGAACAATAAAAAAAAGTGAAAGAAATTTTTTTTCATCCATTTTTTCAAAATTTTTGAATTAAGTCAGGGTACAAAAAAACAAAAAAATACAGATGGATATACCACGTGTTTCTGAACAAAAAATGTTGTAATAAATTTATCGCTAAAGCCACCGTATTCCTGGAAAAAAATAAAATAAAGTAAAAATTCTTAGCAGTTCTAACGAGTAAAATAAAGCTTTTTTTCTCTTTCTGATTACACATTTTTAACATTTTTCTTAGTGAATAGGAGGATAAATAGTGAGTCTGGAAGGAAAATATATAATTATAAGCGCATACACAGACACCACACATAGCCGCCGAATCGCTCGCATGAATTTTTACGTGCATTTACTGTATTGTATTTATTACATATCCACATTACAGCTATATCCATACATTTGTTAATGTATCGGAAGAGTTCCAGAATTTATATTCAAAACAATCAAAGATATTTTCATAGTTATAAGGATAAGATCGTGAAAATCGCAATTTCTTATCATGATCTAATGTATCGTATTTTCGAAAAAATGAATACAAGTAAACGAATTTGTGTTTGAACATTCGAAAAGTATACATTTTTTCCGAAATGGTGATATTTTATTTTTTCCAATGGGTCAATTTCTCGGCAAGTTACAGCCTCCAATATTTATATTTATCAAGAAAATCATCAAGCAAGGAAATTAAAATGATTTGAGATGTACTTTTTTTGAATCCACGTTACTACAACTTAATAAACAACATAATAATCATGAAGTGTACATACTTTTTAAAAGTTCTCAATGAAGAAAGAATTTTTTTGAAGGGCTTTTATTTTTTCTATATTTTTTATTGTGACGATTGAGTTCGGGCGTGATAATATATATAAGTATATTTTTCCCATCCATCTTTTAAATGAACCAACACTCATAACTATTTATCGATCCCTCGCACGCATTTGGGATTCGGTTATGTTGTGCCTGTTCCAGGTTCTTGGGCCCTACATGCGATGTTGGTGATTTTTCAAACAGGCCAGAGTCCAAATAGTGATCACAGAGATTCTTACTCCACGAATTTCCCAATAGTGCACTTCTTGTGCGCTCGGTTGACCTGGAAGTTGTTGTAGACTCTGGTCAGGACCCTTCTTGACAGTTCCAAGGGCTCCTATAATTACTTGCACCACTGTGGTCTTTGCATCCACATTCTGCTGACTTCTATTTGGAAGTCTTTGTAATTGCTAAACTTCTCTGTTTCCTTGAGCATCACGTTGGTGTCATTCGAGTTGGATACATCGATCAGCAATCAGCAATTACTGTGTAGTATGATGTCTGGTCGATTTGCGCGAATTTCTCTGTCCGTGCGTATAATCGGCACATTCGACATAAATGTGTCGTCATTCATGTTGACAACCTTTTCATAGGTATATTCATAATATTTTTGGGGCATCACAAGTGCTTGCATCACTCAGTGGAGATATTTGGTGACCACCACCAAGTGACTGACAAGTTCTTCGGCTAATCTGCACATTCTGCACTTGTTGTCAACAGGCTGCTTCAAGATCATTCTTTGGTGGTGTCTAGTATTTAGCATCTGATCCTGCGCTGCTGTTATTAAGCTTTCCATTTCCCACTTCGGGTCCGAGCCCCATCATTTCTTGTAGTAGTAGTACAAAGCTTTGTTAGAAATTCCAATTGGCTAACGGCCTAAGCCCCATTATTTATGTTATTATTATTTTAACGAATATATTCATATGCTCAAATTTTATTAAAATCGAAACAAAACATGATTTTTGGTTTATAAAAAATTAAACTTTGTTGAAAAATAAAGAATTGTGAGACTAGTTTCCCGAGGGGGTTTGTAATGTTTTATTATTCAGGAAAAATAATCAAACAGAATTTCACTTGAGTTTCACAATTTTTTAAATTTATTTCATTATAGCAATGATGATTATTAAAAAATTTTTCCGACTATAACAAATATATTCCAATAAATCAAAAGGGTATAATAACACGGACACACAAAAAAAACGTCATGTAATTACCGACAATCATATCTATATATATTTTGGGGCGCTGAAACCGAATCCAAGGTCAGAATTGCCACGTCAATATTTTCGGTTAAAACAGTAAATTGAAGAATTAAACGAGTAGACCATGTTATTACACGTATTTTGGAGCGCTGAAATCAAATCCGCGGTCAGAGGTTTCTTATCATGTCAGGATTTTGACATAACCTCAGAAAAATCTCAAAAAACACCTCAAATATGGTCAAAAATGCATGTACAGGTAATATAAAAAAAAATTAAGTGAGCAAGCATACATACCAGTAAGCATTTCTGGTCATTAAAATCGAATATGAGTCATAATGGAATTCACACGTTAAAACGTTTACATTTTGACGCAAGCTCAAAAAATCTGTGAAGACTAACACAAATTACGTTTATAAGATAAATAAAGGCGAGAAAATCTTGACCCATGAGAATTCATAAAAAATCACTCTTTATTTCTTACTGTGTTCCATCTCTCTTATATATTGGTGAAACCGTTCACCTTGCTCCTCGCTATAATCTCCGAGATGTACTGGGAAGTAATCATCACGAGAATCTTTGAAATGTAATTTTAAATTCATTAAATATCCCAATTTTTGAAAGTTTTCAACCATTTCTGCTACTACACGTTTTAGTCATCACTTTTTATATTTCCCAGGAAATTTTCCACAACGTTCTTGAAACTAACACATGCAGATTTTTCGAAGTCATTCATCTTGGTAACCAATACTTCATTCCTTAGATAGTCCGAATTTGTGGTCTATTTAAATTTTCCTCTTTCAATTTTGCCTCGGAAATGGCTGGAATTTTTTCGTTCAGGTAAGAACTCTCGATTGTTCCACTAAAGGATCTTTAATGATACTATTAGATCCAGGATTTAACGATGTTCTTTTTTCCAAGATTTCTGATTGTAGTTATTTTCCTTATCTCTGCTATCCCAAAGACATAAGGAACACGGGTGTTTGGTAAATCCTGACTGTTGTCCCAAAAGAATTGTTAAAACTTTTAAATCACGATATATTTGCGATTTGTGATCCTGATTTTATTTTTTCCAGGATTAATATGGGTCAACTCGTTTAATCTTTCAATCTACTTTTTACATGGTCTCTGGCTTGTTCTAAGCTGGTTTTTGAGCTTACTTGAAAATATTGCCGACATGTGAAAATTCTGACCTCGAATTCGGTTTCAGCGAACCAATATACGTATAAAAATATTGATCAATTCGTTTAATCCCCCAATTTATTTTCTATCCGGTTTCAGGCTTTTTCTAAGCTGTTTCTTGAGCTTACATGAAAATATTGACGACATGTGACAATTCTGACCTCGGATTCGTGCCCCAAAATACATAGATATGATAGTCGGTAAAAAAGTACATGACTTTTTTTTTTGTGTGCCTGTGTAATTATTATTGATAGACCAGCCTTAAAACCCACACCAAATAATTTGTCTTAATAAAAGAAATTGAAATAGCTCTATTTTCCCTAAAAAATTTTGAAAAAGCAGTTTGCGAAAAAATTTTTGAAAATTCGCTAGCCTCCCCTGGGTCTAGGGACCCCTGTTTACTTTTATTTTTTTTTGTCATATGCATTTGACTTTTCATAAAAATGCATCGACAGATTTTGGAGTTTGTGAAAATATTTTCATTACTAACTGAGATACAACGAATTGAAATATTGTAATTTGTTAAATTGTAAATTACAAAATTTCAGTTCATTGTATTTCAGTTAGTAATGAAAATATTTTCACAAACTCTAAAATCTGTCGATGCATTTTTATGAAAAGTCAAATGCATATGACAAAAAAAAATAAAAGTAAACAGGGGTCCCTAGACCCAGGGGAGGCTAGCAAATTTTCAAAAATTTTTTCGCAAACTGCTTTTTCAAAATTTTTTAGGGGTCATTAGAGAAGTGCTTCTCTAGATGTTATTTCCCAAATTTCGTATGGGTCCCATGCGCCACAGACGAGAAAAAAAATATTGAAATTTCACCAGCCGCCGCTGCTTTAGTCCCTGATATAATAATATGTTGTAGGTACCCTTACAGAACGAGAATTGTATACAAATCGTTTTATAACCTAATTTTATCGTAGTTCAAACTAAGTCCTCCATTATCCAATTCTGACCATACATATAAACATATTCTTTGGGGATACATTTACTAAGACTGGAATGATACAGGATGCAAGAATAACACAAAATCGTGAGGTGTTTCACATTTTTGATATCCTAAAACAACCAGATATTATCAATGTAATGTAATGTAATAAAAGAAACTGGCGGTGACAAATAATATAACTTATATAATACGGGGGATTAAAGCTTATAGTTTTGGAAAAAGTACATGAAAAGAATGACTAGGTCAATAACGGTCTGTCGAAATAAATCAACTTCAAGATCTTTTTGCTACGTATCCATTTTTTAATGGCCCTTGTATCGATAATAAATACATATAATATCGATAATATATACACAGGAAAAATAAAGGAACCCTAAACAGATCGTGATTAAAAAAACATGTAAAAAAAGTGTGTACATAAAGCCAATGATTCCAGATTTTCACAAGAATATTAAATTTCGGTGGGTTCATTACAAATAACCGTTTATGAATTATATAAGGCAAGACGAATAAGATGACACAAGGCCATGAAATATTACTATTATTTCGTCACCGCGTCGTTTTCTATTGTTGTCATTGACAACAACCAATGATATGGCAAGGAATCCGCCACGTCACGAAGGGTGCGCGAGAACTTTATTATTTTTTTCTCTTATGTTAAATAATCTAATATGAGAAAATAAAAAAAGCAGTAGTATTTTTTTTCGAAATTTTATAATTTCAGATAAAAAGATATGCGGGATGTCCCCATTTATGTGATTCGAATTTCGCGAGTGATTAATGATAAGAAAGGAATGTTACGATCATTCATAATCGATTTTTATTTCTTGCTTGAAACTTTCCTTGATATTACAGTAATCAAAAAAAGTAATCGTTAATCATGGGTATGATTACAAATTGCTTATTGTATAATCACTGGACATGACTACATTTTTAATTAATTTCATTAATCTGTAATCATGACTACAGATTACAGTTTTTAATCGTTATCATTAATCAGATTACATTTTACCCATCACCATAGTGATGTATTTCCTCGAGTATCTACATAGCATCATCGTGTCAGTAAAACAACACAAATAATAAAAAAAGAAGTTTGAAGAAATCTGTTATGCTATGAAAAGTTTTTTGGAGTCGACAAATTGTGTGATTTTTTTGAGATTTTGCATTTTAAATTACTGAGAAAAATTTTGCTTATTAGTCGGGGAGCCCACCCTAGCTGTATCTGCAACCCCAGATCCTTGGTGACAATGTTTTTCATATATCACATATATGTGACTATTTGTACATATAACTATGGTTATAGAAGATAACAAAATATAACAATTTATTATAAAATTATTTTTCTGAATCGATATTAAAATCATATTTTATTTATTTACTAATAATAGCAAACATACGCTATATTGGTGACCCCGACTACACGGCAAATCAAATTGTAGATATTTTTAAGGCATTTAAACATATGTATGGAGTGATTTTAAAAAAATTCAAAAAATTGTTAAGAAATAATTTCCTTGAATATTTTTTTACCTCATCCTGTACATGAACTGCGTTTATCTTTTCTTATAAAGGTTTTAATTAGCTTCAGTTTGTGTTATTACGTCATATTCGAAATTCTTTTTGGTTTTAGAGAAAGAAATTAAAAACACTACTTTCGATTCCAAACTGATTTTTTTTTAAATAACTGAAAAAATGTAAATAATAATGTTATGCTTTATTTGTAAAAGACATATCACAAACAATACTCAATGTAACAAAACAGCAATAAGAAACAAAATAAATAAATATTTTTGAAAACAAACTTTATTAAATTGTACTAAATAATTAGGAAATAGGAAATTGGAAAATTTTTAATTTAAATTTTTTTTTTTTTTAATAATATAAATTGAAGCTAATTAAAACCTTTAAAAGAAAACATTAACACATTTCAGGAGCATATTAAAAGGAGTGTTTACCAAACGCGTATTTGGCGATTAGCAATATTCCAAAGCCTTGGACTGATTATGGATGGAAATGAAATGGAGAACCTCTTTGGTGTTCAGCAGATAAATTACTGCTTCAATCGCTTACTGAAACTCTTCAGGAGATGATTCCAAATCAAATCATAATGGACGAAAGTGAGGATGATAAAAATATCATAAATGAAGCAATAGTGGAAGAAGACTTGGAAGAAGTATCGGGAGACAGTGATAGTGAATCCGAAAGCGAATGAGGTTTCTTACTTTTTTTTTTATATTGAATTTTATATTTTATTTTAAGAGCTGAATCATTTATCTAGAAAATGGTAACTCCTATCCAAATATTGTATAGGAAAAAAATTGTAAAAATATGTATGCACTCTGTTTTATGTGCAGAAAGTTTTTCTCCATCTTTTTTAGTTTTTGTGATAAATGACAAAAATAATTTTTGCAAATTTTTGTTTTTAAGCATGGATGCCATTTTGAAAGTACAGCCAGTTTTTTTTTTTTTTGGGGACATGTCTCAAATTGTTCCTTAGGTTTTAATCTTTATGAAAAACATTGGATCGGAGGGGGGGCTCCCGTAGTATATAAAGAAATAACGAGAAACAAGCGCATTAAAATCACATGTTTGAGATTTTGGCGGTCGGTCGGTGCAAATTTCAACTAAGTATACCTATTTATAATTCTATACTTTACTAAAAAAAGGTACGTACAGTTTCTTGCCGTATTTCACTTCGTCTTCAAGATATTGACGAAAAATTATAAATAGTTTCCATATTTTGTTGCTATTACTGTCAACAACTTTTTAACCCGGAAAAAAATGGTGATAGTAGTAATAGTTCTTGCAATATTGGTTTTGATTTACTAATAAATCATTAGTTTAGCGCCAATAGGAGTAGGTAACACACAGTAAGTATGATACTCTAAAAAATTAAATTTTTTTTAGGAAGGGCCACTTGCGAAGAGCAATGTCCGCATATGCTTAAACTACAAATAATGTTCGAAAGATAGAAACATATTTTCAGTTTTCAGTCAACGTGCGCCGTACTGTCTACATTATATATTTTATAGTATAAGCAAGCAATATATGAACTTTCACTTTATACTTTTGCATACTAAGTATTTACGAAATGAAATTTGTAGAACAAGGAAAAGGTAGTAAATTTAGATGATGAAATTCCTGTCATGCCGTTGCCAATGATATACGAACAACCCTAAGCTTTGTAGGGCAAACACATTTTTAACATCGGTTGAACGACCTCATCATATCTTAGATAATGTATTATGTCAGACTTTTCTGAAATAACAAGTAACATATGAATTTTAAATGACTTAAAAATATGAAGAAGAGTTATATTATAAAAATTTGTACCTATTTGACGATTTTTTTAACGATTTACCTAATGTTCTAGTAATATATAACATGTCTTTATTAGATTTAAAAACGAATTGTAATTTAAACTTAAGTCCTTAAGAATTTAAATTAATAATGAGAAAATATCCACGAATAAAACCGGAGCATACTTTAGTGAAGTATGGCGTTGTTTTAATCTGTAGGTACGATTTGATTTGTATTTTTGAATTTAATCATACAGTGTAGCTGTCTCTACTGATATATTACAGCGTCTGTTTCATTAACTGTCATCAATTTATGCTTAAGTTATCGGTATTTACAAATAAATAATGCAGTGAATGACGATAGCAATGACGATTTATTACGTAATCCTATTGAATACATAGTGTAGTAGATATAGGTTTTTGGGTGGAACTAATTTCCACAAGGGCGGGGTTTGAATTTTTTAGTTCGCTGTTGGTATCTTTTTGACATACTAAAAGTCTAGAAAAATCTGAGTGTGCAAAATGCGTTTTTCTGGCCGCCATCTTGAAAAATTTTTAAAGAATCATAAAAAATCGTGTATGGTATAAAATTATAGGAAATTTCATGCTGAAAAAGATTATGATATTGGTTTTAAAAAATAAAAATGAATAACATATTAAAAGTCGAGAAAACACATTATATCTGAAGCTAGAAAATCTAGAGATATGAAAGATTTTCTTACATTACTTCAATTTTTGGAAGATCACAATCCATTAGATTTACAGTGCGTTGAGTTACATAATATTTTCAGTGGATTAGAAGACAGACCACAAAGGTAACTGCAGATGAAGCTAAGTTAATTGGACTTCAAATCCAATCCAAACTGACTGGAAAAGTTTTCAACTCTGTTACTATGGTTAAAGAGGATCAAGCTGTCACCATGAAGATATTAAAAAAGGGTATTGTCATTGACGGAGCTATTCAACATATTGATACAGGACTCCTCACCCAGAGAATGCTTGCTATGTTTGTCTGTAAATCCTGATCTGCAAAAATTAAAGGAGGACTTCAATTATGAAGTCTCTATTTGGTCCAGAAACTCAGTTATTGAGAAAAAGTGACAAATCATCATTGGCAAGAACTTTGGATGACATGGCAACTAGTTTAAATTATATGTTACCTGCAAAAACATCGTATGTTCTTGACGAGGATGCACTACTACACAAATTTCCATGGCCAAAAACTGGGAAATTCTCAGATGTGTTAGAACTATATAGCAGTCATATTGCTAAGCAATATAAAGTTGTGACAACTGTATTTGATGGCTATGCCATCTCCAGTAGAAAGGCTGTAGAGCATCAGATACGCACAAAACAATCATCAGCAACAGTGAAATTTACTAAGAACTCTCCACTTCTTATTGGCAAAGGACCCGTTTCTTTCTAAAAATGAACACAAACAGTGCTTTATAATCATGCTTGGGAAACACTTGGAAGCAAATGACCACACTGTAATTCATGCTACAGATGATGCTGACACTGTCGTTGTAGCATACCATTTGAATTAATATGCACTTTTATTTAAAACACACTATATCCTTTCCACGTAGGTTTACTGTGCAATATTTTACCATCTTTATTGATTAACCACCCTGACTATGATTTTATTCACCTAATACATTATTACAGATTAGTTCTAAACATTGTAACAATTTATTTGTCTGTTAAATATGTATTTATTTCATGTTATAATCTCATGCTACTATACCCCACTCGATAAGCTCAACGTTAAATACAGTGTGTCTCACTTTTCATCACTACATCTCGGCCATTTGTTGATCGATTTAGATCAAATTTGGTATACTTCTTTTGCTTTAGATTGTGATTAAAAAGTTATTTAAATTTTTTTTTTTCGAAATTAAATACGCCTACTATGATAAAAAAAATGGGCAAAAATTAGGAATTTATATTAGCGATTGAGATAGGGTTTTTGTTTTTACAGAATCTTGTTGGGCATGACCTAAAACCCCTGTATGCCAAATTTCGTTAAAAAATATTCATTTCTCTACAAAAAAATCATATCTGAGTTTTCAATAATAATCACCCTACTATTCGAGTTATTTATTGTCGGATATTTACATAACTTGGTAGTGGTGTAATAATGACGCTAATTAAGCATTAGGACACATTTTTTATACCAATATCTTTGTTAACATGGAGTGCTTTGGAATGGATTTGACAATTCTTATTATTTCAATTTTATCAGCAATAATTAATTGTTGTGCAGCCATGTTTAAGTTTAATTTGACATTCGATACAATTGTTAAATCTATTCCAAAGCACTCCATGTTAACAAAGATATTGGTATGCTGAGTTCTAAGTATTTTAAAAAAATAGCTACAATTTTTCAAATATTCATTTCATAGTAGTGTTTTGGATAAAAAATGTGTCCTAATGCTTAATTACCATCTTTATTACACGATTGCCAAGTTATGTAGATATCTGACAATAAATAACTCGAATAGTAGGGTGATTATTATTATATCTCAATCGCTAATATAAATTCCCAATTTTTGACAATTTCTTTTGATCATAGTAGGCGTATTTAATTTCGAAAAAAAAAAAAAATTAAATAACTTTTTAATCACTATCTGAAGCAAAAGAAGTATACCAAATTTGATCTAAATCGATCAACAAATGGCCGAAATATTGGGGTGTAGTGGTGAAAAGTGAGACACGCTGTATATCTAAACGCGTTCGTGGCAATGTATTAATTCAGTTAGTATTAAATAAGGTTTTCAACATGTAGAATACTAGGTTGCCTATGTCAATTTGTAAACTTTTCGCCTCCTACGCAGATCTTTAGTGGGGATAATAGCTTACATTTTGGAGTTCATCCACTGAGTTAATCATTGATTGTTCTGCAACGGTAATTATCAGTTAACTTCGTTTGATAATCAAATTGGTAGATGCCAAGTGTTAATTTTAAATTATCATAATTCATCTAGTGCATCCATACATATTTAAGGTAATTTGTTTTCTTAAATAATTCTAGTTCACTGTATATTGCAGCCTTCAGTTATATTCTTCAATTTGTTGAATTTATTTGATTTTTGTATAATCATAACCTTATTTTTTACTACCACGTGCTAACGAATTGTTCTCTATTTTTATCTTTGCCAGAAGTTTTACCATTCCTATTTAAAGTACTATTTAAAGTAATATTTAAAGTACTATTTGAAGTACTATTTAAAGTACTATTTAAAGTACTATCTAAAGTACTATTTAAAGTTCGTCAAAGTTCAATAAATTACTTCAAAGTACTACTAAAGTTCCATAAAGTACTATTTAAAGTTCTATAAATTTATAAGATTTTGTCATGTTTCTGAAAAATTTAGAGGAATTTCCTAAACATCTTGACGAATTATTGAAGTTGGCATATTTGGACGAAGTTTATTATCAATCATATATTGTTAAAGTAGGAGACTGGTCATCTCTAAATCAACTATCATTATATTACTTAATTACGTCATTACGTAATGATTATTCAAGATCAAACTGTGGAGGCTGGTTATCTCATAGTCAACCGGCATAATCTCAGATAGCTAAGAATAGAAGAATCTTTTCACATTTCATCTTACCATCGCGAAAACCATTAAAACTTCAGGCAAATATTTGCAGAGAGCACGAAGTGTGGTATCATAGCAGGGACTACGAGACCTCACCGGGTTCGCCTCTACAACACCCATCATCAGGTGGTGAAATAGTGTACATTATTACTAGTTAGTTTTTATTGTGCTTCGAATATTTTAATACCACATGGTTATCAACTTTATTGCTTTACCATCACCATTATTTCATCTAACTTTTACGTCATATATTGATTACTGTATTGTAATTTGTTTTATATTAATTTATCACCATTTAAAGAATTTAATAAAAAGTAGATTTTTATCTTAACTTCAATTTTTTATTATATTTGTTTGTACTGTCCGACTATATTCACGACAATTCCACAGTAGTTGGTTTCGCTATATTAAGAAAAGTTATATAATATCATTTGCGCTGTGGATGGCGTCCATAACTAACATCTTTCTGACTGACTTTTCTTATGTAGTGAAATGGTCTGCTTTGGTGAAGTCCTGTGAAATTATTGAGTCATCCTCTGGTTCAGCTAAAATAGGGCCCACGACTCTTTGCCCCGCACCAGATCAGCTAGCCGCGAGCCATCACATTTACATTGGCGTGAATTACCTTTATTTATACCAAATTAGAGCATAAATATTGATAATTTTCATCGGTCTAAGTGTGAGTGTTACAATGTCGCCCGAAGGCGTGGGGCCAGATTAAGGCTTAAGCCCGTCCTAAGATTTATTTAAATTATTAATTCACCCCCTTTACATTGGCGCAGGCCAACTGTGGGACCGAATTAATTAGACTTTAGCCCGCGTTACACCATTTTCAATGTTGTACATTAACGTGGAGTCGAAATTTTTATGCTTTTCATTAGCATTATTTAGTGAATCAATTTTTTTTTAAACTTAATTAATTATTTTCTATAATTTTTAACTGAACACGGAGCTTTTGATTTTTCGCAATACTAATCGAGGCTGATTAGAATATAGTCATGATAGATTTATTGTAAAGCACATATATTATTTTTATTCATTATTTTATGTCTGGTTATTTGCCTATTTATTACATTAAGGGCCGGTACTTTCATCTCCAAGTCTATTCTCCAGATAATTTCCTTGAATACAATTGTGTCAATAATTGTTTCCATGGGATCTATCTATAGAATAGACTTAACTGGAGATGAAAGTACCAGGCCTAAGTTGTGTGATTTCATTATATTTAAAATTTTCTATCAGATGGTAAATATATCGTACAGATTCGAAGTATAAAATTTTATATTTTATAATTCAATTTATTAGCTTTATAATTTCTCACTTAGCGAGGAACACAGTTTTTTTTCATAGGTCATAAAAACTTTACCTCTTTTAAAGAATTTAATTCTCAGAGATAAAAAGTTTAAAGTGCCTGCTAGTTAACTTGGTTATCTTTTGATATTTATCATCGCTATATAAAATATAAATCAGCGAATAGATAACTTTACCAAATTTAATTTAATTTTCTACCACATTGTTTTATCTAGTTAATTTATTTAGTCACCGATTGCAAAGTGAATGCAATCTTTTAAATCAGAATAATTCTGGTTTATTAATTATTTAATTTTACGCGTAAATTAGAAATTTCTTTGCTTGAAAAATAAATTTTATTCCGGTATTCTTAAAATACCACTTATAGTCAGTTTCTACTTAAGTGAAATATACACATTGATTTTTAATTTGTTGTGAATTAGTTTATTTAAATTATAGTGAGCAAGATGGAGTTACCACTTGTTATTAATGCTTCCTATTTAACGGAACCTGAATTAGATTACGAACTTAGGATCAGGGGTGTACCAAGTACACGAAGGAAAGTTCAGGATAAAAAGTTAGTTCTAAAAGATTATTAGACAAATCTAAGAGCAATGTTAGTAAATTGAAGGATCCAGATTTTGATTTGGACGCCGAAAAAGCATTCATTGATGCTACGCTTTTAGAAATTGAGTCTTTAATCTTAGATTTTTCCGCTACTGTATTAGATTCTATGTATTTAATTATTACATCTAGGTTATCTTCACTAACGTTTAGGGTGGACCGCTTTAAGGTTCCTGAGGAACCCCTTGACTTAAAAAAATCACTAACAGAATTTAAGAAGATGCTCAAACAGCTTGCATCGAACTTGAAGCTAAATTAGCTAACAATGTTATATCAACAGTAGACCTGGATATCAGTGACGTAGTCAATTCACCCACAACAAATAACAAAAAGTCAATACCTGTATATAAGTGAAACGTAAAATGTGATGGCCGTTCTAGTGTTAAAGCTTTTATTGAAAAAAAGGATAGAGCTATCTAAAGCTCGCAACGTCTCCTTCAGAGAATTATATGAGTCAGCAATAGACTTGTTTGAAGGAGATGCTGTTAGAGATAAGGTTACCACATGGGATGAATTAGTTACTGAATTAAATAATACATTTGATCTTTGGAATACGACGAGGCTTTGCTCGATGAAATTAAAGCGCGTAAACAGGGACGTAATGAAAAAATTACCATTTTTGTTGCCACGATACAAAACTTATTTAACCATTTAGTGTCACCAGTAAGTGATGCTGAAAAGCTTAGAATTATTAGGAAAAATATTTTGCCCATTTATGTTGAGCGATTGGCTTTAGTAGATGTAAAGGATACTAGTGAGTTGGTTACATTTTGCCGAAAAATAGACGACGCATTATTGGCAAAGAGTAAATATACGCCACCTAGCGCGACAAATGCCCTTGAGTCAGATTTGGCTTATGTGGACGATTCATCACCTACATCTTCGAAAAGGCAACATAAATTTGTCAAAAATAAAAGCAAACACTTTTCTAATAAAAATCTAAGTAATAGGCCAGAGCAGGCAACATTTTCAGCTCCTGTTGTTAAGATTCCAAATTCCATGTTTCAACTGTCACAAAGTTGGACATGATTTTAATCAGTGTAATAAACCATTAAAAAGATTTTGCTATAAGTGTGGTAAACCAGAATGTACCTATAAGACATATAACGTATGTAATACAGCAACTTATACTCCAAAAAACTAGTTAGGAGGTCTGTTGTCTCAGGCCGACACCAGACAGCTCCTAGACAAGGCCAAGTATTTTATAATTCACAATTTAAGCGAGCTAAGAATATTTCTAATTCAAGGAATTCTTCTCTCAAAGTAGTCAAGCCACAAACGGATATGTCCGGTTGGCAAAGTTGGAAAATGACAGTCAGACAGTTTTTACAGTCAAGTAAAGTAGTCACGTCGCCAGTTTTTGTACAGAGGCCATATGATAATAACGAACTAAAAAATTTAAATCCCGTCTTTGTGGAAATTAGTTCCATCTATCAACTATTTTTTACATATATCTACCATACTAACATATTATGTACTTACTGCAATGTAGGGAGAATTATTGATTGTTCATTTATGTACTGTTTACTATGTGACAGTGTTATAAATTTCAATATCAAGAATAAAGATTAGGAGCTCCAGTACTGAGCTGAAAGGTACCAAATTCGTATTTTAGCTTTTTGCCCCACTTTAAGAAATCTGAAAAAATTACAATCCAACAAGCATACGAAGTCGTTGTTAGTGTAAAAAATATATAGATAGTCACTTGATAAAATCATAAAAAAATTAAATTTCAAAAATTGGCAAATTGAATTTGAAGCCGAAAAATCTGAAAAATATTCCTGACGTGCAGTCATAAGACCATATCTACCGTGATTTCTTTGAGAATTTTCAATGCAGTAGGAAATTAAATAAAAACTGAAAGTCACGTTTCCTTCTGTGACCGGCCCCGCAGTGGGGATACAGAGTTAAAACTTTGCTAAAATTGTTTATTAATAGATAACTAACCAAGTACGAAAAAATCAAATTTGGCTCAGTCACATTTTTTACTATGCTTATCCAGTTATACCCTTTATTCCATTAACCAAATACACTAATGAATAGAAAAAAATATTCTCCTCAGCATAATAATATGTGCCAACATTATTACAATTAATATTATGGCATGGGATATCCTGTCAATTAAGAAGTTTAATTTATAATTGATGTAGTTTTTTTGTTGTTGTTTTTTTTTCTTTTGAATTGTACATTTATATTTAATAATGATCATGTGTTATATTTTATTTATTGTTCACTTTCTTTTGTGTTTATTTTTCCTATTCCGTAAATGACTCTATCGGCCTGTAGAGTAATTGAAATAAAATAAATGTAGTAAAATATCACTGAATTAAGACATCCATTATTGATTTAGGAAATTTGTATACACAACTCTGAAATTTCAGGAAGATAGGTTCATTGGCCATTTGAAACAAAACAGGAAGTGCTTCTCATCGACCTACTATCTGAAAATGCATGGATTTGAATAAAAAGCAACCCCGGTAATTCGTATTTTATTATTTCTGTTGGCAGTATGAAAAATAATAGACTGAAATGTCACACCAACAATGACAAACGCCAGAATTTAGTAAAAAACCTTTTTCTGGCGGGATTATGAAATGCCGCCTACGCGTCAAATTCACTAGGATTTTCTTATCCATTTTTATCCTGAAAGCCGAGGCCTTCAGTTTAAAGGGAATAGTGGTTGTTTATATTTAACACATTGGGAACAGTCGTTAACATGTTCAATGTAAATTTTATGTAAAAGTTGTTTACGTAGACGAAGATTGCTGTCCAGCTCATTTATTTTTTTATGGGAGTTACTCATTTTTGCATATTAATTGGTTTATTATGTCTATAAAAAGTACTGAAACTTCAGAATATTCTCACTAAGACAACTTTATATCTTTCATTTCACTTACCTATTACAATTATAATTTCCAAATAGTTTAATACAAATTTACTTTTTTCGTGTAGAAAACAAAATAATTAACTTTGTAAAAACGTTAACATTTCTGATACCGATGGCTAAGAAAATAATTGAATTGAAGACAATTATTGATATAAATTGTTGGTACTGGAAGTGACACTTAATAAGAAAATTTTAGATCATGCCCATTTATAGTCCAGTCGAATTAGACATCATAAAAAATTTTGCGTACTGCGGACTTTTTCTTGTGGAAGTTGTTTAAGAGGGCATAATAAGAAAGCACAGAAAACTACACCCTGCTACACCATGTGCGTCCTCTATTTTTAGGGGTTGAAACTTTGAAATCTTACTTATGTGTCCATATCTGTTTCCCTATTGCCCGTAGGGCTCTTTACCAAGTTACACTTTTTGAAGATTCACCCCTCCTCTACATAATATATATTACACATTTGCCGTAGGACAAACGGTTTTGGCTGTACGAGGCCGGAAAGGTCGCGCTGTCCGAATTTGGGGGTTTTCTGTACAGGACAAACGGCTATTATTTCCAATCTACAATACTACACATACTAATGCCCTTAAGGAGGGATGATGATTTGTGAAAAAACTTTCATCGAATACCGCGCGGTTTTCATGATACGGGATGTTGAAATTTTTAAAACCTCTTTTTTTAAAAAAAAGTGAACCTACTTTTTTTCGCTCATTTTTCTTTCATGCATGTACGACCCTAATATAAGAAAATTTACGTTGGTTTCATTTTAATACATTCGTTGGTTTAGGAGCTAGACAGCAAAATATGCCAAAAATGGCTATTTTGGTATTATTGCATTAAAAAAACCAAAACCAGTATAATTATGGTAAATGTTTTTGTTTATCCTAAAAGTCCAATTCATTGCGCATAGAAAATGTGTTTTTGTATTTAAGTAGGATCAACACTTATTGTGTAATAACGATTTATGTCATGTGTTTTCCAGTCTCCTTTTTCACAATTTTTTTTGCGTCCTTATGGTTCATAGTAGGGCAGAAAGCATTATACACGTGGACAGGGCACATAATAGGGTGTTAAAATGAGTCTCTTGTTAAAATGCGATAGAACGTACCGTTTTCGAGTAAAACGCACTTGTTTGGTTATGTTTGCTTTGAGTTTTCATTGTGTCCTGAATTGTGATCTGATAAATAAATTCTACATTTTGGTGTTTTCTTTCTTAGGAGTTTGTTTTTTTAAATCATTTTCCGATTAAATGGACATATAATAGCTGTTTCTCGAGGAAGGTAAAATTACTGTGGATCTTGTTATAGACACAAAATAAGTTGCAATGATGATTCGAGACAAGCGTGAACCTTCAAATAGGAGAGTGAGAACCCCCTATTCCGTCCGAGTCCCTTCATTTTTTCATTAGCAATGTCCCTCATAAACAGAAAAAGCAACAAGCGTACAGTTTTATTTTTTCGTAGTCAGAGGTGAGTATTTACTAGTCAGTCAATGAAAAGTGTGATCTGAAATAATTTTTTGAAAACAAGTGCGTTTTACTCGAAAACGATACGTCTTATCGCATTTAAACAAGATATCCATTTTAACACCCTAATATGTGCCCTGTTCAGGTATACATTGCTTTCTGCCCTACTATGAACCATAAGGCCGCAAAAAAAAATTGTGAAAAAGGAGACTGGAGAAGACATGACATAAATAATTATTACACAATAAGTGTTGATCCTACTTAAATACAAAAACACATTTTCTATGCGCAATGAATAGGACTTTAAGGATAAACAAAAACATTTACCAGAACTATACTGGTTTTGGTTTTTTAATGCAACAATACCATTTTTGGCATATTTTGCTCTCTAGCTCCTAAACCAACGAATGTATTAAAATGAAACCAACGTAAATTTTCTTATATTAGGGTCGTACATGCATGAAAGAAAAATGAGCGAAAAAAAGTAGGTTCACTTTTTTTTTAAAAAAGGGGTTTTAAAAATTTCAACATCCCGTATCATGAAAACCGCGCGGTATTCGATGAAAGTTTTTTCACATATCATCATCCCTCCTTAAGGGCATTAGTATGTGTAGTATTGTAGATTGGAAATAATAGCCGTTTGTCCTGTACAGAAGACCTCCAAATTCGAACAGCGCAACCTTTCCGGCCTCGTACAGCCAAAACCGTTTGTCCTACGGCAAATATGTAACATACATATTATGTAGAGGAGGGATGAATCTTCAAAAAGTGTAACTTGGTAAAGAGCCCTACGGGCAATAAGGAAACAGATATGGACATATAAGTAAAATTTAAAAGTTTCAACCCCTAAAAATAGGGGACGCACATGGTGTAGCAGGGTGTAGTTTTCTGTGCTTGTTTATTATGCCCTCTTAAACAACTTCCACAAAAAAAAGTCCGCAGTACGCAAAATTTTTTATTATGTCTAATTCGACTGGAGTATTTATTAGTAGTCGATTAAGGTCGTTAGAAGAAATTATACAGGGTGTCCCATATAAAAATAATCACCCTAAATAACTTTTGAAAAGTTAAACTTAAATATGGTGAACATCGAGACTGGAGACAATAGAGGCTATCCACAAGGTGGCGTCCTATCTCCTCTACTGAGGGTTATGATCACCGACAGCCTCCTATACTGCCTCAATAACTCTGACTTCTTCACAACAGGTTAGGCAGATGACATTACCATCTTGCTAAACGGAAACTTTGAGAGCCCGCTATGAAAACTTTTGCAAACAGCCCTAAAGTTGGTCGATAACTGGTGCACAATCGGTTAACCCCCAGAAAACTGAGCTAATACAATAGTACTTGGTGAGTACACCAAGGAAAGGAAATTACCAAGTATGAAATGCAAATGGTACAAATTAGAACATAAAATACAGAAAATATCGACATAAATCGACAAACGTTCTATTTAGCCCAGGAATTTTAGTATTTGACCCGGAATTAATTATTGTAAAGCTGAAAACTTGCAGGATTGTAGTATTGGTCCAATACAACACGTACTAAAAATTCCCTCACTCTTCCCCGTCAGCCACCCTGTTTTTGAGGAGCAACAAGGTCCTAAGTCTCCGGGTTGAGGTTGACGTCTAGCCATTGCTGGACCTGCAAAAAAGCATATGTACATAAGTTGAGTGCTGTAAGTTTTTCAAGAGATTAAATCCTCACACCATTCTCGCTAACGCCCTCACCTGGAAGTATGCGCGGAACGAATGTTGTTCACAGGCGGCACTTGTTGGTGGAAGGCTTGCTAAATCACTGCTTCGCCACGCTCTGATTGTATCGGACTACTCGTAGCTGGTCCAGTAGCTTTCCTGCTCACTGCCTTCATAAGGGGCTACGATAAACTTTTCCCCAGTGACAGCACAGCTCTCTTGCCAGATGCAGGATGTGAGAAAACCGTGGAGCATTTCTGTAGATCAGATCTCTTCTTCAGGAGCTTCCACGATTTCCTAATTTTCTCGCATCAATGAACCGATGCACACTCCGAAGACCCTCACAGCTACTGAACTAAGAAGACATAGGGCATAGCTCGCCGTGCGCCTGATTGATTATTTAGACTACACGTGATCGACGCAACAATGAACGCGCGACGTAGCTCCGTAACGGGTGACGATGCTACAGAGAAAGTAGAAATACCAATGGAAAACTCGAAGTATGAAGACAAATGTTTATTCAGGTACGTTTTTCCCTCCAAGTCTTCATTTATCCGCAATGGCGTCAGTTCGGAATTTTTGAAATTGGAAAATTATGAACAAAATATGCATGGAACATCTGAAATACGAACGGATATACTTCTCCGAAGCTTCTACGATAATTTCGCGACCCAAATCGGACCAGTAATAATCTTTGTGCTGCGCTTTATAGCCAGCTCTGCAATTTCTGCGATTTAGGCCCTTGTTGCTCCGCAAGAACAGGGAATCCGACGGGAAAGTAGGGGACTTTTTGGTACGTGTTATTCTAGACAAAAACTACAATCCTGCAAATTTTCAGCTCTACAATAATTAATTCCGAGTAGAAGATATATTGACTAAAACTCCTGGGCTAATTGTTTCATAGTTAATTGTAGTAAGTGTGGTAACAAAATATCCTGCGCAGTGTTTTACTATAAAATTTTAAAGCAAAATTTTTTTGGTAAAGGAGATAAAAGTACGATAAAGCATAGAAATTACTTATCTTAAAAACATATGTGCATTACAAGGCACTTCAAATGACTCCTCCTAAATTCATCAGTTATGGGTAGTGAAAATACAATATAGTTGGAAGATAAAGTCGGGAACTTGAGGTTAGGGCGTGACGGCCTCCTTGAGATTAGCTGATTAAGTCGTTGCTATCGGGCGACGTTGAGTATTATTCATGCGTGACAATAATTAGTCCGTAATCGTAATTTAATTGTTCCATGGAATCTTGGAACATCATAACCAGATCAGAATGATCTCTATGTTATATCCACGCAAATAATTATCTAAACGGTCAGAAGCTACAGGCTCGTTAAATTTTACAACGCGTGTCTTGAAACCATTACATTAATTCCAAACTTTATTTCAAATTCAAAATCTTAATTTGATACAATAAGAAACTTCATTAAAACTTCACTGCGCTAGTTACTCCATAAGACAATAATTGCACTAAAAACCATTCTAACAAAATAATTGTTGTTGTTAAGAAAATAATCGTTGCTGTAATTATTGTTGTAGTTATTGTTATTGCTATTCTGTGGTTTTAGTTATTGTTATTGTTTCAATCTAAAGATAGTGCTAATCCACAATTAGCTTTAAAGTTATAAAATAATTAACAACAAGTAGGGTTACCTTACGAATTCTATTTTGACGTAAGAGATTGAAAAATGGTTCCTTAGATGGAGCGGTGTAAAACGCGTGCTACTTGTTATAGCTACCAGACAAGAGAGAAGGAGGAAGCCGTTAGCCCGCACGTGAAATGACATGAAATCTATGAGAAAATGTATTGACGAAAAGTAATAGTACAAAGTGAAAGAAACTGTGATTTCTCAACCATAGCCATAAATAGTTTTACTAAAGTTTCGAAGGGATAAGCAAGTATTAATTTGTTATAACAACCATTAAGAAATGTACCGATACATTATGAAAAGCAAAAGTTTTAGTGTTTACCATCATGCTCATTTAGTAGCTAATTAAGATCGTTAGAACAAAGTATACAGGGTGTCCCCTTTAAAAAGAAACACCATAAATCTTGTAAAGAGAAACAATTTTAAATTTGTCACGTGACGTGTGCTACATTATTTGACAGATATTTTAACCTTGATACTGAGGTTTGCTTTGCATATTGGCAGATTCATATTCGAGGTATTCGATAACAAAGTTTCAGCAATACCTCTATTCTTAAGTGCCTAGAAAGAGTTAGTGACGCAGAGTGTTAGTTAAATATTGCATTACTGCTACTACTCAAGTCTATTATTTCAATACCCTTACAATTCTCTGAAAATAGTATAAAATTAGTAAGAAAAGGATGTGACGTAGGACTTCCGGTGCGGTCGAGAAGTGTCACTTTTGGTACCTTAGCAACAGCAGTACTTACAGGTTGGTTGCTCGAGCGCCAGTTCCTTTTTTATGTAGGGGAACGCCATTACGCTCAAACAGCCGGTACAGTGAGGCTGGAGTAACTGGGGTGGAGAAGCGGTAATGTCCAGTGAGTCAAATAGGGAAAATTAGACTTCCACACATACAACCAGTAAAACACAATTCAAAGTACAATTAACCTTTATTTACATTAAACTATTTACACGGCAAACTTACTCATGTTACTTACAATTCCAGGGTATGTCTGGTTTCGGTGGTCACGGATGAAGAACTGCTCTACCTGTGTAGCGGCTTGGACGGCTTCCAAAACAAGATTTTTCAAAGCTAGAGTCGGGGACCCTATTCCTTTTGCGCACCGGTTTGATGACATCGGCTGGACTAATAATTTTGGAATACAGATACTTGCATGAATTAAAGCACTTCTCTAATCAAGCTTACTTGCTGATCCTATTGGAGCACGTCTTCCTCGGTCGTGCGGTCGGATCGGCCAATGTTCTTGGCTAAAGATGTCGGTCTCGGATGACTGGGGCCGGGCAGGACTATTGCCCTTTACCCCAATGCATCGCTGTAGACCGGGGACCAGCCTCGTGCAGGGCAGGCGAACTTACTTTACGTCGGCCCCACTCACAAATGTAAGCGGTGCAGACGATTTCGGCCCACCTCCCTGGGTCCTGGCTCGTTGGACCTTGCTGGCTAAGGCCTCTTCTGGCGTTCTTCTGTCTTGATCTTCTTTTCTTCGCCAGCTTGTCCCCCCCCGGGGGGGTAGTCATCGGTCAGTTGGGTGTTTTGAGTTTTTGGCAGGAGTGACTGCCGGTACACAGAATGCCAATTGGCATCCTGTCATCCGGATCATCAGTAGGGTAAGGATGAGCTGTGTAGCTCGAGGAAGGGCCGACCTAACTGCTTTGGTAGCATTTTCGGTCTGCCTGGAGCTAGGGGGACTACAGGTACTGGACGGTTGTTTGTCCGGTACCCGCAGGGTCTTGGGTGAGTGGTTGGGTGATCGTCCTGTCTCTTCATCGGTGGTATGGTCGGATCAGACTTACTATGTCTTGATTTCCACTGCCAGCACTCCTAGCCGGGATGGAGACAGAGTGGAAGAAATGACCAAACACAATGAGTGCAAGTAATAAGTGACGTCAGCGGGACTGGGTATATTTTTGTAAAATTTTCTCATGTGGCCCTTTGTTGAACTTAAAAAGTATTCTATCAAACTTATTTGATCCTGGATTATGCTCGGCACATCTAGTTACGGTGGTCGGGCGGTGCGTACTGACTGCTCGTTTCGATCTCCACTGGTAACTATCCCATATCTGCCAGAGGTTGGTAAGTGGAAGAGATGGCCAAACGCGATGCGTACAAGCAATAACTGATGTCGATTGGACTTGTAAAAGTTTTAACTTATGTTCTGCGGCTGACGTCAGGGTTCAGGCTCTGCTACTACACATCTATTTAGGTCGACGGCCGGGACGGAACTGTCTGGCTTTTTCAGCAGTCTCTGGTTAGCATCTAGAGATTGTCTGCGCAGCTTTTTATTACCCGGTGATGTACAGAAGTCGATGGTTTCTCACTGCAGTGTTTTATAATTCAGAAATTATATAAAATATTTATTACAGCCTGCGAGTATTGCAAGTAATATGCTAAATAATAAATTCTTAATAAATTATTTAGGTACAATTAGACTTGCCAAAATGCGCTTCGTTACTAGGAGAACACCATAAAGTAAACCAATGAAATAAAATAATTGATATAATTAACGGTTCAAAATGTTCACCACTGACTTTCATACAACAATACAGAGGTTGCTAAAAATTTTCACGAACTGTCTGCAACATTTGTGGTGTTATCGTAGGTATTTCTGCACGATTCGTGCTCTCGGGCTCTCTAAATTATGTTTAGTAGTTTAAATTTATATCTGAGAATCTGACCGGCAACTTAATTGAACCTCATCTAAAAGATTACCATCCTCTAAATTTTTATTTATCATGGGATTTAACTAACTTTCTAATAAATTAAGATATATTTCTCCATTTCACAATTTCACAGAACAATAAATGGACCAATGATATAATTTTCGAGAATATTCCAGGGTGTTCTCGTCAGGCCAATATGTGCACTTATTTCTATTTACAGTTCTTATACGAGAAAACATATTTTCATCCGAGAAACAGCAAATTTTCTTAAATTCGATTGGATTTGATATCACAAACTCCTCTCGGTATCATGATCATCCTCGTTCAAAGGCTGGAACTTTATGACTTCAAGGATTCTTCGAATACTAGTTCTGGACACCACAGACAACTGAGGGCTATATGTCAAAAAATACCCACCAAAATAAAATCGATCTGTCTGGGCATTCTTTCATGAAATAATTTTTTCACGAGTTGCTCAGAATGTTTCATTTTAAATGGGACACCGTATATATACTCAGTTACATACAACACCAGAGATAATGTTAATCCATGGTTAATTAAGTAAAACATTGAACCTGTGTCTTTAAGATTACGCAAAAGATTAAGCAGAGATATAATAGTAATATCGAAGCATATCTCTATGGACCCCATCCCGAGATCAGTACTAATTAAGCTTGTTGGCCTTTTGATGTTTATACACAGTAAAATTGCATTCCATTGGTGCAAATATAGGCGCCTTGTTATGATGTGTAGACGAATTATCTTTTTATGCCAGTAATAAAAAGTATGAAAAACTCCTAAACTCCCTGACACGATAATGACCTCTACATTAAGCATCATAAATGATTAAGGATTGCCATTATAACAAGAAAAACCAGCATTAGCCTTATTTATTAGACATATTACATAACATCTGTTTACGGATAACACATAGTTGGCAAGATTCCCTTTCCTACCAAATAGCATGTAATTATAATTGTTACGATGGGCCTACCCCACGACTTTTTTTATTTGCTTAATATGTGATATTTGTACATCTAAGCTCATTCATTTATTTTCCTTGAGCTACATGGGATAAAAAATAACAACATTTGAAATTTTAGTCCTATGACGTCATTCGATAAATCCTGATAAAACGCAAACCGCCAGACAACAAATTCACATCTGCCAGTCTAACTAAACTGCCTAGCTGGTAATCATAGAATATTAAGTTTATCGTTCTATATAGGTAAACAGTATTATTTTGAGTTCTTTGTTTATTAGTTGTTTTCTTTTGTTTTAGTTTTGTGTGTAATATTTGTGACTTTTGTGGATTAAATATTTTAATAATTAATATTAGAACTAAACGAAAGCAAAATATATCAACTACCAGACAAAGCGAATTAGCGTCCGAAACATGGGTAGTTTAATTGAAACTATGAAAATAATTATTTTCTGAATTAAATGCTTTTAAATTAACTAATTTATAGATCATGGTTACATATATTTAATCGCCTTATTTATTTTATTCAGATCCTAATAACAACAACTACATAACCGACTGTCGAAGTAATCGGATTTGTCTAAGCTTCGAAATGGCCAGCTATGTCTTTTCTCTACTACATGTGCGCTGTGCGGCATTTCAAAATATGTGCCAGTCTACTACTAGAATGTGAACGTAAACAATTGTAAATTATTTAACTCTAAATTCACAATTTACCGATCGGATAGTGATTTTCTCAAAATTGGAAACTTCAGAGGTGGTGTAACCTTTATTCGCTGCTATCAGTTTATTTCTAAAAGTTTGTTATGATATTTGAAAATTTAATGAAATATCAAAGGATATGATTTTTTTATTTTTCTCAAACACACAGTAGAAGTCCCTAGAAAATTTTTAATATGGCGTACTAACCAACTGACATCATTTTATTGGTCAATGATCACTACGACTGAGTTTTTGCAACTTTAGTTTTTTTTTTACAGCGGATGCAAGTCGAGTTCCACCTTGCTCCGACGCATTACTCTCTGTTTAATAATATTAATAATAATAACATTAAATCGTCTTCATTAAAAAACCAAAACCAGCTGAGTGAAATTTAGCCTAGATATCAATCATCTCACAGCGACAGGAATATGCAAAATTCTACAATAATAATAACACAGCCACATAAAAAAAATAAAGTTTATTTTCCAAAGGTGAAAGCTACCTATTACTATGTTTTTTGAGCCGCTGATTCCAAATATTGCGTCAAAAATATGTTTCACTGCTCAGTTTTTCGCAAATTGAGATTTCATCCCTAAATTCGGGTTTACATGGCTATTAAATCTAATAGAACGGCACGCGTTGAAATGAAACTTCTGAATCGTTTAAAATGGCTCTCGTCACATACTCCCAACGTTCTATCGTACCACGGAAACGATGGTGGTGTACTTCTTCCCCCAAAAAAACTACTACTACCCCTTGTCATTTTTCCGCAATACGCTTGTGAGGGCTTGACTGACCGAAGTTATTACAGGGAATATTGATAAGTCGAGTATCTTTTGACCAGAAGATGCGAAAACAACCCCTGTGGGTTGGAACCATCCCCTCCCTGAATAACGAAACATTCCGAAAGTACTGCATAAGGGCTGAAGAACAGTTTCCTCCAGTTTTCGAGGGCGACAATTGCAATACTTTCCCCCACTCTTCTGGAACTAATCCTAAACGAAAAAAAACGGCCCCATGTTCTGATTTTTCCGTACGACGGTTGTGGGGGCTTGACAGATCGGGGGTTTTAAAGGGAATATTGATAAATCGAGTATCTTTTGATCGTTTTTTTTTTTCATTTAGAGGTAGTTTCAGAAGAGTGGGGGAAATTATTGCAATTATCGTGTTACTCGCCCTCGAAAATTCGAGGCCTTTCGCAGTATTTTATGAATGTTTTGTCATTCAGGGAGGGAGTGGTTCCAACCCCCTGGGGTTGTTTAGGCGTCTCCAGTTCAAAAGATACTCGACTTATCAATATTCTCTGTAATAACCGCGATCTGTCAAGTCCTTACAAGCGTAGTACGGAAAAATCAGAACAAGAGGTCGTTTTTTTTTCATTTAGAGGTAGTTCCAGAAGAGTAGGGGAAAGTATTGCAATTATTGTATTACTCGCGTTACTTGCCTTCGAAAACTGGAGGAAACGGTTTTTCAGCCCTTTTGCAGTATTTTCGGAATGTTTTGTCATTCAGAGAGAGGGTGGTTAGAACCCCCTGGAGGTTGTTTTGGCGTCTCCTGGTCAAAATATACTCGACTTATCAATATTCTCTGTAATAACCCCGATTTGTCGAGCCCTCAAAAGCGTACTATGGAAAAATCAGGGGTAGTAGTAGTTTTTTTGGGGGAAGCTTCAACTAATAAATTCATAAGTTTACTCTAATATTACAAAGTTTCACCTCTGTACAGCAATTTATAGCGTCCACTAGAGCCAGATTAAGATTATACGACAACATTGAATGCAAATAGCTTCAGGAACTTGTAGTTCTACTCAAATTTTCAATCCTGTTATTGTATTTGCTCCGTCATGTGATTGGCCTCTAAGTGCACATTATTAATACACCAGAAGCTCAAATCATTAGTTAAAACACTGAAAATATTTCAGTAGGAGCTGGAAACATCAACGAAAGTTATATCTTTCTTCGGCAAAACCGTTCTGCGAAATAAATTTAATTGATACAGATAGCTGTGCTTTTCTCGATAGGTCCATAGTTAAGTCCAGTATCACAAAAAAATACTTTGCGTGTTTCATATCATCTAACATTGCCTTGCTTGCTTCTTTCTCATCATATCCACGTAATTGCTTATTTTTGTTTGCAAGAAATATCGTATTGAACTTTTTTTTGAGAATCTCTTAGTTCCTGGCTATTTCAGGTGCTATCTGCGTCGCTATAACTTTTCTAAGGCTTAGAAGTCTTAGTTTGGTGTTTGAATGTTTATTTTGACAGTCCCTGTGAGCATGACATCCCTCATAGCTGGCTATTTTTTAATGGTAAAATATAATTTTCCCTCAAAACCTTATTGAATTTAACTGACTTCTAGGAGCCTAAATATGAAGTCGAATATGGTTGAGATTTTTTGGTGTTGATCTAAAACGGCACCTATTATAACCTCAGGCATTGGTAGATTACATAGGTAGTTAGGTTGTTATTTAATAATAGTTGGTAGTTTAAGATCCTTTGGATCAAAATATGTGAACATAACTAAACACGCTTTAGTAAATTGTTGCTGTGGAAGAAGATACAGGGTGTCAAAATTACAGTTTTTTTTTCTTTTTTGCAACATCACAACTACTTCTTGACCGATTTTCTCTCAATTTGGTAAGGAAAAATTTTATTAAGCTAAGAAACAATAATTTATGTATCACATGACGCTAGCCCATGGAGGGCGCCTCATGAGCTATATCTGACGATGAATATTTTTTCTCTTTTTTTTTACGTAACTTAGTGGCACTTTTGACCAGAAAATCTCATGCAGAAGTAATTTCTACGTAAAAAAAGGTACACTTGATAGAACTTGATAATTCCAACCGCTTTCAAGAAAACTGCCGCAAGGATTTCAAGAATTCTTTGAAAGCAAACTCAATTTGAAAAAGGCAAACTGTATTTATTGAAAAGTGTGCTTTGGTGACATCTTAGTTCTGTCAGAATGTCAAAATAATGATATTGAACGTAAATGACATAACTAAGACGTCACCAAAGCATACATTTCAATAAATGTCGGGTTGATAGCCACAACAATCGTTCAGTTTGTGATACTAATATGAGATTTGGCATGCTTACAAAATGTTTAGCACCAAATAGATTGTGATATAGTGCCAGTTTTTTTTTGTCACAAGTTTGAGAAAATAATAAAATAGGTGATTTATTACAATACGAGCAAAAACTACTGTTATAATATGTGTGAAAGATTGAAGGTAATGTATATTATATCTGTTAGATATGTTAACAATAATATATCTTAAACATTATGTATATATTTATACAGGGTGAACAAACTCAAGTCGGCAATATTGCCAACTTCTTTATTATTGAAGCTACGAGGTCGGTTAAATTAGTGAACTATTAGTATTTTTCCGCTGATTAACGTGGTGCTAACAGAAAAGAAAGAAGGAAAAAATTGCTAGTCGATTAGGGTATAAATATAAAGGGTGTCCCATTCAAAAAAAATACATTTTTTGAAATATATCGGAAAAGCGATACTTAATTGTTTTTCTGTTAATCAGCGGAATAAATACTACTACTACTAGTTTACTAATAAATTTAACCTCTTAGCTTCAATAATAAAGAAGTTAGCAATACCGACTTGAGTTTGTTCACCCTGTATATATGATTTTTTAGCGCATGAATAAATTAAAAATAATAAGCAAGACATAATACACGTGTTTTATTTTCATCCTTACCTTTATAATAATTTACACCAAAAATTGCTTAGCCCGAAATCTTAGTAAAATGAATCATCTTGTTTTGCACAAACCAGATTTAGGAACAACGTCAATGACGTTGTTGTCGTACTTTCCGAGCTTTTAGTCATGAATCCTGCGAACTTGTTTCACCAGTATCAAAAATGTTAGCATCTTCGGAATTTGTAGATAAAACATTATCAAACATAGAAAGTGTAGGAAAACAGCAATATAGGCAATTTATGGAAGATCGGTTAATTAATCATAGTCACCTCGTATCTGACGTAATAAAAAAAAATAAATTTCCTCTGTTTGACTTCAAATCTTTAAAAGTTTTTAAAAGTTCTAGCAATGTAAAAACGCTTAAAAATGACGTACACCTGTTCGGTAGGCTTTATGTCGCTTGCCAAAACAGGAACGGCGACTTAGAAACATTTTTCAGTCATGAAAACCAACTATATCCTCCGTCACTTTCTGATAATGGTTATATGAGACACGGTTGCTTGCTTAACAGAAACTATATTGCCTACAACAGAATCACCAATATTTACTGAATCGATTTTTGATGGTCCTGTCATCGTCCAAATATTGAAAGTTTGCAAATGCCTATCTTTCAAGAATATTTTAAAAATGTTTTTTTCTCCTACATTCTTAGACAGCTTCAAAATACCCAAAGACTTGATATTGTTTGGGATGTATACAAACCGAACAGTCTTAAACAACAGACCCGGCAAGCACGAGGATCTGGGACAAGATATGTTGTAACCCCTTCAACACCTATTCCATCTCAGTGGCAAGCCTTCTTGAGGGAGGATAAAAATAAGGAAGAATTATTCTCATATATTAATTCAGAAATACTAACGACTGACACCGAAAAAGAGATTATCGTAACTTCTGAAAACTTGGCGTATTCCACTGCTAACCGAGATCTAAAGTTAATTTCTCCCTGTTCCCATGAAGAGGCTGATGTTAGAATTTTACTTCATGCGTTTCATGCCGTTCAGGAGGGTCACGAATCTGTAATGATCCGAACAGTTGACACTGATGTTTTAGTGTTGGCAGTAGGGTTTTATCATGAAATAAAGTCTAAATATTTATGGGTAGCATTTGGCACTGGCAAGAACTTTTCTTTCATACCTGCACATGAAATTGCCGAGGGACTAGGACCACGAAAGTCAGTATGTCTACCAATGTTTCATGCACTAACTGGATGCGACACCACTTCCTCATTTCTTGACAAAGGAAAAAAAACAGCTTGGGCAATATGGGCAAAATTTGATGATTTGGCAGAGGCTTTGCTAGATATAAAAAACGAGTTTAGGGTGGATTCTAAAGTATTGAAATGTATCGAAAGATTTGTCATTCTGCTCTACGATAAAGCTACTCCTATCTGCGATATTAATGAGGCACGCAAATATCTTTTTACGAAAAAACAAAGGCCACTTCAGTCGCTCCCACCAACAAGAGAATCGCTTGTGCAACACGTTAGAAGAGCTGTCTTGCAAGGTGTCTTTCTTTGGAGATAAAGTTTGATCTCAAGTCCGGATATTCCTGATCCTGAGCAATGGGGGTGGAAATTAAATGAAGGTGTTTATAAACCGCTATGGAGTACATCGCCAGAAACTTTGGTAGCTTGTCAAGAAATTCTTTCTTGTAAATGTAAAATTACCTGCAGCCAAAAGTGTTCATGTGCTAGAGCCTAGTTAAAGTGCACAATATTGTGTTTATGTGATGGCGACTGTTATGGAACGGACAGTGAATAGTATTTTAAATTAAAATTAATAACAACAGTTCTTTTTGTTTACTAGTTTACTTGGCAGTAAAATTACACTTAATACATGTATGCAGTCTGTCTAGATGTCCCATTTCCATACCAATAAATGAAAGTCTTAAAGATTTCGAGAACTCTGAGATATGCAACATAGAAAAGTTATCTTTATGACAATAGCATTTTTTAGCATTATTTGTTCAGACAATAGCATTATTTGTTCAGACCTCGTCTTTACCTACAAAAAACATGCAAAAAGGGACACATAAAATTGACAATTACCTAAAATATCACTTAGAGTACGTTTTATAGTCATATATCTCAGAATTTTCGGAATCACTTTGGCTTTCGATAAATTGATGACTAAGATTTTGGAACACACTGTATATTTATTTATTTTTTTATGTCTTCAAATTTTAGTTTTACCGTTTGTTTTGTAAACACTTTATAAAAAGGATAAAAGTTTATGTTATTAAAAGTATTAAATAGACATTTTATGACTCAAGGTCACAACTGTCATTCTTGAAATTTTTTTGGTTGGCACTATATCCCATTGTTTTTAGTACCTTCCGAACTGTCTGTCCACCAAATTTCATCTTAGTATCACAATCTGAACGATTCTTATGAATTATTGAACTTAGCAGGTCGACTAATTTGTCCTTTTCAAACTGAGTTTGTTTTTAAAGAATTTTTGAGATCTATGTGGCAGATTTCTCGTAATTATCAAGTTCTATCAAGTGTAGCTTTTCTACGTAGAAATGACTCTTGCATAAAATTTTCTAGTCAAAAGTGCCACTACGCTTCATAAAAAAACTAGCAAAAATATTCATTATCAGGTATAGCTCATGAGGTGCCCTCCACAGCCTAGCGTGATGTAATACATAAATTATTGTTTCTTAGCTTAGAAAATGTTTCCTTACCAAATTGGGAGAAGATCGGTTAAGAGGTAGTTGAGATTTTGCAAGAAAATAAAAATACAATTTTCACACCTTGTGTGTCTTTTTCCACAGCAACAATTTACTAACGCATGTTTGGTTTTATCCTCATATTTTTGTCCAAAGATCCTATCCTAGAACTGTGGCCTATTATTGATGGACCACCCTGTATAGTAAATTATAACAGGAAGAAATTTTCTTCAAAAAAACGAAAAATTTGCTCATCTAGGAACCTGAAGATGAAATCATGCACGGCTGAAATTTTTTTGTTCCGTATTGACTTAAAAAGGCAACCATTCCGAACCCGGGTATTTGCAATTTCTAAAAAAAATTATTTGGTCCGCCCCTACTGTATATCATTTGAATTTATATTATAGGCTAGGCATATTAAGATTCTCAAAGGAAAGTTTTGCTATAGTTTTTATTTTCTCACCCTCTATGTTTTTTTTGTCGCTGAACACGAATTTGAAATGAACAGAAGATATGTGTCAGCTTGTACATTCATATTAACTACTTCAGACAGGTACATTTATGCTCCAAGTGTGTGATTGTCGTTTTTAGGGAAGGAAATGTTATATACCTTCGTCCTCCTTGTCCACACTTTCTTCGATGGTCTCAACAACCGGGGAGAAGGTGAAGCCCAGTTCGTCCTATACTTCGACGTCCAATGGTCCATCCTCAAGGGTATTTGTGAGATCTGTCTCGATTGTCACGTTGTTGCAGGACCTCTCACAGTTGATGCACAGATTGATGCAATCGAGGTCTGCTTTTTTGCAGCTACTTTTTTTTGCGCAGATCTTGACACATCTGCATGTCACCAGATGCAGCAGTTCGGGAGGAACAGGAGCTTGTAGAGAGGTGATCGGTTCCAGGAAATTTGTTGCCCATTTCCGACCTCAATCTTCGGCATTTTTCTCAACCCCCAGCCATTGCTACACCTGGTGATACAATCTAAAACTGCGCTGTGTGGCTGCGGCAGCTGATGGTGGTAGTGCAGCTATTTTTGATGAGGTCTTGAAAGCTACCTTCTTATAATTAATGTACCTCAGACGGTTTATCGATGGTTCAGTCCTTCTTGTGTAGCCGTACACGTTGACCAGGAATCTCTCCCCTGCTGCTGCAATGCTTTCTGGAGTTGCCTCAGGGTTTTTGGTGAGAGTTTTCACAGACTTCAATTTCCCTTGGTTGTAAGGTGCTGAAGTCGTATCACACCCACTCATTGCGTGAAGAAACATGATGTGTTCTTTAATGGTTTTGTTTTGCAGAGCGTCACAGGAGAGTAGGTGGTCTGTAGGAACGTTTCCCTTTCCTGGTTTCAGGAAGAATATGTTTTCTCGTTGGCAAAGACCCGTGAGGATGACCAACAGGTCGATGCCCTCTCCAACCACCACCACAGTCTCAGTACGTTCAGCCAAAGACAGGGTTTCGTTCACAATGACGGTGGCGGCATCAATTGATTACATTATAGAATTTATATGATATAAAAGCTTGTCGCGAGATTTACCTGTGTAAATCTATTTTATGAAATACATACATTTTTTCTTAGAATTACTTGTGTCAAGATCAAGTTACATATTTTATTCTTGTTTATTTACACAGGTAAATCTCGCGACAAGCCTTTATATCATATAAATTATATAATGTAAATAAATTGATGGGTTCAATTAATTTAAAGTTTTATTTTCTTCTTGCATTGTCATCCAAACTAAACGTGTATGCAAAATTTCAGCTTAATCAGTTAAGGATAACTGTTTTAAAATTCATTTGCAAGATTTACCCTAAACAAACTAACATACATACATACCTAGTAAGTTAAATAAAAGCTTGTAAAATACCATTCGAGTGTTCCTTCCAACATTTTTACGACTTGATCCGCTGACCAGGAGTCTCACGCAAATTTTGGAAATTTAGAACTTTATATTCAGCAATCATGACAATCCATACAAAACACGAATTCATTATAAATCATTTACGATCAACAGTTAAGTATCATAGCAAGGGCGATATCCGCGAAAACGGTGAATTTCACTAGATATGGGAATATGGCCCTTTTTTGGCGCGCTCTAGCGGCGGAATGGTTAGTCTTCCAAAAAAACGTTATATTTGAAAAATGTAGCAAATTTTGTCTACTTTATTGTATAGAGTGGGCTTGTAGAAAAAACGCTTCCTTTCTGAGATTTAGGCCAAAAACTGAAAAAAGTCCCAAAATTTGGGCAAGAAGTGCCAAAAAAACAAAGTTCCGGACCAAATTTTTGCCTGCAAACTTCAAATTCATGTTCAGTGACCCAAAAAACATAGAGGGTAAGAAAATCAAAACTATAGCAAAACTTTCCTCTGAACCCCCATTTTTTTCCTAATATGCCTAGCTTATTAATCTAAATGTGTTATTAAAACATAGTTGTCAGATTCTGGCACCATATATATTCACACAAAACTATGTAATGCAGACCAAGCGCAACTACAAACGAAACCCGCAAAACAGACGTAAATGAACGTAGATTATTATGTGTTTTTGTTCTTTTGTATGACTGAGTTTAATATTTAAAATAACATTCACTGGTACTGAGAATTGTGGGTTTTACATTATTATTTATAACTTCATAGTTTTATTTATTTATTTATTTCAATAGATATATCCTCAAAGAAAGCTTTTTCGAAAACCATAAAATATTAACAAAATAAACATTGTCTGTAAAGATTATATTTACATCCAAAAAATTAATATTAATATTTAATTTATAATAACAAGCAGCATACACAAATCTTATTTATAGAAAATACTCATTTTTAAAAAAGATAAAATTAGACACAGTTTATTTTTGTTTTTATGTTGACTATTTTATATTTGCTTAATTCGATATGGTATATTATAAAAGGGGTTAAAAAAACATATAAAAAATATTAAACGTTTATATTTTATTGGTATTTATTTTATGTGGTTAAACAGGTTTCTTTACATTTTTTATAAACAACATTAACGTCAATATAAACTATTTTTGTCAAATAAATATACCTACAGAATTTAAAGATATACTGATATATGACTCATCCCTCACCAATAATTTATTGCTATTGTGTTTATAAAATCTATTTATAAGTTAATTTAAAAAATGTTCATTACATGCATTTATATTTTCTTACATTCCAGATTATTTCAGTTATTGAAATTTCCAAAAAAAAAAAAACAATAAATATGATAAATTTCGGTGTTCAGAGAAAGACTAATAATAGAACAAATAGAAGTGATATCAAACAGTTAAGCTTAGTCGAGAGAATGACACAATTATCTAATTCTGGTATCTAATGCATATGACATTGATGCGCTTTAAGGCTCTCAACATCTCGCTTTTATTGTCATAGAAAATTTGATTTATTTATTTTCTAGACAATATGTTTCTCATTTTATAGTTTGGTAGAATATCTACACATTTATAAGAAATCACGTAAGCGAAACTTTCATATTGGTAAGAAATTACCTAGTTTTTTTATTTCTATTGACATCACAAGCAGCAAACAGGCACAGGGACAAGAATAATTTCATGAATTCGAGAATTACCTAATTTCGTCTTAGTAACTGACTATGAAGTCATAACTGCTTGAAATTATAAGCTTAAATTATAAAGTACTTATTTTCTATCTAGAAGATACTTCAGAGTATAATGGCCTTGCGCGTGTCAAGAATTATCCGAAACTTCCCTTCAAAATGTTTTAATATGCCATAAACAAATTTAGTTATTCTACCAGTCCAAGTCAGTTTGATTTATAAAAATGCCTTATTAGAGATTTTCGCAAGGTAATAATTTCCCAAATATTGATCATAAAAACGGCCTCTTAGTCATGAACTAAATAAGTGCTTTGGCAGGTTGTAAATTACTGAATTTTACCTTATCAAAACTTAAATGAAGTCGTAGGCATACTTTAGAAAATTGTAGGCACAATTATTACCTTTCGGTAACCATAGAGTCTAAATTCACATCACAAGTCTAAATTACCATCACAAGTGATACAAGATACAAATTAATCTAGCGTACCATAGATGGCGCAATAGACTTGTTCTGACGTTTTTCAGTCTGGTTTATACTTTTTCTACCGTGTGGCACTGAGGAGCCTGGGAAGGCGAAACGCGTCTGCCACTATTGAGAACTGAATGGCTATACAATGGGCTTCAACCAGTTCTCCTGACATTTATTAATTTACTAAGAAACTTGTTAGTCTTCAAAGACAAAATGTAAGTAAAAGTACTGGTGTGAGGTGCCTTCTCTCCAAATTTCATCAAAATCGGTCTACTAGAATCCGAGTAAGAGAAGAAAGTTTTAAAAATGGCTCGTTAACGCGTGTTTGTTGGTTTTTTGAGGTTATGTTAAACTTTTGAACTTTACAACTCCCCTAGTTTTGTTTCTCTTTCAGAAACAAAGATTTTGAGACCTTAGACGTTTTGATAGGACTAATAGAACCAGAGATATTTGAAAAAGAAATTAAAAAAATCAGACATGGCAGTCATTTTGTAAAAAAAGTGGCCTTGGACAATTGAGCGGCAGCTTCCAACCACAATGAATAGCATTTTCCTAACCCATGAGGCCCGACTAATGACTTAAAAAAATTCTTGTTTCGCCTACATCCATTTTCAAAAATTTTTGGCTTAATACGACTCCACATTATTTTAAGATTAAAGATTAAATCAATTATTTTACAAAAAATACTTTTTTCTGAAATCGATCGGCAATGTCTACATTTTCGGCGCAATTTCAGATCGAAAAACGCACAATTCCAGTATTTTAGTCCGTTGCTAAGAAACTATCAGAAAACAGACCGGAAAAGATCCGTTGCCAAGCAACGATCAACAAAACCGTACGGGAAAGTAACATTCTCGTACGGTTTTTTATGTATATTTTAGACAGTAAATAAATACACGCAGACAAACCAACTCACATTAAAATTGCATTTATTAGTAAGCAGTTAGATTGTAATGAAGAAATGTTATGCATTAATAGAAATTCCTTAATTTATAATAATATTGATTGTGATTTCAGAAAAAATAGTATGTGTACTTCGGTGTGAAAGCACATTCCCGGACTTCGATGCTTGTTGGCCTCGGCTAGCGCCTCGGTCAACAATTTGCATCGTCGTCCGGGAATGTATTGCTTTCACACCTAAATACACAATATACTGTTCAGAAACATAATATAAATTACTTTTTTCTTCAAACGTCAGAAAAACATGACATTTGTTAACTAATTTCACGACATTAAAGTTTGACTTGTTAGACGGCTCTGCATTGCCATTAACAACGGAGGTAAAACTACTATTTTCTACTATTGTGTTCAAGTCAAATTTTCTAACTTCAAAATGACTGCGGAAAATGTCACTTTGCCGCCCGTCGGGTAGCAAAGAATTTACCAGACGCCTATTTATATTTACACGATTATTTTTGCAAAAAACAATCTGTTTTGTTTGTTAGTCATGACAACCGTTTGAGCAGTACTTGATCTTTATCATTTTAAATAAACTCTGACAAGTAGCAAATTAAAAAATTTGGAAAGATTGAAGGGAAGTAACTTCACAACTGTAGAAAAAATAGTATGTAACACGCTCAGGGCAAGCTTCGATGCAAAACTCGTATAATAGGAACACTTGCTGCACTTCTGTTCCTACTTTCATACATCGTTTTGCAATAAAGCACTTGCCACAATTGTATTACAATATACTATTTCTGACGCTTTGAGTTGCGCAATTGAGGCGCAGTTTCTTTGAAAAAAAAGTTTAAAATGTCAAGTGGGGGGGGGGGGGGGGGTAATTTAACTCATCCTGTTAATTCTATGTTTGGACTGTATAACACTTAATTGCATTTAATTAAAAAAGTCTGTTTCCAATTAAACTATTTATTTAAAAACTTAACAAAACATGTATATACAAAACAAACTGTGGTGGGTGAATAATTTCTTTTCGATCCATATGGCCCGTACCTCCCTCAAGTGGTCTTTTCACAATATCCACGTTGCCATATATATTGCATAAAGGCTAAAAGGAAGTTAAAATTACTTGACATAGTAAAATAGACATTATGGCCTTAACACATCCTTATATTTCATGTCCAAGATGCATTTCATTCCTATTAAACTTATACATACCAAGCTTGTGTACAGTTTAATACTAGAAGTTTAGTTTCTAATTATTCTCTCATTATGTCAGTCTCTACGAAATGTATGGCACTAACAAGGTGTCGCCCACGGCCAAGTTAATCTCTTTGCGAAATCCAACTTAGTCCCCTCATAGAAGTTCATTTAAATTTATTACAATATTGAATAATAGAGAATCTTGGATTTTGAAAGAAACGCTTTGTAATAGATTTTCTGGATAAACATTTCTTTTCCACTTGTTCCTCAAATCAGGTGTGCTCAAAAATAACAATTTTTAGAAAAAACTTATTTTTTAATCGATCTCATAAAATTTAAAAAAGGAGGAGTTTCTCAATTCGACCCATATGTATATTTTTTTTATACCGTACGTGTAATGGCAAGTTAGACATGGGAAGTAAGAATTGCAACATCGCGTGTGCCAGTTGACTAAAATGAAATAACAGAGCTGGGATACTTCAGTAGTCGAGTGCGGACAGGCGGGTATTGCTGTTGCTGGGTTGTCATATCTCTCGCGCTACGTGGATGTACATGTCTAATCCGCAATTACACGCACTGTATTTGTTCTTTGTTATTACTTATAGATTCGGTTAAGCGATTTCTATGAAACTTTCTCAAATTGTGAAGCATGACTTGACGGTGGTGTCATATTAATTTCATCAAGCTACGTCTAGTATAAGGTGAGCAAAAATTGCATACAAAATTTTTTAGTAGAATGTATTCGAGAACATAGCGAAGTCGCTACTCATAACTTAATTTTGTGATAAAAAATTCAAATTCCGTAGGAATTGCATTAAAATTGGTAATTAGGTATTTTAGAAGAACGCTGATAACGAATTAAGAACTCAAGATCCAATATGGCTGAGTTAATTGCAATATTTTTGCAGGTTTACATGAAATTTTTTTTTCTGATAACCAGCTTAATGTTAAAGCTTAAAAAGTCAACGATGGATATTTTAATTTTAAAAGGAAGTAAGAAACAATTGTGTTAAAGGGTTTTTATTTTTTTATCCGTTTGTTGGTCACCTAAATATGATAAAATCACAAAATGCTATTAAATTTAGTGGTGCATTTTTGAGAACGGGTTAAAAGGAGTGATTTCTTCAATATAACTTAAAAACTATATAACTCAAAAACTAAGCGGAATTCAAACATTACAATTAATTGCAAGAAAATTGAATTTCACATCGAAATAGTTTTTTTGCAATTTCGAAAAAACTAATTGGAAACTTAAGTGGAAGTATAGTAACGACAAGAAAGTTTTTTTAAATTTTTATTGTTCAAATAGGCTTAGAATGTCACGAAACGTCGAGATTTTAAGTTTGACTAAAAAAAAATTTCTGTCTGTCGGTCTGTCTGTAACTTTTTTTGTGCGCAAGTTTACTCTGGAACCGTTTGAGATATTGACTTGAAATTTGGTACAAATATGTACTTTAACGAGATCTAGAACTAGATTATATTTTCATCTTGTTCCGTCGAAGGGGGTAAATTCGGGTAAATTTGGGGAAAACAGGTAAATCAAGCAGGTAAGAATCCATAAAATTGGTATTTAGTATATACAAGAGAAGCTAAGGTCTCAAAAAAAAAATTGGCACTAGCCCCCCCCCCCATTACCACCCCCACCTCATTATTAAAGGGGATGAAAATAAATTGTGATTTAGTGTGTGTACAAGAACCAGAAACCTTAAAATGTTTTTTTACTTCATCCACCGTTAAAATGACCTTTGGTAAAGGTTGTACGATGAAAATTGACTAAGATATTGCCAAAGTTGGCTATTTTTGTCGTTTTTTACCGCTTTTGCTTATATACCCTTTTCTTTACAAATATCAGTGAAACTTTTTTATTTTTATTGAGTACAAAGCAAATAACCTTCACAAGCTGACTCCGCAAAATTACATGGGCAGCAAGCATATTTACAAATGCAGCAGTGGCAAGGAAAGATTTTAAAATCCATGCAATGGGGTTGGAAGGAAACAAAAATGGATGCTCACACCACGCACCACGCACTAAGCTCGAGCGGAGACCTTGTGGATATTTGAAAGGCTGCCGTGGACTGCGGTTGCAGGAAGTTGGGTATTAAATGCTCCATTTTTTGCAAAGAATGTACAGTAGTCAACTGCGAAAACGCAAATGGGCCAGGCATATCTGAAGAACACATCGATGAAGAAATTGATTTTCAAATCGACAATTGTAATTTTGTTGAAGAGACATCAGCTTAACTCTTATATACATAAACTGAAAAAAAATCATGTATTGTTCCATTTTTAATTTGCAATAATTATTAAAATAGACAAATTAAAATAAAACATGTTAATTATCGCTCAATAACCTTAAAATTGCGTTATACTAAATGGCAATAAAGTTTTTCATTGATAACTGTAAAGAAAAGGGTATATTAGCAAAAGCGGTAAAAAAAAAACGACAAAAAATAGCCAACTCTGAACGGCAATATCTCAGCCAATTTTCATAGTAGAACATTTTTTCACAGCTCATTTTAGCGGTTGGAATCTTTACGTTCTTTTCCCTGAAGAAATCATCAGGCAATTTTATGGGAAGACAACCAAAAAGAACTCTGATTTTATGAATTCTAACTCGAAGAGATCTTTTAATATTGAGTAAAAAATCATAGAATCGTGGAATGTCCGGTTTAAGTTCAACCTACGTTAAAAGTAGTTCTAAGGGAGGAAAAAGCTGACAAAATTCTTCGTAAACAAACAAATAATGTTCTAGACGTAATAGTTTCTAAAATGTGCCCTTTTAAAAAAAGCAGTTTTTTTTAATTTTTGGCCCAAAAATAGTACTTTTCAGACTTTTCAAAGACCAGTTGTTCCTAATAGTCATAGGTAAAAATGGTTAAAGCTGATTCCAAATACATTCAATTTTCTATGAATTAACAAAGATAAACAACCCCCGTTCGATTCTCGAACCTGTCTTTCACGATTAGAGTTTTTCGAAGATAACTCTTTGTAAATGCATCCAACATAAAATGAATAGAATTAAAATGGGATAAAATTCTGCGTAAAACTATAAAAAAAAATATGTTTTAATCCTAATGTTTCCAAATAGCGCCTTCTCGAAGAATCCCTGTCCAAGATTTATTTTTACAATTAATTATTTCTTATTTATTTTCTTTTGTCATGATTAATGAAATTGTAAAAATAAATCAAGAATAGGTTTATAAATAATGAATGAATGTTTCTATACTCTACTGATGAGAACTAACGAGTTCAAAAAAACTTGTACAACTTTTCTAAAGCTGAAAGAGAATGTAATGTTCAATAATTGTTGTGATTGATTGAATTTCAATAAATGATTTAAATTGTTTCAATACATTTTTTGCCATAGAATGCTAGGAATCCTATCATGTAATTCAATATTCCGTCAGTATTAGTTAGAAGAGTAGTTGTTTTGATTGATTCTCCAATGATGAGTGTTTTAAAGTGTTTTCCTATGTAGTATATTAGCGTGACCAGATTTAGGTACCAATGCAGAAAGTAGATAATTTCATAATAAATAAAAAAATGTGAACGACTGCACATAAATAAATGATTTAAGTATTTTCAATATATTTTTTTGCTTTAAAATGTTAGGGATCCTACCATGTAATTCAATTCTTCGCCAGTATTAGCTAGAACTAGAAGAATAGTTGTTTTGATTGGTTCTCCAATAATGAGTGTTTTAAAGTATTTACCTAACAAGTATATTAGCGTGCCCAGATTAAGGCAACAATATACAGAAAGTAGGTAATTTTATAATAAATAAAAAAGTGTGTAAGTTGTGATTTGTTTAATACCTAAATAATATTCTCTAATCCCTATCCAATTTTTAAATCTTTTTAGCTCGAAAATCGTAGCTTTCTGATTTCTTGGTATCCAGAGTCCTGCAACAAGCTAGGGCTTTAGTAAAATGTAGAATAATGGAGGACTTAGAGAATCACCCTAAAAAACTCCTTTCATAAATGCCACCTGCTTCAAAGCATTGCAGCTGTTCACTATTGGTTTTAAGTAGTTCAAGGCATTTTAGCTTCTCTAACAGTAGCTGGTGAGACGTTGTATCGAATAACTTGCGATAATTCACATAAGTCGATAAATTTCACATGTACTGCTCGGAATTCCATGTAACACAGTTGTTTGTCGGCAGATTTCTCTTCTTACCATGCTGTTGAAATGTCTACCGAACCAACAGACTCCAGTATCGTAGCGCATAAGCTACGCGTAAATATTTTATATCAAGTATTAAGGTAAGTGATCGGTTTATAATTGTTCAAATCAGATAGATTTCCAATATTGGGAATTGATATTGTTCGACAAATCAATTCGGAATTGCCTACACCTCTTTCGGACGTGAGTTGAAAACTCGGACGATCGCTGAATGGAAATCGTTTCCAATTATTTATGCCATCTAGGCCAGAGACAGCAAAACATATTATTCTCTTTAATCATAGTTTTTACGAGTATAAGAGATATTTTTGTATTTATTTTGATTTTTTGGTTGTTATTCGTAGTGTTAAACTATTAAAGGATAAAACTTTTATTTCATGAATTTCCATTTTTCACCGGACTTTTTAAATTTCTGTCAGCAATTATAGGACCCCGTAAAAAATGCTTCAAATATTGGCAAATATTATAAATTAATCATGGTTATATATATCTTTTCATATATGCATGTATTCTATGTATGATTAACCATTGAATATAGGAGGTACGATTTATATTCTCATGTAATAAATGTTTCCACACCTTTTAAAATTTTAAGTTATTTACATTGTCTGGATATATTTTATATTCACGTATAAAAACATAATCTAAATGTTAACATCTTGTCAAAACAGCTTCGCGTACACATCGATTTATAAATAATTCATCTACATTATTATTTAGAGAGAGATGAAATGATGTTCTCTATTGTTATAACACAAAAAATTAAAAACATAGTAATGGCAAAATATAATTCCATAAAAAAGATATAATTCTTATAAAACTAGGTATTGTTACACATTTATATAAAAACTTCAGAAATATGTAATCGTTTTTGGGAAATCACCTGGAAATAATTGTAATTTTATAATTTTATATACAGTGTGATAAAAAAACTCCTCACTTCCTTGTAAAAAAAAATCTCCTTTGAACTCTTTCCTTCTTACTCAAAAACGCATTTGAAAATAAAAATGCAAAAGGTTTTTCCCCTCCCACAAGTTTGTTTATTTGAAAAAATAAAACAAATTAATCAGTCAAACACTGTTGGTAATAGCGAACAAATTCCATTTTGGTTTTTCAAAATCGACAGGGAAAACGGTTATAGGGGTTGAATATTTAACATTCCCTACGCCCCCCCCTAATTGGCCCACCACCCCCGTCCTCCGGCTCCATCAATTCTTATCTATTTTATCTATCTCAAAAAAAAAATTTCGTCCCCTAACTCCTTTTCGTGAAAGAGTTAAGGAATTACTTCTTTGCATATTAGTATTACGGCAAAAAATGCGTATTTCCAGAAAAAGATTTCACGAAAAGTTACCGTCCGATTTGAACCAGATTAAGCGCTTCCGCGAGATCTTCAATTTTTAGTTCAGCATTTTTTTTCGTCAAGTCAATAATAATGAAGTTATCGTGGAGAAACGTGTTTTTGCGAATTTTTAATGCGAATTCCTCCACCATCCCGTGTGACTAAGCTAAACTAACTTGATAACATGATAAAAGAGAACGCATGTAACCGAATTGTCAAAAAAGAAAAAACAATAAAAAAAAAGTTGATTTCAAAACTCCTCTTTTTCTCTCCAGATCCACTTCATTATTACACCATGCTTCGAAAGCTCACCATTTAAACTTTAATTAGCAGTTTGTCTGTATTAGGGATCGACCGATATGATTTTTATCTATCTCTTATTTCTAAAATCTGAAAATTTACGGTAAAAACCGCTCCCCAAGGAATCACTACTTTCACATCCAGATTTTTTATCTAAGTCACTCACAACGAAAAAATTTTGTATGTGGAAATAATTGTTTATGGAACTTTAATAATATAATATTTGAAATCCTCTACCCCAAAAACCCATAAAACGATACCCCACATCGGTAGCGGGGTGGGGTGGTGATAGGGGGTGGTAGTGGAGGTGGATGAAGTAAAAAAACATTTTGATTTTTCTGGTTCTTGTACACACCCTAAGTCACATTTTTTTTTCATCCCCTTTAATAATGGGGGTGGCTAATGCCAAAATTTTTTTTGAAACCTTGGCTTCTCTTGTATATACTAAATACCAATTTTATGGACTCTTACCTGCTTGATTTACCTATTTTCCCCAAATTTACCCCAGTTTACCACCCAACCCTTCGACGGAACAAGATAAAAATATAATCTAGTTCTAGATCTCGTTAAAGTACATATGTGTACCATATTTCAAGTCAATATCTCAAACTCTTCCAGAGTAAACTTGCGCACAAAAAAGTTACACAGACCGACAGACAGACAGAAAATTTTTTTTCGCTCAAACTTAAAATCTCGACGTTTCGTGACATTCTAAGCCTATTTGAACAATACAAATTTTTTAAAAAATTTTTATCGTTACTATACTTCCACTGGATGTGGAAGTAAAAATTAAAGTATATTTTAGATACCTATCTTTAATAATAAATTTTTAGCTAGAGGTAATTTCTATGGGCAAATGATGGTGTTTATTTGTGAAACAGGTAATTTGTCGAATTTCTATGACGTTAGCCTCATAGCTAATAGATGACGATTTTAGAAAACAATAAAAATATGAAAATTTCTATAACCACTGATATTTGGACCCGCACACATAATAACAAACTATTTTTTATCTTTCACTGCTCATTGGATAGACTTCAAGAAAACTGAAAGGTGTTCATTTATATTGTCTTGCAAATATTTTCCAGGCACACATTCAGGTTTAACGATTGCCCAGAATATGAATAGAATGCAAGAATGAAAATTAAATTGCAATCAAGTCCTTCAAGTCCTTCTAGTTTTGGCTCACAACATGATAAAAGGTATCGAAGAAGCTAACTAATACATCAACTAACACATTGTTTTATACATACATTCCAATTAGTGATACAGGATTCAATTGAAAGTCAACGATCCATAATAGAGTTACTGGGAAAAGCGAGGCGTTACATTTCAACCATTCCTCATTGGCTTGCGATACATTAAAGAAAATTCAGAAGCAACTTAATATGCCAGAAAAAACTTTAGTTCAAGATATAGCAATACGATTGAACTCAAGTTATTACATGTTCGAACGTTTGGGCGACCAAAAAAATGCTTTACATTTGATCATGGTCGATGGAGATTCTGCAGTTAGTGAAAAGGCCCTGATATTTTACCATGAGAACTAGCAAAAAACTTACTAAACCTATTAAAACTCTTTGAAGAGATTACTAAACTTGCCAGTAAGTCGAATGTATCCATATCTGAAATAATACCACTGATTAAGACTCTCTCAAATTATCTAAGTAAAGCTGACGTTAATTTTTCTGGAGTCCAAACAATGAAAAATGAGCTAAAAATTAATTTGAATAAGCGATTTAACGAATCTTTTACTAAAAATGTTCTCGTTTTTGCAACATCATTGGATCCTAGATTTAAGAAATGTTTCTTTGAAGATGCTTTGTAGCAAAGTACTTATAAAGAAATAAAACTAGAGATTATAAGGAATAAGTATATGATGATTCAGAGATTGTCGATGTTGGTAGTCCGGATAACAATGATGACTTTCCGTTGACAAACATTGCTAGACAATCTTCAAACAACGATAACGTCGATAACTAGAGTAATAATAATGATGTTGCTCATGACATGTTTTGGCGCACTTATAAAGAGTTTACGGGTGTGGGAAATAAAATAAATGAATTAAGCCCAAGTAAAATTACAAAGCAAGATTTATTAATTAAAATTGAAAATCAAATTCAAATATACATAGAACTAGCTCCGATTGCTAGAACTGAAGATCCTTTAGCTTGGTGGGCCAACAAGAAAGAAATATTTCTCTTCCTGTATCAATTAGCCGTAATGTATTTAGCACCTCCACCAAGTAGCGTTTACAGCGAACAATTATTTTTTCAGCTGGTAACGTTTATGAATCTGCAAGAAGCCGATTAAATCCAGATCGAGCAGAAAGTCTAATCTTATTACATTATAATTTACCTAAACTCAACTTTAAATACTAAATAATTAAACAAATATTAATAGCATTACGTTTTTACTTGTTTTTAACCTTGAAAATTAAAAAAAAAGTATTTTTTGACCGGAACCGATATCGCGCAGATATTACATCCAATATCGGTCGATACCGATAATCGCCAACAACGCCGATATGGCCGATATACCAATATCAATATCGGTATCGGTCGATCCCTAGTCTGTATTACCATAGGAATAGGGAATGCTTTCCAAAATAAGAATCGGTGTAACAATATTCACAAATTTATTCTTTATCAATAGATTTCACAACTACCAAAATGAACTTAAATCCAAGCCAATTATTGGATGTTATTTCTAAATGACGTAAACAGCCTCAGGTGACCAATAGCCCCTATCTATTAGAAAAGATGTTATTTAATTTCCCAACATGGGAATCCACGCGTTATATTCAATGTTACTTTAATTGTCAACTTGACAGTTCATCATTTCTGATGCACACTGGCTTTGAAATTATTAATTATAATTATTGCCGCTGATCACTTAGCACATATTTAGTGACGATAATATTAAAATATAATAAAAATAAGAAAGAGTTCTAGACTCCAGCCATCAACAGTTAAGTACCGTACCATTACTTATGAATCACCCTGTATATTTAATATCAATTATTGATGTTTTATTAATATTACTTAAGGTCAGCTAGGCTGTAGAAGCACCACAACATTCTGCAATAGAAGTGTAAATAGTTCATATGCTATTATATTACGAGTGGTTACTAACTTCGTACATTAATGTAAAGGATCATGGTACAGTTTTAATGGGAGATAATAGCTGTAAGTGAAACTGATAAAACCGAAAATCATTAATGCTACTAGCCAGAGGCTTTCTTAACTTTATTCATATAAACTATAACATTGATGCTAGATCGAAACCAGAAACCAGGAACCCATAACATTCATTGAAATGTTTACTGTATTCATTTCATTTAAAAACTATTATGCGATCATTATCCCACGCTTCAGTATTATATCTCGAGAATGGGAAGGGACAGAAAAATAGAATGGGTAGTTACAAGTTCACTTGGGCTGCACAACAAGGCTAATTGGTAATTTTATCATCACGATGCTGGATTTTGTGACGTCAAATAAATACAATTTTGAGCTAATTTTCATTAAATGAGTTCATACCTAAAAAATTATTAAAATGTAAAATTTCCTATATGTTTCAACAATCATCAGGGTTTATCAGAGTGAATTTTTTCATGGAGAATACTATTCTCCAAAAGATCCGTTTTGGCTCATTTTGACAAAAAGTAGGTCAAAATATGCAGACTATATTTGATGATTGTTACTTGAATGTAAAATACTGTCAGCTTGGGAATAAAATTATTATTAATAGTAGTTAAGTAGTGAGAGAATGAGACCAAACCCGTCAGTAGAGTAGCAATCAGAGTTCTGTGTGACGTCATCATTCCGGAAGCCCCGCGGGGGCGCGCAGGTGCTAGATGATAGATCCTATTATCTAGGTTGTAGTGTGAGGTGGGATCTTCTTAGATGATAGGTCCTAGGACCTAATGGGAGGGGGGAGATGGGAGATCCAATCCCTGAGCTTAGATAAGAGATTATATCTAAAAGGACGTGGCTAAGAGTATACAGGGTGTGTCAAAAATAAGATGGCTGCCGTTTATTGTTTATAGTTATTGGCGAATAGTATTGCATGTTTACGTTAGAGGGCGTTAGAGGTTAAGAAAATGGCTACAGACATCCATCATTGAGTTTAAATAGACAAGTCTTATATATGGAATAAATATTCATCTACTTCAATACGTAAATTTTATATTTGAATGTTAAAACTGTGACCAAATGCAGAGACGTTATCGGATTCCAGGAAATTGTTAATGTAAATAAATGCGACTGTCTACAGCTATATGTATATTTAAAACGCGATTAATTGTCTTTAGATAACAGCATCCGGCGGTTATAATACAATGACTAATAAGTCACGTGATCCATTATAAGGAGCGTCTCAGGGTTTGGAGAGAAATAATGTAAACAATGAAATCATCATATTTTTTCCCATATTTTTCTGCTTACTCGATACGAAAAGTGGGGGTGGAATACAGCATAAAAGTAAAGACCTGAGATCGCTGCATTCATTCACAATCTTAAAGTCGATATATATATACAAGCAGCAGCAGCAATGTCTTTCGCAAAAATTAATGTTGAAGCTCATGTCACGCCGTTCATGAAAATCTATGAGCTGGAAGTCGATAGAAAATATAAAGTGCTAGATATATATAAAGCACTTTCACCATATGGTATCCAGGTCCAAGTAATCCTCGAAAATTGTAAAGTGAGTCTACCAGCCAGATACTCACGCATTATTTCTGATGATGATATGGTAACGCTACAACAAACCATTATACTAAAAGAAGTGTACTTAGTATATAGAGGGCTAGCAGGCACGACCACTAACATCGAATTCATCGAGTCCTAAAGATGGATCCCGAAACATATAAGAAGAGGTTACAGCAATTTATGAACAATTTAAAATTACTCAGAGAAGACGTTAAGTACGTTGAAGTTTTACGTACATTTCAACATGTCAGTATCCAGCCGAAGAAGTCCAAGAACAGTTCAGTTCAGCGAGGACGTTAAAATTCATCACATTTACCATTGGAGCTATGCCCATAGAACTGCTAGATGTGGTAACTGGATGCAAGACGCCTGCGATCGAGATCGTTTTCAAATTAAAATATTACGATACGCTCAAATAATTAATCCAGTACTTGAACATAAATATTCTGTTATTATATCACAAAACATGTAACCTCTTTCTTATATGTATTAATAAATTAATTTAAAAAATGGTTGACTATTATTACCCATTTCCTAATAAAATGAAGAATTCAGATTTTTTTTCAAGTTTATTGTAACGAAAATGTTCATGCTACATTTTATGTCTTTTTTAATGTCGAATTTAAATATGCAATCAAAAAAATTAAATCTTAAAAAATAAAGCCAGCCCAGGCAAAAAATGAAAAAATTCATATTTTTCAAGTTTATTGTAACGAAAATGTTCATGCTACATTTTATGTGTTTTTTAATGCTGAATTCAAATATGCAATCAAAAAAATTAAATCTTAAAAAATAAAGCCACCCCAGACGAAAAATAAAAAAATAATTTAATTTTTATAATATATTTTATTTATCTGAACGCATAATACAGTAATAAAGCTTATATATGTACATGGAATACATAACCTATAAAAATAATAGCAATAATAATAATAATAATAATAATAATAATAATTAATATAAGTGCATAAAAATTAAACAATGCTACTTTTTTCAATCCAACTGTTATGGGAACTGTCAAATCCAAGCCATTTAACGAAAACCTTATTTCCTTTCTTCCTTAAAACTTTCTCAACGAGATACATGTTTGAATGTTTAACCTTCTGCAGTTCTTCAGTATAGAAGCATCCTTCTATTGGTTGTTTCTGTGCATCGGTCAGTAAGTATGTTATGGGGCTGGTGTAATTAATTTTTGAAATAGTAAATATTTCATTAGACCAATTAGGAGTATAACCTTTATCGAACACGCCTCTGTACTTGCTTATTCTCACATGATCGTTAATTTTAAATTTAGGTAATTGCGAGTATGTAATTGTAGGATAATTGTAAACGGATTTCAAGAGTATTTTTTCATTCTTTTTATTTACATCTACAGGTTTCATGCCGATGGTACGATGCCTAGTATTATTATATTTCTTAATAATATCAGCAAGTAAATTATACCACCGAAAAGAACCATTTATACTAAATTCTTTATACATCATAGATTTTATAGTCCTATTTACGCATTCGACTACTGAACATTTTTTAGTGCTATACGAAGAATAATGATTAATTTTATATTTTTTCATTAATTTTTGAAAATTAATATTATAAAATTCGGTTCCATTATCAGTCTGTAAATTGACGGGGATTCGTTTATCTGCGACTAATATTTTTTCCATAGCTCGAGTAACATTTACGCCAGATTTAGATTTAACTGGTTCAGCCCATACGTACTTTGAAAAAACATCAATTACAATGAGAATATATTTATAATTTTTATTGTAATTAGCATATGGAATCATTTCGACTAAGTCAGCCTGAAGCAATTCATTTAAACCTCTAACTACGACTTTTCGTCTCTTAAAGTTAATTCTAGCCGGCTTATGTATTTCATTAACAATATCTCTTTTTATAGCAGACATGTTTACAGTTCAACAATAATTTACATACTGTTAAATTAATCCAGCGGTTCGATTATTTTACTTTCTAATAGTTCCTCTAAAATTCTATTTATTTCATTCGTATGACTTGAATTGCCTGCCTCCTGTGAAGCTATCAAAAGCCTAAGACGATCGACGAGTTCATTAGGATCGTCCCAATATACGTAATCAATAGCATTATCGGTGACTTGCATCATTAATTCGCCGCCTTTTACTTTACCAGGAGCACGTTGCCGAGGTTCGCGAGCGTAAAGCATCGGTTTAATAATATGCAGGTACTTCCAGCTCTTACTACCAGACTTTTGCTTTTCAGAATCATAATTTCTCTTATGTGCGCTAGTCCTTTTTACAATATCAATGTACTGTTTCTTATCATCATAGTTATAGTGATGCGAACGTTTTTTAAATAGTAATTCATAAAGACCGCGAGTGCCCTGATACTCTTTATTATTTATTATTAAATTGTCACCGTCAAACTGAATGACAGAATTTCCAATATAATATTTATCTTCTTCGGGATTATATCGTACACCATATCGAAAATCATGTGTATTTTCAGTATCATGCATCATCTCAGATATATACGTTTTAGGCAGATCGCTAAATTTCTCAAGATACTTCTCATCTGACTGGTCGCCTTCTTCAGAGTCGACAATCGACGGTGACGGTGTAATATTAATATTTTTTTCATCCTCTGAGGGTTCAGACTTTTTCTTAATGTTTAAATTCTCGTCCGTCTCAAGCTTGATATGTTTAGCTATTGAATGTAAAGGTGCGGTGATTGGGGCAAAAGACTTTTCGATTTGCAGATCGTGCATTTTGAGTGCCTCTAATTTGCGCTTTACGGCTTTCCGAGCTTCGATAATTTTATTAGTAATGTCCATGTCGACAGGTGCGTCAGATAACATGTGTAATTATCAACTGATTGAGATAGTAAAATCACAGGTATATATACTCGTCAAACCCCTTTCTGTATCGGCCATGTTTAATATCGCTATCTTTATCTATCACTAGGAATCCGTATTTATCTTTCCAGCATAACGAGCACATATGTTTGAAATCCTCAAAGCTCATATCGGTATTAACGTGATCGGAATATACATGTCTAAGATTCATGTCATCCTGCTTGAATAATATCAGTAAATTTGCATTGTCTCTTATCAGATGTTTTGGAATGCGGGTATAGGTCTGACAGAGATAGAAGCTGTCTATCTGTTTATGCCGTCCCATGCTAAAGTAGTCACGCATCACACTTTGATTGTCGCAAGCTACGTCATCAAATATAAAAATGGAATTAATTTTAGCTTGCGCAGGCGTCATTATTACATCGCTATCCTTGAATTCATGATATCCCACGATCGAGCCGAGTACTTTTCTAAGATATTCATATTTAGGCTGGTAGAGAGATTTCGAGTAGACGTAAACATTCTTGAAACGCAAGCCGTGTGGATGAGTCAGCAGGCTTATCACGATGTTTGTTTTCCCACAATTTGAAGGTCCGCAAATGATACACCTGATGCTGTCGGGTAACAGAGGACCATGTCTACTATCTTTTTTCACATGACTATCGAAATCGAGATTATCGATTTTCAGACTGTTACCTGTCTTGATGAAACGCATGATTGACACTGAGGTATTTCCACCAGGAGTTTAAGTATAAATAGCTTTCGGTCACCTGTAACACCTCAGTCTACTATTACATGTGATAGAGGTAACATGGCTGTAAACGCTCTCATAAATAAATTACCTTTCGAAGCCCATATCCCTGGCTATCGTTTCTGCGGCCCGGGTACTAAATTAGAAAAAAGACTGGCGCGAGGAGATCGCGGAATTAATGGTCTAGATGAGGCGTGTCGTGACCACGACATACAATATTCTAAAGTCAATGATGTGAAAGGACGGCATATTGCCGATAAAGAATTGGCAAAACGTGCTCTGAAGCGAGTATTTGCTAGGGATTCGTCCATCGGAGAAAGAGCGGCAGCAGCCGGTGTAGCAGGCATCATGAGTGCTAAAGTTAAATTAGGCTTGGGATGTAAAAAAAGAAAATGTGGCGGTACGATGACGTTTAAAAAAATATCCAATAAAATTCGTAAACTAGTACGTGGAGCTCCCTCTGTCGGGGATGCTATTAAAAAGGCCTCTCGTGCAGTACAGCGTATTAAAAAAGATAAAAAAATATCACCGATGGCTGCTCGCGTTATTCCTATACCGAAGACGGATGGCGTTCTACCGCTAATACCAATATTTGCCGGACTTAGTGCTCTGGGAGCGCTAGCCGGCGGATCTGCAGGTATAGCGAAAGCTGTAAGAGATTCTCAGGCGGCAGCCTCCCAGCTTAAAGAATCTAAACGTCACAATCAGGCTATGGAGAGTATCGCCCTAGGTAAGGGACTCTATCTTCGTCCCTATCGAACGGGACTTGGACTATACATGAATAAAAACACCAACAGCAAGTGACTAGTAAAATTACCAAATCGAGCGCTCACCGACGTGGATCTGAAAAAATATGTTAAGATGTTAAATATACCTAATTTTCGAGGAATATTTATGCGAGACCGACTACCTAAACGCGTACATAAAATTGAGACGGGCATTGTGAACTTGGATAGTGATAGCGGTAATGGTACTCATTGGACTGCATACTTTAAGAACGGTTCGAAAGCCGTTTATTATGATAGTTTTGGTAATTTACAGCCTCCTCTCGAATTAATAAAATATTTAAATTGTTCTATTGAATACAATCACAAGCAGTATCAGTCTTATGACACAGTAAATTGTGGACATCTGTGTTTACAATTTCTATATAATGCGTCATGCTTTTAAGTCACGTTCATTCTCAGAGCTAACCTTGAAGCCGCAACATGTCTTGTACGTTTACATTATCCGGCAAATCATCTAATTTAACCGCGCACTTTTCCCCACCCATAGACCTTGAAGACGGCGCTGAATATTCGCTTGCTTTAATAAATTTCGAGGCGTATAACTCCATACCGAACATAGACGCTACAAATAATCATATATATTATGATACAGACGATAAGTTTATAAAAATTCCGGAGGGCTCGTATGAAATAGAAGATATAAATAATTACGTAAGAAAGCATTTTATTCTGAATCATGGTAACGATAGTCATATTTCTATAGTATCCAATAAAAATACGTTAAAAGTGGAAATAAAATCCAATAAGATGATAAATTTTGAAAAGGCCGGCGGTATTGGCAGTTTGTTAGGATTTACATCTCGTCGTCTAAAACCGCTCGAGAAACATATATCTGATTTCCCGGCAAAAATTCAAAAAGTAAACGCTATATGCGTGGAGTGTAATCTCATCACGGGCAGTTACATGAATGATAGATCTGTACACATTATTCATGAATTTTTTCCTAGCGTGCCTCCCGGCTATAAAATAATAGAGTGTCCCGCTAATGCAATTTACCTGCCGATTAATAAGAGGCATATAGATAGCATATCAATTAAGATAGTCGATCAAGACGGTGATCTTGTTAATTTCCGTGGCGAGGTCATCACGGTAAGACTGCACTTGAAGAAGAATGGGTCTTAGTTTCCGAAATAGTTTAAAAGGAACACCTGCTCGCGCTCGAAACAGTTCACCTGTAACCTTCAAGGTGTTAACATCTAAAAATAGACGTTTTCTTTACTCTCTCGGTTACAAAGTGCTAATATGAATCCGAATATTTTAAACGTGTTTGAGAAGCCTACGTTTGAAACCGCGATAACTAATTTTGAAAATCATAGTCATGGACCATATTCAATCAGAAATTTAAATAATAACGACGAAATTCGTATACCCATTCAGCAGCAGGATGTGTATACTGCGCCGTATGCTAGTTCGCTGTATATGCGGGGCCGGTTACTTAAAGAGGATGGTACGGTTTCGAACACAGCGGTCTTTGATAAAATGGGGTTATTGTATCTGTTTGACGAGATACGATACGAAGTGAGCGGTAAAATTGTGGACAGCAGTAGAAATCCAGGCCTCGCGACTGTTATGAAGGGATATGCATCATTCACTCCGAATGACGCGAATCACTTAGAAAATGCTGGGTGGACTGATGTGGATGATAATTTTGCAGACGAGAACGGTTACTTTGACGCATGTATACCTTTAAAAATATGTCTGGGGTTCGCAGAGACCTTTGAAAGAATTATTTTAAATGTCCGTCAAGAGCTGGTACTCGTTCGCAGTAGTATTGATACAAACGCAATCATAAATCTTGTAGCCGATGAAAAGATTAAAGTAGAATTGGAAATCGTTCAATGGCGTGTACCACACGTGACTGTATCTGACGTTGAGCGATTAAAATTAATGAAATATCTAGAGAGGAATATCGATTTGCCTGTACCGTTTAGAAGCTGGGAATTACATGAATACCCCATGCTGATGGAATCGCAGACGCATACTTGGAATATTAAAACTTCGTCTCAGTTAGAGACACCGCGATATATTATTTTCGGCCTTCAAACGGGTCGTAAAAATGCAGTCGCTAAACGTATGAGTGAATTTGATCACTGCGAGTTGACTAATTTTAAACTTTTTTTAAATTCGGAATCATATCCCTATGATAACTTGAATATTAATTTTGAGAAGAATTTCTGTGCTACTCTGTATAAAATGTTCTGTCAATTTCAGAAATCTTATTATGAGAAAGAAAATGAACCTCTGCTTACTAAATATAAATTTAAAACTAAAGCTCCTCTGGTAGTTATCGACTGTTCGTGTCAGAATGAGGTTGTAAAGTCGAGTGCAGTGGACATTAGGCTGGAATTTAGCACTAATAAAAATATTCCGAAAGACACTGCTGCATATTGTCTTATAATTCATGATAGATTGATTTATTACAATCCTTTAACCAGTATAGTTCGTCCATACTAATATGTATATAATAGACGTGCAGGGCTTCCAGCATAAAAAGGAGTTAGCTTTTACATGTAAAGAAATTTCAATTTTTAATATTACCGATGTCTCGTGTGTACATCGGATAATTAAACTGACCGTTAGTTACGGGCTTCTTACACACAATATTCAGAAGCAAATTAATTGGATAACTGATCATGTGCACGGTCTCCAATGGTCCACGCCTTATGATAATCTCCGGTACGGCGACCTGCAGGACTTCATCGACAGCCACGTACTTGGGAGAGAAGCAAAAGTTTATGTCAAGGGACTGGAAAAGAAGCGATGGCTTCAGCATTATCTGTCTAATAATAATAATATTATAGACTTATATAATTGTAATAATATGAATAGTTTAATGTTAAATAATTTAGAATATCATTGTCATAAACATATTAATAATCATTTACGCTGCTCTAGGCAGAATGTCTACTCGATATATCAGTGGTATATTGTAAATAAAGATAAGGATTTTGAATAAACAAATTTATGCTAACCATACTGGCTTTTATTTCTGTATACATGTGTGCGTGTATGAATGACGAGTGGGGTGGGGGGCAGAGAGGGAGAGAGAGAAGTGGGGGGGAGAGCTCTCGCCTCGAGTCAGAGCGCGGTGATCAGTTAGACGTTGCAAAGATGCACAATCAAACGGGGCTTAGAGAGCTGATAGCGGGCAATATTTGCCAATGTTCGATGTGCCAAGTCCCACCGGAGGGCTGGAGGTACCTGGGGCTGCCTCAGCCCCAGGACCCCGTAACGCACACCACCACCACCACCACCACCACCACAGGAGATGCCCCGGCTGATGCTCTTAGCCGACATCATGAAAGGTATTTAAAATATTTTTTCTGTTTCGTATAACTCAATACTTATAGATATTTTTTTAAATTGTTACAGACTCCATTGAACTCAGAATTTCTTCGGAGATTTGGAGAGGTCGATCTGTCAGCCGGCGAGACCAATAAATTTCTTTTTTTAATTAACATACGATCTGCCCTCCTGCCGGATAGCCAGACTAGTGTTTTTATTATTTTATTAATTCTACACAATTTTAATTATAATTTTTTTATATTAATAAAAAATGTTATTAATAATCTTTTTTTATTTCAATGAGTTGATAGCATCTCATACTTATTAAGTGTCTGAACAGCTCGAACAGCTCCAACAGCTCCAACAGGTGTAACAGGTACCGTACCTGTTACACCTGTTGGAGCTGTTGGAGCTGTTGGAGCTGTTCGAGCTGTTGGAACTGACCATATATAATACACGTATATGTATATGTATATGGGCTGCTTGAACAGCTCCAACAGCTCCAACAGCTCCAACAGGTGTAACAGGTACCGTACCTGTTACACCTGTTCGAGCTGTTGGAGCTGTTGGAGCTGTTCGAGCTGTTGAAACTGACCCTATATAATACATGTATATGTATATGTATATGGGCTGTTTGAACAGCTCGAACAGCTCCAACAGCTCCAACAGCTCCAACAGGTGTAACAGGTACGGTACCTGTTACACCTGTTGGAGCTGTTGGAGCTGTTGGAGCTGTTCGAGTTGTTGAAACTGACCCTATATATTACATGTATATGTATATGTATATGTATATGGGCTGCTTGAACAGCTCCAACAGCTCCAACAGCTCCAACAGCTCCAACAGGTGTAACAGGTACCGTACCTGTTACACCTGTTCGAGCTGTTGGAGCTGTTGGAGCTGTTCGAGCTGTTGAAACTAACCATATATAATACACGTATATGTATATGTATATGGGCTGCTTGAACAGCTCCAACAGCTCCAACAGCTCGAACAGCTCCAACAGGTGTAACAGGTACGGTACCTGTTACACCTGTTGGAGCTGTTCGAGCTGTTGGAGCTGTTCAAGCTGTCTCACCTGCCTCTCTCATGATCATCATGTCAGGATAGGTATTAGGAAATAAAAACACACATTTTATAAATAATTTAATTTATTAAATGTAAAATATTTATATTACAATACTTTAATACTAATTACAAAAAATGTAGACGAACTATGTCAAGCGTCTTAACATAATCTTCTAAGGTAGTCGATGGCCAGTGCCCGCTGTCTGGACCAGAGCTCCAACCAGTCGGCTGCCCAGAGCGACCTTTGGATATATTATCCTCCAGCCATTTTATTAGCTGCTTATGCTCTTCATTGAAATTAATATCTAATTTGAAATGTATATTATTCCTACCAATTACTCGAAACAAAATTTCAAGAAATTCGTATTGTGTAAAGTAAGCTGCCTCGCAAAATGCTTTATTAATCGACCAATCAATACTTTTATAATTATCAGAAATATTTTTAGCCGGGTACGATTTCGAATAAAAATCAATTGACATATAATCATCATTACACGTTAATAATTCTTCTAAAAAAATTCTAAAATAACTATTATTCGCGGCGGGATAATGTCTGTTAATTACTTCTCGTAATCGATACACGGTAAGGTGAGTAATACATTCTCTTTGGAAAATATATTCCAACTGTTGAATAAAAATATCGTTTTGAAGTTTTTTCGTAAATATTTTTTTCATTAAATCGAAATTAGAACTATCTCTTAAAGCCATCCAGTATAAAGCTTTGTCCGGTATAACAATCTTTTCTAAAATTTTATGAACTAATTGATAATTACCCCGATTCAATGCATTTTGAATGTACCTCTCATATATGTCGCGAGTGATAAGTACAAGCTTGTACTGCAATTCTTTTTCTAACCCGTCCATCGCGATCAAAGTCTCTAAAGTAAATGAATCCGAACGGCTACTGCCAAGCGCTTCACTGCGTCGATGACGTCATCTGACGAGCCGAGACTTGTTGGAAATTATATCCCCAAGGTTTCGTATCGGTATTTATATAATTTATAATTCTTTTATCATCATACGGACTGAGTGCCACCTTATTCTGTTTGATAGTATATATTTCATGTTTCTTTGATCGAATTAATCGCTGCTCTTTGATCAAAATTTCTAGTCTTCAAATGTAATTTTTCTGATTATCTAAGAGGAATGGATACCTCTAGATATCATTATCTACCTATGACTACTGCTATATTATTATATGATGGAATATAGTAAAAATCATAACGATGTTGTGCGTCTAACAGGTAACCAAGACAGATGGCGTAATGCTGTCATACGTTCCATACAGCAAGCAGAAGTCCAGTAGGATAATTCATGAATGTGAATCGATGTAAATAATAAGAACACCATAATATATCCCTGTTAACCAGCGTCTTTGCAGAAAATTCAATTAGCTGATTGATGCATGACACATTGCCTCACCATCTTCGTATTCTATCTTGAGAACAGAACGCGGGATATTCAAATCATATGTATAAAATAATCAAGTACTTAACTCGTTTAAAAAATATCATTAGTTTGAGGATGCTGATGTGAGGTGAAGTACGGTACCGGTTTCAGTGGTGAGAAATCGATCAGTGAAGTTAAGGCACGCTGTTTGAGTCCGATACTTGGATGGGTGATCGTATCTCATCTCGCCGTCCTAGTTAAGTGGTGAGGTAGCATTAGCTAAACTTCGCCAGGACGTTAATATAAATAGTACAAATAAAAATAAAAAATAGTAATGTAAATGTCTTTTACGAAAGCTAAAATTAATTCTATTTTACCTTTTGATGGCGTAGCTAGTGACAAGCAAAGATTGATACAAGAGACCTTTAGCATGAAAACGATAGATATACGGCTTCTATCACAGTCATGACTATACGCACATCTGATAGAAAAAATACTAATTTTTAAATATTCAAGCAGGTTCCATTATTATTCTATATATTTTATTTCCGTATAAGCGTCCGTATAAGCGTCTCTATTACAGTATTATGTATTTAAATAAATGAAATATATTATGAGTTTTTCACATTTTTGTCTGAGGTGGCTTTATTTTACAAGACTGAATTTTTTTGATGACATATTTGAATTCGGCATTAAAAAACACAGAAAATGTAGCATGAACATTTTTAATGCAATAAACTTGAAAAATCTGAATTTTTCATTTTTCGCTTGGGGTGGATTTATTTTTTGAGATTTAATTTTTCTGATTGCATATTTGAATTCAGCATTAAAAAACACATACATTGTAGCATGTACAATATTCATTTCGATGAATTTAAAAAAATGATTTTTTTATTTCATCCGAGGCGGCTTCAACATGAATGTTAGAATACTAATTTCTTTGACTTAATGACTGCCAATAAAGTGAGCTTCTAGTGTTTAGTTTTATGTGATACTTCACCCACCACTCTTCGATGTCTTATAAATATAAATATATTAATGAAAAATAAATTAATTGACTGCATTAATATATTAGCTTCCCTAGAATAAATGTCAGGATCCGAACCTATGCTTCCATACGAAAATTAAAACTTAAATTCGATGTCTTAAGCCACCGACTTCTTTAGAGATTTTTAGATTTGATATTATGAATTAAGAAATTCCTCAAAACTGATATCTCAATCGCACTTCTTACAATTGTTTGTCCTAGCCTAATATTTTAATATTTCTGTATTAATTATTAAAATCTTACTATTCACTTCATTATCGGTATTTAATTTAGTCACTTAAATTATAAAGTACTGATATTTCTTGATATATTATAATGTCCGGTTCTTAACTGAAAATATCTGCAATTGTATTAAAAATTTCAATCATATTGTTTACACTATTTTTACATTTTTAATTACGTACAGTTCCTTTCAGTTCGCTGTCTTCATCTAAAGTAATTAAGTTGCACTAAGCGTATACATATACCTACTGCTGGGAGTCATTTTAATAATCGATCAGCCGTTGTTTATATTAATAAATTCCTCGAAACTGATAACGCCTCTGCATTTGACCGCAGTTTATACATTCAAATCCATACCTATCTTCTGAAGCAGGCAACTACAATTTTTCCTCATAAAAGACTTGAATACATATATCGATGATGGTTTTATCATTATTAATAATATTATTATTGTCATTATTATTATTAATATTTATTTACATAGACATGTGGCCATAAATAATCGCTTCTATTAGCCATTTTACTCATATATTAACACACGCTCTTCTTAGACCGAGCTCTAGTATAAATATTTGATAGCTCCACTCATCACAATGTAGACTGGGAGATGATGCTGCTTTTTTACTCGGCAGTCGAGGGTCACGTGACTTTGCAATGGATGATTTCTAAAAGGCCCCCGAATTTTCATAATCTGTTCGTCTTTTACGTATAAAACAATGTTAAATTGCTATATCGCTGTGGGGTGGCTACATATTCCCATAAGAAACCATGTATTGTAAGACACAAAATTCTTCGCATGCATCTTTACCGTATACCTATCTTATGTTAGTAGGCTATCAGAAATGATTTCATTTGTTTACATTAACAATTTCCTGGAATCCGATAACGGCTCTGCATTATATTCTTATTACATTGAAATCTAAACGTAGAGAAGCGAACGAATATTTATCTTATATAAAACTCAGGCTAACGAGTCTTGTCCGAAAAGCGTTTATATTGGGTCTCGATATTTCCTTTGATCTAGCCGCTGTAGTTATCTAAAGGTAATTAATCACGTTTTAAATATACATATAGCCGTAGACAGTCGCATTTATTTACATTAACAATTTCCTGGAATCCGATAACGTCTCTGCATTTGACCGCAGTTTTAACATTCAAATATAAAATTTACGTATTGAAGTAGATGAATATTTATTCCATATATAAGACTTGTCTATTTAAACTCAATGATGGACGTCTGTAGCCATTTTTCTTAACCTCTAACACCCTCTAACGTAAACATGCAATACTATTCGCCAATAACTATAAACAATAAACGGCAGCCATCTTATTTTTATTACTAGATACACCCTGTATACTTATTTTTATTACTAGATACATCCTATATACTCTTAGCCACGCCCTCTTAGATATAATCTTTAGCTATAATCTAATATCTAAGCTCGGGGATTGGATCCCCCATCTCCCCCCTCCCATTAGGTCCTAGGACCTATCATCTAAGAAGATCCCACCTCACACTACAACCTAGATAATAGGATCTATCATCTAGCACCTGCGCGCCCCCGCGGGGCTTCCGGAATGATGACGTCACACAGAACTCTGATTGCTACTCTACTGACGGGTTTGGTCTCATTCTCTCACTACTTAACTACTATTAATAATTCCTGTTAGAGTCCAATTCACCCAAAATGTTACATATTCTTCAAAATTAACCAATATTATAACTGGAAATTAAAAAGGGATCAAAAATGTTGAAACAGAGACAAGCTTTTTTACCTGTGCTAAATAAGATTTTTTCTATTGACTTTCAAATGAAGAAAAAATCGGATTGATAGCACACATCTCATCTCACAAGTCACTTCTATTTTTATTAGTCATCCTCACCTCAAAAAAATTTCATAAATATTTGGTTACAAAAAATGTTAATGGTTCTCACTAAATAGCTATGGACTATTTTCTGAGGCTGAAGATGACCAAGTGATGATGAAAATGAATATGTAACTCTATGCAATTTCGAATAGGCTCGTTCAATTTTTTTTTTTATTTTAGAAATCGAAAGTAGAACACTATTTAAGGCAATTTCGAAATTTTTAGGTATGTATTCGAACGTTAAATAAATTACCAAAGTTGGACCGCGCGAAAACAGAGCGGAGCTTCGCGTGACGTCACTTTGTAGATGCTGATCAGGCGACAGTCGAGATTTAATAATTAAAAACAGTGGACGTGAAATATGATAATATTTTAAGAAGAAAAGTTTCTATGCAACTTTTCATAAAAATTGATAGTCTTTAAGTTATAACGACTTGAAAATTGAGACTTTAGCTAAAAAAAAAGTTGTTTTTTTCTCCAATTTTTGGCCTTGGATGGGTTCCATCAGCCAGCTACACAGATGGGGAAAAGAGATAGAGACATTTCACGACCAGGGGTCCATCAGGGCGATTCAAGGTTACACATAGACTGGACCGCGGATGGTAGGTTAAACCACAAAAAAAAAAAGGTATTTCAAAACAATATTCATCAAATAACTCGAAAAGTATTACATTGAGCATAAACATGCTAGAGACAAATAAGAAAGCTATTAAATTGAAGATGAATTTTGTTTGTTTCCAATTTCTGTAGAATTAATGGTTTCGGAGATCTGGAAGTATAAAGGTGGCGTCCAAACGTCTCCAAGACGAAGTATTTAGTTTAAATGTTAAATATCTCAGAAACTATGGCACTGACGTCAAAAGAGAAAAGAACAAGAATGAAAGATTATTAGTTAGGCTTCCAAATGGTTTTTTCTTTATTTCTAATGCATAAAAAACAAAAGAAGTTCTTACAAAAACAATGTACTTTTTCATGGGGTCATTTAGTCAAATTTATTATTGCACTTTTTATTAAAATTGTGCGAAGTAATCATCAAATAATTATTACACTGAAAATTTGAGCTCGATCCGATATGTAGTTCCAGAAATATACTGCTTTAAAATCTAATTCTTCATAAGCTGAGGCGGTCGAATCGCTGACGTAAATGTCTCCACAGTCCTATCTCGCGTAGCTAATAACCTTGCCCACCGTAATCGAATGTCAGTGTTAGTATTATAGTAGAGTACCTGGAGGTAAAAAATTGCAAAATATCTAAATATACTCTTATTTTAAAAAATATGATACCGCGACGCCCGTACCATGTCGATACGGAAAGAGGAAGACTTGTAGTTGATCCGCATCGTAAATCGCACGCCGAAATTTGAAAATTCGGCTCGACACGAACGAATCAAAACTGACATTTTTGTCATTTTTCGTTTGACGTTTCTCGATCGCGATTTTGTGTTAGAAGAGTGTCTTTCGCCCATCTCCTTATGTTGCAAAAAACGAGATAGTCGACCTTCCCCTGCTAATAACTAACCAACCATAAATAATAAAACAACGAAAGATAATCTAACAGACGTAGAATTTAATTCTAAATCGACCTGCACCTGTCCCGATCCAGTCAGATATGTTTAAAAAAAGCCTTTGTTAATGTAAATTTGCAAAGATGTGTAGGATTAATGGTTTTGCTTGTATATACGTTTAAAGACAAAATTTCGATTTCGCCTGAAAACAATTTTCAAATTAAATACCATCGGGTCAAGATATGGCTAGGCAACCTAGTCGAGATCTATTAACCATGTTATCTTTTATATTGTAACGTGTTTCCACCCTTAAGAAACTACCCCTTGCAAAATCCGTGGGTTCCAAAAATTATAACAAGAGATTGTCCACTAACACACTTTATTAAATATTTACTGGATACTTCACAATACTATTGTTAATTTAAATACACTTTACTGACTAAAAATCACAATGTTTATCACTTTGTTTCTTTTTGAACTCTTAACCTCACTTTCTATACTTTCTGAACTTTCTGAACTACTCGCCGAGAATGCGATCGGTCTTTTATACCTAAAAATGACAGATCTCGATTGTTCTGTGATGACGTCACCATTCTCTCGATAATTCCAGATGTCACTTTGGAATCTTCTGGTAGGTTCTTTTTCGAGTAGGTGCAAATACACTACATTCATTCAGACATTTGATCTGTTGAAGTTTGCCTACTTTTTAGTAACATAACCTTAAATTTTAAGGGGTGCAACATATTACACTGCCCCCTCCTTAAGCCTGAACGTCCCGGTCAGGCAATTCAGCCTCTTTCACATACTTCGCCAGTCTATCCAAGTGTACGATCTTCATCTTGGACTTTTTGTTTCGTTGAATACGATAGACGACATCATTAATTCGGGTAATAACAGTATAAGGTCCTTCCCAAGGAGGTTGAAGTTTCGGTGACTTCCCTTTCTTCCGCTGTGGGTTGTACAGCCAAACCAGATCTCCTGCCTTGAACCCTTCTGAACTACCCTTACGGTCGTATCCAGCCTTCATTCGGTCACTGGCTATGGTGATTTGGTCTCTAACCAGCTCATGAACATTTCTTAGCCGTTCACTCATTTCATCCACATAGCTGTTCACAGGAAGCTGTTCTCCGCCTGGTGTTCCGAAAATCAAATCACACGGCAGTCTGATCTCATGTCCAAATACTACACGGGCTGGTGTTTGTTTCGTAGACTCGTGGATAGCAGCTCTGTATGCCATGAGGAAGAACGGTATGTGGAGATCCCAATCGCGTTGATTCTTATGAACCACTTTAGAGAGATGTTCTTTCATGGTCTTGTTATGTCGTTCCACCATTCCATCTGATTGCGGGTGAAGGGCTGTGGTCCTTGTTTTGTGTATCCCCAATAACTTGCAGATTTGCTGAAACACCCCTGACTCAAAGTTCCTCCCTTGATCTGAGTGCAGCTCCAGGGGTACACCAAACCGACATATCAAATTATCTACCAAGATTTTGGCGACAGTGACTGCTTCTTGGTTTGGAATTGCATAGGCCTCTGGCCACTTACTAAAATAGTCCATTGCAACCAGTATGTACTTGTTCCCATCCTTGGTTACTGGGAATGGGCCGGCTATATCGATCGCGATCCTCTCGAAAGGAGCTCCGACGTTATACTGCTTCATTGCACCCTAACTTCTAGTCTGTGGTCCCTTACTGGCTGCACAAATTTTGCAATTGCGACCGACACCCAGCTTCCACATCTTGACGACTATTTACCCAATAAAATCGTTCTCGTACTTTATTCAGGGTCTTATTAACGCCGAAGTGCCCACCGGATGCTCCATTATGCACTTCCTGAAGTACTTTCGGTACTCGACACCTGGGAATCACTAGACGCATAACAACTTCCCTGCCATCCGGGCTTTCCCAAGCTCTCTTTAGCAGCCCGTTCATGACTTTAAGTGAATCCCATTGGGCCCACAAAGCCTTCAATCCAACTGCCTTATCCGAAACATCCTTCCACGCTGGTCGAATTCCTTTCTCCTTTGCTCTCAATATAGCCCCAATTTCTGTGTCATTCAGTTGTTCTTGTCTCAGGGCTTCGGTTGTCCAATCGTCCGGAACCTCTATTTTAATAGTGTTGACGGCCACCGTACCCTGCAATTTCTCAACGTGGCGGCAGTGCTTGCAATCTTCCTTGCATGGTCTTCTAGATAAAGCGTCTGCGTTCTTATGAGATCTTCCAGGTCGATGTTCTATTTTGAAATCATACTGTTGCAACCGTTCTATCCAACGAGCCAGTTGACCTTCAGGGGTTTTCAACTGCAACAGCCATTTTAATGCAGCATGGTCGGTCCGAATCTTGAAATGTCTTCCATAAAGATATTTATGAAAATGGTCCACTGATTTTACGATGGCCAGTAACTCTTTCCGGTTTACACAATAATTTCTTTCTGGTTTGGACAGCACCTTGCTGAAGTACTCGATCACTCTTTCCTGCCCATTCTGGATTTGAGACAGCACAGATCCGACCGAAGAATTGCTGGCATCAGTGTCTAAAATAAAAAGTCCTTCCCGTTGTGGGTACGCTAGCACAGGACCAGTGCATAGAGCTGCCTTCAATTTTCTCCATGCCGTTTCACATTCCGGTGTCCATTGGTACTGCACTTTCTCTTCTGTCAGCCGGTGTAATGGTTTCGCAATTTCTGCAAACCCTTCCACAAAGCGCCTGTAATAAGTACAGAGGCCAAGGAAGCTCCGTACTTCATGAACGTTAGATGGTCTTGGCCAATCTCGTACAGCAGAAATTTTGTCGGGGTCTGTTTGTATTCCATCCGAAGACACCACGTGACCAAGAAATTTGACTTCTTTCTGGAATAGCAGGCACTTCTTCGGGTTCAACTTCAGGTGGGCATTCCTGACTCGCCCAAATACTTCTTGAAGATTTTTCAAATGTTCTGTAAAGTCCTGTCCCATAACAAGCACGTCGTCAAGGTAAACCAGGCACGTCCTCCAGGTTAGCCCTCGCAGCACGAACTCCATCAGTCTTTCAAAGGTAGCTGGCGCATTGCAAAGTCCAAAAGGCATCACAGAAAATTGATAAAGACCACTGCCTGCTGAAAACGCTGTCTTCTCCTTATCATCAGGATGAAGCCCCACTTGCCAGTATCCACTCCTAAGGTCTAACGTAGAAAACCATCGTGAGCCTGCCAACGTGCTTAACGTGTCGTCAATTCGTGGTAATGGGTAACTGTCTTTCTTCGTGACATCATTTAATTTTCGATAATCGACACAAAATCTTAATGTTCCGTCCTTCTTGGCAACCAAAACTACTGGCGATGACCAGGGACTCGTCGACTCCTCAATGACTCCATCTTGTAGCATCTTGTCTATCATTGCCGAGGCATCTTCTTGTTTTGCTAATGGAAGCCTCCTAGGTGGTTGTCGAATAGCGGGTGAGTCGCCAGTATTTATCCGATGCTGGACTATGTCTGTTTTTGTAAGGGCCTCTGTATTCTTGGCAAATACTGAACTTTCCTTTTCTAGAAACTTGATTGCCTCCCTTCGTTCATCCTCAGATAAATACTCCAACTGGGTACTCAGCAAGGTCAAAACTTCCTGGTCTATTTTCGTAGACGAACTTCCCTCTGTTTGTTCCTCGCACCTCGCTACCCATGTGACCGGTTCATAGGAGCCAATCGGTTTGCCTTCCTTAATTGTCACCGAGTGGGAATTTAAATTAACGACTCTAATTGGGATTTTGTCTTTAGTCCGGGTTAAAGTTCTCGCCACAATAATATTGGCTAGGGACTTAATCGATTCGTCTTCTTCAACTAGGCCAATACGGTACCCTCCAGGATTTCCTTCTAAGGCAGCATCGATCATTTGTTCTGAATGAGCAGGAATCTTGATCGTCTGTGTTGTTAACAATCTCGCTTTATGGAATTGGTCATCTGCGGTTGCCAGAATAAATTCCTCATTTCCAATTTTTAAGACTCGCTCACCTACGTCAACAATAAATCCCTGCTCTCCCATGATCTCTAGACCCAAAATGAAATCATCCATAATGTCAGCCACAATGACCTTGTAATTTAACCTCAACCGTCCAACCTGCAGTTCCAAGTTAACCTCTCCATGGACCGCAGCCCTGTCCCCCGTGGCTGTCCGAATGATTACTCCATTTTGCTTCTTGTCAATCTGCAAGCCTGATATAAACCCTGGCCGCACTATTGAAGACGTAGCACCGGTGTCAATCGTAAACACGCATTTTCTTCCATTCACATATCCTTGCAACAATAGACTACTTGGAATTCTTTGGAGCTGGGAAATCTTTATTTCTCTGGGGGCACCGCATTCCCTAGCCAGCACAGCCCCCTTGGTGCTGGCTATCCTTAGTTTTCCTGCTTCTCTTCAACATTCACAGCATTTACTCGACTCTCCGAGTTCTGCTGTCGACAGTCTCGTTTCATATGTCCCACCTTGCCGCAGTTGAAACATTTAATACCTCCGCTCGGCTTTCCTTTATTTTGTTGTTTTTCCTGCTTTCCGAGGCCATCCAATTTATCGCATAATTTGGTGAATATTTTCTGCATCTCAGTCAGCAAGGGGTTCTGGTTCATTTCTGGTTGCGATTCTTCGAGAGTCACAGCTCGCACTCTCGACCTTGGAGTATCCCTGTAAGCGGCTTCTACTTCGAGTGCACGCACCAAAGCTTCGCTACTACTTTGGTGTCTCGTCAGTCTCAGGACTCGCCTGACCTCTTCGTCCCTTATACCATCTAAAAAGGCCCCCACGGCTAATTGTTCCTGGAATTCTTTAGGTGCACTCGGATACGCCAGGTGTGCCAGTCTCTCTATCGCAGCTTCAAATTCTTGTAAACTTTCCCCAGCTTTTTGCATCCGGGATTTCAGTTGAGCCTGGTATAATTGGGCAAGGTGTTGATCGCCATACCTCAAGTCTAATGCAGCTTCCAAGACTTTAAAGTCCCTTTGTTTCTCAACTGGGATGGTTTGGAGTAACTCTGAAGCTTGGCCCCTTAATGCTAGAACTAATGCCATGGCCTTTTCCTCATTATCCCAATTGTTCGCACATGCTGCTGCCTCAAACTGCCTCTTGTACGTCGTCCAGGAACTTTGGCCATCAAAAGTAGGAGGTTTTAGTCGCTGTCCTGATGATACCACCTGCTGGCTTCCTCTATCTCTCAACTGTCGTTTAAGCCGGTCTATTTCTCCTTTGACTTCTTCTTCGAACTTGTTTACTTTTTCTTTAACTTCATTTACCTCCCCTTTGACTTCGCTTACTTCCTCCTTGATTTCACTCTTTAGTTCTTCATTGGCAGAAATGATTGCGTCCTGTTGTGTTTTTATTTGATCGCTCAGAATTTTCCTTAATTCTTCCTGGCGTTTTTCTTGTTCTTCTTTTTCTTCTTGGCGTCTTATTTCCAGATTTTCCATCATTTTCTTTAATTCGTCTCTCTCTTCTTGACGTCTTCTTTCTTGCTCTTCTTTTTCTTCTCGACGTCGCTTTTCTTGTTCTTCCTTCTCCTCTTGACGTCGCTTTTCTTGTTCTTCCTTCTCCTCTTGACGTCGCTTTTCTTGTTCTTCCTTCTCCTCTTGACGTCGTCTTTCTTCCTCTTGACGTCTTCTTTCTTCATCCTCTTTTTCTTTCTGACGTCTTATTTCCTGATCTTCCATAATTTTCTTTAATTCGTCCCTTTCTTCTTGACGCCGTTTTTCCTCCTCTTGGCATCTTCTTTCTTGCTGTTCTTTTTCTTCCTGACGTTTTTTCTCCTGTTCTTCTTTGTCTTCCTGCCGTTGCTGCGCCATCATTTTTTGGAATTGTTCGAATAAGTCCTGTATTTGTTTATCGGATGCCATACTTCTTGTTGTTACGGGCATACGATGAAATTAAAATAAAATAAATTTAACTGTCACGTCAATATCGGTAATGGAACTTTCTAGACAAATCTCGAAATAGCACGAAAAAGTCTTATCCAGAGTCTTTTGTCACTATCCAGTTCAGAGAATTTAATAATCTCCACTAATGTCCAAATAGAAAAGTTCTAGAAATTTTCACGCACTAAATGAGTCTTTTTTCAGTGTCTCTATCACTTCTCAGTTCAAAGGATTTAATTATCACACTAATGTCCTAATAAAATGTTCTACAATGTCTCAAAAATGCACTTAAACACTATTTTCCTGTTCGAAAACAACCCTCGAACAATGTCCAGTAAATTAGTCCTGTGTTAGCACTAACCCTCGAGAATCCTTCTCGAACACTCCAGCACAACTTCAGAGCTCCTCTTGTCATAAAATCCCACTTCTGACACCAATTGTAACGTGTTTCCACCCTTAGGAAACTACCCCTTGCAAAATCCGTGGGTTCCAAAAATTATAACAAGAGATTGTCCACTAACACACTTTATTAAATATTTACTGGATACTTCACAATACTATTGTTAATTTAAATACACTTTACTGACTAAAAATCACAATGTTTATCACTTTGTTTCTTTTTGAACTCTTAACCTCACTTTCTATACTTTCTGAACTTTCTGAACTACTCGCCGAGAATGCGATCGGTCTTTTATACCTAAAAATGACAGATCTCGATTGTTCTGTGATGACGCCACCATTCTCTCGATAATTCCAGATGTCACTTTGGAATCTTCTGGTAGCTTCTTTTTCGAGTAGGTGCAAATACACTACATTCATTCAAACATTTGATCTGTTGAAGTTTGCCTACTTTTTAGTAACATAACCTTAAATTTTAAGGGGTGCAACATATTACAATATATACTATTTCTTATCTGAATAACAGATGAGGGTATAATTTCTTATGCTGGATCTTAGACTACTAGGCAAGCGGGTCAGCTACGTCTACGTCACCCGATGCGATAGAGACATTGACGTCACACAGCTATAACATGAAAGCGCCACGTGTTGATATGTTCTTGATTAATTTTGAAGCCTATAGAGACCCTAGAAAATTCTTGTTTTTTCATTTCGCTCTAGAGTTAATAGATCTTTCAGAAAATGTAAAAAAAAATGCTAAATGAGCACATGCAAAATGACGTCACGAATCGCCCAAGCGCTTTTTACTGAAACCCAATCTTTAACATTGAATATCTAAGGATTGGATATACTTATGAAGCTGGAATTTTAGCAGCTTATCTAGATGATCGAATTCTTTTAAATAATATACCATAAAAAAATAACGAAAATAAATGATCGGTAACAAGCCCATTTAAATAGTATATACCAAATATAATAATTAATAGACTTAGCCGTTGCTTGGTCAGAATCCATATCATTACTACACAATTAAATAAAGCATTGACCCTTTGTGGACAAGTAGATACCATGTAGGAACACCTTATGCACGCAAAAATGAACCTCTACAATAAATAATGAGTTAATGAAATAATGAAATTTTTTACAAAAAAAAGTATCTTCTTTTTCATTATCTGAAATAATATAGAGAATCGTTTATCAAGAGTTGTTTGATTTTATGTATTTAAGATTTATGTATTTATGTAGAACAATGATATCTCGGGGTTCCACGTATAGAAGTACGCAGCACTGGAGGTCCACTAGTAAAACATATTTTAATTGATAGTTAATACTTTATACGAAATACATGGGATATTACATTATTAACGTACTATGTGATTACCCCAACTCGGCCTATGGCCTCGTGGAGCAATTCTTCACACTATTTGAACGTTGTTGAACCTAGCTATTCGAAATCTTATAACTCAACACAATCAATGTTTAAAAAAATAAATTATTTATAAACTTTCTGAAATATTAAAGTTTAGTCTATATTTTATTGGAGAATAAATATTTCAGATCGTAAGTCAGGTTTTCATAATTATTTTTTTTTTGACACAATATTTTCCTCGCCTTATAGTGTATAACTATTCCAAGTTAATAAATTAAAATTTATTTTACAAAGAATGACGTACGTGTACTAATTTACCTAAATATCACAAGTGCCCAGTAAGTTAGTAGTTTAATATGAAACAAAAATAACGAAAGGTATTTTAAAACAGTAACAAAACTTCAGAAAAAACGAAACTCCAGTGAAACTTTATCGAAACAAAACATAGACTTAAAAAAGGAAATAATGGTGTACAAACAGGAAAGCTATTTTCGTTTAAACGTTAAAGAAAACATTACTTCTTCTTTTAAACTAATTACAGTGTTTCTACAGCCCTCGAACCTATCTCGTACTTTGAGGTAGAGGATTGTGATGTAATAAATACAAGGTGTTTGTTTGAATCCACTAAATTTAATGAGTAGATTTTAACCAAATGATTTTAATAACAGTAACTAAGAAATTAAATGATAACTAAACTCATTAAAATTATATTTTCGGACCTTCAAAATCTTTTAACAAATTCTCAATGTTTTAGATTTGATGAAACTCTGGATTTTGGACCATTCTGAATGTGATTTCGATGGTTTTATCACTTATTTTGGTACAGTAGGTGGCTTTGCATTTGAAGGTGTTAATTGTTTTTTTTTTGCCATAAATAGACCCTAATATCTTCGAGGAATATTTGATTCAAATCGAATTAGAACTGAAAAAGTTATGAGTGCTAAGATGACCTTGGGGTTATACACTAAGGTTGTAAGACTCATGATTACTTACGGATCGGTGGTATGTTGGACCAAGACACTGCAGCTGAGAGCAATAAGGCCATTAAGTGGCGTACCAAGGCTTGCTTACCTGTGCACCAGGGTTGGCCAGAAATGCTGCTCCCTCACCTGATTTGGAGGTCCTCTTAAACCTGCCGCCACTACACATATTTATCCATTGGGAAGCTCGTTCAGTGGTGCACGGGCTAATAAAAGGCACAACGCCCATAAGGCAACAACACAGAACAGGGTACAAAAAGTTATACTGAAGGCAGATCCCATTTTAGGAATGTCACCTGTGGGCGTAGTACCATAGAAGCAAAATATCTTTTCAACAAAAATTTCCAGTCAAAATACCAGACATAGAGGACTGAAGGACGTCAGAAATAGTTGGTGTACGGATGGCTCCGAGACAGAATAAGGAGTCGGAGCTGGGATTTACGGAATTATATTGAAAACAAAAATCTCGATAAGTCTAGGAATACACCAATTATTATCAATTAATCATCTTTTATTTATATTATATTTAATTATGTACATGGCATTTCAGAAGGTATTTCTCGATATGCAATTTAAAAGAAACTACGCATAGCATAACGCGGAAACAGCGCCAAGTCCCGCAGCGGCCAAATGTTATGGCTCAAACCACAAATTAATGAAAATATTAGGCAAATTTCTGAAAGCTTATTTGCATTTGTTTTTTATGTAAAGAATATTTTCACTAGCTCGCTGCTGGCTTGAGCTTATTTTCACATAAGACAGTATACAGGGAAAAAAGAAAAAAATCCTGTTTTAGCTGTCAATGTTTAAAATAATGTTGCAGCACAAAAGTGCATAATTCATAATGAAGATACTTTCAGGCAAGGGATCAAGGGGGGTTGAGGGGACGTGAGTGAGATGGTGTGATTTACAAAGGACAGTGTTTTTTTGGGAAGGTGGGTTTTAAAGCATTAGGTTTTGTCAGTCTTTTCTTTGTAAGTCGTATATTGGTAGTCGTTCGTGGAGTAATTTATGTGTATGTATACAATTGTCGTGTCTTGCGATCTTCGTCGTAAGCCTATGCAAATCTTGGATGGTGATATACCGGAGTTGGTCAACAGACGCAGCAGCTTATTCTGCGTCGTCTGCAACCTTAAGCACTGTGTGTCCGAAATAAAATTCCAGGACACACAGGTATAGGTCATGATTGGATCGAAGATTACTTTATATAAGCAGATTTTGTTATCAATAGAAAGCTTGCTACGTCTATTGACCGACGGACATAATTGGCTTAGAGTTGCATAAGATTTATTTATAACTCTTGTTATATGGGGTGCAAAAGAAAGTCTCGTATCCAGTATAAGTCCAAGTAGTTTTATTGTTTTTTGTTCGGTAATGTGTTTGTCGTCAACTTTCAATTTAATTAATGTTAGTAAATTCCGATGAAAAGTTATAATATCGGATTTATCGTTATCAGTTTTAATTTTCCAATGTCTGTAGTAGTCAAGTATTTTGTATGGTAGCGTACTTTTTGAGTGGCAGTCTGTGAGTAGAAGCTGCTAGCGTAACTTGTAGTGTCGTCAGCGTTCAATAATAGGTTTGTAGTTGGGTGGGTAGGAATATCGGTGATGTATAGGTTGAAGAGGGTTGGGGAAAGCACTGTCCCTTGAGGGACCCTCGCTGAAAGTCTGTAGGGCTCAGACATAGTATTATTTACCCTAACCATAATTTGCCTGTCCCAAAGGTAGTTCCTAATGAGGACCACCAAGTACCCTGGTAGCCCACAAATGTGTTGTAGTTTGTAGACTAGCCTGTTATGCGGCACGGAATCGAATTCGCGTTCAATGTCCAAGAGCAACATAACGATGCACTGCTTCTTGTTGTACGACCAATGACGTCCTGCACCACTTTAACTAGTGACGGTAGTAGGCGGCTATTTTTTGCCCAGGAGCCACAGCATAATCCTCATAGCCACCTTCCCCATGGTGTTTAGCAAACAGATGGGCCGGGAGCTGTGTGGCGGCTTGTTTGATTTTAGGACAGAGATCACTATCGCCAGTTTTCATGATGTAGGGAAATATTACAGTTTTAACACCGCATTTAGGATATAGGGAAGTTGGACAAGTGCTTTTTTAGGCAAGTTATTGAGGAGGATGTTGGGGATATTATCGGGACCGGGAGCTTTTAGGTTAGGTCTGGTTGAGAGTATTTTTTTCAGTTCTACTGGTGTAGTTAAGATTTTGCTTAATTTTCTCTGCGGGATGGGAGAGTGGGAAGGGATTTGTCATGCGAGTCTTTTTCCTTTTCTTATGTGTTGTTATGTGGTGTCGTGTTTATGGTCTGGAGGTGCCTTGCAAGTAAATCGTCTTTTTCAGCGTCTTTACATATGTTACGTAATTTTTTATAAGGGTTGGTACAGAGACTAAGCTTTTATGAGTAGCTTGGTCATTTTCCGAAAGGCGAAAATAGGAATACACGCCACAGTATTTCATTCTGAAGTGGCCACTTTACAGTGGTGAGCAAAATAAATAATGAGGCAAGGAACTGTTAACTGGTTGATTGCCATTTTTCGATAGCGTAGCAGCGCTAAAGGCAACTGATTCCATGAAGGTCGATTAAAGACTAGTATGGAATTGTATAAATGCCCTTACGGGCCTAAAAAGTCAGAACAAAATGACCGTGGCGTGGGTACCAGAAAACGAGGAACACAGGGGAAATGAAAAGCTGATGAACAAGCCAAGGAAGAAAGTCTTCTTACTGGACACCGTAGGTTTAATGGACATATGAATTTAATGAATCTGGCAAAAGATGCAACATATAGATATCTGTCAAAAGGAAGGCGAAGCCTCAGTACATGTACCAAATCATAGCGAAGGCCTAGCTAGGCTGAGATTTCAACTACTTGTCTAGGAGAAAGCAAGGGGAGGATACCTATACCTGTGATGATCAATACAAAAGAGAAAGCTGGATAAGGAACTCTAAATAAAACTAGATCAAGAGCGCTACGATAGATCCACGGGAGTCGCGATGGTCAAAGCCAATCTGAGTATATGAGTATTACACTCTTAAGCGGGACACATTGTATATGATATTTAAAAGATATTAATAAAATATTATAAATTTCTTAAGGAATTTCCATAAGCTTTAATGGACTTTAATAATCATGCTTTCACTGTTGTACTTTTTCAATTTAAATTAACGGTTTAAGACAACACAATTTTCGAATGCCTATAATGATGGAAATTGTTTGGTTTTGACAAAGCTATATCTTACACTCACTTGAAGTAACCGAACTAATGACGTCTATTTATATTACTAATTCATTAGAAAACCGCTTAGTTACAATACAACATTTATGCCTTTCAGCACATCCTACATCCATCATTGTCGTCTCTTGAACTAGCATGGTACTCAGAATTGATGCTTTCAACAATAGTCTTCAATATTTTGAAGACTTTTGATGGTACTGTTTTACTATTAATGCCTTATAAAACTTTAACGTGGAAATGTCAGGGTCGAATCACACTGGCAACATGTGCTTTAAATATTTGGTAGTTGCATTACGCGACACCGACTGGTACATTTTTGCATACCAAAATGTAAGAGAAATACAAAAAGAACATTTTAGAGGATAGAAAAATAATTAAAAGAGCTCTCTCCTATTTGATTCGTCTTTTCTGTGCTGTTTAGCATGATAATAGTTTTTTTTAAGCAGACAATTACATTGTTATATTATTTAAAATATAACTCAAATCCAGAAAATAAATTTTTCAATTGCATGTAGGTACTTGCCTTACACTTTTGGACAAACAGCCCAATATTTGATCACCAATATCATTTCCTGTTAATGTTAAATATTGTTACACAGTACTTGTTTTTAGCATAAGCGCACGCGACGATTTACAGATTTAAATTTTTTCGGCTATCACAGTTCTTTTAAGCTTACGTATATGACTATGGATAAAAGCGTGGGGCGTTCGTTATCAAATTTCACTTTTCTCTGACGTAACAGAATTTTGGAAAAACTTTTCGTACACTTTTATTTTTAGTCATACAAGCCTGAAAATATTGTGATAGCTAGAAAAACCATTTTTAATTTCTTAGTACATTTTTTTATAAAAAGTTTTTTGTACATATATTTTTTCTTACACCTAGTGCAAGTCATATTTGCACTCGTTGCGTTGTATAAATAAACATTGTGTCCCATTACATTGTTATACTTACTCTTTCTAAGCTGATAACATCTGCAACTTAGGAAGCAGACAACCCACTTAATGGAAATTGAAGTTGGTTAAAACATAGAACTGTTTTTTCATTAAATTGTTCCAGTGACCGGAACAAGGCCCTCAAGGATCATGAGATAGATAAGAAAATTTATTATCAAAACAGTTTTATTCGACCCTATAATAACAGACATTCCGGTATGTGTATTCATGTTTGTACATAGTAGAAGCGAAAAATCGTAATAAATATATTTATTGTACGTAATATCACTAGTACTTAGAATTTTATCGTAATTTTTTTTTCAAGATTGTGCCTAGTAAAATCAAGAATATAAATCGAGTGCTCAGCGCGAGTGATAATTTTTTAGAATAAACCTCCAATTTACACGAATTTTATTACCTTTTGGCAACTTTGCTCGAGAAAAAAAATATAGATAAAATTTAAAAGCGCGAGTGGTAGGTATTTGCGAAAATTTTTCATACAATAAAACATTGCAATTGCAGTTAGTTGAGTCAAATTAGGATTTAATGTGAATTGTCTGGTTAGGAGAATTTTTCCATTTTAAGGTTAGGGGCTCAACTTAAATTCACAGCTCAGATTTGCAGTTTCTGCGAGGTCGGCGTATTGTTTATTTAAACAATTTAATTTTTTAGGCCGTGTTTTCTATCAGTTTACTTTGGATATCTCAAAATCTATAAGTCCTGTGGAAAAAAATAAAAAGAAAGAAAATGTTCGTTTTGAACTGTACAATAAAAGTTCATAATCTATAATTCATTCCCATTGTTATTATTATTTAAAAAAAATTGAACATTGCAAAACTATGCATTTTTAAACAAATCATTATTCTTTTAAAAATAATGGATAATGTTCAATAAAAATATAGCTCTTATAAAGTGCAATAACCAGTTAAAATTTCAAATAAAAACGATTACTAAAACAGCTCAAATATAAAATTGTTTCTAAAATTTCACACTCTTGTGAAATCCTGCCACCAAGAAATGTGTACGATGGCTCAAACTGTAGAATTCTATAAGTAATTTAAGATCACGGAAAAAAAACATTCTTTCAAAATTTTAACCCGTTTTATTGCAGTTGTTTATAGTTTTCGAAATTTTAATTATAAACAAATTCAAGTAACTCACTTGTTTTATATGAAATCAAAAGCGGTAAAGTAGATTAAAAAAGCCAATTTTTGAAAAAAAGAATGAATGCTCTACTTGCATTTGGAGCTGAGATACGTTAGTTTTGCGTTTAGGTCACTTATAAATAGTGGAGCATCTTTTCAAATGGGAATAAGTCACATTTAGAAAATATGAGTAAAGTTATGAAAACCTGTTGCTTGGTTAGGCCCTAGAGTTCTTTTAAAACTCATAACTATATATTTTCACTAATTAGCTAGTGATTAAGAGTATCTATGTCAAAAATGTCCTTAGGTCATAACTATCTCGGAGCTTTTTCTTTTTTTGAACTGTAAGTGAATAGCTCAAGAAATTGAGTCATTCCCATTTGAAAAGATACTCCACAATAAACAAATCGATATATCTTCTTGTTTGGGCATGTTATTCTCCAATCCTTATTATTATTTTGTTTCTGCTATTTGACGATAATCCAAAGCTACAATTTTTAAAATAACACTGAATAAAGCGATTTTGAGAACATAATGCACATTTTCAATTTTTTTTATGACTTTTTTAATTTTCAACCATCCTAATTTGAAGAAATCTCCTTATGTTCATGTATACAGCTTTGTAAAACTTTTAATATTACTGATATAGTAAAAAAATATATTTCGCGAGCAGGATTTGTACCCGAGACGTCCGCATCCTAAATAAAAAGTGCTAGTGAAGTGAAGTAAAGTGAAGTGAAAAGAGATTTATTTTAAATTAAGCTTTACAATATGTGCCTTACCGGAACCTAGTCCGGAGCCAAAAAGTGCTAGTCGCCTTACCCGCTATCTAGTGACTAAAGTCCGGTTTGTAAAAACAATATAACATTTAGGCATATTTGGTGATTTTCGGATCTCTAACAAAATCGCTAAACACCCCCACTTTCGAGTCTCCCTTAACAATTTGGATTACTTTCAAGTGGCAGAGACAAAATAATGTAAGTAGAGCATTAATTTTTTTTAAGTTGGCTTTTTTAATCTTTTTTCATTACTCCTTTACCATTTTTGATTTCATAGAAAAACAAGAGGGTTATTTGAATTTGTTTATAAGTACAATTTCGAGAATTATAAACAACTGCAATAAGAAGGGTTTAAATTTTGAAAACAAAAAAACTTCTCTCTCCGTGATCTTAAAGTACTTATAAGAAGCTATAATTTGAGCCGTCGTACACATTTCTTGGTTTTGATGGCAGGCTTTCACAAATTTTTAGCAATAATTGTACATTTGAGCCGTTTTAATAATCATTTTGATTTAATATTTTAAGTGGTGATTATACTTTACGAGAGCTATATTTCTCCAAAATTTCATTGAATAATCCATTATTTTTGAAAGAACAGTGATTTGTCTAGAAGCGCGTAATTTTGCAATATTAAATTTTTTTTAAATGATAATAACAATTGGAATGAATTATGGTTTTTGTACTTTTATTGTATAGCTCATAACTAACATTTTCTTTCTTTTTGTTGTTTCAGAGATATTGAATTGTTTAAATAAACAATACGCCGCCTCACAGAAACTGCAAAACTGAACTGTGAACTTAAGTTGTTCTCCTGAACAAAATTGCCCTGACCAGACAATTCACATTGCGAATTTTTTAGTCCTAATTTGACTCCACTAAACGGTACAACTCGTCTTACATAGATTATTTCACTAATTAATATGATTGCCAATTAAATCTCGTTTTTTTACAACATCACCAGTCACATGTCATTATTAGTGGTAAATTGCCCTAAATCGGCGTTTGACAGCACCAACACGGAAAATTTATTGCTCTAATTTTTTCTTTCAACGCTCCTACCGACAGATTCAATGCGGTAACATTTTGACATATGTTATCACATGTTTTCTCTCGTGAAATATTTTTCGCAAATAGGACCACCCATGTTTTAAATTATATCTATACATTTTTTCTATAGCTTATTTCTAACATAACTTGTAAATTGTAGTACTGTATTATATACTAGTAATATAATAATATAAATATAACATAACCATACCACAAAAGTAGACAACTCCCAATTCAAAGTCAAGGCTGTCTGGAATATACAGGCTAGGGACAAGTTAAACCCAGCTATCAATGACTCATAATAATGTAGTTACAAAATAATATCACTGCTGCAACTAATATAAAATAAAAATGCGAACATAAAGACTCTACAAACCATTCTATACAAGAAAGATAAGAAAGCGCTGATAGATGTCGCAATTCCCAATAACCACAATATAAAGTACAACGAAAAACTAACGAAGTATACCAACCTGAGACGCGAAATCCAAGAGATGTGGGAGCTGCAAACTGTAAGGGTGGTGCCGATCATCATGTCCTCCATGGGACTAATACCGAAGGCATTAAAGAACAGTACAAAAGGCATAGGAATATCCCGGAATACTTACCGAGCTATATAAGTCGGTTACCTTAGACCCTACATAGTCCGGTCGTTCTTAAAGCAGTTGGGTCGAAGTCTATATCTTGCTAACAATAGCCGATCTAAATTTTATGACCAGAGACCTGAGAGTAATAATAATAAAAAAATAACAATAATACAGTCACTAACCCCATACGTCGTGGGGAGTGGCTGTAAGCTAATCGTCGGCGCGACTGGCGTGTGGTGGTCCTGCCCGGCGTTGGTCAACTACAAAAAGAAATAATAATATTGGTAATATTTATTGTTTAATTTAGTTTAATATAGTAACATAGTACTTCTTGAAAAATTCTTTGGAATACCTAGTTATTTTGGTCATAATGTGGCGTTACTAGATGGTGGTACTAGAACAATATTTCACTTCTATTTCTGATATTGGCAGCCTTAGAACGTAAAGGCGGGAGATTGGTAAATGCAGTGACGTTCTCTCTTTCTATCTTTACTCGCAATGTGATTGATCGAAGCGTGCCCTAGAACGGTTTACAGTGAAGAATTCTCAGCAGTTTTGGACCAGCCTGCGCATTATAGTACCTATGTTTTGTTTTTCTTTATTGTCATTATATTTAAAATATGGCGAGTTTTGTGGACTTTAAGTGTCTGCAGCTGCATTTGTTAAATATTTATACCCACTTTATTTCTTACTAAACGGGTCGTTTTGGAAATATATTTTTATCTGACGTAAATGACGATATTTAAAATAAAGTTTAATAAACTCTAAAAATGACAAGAAAATGTCCGGCAATTAATTACAAACCATAATATTAAAGATATGTTTTATGTACCTACTTAATGAAAGATTTATTCATGAAATATTCTCCCCAGATATCACTCGTGCTTTTAAATTTTATCTATAATTTTTCTCAAGCTAAATTGCCTAGATGTAATAAAATTCGTGCAAATTGGCAGCTTATTATCAAAGATTAAATCCAGAAACGCGGATCTAGCTGGAGATGTGGATAAATTACGAAAATTATAATTCTGTACAAAATAAGTTGCAAGTATATTTATTTTTTTCAATCCTGTTATAAAACGAATACTTTTTGAATTTAATTTTGAAAAATCTTTCTTTTTATAACCAGTTATGAAACGAATGTTACTTGTTATAACTAATGATTAAATGAAAAATTCATTGTAGAATAATAATAAACTTTATTATCCAAAAGACCATACAGTAACATGGTGTGGGACAAGTCAAAAATGATTGACCAAAGTCAGTACAATAAAACATCATTACAAAAAGAGATAAAAATACATGCATATATAAAATTCTGTAACACAAAGTTAAAACTTAAGTTAAATTAACATCACACGTATATATAGATATAGTTGCAATAAAATTTCAATATTATCATCTAAAAACTCTTGTATAGAATAGTAACATTTTGTCATTAAAATATTTTTAATAATATTATTAAAAGCACGTCTATCTAAATTCTTAATTCTGGGTGGTAATTTATTGTATAGTATAATTCCCATGTATTGTGGGCTTTCCTCGTATTTAGATAGATTATGACTAGGAATCAATAAATCGTCACTTTATCGGGTATTGTAGTCGTGATTAAAATTATTGGGTAAAAATATACGCAAATTATTTTTTATGCAGAGTAAAGTGTGTAGTATGTTAATACAAAATAGAGGTAAAATTTTTAATTTTTTAAATATATCTCTACAAGAAGTATATTTTGATGCACCTACCATATTTCTTACCGCTTTTTTTGTATTCTAAAAATTCTTTGTGCGTTTGATGAAGAGCCCCAACACATAATACACTCAAAGAAATAGTATGGGTAAATTCAACAAGAAAAAAAAACGCTTAACTAACAATATCGTTAATTTTGTTCTTTTTTTTTTTTCTTTTTTTTAATTATTACAGGGCATCGATTGCTAAGATCATTAGCCCTTTTCTTGATGTATATACATACAAAGAGGTGTATAGTGTCTCTCTGGGTACAAGTGAATACAAATGCCTTCACAATTTATAAAACAAATCAGTGTCTCTAAGATATTGAAGAACATTGAGTATGTGTCCTTTATCATTTTTTAAACATTCCCTTAAGTTATCGGGCATGTTCAAGATCTGTCGCTGTTGTGTATATTCTCGGCAGTCCAATATAATGTGCTTAAGTACTTCATCGCAAGCTATGCACCTCGGTGGTTCCTCGCCTCTCAAAAGGTAAAAAGAGGTAAGATGGGTATGCCCAATACGTAAGCGGGTTAATACGATTTGTTCCCGTCTGTTAAGTCTGCAGGGTGCAGGCCATTTATGAACCTCATCTTTAATGGTTTTTAATTTAGCCTCTGTAACATTCCATCCGAGCTGCCACTGATGTTCAATACTCTCCCCAAATATAGATTTTAAATCTGAAACTCGTACAGGTACATGATCTGTTTCTTCATCGGCTGCTTGTCGTGCCGCTTTATCTGCCTTCTCGTTTCCGACTATCCCAATGTGACTTGGCACCCAGATGAAAATAATGTTTTTATTTAGTTCAGCCAACTGAACTAAACGTGACAATATTCTTTGGACTAATGGATCCTTGGAAAAGACATTATTTAGTGCTTGAAGAGAGCTAAGCGAGTCCGTTATTATTAGTATAGTCGGGGAGGTCAAGATCTCTGAGAAATATAGGGCCTGATATATGCTATAAAGCTCAGCTGTATAGACGCTAGCTACAGGTGGTATAGACCAGGTATGTGATTCAGTTTCAGTTACAAAAGCGCATCCTACTCCATGGTTTGTTTTCGAGCCGTCTGTGTAGATTTTGACAGCATGACGCCATTTGTTCAATACTTCTTTAAATTTATTTTTGATAATTGCACCATTTATTTCATGTTTTGAATAAGGAGTTAGATCATAATTTATTGTTGGTCTAGGAATTGTCCAAGGAGGTAGTTCATTAAAACCCAAAGGGAAGACTTCTGGTAGTTCCATTTCAATTTCTTCAAGCAGTTCTCTGGCTCGTATCCCTGCTGGTCGTGTAATTGACGGTCTTGATTCATAGATTTCTGCTATATCATTCCCAAATAAAGCAGAACTGGGTGATTTGGAAGTGCCCATATTTTACTGATATAATTTAGGAGAAGACGATTTCTTCTATGTCTAAGAGGTGGGACTCCTGCTTCGCAGTATATTGAATTAAGTGGACTTGTTCGAAAAGCACCAATTGCCATTCTGAGACCAGAGGAGTGAATACTATCCAGGATTTTCAGGCGAGATTTTCTTGCTGATCCATATATGAGACACCCATAATCTATTTTAGACAAAACGAGTGTTGAATAGAGTCTAAGAAGAACTTCTTTGTCTGAGCCCCAAGTAATATTAGACATACATCGAATAATATTTAAGCTCCTTTTGGCTTTTGTTGCAAGATCATTGATATGGGGTGCCCACGTTAATTTTGCATCAAATGTCAGGCCAAGAAATTTTACTGTTGGTCGAACATCTATCCAGTTGTCTTTTATTTTCAGTTGAGGAACAAGGTGTTCACTCCTTAGACGACAGAAATGTACACACATTGTTTTTAGTGGAGCCAATTTAAAACCTATACCTTCAGCTTTATTGTTTATGGAATCAATAGTTTGTTGTAGGTTTCCATCTAGATTATCTGAGCATTTTCCTGATAAGTATATAACTAAATCATCTACAAATAAGCCAGCTTGTACTGGATGTTGGATGGGCAAAAGAAGTTCATTTATCGCAATAAGGAAAAGGGTTACACTTTGCGTAGACTCTTGCGGTACTCTCCGTTTTCCAATTTATATGATTTAGAAAAAGTGCTGCCTATTCTCACACAAAAGGACCGATCTCTAAGGAAGCTTTCCACAAATTGAGGTAGTTTTCCTCTAAATCCCCAGTTATATAACTTTCTAATAACGCCATATCGCCATGTTGTGTCATATGCTTTCTCTATATCAAAAAATACTGCTGTCAGATGTTCTCGTTTTGCAAAAGAATTTTGGATTGCATTTTCAAGGAGTGCCATTTGGTCTACAGTAGATCTGTTTCTGCGAAATCCCATTTGATATGCAGATAATAAGTTCCGCTGTTCTATTATCCATACCAGACGATTATTTATCATTTTTTGCAGTATCTTGCTTAAACAACAAGTTAACGATATCGGCCTGTAACTGGATGGTTGACGAAGATCTTTTCCCTCTTTGGGCAAAGGAATAATATGTGCTTCTCTCCACTGTTTTGGGTACGTACCTTTTCTCCATATCAAATTGAATAATTCTAATATTTTCGATTTATATTGCTCAGGTAGCTGTTTTAAAAACTCATAAGGTATTCTGTCTGGACCCGGTGAAGTATCACCAGCGTCTGCCAACGCTTCTTTCAATTCTTGAGGTCCAAAGTCATTATTGTATATTTCATCCTCCTGTGATGTAAAATTCAGTTCTTTCTCTGTGGCATTTTTAATATCTATAAATTCTTGTGTATATTGTCCTGAACTACTAACGGCTTCAAATTGTTTTCCTAGGATTTCTACAACCCTTCCCACCTCAGACACTAGTTGGCCCTCATGTTGTAGTATTGGAGATGATACTTCTGTTCGTTTTCCTGATATTATTTTTGCTTTCTGCCAGACTTCAGTAGTTGGTGTTTCAGTTGTTATAGAGGATACATATTTTTCCCAGCAGGCCTTTTTATTGAAAATTATGGCACGTCTAGCGCGTGCACGAAATTGTTTGAATATGATCATATTCTCCCTTGTGGGATGCCTTTTAAATGCATTTAAAGCACGTTTCTTGTTAGTCACAGCCAAACTATATTGATGGTATTTTTAAACAAGAGGTGATTGTTATTTTAATTAATAAAAAGTTGTTGTACAACAAAACAAACATTAACTTAAAAAATAGATGAATAAGACTATTATTTTGTTCGTCTGACTATTATTTTGTTGAATTCTGTCAAATTAAACTAGATAATAGTATATTTTATTTTTAACTATTTTCGAATTGTAATTCTAACCCAGTATTAGTTCGCTGCATTATTGTACTTGGTAGACAAACCAATATTATTGTCGTCTTCTATAAGTTCTAAAAGAATTGCCATAAAATTTGCTTGCTTACCGCGTAGTCTATTACAGAAATTATTCCCAGATGACGCCACATACAAATCACTGACAATAATCAATCATGCATTATCTTATACTCTTATGAATTTATAGAAAATTAATAACATGATTGCAATGTTCAAATTCTCTCTATCGATATATTTAGATGGATCTTATAAACGATCTCTAATCTTTGGTTTGGGTGGTCTGATGTCTCAATACTGAGATTTTGGCTAACTAAAAAAAACTTCATCATACAATAAAGTGTAGATCAACCTAAAAATTAGTTGGTGAACAAAAAACAAAGTCGTTGTACTATTTAATTGTAGACCAATTTGAAAATGGTTAGTGAACATAAAAAAATGCCATTGTACTATTTAATTTGTTACAAGAAGATATGATTATTAAACTACTATTTGTTTACGAAAACAAATAAAGTTGTATGACGACTATTCTTTTCTGATTGATTTAACTATGAAACTAGATAGGCGCGATTTCATATGCTCTTTTTGGTTGAATTTACCTATCATTTTCTATGAGTGTACCATAGGAAATTCTGGAAAAAGAAATGTGCATAGTAGTATGATAATATAGTTTCCATACTAGTAATTTTATGTAACCTATAAATTGCATAGCATACTGGTGTTAATTGTTTTGATAAGTTACTGATGTGAGGTTCCCAGCTTAGCGCGTTATCTATACTTACACCAAGAAATTTTGTCGAGTCAACTTGTTGGATAGATTTACCGTCAATTCTTAGCAAATTAGATTCTAATATTCGTGATATTCTTGGTGTAAAATTTATAAATACCGTTTTTGAAATATTTAAAAACAATTTATTATCCTTAAACCAGTCAGTGAAGTTGAAAATTTCCGTTTTAGTGTTATTTATAACGTCTGTCAATACGATTATAGCCCTTATGAACTTATCATTATCATCAATATACGTAAGGATCTCTACTCTCAGAGACTTCTTATCTGCATTGGAAAAAAATTTCGTGGTGAAGGTATTGTCTACCAGTTCTGTTTATATCATTATCCATTTTTTTTCCAATGGACAGTTCACGATTTAAATATGTTTTACTAGTGGATCTTCAGTGCGGCGTACTTCTACACGTGGCACCATGAGACGTCATTCTTCTACAGAATACATAAAATCAAACAACTCTTGACAAACGATTCTCAAAATTATTTCAGATAATGAAAATAGTAGTTTGTGCAACAAGAGTGGATATGGATAATCCGCTTGAGTTGTACAGTATACTTTTTCTACGACCAGCTTAAAAAAACTACAAAATTTATTAAACATTAATATATTACACAAATACACACTGACAGTGCACACTGACAGTTACTTTGACAGCTTACGCACTAATTTGATTTTAAAACGAATACTTGTCTATGTACTTAATATAAGAACTGGGATTGGTCGGTTTCATTTCATATCCATCCTAGAACTGATATGAAATATATTCGTTCAGTTAACTGGAATTGCCTACTTATCCATTCTACAGACTGTGCGGAAAACAGAAAATTTACATAAGGGAGTAGAAAAAAGATATTTTTCTTTTGTCAAATTATTTCATTATTTGACAAAGTTCATTTTTGCGTACACAAGGTGTATTAGTTTAGGTATACAAGTATATAGACTGGCGGTACATGACCAGTCAGGTGCAATGTTTGTAAAATGCATGCCAATCATATATAGGAATGAAATTACCATGAATATGCCAGAAATGCAAATTTTAGGCAGTCGTCGCGTGCACAAGGGGGTGCAAATCGGTTTTTTTTGTTTCTTTTTTTTGGGTTTTATTTATTTTTTTTTTTAATGGATACCAATAGTGCCAAACGAAAAGCCGTGAAAAAGAATCCAGCGGAAATTCATTGGCATGCAGTTTCCGTGCTCAAAACAACTGTTAATGTGCACATTAAATCGTAAAATTTTTTGGTGTTCTTGATTTTGGATGATTTTGATTTTGGATTTTTTTTTTCAAGGCTTTTCGTTTGGCACTATTGGCACCATTAAAAAAAAATGCCCCAAAAAAAAGAAACAAAAAAAACCGATTTGCACCCCCTTGTGCACGCGACGACTGCCTAAAATTTGCATTTCTGGCATATTCATGGTAATTTCATTCATATATATGATTGGCATGCATTTTAAAAACTTTGCACCTGACTGGTCATGTACCGCCAGTCTAATAGTATAAGTAGGTATAATCACTGGTCGGCAAGGGGTTAAGCATAACAGGCAATTTTATTTAGTATGAATATTTACAACATATACAAAATGTTTTAATTTCATTTTTATGAGATTATTTTCCAAATGCATCGCCGATAATAACGCTGATTGTCGTGTCACCTATAATGAATAACGGAAAGTTGTAATGTAAATTAAATGTTAAAATAATATTGTCTAAAAGCTAATTGTTGCATTCTCTGAATTATCCCCTTTGTCGATTTTTTACCACACTTCATACGAAAATGTAATAATTTTCATTTAATAAGAACGAAAATCACAGGAAACAAATTTAGTTTTAATATTAACGGTCAAGAAAGTAAAAACGTCTAAATATATAATTCACAGGCACGCACAAAAAAAAAATGTCGCGTGCTAGAAGGCACACCTACGTACTCCCATGCATTTCGACTTGCTGAACAAGAATCTGATGTCCGTTTTGCCGGATTGGCTATTGCATTTTTCCCTACCCCAAAAAACACCCTAAGACTGCCCGAAAAATCTCAAACAAGTAAATAAAAAGCTTAAATGAGCTGACCACCATTTCCATACGTATTTTGGAGCGCTGAAACCGAATCTGAGGTCAAAATTGGCCGATCAGTTAGGAATTTTGACATAACCTCAAAAAACACCTAAAAAATGCACGAAAAATCCAAACAAGTAAATAAAAAGCTTAAATGAGCTGATCACTTGTAATGACCTCTAGCGGCCATTACAGCCATAATTAACTTATTAGCATCAATAGTATGAAGCAAGTCGCAGGGACCTCTAATATTAAGAACGTTGATCAAGTTAACTTCTTTTCAACCGCGCAGATATTAGTGCGTTTCCCGTCTAGTGAGGCATTACCGTCGTATTCGAGCGACCGTCGCAGGTATGGATTTAAAATCCAGCCTCTTTTGTTTCAAGTGCGTCTAACGAGCACATGTTTTGGCAAACGCTCTGCCTAATTAAAGTTGCAATCGCTTAAATGGATTAACTAAGTAAGTTAATTGTTGATTAATTATGATATTAGTTAAATCCTAACCAGGGTATTTTATTTTAGATACTGATTGAATTCTATTTTCGATTTCCGATTCCTAATGCATAATTCAAAATTTTAATTTAACGTCAATGTAATGCACATGGTACCACCATTTTAAAAAACTACGTATTAAATCGTAAATCACAACGGACATAATCCCTGCGGAATAAATGGTTATGGAAGGCTTTATATAGGAATTAAACTAAACCGGGACGGTTCCGACGTCATAACAGGAACACATTTAAATATCTTGGAAGAAATAAATTTTCATAAGTTTTTGTCTGGAAGCCATGCTTGGTGACGCAGTGACGCTGAGGTAGGGCAAGTAACGAGATCAAGTTAGCTGGGGAATTTTGTTTCATGCCGGAATTGGTAGCCCATGGGATGTGCTATCTTCGTCTTCCTTAACCTACGAAGAAGTGTCAATTTTTTGCTGACGTCCAGGGGACATCACGTTCTTATTAGGAGGATCCCTCGGTATAAGACAACACTAACGTCTTATTTCTAAGATAAGTCTAGTTTTTTTATTTTTGCCATTTACCACCCTTCTAACAAAGTTTACTGTTGTTTTATCACAACGGCTGCTATAAGCAGGATATAAATTTAAATTAAGTAAACAAAGTGTAAGTAGATCGCTATTGAAACAATAGAGCCATTCTACGATTAAGTCGTATATTTTCTTAATGTTTAAACCTTTGGTTCGTGCAATTACAAATTGTTTTATCAAAAGTGTTGACCGTGTGGTCGTATTTTAAAGTGCAGCTGTGCTTTAACCTTTATCGATTTTTGTTGTTTACCTTTTATCATGAGTATTTGTTGCGTACTGTAGTACAAACTTTTATAGTTTAAAATTATTTATATTGCCTATTATAGATACTTCTATAATTATAGTCGCTAAATTTTAGGTTAGTTTTCTACGTTATATTTAGTGATAGAAATTTACCTTGGGTCACGGGGTTATTTATTGATTTATGGTGTTTTAGTGATAAACAAGTTTAATTAACATACTACTAAGTTGTCATTTTTCAGTAGTGTTTTTACCTGAGTACGATAGATTTTGTAACATAACTTCTGTTGCTCCCGTAAAGTTAGACCGCGAGGTGAGGTTACGTTCTATTATAATTTTGCGTGTTAGTTTCACAAGAATTGCAATAATCAAGTTCTAGTAAGCAAGTTCAACATTCATAGTGACATAGTGTTAGGAAATGTGTTTCCAGTGGTTAATTTAATGGGAGAATTGTTTTAGTTTCCCTTAACTGAGTGAGTAAATTGCTATAAATGTTTTGATTTTGTTTTGCTGAACAAGTCATAGTTCTCCCAGGTCAAAATGAAATAGATGTTTAATAGTCTAAGTTGATGGGATAAATTCAGTATTTATAGTAGTAGGAAGTTAATTTCCGTTTGTTTATTGGTTGGGATTTGTCCTTATTTCCCTCTTTCTTTGTGAGCGGCTCACTATAAATATTTGACTTGTCTTGCATAAACTTTACTCAAAATTTAGTTATTTGTTGGCCTTCTGCCTAACTAAATTTACTGACTACCATTTTCTTGGGGAGACTGTATCGTGAACTTGTAATAAAATGTAAATTTTGGCCATCATTTGTGAATCAAGGCATTGAAAATTATCATTTGAACCTCAAACTTTGTAACGTAACCTTGGCACCGGTGTCTTTATTCAGTGCTAATTGGCCTAACTTTTGCTGGGGTTTTTTGATTATTGACCAACTAAGCTAGGTCGTCTTTTTTTGGATAAGGGAATTGTTTATCACTAAATGTCGCCGGGATACTAAAATAGTGTTAAGGATACTAACCTAACAATAATTTTGTAACTAATATTTTCTATAATTCAAAGCCACGAAGTTGGCATCTGTTGTTATTAATTGCTAACCCTCGAATTTTAGATCGTTTCGTACGATTGGTTGTGATTAAATTGTTAAATTTTAAATTTTTTGTGTTTCTCTGGTGTCTGCTGTATCGTACCTTTCCTTTTCCGTCTCTTCTTTAGAGACTGGCGCCCAAAATAACTCTTGTAATTTTGCCTTCAAAAAAAAAAAAAAAACTGAAAATTGTTACACAAAAAAAATATAAAAAAATTTTTTTGACAAAATTTTTTTTCAAACTTTTACAAATTTTCTAAATTTTCTTTACATCATTAAACACTCTTGGCCTTATTGGGACCGTTGCTTACGCTTACCCATGGCCCTAGGCCTCCTACAAAAACTGGCTAGCCGAGCCTAATTTGTTTTGGTAACAGGTTATTACCTTGGTGAGTTTATGCTATTTAGTGTCCAAACAAATTAGTTTTGTGTCACCCAGGGAATATAAATTTGACTAATAAATACTACAAATTAAATTGTAAGTGATGATGTCAGTTTGGGCTTATCCCATTTAATTTTATAGTAAAACTTCATAGTTAAGAACTCAACCATCTTAGAGTTTTGTGGATTTTTCCCGGGCAAAAAGACAAAAATATCAATGTAGCCTTCGATGAGGGAGAACACGTTACAGTGGCGCCCAACGTGGGGCGCCACTGTATATCTATACGTAATTTGGGGCGCCGAAACTGAATATGAGGTCAGAATTAGCCGATAAATTAGGAATTTTGACATAACCAAAAAAAAAAAAATGCCCGAAAAATCCCGAACAAGTAAATAAAAAGCTTACATGAACTGATCACTATATCTATACGTAATTTGGGGCACTGAAACCGAATCCAAGGTCAGAATTTATGCGCGACGATCGAATATCTTGTAAAATCCATATTTGGGATGAAAACGTACCGAAAATCATAGCCCGAAGTTGATTTTACTCTATATAATATCTGAACATATAATTTCCAACGTATTTTCACGAACTGAACACAATATCGTAGTGAGAATTAAAGCGCAATCTGCAAACTTCATAGAGAAATATTATTTCAGCACATAATCTCATCAACCCTAGTAAGCGGAGATGGTAACTTTTAAATTTTTAAGTATCTAAGGGAAAATATTACTGAATAGTGATATTTTTAGGAAAATTTTTTCGGACAAAGTTTGCTCTATTGAGAGAGGAAATCGTTTGGATTTAACGTTTACCTACACCCTCCCTTGATGATTTTTTACTTTTTTTTCTTAGAGCTGTTTAGAATTGTGTAGTTTTCTTTATTCTGTTTGATTGTCATCATATGCCATTTGTTTCTTTTTCTATTTTTGCGACTAGGACACCTCCACGTGATGACGGCGGGTAACGATTTATTTCGGCTACGTTCCTAGGTAAAAATAATGCCGTCATGGCAAAAGTAGAGAATGAGTTTACGATGTAGGGGAAGGAAACCCCAGTATCGGCGGCCGGTCAGGTTGGGAAATTGGGACGGCGGACGTCGTCATCATGCAACCACAGCTCTAGTGAAATGGGAAACTTGGCTTCCTATGAGTATAGAGCTACAAGTAATTTGCACAAGTGTGTAAATAACGCGAATTCTTTCTGTTTTGTTTGTAATAAATTAAATGGTATATGACAATCAAATAGAATAAAGAAAACTATAAAATTCTAAACAGCTCTAAGAAAAAAAAGTAAAAAATCATCAAGGGTAAGGGTAGGTAAATGTTAAATCCAAACGATATTCCTCTCTCAACAGAGCAAACTTTGTCTGAAAAATTTTTCCTAAAAATATCATTATTCAGTAATATTTTCCTTTAGATACTTAAAAATTTAAAAATTTAAAAGTTACCCATCTCCGCTTACTAGGGTTGATGAGATTATATGCTGAAATAATATTTCTCTATGAAGTTTGCAGATTGCGCTTTAATTCTCACTACGGTATTGTGTTCAGCTCGTAAAAATACGTCGAAAATTATATGTTCAGATATTATATAGAGCAAAGTCAACTTCGGGCTATGATTCAGTCATTTTGGGTAAGTTTTCATCCTAAATATGGGTTTTACAAGATATTCGATCGTCGTGCATAAATTCTGACCTTGGATTCGGTTTCAAACTGATCGGCTAATTCTGATCTCATATTCAGTTTCGACGCCCAAAGTACGTATAGATATATTGATCAGCTCATTTCAGCTTCTTATTTACTTGTTTGGGATTTTTCGGGCATTTTTTAGGTGTTTTTTGAGGTTATGTCAAAATTCCTAACTGATTGGCTAATTCTGACCTCATATTCAGTTTCGGCGCCCTAAATTACGTATAGATATAGTGATCAGCTCATTTAAGCTTTTTATTTACTTGTTTGGGATTTTTCGGGCATTTTTTAGGTATTTTTTGAGGTTATATCAAAATTATTAATTGATCTGCCAATTCTGACCTCAGATTCGGTTTCAGTGCCCTAAAATACGTATGGAAATGGTGGTCAGCTCATTTAAGCTTTTTATTTACTTGTTTGAGATTTTTCGTACGGTCTTAGGGTGTTTTTTGGGGTTAGGAAAAATGCAAGAGCCAATCCGGCAAAACGGACATCGGATTCGTGTTCAGCGGGTCGAAATGCATGGGAATACATAGGTTTGCCTTCTAGCACTCGACATTTTTTTTTTGTATGCCTGTGTTATTATTTAATTTTATCCATAATTGAGAAATTAAGTTTAATATTATTACTAATACGAGGGGTATATACTAAGAAAGGTAGAAGGCTATATCACAGAACCACAAAATAAAAAGGTAGTTAAAGAGAGGAACAAAAATTTGAAGTGTTTTAAATATCACTGGATCCTCCGCCATTTTATAGAATAAAACTACAAAGACAAATATTTACTCTCTTTTATAATCTAACTTAAACAAAAATCGAAACCGAATATGAAACTTTCACTAAATGGATATTGATGTACAAAGGAATATTTCTGGCTATACTCATATAATCAGTTCTAATTGTCTCAGAGTACTGTACTCCTTCTCTAGCGTGGCCATAAGCGTGGCCGCACTCACGAAACACCATGTAAGCAGTAATTATATACATTGGAAAATACTGCATTTTCTCCCAAAAATGATATTTCGATGTCTCCCAAATTTTTTCTATTCATTTCGAACCTGGAAATATCACAAATCAAGATTCTTCATGATTTTCGTCCAATTTTGACCTCTAGCCCGAAAATTCGTCCACAAACTTGTTTAGTCCATTAATGCCCAGATTAATATACTTTCTTGGATTTTTCCAATATTCAGAAATATGTGTTATTAGCAATGTTGGACAATAGAAAAAATGTCAAAAAATTTAATTTTTCTTAATTTTTGAAATTTGATATGGGTCGTTAACGACCCTTTGGGCTTTAGAAATTATTGAAACAGATAACTATGAAATATTTTATTTATTATTTAAGAAACCTGAAAAACGCGTTTCATTATTGTTTGTGAAAAGTCTCAAAACATTTGTCATGCAGAGGTACATTGCACGTCTTACAAGTTTTATTAGTTTTATTTTTGCAAAGTGACACCTGCGTCTTGGCCTATCAATAAGATGCCGTCCCGAAGCAGTAGTGGGATACAGAATAGCCGCCTGCATTTTTCCAGATATGGCATATTTTTTTTTCCATATTTTTTCAACAGACACTTCTCAATTTCACGTCAGAATTCAAGATTGTGTTTAGAAATTCCTTACTGACAGCTAGTAACCATACATTTGTTGCACACACATCGAAGAGCCAAAAGACAATTGGTATGTACCATTTTTTCCCCTAAATCCTATCCTATAATTTGAAATATGGTTGTCTAGCTGGTCAACTCCACCCATGTATTTATTTTAATACTTCACAACAAGTGGTTGTGGTATTTCTACTTTCTTTTTGTCCTTAGCCGAACAGCGTTGACATTTCTGTTCTGGCTTCATCCCATATTCATTCGAGAGTAATGTAACGATGCTGTTATCTTTCCATCGGACACCGACCACATCTTTTAGTTTACTGACGACACAATCCATTGCACCTCGTGGTAATTTTTTCATAGCTTTTTTTCTTTCAATGGGCAGTTGTCCATTCTCTTATCTCTAATAGTGCCTGTGGCAGCAAACCCCATTTTCAAGGGAATGACTTGCTGAACTCAGGGTGAGTAGCGGAGGTAAATGCAAGACTCTCTCCTAAGATTCCTCCAGATCTCCTTTCTTCCACTTGGTCTTCTCATATTTATCAGTAGATGTAGGAACAGTTCTACATCTCTTCGCTAACAGAGCTAGTGGGATATTATATTCCCATCCTCTTCAGGTTCTATTTGACCAACAAATTCAATGTCACCATTATTCTCACGCTCTACTTCATCATTTTCAGTATTTTGGATTGGCGCTAGTTCATATAGAATGTCATTACTGTCAAAGTAAAATTCTGTCTCGACGGCTGTCTGCCATTCAACATATTGGTCCCTTGAATCTGTAGCATTCCCAAAGTCATCCTGAGGCGTTATTACTATTCCATCAGATACAATGACATGTTCATATAACATTTCAATTTCCTCCAATAATTCGGATGTAGTAAGAGGTCGTTTCCTGCAAATTAAAAAAAAACTATCTTGAACAATGTAGTAAGTCCAAGGGGTCGTTAACGACCCAACAATATTAAAGGTTATGTAGCAGTTTTATATTTCATGATTAAGGCGTATAAGTTGTAGAGATGATCGAGTACATGCTATTTTTGAATAATATCTCAATGCAGTTTGAAAAGCAGTAATACATTTGTACTTACCAGTAACTAAACTGTGCCATGTCACATAAAAATAATTGTTGAAATATTCTACACCAAATCTCACAAGTAAACACTGTCAATTTGTAAGATTATCGTTATAATATAAAATGAATAACTATACTAAGACGCTGGACACTTACGTAACGTTAATTACATAATCAGTAAGGACAGTAGAAATTAAAATTGGCCCTGGGTCGTAATCGACCCCTTGGGCATTAATGGGTTAGTCCATGTAAAACGCTGGGTTTGAGGCTCGGAATGCCTCCCTCATCGGGACTGCTTGTATACTATGTTTTCTGGGTCGATGATCACGAAAATCGGGGTCCCGCGGCTCTAAAAATAGTGCGTCAAACATGGGGTTTCCTTCGCGGTAATGTGAATAATACTGTAAAATAATGTTATGAATGTGCTAATTGTAATGATATTTTGTCAGTTCAGTAGGTTCATCTAAAATAAGGACAAATTTCATGCTGAGGGTTAACCAGAGGGGTAGTTTTACCCATAAATTGACGTAAAATGGAAAAATGATGGAATTTTTTTTTCACTTCTTGATTTGAGTTTTGATGAATGGGGATGGTACATTGAAGAAAAATTTTTTTTCAACCCTTCAGGGGTGAAAACTACTCCTATATCGCCTTTAAATTGAACTAACTCTTAGAAAATAAGTAGAAATGTATACGTTTTAGTTTGCTTGTAAGGACCCCGCAGAATCCTTATGGGAATTGGCTTTCGGTCAAATTCTTTGAAACTCTGGATTCTGATAGTCCTTGATGAGTAGATCAAAAGTATCCATGGGCACTAAGTCCTAAAAACTCATGATGTTGAGATACAGCCCTCTGAAGTTGGACTTTACGTGCATTCCGCAACACAAATGGCTTTCGGTCAATCTCTTTGAAATTCTGGATTCTGGTAGTTCATGATGTGAAGAATAAAAGTTCTCGAGGACACTAAGCCCTAAAAACTCATGAATTTGAGATATAGCCCCCTGAAGTTGGGCTGGTGGTTGTTTAGGTTTAGGGATAGTGGGTGAAGGGTAGGTCGGGAAACATTGTCACCTTCATATTCTCCACCCCCTAGAACGGAGGTACACAGCTTTCAAGCTGATTTTCGTTGTTTTCGTGGCATTTCGTTATTGGGAGTGGGAGGTGGTGGTTAGTTTCAACCCCCGGGGGTGGGTTTGGTCACCTGTGGTCAATATTTACTTATTTTATTCAAATTGGATATTTTCTAATACCATATCTAAACAAACCCCATTCCCTTTACCTTAGTGGGGGGGGTTAAAACCCAACTTCAGAGGACTACATCTCAAACCACGAGTTTTTAGGACTTAGTGCCCTTGGGAACTTTCATTCTACACATCAAGAACTACCAGAATCCAGAGTTTCAAAGAGTTTCAAGAGTTTGACCGAAAGCCTATGGAGACTTTTGATCTACTCATCAAGGACTACCGGAATCCAGAATTTCAAAGAGTTTGACCCAAAGCCATTTCCCATAAGGATTCTGCGGTCTAAAAAAATACTAATTTTTTTTTACCCCTTTAGGGGTGAAAACTACTCCCAAGCTTGCAGGGAATTGAAGGAAAAGGTAGAAATATAGAAATAGAAATGAACACTTCATATTGTTTGCAATATTTTTAATAAAAAAATATAAATATGGTGCAAAATTAAAATAACCAAATTTTTTTATCAAAAATAAATATTATGCACTAAGTTTTCTCCAGTGCTGGTCTCTTATGGGAGGGAATGAGCCCCTCTTCATCTTCATATACTTCGGTTGATGCATTGATTCCCGATTCATACCAATCATAGCTAAGATTCAATTCGAATATCCTCACACGAGAAAATAATTTTTCCTATTTTGCAATCCCCATTCATCCCAACTGATATTCAAAGAGTAAAGAAGAAAGATACTACGTCCATTTATATTTCGATTACCATATTTATATTTTTTTATTAAAAATATTGCAAACAATATGAAGTGTTCATTTATCAAGAATGTTTCTACCTTCTCTTTCAATTCCCTGCAAGCTTGGGGGTAGTTTTCACCCCTAAAGAGGCTTCACTTATTTTCTAAGCGTTAATTCAATTTAAAGGCGATATAGGGTAGAAAAAAGTTTTTGTCATTGTACAATCCCCATTCATCTAAACTCAAATCAAAAATTGAAAAAAAAATTCCATCATTTTTCAAGTTTTACCCCCTCTAGTTAATCCTCAGCATAAAATTTGTCCTTAGTTTTAGATGAACATACTGAACTGGCAAAATGTCATTACAATTAGCACATTCATAACATTATTTTACAGTATTATTCACATTACTGCGAAAAAAAAAACATTTTTAAGGGTGACGCGCTATTTTTTGGCCCCGGGATCCCGGTTTTCGTGATTAGCGACCCAAAAAACATAGAATACAAGTAGTCCCGATGAGGGGGGCGTTCCGAGCGTCAAACCTCCCGTTTTACATGGACTAGCTATTCGTGTTTTGCGCCCCGAAAAATATAAGGAAAAGTGGGTCTTAATTTTGGCTCACGAGTTTTTTTTTCTTTTTGTGGGCTTGTGTTATTAATACAATTTTGTTCAGGGAATTTATCTGTCAAGACTGAAACGCTCTTTCTCATTTTTTTATGGTGGTTCATTTAAACAAAAATCATTAGAAAACGTCTTAATGCAAGGAACAACTCGATTATAAAATATCATTAATAATTTTTTGTATAGACTACATTATGAAATAGTATAATCAATATGATTAACAATAGTTTAACGAATGGTTATCCAATGAAGAGTTCGGGCAATTAAAATGTCACGATGATTAAGTGTTTTTGTATTTTGTTGTTAAGGAAAGTTTAATCTACTTAACTTGGGAAGACATAATTCTAGGTCAGTGGCTTTGTTAAGGGAAAACTCCAATAAATCTTTGTAGGATTACGATCAGAAAAAAAACGCGTAAATGGATTGCAAAGAAATTACATGTCTGTCTCGGAGGTTATTTGTTTTATAAACTCGCAACGGCAAAAACTGTATTGGGTTTTTTATTTAAGAAGAATTATACTGTAGTACGGTAACTAAAGGTTTAACCTTAGGAATAATCTCATGTGAATTAGATTTCGTTCAGTTTTGGCAACTTAATAGCAACTGCATCAAAGAAAAGTTTCCATATATGGGGCTTACAATTTATAGGGGATGGCACCTAAAAAACAAAACATTGGAACTGAAAGAGAATCAAGTTTTGAAAATAAATAATTTTTTGCAACTTTTTATATAAATTGATAGTCTTTAAGGTATAATGACTTGAAAATTGGGATTTTAGCTTTAAAAAAGAAATATATCAAAACGATGTTCATCAACTCGAAAAGTATTGCACTGAGCGAAACATGCTAGAAACAAATAATAAAGTTAATAAACTGTGGAAGAGTTTCGTTTATTTCTAATTTCTGTAGAATTAATGGTTTCGGAAATCTGGAAGTATAAAGATGAAGTTCAAACGTTTATAAGATGAAGTATTTAGTTAATTGTTAAATATCTCAGAAACAACACTAACGTCAAAAATACTAACGACCAAAATGAAAGACTATTACTTAGGCTTGCAAATGATTTTTTGGTTATTTCTATTGTATAAGAAACAAAGAAGTTATGACAGAAACAGTGTGCTTCTTCACATTTTTTTAATGAAATGTCGCCATTTTGTTAATGTAATTAGTCAGTAATTAAAAAAATATATTCTCATACACTGTTTCTCGTTAACTAGATGTTCAAATTTTTTCGTCTGTTTACAGCACTTGCTTTAGAAAAACAGATGCATCTGAAACTACAAAGGGACATTCGAAAGAAGGTAACATTTATGTTTCTTTGCAAATATCTCAATAAATATTTGTTTTAGCGATAAAATGGTGGATGTCAATAATGAAGCTTACAAACTGAAAATGAATTTTTTTTTTTTTATATTTATGTAGGATTAATAGTTTCAGAGATATTTAACTTTATATTCGAATTATATTCGAATTTCTTAAAATCTGTGACACTTCCATACAAAATTCTAAGGAACAGAATTAAAGACAGTTAATTAATCTTTAAACATGATTTCTCTTGTATCTGTATCATAAAAAATTGTGCGTTTTCACATTACTTGTAAGAAAATGTCACCATTCTGTTATTGTAATTGTCCAAAAAAAAAGTGGTCTGTCTAGTGGACCAAATCAGAGTATCCTTATGAATTTGGACCTGCTGAAACCGAGTCCGAAGTCAGAATTGTCAGATTGGTTCTTTTTTCACACCTATATGCCTATTTTTTTTGTTTGTTTAAAACACTTACTTTAAAAAAAAAATTCATCCGCCGTACTGAGGCCGCCATTTTGACTTCAGATTCGTAATCTGCGATCCCAAACAGATAAGTAATAATAATAATAATAATAATGTGTCTTTATTTCTCTAATTAACAAATGCACAACAATTTTAATAGGTGGCGGCGTTCAACATTGTTGCTCTCCCACGCAACCAATAAATATCTTACGTTTGAAAATTAAATAATCAGTAATACTTTCTCAAATATTTAAATATATAGGGGTGGTTTTCACTCCTTGAGGAACTATAGAAACTGAAGAAGATATCTTTTACTACAATAATATTCCATAATTGAAAATTACCATTACATATGAGATTATTCCTAAATTTTACATATTTTTTACCTCTAGTTAGTAGAGTCAATATGTCATTTGATCCGTGAATAATTCCTACAGGGAATTTTTTATTCGTATAATATTGCGGGAATTGCCACAATCATTGATTAATGTTTTCCACAAAAATATCGTTGGCGCTGAGACCGCCACAGGCGACAGGCGAATTTTCAAGAAATCGTGGTCGGGTTTTTTGAGAATTATTATGTGCAATATTTGTTACCTGGGTACAATAAACAACCCCTTTTGTAAATCGGGTAGTATCACTTTTGAAATTTTTTCAGTCTAAACTTGATGTTTTTGACAGGTGGTTATTGTTGATTGTAGTGTGCGTTATTAATAAATATTTTATATAATTTACTTTTTAACTTTTGGGGTGAACTATTAAATTGATATAGAGCCTATACCTGGAAGTAAGTAGAATATTTTCATATTATATATATACAAATTTTCTCAATTCGCAGTAGCTGTTAAAGCTGTAAGTTGTAAATAGGTGCCTTTTAAATTATAAAAATAAATATCTCTCTTGTTTTCCTGAGCAAAAAGTTATCCATTAAGTTTGATAAAACCGCAAATTTTCGATTAAATTATACATTAAAATTTACGGAATTGGTTTTGAAAGGTGTGATAATTTGCGATGTTGCCAGATTTTCTTTTTTATATTGTAAAATGTATTTTCACTTAAAATACACATCCAAGTAAATTTACTTTTTTTTTAGGCGAGACTTCTATTGGCGTAGACGGTAAATAATGGCATAATTTTAATAGTATATAGGGGTACTCAGTTTAAGATTTAGTATTGTTACAAGAGATCATTTGGAACATGGCGTTTACTTATTTTACACTTTTAAAAGCATGCACGGCTAAATTGGCATAAAACTGAGCAACAGACTTGTATCCTGATATACTATTAACGATCCTAGTAACTATATGTGTTTCTAGAAAATTTTCAAGACAAAAAAATATGCAGTATATTTATCATAATCTTTTGGTGTGTTCAGATCCCTACATCAGTAGTATGAGAAGAATAGGGTCTATAAAATTAAAAAAGCCTTCTGAAGTTCTCCAGTTTTTGGAAGGGCCTAAAATAGACGAAAGAGCATTGGAATTATCCGGCAACGAATTCGATGATTCTGATTTAAAAAATTGTATTGATTTATTATTATTACTATTTGTATTATGTTTTAGAATTTATACAAACTTAAAATAAATTAATTTCTTGTAATAATTTTCTTGCGTTATTTCAAAAATTTATTTTAAAACAATACGAAATGTTGAAAAATGTTTAAAATTAAATTTTTGCTTTATGTTGAAAAATGAGTACAAAAAACTAAATATGTGTATACCTACATATAAGTACCATGTGTTCCATAAAAAAATGTGAACAGTTGCCTTCGAATAGAATAAAAAATATTTTGTCTACGATTTCTTGAAAATTCGTCTGTGTGTGCCATGTTGAAAAAATGACGGTCAAAATAAGTTTTTCTCAATTATCTCAATTCCTATTAGTTTTACTCTAAAATTAGGTAAGTATTACCAACATTGTAGAAAATTAAAAATGCCACAACTTTTTGCAAAATTTTCACCCATTAATTTCAAAGAGTTGGACTTAATTACTTCTTAATTAAATTAAATTTATATCAATGAGTCTTTCATTTTGTACCTTTGCTATAAATTAGGTACCTATCTTCTGTTTAATAGGTGACTATTTTTTTTTCTACTATATTTATTAAGTTCTTCTTTTTTCTTGCACATACATTTGTAGATTCTTCCTAAAACTAGTTAACTAGATGTAAAATTGATGTCAAAGTAAATTCAAATTTATGTTTGTCAAAGGATGAAATTGGATAAAAAGGTAGTTAGTTTATCACGATAATAACGTTAAAGTAATGCGATAATATTCTGCCAATGAAACATTTCACAGGTCTTAAATTACGGTTCCGGTGATTTTGATGCTCTGTTTGTAAATTTCCACAGCTCTGTGCGTTATCAAATTTAATTTATTATTTTATTACACAATTACAACTCACCTGCTTACTTTCCGCGAACTTGAAATTAACTCCTAAATGTTATTAAATCAGAACATGTACTATCTAACTTTATTAACACTTTTAATTTGGATGCTATTAACTCTGAACGCATGCGTTATTAAGAAAATAATTATTAAAAAAAAAATTTACAGAAGTTGCAATTTAGCAACCTTCTTTAAGATATTGAAAATGAACTTGGCTAACTTTCAAGTCCGGCATGAAATTTACATAATCTGAAAAATTTATAAGTTTGGATCTCCGATTAAAGAACTTATATCTAGATACATAACAGGCTATCTTTTCACTGTATACCTTGTTTGCTCCTAACATAGTCACATTATATAACCATTAAAATGGACAGATGAACATCACATCCCATAGGCAACAGTGGCGTTGTGTGTGTAGAAAATGTGTAGAATGGTAAATATTTTCATTAAAATGAATTATTGCAATTCCTGCATTACCGGCTCTTTATATTACGTGATGTAGGCATACGATATTACAGTAAGATAAAACAGTAAGATAAATATGTATTGAAAGCATATTAAAATTTAATTGCTATTTACTTTATAACTGTAAACTGAACTTCATCATGTTACGACTATGGAACGATCGATTTTCTTCTTTTCTAAACTGCTTTCTGCAAACGGCACAGCACTTCACTATTTATTTGCACTAAATATATTGTCACTAAACTGTGTAAATATGAATAGAGAATATTATTTAGGTATTGAGCAAATCACAACTTAAAATAAAAAGACTTCTTCACCACATTTTGATCGAAAAACACGAAAAACGCTTATTAACATTAATGGCGGATATACTGTCAAAAGTGTCAAACTGAGATTATGATAATCAAACTGAACCGATGGTGCCCGAATCGGTCGCGAACAGATCGACTAGCTAATCAGAACTTATGGGAAGAAGTGCCTTAGATTGTGAATCTTTCGGGATCACACAAAGTAATGCCATTATGTATCTAGATATAAGTTCTTTAATCGGAGGTTTGGATACACACAAACGATAATTCCAAATTTCCAAAACCGTCTTTGCACTTTTCTTCATGTACATCAACGAAAGGCACGAAAACGACGTACACTTGCCACTGTATACTCACTATAAATCAACGCAACAATTTTTAAACACCAGTAGTTCATAACGATAGTATCATGATATTTTATATCTACTTGCTGCACTCACAATCTCACAAAGGATCTAAATAAAAAATGTAAAACTTATTTAAATATTGAGAAAATAAACGAAAATATTGCAAAACACTAACTTCTCATGTTTCCTATCCTGAAAATTGGCTAGATATAGATTTTGAAACGATTCGAACAAAAAGAAATCACTCCCCACAACTGTATCCTGAGTTCTATTAACTATTGTCCCATTTTTCAATCCCCGAACCCAACTCGGCCAAAAAATTCTCAAACACCAATAGATTCATCCTAGTACAGTAACTTGGTGATCTCAATAAGAAGTAAAAAATCCTTATAAGAAAACAGGAATAAAGAGTAACTATCCTTTATTTTTCCTCCTACGGATAAAATAAATTGTGATTAGTAGTAATACCAATATAAGCCTAAATAATTCAAAATCGTGAACCAAGTCAAGTTGTCCCAAAGTTTTTCTGAGATAATAATCAGTAAATATATTTAGGCATCATCTTCAGATGAGGGGGGAGAGGGCTGTAGTACCAGGAAGCTTTTACACATGTCTAGGAAATTTTCTTACTATTTCTTCATGTAAAATCAACACCTAAAGAGAAATGAGGGAATTTTAGGACACCCTGAATAACAATTTAATTTAGTTTGTGTTTATAATAAAACGAAACAATGAGTTGATCTCAAATTATCATGTTAACTACATACTTGCTAACAAAACGTAGTGATAATATGAAGGTCAATTTTAATAAGTGTAGAAAAATATGTATTTTTTTAAGTTTATGCTAAAATGTGACAGATTGTAGGTGTGAAGTATATCAAGCTGGAAACTTTCGAAACAAATACAAGTATATAGAGTAGAAATAAAGATAAAAGATGGAGGCAAAGATACTTGAAACTTCTTTTTTACAATCATCAATTTTCGGGAAAATCGCATGTAAAAATACGGAACGTCCTCGCAGGTGAAACAACACAGAGGACGATGTTAAGTTCAAGAGCAATAGCAGACCATTTATGTTCAAATTTGTTTTACATGATACTTTATTTTTTATTTTTTATATAATATTTAATATTAATGTTAATTTGTTGGATGAATTTCATCAAGATTTTTTATTATTATATAATTCTCTAATAATTTTAATGCTGATTTTTATTTTTATTAGGGCTTATGCCAACACACTGTTGTCTCTAAATTCATATTGCATGTGAGAACAGTTTTCTTAACGTCATAGTGGAAGTCATACTTATATTTCTTTTCCTGAGACACGCTAAGGTTAGACGTGTCTGTAGATAGTCTCCAACTTTATACTGGACGCATTACAAAACTTCCCTAAGTAAAATTCTGTTGAGTTCAGGTTTTAGGTCGTTTCTAGCTATTTTTACTTCTGTACGTGACTGAACTGAAAAATACTTAAAACTAACAACAATCATTTTGAAATATTCATTAAATACAGACGTATACAAGACCTAAATCAGATGTTTGTTGAACTGAACAATATGATAGACAGTACATAGCTCATGCCTTATTTATTTTTATTGTACAAATAAGTATCCACAGTCGGCGACTAATCGTTTTCACCAGTTTGTTAATAGTTTTATTAAAAATTCCTTAATAATAGTAAAAAGTAAAATGATATACCACCTAATCTAGATATAATTCATTCGAATCTGAGAGACGCGCGAACAACAGAGGCAGGAGTCCTCCAGGGCTCAGTGCTCTCCCCTCACTTGATCTCACTCTACACTTTCGATCTACCACGGACCTCCCCGGCCCTCTACACAAACGACATAGCCTAACTGCCAGATCCTGGAACACAAGGATCGCCACCAAAAACCTCCAAGAGGCAGCCTCCCTCCTAGAGGACTGGTGCAACAGATGGAAGGTAGCCGTCAACGCCGAGAAAAGCAAGGCGGTTCTCTTCAGGAAGGTAAGAAAATACAGGTCACGTTTCCATATTTGGTGAAGACGTCCAATGGCACGATACCGCCAACTACCTCGGTGTGATTGTAGAAGAACGCACTACCGGGCGTCAAAATGACGCGACACCAATTTATTTCTCAGGGGGCGCCAGTCGCGTATTACCCCGTTCTTCTACCTCCCAGGCGGGTTCGAGATAAGATGACTTCGGTAGCCGAAAAGCGGGACCAAGGCTGCACTACCACAGATCGGAAACTACGCTCTCTCTGGACCCGAATTCCCTCGTTAGGGGTTTAGGCACCTCTTAATTTCCTGAATTTTTGCATAAAAAAAATCCCAACCGAAGAATTTCTCTGCGGAGGGATTAGTTTTGGTACGCGAAAATCGCGTTTTGGTCCATTAATAACGGAATATATTTCTCAAAAAACGCATAAAAAAATCCCTATCGAACCTCCGTAAAACAACCAGAAGGTCGAACGTTAATGCGAATTAACTCGACACATCCGGTTTTCTATACGAAAGTTCCAGGGATTATAGACCGTCAACAGGCCTCAAGATCAATTAAGAAATATTAGTTCAAAGAATCCGTTTATTTAACAGAATTGGTTATACAAAATTCTCAAGAAAGAATCGTGCCTTCCCCAATCAAGGTAGTGACTTTCAGACCATACAAGCGAGAGCGCTCGCGCTAACGATCGATTAGGTAGAAAAGATTCATACGTACCTTCTCAGAATCAAAATGCGAGCTTTTAGAATCATTTCAGACTCTGGGTAAATGAATAATTAAGGCTGACTGAAATTAACTTAAAAAAGTTTTACTAAATGAATTTAGTTTCGCTAGAGACTACCTAGCTTTAAAGTTCTTGTATCGTGGAGATTCACGTACTCAAACACATTCAGAGGACTTATTACTGCATAAGTTGAGTGGCGTTCGATCAGTCCACGACTTACTAACCCTTATCACAGTCGATTAATAATATCGATTTGGCAGCGTCTCACCTTCGAGCGACTATTAGGCAAAATTGAATTTTTGGATTTTTATGCACAAGGCGTTTTCCTCTATAACTTTGTCATTTGAAAAGCCCCGTTATTGGCTTTTCTACCATCGCTTTGTCTGGACTACTCAACGCGCTCGATCAAATTGCGAGCCGCTGGGTCAATCCAAACTCTTTCCATGCGAGAAACCGGCCTTGTACATGTGCATTCATTTTTATCAATTTTTGCTTATCGGCACTACGCCGGCTTTGACAAAATCTTCTATTTTGCCTTTTGGATGCAGTGCATCGTTAAAATTTTATGCTCATACTTTAGAATTGGGCTTTCAATGATCGTACCTCAAAGGTCAATGTCTTTGGTTGAGGAATAAAAAATAAAAAATAATTTAAAGTATATTTTCGTGGTACTTTTTAAACTGACTTCGTGGTACTTTTGAAAAATCCAGTTTAAGACCAATTTTAGCGTACTTTTGAAAAATCGATTTTCGAGCCAAATTTCAAGGTACTTTTGAAAAACTAATCTGCGGGTGAAATTTTGGCGTACTTTTGAAAAATCGATTTTCAAGCCAAATTTCAAGGTACTTTTGAAAAGTTAATCCGCGGGTGAAATTTTGGCGTACTTTTGAAAAATTGATTTTCAAGCCAAATTTCAAGGTACTTTTGAAAAGTTAATCTGCGGGTGAAATTTTGGCGTACTTTTGAAAAATCGATCTTCAAGCCAAATTTCAACGCAGTTTTGAAAAATTAGCCTGCAAGTGAAACTTTGGCGTACTTTCGATAAATCGATTCTTGGGCCAAATTTTGACGCCCTTCCAAAAATATTATTTTTCAAAGTCCAATTTATGGTACCTTTGAAAAAGTTTATTATTCATAAATCTTTGTCATTATATACTTCTACTCTGATATTCTGAACCAAAAACATTTTTCCTAAGTGAAAATTCGGTGTTCCTTCGAATTTTCGCCTGGTCATTTCCAACGCCTTATAGAACCCAAAACGGTCCTTGTGGACTGATCTGCGCCTCTGCAGACTCCCGAAAATGTCTTTAAATGAAATTTTTTTTTTGCCTAAGTCGAATTTTGATTATGTCTTCAACTTAGGACGATTTTGGAGAGTTCTACAACACTCCCCTCCTTTGGTTGAATCTTTTCTACTCATCGATTGCCTTTAATTTCCATATTCACTTGTATGTCTGTATGCCTTCATTTGACGGTCTGACCTATGGTACAGATGTTTTTTAAAAATAACGGCCTTAATTGGGGCAGACGGCTGATTCGCCTATCTAACTTAAAATAAATACATTTTTTAAACAATACGACAAGTTGATACAACATTTTTATCAACTTAATTACACCCGCGTCGAGGTGCGAAGCGAAGCGAAGCGTAGCACAATTTTGATTAGCGTCCACTCTCACTAACTCGTTGCACTCGCTTTTTTGCCTTGGTCTCGCTCTTGCTTAACTTCGGTCCTTTCTAGAAGAGGCTGTCTATATCTCCATGCCGCAGCTTGGACGGTCCTCGCCTTTGAGTTCCAGACTTCACCATGCCGCGCCCTTGCGACAGGCTGGGTCATCTTTCCATTTTTGCACATGGAAAATGCAGTTCTGCAACTAGATTGACTTTTTAGCAAGTCGTCGACTGGAACGCGTCGACTAACAAACACAATGTGTTGTTTTTAATGAAATATTTTTCTAACATGAATTTTGTTAACTTATAATGGTTAGAAATTGGTTCTTCGTAAGGTAGATTGAATCGGCTTACGATACTCGTGCGGTCATCACTACTTTGTGAAAAAAGTATAAAAAAAAAAAAAATTGAAGCGTCTTCTTGAGCGAAGAACGGCTTCTGAAACTCGTCTCGTAGTTTCTCCTTCGTAAGGTAGATTAAATCGGCTTACGATACTCGTGCGGTCATCACGACTTGTGAAAAAAGTATAAAAAAAAATTGAAGCGTCTTCTTGAGCGAAGGACGGCTTCTGAAACTCGTCTCGTAGTTTCTACTTCGTAAGGTAGATTGAATCGGCTTACGATACTCGTGCGGTCATCACGACTTGTGAAAAAAGTATAAAAAAAAAATTGAAGCGTCTTCTTGAGCGAAGGACGGCTTCTGAAACTCGTAGTTTCCATTTGGGGTATACGTTAATTTTGTTGACTTAAAATGATTAAAATTGAAGTTGTCTTCTTGCATAAGAAAAACAGCTTCCGAAACTCGTACTGATTCGTACTTATGCCTACGTCCATTACTCGAACTTGGCGGCTCTCGCTCTTGAGAAGCTAGGCTTACCGGATCGCGCTCTTGCGTCGGGTTCGCCGTCTTTCCATGTCTGCTCATGGAGTAGACTTTAAATTTTCGATTTGACCGCATATAGGTCAAAACCGCCACTTAGAATTTTGAGAAAAAAATATAAAAAAAAAGCGAAAACGGCTATTAGCCGTGGTCGACCTCAGAAATATCTAGAGGTGACTCTTCTATATCTGGCTCATCTCGAGCATCTTCGGGATCTCGACTTATTACATCCGGCTCATCTTGAGCACTTGCGGGAACATTGATTTGAACTAGTGTGGTATCGCTACGTCGCTCTGACCTGGGCGCGATCTCATTGTCTGATGAGGAAGCGTCGTCACTAAGATGAATTTCATCCGGACTATCTTCTGATTCTTCAGACAATTCCAATTCAACATCGGGGTCTCCCTTAGGTGCCGGCCTGATGGCATCGACATGTAATCTCGTCGAAGTTACCCCCTTGTGAATGAGGTAAACTTCATTGGACAATCTCTTTAAAACCTTGTGTGGCCCACTCCACGACGGTGTGAAGGTATGATCCTTCCTGATCCTTTTAGTCATTACCATATCTCCCACTTTATATACGACCGGCGTTACCGCCACTTTGGGCGCGTAACGCCATTGGTAATTTGTTTGATTTTTACGAATCTCTTTGACTCTTTCAAGGCGGGGAACGTCCGCTTGATTACGACGTTCTTGTCTATAAGCGAACATATTCCAATCACCAATCTGCGGTAATTCATAGCCGAGCACTACGAAACTGGGCGTATGCCCCGTAGCGGCGTTTTTTCTTGTTCTCAAGATATATGCCATCTGACTAACATGTCGATCCCACTCGTCGTTGGGTGAACCATATAATAAGGTTTTTAAGATCTTCTTGGCTTCTTGCACCCTCCTTTCTATTGGATTGGCCTGTTGGTGGTAAGCTGCTGTGAAGAATCTTTCAATATTGTTACGTGTACAGAACGTATCGTAAAAGCCGGAATTGAAGTGGCCTCCCTGGTCGGAAATGATGACCCTCGGAACGCCATATCTCGCCACTAGTTCCTCTTCGATAAATTGTGCTATTGTTTTTCCACTGACTTGGGTGAACGCCTTGGCTTCGACCCACTTACTAAATACATCCTCTACCATTAATATATATCGGTTATCTGCATCTTTGGTTCGCTGAAGCGGTCCGATTACATCGACGCTTAGAACTTCGAACGGATGCGATGGAGCATGGCTTCTGAGAGGAGCCTTCGGTTGTGATTGTCTGCTTTTTACGGAATTACAAATAATGCACTCATTTAAATATTTGTTAACTAGTCTCGACAAATTATTAAAATAATAGCGGCCCGAGATGATTCTAACAGTTTCATCGCGGCCGGGGTGACCTACTTCCGGTCGGTCGTGAAAATGAGATATTACTCTCATGACCATACGTTTTGGTACGTATAATTTTTCTATAACATTTTCGCCTCTCGTCCAAAGTGTGCCGCCTATCACTTGTCTTGTATTGACGAATTTCACCTCTGCCTCGGTTTTATCTGCTTGTCGCACTAGAGTATTCCATCGTTCGATTTGGTCTTGGATATCTCTGGAGTGCGTTTGCGCTTCTCTGACCTGATCGTTTAATTCCAATGTGGTAATCACTGATATTCGTTCCTTGTACGAGAATTTTGGTGGGTACATTCTCTCCTCTTCGTCGTCTGCTTCGACGTTTGGGCCTTGAGGATTTCTGCTCAAATAGTCTGCCAATATATTTTCCTTGCCGGGACAATGTTCTATTGTGAAGCTGTATTCCTGAAGTAATAATGACCAACGTGTAAATTTCGTTTTCTCGTCCTTATGCTTATTTAACCATAGTAAAGCTCGATTGTCGGTTTTGACTATAAATGGACGGTCTGCCAAATATATTTTGTATTTCCTTATATAATTAACGACGCTCAAACATTCCAATTCATTGATATGGTATTTTCTCTCCGTCGGAGATAACGTATTACTAGCATAAGAGACGATGTGCTTCTGGTCATTATCCCCCAATTGATATAATACTGCAGATAATCCTATTAAGGATGCGTCCGTCTGCAGTATGAACATTTTATTGAAATCTGGCCGGTGCAGTCCTAGAGGTTTATTCAATACTTCTTTTAGTAAAATAAAAGCTTCTTGGGCTTCCGGATTCCACTTGAAGCGCCAGTCTTTCGAGAGTAGTCGGGTCAAGGGCTTTGTAATTATTGCAACATTAGGGATATATTCACGTACCCAATTACATAAACCAAGGAAACTCTGAAGCTGGCGCCTCGTCGTAGGGGCCGGATAATTTTGTATCTGTAATATGTGTTTTTCTAATGGTTGAGTGGTGTTGGCATTTATTTGATGCCCGAGATAGGTTATGCTTGACGTGGCTACTACACATTTTTCCGGTGACACCTTTAAATTATGCAAACGCAGGCGTTCAAAGACGGCTCTCAGATGGTTTACATGCTGTTCTATATTTTCACTGTAGATGATAATATCATCGAGATATACTTTGCAGAAATGATGCAAGTAGCCGGTCAATACGTCTCTTGCCATAAATTTTTGGAATGTACATGGAGCGGTCTTCAATCCGAAAGGCATCACGTTAAATCGGTAAGATGCTCCATCTAATGTTGTAAACGTAGAATAGTTTTTTGACGACTCCTCAAGAGGGATTTGCCAATATCCGCTCTTGAGGTCCAACACCGTAAATATGTTGGCGTTTCCTAGATCCTTTATACTCTCGTATATCTTTGGTAAGACGGATGCTTCGTCTTCCGTTACTTCATTTAAGTGACGATAATCAATGCAGAAGCGAGGCTTCTTGCCGGGCCTTTCAATTATAATGGGAGGCGAACTGTACTGAGCGGTACTCGGTTCTATGACCCCGGCTTTCAGCATCTCTTCAATTTGATCGTACATAACTTTTTTCTTAGAAGGAGACATGGGGTAGGGTTTGATATTGAACGGGCGGTCGTCTTTAACTTTTATTTTATGTTTCGTTGTCACCGTGGTAGCTTGGGTAGGCACCGCGGTGAACAATTCAGCGAATTCCTCGAATAGAGGTTTTAAATTATCGTTTCCGATGATCAGTTCTTCGGGAAGCCGGCATTGCTTCCTTGCTTGATGTGCCGCTTGATTCCAGAAGACGGTTATTCGCTCTTCGGTGCCGACGTAGACACATTTACGTTGATAATCGAATACGACATTGTGAGCATATAAAAACGGGGCTCCCAGAATGAGCTCTTCATTTAAATTTTGAATGACCTGAAACGTGGTCTGAAAGGGTACATCTAGTACATTAACGTTTATGGTCGTAGTCCCGAGGGATTCTACTAAACCATCGCCACAAGCCATAACAAAAGTTTGGGGAGCTGTAAGTTGATCAATGTCGTTCAAAAATTTCGGTTGGATAATATTCCTTGTCGAACCTGTATCCAATAAAGCGTTAACCGCTCGATTATTAATTATAATCTTAATGCGAGGCAGAGGGAAAGCGTCGTTGGTTTGATTGATAGATTCTAATGTAGTGAATCGGTGGGGAGATAGGTTGACTTCTTGATCCTTAAACAGGTAATTAAGGTCAGGAAGGTCATCGAAGTTTTTTAATTTAAACTTCTTGCTTCGGAGCTTCCTCGAGGGTCGCTTCGAGCCTGCTGGGGCCTGGTAGGCGGGGCTGGTACAGTTCGGCCTGGGCCATCGCCTCTGACCCCCGCTTGGTTTCCCGTATTCATATTACGATAGGGATTGTTTGGGCATTCCGCATGAAAATGCCACTGCTCTGTTGGGCAATATCTGCAAGGGCGATACGGGACTCGGGAGTTCCTTACGTCTCCAGTACCCCTTCTCGGTATATCCCCTCTAGGCAGCGAGGAAATATTATTTGCAAAATGCACCCTTGGTGCTGGCGGATTATCTCTTCTTTGAGATCCATTGAATGGTGTCCTAGATGCACCAAAGGAACTGGAGGACGGCTTCGCTAATGCGGAGGGTTCCGTTCTCCAGTTACTGCTCGATTGCTGATTCCCTTGAGCTGAAGCGGTAGAGGTGGACGCTTCTCGGTCTTTGCTTTTCTTTGCATTTTGCAGAATCTCGAATTCTTTATTCTCATCCATGATTTTGGCCATTTGTTCGGTCATCGTCACTAGTGTATTTGTATCTAGTATGACGGCACTCTTTAGGAGCATTTTCATATCAGGTCTCAACTGATTGAAGATGGTAGCCGCCTTCATCGCCTCCGGCTTAAACGGATCGATCCTGTTGAAGAGGCATACCTTCCTGGAAATAAATACTGACGTATTTTCCTCGGCATCTTGTTTCTTGCCATATAAATTAGCTACTGCTTCGGTGAGTACTTCACCTGAATCGTAACGGCTTCTGAACCGCTCGAGGAATAGAGGATACGTGGTAATTAGGGTTCGGTATTGTTCGAACCATTTCCTAGCATCGTCTTTGAGCTGTTCTGATATTTTATACAGACGGTCGTTATCCTGCGTAATTCGTACTCGGACGAAAAATTCCTCCATATGATGAATGAAGGTTTCAGGGTCTTCGTGTTCGAAGCCATGAAATTCCGCATTTGGATGCTTCGACCGATACTTATGCTCGTGTGTGGCTTCGCTTAGAGCTTTGGCAAGACCTGCTGCCATTTGGGCGAACACTTGTTCTGAGGAGGGCTGTATGACTCCTTCAGTGGTACTCGGGCCAACCCCCGAACTACCCAGTACATCCTCCGCGCACGGCCTCTCTAACCCTCTAGAGACGTTGTCCATCACAGATGTCGGCTCGTCGTAAAACTGGAAAGGCGTTGATTCATCCATATCCTTTCCAGAAAGCCCTGCTGACTAACAACGCCCCACGTTGGGCGCCATGTAGAAGAACGCACTACCGGGCGTCAAAATGACGCGACACCAATTTATTTCTCAGGGGGCGCCAGTCGCGTATTACCCCGTTCTTCTACCTCCCAGGCGGGTTCGAGATAAGATGACTTCGGTAGCCGAAAAGCGGGACCAAGGCTGCACTACCACAGATCGGAAACTACGCTCTCTCTGGACCCGAATTCCCTCGTTAGGGGTTTAGGCACCTCTTAATTTCCTGAATTTTTGCATAAAAAAAATCCCAACCGAAGAATTTCTCTGCGGAGGGATTAGTTTTGGTACGCGAAAATCGCGTTTTGGTCCATTAATAACGGAATATATTTCTCAAAAAACGCATAAAAAAATCCCTATCGAACCTCCGTAAAACAACCAGAAGGTCGAACGTTAATGCGAATTAACTCGACACATCCGGTTTTCTATACGAAAGTTCCAGGGATTATAGACCGTCAACAGGCCTCAAGATCAATTAAGAAATATTAGTTCAAAGAATCCGTTTATTTAACAGAATTGGTTATACAAAATTCTCAAGAAAGAATCGTGCCTTCCCCAATCAAGGTAGTGACTTTCAGACCATACAAGCGAGAGCGCTCGCGCTAACGATCGATTAGGTAGAAAAGATTCATACGTACCTTCTCAGAATCAAAATGCGAGCTTTTAGAATCATTTCAGACTCTGGGTAAATGAATAATTAAGGCTGACTGAAATTAACTTAAAAAAGTTTTACTAAATGAATTTAGTTTCGCTAGAGACTACCTAGCTTTAAAGTTCTTGTATCGTGGAGATTCACGTACTCAAACACATTCAGAGGACTTATTACTGCATAAGTTGAGTGGCGTTCGATCAGTCCACGACTTACTAACCCTTATCACAGTCGATTAATAATATCGATTTGGCAGCGTCTCACCTTCGAGCGACTATTAGGCAAAATTGAATTTTTGGATTTTTATGCACAAGGCGTTTTCCTCTATAACTTTGTCATTTGAAAAGCCCCGTTATTGGCTTTTCTACCATCGCTTTGTCTGGACTACTCAACGCGCTCGATCAAATTGCGAGCCGCTGGGTCAATCCAAACTCTTTCCATGCGAGAAACCGGCCTTGTACATGTGCATTGATTTTTATCAATTTTTGCTTATCGGCACTACGCCGGCTTTGACAAAATCTTCTATTTTGCCTTTTGGATGCAGTGCATCGTTAAAATTTTATGCTCATACTTTAGAATTGGGCTTTCAATGATCGTACCTCAAAGGTCAATGTCTTTGGTTGAGGAATAAAAAATAAAAAATAATTTAAAGTATATTTTCGTGGTACTTTTTAAACTGACTTCGTGGTACTTTTGAAAAATCCAGTTTAAGACCAATTTTAGCGTACTTTTGAAAAATCGATTTTCGAGCCAAATTTCAAGGTACTTTTGAAAAACTAATCTGCGGGTGAAATTTTGGCGTACTTTTGAAAAATCGATTTTCAAGCCAAATTTCAAGGTACTTTTGAAAAGTTAATCCGCGGGTGAAATTTTGGCGTACTTTTGAAAAATTGATTTTCAAGCCAAATTTCAAGGTACTTTTGAAAAGTTAATCTGCGGGTGAAATTTTGGCGTACTTTTGAAAAATCGATCTTCAAGCCAAATTTCAACGCAGTTTTGAAAAATTAGCCTGCAAGTGAAACTTTGGCGTACTTTCGATAAATCGATTCTTGGGCCAAATTTTGACGCCCTTCCAAAAATATTATTTTTCAAAGTCCAATTTATGGTACCTTTGAAAAAGTTTATTATTCATAAATCTTTGTCATTATATACTTCTACTCTGATATTCTGAACCAAAAACATTTTTCCTAAGTGAAAATTCGGTGTTCCTTCGAATTTTCGCCTGGTCATTTCCAACGCCTTATAGAACCCAAAACGGTCCTTGTGGACTGATCTGCGCCTCTGCAGACTCCCGAAAATGTCTTTAAATGAAATTTTTTTTTTGCCTAAGTCGAATTTTGATTATGTCTTCAACTTAGGACGATTTTGGAGAGTTCTACAACATGATCACGAACAGAGGCCTAACATGGAAACTGAACACAGAAGCCATCGTCAAAAAGGCCAGGAGGACGAGAGCTCTAATCTACCCCATGGTGGGCAGACAGAGTAGACTCAACCTGAGGAACAAGCCCACGCTTATCAGGTCACTCATCCGGCCCCAACTGATGATGTACTCCTCCGTAGCCTGGGGCTACTAAGCCGACACCTACCTCCAGCAAATCCAGAAAGTGGAGAACGTCCGAACGGCGGTGAACGCAACGAAGACATTTTGAGGGACTTGGAGTACACCCCAGTCACCGAAATCATCAACGAAAAAGCCAAGAAGATCTACACCTTTGCCGAGGAGCACGGGAACCCGTTGGTGACAAGAGGCCGAAGATGCAAATCCTGGATAACGGGTGGGTATGTGCACCATACCACCGCCGATGAAACCAACCTACAGAAAAGACGTGACGATCACCACCCACTACCCTGCGGGTACCGAACAAAACACCGTCCAGGACCTGTAGTCACCTAAATCCGGGAAGACCAAAAATGCTACCAAAGTAGTTAGGTCTGCCTTTCCTCGACCTACATAGCTCATCCTTACATTACCTAACCGATGATCCGGATGACAGGATGTCACAGACATTCTGTGTACCGGCAGTTAATCCCTGCCAAATAAACCCAAAGTTTCCTAACAGACCGATGACTACCCCCCGAAGGTGACAAGCTGGCGAAGAAAGAACACAAAGAGAGAAGAGCGCCAGAAGATAAAGGCCTCAGCCAGCAAAGTTCAACAAGCCAGGACCCAGGGAGGAGGACCGAAATCATCTGCACCGCTCTCATTTGCGAATGGGGCCGATGTAAAGTAAGCTCGCCCGTCCTGCACGAGGCCGGTCCAGGTCTACAGCGATGTACTGGGGTAAGTTCAATAGTCCTGCCCTGCCCCAGACATTCGAAACCGTCATCTTATCCAAGAATATTGGTGCGAACGACGCGCTTTATTATGGTTTCGATATATTGTATAACTTTGTATTATTTTATTCATAATTAAAACCTTAGTAAATTTTGAAGAAGAGGGCACTGACTGGTAAGCCAGAATATCAGATCTGGCGCTTCTCGATTACTTTCAGTGTTGATACCTTAAAAGCAAGGTATACGTGAATGGCCCAGTGAATGTGAAAGGTTTAAAGGGGTGACATGCGGTGCATATTACCAGAACTTATCGACAACGTTCAAAAAGAGTTTAATGGAGACCTTATTGGCTATTGCCAGGCTGCGAATGGAACGCAATTTGACCATTTAATTTAGTTTAGTGAAATTTCTTAATTTCTAGTAAAGTTGTCATTTTCAAATTTCAAGATAGTTTTTCTTAAAAATTTCTTGATGTAACTTATATGGATATTTACCATACTGTGTGTAAAAATGTGCTCTTTTAAATGCCGTAACAAAAAATGTTGGTTGCCATTTGAAAAATTTTAAAATTATATATTAAAAGATTGTTATCATTTCAATTGAACCTTTTGACATATCCAAGCGATTTTCAAAAAAAAAAATTGTAAAAGTATTTACTCCCTCTGTTTAGCTTTCATTTATTCATTATCTTTTCTGTAAGAAGACTGTCCTGTATATTTTTTTTAACTAAAAATATATCAGGTTTCTTTTTCGGCAATAGTGACTCCTTTCTAAATACTATTTTATTCTGCAGTTTCTTAATTAGTTATTTTTCAGCGTTTGATTACCCTGTATACTTTTCACTAAAAGTATGTGAGGTTTCATCCCCGGTAATTGTGTCAACCACAGTCCAAATATTGATTCCACTATAATTAATTATTTTTTATATTGACCACCCTTTATATTTTTAATATTTTTCTTCCCTGGCAGTTGTGCTAACTGGAAGAGAAATATTATCATTCGTCACATTTTTGTCATTATTTTTTTTAGGGTGACCAACCTGTATAATTTTAGTATATATTTTTTTGACAGTTGTGTTAATTGCATGCGAAATGTTATCGTCCTCCGTCACATTTCTTTTCATTACTGTTTTTAGGATGATCACCCTGTATATTTTTTTCATATTTTTTTCCTTGACAGTTAGTTGTGTTAACTGCATGCAAAATATTGTCATTCTCCGCAGCATTCTTTTCATTTTTTTTTAAAGTATATATTTGTTTCATATTTTTCTTTGATAGTTGTGTTAACTACATGCGAAATATTATTATCCTCCGTCACATTTTTTATTACTTTTTATGATAACTGCCCTATATATTTTTCATATTTTTCTTCATTGATAGATGCGCGCCGAATATTACTGTCTTCAGTCACATTTTTTTCCCCAATTATATTTTGTATGGGGCCCTCCCTGTATATTTATCAACAGAAGTATACTTTTCGTTGGCAGTAGTGTACCTACCAAATATTATTCTTCTGCGTCAAGTGGTTTTGAGGATTTAGCGCCAACAGACAGACAGACCGACTGTTGGAACTAAATGGCTTTAATTTTCGTAATCTCCATACTCTGAAAAGTGAAAATCCGGATACATCTCGGAGGGTGAATTTTTCACGATTACAATACTTTCCTTGGGTAAACGAGTCAAGTAAAAATGTGTACACTTTGTATCGAATTTATATCCACTAGTTTGGTCAAACACTCTATACACGTTTTCACATAAACATTGTACACTAAATCCTTAAAAGGAAGAAGTAATAAATGCATGTGATCTATGCGTGCAGCGAATCCACTGAGTGCATTGAAATAGATAGAGCTACAAGTAGTACGTTATAATATTGTTTTTCCACTCCCATACTTACTAATTATTTTATTAGACATTCCCTACCTGTACTTTAATGAGATTCATTAAGATACAAATTTTCCATTAAGATACAAGTTTATAACCAATAGAAACGCGACACACAGCAATATTCTGTCAATATCAACTATTGCCTTGAACATCTGACAGATCTAAAATTTATCAATTTTGACAAGTCATACTTACTGTTTACACAGTAAATTTTCAAACTTCATGCTTCTTGCAATTAAAATCAGTGAACATGTGTGATAGTGAAAGTGAAATCGAAATAATAATAATCCGTAATATTTCCTAAGTTCAGTTTTCATAATATTTCCTAAATTGTAATCTATAATTAATAAATTTCAGAAATAAAGTGTTAATTTTCTATTTTATTTAAACTGGTCGCAGAAAAAATAGCGTATGCAACTAATATTTAATGGCTATTAAGACACTCGCATTCATTATAACATTCGCCTACGGCTCATGTCATAATTCTCATGCTCATATCTTAATAGCCATCACTAAATAAATAGTGGTTGCATAATATACTAATGTGAGCTAGAAAACCTATGCATACACACATGCTCAAAGTACAACGGCTTCACTGGGCATAGTTTTTCGTAATGACTTTGTAACATTACGATAATAAATTAAATAAGTTTATGATCAAATTTGTATCCTTTGGCCTCTAATACCTCACCCGGTATATATGTTAACAGCAACCAGATTCTCAAGTATGTAAACTCATATTTCACAGAACAGTCTGTAGAGAATGATATTATTCGTATCCGCGTTAATTTGTAAATATAAACCGGATATAAACCAGACCTAAATATAATATAGATAAAATAGGTACAATGTAAACAAAGGATAAATTAGCATTGTTTCATTCAGTAAACATTTGGAGACGCCTTTAAGTAAATAACTTACCTTAACAAGCATTTATTTGTACCACTCACGAAACATGTTCAATGGAATAATTCATAGTTCTCCTTTATTTTCAGGAATATATCTTCACCATGAATGAAACAAACGCAACCGAGATTCTAAATATAGCTCTAAACAGAAGCGATGTTTTCAAAAACTGTGGAAATAAGACTCAAACCCCTGGTAAGGAAATATGTAACATCCATATTAAATTCATTATTTTTAATGTTTATGTTATTTTTTGATCTTACACTAGTAAATTTTCCGTATAAATTTTCTATTTACGTTTTCTGTACCTTGATTAAAATTTCCGTTACAGTTTGTTTATACCGGATATATCAATTTTGTTTCCAAATTTTGTGGTTTCGTCAACAAAACTATTTCATTTATTTCCTTTAACTTATACAAAGTGTTTTATGTTAAAACGGACAAGGTTCAATGAAAGATAAAAGATAGAATGATCCATAGAAAAAGCTAGTTCGACTCTCGTCGGTCAAAATCAGGTTGTTTTATGTTTATTTGCAAAAATTTGTTTTGATTATTAGTTTGTAAAGAAATGGAAAATAGAGGACCCCGCTCATTTCTTATGGGAAGTGGCCCCCGGTGAAATTAGCTGAATTTTTAATATAATATGTAGATTTAATATGTAGATTTCGACTTTCTGATCAAAAGCTCTCATGGGCCCACCTCGATCCTTTGTCTAATTTCCGAGATACAGCTCAAGAAATGTGCAAAAATGACTTCCTTGTACATTTAAAAAGTTTCCGAATTCAAGATTTTTTTCATATATTTTATGTTATGATACGTTCTAATAGACCTGCAGGATTCCCGTGATAACTTAGAGAGCCCTGGTTGAGGCCGTCTTATATCCTGAGGCCACTCTTAATAGCATTCTTTTTTGCACTCTTTCTAGCATTGCTTTATACCTTCCGATCCTAATCACTCCTTGCCACAGCGGGGCAGCGTACAGTACGGTTGATTGTACGACATTATAGAAAACCATCCTTTTCATACTACTGGGGCCTTCTATATTGGGCAGTATCCTAGATAATGCGCCCGCCTTAGCGTCTGCCTTCCCACAGACCATCTTTATATGTTCGCCGGAGGTTCTTCGGACATCAAAGAGGATACCCAAGTATTTCAAGGTTCTCCCAGGGCGTATTTTCGCAACTTGTACCCTAAACTCCAGGGTTTGCTTCCTCCTATATCCCCTTAATATGATTGCCTCAGTTTTCTCAGGGGCAAGTGCCAGTTCGTGTTCTGTCAGCCAGGCATCCACTCTCCTTAGTGACTCATTTGCTCTGGACATCAGGGTGGCTTCATCGTCCGCAAATATAATGGCATGGTCGTCGGAAAAGCTATCGATCTTGACCACCCCGCAAGGTTGAGTCTCACCACTCCATCGTACATGATATTCCACAACAGGGGCCCCAACACTGATCCCTGGGGTACTCCCGTTGTAATATCTATTCTCCTCCCAGCTACCTCTATCTTCCGATTTGAGAAATAGTCCTCGATCAGTTTTATCAGGTATTTAGGAATCCATCTTCTTCTCAACTCCGTGATGATGGCGCTCCAAGCAGCCGAGTTGAACGCATTTCTGATGTCCAGTATGATGAGTGCACACAATTTGCGTCTCGTGGTTCTAGCCAGGTTGTAGATATGCTCGGCTGCTTGGAACGTGGATCTGCCCTTGCAATTTATCTCTTATAAGTCTTTCAAAGAGTTTAGCTAAGGTGTTAATTAAGCAAATCGGCCTCTGCGCACTGGGGCTATCGAACGGTAGCTTTCCTTTCCATATGAGGACCAGGCGGGCTGTTTTCCATTCCTCTGGGAACATCTCTTCCCAGAGGAAGTCATTTACAATATCCCTTAGAAACCGTGGTTCTACTTTCACAACTTCTATTAGGGCCTCGACTGGGATTCCATCTGGACCTGGGCTCTTCCCTTTCTTGAGGTTGCTTATTGCATTATTTATCTCCTCCTCGCTAAAGGGGGGGATCTCGAGAGGTTCATAGGCTTCAACTGGCCATTGGTCAGCTCTCTACGGAAAGAGCTGTGCCGCAATCTTTATCTTCTTCTCCTCCGTCAGATCGTACGTAGTATCCGTGCCCTTAAGGTCCTTCATGGCGATTTTGTACCCGTTTCCCCATATGTCGTTATCCAGTTCCGTGCATAGCGCATTCCAATGGCTTCTTTTGGAGGTCCTGATCAGCTTCTCCAAGGTGAGCTTGGCTGCCCTATACGATTGCTGTGCGCAGGCGCACCTCTGGCCCTGCTTCTGGTGGCCCTTCTCCTGCCCTCAATGCATTCCTCCCGCGCCGCCCCAATCTCCTCTGACCACCAATATGGTAGCCTTGCAGGAGTTCTGTTGCGTTTTACCAAGCTTCTTCGGTACGCTCTTTGAATCTGTCTTGTGGTCGTGTCTAACGAGGGTCTTTGGTCTACCTGATTCTCTAGATCCCTTCTGAACGCCTCACTGAATTTTGTTCGGTTCATCAAAGGTTTACTTCAACCAGTTTCTTTTCGCCGTGTATTAGGGGCCTCTATACTAAAGCGAATAAACCTATGGTCGCTCAACGACTCTTCCATTAGGACTTGCCAGTCAGTTACTTTTCTAGCAATCCCCTGGGTGGAGCAGGTCACGTCGATAAAGCTTGCCTGGTCCCCTCTGGTCCATGTAGGGGTTGCTCCGTTATTAAGCACCACCATATTAAGTACTGCCAACCAATCACAGAGATACTCTCCCCTGCTATCAGAGATAGGGGAGCCCCACTGCGGAGATTTCACGTTGAGGTCGCCCATGATGATTTTTTCTCCCGACCAATCCGCGATTTCGTTCATCATATTATCTATGAACTCTTCGTGCCGTGCGTTAGGCGAGGCATAACAGCACGCTAGGACACCCACCTTAATGTCTATGGCCACATAGCCAGCCGCCCTATAAACTTTCCTCACTTCTATATTTCTATTCATGAGGTATACTCCTACGTCGGATTTTTGATCGGTTATCCATCTTTTGCCTTTTACAATGTTTTTATTTGGCTCCGAAACCACGATCACGTCTATTTTATCCCTCCTGGCTACCGCGTAAACCATGTCATGTGCTCGCGGTTTCCGTTGCAGGTTGGCCTGCAATATTTTTATACTTATATTTGGTTGGTTCTTAAGGTCCTCCACCCTTTCTTCTTCTTTCGTCTACAATTTTCTTAAATTGAGGACATTCCATTGAGTCAGCTCTGTGGCTCTCCCTTTTGCAAGATGTGCAAAACTCTTTTTTTGTGCATTCTTTTGCTTTATGGTCGATTTTTCCACACTTCAGGCATTCCGCGCTTCTGTCTACCCTTGTACACTCTTTCACCTTATGACCGAATTCTAGACACCTAAAGCATCTTAGGATGTTGACTCTTTGACGTATCTTGCAGTGTACCCACCCCATCCTGATCTTTTCAGCTTTCAGTAGGGCGTTTGCCGCTATCTTCTCTGCGAGTACTATCGCGGTTTGAGTCCCATGGGAGTTCTCCCCCAAGGACTTGATTTCTATTAGCTTCTTGTCGGAAGTCCCTGCCTTTGTCATCAGGGCTATCCTGATCTCCTCCAGAGTAGCGGTAGCGTCGATATCCTGGACGAGGAGGGTAGTGTTTGCCCTCCTCGTCTCAACTTTGCTGTTCTCAAGTTTCTCTTATAACTCTTTCCTGAGGGCGCCTGTTTTTTCTTCCCCACCGTCCACAAACACTAATAGGTCGCCTTTGGCCGTTCTTCTCATATTTTTTATGTTAACCTGAAGGGAGTCAACATCAACTTTGTTCTTCACTTCGCTCAGCAGGTCTGCGTATGTCTTGCTTATTAGATACTAATAAGCACAGAAATATACCGACTTAGTGGCTCAATGCTTACGGTGTTAGGCTTGCGATCACGGAGTCGCGGGTTCATCTTGACTAGGGTATGGATGTATAGTTGCGTCTTTCTCGTGTTTCCGAGACGGTAGCAGTGATAGGCCGTTGTTGTGCGAGTAGGGTTTGACCTCTTGTTTATTAATTAATAATTATTTTTAAATTTGAATTCTATGTAGTTTATAATATATAAAATTTGCTAGCTTATAATGTCGAATTGATGAAAAATTGAATGCTTTGACTTTGATGCTTATGCAACCAACTCTACTTCAGAATATTCTTGTAGCAAAATGGAAATAATTGAAATGAAATATTCTTGTTTTTTGGCTACTTTTCACTTAACTTCATATAATCAGAAATGTAACAAGTAGAGTATTACATACTCGTTCTTAAATTGGAACAATCTTTTACAACCCACGTATTTTCTTAAGCTCATTTCCTAAACTGCCACCCAGGTCCAATCTATATATATTGGAAAACGTTCGGTTATTTTATCGTTAAGAAAATATCTTGCAAGTTATTTCATTATTTTATTAGCCTTCAGAATACTAGATGGAAGCATATTTATTTAGTAAATTATTTGCTGTTCTTTAGTATCTCTATTTATATAATAAATAACCATTACTCAACAATATTTGTTTTTATTTATTTATTCATTTATTTGCCCAACATTTATACAATCTAATTATAGGATATCTGAGCAGTAAATAACATGTAATATTTACAATAATACAATATAAAGAAATACAGAAAAAAACGTAAAATATAAAAACAAAATATAAAATAGGCTATACGCATCTGAATTTAAGACTATTCTTTGTTTATGTGGCGAATTGCATACCTTGTTTCTTTCTGTTTATTATTATTTTTGGCATTAAAAACAATAATTTTAATAACACATGGCCTAATGGTTTTCAAGATTTTGTTCTAAGTGATTTCCAAGATTCCATTATTCAGCAAAATTCATTTATTTTTTTGTAGGTTACCTAGTTTTCAATTGAAAAGTACAGTTTCTTCGACATGAATGGTATCTGGCTAGTTAAATATTAATATACTTAAATATTTCCTCAAATTTATGTACAGTTGTAGTTTAAATCACTTCTTTTTCAGGAAACATGAGTGACATGGGTTAAGTATATTGCAATGTATGGAATATTTGGGGAGCACTAACAATGTAAAAATTCTAAGTGTGTCTATGAAGGGGAATATGTTTTAAATGCAGGACATATTATTTTCTGTGGTAACCCATTCAACACAAAACTTAATAAATGTGTATGCTCTATGTTTACAAACAAGTGTCTCATATTCAAATACTCATGAAATTAGTGGTACATTGAATATAAAACTGAAAAGATATTTATTAATTCTTTAAGTAAAATAAATAAAACAGTATTTTGTAAAATATGAAATGAAAATATTCAGGTACAATAGTATATATTACTTTTAAATATACTGGAATTACATATATTTATTTATTTAAAAAATTTCACTTACAAAGTCTGATTGTCCATGCCACTGTTATTGCCACTCAGGGCCACGATTATTTACACCAGCTTTTTCCCTCTCAATGCCTGATTAAATGTGTCTACCCCAAAGAGGGTATTCTTTGAACATTGCCGTGCCAACTCAACAGGGGCGGCTTAAGGGCAGGGCAACCAGGGCGACCTCACTACTGTGAGCTTCTCCCCCTATTATTGACTGACACGGAGTCGACCATTAAATATTTTGCATAAATGCAGGCCGGCAACGTGCACACTTTTCATTTAGAATATTCGGAAAATTGTTACACCAACAATAGCTGTTTGTATTTCATATCCTACATAATTTACTGTTTATAAATAAATATATGCCAATTTGTTTTGAGTGGAATATTACAATAATAAAGAGGAATCTTCCTCTAAGTAAACTTATATGGGGAGGGTCCTCTCACTCTAATAGCGTTTAGATGGTGCAGACAAAAGATTTTTATATCACAAATTAATTATCATTAATAAAATTATGTAAATGCATATTGATGTGTAAACATAAATTACGCAATAAGAATGTCTTTTTTATTTCTCATGATCTGAAAATAATTTTTATAAGGATTTTTTTGACTGATACTATGTAAACTGATGTCCAGACAGGCTATATCTAAAGTTAAAATATTAATTTTATATTTTAAGGCGGTCGGAAGACATTGCAGAAAAACTGATATTTATTATTCCCCATTAAAAGGATATAATTTTCTTATCATTCATTTAGAGTACCTTTATTTTTGGATGTACTATCAGCCTTATAAATATCGAGAGACAATTTTGAACCACCGTGTATAGACTGTTATGTTACTCCATGCATTAAGTTAAAAAATAGTGATCGCGGAGTCCGAAAGGATATCCTTGCACTTTAGTATGTAGTACATCCGCGAAAATTCCATGATTACCTCAGGGAGGGGAGCCAAAAAGTGCTCCCGGTCGGGTGGAAAACCTTGAGCCGCCCCTGCAACTCAACTTTCACGAGTTGTCCCTGCAATCTACAAAGGATGCCGACTAGGTTGGCTCCAGCAAATTGTATCGTGTGTAGCCCCCTTAAACGCTGTCATATTTTTAATAACTTAATATCTCAGTTTATAATTTTACTCATTGTTGATATCATCGTACACCAAAGAGACAATGGCCGAATGGCTCAGTAATTAGTTTGACTAAAGACCACTAGGTGGCGTACTTCTTTGTTTTCAGATGCCTATGGCCAAGAAATACAACTGCGTAAAATGTGTGGCCAATTAGAATTTGAGTGACATGTCTCTACATGATAATAGTATCGATATATAAACGTGCTGTATTTAAAACTTGCTTAAATGAATATGCATACCAGTGGCAACTGCAATTTTTTTAATTAAAATTATTATATAATTATTACATAAATGGGTGACTGAGTGAGAAAATTCTAGCTCTATCGATATAAGCTGTAATACCTTGCCTTGAACTGTATTTAGGTACCAGAACATTTAATTGCGATAAGAGGTCAGGACAGTCGATGTTTATGCACTAAGGACGAGTTGTACCAACTAGGATCAAACCAAGTATCCTTGGCTTTTGACCTTGGATCAAGCTCAACTTAGTTTGAACTTATACTGAAATTGAATTTATAGTAAAATAGTAAAAAATTATAATCTCTACCTATCTCAGGATAACAGCCATCTAATTTAAATGTGTGTAGTTTGTATAATTGATAACACCACAATTGCAATAATTATCCTCTTTATTTCTACTAATTAACAGTTTTATAAAATAAGACGCACATGAACCACCATTACGTTCTTCATACATCTACTTATCTACTATCTCATAAAGAAAAAGGAAAGCATAAACTATCTAATTTTACATTGGTTATGCAACCAAACAAACATCATGTTTATATTGAAAAACCCTAAATAAGGGATTTTATTTTTAATGACAAAATAACAATCAACACACCCCCCCATTTTGACATTTTTAAAAATTAAACTAAAACTTAGTCACTTTACGTTTCCTATTTTCACATTAACTTGTCTAATCCAATTTTCCCAAACCGATCTTTTGTTTACATTTCTTCAAGACTGTGTTTGTCACCGCTTTTGTTAAGAAATCAGCTGCGTTGTCTTTACTTTCAACGTATCTCAAATTTATTTTATGTCTGTCAATTTCATCTCTTACAAAGAAATATTTTCTCTGAATATGTTTTGTCGCCGAATGATATGTACTATTGCTTGATAATTTTATTGCTGCTTGATTATCTGCGAATATTGTTAGGTTACCAAGCTTTTCTTCCTCCTTAAGGTCAATAAAAACCTTTTTCATCCATATCATTTCCTTAATTGTTTCTGTAAGTGCCATAAATTCACTTTCGCAGGTGCTTAGTGCGACAACTTCTTGTTTTTTGCATTGCCAACTGATTGTTCCATTTGCTAATTTGCATATATAGCCTGAAAATCCTTTTCCATCCAAATTATTGTTCCAACTAGCGTCACTGTATCATTCTAACATTGTTCCATCCTTTTTGTAGGTTATACCTTCTGTCATGGTCCTTTTTAGGTAACGTAATACATGTTTTGCTTGTATCCAGTTCTCTCTTGTGTACTTGTTATTAAATTGACTTAAATACGTAGTTACATAAGCAACATCAGGTCTAGTTCCCTGTGAGAGATAAATTAAACTCCCTATTAATTCTTGATATGGGATATTCTCCGTTATTACTTCTTTAATATTTTCCATTACTTTCTTGTTTTCTGGTTGCATTGGAATACTTGACTCCTTACACTCGCTCATGTTAAACCGTTGCAAAATCCTTTTTATGTACTTTTCCTGTTTTAAGTGTAAAATTCCTTCATTTTTATTTCGCTTTATTTCCCAGCCGAGTAAATACTTTGCTTCTCCAATGAATTTTATATCAAATCTGTCATTAAGTCTGTTCATTTTCTCAAATGCAATTTCCTTTGAGTTTGTAGCCCACAAAATGTCGTCTACATACAGGCATATAATCATATAAACATAATTTTTATCATAAAGAAATACGCATGGCGAAGAATCTATCATTTTAAATTCTAGCTTCTCTAGTTCTTTCTTGATAGTTTCATACCAAATTCTAGCGCTTTGCTTTAAACCGTAAAGTCCCTTTTTAAGTTTGCACACTTCCTCAGTTCTGTTTTCTTTCAGTCCAGAGGGTATTTCCATATATATTTCTTCTTGTAATGTACCATTTAAATAGGCTGTAGTCACGTCCATCTGATAAAGGTCAAGATCACGTTCTGTAGCTATGGCAAAAACTATTCTTAATGTAGTTAACCTTATCACAGGTGCAAAAACTTCATCGTAACTCTTTCCCTTCACTTGATTAAAGCCTCGAGCCACTAATCTTGCTTTAAATTTATTGATTGTACCGTCTGCATTTTCTTTTATTTTAAAAACCCATTTTGAGTCTATAATTTGTTTATTTCTTGGTTTCTTTACTATGTCCCAAGTTTTGTTTAACCGATGTGATAATAACTCTTCATCTATTGCTTTCTTCCATTCATTTTTGTTGCTTGAATGCATGGCTTCTTCGTAATCTTTTGGAATATGGATATTATCAGTCATTAAATTTATTCTATTTGTATTGCGGGATTGTATTCTTTCAGATCGCCTGAAAATTTCAACTTCTAGGTTAGGTGTGGTTTGTTGATAATCTGGGTCGTCTCCAGTCGTGTTTTTTGCTCCGTCGTCCAATTCAGATTCGTCCGAGTTATCACTAACCTCACTTTCTTCCTCAATTTGATTATTTTCATATAAGTTTTCTTCTAAGTCTTCTCTCTCAATAATTTCATTTCCGATTATTTGCTCTTCTTCGTCTATTTCGCTTTGTCCTTCTACTACCTCACTTTCGTCAGGACTATATTTTATTTCAATGTATTTATAGTTTTCATCTTTATTTTTTAATATTTCACTTCCCTTTTTATCTTCTAAAATTTGTGCATCTCGCACCATTATAATTGTGTCTCTCTCTTTACAAAACACTCTGTAATGCTTCGTTAGATGATTGTATCCTACAAATATAGCTTCATTTGAAACAGGGTCTAATTTTCTCCTGTTTTGTTTATTTATTAGGTAATAGGTTAAGCTTCCAAAAATTTTAAGGTGCTTAACATCGGGTTTCTTGCCAGTAAACTTTTCTTCCGGTGTCATGCCAACTTTTCTCGCAAATGTTCTATTTTTAAGGTAAACAGCATAATATGCAGCCTCTGCCCAAAACTTTATAGGCAACTTCGCATCGTTTAGCATACATCTCACCATCTGGATTACTGTTCGGTTATTGCGCTCCGCTATACCATTTTCTTGTGGTGTATACGGTGCAGTTTCTTCGTGAATTATTCCATGTTCTTGTAAAAATTCTTTAAACGCTCTGCTCGTAAATTCACCACCGTTGTCACTTCTGATTCGTTTTATTTTCTTATTTGTTTGATTTTCAATTTCGTCTTTGAAAACTTTGAAAAAACGTCATCTTTACTTTTTAGAAAATACACGAATAGTCTTCTTGAATAATCATCCACAAGTAAATACATATACTTTGATCCGGCTAATGACGGTTCTTGGATTGGCCCGCCATGTGTATTAGTTCTAGAACATCTTTTGTTTTTATTTCCCGGTGATTAACAAATGATTCTTTCACTGCTTTACCGATTATACAATTTTCGCACTTTGGCATATTTTTGGTTGTGAATTCAAGTCCATCTACTAGTTTTTCATTGTTCATTTTATTTAATGTCACTAAATTTTGGTGTCCGTACCTCCTATGCCATAGTTCTGCACTTAACTTCACTTGTACTTGAAATGTTTGATCAGTAGCTCTCTCAACTTCTGCTTCATACAAATTATTAATTCTTTTTCCTGTCATCATTAAAACTCCATCATTTCGTGTTATTTCACAAATTCCATTCCTGAATTCCACTTTAAACCCTTTTTTCTCAAAAGCACTTATTGAAAACAAGTTCTCTGTGATTTCTGGTATAAATAAAACATTTGATATGTTTATGTACTGATAAAAACAGTTTTTGTTTATTATTTTCACTCGTATAGTCCCAATTCCTTTTACTTTGATAATATTGCCATCTGCCATCTTCACCTCAGTATTTTCGACGTCTTTTATCTGTGTGAATGCAGATTTATTATACGTCATGTGGCTTGTTGCCCCAGAGTCTAAATACCACTTTACAGAATGCACTTTTTCATTTTCAGTCACATTCATTGCACTTTCATAATTTGTCGCATTTTCCTTAGCAGTGTTTATGTTCTCGCTATTCTTTTCCTGTCTTCTGTCTGCTTTTTCACCTTTTTCTTGCTTTCTGTCTGCTCTATGGTAGCAGTCTTTTGCATAATGTCCCCTTTTGTTGCACACCCAACAAGTGACATTCGATACTGGTTTTTGTTTCTTGTGAAACTTTCCACTTTCCTTTGATACGCATGCAGCTTCCAGTTTTGTTTCTACCTCTGCAAGTTTTAAGTTCATCTTCTTCAGCTTTTAAACCACAACGAAATTCTTCCAAAGTTATTTTTTCTAGGCCGTTCGCTTTCATTTGTACTCTTATTCCTTTATAAGTAATTGGTAATCCATTTAACACTAACCCTATGTATTCCTCAGTTGTTATTGGCGAATTACATTGTTCTAACTGATCTCTTAGATATTGTGCCCTCGCTAAGTATTTTTCTATGTTCTCGGTCTCGTTCATTTTTATTCTACTCAGTTCTAATCTCAAATCTACTCGTCTTGATGCTACTTTTCCTTCATGTATTTGTTGTAGCTTTTCCCATATTTCTTTGCCCTCGTCTAAATTTAATACTTGCTGTGCCTGGCCTGGTTCCAATGATGATAGTATTATCGAAGCGGCTAATGCACTTTTCTCCTCAAAAGTCTCTACTTCTTTGGCATTTGTGGCTGTAAGTTCTGGTTTGGTTTTCTCGATCGTGCACCATGCCTTTTTAACTTTTAATAAAAACTTATTTTGCTCCTCACTTTTTAGTGTGACACCATTTACTTTAATATTTAATTTGGAACATTCTTTTTGCCTGTTATGAAACCTTATAACAGTTGTCTTATCATTGTTCAATAATAGTGAATTATTACCATACCAATTACATAAGGTATTCATCGCATTATTACATTCGTATGTCAATAAATCGTCCGATATATCGGACACCAACAAAGATTTGTCATCAGCATGTAGCACTGAAAATGCGTTTGGTGTCCAGTTCTCAAGGTCATTCGTGTATAATATAAATAGTATTGGCCCCAATACAGACCCTTGAGGAACACCAGTATTCACTGATCTGTACTCAGAATTAATTTTAGAGGTGGCTTTGGTATTAGTGTATGTCAGACTGACATATTGCTTTCTATTTTTTAAAAAAGAGGCTACCCAGTCATATGCCACACCTCGTATACCGTATAAGTATAATTTGTGCAATAACCTGTCATACTCGACGCAGTCGAATGCCCTACTGAGATCGCAAAAAATCCCAACAGGGCACTCGCCCGCCTCGATATGTTCTATTAATTTGTTATAAAAGGAGTACATGGCAGTACTGGTAGATTTATTTTCAAGGAATCCATGCTGATTTTCCGAAATTATATTATATTTCTCAATAAACTTTAAAAGTCGAGCAAGATATGAATATTCAAAAATTTTTGAAAAGCAAGGAGGTATCGTGACTGGTCGATAATTCTCCATATTTTGCGGATCATATTTTTTGTATATAGGTATGACTTTACCTACTTTTAAGTCTTTCGGGAAACTGCCAGTAATGAAGGATAGATTAACTAGATATGTAATTGGATCTATAATAGCACCTAGAACTTTTTTAATTAAGAACATGGGAACCTCATCAGGACCAGAGGAATACTTATTTTTTAATTTGTTTTTTAATAAAGACAGCAAATCGTCGACATTGAAAGGCTCCAGGAAAATAGAACTTTGATTTATAGTTATCTTCTGATTATTAATATTCACATTTTTTGTAGTTATACCCTGCGAGATTTGTAAGGGCGCATTTATAAAATAATTATTTAAAGCTGAAGCCACTGCATTAGGGTCTATACGTAAAATCCCCTCATCCAGAACTTGAATGTTATTATTTTTCTTATTTTTATTTGATATTTCTGAAATTACGTTCCATGCAGCTTTTGATTGATTTGTAGAATTAATTATTTTATTTTGAAAAAAGCTTTTTTTAGTTTTCTCAACCAGCTTAATATGTTCCTTTTTTCCACGTTTGTATTCATCGCTTAACTCGGGATATACATTTTTTAGGCTATGTAAATCTTTCAGTTTTATGCTTGATATTTTAACTTCACTATTGACCCATTTTTTGTTATTTCCGTTAGGTTTGTTATAATTCTTCTTGAAAGGAAAATGTTTATTAAAATAAAACATAAAAATATCATAAAAATATTGACAAGCTTCATCGATTGTATATATATTATAAATTTCGGCCCAGGATTCATTAAGTAAATCTGAACAAAAATTGTTTACGGAATTATCACTAAAATGTCTTCCAAACTGAAAGGTTTGTGGGACACTCCAATTCAGTTCTGGATATAACTCAAAGAGTATTGTTCTATGGTCAGAAATATCATTGTCTACCACGCACGCTAGGCTAGTGTCTACTACATTTGAGAAAATATGGTCAATAGTCGTTGACGTGTTGTTGGTTACGCGGGTAGGCCACCCTACCACAGGATGTAGATTAAAACTACGCAGAATGTTACACAGTTTATGAAAATTATTTATATTTGTAGAGGTCAAAGATGAGTCGATATTAAAATCCCCACATAAAACAATGTTTATATTAGGTTTAAACAAAAATTCTAAAACATTAAAAATATTATCATAATATATGTTGATATTTCCACTAGGAGACCTATAACACGTTAAAATTATAGTTGTTAAATTAGTTAAAGTCATTTTCCAGGAAACTGCACATATTTCAAAGTGTTTTTCAATGCAAAAATGATCTAAATCGATTCTTTTTACGTTAAGGTTAGACCTTGAGTATATTGCTACACCTCCTTTTTCGTATATACTTCGAGAAAAGAAGCTACTTAAAGAAAAGCCATTAATATGTTTTAATTTGATATCATCCGCCCTAGCATGGGTTTCAGTTGTTGTTTGATTATCGGAAAGATCTTATAATTTTAAGACCCTGTGCAAAAAACTAGAATTTTGTGAGACCTATAAATCGTCTAAAAAAAATCATGAAAATGGACTGCACCCGCCTTGTCGAGTATCGGCCGTGACGTCACTTGATAGGAACCCGCTAGCCGAAGCGGCTAGCTGCAGCGCGTTATTATATATTCAACTAAAATTAAATAGTGTCATGCACACTATGTCTGCTACTACTAGTTGATGTCAGATGGCGGTCTTAAACGGATTTTACAGCACTCTGCAAATAAAATGCTCAGTTTAGTGCACGTGACCACTATATTGGAATTATTTATCGAAATGGACCATCATCGGCACTTTTCCTGCTTTTCCACAATCTCCAAAATAATACATTTATTTAAAACATCGCACTGTGTTTTAAACAAATGTTCAAAACATATTTAATACAAAATGCAATGTTTTAAACAACTGTTTAAAACACAGTGCGATGTTTTAAATAAATTTATTATTTCGGAGATTGTGGAAAAGCAGGAAAAGTGCCGATGATGGTCCATTCCGATAAATAATTTCAATATAGTGGTTACGTGCACTAAACTGAGCATTTTATTTGCAGAGTGCTGTAAAATTCGTTTAAGAGCGCCATCTGACATCAACTAGTAGTAGCAGACATAGTGTGCCTGGCACCATTTAATTTTAGTTAGTTAGTTTAGTTTCGAGGGCCGGAAACATGATGGTGACAATATTTTCTGACCTACCGTCCGACCACTACTCCCAAATCGAAAAAACCATCCCTTTTTCCGATTTTTCGACGCTAGGCTTGCGAGGGCTTGTCGGATCGGGTTTTTCTTGGTCAATTTGAATAAAATAAGTAAATACTGACCACAGATGACCTATCTCACCCCCAAGGGTTGAAACTACCCCCTCCCCCAATACCAAAATGCCACGAAAAAAACGAAAATCAGCTTAAAACCGGTATACCCCCGTTCTTGATGGCGAGGAATACGATGATGATAATATTTCACGACCTTCCCTTCACCCTAAACCTGAAAACTACCCCCTTTTCCGATTTTCCGCTAGGTTTGCGTGGGCTTGTCGTATCGAATTTTTTATCAATTCGAATAAAATAGGTAAAAAAGTAAAAAAAATTGTTGAGGCCTTTGGTATTTGTACATACACTAAATCACAATTTTATTTTTTTCACCCCCTTTAACAATGAAGTGGGGGTGGTAAGGGGGTGTCTAACACAATTTTTGGAGACGTTAGCTTCTCTTATTTCTACACAATATCTTAAACGGTTCCAGAGTTATCGTGTGCACAAAAAAAATGGGGGTAGTGGGTGACGGATGTGTCGGCAAATATTATCACCATCTTGTTCTTCGCCCTCGAAAACGGGAGCATACCACTTTCAAGCTGATTTTCGTTGTTTTCGTGGCATTTAGTTATTGGGGTAGTTTCAACCCCTGGGGTGGGTTAGGTCACCTGTGGTCAATATTTACCTATTTTATTCAAATTGATAAAAAAATCTGATCCGACAAGCCTTCGCAAACCTAGCACCGGAAAATCGAAAAAAGAGGGTAGTTTTCAGGTTTAGGGGTAGTGGGTAAAGAGTAGGTCGGGAAATATTATCACCATCGTATTCCTCGCCCTCGAAAACGGGAGTATACCGGTTTTCAGCTGATTTTAGTTATTTTCGTGGAATTTTGGTGGAGGTGGACTACCCCAACCTCTGGAGGTGAGTTAGGTCACCTGTGGTCAATATTTACTTATTTTATTCAAATTGACCAAGAAAAACCCGATCTGACAAGCCCTTGCAAGCCTAGCACCGAAAAATCGGAATCGGAATCGATTTAGGGGTAGTGGTTGGACGGTAAGTCGGAAAACATTGGGTCGCAGAATTTTTGGGTCTTTTGCCTTTTTCTGGTTAATTTCAAGGGACTATTTATCCACAAGAAGTAACAGCTACTAAATGAAATTCATTAAATGAGCCCATTCTTTAATTTAGACTTTACCTAATAATTGTAATATAATGATTTTAAAGCAATTTCTCATTATAAAGCCAAACTATTTTAGAGCTGATGAAGTTGATGACTTGTAAAATATAATTTACTAACGACTTCCACTTCTAGATCTCCGATAGTGTCTACTCTTGTTAGATCGATTTGATCAATATGGTATTGAAAATGTGCAGAGTTTTTTTATGTGAATAGGAAACTATTTTACACTTAGCAGCGTTTAAATTCGTTTTATTTCCATTTGACCAATAAATTACTTTGTTTAGTTCATTTTGAAGACTGTAACAGTCCTCCAGTTAAATGATGGTGCTATAAATTTTTAAATCGTCTACAAAAAATAGACTGCAACAAGTTAATTCCTTAGCTAGATCGTTAATAAAGAGCAGAAATAAAAGTGGCCCCAAATTCGACCCTTGCGGAACACCGGATCTAGCAATAAAATAAGAAGATATATATATAACCATTTTAGAAACGTTCTGATTACGGTGGGACGCAAAAAGTTTTAGTAATAAAATAGTGAAATAATGTTAACAGCGGTTAATTTGTTCTGTAAAGTTGGATGGTCCTGAGGTCAAATGCTTTTGAAAAGTCTGTGTAGATAACATCAACCTAAGTGGTATTGTCTATATTCTCAGCAATGAATTGTGTTAGACAGTGTCGATCTTTTCTTAATGCCATGCCATGCTGAGAAAATATGTATACTATGCACTATCTATTAAATATAGCAATTTATGGTTAATTTTCTTTTTCGTCGTAGTTTTTCTATTATTTCGTTGTCTCCTTTCAATAGCAGATATAGTAATGTCTAGTTATATTTATGTCATTATTTTTACAGGATATTGCCCGGAGCATTTCGACAAATTATTATACTTCATGCTACACGGCGAACTTTGTTGGCCAGAAACGCCGCCTGGGACTATAGCGAATCATTCCTGTCCAAAAATTCCACACTTAGGATTCGATCCATCCAGGCTAGCTTATAAGGAATGCTGGGAAAATGGCACCTGGTTTAGAAATAAAGAGGACAGAGAGTGGTCGAATTATACACAGTGTGTCAACAAGGAAGAATTTGAGGTATGTTTTTATTTTAACGTTTAGGTCATGATACTTATAGTATCATGATTTAGAAATAATGACTAGACTGTAAACTGAATTATAATAGCAAAAATAAAGAAAATAAGATAATGGAAATGCACTGGATAGTTCAAAAATAAAATAAATTTGAAAACAATGCATTTTCTGGTAATTCTCTTCAAATGGTTGGGAGTGTATTATAAATGCTTAAATGTCAGTTTTTGGAATTAAAGGAAATGTTACATTATTAAATTTAAAGTTTTAGAGAAACAAATGTCAAGGTAATAGAAAATGCCAAACAGAAAGTTACACTATATTTTCTTAAATACAGGGTGTTTAACGAGGAAACGGACATGCTTTAATGGCAGATAGAGGACATCTAAGGCAATCATAATCACCCATAGGAAAAACTAGTTGGACCCTCGTTGCTGACATACAGGGTGTTTTATGTATTTTTGCCAAAATTTCTTTTGGTTGTTACTTTCTAGAGGAATGGAATAATAAGTTCATATTTGGCACTTGTAATACACTAGTGGTCCTGAATAAGTGTTTGTATCACACATAAAAAAATCCAGGTCCGGGCTCGAAAAAAAAAATGTTTTCGTTGTTCTTCAAGAAAATAATACCCTGTACATGTTTTTCTTAAATTTCAATACCAAAATTCAAAAATTACGTAAAAAACTTGAACAAAATGGCTTCATTAGTTTTTTTGCCACACTTTTGCCGCATTCGAAATAAATTCCAATAAATAATGCAATTTGAGACTTTAGAAAATATCGATGAATGATACGCGCAATTGACGATTTGCATGAAAGAAAGTTTGGTAAAAAGTGTCATGGCGCACAGTATAATGGTATCACTGTAATTCACTGCACATGTTGACCAACTCGTCTAATTTCCAAACTTTGCAACAATTAAATACCTATAATATAATAATCATAACATTGTTTTCATTATCTCTCATGTTAAACCTACTTCCACTGAATATAAATCATCTTTATTAGGTTGTTTCCTAGTCTACAAAATATTTAAAAAATGTCAAATTATGCAATTTGTCAATCACTGCTGCCAACTCTTCTAGTAAACTGAGAGTTGGAAACAGTGTTTGACAAATTGCATAACTCGACATATTTTAAATATTGTAGACTACGAAACAACTTAATAAAGACTATTTATATTCAATGGAAGCAGGTTTAACATTAAAGATAATGAAAACGATGTTATGACAGTGAATTACAGTGATACCATTATACTGTGCGCCATGACACTTTTTACTGAACTTTCTTTCTTGCAAATCGTCAATTAGGCACTATTAAATTAGGCATTCATTCTTTTTTCTTCCAACAATACTTATTATGTTTTAATCACCAATTTTTGTGATTGGGGTAAAATAAACAAAAAAAATAATGTTAGAAGCCACCGAACCAAGAATCTATTTCTTTCCTTTCATTTATTAAAAACTAGTAAAACAACAAACAACATAACCTACTAATTAACAGCAAAAGTAATAGTAACTACTAAATTGCATAAAAATAATGTAAATAGCAAAATACCAACAAGCTATCAGCAGAATAATTATTATAAGAAAAACAAAAAATTCAGATATTCAGATATTCAGATATTGTTATAAAATGTATTACAAACTAGAATCATAATTAAATTTTATGTTCAAAATGGCAGGCTAAAAGAACACATAAAAAATGGAATTCAAACAAAGCAGCTGTTGCCGAAGAAAAAACCATTTGATAAAATTCTACAAGACCAAGAATAGCTTCAACCGTGAGACAGGACTACAACTACCAATAACATAATAATATTCCACATGATCAGTAAACTGGATCGTACCTACGATTCCCGGTGGCGTATATAAAGCCCAAGACAAAATGGTTGTAGCGTCATTTTCAAATTATTTGCAAAATTAGAAAGCGAGGAAATTTTTCGCAGCTTGCTAATCTTTGGTACACTTTGCTTGTTTTACAGCAAACACGCACGTAAACTTTTTTCGGTATTTTCTACATGTTTTCTAAAAGAAGTCGTTTACAAGATAACTACGTGTACAGAGTTTTTGGTCATAGCACTACAGAATTTATAAAGTGTAGATATTCATAAACAGAGGTGAATTATTTAGCTATTATTTGTACAGTATGTGGCAACTTTTAATTAGAATAATTATATTCCCTATTTGGAAATTCTTCTCGTTTTAATCTGAGTGGAACAAAAGTAAATAACATTTGCACTAAATGCTTTTGTATAATTATATAAATTAAATGAAACATGAACTTAAAACTTACACTTGATTCGCTAAACGAACATCATTTAATATATTATAGAGCGCCATATTTCCGAGAAACCGGAGGTAAAGCCGCTGAAACACCAACTACATTTAGGAATTTTCACATAGCAAAGCTTGTTATAATTAATTACTGCTGTTAAACATTTATATAAAGGTTTTGTGTCGGCTCTAAGCTGTTTTACACGCAATACTATATTTAAATTTATTTCTTGCGCCTAATTATAATGTTTATAATCTCATTAACTATATTTATTTCTAGAGAATATATAAATTAAAATTCACTGAAGCAAAGGTAACTATGACAAAATAGCGTAATGAAAAATTCTAATGAAATAGACGTGGAATTTACATCTGGTTTGTAAATGGTTACAAACGACTATGGGTATTTCTTACAAACTGCTAACTTAAGTCATTATAGAGAACTTTACCTGTTGTGTCGGAGTACAATACATGCCTACTTTGTACTGAGATGGCCAAAAGTTAGAAACAAGCGCCCGCTACATAGCTCCCGGTGTGTTATATATAGCGTTAAATATTGTATTACAAATTTTGTTGAGTTGTAATTTAATACAAAACGTATATCCATTAGGGTGGCCCTTATTTATACTTGGCTGAAAAGAAATTATCGAATTTAGTTTATTTCAATTCCTAAAAAGTAATCCCTTGAAAATTTGAGTCAAATCGGTTAAGTGGAAAATGTGCCCCAAGCACCCCACAGTGGGTCATTTTGAGAGATTTCTGGTCAAAACCCAAATGAACCAAATTTCACAGACTTCCGATAAATGGGTATTAACCAAGCTTTTCGATACAGGTGACCATTATTCTTGGGGGGACAGAAGGCCTGTATCTGCTCCATTTGCGTTCTACAGTTTGAAAAGGAAACACGTGTTCAAGTTTAAAGTTGTGCAGTAAATATTCAGCGTTTACACGACTGTAAATTTTTGGTTTCCTTGTCTTCAATAGGCCTCTTGCATGTGCCGTATATTTTAAATTAATCTATATATATTAATATATTGTTACTAAACATTAGCAATTATCGAATCTGTTTTCATAATTTCCAACTGGAAAGTATTTAAATCACCGCCTAATATCCGGGAGAAGGGGCAAATTCTCAGGAAACACTCATATTGGAGTTGACGTCATCTGTCACTAGTTATATCGCTGCACGTACATGCGTGCAATGGTTGCTTTCATCACGCGGTAGCGCTAACTAAGCGATCACTTATCATTTACGTCATTGATCAGTTGTGTGCTGAACGGTGTATTCTGTCACTATGATACATGATAGACAGAGAGCAGCTGTAATCTGAATTAGCATGCAAAGTATTAGTTAGAATTATTAGTACCGCAACAACTTGCAACAACTTTATCCAGTTTAAACAAAGGATAGTTTAATATAACCCCAGTGCCGAAAGCTTGATTTATTTGGCCATTAAAATCAAAAGAAAATAATATTTCATAATCTTCACATTCCTAAAATAATTTCCAATTTTTCTTGGTTCATATTTGTGACCTACCGATTAACCGGCACAAACATAAAATGTTTGCTTAGGTTTTTATGTCAATGGATAAGACGAATGTTGTATTTATGTCTAATTTTTTTAAATTCAAATAACCGATCAGTGATCACGGATCATGAATGGAATTAATTTAAAATGTACGCTAGCGCTGTGCGTAACCTGACACATGACGTCATACGTTGTTTGCGAGAGCCTAACGGATTTATTAAAACTTTAATGTTGAATACCGTCTGTAAAAGAAAAATTAAGAAAAAATCCTTTACACACTGTGTTTTGTATTAAGTAAAGATTCTAAAAATGCCAACATTATATTTTGTGCAAGAGGCCTAATGAAGGAATCGGCCGTGTCTGGCATAGAACAAGATAATAGCTTTACTGTAGGCAGATAGTTGACTTTATTTGCTATTTGATGTCGGAGTTATAGCTTTTTAGCGAGACAGGGGTTTCAGCCGTAAATGATTAAAATGTAACTTTTTCATTACATTTTTGGATTCTACGCAAAATTCTAGACCGATTTTGTGTATCATATATTTTACCTAAGTCTCTCCGTTTTTGACATATTTCAATTTTTATGTCAAAAATGACGTTTACAGGCCCTAAAAGAATTATCAATTTTTCCTATAAGGAAACCTTTATTATCTAATTTGGGTTGGATTCTTTGTTGAGAAAGACCTAGTTTAATGGTTTTTTTTATAATATTTTGATAAGTATTAATACAGAGTGTTCAAAAAATAAGAATAAAAATGAAATTGAGAAAACTGTCAAAAATCAATTTTTTCAAATGGAAACCCCCCCATTTTTATAATCTTATCTTATTTACCATTAAAAATAAGAGTAAGTTTGTGTATGGACGTCTATTCCGAAAATTTTTAGTTTTCGAAATATTGCAAATTCACTATTTTTATATGGGGATTTTGCTATGGATTTTAAGTTCAAATACTCTTAGTTGGCTATGACAGCGTTGGGTGCTAAACAACTATATGTAGCTGTCATTTACTATTTGACAAGTATTAATTATCATGCCGGGGCGCTTGAATTATACGCACGAGGATTATTTAAATTTGTTTATAATCTATGGAGAATGAAACAAAGTTTTATCAAGAACATGTGAAATATTTGGTAACAGATATCCAGAGAAACGAAAAGCATCTCCTAACAGTATTAAACGAATAATGGAGTATTTTAAACAAATTTACATAGCAACATCTCCATATAAAAATATTGAATTGGCAATATTTCGAAAACTAAAAATTTTCGGAATAGACATCCATACACAAACTTACAACTTACCCTGATTTTTAATGGTAAATAAGATAAGATTATAAAAATTGGGGGTTTCCATTTGAAAAAATTGATTTTTGACAGTTTTCTCAATTTCATTTTTATTCTTATTAATAATAATATAATAATAACAACAATAATATTTATTTTAAAACGTATTTTACATGTTACAATATTTTTTTAATAGTATATACTAGAGCTAAATATGCATTCACATGGGTTTTACATTTGGGATAAATATTAAGTAAGCCCCACCGTAAGTTGTTAAAAACTTGAGTGCGGGTGTTGTTTGAATTGTCCATACATATACATACATACAAATATGTATTCATATATATACAAATGTATGGTTAATTAATTAATTTTATAATCTGTACATATGTAATAGTAATTTTAGGTATATTGAATAAAAGTTAAGTAGGGTCAGGTGGCACAGCAATGTAAATTTTTACCTGAAAACACTAGTTTCCATAGTTTTGATTTTGGTTAGTAATGGTTCTTTTTTATCGTGCTATAATTTGTCCAGTGTCAATGAAGTTTTCTAGGTAGTTTTCTGGTAAATCTATTATCCATGCCTTTATAAGTGTTTTCGGGGTTGATTTGTTTTTAGTTTGTTTTAGTTGCTCTTGGGCTATCGTATATAATCTAGGAGCTAGATATGAGAATGAATTTGTTCCAATCGTTTTCTGTGCCCTGGGGATATGCGTCGTGTTCTTATGTCGAGTTTCGTATTCATGTCTCTGTTCGGTAATTGGGGGGGTTATATTTTATTTGGTATTTTAGCAAGTTTTGGCAATATAGTTGACGAATGTTTAGTATTTTATACTGTTTGAATAGTTGTTTACTCGGAAAGGTTATGGGTTTTTTAAACATTATTTTTATTATTCTTTTATGGCATTTTATTAATGGATCTAAATTTGTTTTATTTACTCCACCCCATCCGATTATGCCGTATTTAAGTATTAATTCTACAAGGCCGTAGTATATTATTAACCGTTGTTTATCGTCAAGGATTGTACTGACTTATTTAAATGTATAATAGAGCCACCTCAGTTTTTTACATAAGTATTCTATTTGGTAGTTCCACTTTAGATGGAAAACTGTTTTTATATGAGCAAAAGGGTAGATATTTGGTTTTTGTTATGTTCATGGTGAGTAGATGTTGGTCAAACCAATTTTTTATAATTTTAATGTTTTTGGATACTTTTGACCTAACTTCGTCCCACGTTTCTCTATCAAGGAGGACGACAGTGTCGTCCGCAAAAGAAATTATTTCTCCGTCAATTTTTAATTTCAGCAAGTCGTTCAAATATATATTGAATAGAACCGGAGCGAGGACTGTTCCCTGTGGTAGACCCTATGTGACAATTCTCGAGGTGCTCTCATGATTGTTTATGTTGACTTTCTGTGTCCTGTTACTGAGGTAATCTTTTAGAACTGCATATATCTTTCCTCTGAAACCTAGGTCATAGAGTTTCTTTAGCATTAAAGGGTGGCTAATAGTGTCGAATGCCTTCGCTAGGTCTATAAAAACACATAGTGATGGTCTTCCTTTATCTACCAAGTTATAGATTCTTCCTGTTACGTGCGCAATTGCATCGTCTGTTGATGTTTTTTCTCTAAAGCCATATTGTCTTTTTGACAGAATATTGAATTTATTTAAAAAGCTATTGATCCTTTTTTTTAATGCTTTCTCAAATAGTTTTGATAAATTGGATAGTAACGAGATAGGTCGATAGTTTTTTGTTTCTAATTTATTTCCACTTTTGTATAGAGGTTTTATTTTCGCGATTTTAAAATGTTGTGGGCAGATGCCGGTTTCGAAGATTACATTTATTTGATGTGCCATTAACGGAGCGATAATTTCACTTGCGCTTTTAATTAATTCAACGGGTACTTCGTCAAAGCCCGGTGCTTTTTTGTTTTTTAACTCCGATATATATATTTTTATTTCGTCACTATTTACATTGCATAAGAAAAAGCTCCTCTCTGACGTTGTATTTTCATATTGAGTATCAGGTGGTATTATATCTTTTGCCAGTTTCTTTCCCACTTCGGAGAAAAAGTTTACAAATTCATTGCATTTTTTTAACACTCTGTATTAATACTTAACAAAATATTATGAAAACGCTATTAAAGTAGGTAATAAAGGCTTTCTTATAGGAAAAATTGATAATTCTTTTAGGGCTTGCAAACGTCATTTTTGACATAAAAAACTGAAATATGTCAAAAACGGAGAGACTTAGGTAAAATACATGATAAACAAAGTCGGCCTAGAATTTTGGGTAGAATCCAAAAATGTAATAATATATAGGGTGTCCCATTTAAAATAAGGTATAGCCGGAAGTGCCATCATCTTGAGAATATCTTAGCTGAGTTGCCCTCATCGACATCAGTTTACTACCAAGTTTTCAAAATTTTACAATGTCTACTTTTCAAGATATCGATCGCCGCAGTTCGTCGTGGGACACCCTGTATGTCATGTGAATTGCAGCTGCCTATAGCTGCCTTTTTTTGAGTAAAGGCGTTTTGAATCCGTTGATGCAGGTGAAAAATACCCAATTTTAGAAGTAAAAATATTTACCGATATTACAATGACTAATATATTTCAATTCATGAAATCATTCACTAATCACCATTTCAAAGTACAATTTACACTCAAAACACATCCACCCTTATAAAAAGATTGCGTACCACCATTTCCCTTTCAACCCCTATAGTATTAGATAATAGCTAAGAAAATAGTTTTTTTTCTGGAACTTTAATAATCTTATCGTCGACCCCAAAAACACAAAAAACGATATGTCACATCGGTAGTGGGGGTGATAGCGGGGATGGTAATTTAAAAAAATTCTTGGAGCCTTTGGTTCTTGTACACACACTAAATCACAATTCAATTTTTTTTCACCCCCGTAGTCAATATTTACTTATTTTATTCTAATTGACCAAAAAAAACTCCGATCCGACAAGCCCTCGCGAGCGTAGCACCGAAAAATCGAAAGAGGGGGTGGTTTTTTCGATTTGGGAGTAGCAGTTGGACTCTAGGTCGAAAAACATTGTCACCATCGTATTTCCCGCCTTCGAAAATGGGGTTATACTGCTTTCCAGCTGATTTTCGTTGTTTTCGTGGCATTTAGTTATTGGGGGTGACGGTAGATTCAACCCCCGGGGGTGGGTTAGGTCACCTGTGTGTGTGTCAATATTTACTTATTTTATTCAGACTGGCCAAAAAAATCCTGATCTGGACAGGAAAAGGGGTGAAGGGAAGGTGGGGAAAAATTATCACCATCATATTCCTCGTCCTCAAAAATGGGGATACGCCGTTTTCCAGCTGATTTTCGTGGCATTCAGTTATTGGGAGTGGGGGTAGTTTCAACTTCCCGCGATGGGTTAGGTCACATGTGGTCAATATTTAGTTATTTTATTCAAATTGATAAAAAAAAACCCGATTCGGCAAGCCCTCGCAAGCGTAGCACCGGAAAATCGAAAACGGGGGTGGTTTCTTTCTATTTAGGGATAGTGGTTGGACGCTAGGTCGGAAAATATTATCACCATCGTGTTCCCCACCCTCGAGAACAGGGGGGTACATGTCTTGCGGTCCGGTGGGGTAAAAGCTTTACCTCAAGGGACTATTGATGACTTAAGAAAACGTTAAAAATTGTAACCGGAAGTGAGGTTAAAATTCCATGACGGGCAAAATTAGCTTGTATAAAAGGTGGCTCCTTTTAGGTCTGTGGTAGTAATCACTCACAAAAATTTTTCATGTATCTTATTCGTAGGATATTTGACGGCCTGCTCTCCGGCTAAAACCCAACCCTATTTGTCGATGAGATTTTTTCGTAATTTTTCCTTTAAACGCCAGCCGATTTCGGAGCGTTTCCAGGAGTTTCAAAGTTTTGGCCAACAAAAAATGTGGGTCAGCCACTGTGCACCCCCAAGATTCTGAATTTTTTGAAATACCCTATTGTGAATTCATTTTTAAAACTGCTAAGATTGTAAAGAATTTTATTTCTTTCTAAACTTTTTATTGAAAAACAACCCCCTAACATGGCCTTTTATCGTCCAGGTGCATTTTTTCTCTAAAAATATTCTTTTGCCAAGATCAATTTAAATTAACTCATAAAGGAAAGAGAGCTGTTGAAGATAAGATATTATTGTAGATAGCTGTAAAGGTATTATTCCAAAGCTTTATATAAAGGCTTGGTTTAAAGCGCCACATGCTAGTAATGCACCATTTATTGATTTACGGTTTTGTAAAGAACTCATTGATTCTAAAAATGTAGACAAAGAAATATTTCAGGCCACAAGTAAAAAGATAGTGAACCATTTGTGATTGAATGAATATTGGTTTATCTTCCGTTGATGACGAAATTTCGGTTATCACCAAGAGAGAATAAAAAAACACCAAATGAAGAAGGTGTTAAACGACTTATGACATAAGCGACATTAATAAGGAAATTCAGGATTTCATATGCGAGAAGAGTAAACAGTTTTTTGAAAAATTAGGCTTGCCTACAAAATTCTTAGAAAATAATCCAGTAACTTGGAGTGAGAGAAATTAGTCTTCTAAACACTGTTTTAATATTGTAAATGAACTTGGAGTTGTAAATGATGCAGCTGAAGGAAGTATCAAGCTTATTGGCGATTACAATGAAATTTTAACAAAAAACTAAGACCGAAAACAATTTTTACTTCAAGTTGTAAAGGATCGTAAATTACATTTCCTAAAAGTCAAAAAAGCAATGGCGTGTCACAAGCTTTAGAATAGTGTAAAAAATATTATGTTTGTTACTACACTTATAGATATAGGATCGTATTTAGTACAATTTATGATAAAGAATTATATAAATTTTTTAATAAAATAAGGGAAAATTTAAATGGAAATTTTATTTTACAGGTGTTTTTTTCTATACTAACGAATTTACGGTGGTATAAGACATATTTTATGCTCGTACTCGTAAAATTTTCTCTATATGATTCGATGAGGCATTGGTCATATTAGAGTTAAATGTTGCTAGTTAGATAGATAGATAGATAGATAAGATTTATTTGTTCCAACATACCACCCTATTAGGGTATAGAACGTGTCAACATTTAGTAATTTACAAAATATATAATATTGCAGTCATAAAGATTAAAAATTAGAATTAACATATAACACAGTACACAGTAATAAAAAACTTATAGCGATGCTAAAGAACTAGAACACTACTACATAAACACATTAAAGTACGTATTAAAAATAATATACACTACAGTATACACAAACATATATATATATAAAATATATACTTACATATACAAAATATCACAATGATCATTGAAGAATTCTTCAATAGTATAGAATGCATTATTTATGAGATGTGTTTTAATTGTTTTTTTTTTAGTTGGTTTATGGGAAGATTTCTTAGTGATAAGTTAATTTTGTTCCAGATTCTCATAATATTATTTTGAACATTTCTATTTATAAAAGTATATTTGGTTTGTTCAGGTACAAGGTTTTTTTTATTTCTTGTGTTATAACTGTGGCTAGTCTCATTGCTGTTAAAAAGATTTCTATTTTGATAAATAAAAAGAACTGCTTCATAAATGTACATACTAACTACAGTTAAAATGTTATTTTCCCTAAATATACTTTTACAACTTTCTGTTTGTTTCATATTAAAAATGTTTCTCAAACAACGTTTTTGTAAAACCAAAATTCTCTGAACTTCCACCGAGTTTCCCCAAAAGATAATTCCGTACTTCATTTTCGAATGTACATAAGCATGATAAGCAGTCAGTGCTGCATTCAATCCGACACTTTTATTTATTGTTTTTAAAGCATAACAGTATCGCCCTATGTTTTCGGACAACTTTTCAATATGAACTTTCCAATCTAGCCTCTGATCTACATGTACACCAAGAAATAGCACGCTTTCTGTCGTCTCAAGGTTTGTATTATTTATGTTGATTGTTAAGGGGTCATTTAATCGAGTATTAAAATTAATTATCTGTGTTTTGTTGACGTTAAGGACCAGATTATTTGCCCCAAACCATTTATTAAGTTTGGTGATTGATTCACTAACTTTTTCTTGATAGACTTGTTCACTGTTTTCGCTAAATATTAAGGATGTGTCATTAGCATATAGAATCATGTCCTGATTTACAAAGCTTGGCAAGTTATTGGTATATAAAATGTAAAGCAGTGGTCCAAAAATAGATCCTTGAGGGACTCCTTTTTTTATATTAATCAGTTTTGATTTAACCATTTGTCCATTTTCATCATAGTCGACCACACACTGCTTTCTATTTGTCAAGTATGATTCTATTAGCCTTAATGAAATGCCTCTAATTCCATAGCGTTCAAGATTTTTAATCAAAATTCCATGGTCCAGACTGTCAAAAGCTTCAGGTAGGTCCAAACACATTGCTAAAGTGTTTTTACTGTTGTTCATGGAATCTAATATTTTTGTTAATGCAAGGTATATGGCTTGTATTGTGGATCTCTTTTTTCTAAAGCCATTTTGACAGTCGGACAGAATGTGATTTTTTTCCAAATAGGTTATGATTCTAGTATACAACAGCTTTTCAAAGATTTTGCTTAGATTAGATAACAAAGATACCGGTCTGTAATTTTTTATATCATCTTTTTTGTCTTTTTTGTGAATCGCCTTAATATGTGCTATTTTTAACTGATCTGGGAATACTCCTGTGCAAAAGACAACATTAATAATGTATGCAAGAGGATGCGCTATTATATCCGCCACTTCTTTGAGTAAACATATGGGTATTTCATCCTCTCCTATTGATTTTTTGTTTTTTAGTTTTTTTATACACTCCAATACTTCTTCAGCACTTACCCAGTTTAAAAAAACACTATTTGATACTTGTTGAACTTTACTAAAGTCAACTTGATCATTTGAATTTGTATTAGGACAAGCATTTATAAAATAATTGTTTATCTCGTCTAGAATTACAGCCGAGTTAGAATGGGGTGTTTTAAAATTGTCTAATAAACCATTTTTATTTGATTTATTTCCTGTTATATCTTTAATAAGTGACCATGTAGCTTTAGTTTTATTTTCGGCTTTCAATATATACCTGGTATTTTCAAGTTTTTTTGCTGCTTTTACGACTTTTTTAAAAATGTTCACATAGTTTTTATAGTTTTCATTGCTTATCTGCCCAATTATTTTTTGTTCATATAAGTATCGCTTTTTTTTAGCTGATACTCTTAAGCCCGTGGTCATCCAAGACTTTCGACAATTACCTAAAGTTTGACGTGTTTTTTTAATAAATACCCTGTTCATAAGACCTTGTATTTCATTTAGAAAAATGTCATAAGCTATATTAGCATCATTTGTATTTAAAACTTTATCCCAACTTACTGATTGTAATTCAGTTCGATATTGTTGAAGCTTAGTTTTTGAAAATACTCTTTTTTTAGTATACTGATTTTTTATTCTAGTGGTTTGTCTTTTATTCTCATGACTTAAAATTAATGTTTGGCCGTGATGATCTGATAATGCTGAATATATGAGAGAACTTTCGTAGTTCTCACAATCGGTAAAAATGTTATCCAAAAGTGTAGCTGTTTTTTGAGTCACTCTGGTGGGTTCAAATATTGTTTGAGACACATTGTATGTATTCAGTAAGTCTAAGAATCTTTTTGTTTTAATATTTTTTTCCAACAGATTAATATTAAAATCTCCGCATAACACCAACTTATACTTTCTATAGTTACTCTGAATTAAGTCAATACTCTCCTCTAACTTTTCCATAAATACCTCAAAATTTCCTAAATTTGTTCTGTATATACACAGTATAATCAGATTAAGTTCTCTATTTTTTACACATGCACACTCTATATGTCCCTCCACACTATTATCTTCTATACATTTAACTTTTTCGAAATTCAATTCGTTCTTGATGTAGATGCAAGCTCCTCCGTGTATCATTTCCTTCCTTGAATATGATGAGACCATTTCATATCCACTTAGTTTTATAAAATTCTCTTCTCCTGGTTTCAGCCAATGCTCAGTAAAACATAGAGCTTCAGGTTTCTCATCTTGCATGTTTAAAAAAAGTTCTATTTCTAGAATCTTATTTTTTATACATTGTATGTTTTGATGTAATACTCGAAAATTGCTTAGCTTTTCCATTATTTTATCCGGATAATTTACAAGTTTTAGGTGTGGAGGTTGATAATAATCTAGTAACTGTGCATCCTTACTAAAGGGAGTTGTGATTAGTTTTTTGGTATTTGTGCCATTTTAACTATTTTAGGTATATCATTGAAGTACTTAATTTTTAGATTGTTTTCTCCTTGTTGCATTCGCTGCATCATAGTGATTTTTAAATTTTTATACTCTTCAATTTGCTTTGGAGTTTTGTCCCTGCTTAATAATATGTTATGGTAGGTTGGGTTTTCTCTTAAATATTTGGCGTGATGCATTACCTTGTTTACATCTGCTGCCGATGGTAATACTACGCGGATAGGTCTGGGCCTGTCAGGATTATGTCGTCCTATGCGATGTACTTTACTTCCTTCCAACTTTAAATCTGAACAGACATTTTTAATAATTTCCTCCGCTATCATCTTGTCTGACTGACTATTAGTTTCCATTTGATTTATATCTTCGTTACAACCAAAGATTATTATATTTCTTTTCCGCACCTCTCGGTCGCTTATTTCCTGAATTGTGGCCGTTGGGTTAAATGTATTGCTACTATTCTCATTTTGTTTTCTTAACTGATGTTTGATTTCGGCAATCTCAGATTTTAAATCTTCATTTATTTTTAACTGATTTTCGTACTTTTTTAGCAGCTCCGTATATTGACAATCCATTTTATTTAGTTTTTCCATCACATCTGCTAAAGTAATTTGTTTGTTTTTTATTGTTTTGGCTTCGGAAATTTGAGGAATTTGGACCATAACCTCACTTTCCGTACACATGTTGCAAATCCATCTATTTCCCTTGGGATTTTGTAATTCTTTCTCATAGCTATTTAATACACTTATTGACATGTTTATACACTTGGTATGATACCATTTTTGACACTTGTTGCATCAGATTGCATAGCTATTTTTAGCAGATTTGTCACAAGCTTTACATACGTCCGCCATATAAAGAAAATATGAATTAAACAAGTTTATGACAAAAGTATGTAAACAATTTCATTTATTTCCATCATTGTAAATATGATGTGTCCTGTGACGCCCCTTACATCTGTCTTGCTTCGGTAATATTTTACAGGGATTATTTTTTCATCAAATGGAACCATTTTCATGGGTGGGAAATTTCGAATTTGACATAGATGGGCCACCATGTATTTGTATTGTATTATTTATTAACATCTTTTTATATTAATCACACATATTTTAGGAATTAATTAAGAATAAACATATTTTTGTTATTATTAATCTATTAACAACGTATTTTTTTTTTCAGTTTCTCACATTTATAAACAAATTACACGTAATTGGATATTCGATATCATTAGTCTCATTAGTCGTTTCCCTGTGGATTTTTCTTACATTTAGGTAAGTGTACTTACGTTAACTTTAATAACTTGTGCTTATTATTTATTCAGAATGTTAAGGAAACCGTTGGATCTTGTAAAGTGATTTATTTTAAGTGAGGTTAAACCAGTGGCGCAGCCAGAAAATTCATCTGGGGGGAGCCAATAGAACCGGCCTCCCCAGAGGTTGAGAAAAACTTTTCGCTGTTTTATGGAAAATCTTCCCACAGTATGAGACCTGTAAGAAGTTAAGTATTTGGGTTGTCTAATCATGATTTTCACCCCCCGAATTTCTAAAAAAGGGAGAAATATATACATATATATGAATTTTAGCGTTTTTTCGTCCTCTTCTGAGGAAAAACCATGCATTTTGGTGAAAAATATCTAGAGAGCAAAGTTGTAGAGCATAAAATTTCCTATAAACGTTGTCTCTACCATTTTTTTTTTTCGAATTCCGCTTAGTTTCGCTGCTAGAGGGCACGAAAAAATATACATATGGACTTTTGCGCCTTTTTTTAGATTTTGAGCCAAAATTATGCATTTTTATGAAAAATTACGTGAGATCAAAGTTGTAGAACATAAAATATATATATTTTTATGGAAAAAAAAAACTAGAAAACACCATGTAATTTTGTAAATTATAATTAATTAAAGTAAATAATTTGTAATTTTTCATAAAAATGCATAATTTTGGTTCAAAATATAAAAAAAGGCGCAAAAGTCTATATGTATATTTATTTCTTTCGCGCCCTCTAGCGGCGAAACTAAGCGGAATTCGAAAAAAAATGTAGAGACAAAATTTATAGGAAATTTTATGCACTACTACCTTGCTCTCTTGATACTTTTCACCAAAATGCATAGGTTTTCCTCAATATAGAGAAAAAGACGAAAAAACGCTAAAATTGATATATATATGTATATATTTCTCAAAAACCACCCTTTTCTTCTAGAACTGCGGAGGGTGAAAATCTTTGTTTAGACAAAATACTTCACTTCTTATAGGCCTCATAATTGTGGGAAAATTTTCTTAAATATTTCCTAATTTGAAGGGACTATTTGTACTAATAGTGATTATGCTTCTTTATTTTTTGGTTCATGGAAGACGGCTTGGGGGGGGGCCGGGCCCGATGGCCCCCCCTGGCTGCGCGCCTGGGTTAAACTAAATTATAATAATGCATAATATACATAATAACATGTAATGTAATGTTCAAATTTCTACACAAGCATTCATTTTTTTTATTTCTGTCGTTTCGTTTTCAAAAAATAATTTTAAAATTTCGAGAAAAGCAATAATATGCAACGATAAAAAATACTTGTTTTCATTTTGTTAAATGTCTTCAAATGATCAGCACCGATTCCATTTTGTTGTATAATAGGTTTTCAAAAAATTTGAACTTCGCTTTGAATCAATCGCCCCCGGATGTAGTGCACGAGTCTTTTAACAATTATTACCCGTAACTATTCATAAGAGATTCTGGTTTAGTAACACAGACTAGATTTATTTTTAGTATTTTAAGTATTTTCAATATATTCTTTGCTTTAAAATTCTAGGAATCCTATCATGTAATTCAATACTTCGTCAGTATTAGCTAGAAGAGTAGTTGTTTTGATTGATTTTCCAATCATGAGTGTTTTAAAGCATTTACCTAACTAGTATATTAGAGTGCTCAGATTAGGACAACAATATACAGAAAGTAGGTAATTTCATAATACATAAAAAAGTGAGTAAGCTGTGATTTGCTTAATACCTAAATAATATTCTCTAGACTTTAGTTTTAACTACCAACAAGGGAACTAAATCTAGAGGGCTAAAATGAGACTATCAAGCAGGACATTTCACGTAATTTCTTCTGTCCATCTTCCACCTTCTTTTATCCCATAAAAAGGGCAAGAAAACCTACCTCTACCTTAAGGTAGAGGTAGAGGGAAACTGGCACGATAGAATTTTTTCTTATCCAGAATTGGCTACAACCCGTCAAAATTCTTCAGAAAAGTTGGAGCAGAACCTTTTCTTGCCCTTTTTAGGTCTTCTTTGTTCTAAGGTTCTAATTTAACTTCTAATTTAACTTTTCTGAAGTATTTTGACGCGCTGAAGCCAATTTTGAACAAAAAAATATTTTTTATCGTGTCAGTTTCCCTCTACCACCTCTTTTATTCCCTAAAAAATTGATAAGATAGAATAATTTTTCGTCCAAAATTGGTTTCAGCGCGTCAAAATACTTCAAAAAAGTTATATGAAGACCTTAGGACAAGGGCTTTTTTGTAGACCTGAGTAATCATCAACATCAACACAAAATAATGAATGAATTTTTTTCATTTACAATTTCAACTACGTGTTGTGGCATTTACAAAAAAGACGATCAAACAGAGGTGAAATTGCGGGGCTTTAAAGAAATCGATTAATAGTTGAGATTGTACAAATGGCATTTTGCCCCTCCAATTTTTAGCGAAAAATTTCAAGGGACATGGACTATTATATTTGTAGAGAGTAAAGAATCGAAAGTTTTGAAAAGTGTTCATAACCATTTATGTTGTGTAGTAGTAGTAGTTAGTTATGTTAGAAAATACATGAAAATTGCTCGAATTCAATTTGTGCAATAAAGTACATAAAAGTTACTATCTAAGATTTAACTTTAAACTTGATTTACTTTTGTTGTTGGTTTCAAACATTTTAGTCGACTCTCATGAGCGTTTTGTGTGACACAAAATAGCAAAACTCTTTAGATAAATTAGAGAGGAATTGAATTGAATTTTGTACACAGATTACTTTGTTAGTGAAGACACTTTCAGATCAAGTTATAAAGAAAGTTAGCTCCTTGTGAAGGAAACAACAACATTCTTGTTTACCAAAAGATTTTAAGTAATGGTTCATTACAATGTTAATGACTTTCTGTACAACATTATGTTTGATAATATGGTAAATTTTGTATTAAAGTACTTCATAAATTATATTTGATAATCACTTAAATTTTATTTATCACAACATTGCATATTGTCTTAAGTATGTTAGGTGAACTTTTGCATTATTTCTAATACTGATCTTAAATTTGACCATTATTTTCCATTGCGTAAGGTTTTTTCACAATAGATATTAAAATTTGAAAAAATTACGCAACGAGATTTTTGTTAATGAAACTTTTATTAAAATACAAAGTATCGGAAAGTGATCTACAACTATAATCTACTTAAATATGATCCAAAAAGCATTTTAAAGTTCACTGAAAGTTATTATCAGCTTTTATGGTATCTTTTTCGCTGATCCTTATAGCTTGTTTTGGTACTTTTCCTGTTTTAAACTTTCTATGGATTGCATCTCTTAAACATCCAGCAATAATCATATTTGTATTCCATCTTCTCTGGTATCTTTTTTCCATTTCCATCTTAATGAAATCTATCACCTTGTTCTTCACTTACTTCCCCAAGGTTTTTCGAAAAGTAGGCTAAATGTTAATCGAGTAAATGTGCTCATTCGACAACATTTTTTATGCTTTATACAACAGTTATTTATACTTGTTCAACAAAGTGGTAATGTGGGTCTTTTTTATTTTCAAGAAAGTTTTTCACTGCATCTTTGAAAGCTTTCTATGTCATTAAATTAGCTGGATTTTGTATTAAAGAAATCGCTTATTGTGAAAAAGCCCCACTTGATGGATTTTTTTCACTATTTTTCCTGTAATCAGCACTCAAAAACCATATAAAATTCATTGACTATGTCAATTTTTTCAACGCAGGTCTGCGTTATTCATGTTTTATACATGGTATGTAGTAACACTTTGGAAGCATCTAGTTTGGGTTGAAATAATACTAATAGTACCTGTTATTTAAGGATACCCGATACCCTCTTCGGACCTCTTATCCCCCAATGGTGAAATCTTAATTAGTCTTTTTGTTAGGAGAGCAGGTTTACGCTAATAAATGTATGAAATACAAAAGCCGATTAAATGTTTTAATTCTTATTATATTTTTTATTTTTTGTCCTTATATTGCCTAAATACATAACAATATTAGCACTGCAACAACACTACCAAAATAATTTCACATCATATTTCTAAGAACACTTTTGCCCTATCGATTATAATTAAAATTTGGGCAGTATATACAGGGTGTTTCAGCTAAAAGTCCCCGTGTCATTATCTCATAAAATAATAAAGATACTTAAAATTTGTACATCGCGGATAATTGACACCAAAGAAGGTCTTAAATAACTGCAATTGTTCCTTCGCAGTGCACCGAGATGGCGCTGCGGTGAGAAATTATTTTTCGATGGCTGGAACCTTGAAACATGATTCATACGATTAATGAATACATTTTGAATAATTTTGACTATGTAAAAAATTTTGTAAATATCAGCCGTTTTGGAGCTACATGAATTTTTTTCTCCATTTTTTTGTCTCCGTAATTTTTTAAAACTTCTGCAACTTTTCTGTTTATCATTTTAGAACACCAATTATTTAGAACTTTTATCTTAATATATTCCATACTTCTTATATTATTACATATTTTGAAAATTTTTAGTAATTCCAAATTTTAAAAATTAGTCGCATTGAAAAAATTCTGAAAATTATAAGAATTATCAAAATATGTAATAATATAAGAAGTATGGAATATAATAAGATAAAAGTTCTAAATAATTGGTGTTCTAAAATGATAAACAGAAAAGTTATAGAAGTTTTCAAAATTTACAGGGGCAAAAAAATGGAGAAAAAAATTCATGTAGCTCCAAAACGGCTGGTATTTACAAAATTTTTCACATAGTCAAAATTATTCACAATATATTCAATAATTGTATGAATCGTGTTTGAAGGTTCCAGCCATTGAAAAATAATTTCTCACCGTAGCCCCATCTCTGTGCACTGCGAAGGAACAATTCTAACTGCAGTTATTTAAGACCTTTGTTTGGTGTCAATTATCCGCGATTTACAAATTATAAGTATCTTTATTATTTTACGAGATAATGACCCGAGGACTTTTAGCTGAAAAACCCTGTAGAGTAGTTAAGCATCTTTAAATGAAAAATGTGGTGCCTTTCGTATCTTATCTAGGAAAAGGGTTAACACGAAATACAAGTTACGCGAAATATGTGAGAGAATCAGTCTCATCTATCACATGATTAAAATATGCTAATGGCAATGATTCTTTATCTTATTCACAGCCAATAAAATTTTAATATCATGAATATTTCCCGTGATTAAGCATTTTACCTTTGAGGCGGGAAATATTCGACAATTTTCTTAGGGAAATATTAAAATCCCTGTTGGCTGCAGATTATAACTACGACATATGTAACAACTGGCTTTTTAAGGTAAATGTCAAGGCGACTTAAACACTTTTTAATTTTTGGAAATTCTCCTGATTTTCTCCTCAAATATAACATGGGAGCGGAATATCTAGAAAGGATTCTCCTTACTATTTCACCTTTTAGAAAAATAAATGCATTATAAATGAATCAGTAAAATTAATCTTTCTCGAACACGAATTATTTTATCAGTATCAAACTATCTTTATTGAAAAAATTAAAGAATTTAGAAACGTCGTCTCAAATTCCAAAAATGTATACAGAGTGTCTGCGGTATATGTACAAATATTTTGCAAGCCATCATGTTGGCCCAATAGAAGTAAAAAACCCTTACATTTTTTTCTCTAACTCAAACCTATTTTTTGATTTAAAACTATTAGAAATAGGCAATGTTTTCAGTTTAAACAGTACAACTATAAACATAAGACGGCAGCGACAAGGTTATCGCGCTCGCATTACAATAACATGGGTTTTACAGTGTTGCAAGACTGTCATTAAAAAATAATTGAACAGTTTTACTTTTACCTTGTTTAATCAGTTTTGAAATGAAAACACTAACTGACATTTAATATTAATTTACTCATTGCCCTAGTAATTTTTCACAAATCACAATTATTCCATAGGTTTTATTAGAAAAAGTAGAACGTCCAAGTCGGTTTTTTAAAGCTCCTTGTGTCTTTATTGAAAAAATGTCACTAATCTCAGTAATTTACTGTCTAAAAAAAAATGTATTTCAACGATGAGAATAAAATATTACCACTTCTCTATTTATTATAGAAAATTTCTTTAACCGTTGTAGTAATTAAAATAATAACGTTTAATTTAATTTCACCGGCGATTTTTTATAGTTTTTTTATATATCATTATTATCAATGCGGTAACATAATAAAAACAGAGATGTAGGTCGCAAGAAGACATTGAACTTGGTTCTAGTTGGTCCGAAAATACTGACCTACATAATATTTTATATAAATACTACCTGGCCTGAAAATATCGTGTTTCCGAAATAATTAATTTAATTGGAGTTAAGCAAAAATTTCATAAGACTTTTTTTGCTTCTTTTGGGTCAATATATTATCATGCAAAATATGTGTACCAGACACTGTATATGACAATGTTTAGGGGTAGAAGCATTAGGGGTATTATTCTACCCTTAGACACGACACGTTCTCAATCATTTAATACTTATTTACTGTGCGTGCTCTCCAAATATTATTACAATCGATAGAGTATAGTAGTTTGAAAGTTATGAGAGAAAAACCTTCAAGATATAATTAACATTTAAAGAGGAATAGCTACGAAAGAGGATGTCAGAGTATTAAATTGATTGGTATTATTAGTATCATTTTGCCTTAAAATATTTAGCCTGAAGTGTAGCCCCATATTTCTTCTTTGCAATTTAAAGGATAAAATTACATCAAACGAAAGGGAATTACGAAATTAGTTACAGGGATTGTAATTTGAAACATGTTGGTTACACAAAGCGTTCCTTTTACTAACATTTAAGGAACATATGGCTCACCTAAATAGTGGAAAAATTGAAAAACTTAGTGTTACCCAATATGCTTTAATAACTATCAAAGAATATATATCAATAACTTAAAGTTGATAGAAATGTAACAAATTACAAACAGCTGGATACTTTTGAAAGCTTAGAGATTGCAAAATATAAAGATAGCATAAATAATGAAAAAGGTCCTATTTCTTGTAGAATCGAGGTATTAGTTCGACGCGCTGTCCAGGAAATTTATAACAAACGTCTTCAGATCCAGATCTCGAAAACATCAATACGTCGTCTGCCTGCTTCCCTAATGGAACATGTCTCAGAGGCGTAAATGAAGAAAACTAGGGCGTTAGCAAGTCTGATCAGCTGGCAAGTTGCCCATCTTGCCATCTGTATTCTTTGCCTAATCTCATATTCGTAGTCGCCAGTATTGTTCACAAGGGCTCCCAACTATCGATAGATAGATATATAGATAGACAGATAGATAGATGGATTTATTGGCCAAAGATAATACAAAGTACATATGGCACGTCACAGATTACAAATTAATAAGTTTATTTAATAGAAACTTATCAAGTACAGTTAACATAATTCTGAAGGATTAAAGAAAATACAATAATAAAAAGAAAGAACGATAGACAAACATAGGTACTATAAGTATATACGATTTTCAACTTAATAATAAAATTAATAATTACACAAAGAAACAAACTAAGTACCAGGACTTAGAAAAAATAAAACTCAGCTATAAAAAACACACGATATACATACGATAAGAAAAAAAAAGTATAAAAACCTGCTTACAGTAATAATAATAAAGTCAGTTGTCATTTACTGCCTGTTCATAAACTCATTTATGGAATAGTACGCTCCTTTAAGGAGGTAGGTTTTAACTGCTCTTTTGAAGTGGTTGTAATTGTCTATATTTTTATATTCAGGCGGTAGAGCATTATATAAAGAAACAAACTTATAATGTGGGAATTTCTCATATGCAGAAGTTCAGTGCTTAGGCAGTTGTAGATAGTGTCCATATCTATGATGCTCATGTCCTTCATTAACTTTATAACAAAAGTGTCAATATTTCTTTTCGTGAAAGCAATATATTTTAAAATAAATATACAGGGCACTGTTAAAATTTTATTATTTTTAAACGTGTATTTACAAGTTTCTAACCAGTCTAAATTAAAGATTAATCTAATGATACTTTTTTGAGTGATAAAAACCCTTTCACTTTCTGTTGCAAAACTCCATGTGGCAATGTTATATGATGTATAACTATAAGCTAGAGCGTGGTAAACATTTAAAATGCCTTGTAAATTTAAATATGGTTTAATCTGATAAATAGCGAAGTAAGCTTTGCTTAACTGGTTGCAAGCATGATTTATATGCAACTGGAATGATAAATCAGAGTCAATTAATGTTCCAAGAAGTTTAGAATTTACAGAGAGCGGAATAACAAGGATATTAAAATTGTCAGGCAGTACTTTTCTTAAATGGAAGTTTAGACAAACTGTTTTGCTTTCATTTAATATAACTTTATTTCTTTGACAATATATACTATATTCACCTCATACCTCTTCAGCTAACGCTTGGAGTTCCTCTGAAGTGTCCGCTGAAACAGTGATTGAGACATCGTCTGCAAACATTGTAATTTTTCAAACACTGATATGTTTAGGTAGGTCATTAATAAAAAGCATAAATAGTAATGGTCCCAACACTGACCCCCGAGGAACTCCTAGAAGAACGTCAGCTGGATTGGATGTTTGCTGTAAAATGTTCACGATCAATTTTCTATTAGTCAAGTAAGAAATAATCCAATTTAACATCATACCTCATACCAAGGTTGTACATTTCTTTTAATAAAAAATCTGAATTTACACTATCTAAAGCTTTCGTAATATTAACAACAACAAAGATATAACATATTTACCTTGATCAGGTTCCGAGAACACATAATTTAAAAGATGGTATGAGACTGTTTCCACAGATTTGTTAGATCTAAAACCATGTTGAGATTCTGTTAATAAATTGTAGTCTTCTATTAAGGAAATTATTGAGTTATAGACTTTCTTTCCAAAATTTTTGAGAATTCTGTCAGTAATGAAATTTGTCGATAGTTGTCAGGAATTTGGACATCACCCTTTTTATGAAGAATAATAGTCCGGAGGGTAAGAGAATCCTCCACCTTGCATTTTATGCTCAAGCGTTGAAATTTCGTACACTTGTTCGTTAGACCCTACCCTGATATGAGAAATTTTGCCACGATAAGGGGCCCTGCTGTAACATGGTTGCCTATCTTCAGGGGCAAATCCGCATTTTCGCTTGTTGTGGAACTAAAAAGTGTCGTAGAGGGCTGAAATTTGGTACACTTGGGATTTTTAAGCTCGCAAGCAAGTGTCCCAGGGCCCATGGCGCTTTTTTTCAAAATGGCGGCGAGGAAATGGACAAAATAACTTTATTTTCCGAAAAAGTTTACTTTATCGCATTTTTTCAAGTGAGGTCTCGGTTTTTGGGATCACTGATTTCGAAAAATCATGTTTTTAGTAAGTGAGGTCGAAAATAATGACAGAGCGAATAAATTAATATGCCAGTTTTCTTATAATAATGATGAAATAACACTTTTATTTCATACCAATGCCAATAAATAGTACCTGTGTATTGGGAATTAATCCGAGTGGCACATATAGAACTACTATACACTTTCAGATGTGTCACAACTACATTTACATGGATTACAGCATTTCAGATTGTTTAAACAGAGATTTGCAATGCAGCCTTTTTCACTACATTTGGCTAGTCGCTCTCAACCTAGTAGAATGAACGTCAGTAGAAGGTTAACCGAGTTCCGCCAGACGTTCTGAGTACTCTCGTGCTAGCTGCGCCTTTTTGAAAACAGGGGGGTCGTCACTGATTTCCCTTGCTATTTTCATGTTAGACACTAGGCCAGCAAGAGCTACCCCGTGGGCTTGACCACGATCTAAACCTGCATACAATTTCTACCAGATATGTTAGTCAAGACGCCACAGTATTACGGGTTTGTCTATGTGCGCCTTACGGGGAAAATGCACGAACAGACCCGCAACAGAGCGGCGTAGAGAATGAAATAATTCATTTACCTGGTCTAGGTAATTGATATGTCATCTGTTGTGGTACATGGCCTTTGATGTGTGTGCCATTGAGTCGCTGGCCTCCGCAAGCTTCGTTAGTATTAGCGTGTCCTTGAGTTTTTTGTCCATTTCCTAAATTTCCATATTTCAATGCACTGTGGATACTTTGCTCAACATCTTGGTGCGGGTGACAGACAAGCCGCAGAATAAGCATGGTTGGAGGAGAAAAATTCTGTTCTAGTGCGAGTTTTGACAGGCGAAATAGTTGTTGGGTCAACAGCTTCTGTGCTTGGCCTTTTCTTTGCCCGTTTAAGTCTGCTGAACTCCAAATAACAGATTTTATGCCATTTTGCTCCTCTAGCTAAAAAGCCTTAAGTCCGCCACCTTCATCCAAAGCCGAAACATTTACGCCCAGTGGCACTCGCCCAAGCCTCTCAAATTCATCTTTTTCAGCCAATTTCGAGTATCCAACATACTTGTCAACTTTGAAACTCCTTCTCGGATATGTCAGTTCCTCTTGTGCCTTTTTCTGGCATAATATGCACAGTTCCCAATTAATCTCCTTCGAAATATCATCCTCCACAGTTTAAATTTTTTCAACATTCTCAAAAGACACCTATAAAAAATGCAGTTTTGTTCACCTAACGAGTTTCACTAATATACGGTTTTAACATAACTGATTTTCCCCATCGCCATTTAAAAAAAAAATGACGTGGGCTCTGGGACACTTGTTTGTAAGCTTAAACATCCGAAATGCCGCATGTATACCAAATTTCAGCCCTCTACCACACTTTTTAGCTCCACAACAACTGGAAATGCGGATTTGCTCCTGAAGATAGGCAACCATGCTATATCAACCGTGGCAACATTTTTCATAACAAAGGGTAGGGTCTAACGAATAAGTGTACCAAATTTCAACGCTTGAGCATAAAATGCAAGGTGGGATCCGTCCGGACTAGAATAATTAAAGCCGTTTTCATTATCTCAGGAAAAATACCTGATTGAACAGAGCCATTTATCAGGCTGGTTAGTGCAGAAGATATACAGTGTGTCCCAGGATAGATGTAACAAGAGGTGTAATGGACCCAAAATTTTGGAATTTTTGAATGGTATTTGGGGATTGAGTCCTGCTTGTTATAAAACTAAAGTACACCAAAAATGACTTGATTTGGTGTTCTACAGGGTGTTTTATAAGCAAAGTTGTAAAAATCAATAATAAAGTACCTTTATTTTTCACAATATGAAAAAATTCCACTAAGAAAAGTTATTTAGGATGCAATTTTATACCTCTATACCAAATTTCAGGAATATAAAATTATTTTTTTGAAACTTCCCATTTTTTGCGAATTAAGAGTTGACTTCATATTTAAAGTTGTGTAGGAGCAAATGTTAATCATCTCAAAAAGTAGGCTATTGGTAAATAAAAAAATTGAATATACGAGATGTAAGAAGGTATAATGTTAATCGAACTAATTGTAAAACAAGAAACAATTACTAACAGAAGATTAATGAGGTTTAAAAATTATAACAAGTAATAAATGTCAAAAACATAACAGATTCACAAACAAATTAATTATTGACCAATACAAAACAATGTTTACAATTTTTTTATTTTTCGACGTAACTACCATCCACATCCACACACATTTCGATCATTCGCCTGAAGTCCTAAAAACTGTTTCGAATATGTTCTAATAGTATGGAGTTTACGGCATTTGTAATTCTCTGCTTCAATATTGCTACATCGTTAGGAAGTGGTTCAGCGTAAACCAACTGCTTGAGGCGACCCCATAAAAAGAAATCCAATATTGATAGGTGTGGCGATCTCGAAGGCCACTTGATCGGTCCATTCCTGGCAATCCAATTTTCTCCAAAATTTAAATTCAACCACCGATTAACCATTTCTGTGGAGTGGCCAGGGCAACCATCATGTTGAAAATGAACTAAAGGCATATCTCTTAAAATATTTAAATGTTCTTCAGAAAATCTTTCAAGAAGCTGTAAATAAGTGTTCTGGTTTAACCTTCCCTTAATGAAATAAAGTCCAATAACTCCAACGTGATAAGAAACGGCACACCACACATTCACTTTTTATAATATTGTCTTCTACAATGATTTCTCAAATTTGGATTTTCAGAAGCTCAAAACCGAAAATTCTGAGATGAAACAATACCATTGGTTGTGAATGTGGATTCATCTGAGAAAATTATAAAATGATGAAAAAATATCTCTTCCATGATTTCTTCTCCAATGGTCAAACAAAAATCCAACCTACGGCCGACATCTTCAAGCGTATGTTTATAATTTGCTTTATATGCCCTAATTTTCTTTGCCTTGTAAATTCTTTGGAGTTCAGACTTGCTAATATTAATAAGAGCTGATTTCTCTCTTAGTGGCATCCTAGGATTTTCTATAACAGAGGCATGAACTATAATAGCCCCAACATTGTCTTCATCATATGCTTTTATTTTTCTTTTCATGTTAAGAACTCTACCAGTAGCCAGAAACTTTTTAATTATTCTCATAGCCTGAGTACGTGACAAAGCAGTGTTTGAAAATTTCAAATTAAATTGGCTTACCACTTCTCTTAGCGAGTTTTTACCGAAAATTCCGTAGCATTGCACAATATAAATTTTTTCACACACTGTGAGTACCATTTTCACTTAATTTTTTATGCTTGGTTCGTTAATTTAAAACAGAAATTAAGGATAATATTGACTACGTTTGATAGATAAGTCAATAATAAATGATAAATGTGTATTCACTGCTTTTCTCATAGCCTACTTTTAGCTTCTACATAACTTTAAATATTAATTCACAACAAATAATTTCTATGTAGTTTTAATTGAATGGTTCAAAATAAAATCCTAATTTATTGAAAAAATGGGAAGTTTCAAAAAAATTATTTTATATTCCTGAAATTTGGTATAGAGGTATAAAATTGCATTCTAAATAACTTTTCTTAATGGCATTTTTTCATATTTTGAAAAATAAAGGTAGTTTATTAGTGGTGATTTTTACAACTTTGCTTATAAAACACCCTGTAGAACGGCAAATCAAGTCATTTTTGGTATACCTTAGTTTTACAACAAGCAGGACTCAATCCCCAAATACCATTCCAAAATTCCAAAATTTTTGGTCCATTGCACCTCTTGTTACATCTACCCTGGGACACACTGTATAAGAGAAAATTATTTTTATAATTTTTGGATTTATTCTGTCATAGGTTAGCGACTAACTTATACACATCGTTTTCGAAAATGGGTTTAATTGACATAGTGTTATTTATATAATCTGTTTCCTACCTCGCAGTCAGCTATCCTTAATATGTCCGGGTAATATGCTCGGTCAACAATCATAATTTTCGTTTCATTGTAATTTGCACTTAGATCAGAGCTTATCAAAGCTTATTTTCCGAAGCCTGTCCAACAGGTGCATGAGCCCATTTTCGCTTACTGCAACTACGGTGGTATCATCTGCAAATCTTAAGTTAGAAATCTTCCGTCCGCCTATAACTGCTCGGCCATGCTAATCCTCCAGCACACGTGGAATCACGGGTTCACTATAGATGTTAAAGGGGATTGGTGACAGAACACATCTGACGCCTTTGCCGACTTTACGTTTATCGGAGTTAGTTTTGTCTACTTTCAGGAAAGCAGAGTTTTCTTCATACAGTCGACGGATAAAAAATATCAGATGTTTGGGTATCTTCAATGTAAAATTTAGCTAATTTATCAATCATTTTTTTTGTCCGAACGTTCACTCTTTAGGACTACCTCTCATCATCGTTCTTTTTGTCACATCTTTAGTAGTTTCTTCACCCTGTCAAAGTGAACGTATTTGTTGAATTAGTCCTTATCGAATATGATTTTTTTTGGTATCACTAGTTTCCTTTTATTAAATAGACCAATTACACAGACACACATTTTTTTTTTAATTTCCAAAGGTGAAAGACATCTATCCTAATGTTTTTGAGCCACTGATTCCAAGTATCATGTCAAAAATATACGTTTCACTGCTCAATTTTTCGTAAATTCACATTTCATCCCTAAATTCGAGGTTAAACGGCTATTAAATTTAAGAGAACGACACGCGTTGTAATAAAACTTCTGAATCGTTTAAAATGGCTCTAGCCATATAATCCCCACTTTCTATTGGTAAATCGATTGATTGATAAGGGCCGGTTTTATAGGTACAGATTAAACCAAAGTTTAACTTGAAGTTTAAACTTAAGTTTTACTGGAGGTTTAAACTTTAGATCAAACTATTGATTGAATTAGCTAAAAAGCATATAGATGTAATCGAATGCAAGAAAAGTGATTCGGTTACTTGGAAGGATAAAACAAATGTTAGTCGAGTTAAATGTGGACTAATATGTTCTAATACTATATGCACACATTCTTTAGATATTCGAAATCGATCTATAAATTCTATGCTATTCCATATCTGTGTCTCTCTCGTAATTGTCGTGCACGATGAGGTGCTTCTACTATATTTACAACACCATCTTCATCGCTTGAGAAAATGTCCTCAGAAATATCGAAAATGTCCATTTTCTATAACTTTTTCTTTACAGAATATATAATAGGTAATTATTTGTAGGTTAAGTTGAAATTTGAAGTTTGCATTGAGTGCAACATCCTTCAAAATACTGCTAATCAACGTAAGCGTGCATAAACCTGAGTTTGGCGTTTAAACTTAAGATTGGCAGTTACTGGCAGATATAAAACGTACTTTTTGACAAAACTTAGAGTTAACTATCAGAACTAAGTTAAACGGAACCTATAAAACCGGCCCTAAATCGAGTATCTTTTGGCCAGGAGACGCCAAAACATCCCCTGGGGGTTGTAGCCACCTCCTCCCTGAATGATAAAACTGTCCGAAAATACTGCGAAAGAGCTGAAGAACGGATTCTCCCCGTTTTTGAGGACAAGAAAGACGATAGTGGCAATATTTTCTCGTTTACCCTCCCTCTAAACTACCCATGGATTGAGAAAATCACTTTTTTTTCGATTCAAGAATTTCTCACGTAAAAACCAGGGACCGAAACCGAAATTAATTTCGGTTAATTTCGGTCAATTTCGGTTAGGGTTAAATAACGTATATCATTTTCAGTTTTCATAGCAGCGACAATTTGGTTTTCATTTACGGTTTCGGTTTTCAAGGCAGCGACAAATCGGTTCTCGGTTATGGTTTCGGTTTACAAATCTGCTGTTAGAAAAAAATAGTAATTACGGTGCGGTTTTCGGTTACGGCTGGCTTTTTGAGCAGTAAAACATATATTTTTGACGTGATATTTGGAAACCGCGCTTCAAGAAACGTACCTTTCTCTTTTATAAATATTTTTTTTGTGTTTGCCTGTTATTATTCAAAAATTCAACCCTGAACAGTAGAGAGCAATTTTTATTTTTTTGGTGCTTTTAATGGAATACCTCTGTGGTCGATTTCTGTAGTACAGGGACCAACTTAAGGTGATAATGTTACAAGTACAATTTCAACAGCGCTGTTTCTTCATTTGTTTAATTATTGTCTCTTTATCTAGAGTTGATCAGTCATATGTGAACCAAATAAGGAACCATCGAATGTAATTTTTCTAGAAGTGCTATGAAGAATGAACGAAATACTTCCTGTTGTGTTCCCTAACCCTATAAATCAGTTAGAATCCCATAAAATACATGAAAAATGACTTATAATTCTATAAAACATTTTTAGTTACTTAATTATTGGCAAGAAAACCCAACAGAATAAAACCAATATGGAGCTAGACAAATACGGTATAAAAACATTTTTATAACTAGAGTTAGGTAAATATTTTCTGGGACGGTATACATGTCAATAAAATAAATTGTACTAGGGCTGAAAATCACTGAATACTGAATGTTTGGACATTTTTATTAATGATATTCTTTTAGCAGGCGCCAAATGAGGAAGTACTGGGACTGAAGCTGCGAATAAGAAAATTAAGTTAAATAGTTAGCTCAGAACAGTTAATGCGATTATGCAATCATTCATGATCAAAGATTAAACTATAAATAATTCTTCCCCTTCACGCCAGATAAGCACATTCAAGCCTCTGTCTAGCGTGTAGAAATAACAAAACTTTTAGAAAATATATATTATAAAACTCCTCAAAGAATATTGTTATATATTTTACAATACGAAAGCGTAGAACGGACATAGTAGAAAACATTTTATAATAATTGTAATGTTAAACTTAAAATTGTGCATAATTGCAACTTCAAACTGACAAATATTATGTTTAATTGCAAATTTGAACTTACAATTACACATAATTGTCACTTTAAACTTACAATTACCCTGATTAAAAAAAAAAATGTCAAAATCGGTCCATAATTGACGGAGAAACGGTAAATATTTTGTTGACGCACGGATTTAAACTCGTCTTATGAACGTGTTACAGATATGACTCATGCTTCTCTCCTATTCTCACGTCGATTTAAAATGAATTGTTATCGTTGCAAAATTCATTTTTCCCCCAAACTCAGCTCTATTACAAAGATAGACTATTAAACCAGTTGTTCTCCAAGTTTCAGCTGTTAATATTTATTAATAAACAAAATACGAATTTATTTAAAAATAAATCATCTCGGCTTCTAGTAAGGCTACATAGTCACTCTTTTTTTGAAAACGTATGAAAAAACCCCAGCAAACAAAGATATGAGAACGATATTGTAATATCTTCATTTGTTTAAAAGTTATTAGCAAAAAACGTACCCAAAATGTGACACTTTTTCAGACGCCATTTTGAAGTTGAAAAAAATGCAAATTTGATTTACCATTAATAGTCCAATCATTTGGTAGTTTTTACCTGGAAAGTTTTGGAGAAGTTCTGATTTTTGGCTCTTTTATGTTTTTTGGTGTGCTGATTACGAATTTCCACTTTGCCACCTCGAAAAATTTTGGGAAATGTCAAATAAAGCAAAAAAAAACAAAAAAGCCTCTTTTTCTTTTTTTCTTCTTTTGAAAACATTTTTTAAAGTTCTGATTTTTGGTTTTTGTATGTTTTTGGGGTGTTGATTACGAATTTGTACTTTGCCAATTCGACAATTTCCGGAAAATATAAAAAAATCTCAAAGAAACCCAAAAAGTTCCTTTTTTGATTTATTCCTTATGACATGAACTTATGCACTTTTCAATAAAAAATTGCACCTGCAAATACAAAATACAGATAGTAAGCAGAGAACAATATTATTAATAATTTTCTTAAATGTGTAGGAATATAACATACAAGAGAAATATGTACTATGTTATAATTAAACAGATTATTAGAATCGTTTTGGCCCTTTATCGCAGAAGGTCCGGGCTGTCCGAAATCCTTGTTCTCTTCATCCCAAGAATTTCGTTCTCCTAGAAAAGATGTAAACAAATGTAATACTAGGTCAACCTGATTGTATCAAAGCTAAGGTATAAAACCATGGTAATTGGAATATTAAAGAAGATATGTGTAGCTGTGTTCGCAAATTAAATGTATCAATAAAAATAACTTCTGATTGTTTCGCCTGAAAAGGAAGAAAATATGTAGAACAGTTTTGTTAATTCAATGTAATTCTACCAAGGTGTGACTAAGGTATAAATCACTGGGTCAAGCTTCTCTGGTTTCCTGGACACAGCAACATCGAGGGTAATGAGCGGGCGGACCCTGTGGCCAGAAGGGGCTCTCAGAGGCCTCTACTGGGTCCGGAGCCTGCTCTCGGTTACCTTAGATCAAGTGCCAAGAACTCGATAGAGAACTGGACACGGTCCCAGTTCTTTGACTTCTGGGCCTCCTACCCAGGACTCCGGCAAGCGAAGTTCCTGATCTCAGGGCCCTTGCCGAGGCAAGCAGAACAAATCCTGCGACTAAGCATTACACAGGTCAGAATCGTGGTAAGTCTCTTGACTGGACACGGCTCTTTTAAAAAACACCTGCACACTATAGGGGTGGTCGACAACCCCGACTGCAGGTTCTGCGGGGACGAGGAGGAGACTTCCATCCACGTCCTTACTTCCTGACCTAGTCTTGTGAACTTGAGGCACAAACACTTCGGCATTAGTTTTCCGGTGCTGGAGGAAATAAGGAATGCCCTATAGGAAGGATTTAATTCGTAGCGGTAGCACAATGGGCCGCAAGGCAGCTTTCTCCAAGTTGTCGCAGTTTCCTTCACAATTTAAACAAATTTGCGAACAATATAGACCTGCCTTTCTACAGCCACAATTCTCTCGGCAGCCTTTCTTACATTTGCATGAAATGTGATTTAATTAATATAGCTTCTGGAGCGTTATCCACCCACATTCCTCAGGATTTTTTTCATACACATGAGATGATACTGTCCATCAGCTGTTATTAAGTTAGGAACTGACCTAACACGTCGTAGTATGATTAGTCCATATTCATCATTACGTTTTTCAGCGAGTTGTATACGTTCTCTCTAACTTTTAACTGCCTAACATTATACACAGGATTTGGCTTAGAAGCAGGAAGTCTTTTTTGTTCCTGTGTAAACTCTGGTGTTATCCGCATTCCACATAAAAAACAATGATCATTGAAGCCAAGACCAGATACAGACGAGCATAGTTGAAGCGTTTGACCATTCTGTTGTGCTCTCTTCACATGGGCAGCAGTTATTTTTTTATTGACGTACTGTTTTCTGCATTTTTCGTGAAATTGATCTTTTTCCATTCAAATGGATTCCTTTTCCATCCTTCCTTTGCTTACATGCTTCACTAAATGTATTTAACCGCTTTTGTTTAACTACAGTCACTTTACTTCCATCTTCTAATACACTATCACAAGTAAAACACAGGGGGAGTAAAATGTGGGGGTGAAGGGGGGATCAAATTGTAGGAAATTTTGCCTATTGATTTTCTTCATAGTACTTTTATCAAAAAGTGCATGGTTTAAAAAACAAAAAGATGCATTTCTTCTTTTTTTGATATTTCCCGAAATTTTTTGAAGTGGCAATTCGTAATCAGCACCCCAGAAAACATAAAAGAACCAAAAATCAGAACTTCTCCAAAACATTCCAGGTAGAACCGATGTCGACCACTAAATGATTAGACTATAATGAAAATATGAAATTTAAGTTTAAAAAAAAAAATGATATGCGGATTAACCCTCTACGACAACGGAAACTGGGTGAATTTGTATTTTACATTACTTATGTTTTTAAAAAACAAATTAAATATCTCTTAAGCTAATTAAAATTTTTTGACATTTTAGGGGTAACTTTGGGGTAATAAAAGACATATTTTGTTAAAGTTTCAAACACCAAAGTGCTTTTGTTAAAGAATGAAAAATATTTGCAATTTGCGAAAATTTTCGCGGTTTTTTGCAATTATTTAAACAAATTTTCAAGCGTTTTAAATGAAACACCTCTCAAATTAACCGTTTTAAAAGTTCTCACAGTATCTACCAATTAAAAAACCTATCGTTAAAGGTCTTTGAGTAATCTTTAAAAAAATCGATTTTTTTGAATTTTTCAACAATAAATCGTTAAATAAACAATGTTCCGGCGGTCAAAAAGTGGACCAAATTCAGGGCCATGTTCGTAATCAATAAAATCCAAATCGATATCTTCTATATCCGACATTATTTTCAAAAGGGTTCTATTATAATAATATGATTTAATTTATCTTCACGGTAGTTGTCATTTAAATAGAAGCCGGATCCTAAATTTATTTTATTTATTCCATAGATATTCCAAGTATTTGCTTAGTAAATATAAAACCTGACTCAAATAATATAGTTTTCCACTAAATTTCTAAAGTTTTTTTCTAGTTTAATGACGAAAAATATAATTGCACATCGGGGCGTACCGTGCGATTTTTTGTTCTAGAATACTTGCAAACCTCGGCCCCATAGGCCAAGGCATGCAAACTTTTCCCGATCAAAAAAATTACACTTACGGTTCATAAATAACTATTGTCGATCGTTGGCATGAGAGGCGAGCGGCAAAGTGAGATTGTTCATAGCTCCTCGACAAACGTCAACTTTGCTCTTTCAAAATGTGAGACTCGAACCCAGGAGAGGAGAGTAACTAGCCGTGCTGCCTCTCACACAACCACTGACTAGCGAACTACTACGGTTTCGGTAACACGTGGAAAACACCACTACACATCCATGTCCTAGCCAGGATTCGAACCCGAGACCATGTTGTCGCAAGCCTAACACCAATAGCAGTGCGCCACTGAGTCGGTTGGATCCTATCACTGCATTTCTAAAACAGTTCAGAAATACCCGATTTGACAAATTAACTCTGGCATGGAGAGCAATGGAATAACCTATTCTTTGGTAGAGAACGTTATCTGGTAAGGTGCAACTGTTGCCAGAGGATCTGGACGGTATCTCTCCCAATAAAATTGTCAACTGAACACGTTGAATTAAATTTAACCATGTGTGAACCACAGAAGATAGAACGACCCAATTTTCACTACTACTTACATTGTATTTACAATATTTAATTTGTTCATTACTTTTATTATTTGCCTTATGTAAAATCTGTGTTCACATTCTGCTATTGCATCACTGTTCTGATATCACTGCATTACTGCAAATAAGTGGTTCGGATTCTACTTTACTCTGTAGAGCCGTGTCTCCTTTACTCAGATAAATTTAGACTTAAGAGGGTCATTGAGGTGATTTGTAAGACGGTTAAAACATATTCATTTCCGAAACAAATAAATAACTTATTTGAGTTTACTTAAAAGTTCAGAAAAATTGATTATTTCATTAGCAAGGATTCTACTGACGTGCACGTACTCGTATAACTACTTAGTATGACATAAGTATTATTATGTTTCTCTGTAATAAACGATAATTTTTAAATTATTGTGTACCATCCACATTTCTTTTGCGAAGCGTATCCAAAGAAAATAAGATTGAACCTTTCCTTCCAAACTCGATTTAGCTAATGAAAGTAAGAAGCTCCCAATTCAGTATATAAGTGGCCACCTCCACAAGATAAAATATACCTTATCTTTTAAGTTTAATCAACTGGAAACAATAATTTGCTACTTCATTACGTCTATAACATTAGGGAACCTTTTCTCAATACATGAAATTAAATTAACGTTACAAATTCTCCAATATTTCAATTCTGCCCTACGTCCTTTTCTGCACACAACGCTTCAAGACATTTACTTAAAGCATCTAAATTCGTCTATAAATAGGAGACGAGTAAAAAATTATATTATTTATTGTCTGTTATCGACCAGATTGCAAACTGTTATTTATTTCAATGATTATTTATTTCAATGATTATTTCATTCATTAACGCTATAACCAAAGAGAGCCCCGTCTTTTCACAACATTGCACCAATCAGACGTCATTATTAGTGGTAATTCAAGCTAGATCGGCTTTTGACAGTACCAACATGCAAAATTTATCGCTCTAATTTTTTATGTCGCTGCAGCGGCAAATACTGCGATAATTTTTTTACGTTTTATTTCGTGAAACATTTTCGGCAAATAGGGCAACTCCAGCTTTTAAATTTTATCTATAAATATCTTCTCTAGCTTATTACTAATTGTTTACTTACCTTGTAAATTGTAATATTGTATTATGTAGTAGGTAGCAAACATAAACACACCACATATATAGTAACCAATCGTCAGTTGGCAAAGAGAACCTGTCTGAAATATATAGGCTATAAGCCTTGCCTATCTTGTAACTATTTCAGTTTGCCTACTTTTCAATCAGGTAACAATAATATACCTACAAAGATTGTACTTAATATACCTAGCTCATAATCAGGGACATCAGGGTGTATTTAATACACCTTGCTCATAATACAGGAACAAGTCAAGCACAGCTTTCAATAGCTCAATAAAGTAGTTACAAAGTAAGCAAATCATTTAATATACCTAAATGTGAAGTAAACACATTCGTTCTGGAAACGAAACTAAAAATGTACCTACTTACATACGGTAATCTATCAATAAATAACTAGTTGAATCAAAGCTATGCAATATTTTAATTTGTTGTATTTAAAATTCACTCTGCTTAACGAAGCAAACTTCAACATAATTTGTAAACTTTGTAAGTTAAAAATAAGGATTAAATACGTAAATATGTATCAATGGATATGTATTTATTATGGAATATAACTCTAGTAGCGCTAGATGGCGCTCTCTATGTCAATCTCGGAACCATGGGTGTATTAGTATAAATAGGCGGGACATCGGCAATAAGATTAAAGATGTAGTGCTCTCTCTATCATTCCTCGTCATATTGCACCCCAGAAACGCCTGAAAGGTGTTAAGCCAGTCTATATATTATAATATCTAAGGTTTCAACTCGTTTTATTTACTAGTTGCCATGGAAATGTCACTAGATTATTTTAAAATATAGCGAATCTTCGTTGTTTCTACTGCGTTTGTTTCAGATTTGCTGTTTTGACAATATGAGTCGGTTTGGAAATATTTCTGTATATCAAGTTAATGATGAAATTAAAAATAAAGGTCAGTAAACTCTAAAAAGTGACAAGAAAACATCTGAAGGCAATTAATGAGAAAACATAATACTGAAGATGTACTTAATGAATTATTTATTCGTGAAATATTCTCCTCAAATACCACTCGTGCTTTAAATTTTATCTAAAAATTTTTTTCTCAAGCTAAGTTGCCCCTAGTTAATATAACTCGTGCAAATTGGCAGTTTATTATCAAAGATAAAATCCCTCCCGCTAAAGCGGTCGGGATTTAATCAGATAATAAACTGCCAATTTGCACTCTTTATATTACCAGGCAACAACGCTTTCGAAAAAATTTTCGATAAAATTTTAAGCACTAGTGATATTACATACGATTAATTCTTGAAACAAGATTCTTCGTTCGATTCTCAGTTCATAATTTGAAAAGAGACTTGTCATTTTCTTATATTGGATTCTTCTATACACAAAATCTTGTAAAAACGCCCTCTCACAGATACGCGCGACGTTGCAAAATTGCAATGTATCTTAAACTAACCAACTCTGAAGATTATACTGGACATAGTAGGTGGGACTTTTAGTAAGTGCTAGAGATGATATTCGGAAGGTCCACACCATGTAAACATAACCAGGGCCGGCCCGTCCCTATAGGCAATCAAGGCGACGGCCTAGGACGCTCGAATTTGGGGGGCGGCATGGCGAAGGTATGGGACGAGCGACAGCGTCACGACCATGCGGGGCGGTCAGTTCGCGCGCACTGCTGTACATTGTAGCGGCATAGCAATAGAATAGAATAGAAATATTTATTCTCCATTTAAGATACAAATAACGTTCATATGGCAAGTCAAAAATATAGCACACAAATAAATCACAGTAACGTAATACCTAATGCAGAAACATATATAAAACATACAATATGTCTCACTTTTCTCACTTTTCATGACTCCATTATTAATAATGCGATTCTTTTAAAATTTGGGTGGAAGGTACTTACCCATCAGGAGAATGTGTGACGGTAAAATATTTAAAAATCGACCAGTGGCGTTCGTCGTTATGAAGAAAAATATACTGCAAAAAAAGATATTAGGCATTTTTATTGAAAAATTATTGCAATGTTTTATATTATTGAACAGCATGTGTTAAAGCCCCTATATCCAAAATTTAACATTTTAATTTTTTTAATAACATTTTGATCTATGGTTTTCGAATTACGGCCCCCTTACAATTACATCTTTCAGATGAATGATTAATAACTTGGAAACAAATTGTTTTTCGAAAATAGTCATTATTCATTTTCTATTTCAAATCACTTCTCCTATCGCCCACTGCCTTCGATACTTTCAAATTTCATAGACCAAGAATTTTTACTGGAGAATTACCAAAAATTTTAAACCAAGAAGCCCTGTAAATTATTTGGGCATTAATAGTCCATACAAAACTTGCAAAAAAAGTGTAATACCCCCAAAAGTGCAGGGGTAGCTACCAAGCATGACTACCTCCCCCGTTTTTGAGGGCGGCTAACGTAATGGTGATAGTCGCGCGGTCTCTACCCTCCTCAAACTAGTGCAAGTGCACTAGTTTGAGGAGGGTAGAGATTGTTTTCGATTTTTCGTTGTCAGGCTTGCGAGGGCTTGTTGGGTCGAGTTTTTTTTAAGGAAGTTCAATATGTCCTATAAAAGTTCGCAACCAGACATCCTAGCGATCCACGGAGGTTGAAACTACCCCCTCCCTCAATACCGAAACATGCAAAAAACATTCAAACGTGCTGAAAATTGTTCTCCGCACGTTTTCAAGGTCGGGGAACATGATGCTGATATTATTCAGCCTCCTACTCCTAACCAACTACTCCCAAATGCATAAAACCACCCCCTTTTCCCATTTTTCGTTTTCAGGCATGAGACGACTTGTTGAATCAGGTTCTTTTTTTTTGAGGAAACTCAATATGTCCTGTAATATTTCTCAACCAGACATTCTAACGACCCTAGGGGGTTGAAACCGTTCCCTCCCTCAATACCGAAACATACAAAAAAACATCCAAACGTGCTGAAAATTGTTTTCTATAAATATATAATAAAAAAGTGAACTATACGACTATATATACTTGCACATAGCCCGTGCTATCAAACTCCTTTTAAGCTGCATTAAAAAAGATTATCTGCCTAGAATCTGACTATAGAAAAAACCGATGGTTTTGGGCATATAAGGGTAGTTTTGAGGACTTAAGAAAGAAACTGATGCAACTATCGTGTCTCCACTCTTGAAAAGGGGGGATACCTTATTCTATTTGAGGGACACCTCAAGATTCATGGATGAGTGGGTGGTTTCAATCCCCCTGGGGTCGTTAGAATGTCTGGTTGCAAAATTTTACAGGACATATTGAGTTTCTTCAAAAAAAATACGATCCAACAAGTCCTCGCATGCCTGATAACGAAAAATGGGAAAAGTGGTTATTTTATGCATTTAGAGGTAGTTGGTTGGGGGTGGGAGGCTAAATAATATCAGCATCGTATTCCCCGGTCTTGAAAACGCGTAAAAAAATCATTTCCAGCAAGTTTTGATGTTTTTTGTATATTTCGGTGTTGATGGAGGGGGTGGTTTCAACCCTGTGAGTCGTTAGGATGTCTGATTGCGAAGTTTTACAAGAAATATCGAATTTCCTCAAAAAATACCCGATCCAACAAGTCCTCGCATGCCTGACAACGAAAAATCGAAAAAGGGGGTGGTTTTTTGGATATAGGGTTAATTCGAAGGAGTAGGGACCGAGCGACTATCACCATCGTGTTGGCCATCCTCGAAAACGGGGGGGTGGTCATGTTTGGCCGCCTGCACTTTTGGGGTTTTTGCAACTTTGGCATGGACTGTAAGGATTGCCGACTTTGAAAGTATCAATGCCAATTTGTGGTAGAAAAAGAGATTTTAAATAGAAAATGAAGAAAGACTTTTTTTCGAAAAACAATTCGTTTCCAAGGTATTAATCATTTAATGTCTGAAAAATGTAATATGAAGGGGTCTGTAATTCGAAAACTATAAAACAAAATGTCGCTAAACTTTGGATAAACAGATTCTAAAGTATGCTGATTAAAAATATTGTATCAGTTACTCATTAAAAAAATGCCTAATAGCTGATACAATAGATTTAAAGGAAGTTGTTTCCACTTTTGTTAAAATCAAGGCAAGGAAAATGAAAATGATGTAATAGTAGACTTTATTAGTGTTCTATAACATAATTTTCATTTTTCAGTCTATAATTACAGCAAAAGAAAGTAGAAACAATCTGCTTTAAGCAAATCTTTTATCTGTGCCTGTCTAGTGAATCAATTATTTGATTAAAAATTACATTATTGTTTTACATTGGTCTTTTATTTTGTTGCGATTTTTTTGTTTAAAGGGGCGCCATTCAAGTCGTTTGCCTAGGGCGCCGAGTTTGGTCAGGCCGGCCCTGAACATACCACCCATAAGTACATAACCTTCAAATGCAAAGCCAGGGTTATCTGGAAGACGGTCACACTTTTGAAAAAAATTAGACAACATTCATTACTCATCGACATTGCCAGAAATATAATTTCTCATCTACTTCTACTAAGATGGGAGAGAGATGTCGATATCTTAGATGTTAGCACAAGGGGGTCTAGAGGGAAATACTGATATCACAATTTTGGACTTGAGAGCTGTATTTTGGACTATTTAGGAGGTAAACATACCAAAAGTCCCCGAACGTAGGAGGTGGGGGGGCTGCAGGGGGGCACGAAGAAGGTCCCAGTTTTTGGTTTTTCGCTCATATCTCGAAAACGGTTAGCCCTAATCGAAAAGTGGCTATATGCAAAATTAAAGCTGATTAAATATTCTACAATAATGTTTCTATTAATTTTTTTCGTATCTGTTATGGTTCAGTAATGAATTGTGTATCTTTTAACTGTTTTCTAATTTTATTATAAGTTTATTATAAATTGAAAAAAATAATTAATAATCATCGTAGAAAAAAATTTCTTGTACAGATATCTGTTTCACAGCAGACTGAACTCAAATATCGAATAGAAAATGTCTTTGCGTCTGTAAGTGTGTGTGTGCGTGTATATGTATGTGTGCGTGTATACCGTTTCTCGTAAACACGATAACTTCTATTAGACTTAAAATATTTAATTGCAATTTAGAACATATGTAAAACAGCATATTAAAATAATCCCCATTTGAAATTTGACTATATCTGTAATATACGGTAATAACCAGAGGCCTACAAACTCTACGTTTTATTTTAATTTCAGAGCAAAATATTACTAAGGTTTTTGATTAAGCATACAAAAATAAGAAGATGTATAAGATTTATAAACCGCAATATATCGGGTGTATGTTAGGCAAACCAACTTTATTTAAATTAGATGATATATTAATGTTATCCTAAAATATGGAACATGATATTTTTAATAAGATTATTATGAAGTGAGAGTTTGTAGGGTTATCACCAGGTATTACAGATATGGCCCCATGTTAATAGGGATTATTGTAATATACTGTTTTACATATATTCCAAATTGTAATTAAATATTTTAAGTCTAACAGAAGTTATCGTGTTTACAAGAAACGGCATACACGCCCACATACATAACCACACACACACACACACTTACATACGCAAAGACATTTTTTATTCGATATTTGAGTTCAGTCTACTGTGAAACGGATTCTATACAAAGAACTTATTTCTACGATGATTATTAAAGTTTTTTTTTTCAATTTATAATAAATTCATAATAATAACGTTAAAATACAGTCAAAAGATATACAATTCATTACTGAACCATAACAGATACGAAAAAATTTATAAAAACGTTTTTGTAGAAAATTTAATAAGCTTTAATTTTGCATATAGGCACTTTTTGATTAGGGCTAACCGTTTTCGAGATACCAGCGAAAAACCAAAAACCGGGACATTCTTCGTGCCCCCCTGCAGCCCCCCTCCTCCTACGTTCGGTATGTTTACTCCTAAATAGTCCAAACACAGCTGTCAAATCGAAAATTGTGATCTCGGAATTTCCCTCTAGAAACATTTATTGACAGGACTATGTGGATTCCACAGTAAATTAAAGTTTCTCGTCTTTCTCTACTTGGGTGACTTGAGAAATGGTTAAAACAGTTTCTTTTTAACCCACATTGTATATTTACCAGTATAATTTCAAAATACTTGGATTCGAGAAAAACAAACTATATGGGTGGGTCCATGAAAAGTATGACATTTTGTATGTATAAAGCCAAAGAACCCCGCACTTATCTTATGTAAAAGTGGTTTCAGTAAATTGGCTGAATTTATAATATATTGTAGATTTCGACTTTCACATCGAAAACTCTCATGAGCTCAACTCGATCCTGTGTCTAGTTTCCGAGATACATCCATAAATTATTGTAATATTCTGTATTTTCTCGAACTATTAATTTATTGATGGGGTATTAGAGGTCAAAGGAGGAATTTCCAAAAGTTTTTCAATTAAGGTTTTCTGATCAGGAAGACAAATATTTTATGTTAAAAATGTTTTAGCCAATTTGACCGAATATTTTTTTCTCTTATTTTTATAGTTTCCCGGCGCCTTCGCCAACATTTTTAAATCTTTAATTATTATCTACGCTTTTTTTATTAAAACAACAAATCTATTTAGTGCAAAATATTATTAAGGGCTATTAGAACGTATCACAATTTAAAATATATGAAAAAAATCATGAATTAAAAAAGTTTTTATTGTACAAGAGGTCATTCTTGTACATTTCTTGAGCTGTATCTCGGAAACTAGAATAGGATCGAGTTGGGCCCATGAGTGTTTTTGATCAGAAAGTCGAACTCTACAACATATTAAAAATTCAGCCAATTTGACTGAAACCACTTTTCCATAAGATAAGTGCGGGGTCCTTTACTATTGGCCGATGGCGCCAGATTCTCTAAATCCGCCCCTGCTAAAAGCGTTACTATTTTGTCTACGTTTCCAAAATAGTATACATACACCGAAAATATATCCCTAATGCTTTTCATGTGAATATAATTAAATTATTTTTTCTTTCAGGACGCTAAGATGTACAAGAATAAGAATACACACACAACTATTTACCTCATTCATATTAAACAATATAATGTGGATAATATGGTACGAAAAAGTTATTCCGGATCCAGAGGTTACGCGGACTAATCCAGTAAGTACTAAATTGAAAGTTTTAAAAAAAGCATAAATGATATTCAAATTAGTCATGAAATCTATTCCTCATATTAAGAAGTTATTTTGGGTTATATGCCGAAACAGCGTAAAATAAGGCCGTTTATAAAATTTAATTTTCAATTTTTTTTCCAGTTAAAGAAAATGCATTTTTGAAAATTGTAAAAAATGCGTTTTCTTTGAAAAAAAAAAAATGAACGTTAAAATACGTAAAATAATCTTCAATCGAAGAAGAAAATGGCGCACAATGCCTCCTTGATACTTGACGAAGAATTAAAAATATATATTTCGTTCGCCATCTTTGACCGTTCTGTTTGACTTACAGCGTCCGAATTTAGTGCATTATATTTGACCATAGATGAGGTTTATTTCTGCCAACTTTGATGAAATTACTCCTTCTTATCGAAAAGATATTCAATTTCGATTGTTGCTGTTTTCTATTTTATTCCAAGATAGTATACATAACGGAGAGGTCTATATTTTTTAAGAATTTGATTTCAAATAATTCAGTATTTTTAACATTCCCATTCGATGACTAGTACAAGATATATTAAGCAGATACGCAGAAAATCCGAGAAAGGGCGTCAAAAAGTGCATATAACTTTTGACGCACTAAGAATTTTTAGGCGCAAATATTTTTTTCGTAATCACGAGGTCATAATACACAAGAATCAAAATCAAATTTCTAGTGGAATGTTGTCGCTGAATAAAACTGAATTAAATCAATTCGACTGTACTAAACGCCAGCTCCGGTTTCTGTCCTTCATCAGCATGGAATAGACAAATGCGAACCCACCACGACACTTCTAGTTCCTTAAGTCATGGTAGAAGAGATATAAGTTAGCGACTTATAAATCAGCGCACTCTAGAGGAGATAAATTTGTACCCGTTGTCAAAAATAACACGAGCTCCTTGGAATTACTGCTGTCTATTGGTTTAAATCTGTAATTTATCTTTGTATATAAGATGTTGCATCAATATGCTCCTTCCACTTGATTATATTCTTCGCAAAAATGAAGAAGTATTTGATCGGCACATTTCTAAAACCGGAAATATCGCTCGTAGAGAAAAAATTTTCATGTCATTGTGTTAGCGAACGAATTCTGAAAAACTTTCAAAATGTTTCTTGTAAGCATGACTTAAGAAATAAATGTCCGATTGTATTGAAATTTGGAAGTGTTAGCTAGAGGAAGAACTCTATTGTTTTTTAAGAAAATCAATCAGTAAATAAGAAATTTATTAATCATTTAATTTAAAAAGAATTATTTTCTTAATTTTTGTCTCTTGTACTTAAAAACCGCGGCCCAAGGAATCACTACTTCCACATCCAGATTCTCTATCCAAGTCACTCACAACGAAAAAACTTTGTATGTGAAAATAATTGTTTATGGAACTTTAATAATATAATATTTGAAATCCTCTACCTCAAAAACCCATAAAACGATACCCCACATCGGTAGTGGGGTGGGGGTGGTGATAGGGGGGTGGTAGTGGGGGGGGGGGTGGATGAAGTGAAAAAATATTTTGAGGTTTCTGGTCCCGGTACATGCACAAAATCACATTTTTTTTTCATCCCCTTTAATAAGGATGTGGGGGTGGTAATGGGGGTGGCTAAAAAATTTTTTTGAGACCTCAGCTTCTCTTGTATATACTAAATACCAATTTCATGGACTCTTACCTGCTTGATTTACCCATTTACCCCAAATTTACCCCAATTTACCCCCCAACCCTTCGACGGAACAAGATGAAAATATAATCTGGTTCTAGATCTCGTTAAAGTACATATGTGTACCAAATTTAATATCTTAAACGGTTCCAGAGTAAACGTGCGCACAAAAAAAAGTTACAGACAGACAGACAGACCGACAGACAGACTGACAGACAGACCGACAGACAGACAGAAATTTTTTTTTCGCTCAAACTTAAAATCTCGACGTTTCATGACATTTTAAGCCTATTTGGACAATAAAAATTTTTAAAAATTTTTTTGTCGTTACTATACTTCCATTGAACGTGGAAGTAATAGAAACCTTGCGAAATGTTATCTCTAGAATATTTTTTTCTTTTTGTTTATGCATTTTGCTAATATATCTAATGCGTTGAAATATTATTCTCGGAAGATATATATTACCGACATTCAGTTTTTGTAGTAATGTGACTAGTTTCTAAGTTTTATATATGAATTAGTTTTAGGTCCATGTGCACAGCATTTTTTAATTTTATTGTCAATTTTTAAATTGTTTTATAATTATCGTTTAGCCGAACCGGACCTACCCTACATTCACCACGGCGATAGGCGCCGTGTTTTTCTGGTTGGCTCCGGGTCAGGTTCGGTGAGGCGCATTCTTGTAAAATTGCCTTGCAATCCAAAAATCCTGTGTTCGAATCCCAGACAGGTTGGATGTTTTTTTTTTCAATTTTTTTTCATATATTTTTTTTTTCACAACAAATTTGGTATCACAAAATTTAGAATATCCAAAAACTAACATAATTTACAAGAAAACTGCGAAGAGTATCTAGAATGTGTAGCAATTATATAAAAAGCTCAGTAAATTGGCGAAGAGTCTCTACGTTTCTAGCTTGTTTTTCTTACTAAGTACTTCTTTATTATTAGTATCAGATAAAATAACGTATTGTCTTTGCTAGTATCTATGTATAGGAAATTAGAAAAGTAGAAAGCAGAAAAAAAAACAAAACAAGAAGTCATTTTTTCAAAAGATTGTATATTTTAATATAAGACAAATATGATGAAGAAACAATATTGATGTTGATTTATTAATGAGTAACGATGCTGCAAGATTTTATTACAGCTGTTAGAACAGTTCATATGCAGTATAAAAGATAGAATAACTTTAATTCCATCTATAACTGCTACCCATGCTAATTAGATGAAATTTGGTTGCCTACCTCTCAGCATTTCCCAGTGAGCTCTATTACATACTGAAGTGATCTCGAACAATAGGAAACGATTGTTTTCTTTCATAAAACTATAGAGAGAGAGAGAGGCATATATGAGGAGGCTATTCTGTCTTCCTCGCACTTATAAATTCAGGCAACAGAGACAGGGCCATCTTGCTTATTAAAGTTTCTCTATGTATTGTTTCCGCGAGCCCCTATCAGAGCACAAACCAATGTGTTATTCAGCTCAGTGGTATTTCCTAATTTTAGTGCGACCTTCATATTCAGCCATGGCTGTTTTAGACTCTACCCTTTGCAGATAAGAAAAGGTGCCAAATAAGGAATTTTACCCCAACCTAGAAGTAGGGTATAGTAAAAGTTTTTTGGCTGTTTCTGGTTCTTCAAAGGGTCAACATAACAATTCCGATTGATGCCACTTTGGCACCCTTGGCACTTTGAAATATTTAAGATGGAGACTGGCTTAGAGTGAAAAAACAGGTTTCTCCAAATATTTCATTATATGGGTGTGTGGTACGTCGTTTTATATGTTTTTAAGATCTGTGAATTAGTATTTGAGGTTAAAAATCGTATAGGAAGTAATCTTCAAGTGTTGCAAATTTACTTTATTGGGAGGGCGACTGATTCGGTGAATAAATTAATTTTTGAAGCAAAAGAAAATAGTATCTAGTTTTGTTGCATAACCAAATTAGGCTTTAAGAATATGGATAACACCATATCCTTAAAAGTGGTATGCGTATGGACGTACCCTTAAGCAAGTTCAATGACCTTTTAAAAACATTGGTTAACAGGACGTGCTAGGTCAAAACAAGTTTTTTAAAAAATAAACAATCGTAAACTTAATATTCTATATTTTTTTAGGGAGGAAAGACTTGATTATCCTTTTTTTACTTTACATTTTTTTATGATTGAAGTACTTACTTTTTTGTTCTTTTTATATTTTTTTTTTTTTGTTTTTCTTTTAAATTATTATTGTAGAAACTGTAAACAACGAAACGTCAAAATCAACATATTGAAAATATAGTTTCAAAATCAGAAAAACAGTTAAGCATTATTCGTATCTGTAGTAAAATTAGTTGGGGGGGCAGATCCAGAAATATCATTATTAATATATAAATCTCTCATTAGATCGGTCATAGATTATGTTGCAATATTTTATGGAGCAGCCAGCAACAATTTACTTCATCGTTTGGATATACTTCAAAACAAAACACTTCGGTTTTGCCTAGGTTTAATGAAATCTAGTCCAGTAGAGGCTGTAAGGGTTGAGGCTAAGGAACCTTCGCTAAATTTCAGAAAACAACTCCTCAGTGATAAATTTGTTTTGAAATTGAGAGCAAGGGATAATGATATTTTATTAAAGCCGCTGTACAATTTATGCATTCAGAATCTCACTAATAAATACTGGAATAAAAAAAAGTCTCCCCCATTAGCGGAATCTTTTAGTAATACTGTTTCTTATGATGGTGATATTCTCAAAAGTACAATTCCTTTTATGTACACTCTTTTTTTTTTTTTTTTTTTGGCATAAAGGCCGAGGCCATACAGCCAGCCACAAGAGTATGTATACTCTAAACCAATTTAAACATATTTGTATGGCCCCTTTGGTAATCAAACCTCCATTTATCGATAACCAAGTAGTTAATAGAGTTATATTTAAAAACTACATTGAACAATATTCAGACGGGATGCATATTTATACTGATGGGCCTAAAAGTGAGAATGGTACAGGTTGTGCTATTTACATTCCTGAACTTGAAGTCTAAGTCAAATATAGTCTTCCAAACCAAGCTTCTATTTTTTCAGCAGAGGCTATAGCCATTCTTAAAGCTTTAGAATACTGAGATCTCAAAACAGACCGACGTAAATTTATTATCATATCTGATTCACTTAGCGTACTTAGTGGTCTTAATCATATAAATGTAAAAACATCCCCTTTGCTTACGGATATTATAAAATTGTATGTAAGGCTCTCGCTTATTGGTTATACAATAACTTTTATGTGGATCAAAGCGCATTGTGGATTAATTAATAACGAGAAGGTTGATACACTAGCAAAAGCAGCGATTACTGACTATGATGATAAATGCTATCTGATACCGTATAGCGATATAATAGGGTCCCTGAAGAAAAACATCAACCTAGAATGGAATAAATATTAAAGAAATATATATGTTGAGCACCCAACAAATTATTTCCTATTAAACCCACATATAACATCGCAAAGGTGGTACGACAATGAAGAAATAAAAAGGAATACTTACACCACAATTACTCGTTTGCTTTTTAATCATGGAGGATTCCCGTCGCATCTTTACAAGATTGGTGTCAAGGAAAATGATCTGTGTGAATGTGGAAGCCCAGAAGATATAAATTATATTTTCCTGGGCTGCCCTAGACATGAACAGGAAACTAATAGGTTTATTCAAAAACTATTAGAGAAGAATCTCGTTATGCCCTTGAATGTCAACTATATTTTGAGTTTTAAATGTAAGGAAATATATTTGGTTATCATGGAATTTCCTAAAAAATGTGATATTCAGATATAAATATTAAATAATAAAACTTGTGCTGTTGGCCGTTTAGAGAAATCGCTTCCTTTGTAATCCACTTTAAACCCATGTTAATTAAACCTTTTATCCGTGGTCTTTTTCATGTATGTGTATTTAAAAGTCATCAAGACGGCCCCTTGATGTGAAAAGAGTGTACCCTGTCTCAATCCTTGTTTCGTTTATTAGGTGGAAATTAATGGGAAAGAATATTTTTTGGGATTGAATTCACATTTTTGCACATAATATGTTGGTTTGTTACAGTCTCTTGGCTAAAGGAGTATATCCAAGGCCAAAACCGGAAAAAAAAAACATTTAATCTCCTTCGTAATCTTCACTGTCAGAAGTTATATTTTCAGAAATTCTCGTATGAGAATTCTGGCATGCTGTGCTTAGTTGCAGACAATTGCACATTAAACTGCATGACATGGATTTATTGACTTGCATGAGCATTTTGCTGATGCCAAAATGTAATCTGAGGCAATTTGAATCTCTTTTGGTAAGGCGATCGGATGTAATTCCATTTGATCCTCGTCAGCCTTCCACCCGTATTGAGTGGCATCTATATTTGGTCAAGAGAAATCCATTACAGACACCCACAAAAATGTTTAGAAATGTGCCCTTTTTACGTTTTCTTGAAAACATTCAGTAGTTGGTGGAAGAGCAGAGAATGCATTTTGCTAGCATTGTTTACTCCATAACACAAAGCTATAAAAATTGTGCATTCTTGAAAAATATTCTCAATATTGCTGATTCATCGACCCAAATGAGTTAAAACCCGACCATCCGTTACTGAGCCACCGTGTCGCAACCAGATAAAGAATATGCGGCTGGTAAATATGGTATGATTCTTTTGTGTTTTAAAACCGTGGCACTAATATCTGTGGTGGCTCGTAGTGACTTAAAAGACATCATAGAAATCTCGTTTTTCAAATCCAATAAATTATAATAATATACAAAAACATCGGTTTCATCACCTATTACATTTACGACGATGTCTGGATTTCCTTTAATCTCGTGAATAAGTTGCTGTACCATAATAATATCCGCTTCTTCATGTTGCATCGCTAGATACTTCACAGTTTAGCAATTGAAGAGAACTTGAACAGAAAGCTCCTTGGCTCCTCATAACACTCGGGTCATAAACAAAACTTACGGGGCACTCAGCAGATTGTATCCGCTCGCTAACAGGCGGAGTAAACTAACGTTAAATAATAAACTAACATTATATAAGGTAATAAAACTTCGACCAATTCTCCTCTATAGCTGCGTAGTCTGGAATGGGATCTCAGACACGCAGCTTCAGAGGATTCAAGTGACTCAAAATATAATACTCCGTCTCTTAACAAACTCTGATCGGTATATAATAATCGATGTCCTCCACCAAGTTGCCTAGAACCAAGGACCTTATCGGGGAGAGAGACCAAAAATTTCTCTCATTTAAAGTCGCAACATCAGAACTAACACGTGACTTAACACAACAGCGTAGATATGACAGCATCCACCATACACCATACACATAGCCTCCTATATCAAAAACTTGACATTTATGACACTAGAGGACAATGAAAAAGACATAAACCTAAATTATGTCCTAACTTTCTACCGTAAGAAATTAAAAATAACTTTTTAATTCTTTACGGAAAAAAGTTTAATATTAAAATATTACATAAAAGGGGGAATTATTTGTTGTAAAACATAATTGCATCTTGTTTCTGAGGTGTTTCTTTTTGATCGAATTTGTTTTGAACACCCACAATTGGCACCTATTTTATATTTTGATAGGGCAACACAGAAGGAACTGCCCCCAAGTCTTCTTAGACCTCATATTTGTGTTCTCGAACCTCAAAAACATAGAAAACGATGTATCACATGCCAATATTTGGTAAATTACAATTTTAAAAAAATTACATATTAGATAAGCCGCCATCTTGAATATCTCAAAATGCCCAAGGATGCCAGAGTGACATCAACCGGATTCTTAAACTAGACCTACTAAAGTGCCGATAACCGTAAAAAAACCTCTACTATGCCTTTTTTTATTGGCACCCAGACTATCAGAATTGGCATGGAATTTGTGGCTGTTTTTAATATTCGCTACATATTTATATTTCAGTGTTATTTACTTATTTATTCATTTGGTTTCAGGTATGGTGCCAAGTACTTCACATAATAAAGGAATATTTCATGGTAGCAAATTACATGTGGATGCTGTGTGAAGGACTGCATCTTCATTTAGCCCTTGTAGTAGTTTTTGTAAGAGAAGAGAGAACTATGAAATGGTTCTTTGCCATTGGTTGGGGTGCACCGATCCTCATAGTCATGGTGCATAGTTTGGTGAGGCTGTGCGTGACACAGGATACTTTCATGTAAGTTATTCGGTATTAATAAAGAGAAACAATGAGAAAGAATAGAAAACGATGTAGAGAATCATATTGCATTAGAGATGGAGGCGATTGTGCAGCACACTTATCATTTTAATAAAATTTAGAGGATTATAAATTCAGATGACTTGACAATCGCTTTTAACTAAACTCAGATAAGTTTTCCGATGTAGGAGTAGACTAGATCTGCTGAACTAATATAGCTTGTCTAATGACATTTAAAGTTTATAGTTCTCAGAGGCACCTCATTTCATATCTGTTGATTTTTATACAGTCACCGACAAAAAAGCCGGCCATCTGAATATTACGAAACATCTGTTGTTTAGAAATTCTTATATTTCACCGATTTTAATTATTTTTCATCATGTTTTAAAGAAATTCATCAAAAATATCTCATGAAGTTTCAATTTTGAATAAATACTTTTTTACAGCTTAGTACACTGGGAGAATAAAAATTATGTTTTGGTGTTTCTAAAATGCTTTGTAAGGAAGATACAGTTCTATAAAGATGGCATCTAAAAGACGATTTTCAGATATCTGGCGGCTGGTGAAATTTCAATAATTTTTTTCTCGCCTGTGGCGCATGGAACCCATGCGAAATATGGGAAATAACATCTAGAGAAGCACTCCTTTAACGACCCGTAAAAAATTTTGAAATAGCAGTTTGCGAAAATTTTTTTCAAAATTCGGTTGCCCCCCCTAGGTCTAATGTTTAAAATAATTTTTTTTTGTCATATACATTTTATTTTTCATAAAAATACAATAACAGGAGTTTATGAAAATATTTTCATTATTAACTGAAATACAATGGACTGAAATTTTGTAATTTACAATTTAACAAATTATAAAATTTCAATTAGTTGTATTTCAGTTAGTAATGAAAATATTTTCATAAACTTCAAAACCTATTGTTGTATTTTTATGAAAAGTAAAATGTATATGGCAAAAAAAAATTTAAACAGGAGTCCCTAGACCTAGGGGGGGCAACCGAATTTTGAAAAAATATTTCGCAAACTGCTTTTTCAAATTTTTTTAGGGGTCGTTAGAGGAGTGCTTCTCTAGATGTTAGTTCCCATATTTCGTATGGGTCCCATGCACCACAGACGAGAAAAAAATTATTGAAATTTCACCAGCCGCCACTGAAAAATTGAAACACTAAGGCCCTATAGCGAGCGATAAGAAGTGAAACTACAATATTATACGATAGTGCAGAATACCTATTGCACGCTCATTCTGTGATGGTTTTGTTTTAACTGAGTGGTTTGTTTTGTTGTGAAAAGTGTTCGAAAAACAGGTAAGAAAATTATGTTTTTTGTAACTTAAACACTTTCTGTTGTATATAACACCGTGTGAGTAATTGAAATACGTAGTATTTTTTTTCTGGCTGCTTGGTAACTGCATATCACCAACCCAACTCAAAATCACAGTCGCTTTATATAGGAAAATTAAAGGGCTGCATTTGAAGAAACCAGGAGGACAACCGGTTCTTTTAGATGTAGAAGAGCTTGCATTAGTTAGAGCAATTAGCATTGCATGTGAATGGGGCTTTCCTATGGAACCAATTGATATTAAGAATTATTTAAAAATTATCTGCAGAGACTTGGTAGGCATGTACCAGCATTCAAAAATATTAAACCAGGTGAAGGTTGGATGGAGTTATTTTTAAAAAGGCATAAACAGAAACTTTCAAAAAGAATATCTTAGTCTATAAAACAGAGTAGGGCTAAAGTTGACCATAGCACCATCAATAGATACTTCGACAATTTGTCAAAAAATCTGAAAGATATCCCCGCAGAAGCTTTCATAAACTATGATGAAACCAATTTCACTGTCGATCCTGGTCGAGTTAAAGCGGTAAGATCATGCAAGAGAGCTGAAAAAGTGATGGACACTTCGAAGTCAGCCACCTCTGTTAGGTTCACATGTGCAGCATCTGGGCATATGCTTCCCATTTATGTCGTATATAAAGCTGAATATCTGTGGTCAACCTGGACCGAAAATGGTCCATCTGGTACAAGGTATAATAGAAGCCACAGTGGGAGGTCTGGTAAAAACTTACCAGGGGGACCAAAAGCACTAATTGGGGATAACCTGACTTCCCACATACCTTTGAGTGTTATTACGAAATGCTAAGAAAATAATATCAAATTTATTCTTTTGTAGCCAAACAGCACCCATTTGACTCAGCCTTTAGATGTCTGTGTATTTCGATCTATAACAGGGGCTTGGCGTAAAATTCTTCGACAGTGGAAAAAACACAACAAGGGGGTAGTGAGGAAAGATGCATTTCCTCAGTTGTTGAAACAGGCACTGACCACCATAGAAGACAATTGTAAGAAAAATGCAATTTCGGATTTTAGAGCCACTGCTATAGTGCCATTCAATCGGCAAAAAATTCTTGAAAAATTGCCTCGAATAGAACGGGAGGAAACTGCAGATGAACCTAAAGTTAACTGTTTAAAAGATATGTTTGAAAAAGCTCGATTCAACAAAGACGGTTCTACCAGAGGAAAGAAATAAATGTTACATGTGAAAGCAGAAAGAGTATTTCCCAGGAGGATCTTCAACGAGTATCTCCTACCCCTTCAAAAAGCTGAAAAAAAAAAGAAAAAAAGTTTTATCAGAATCGACAGAAATGAATCTGGAAGAAACTATGGTAGTAGATGACAATGATAATAATCCTAAAATATTTTCTGATTTAGATGGTGAAAATAGTGGACAAAATGACCAAGCTGACAGTCTAGAAACTGATGATTAAATTTTAGCCAATATGAATACAGATACTGGGGGGGGGGGGGCAAAAAGAGTTTTTTGCTAAAATTATTAGCACCCACGAAGACGACACTTATATGAGCTCATTTTTAAGGCTAAGTGCTAAAATACAACAGGCTTTTATTTATCCCGAAGTGGAAGATACCGGAATTCTCCATAAACAGGAAATTGATAGAAAATTATCAAATTATCAAGTGTTAAGACGTGGACAAATTCAATTTAAATGATACAATATCATTTTCTAAAATATTCATTATTTTTTCTCTGTCATTTATTTAAATAAACATTCTATTGAAACAGACATATTACATCTTTTTTTACCTAGTTTGGCTCACAAATGCTTATTGAATGTTTTTTTTACTTTATTTTAATTTCATCTTGCCCTTACTCGACCCCGACTTGCAATTCTCATAAGAAAATAGGCTGTTTTCAAATCGCCTCATCCACGGGGCGATTTGAAAATAGGTAAAAAAAAATTTTTTTGGGAAAATGTAAGAACCTACATTTTCCCAAATTTACTAAAAGCTTCCACTGGTGTCCAAAGTAATCTATATTAATCTCATTATCGTGATAATTTTTTTTTTTTGTATAGATAGATGTAGTACACCCAAATACGGTGGAAAAGTTATCAAGTCCGCTTTACGGTAATTCACTACAATGTACTTTGACACAATTCAAACAATTATGTCATTGTTTTAAAAAGCCTACTTTCTTTATTTTTATAATGCTTGATTTATAGAGCTGTGGCTTCCTTATGGAGCATTTTAGGGCATACTTTCATAGACTTTTATGCTGGAAATTGCCCATATAATTACCACCTGAATTGTTTTACGTACCCTGTATACTTAGTGGAAATGTACTGCCTCTGCCAGCTGCATTTTTCAAACTTTGTACTTAAATGTTTTGCAACGCTTTTACTTTAGGGGGTTGAGCTCAGCGAGACTTTTAATCAGCATGAAATACAACATACTCCACTTTCATGACATTTAACTGAAACCAGTTTTTACATAGGTTCAGATACAGGGTCCTTTCACAAAAAAGAGGAAAAATCCAATTATTCTGATTTCCCAATTATTAATCGAATCGTGACCTCCATAATCGAATTAGGCGGGACATTTTACACAAGAATCAGACTCTGACTAAATGGTGTTACCATTTATATGATTTATTTGTCATAAGGCTAATTGCAAGAAATTGCTTGTTACTACATTTTGAAAAAAAAAATGTAGTATAGGTTTTGCATTTTTCCGGTGGACCATCGAAATCCGAAAAAAACGTCGGATCGAAATGAAAATCATATCTATCGACTCGAGAGCGAATTTAGAAAATTCCGTCCGTCGGTCTGTCTGTCGGTCTGTCACGCTCAGCCTCCCTAATCCGTTTTCGGATTTCGATGAAACTTGGGTGGTTGATAGGAGGCCTTTAGAAAACCTTAACGCTGGAAGCTCGGCTCGGTTCGGAAACCGGAAGTACCCGATATAGAGGGAAAAATTAAATAACTCGGTAACGGGCAATCGGATCGAGATATTTCAAAAAAGAGATGGTGCCGCTGGCAACGATCTACCGATAAGTATACCAGAGACTATGTCGAAAAACAAATGAAAATTGAATTTTTTTGCAAAAACTGGTTTTCTCGAAATAGGAAGCACGATAACTATCCAGGATATTTTGATCTATTTCGATGAGACTTGGTGGGATCAAAGGTACACGACCACAAATGAAGCCTATTGCTGGCGGCCCTAATCCGTTGACCGCAATTATTTTTTCCAAGGCCGAGTATGATTTTCCAAAGAAATAACTCCCGAACCGAAGGTCCGATTTTGATTTTCAAAAATGGCGATTGTAAGGCTCGATTAAGTCTATTAGGTGACGTTTGTGAAAAATTTGACAAAACAAAATCGAATCTACAAATCCTAGAAAATTTGATTTTTTTGATAAATTCTACAAATACCGAAGAGTTTCCTAATAAAAATCGAAAACTAAGTATTCTGTCGATCAATCTCTATAACCAGTATAAGGCACGTGCCTTTTTGGACAAAAAATCTGAAATAAAGTTTTTTGGAAAAATTAAAAATAAACGAGTTATTTAGAAAGATGCATGACCACGTCCGGTATATCAGAGTGGCAGTTCGCCCGAAAATAAAATCGTAAGTCTGAAATCACTCCTCTGATGTTTCTGCATTTTATAAGTTTCCATTGCTATATTCTTGAGTGAAATTTTGGAAAATTAAGTAATAAAAATATAAATAATATATAATTGTCCATAGAATTATTTTTAAAAAATATTACAAATTGATAAATTCTCCGTGCGATATAGGTGCAAAAAAATAATGTAATGTTATACTTAAAATATCATCATTCATTTCATTATTTGGTAAAGTAATGGTATTAATTTAAGAATTTACTTATAATCTTTACCTGTACGATGAAATTAAAATTTGATAAGGATTGAGGTGTGTGGAAGCATTGTTTCCAATTCCTGCATTGCACCCATTGTAAAAGAAACATACGAATGCAAAACAAAACAGGCTTTACTATGAAACAGTAAAGTGATATCGTGCCTTCTCGAAAAAGTCTCTATTTTGGTAATTAACGAAATTATCTATAGGGTCCAAACCAAAAAAAAAATGAAGATCATACCGGGGAAAATTCTATCTCTATAAATATTTGACCGATTTTCATTTACTAAATAACAATATAACCGATGCCCTTTCTGTATTTCAAAATGTAGTTATCCTTTACTTTAGTCAATGCAAAAAGAAAAAAAAAAAGAAAAAAAAAAAAGAAAAAAAAAGAAAAATAAAACATGTCAAAATGTACTGAGTCATCCTACGACCCTCTACTGAATCATCCCAACAGGGATAAAAAGCATATAAAAATGTAGTTTTTAGCTTATTACTTTGTTTTAACTTGCCAATTCGTTATAATCTTTAAATACAACGGCACAATAGGGGTGCCATTCTATTATTAATTACCTCATAAATAGAACACCGGAAAGGGCGTCATCGCAAAACAGTACATTTATCAACGAGTCAAGTTGATATGCAGCACCGCTATCGCTAAAAATAATACTATTCGCAATTTAACATAAAAGCCAATATACTGTCGATAATAGGTATAGTAAAACTAATTATTACAGGCAGGAGTTTCGCGTGAACTTTATGAAAATCGAATGTTTATTTTATTAGGGGGATGTTTGCCTTAACGGTTCTTGAAAATAATGTATACGGAAATTCTAATCCTACAACACATGTTAAATGGAAGGAAGCCAGAGAAAATGAAATTAAGTCGTTAAACAAAATCAAAACTTGAACTTTATCTGATTTACCGAAGAACAAAAAGGCGATAAATAAGCTGTGTGAATTTAATATCAAATTAATTATAAAGGGCTATTCACAGAACGATGGAAGAGACTATTAAGAAACTTTAGAATCTGTAGTGAAACTTGATGCAATTAGATACAGTTTTAAGAATTCCAGCAGTAGAAGTCTTGTTTTTATGCAATTTGATATCAAGACAGCATTAGAGAATATTATTTAGATATTAGACAAATCACAACTTACACGCTTTTTTATTTGTTATGAAATTACCTACTTTGTGTATATTGTTGCCCTAATCTGGGCACGCTAGTATACTAGTTGGATAAATACTTTAATACATTCATTACACAGGCCACAAAAAAAAAAGTTATCTGCGCCGCGGTATTGACCATACCTATCCCTTGTATTTTGACCCGCTGAACACGAATCTGACCTTAGTTTTTCCCCTATACGTCAGGTTTTTTTTTAAAGCAAAAAAAGTCTAATATTTATATATTTATTTGCTATTAAAAGAAAAACCTGACGTGCTGGTGAAAAACTAAGATCAGATTCGTGTTCAGCGGCTTAAAATACAAGGGATAGATGTGGCCAGTTCCCCCGCGCAGATGACTTTTTTTTGGGGATTGTGCCACACTGAGTGTGGCACAGTGGCAACCAAAAAAAGTGGTCTTCGCGGGGGTACTGACCACACCTATCCCTTGTATTTTGAGCCGCTGAACACGAATCTGACCTTAGTTTTTCCCCTACACGTCCAGTTTTTTTTAACAGAAAAAAAAATTCGTGTTGAATCGTGATATTTATATATTTAGTTGCTGTTAAAAAAAAAACTGACGTATAGGGGAAAAACTAAGGTTAGATTCGTGTTCAGCGGCACAAAATACAAGGGATAGGTATGATCAGTACCCCGGCGCAGACAACTTTTTTTTTGTGGGCCTGTGTTATTAGAGAACCAATCAAAACAACTACTCTTTTAGCTAATACTGATGAAGTATTGAATTACATGATAGCTTTCCTAGCATTTTAAAGCAAAAAAATATATTGAAACTACTTAAATAATTTATTTAAACTCAGTCATTGACACTTTTTTTATTTAATATGAACTTATCTACTTTCTGTATATTGGTACCTTGATCTGGTCACGGTAATATACAACTTAGGAAAATACCTTAAAACACTCATAATTGGAGAGCCAATCAAAACAACTACTCTTATAGCTAACACTAACGACGTATTGAATTACATGATAGGATTCCTAACATTTTAAGGCAAAAAAATATATTGAAAATACTTAAATCTTTTCTTGAAATTCAGTCATGCACAAGAAGTATTGAACCTTACATTCTATTTCAATTCTAGAAAAGTTGTACAAGTTTTTTTGTACTCGTTAGATCTCATCAGTGAAGTATAATAACTGAAACGTGGTTTACTGCTAACTACTTGAAATTAAATCCAGATAAGACACAGAGACTGTTTTTTTTCTAGTTCAAACAATAACAATAATGATAACATAAGTAATGTTAAACTCTTGGGGATCACTCTCGATAGTGGGCTAAATTGGTCTGCCCGTATAAATAATTTAAGTAGTAAACTGGCAAGTTGTAATTATCTCCTTCGGCAACTAAAAAAGATATTAAACCCTGAAATTTTATATACTGCATACTTCTCATTATTTCACTCACATTTAACTTATGGCGTGATCCTATGGGGTAATTCATCACAATCTATAAAAATTTTCAGACTCCAAAAATATGCAGTAAGAGTATTAGCTGGTGCAGGACTCAGAGATCACTGCAAACCACTTTTTATTAAATTTAGAATAATGCCACTTCCTTCGGCATACATATATTATCAAGTTTTAGAAATACATAAAAATAAATCACTGTTCTGTACACATGCTGTTATTCATAATTACAACACTAGATTTGCGGATAAAATTGTTCCGGATAAGTTCAGGCTCACAAAATCACTGAAAAATTCCTTAAATACAAATCTGTATAATATCCTACCTTCTAATATAAAAAACTTAAACGATTTTCAATTTAAACATAGAGTAAAAAACTATATTCTAACACATTGCTTCTATTCAGTAAATGAATATTTAGATGCACCAAAACCTGCTGAAATTTAAGAAAGTAAACCAAATGACTTTCAATATATTAATTGTATAAATTGTATATCAAGTGTCACACCCATAGTTGCTGACCATTGTTGTTAACTTTGCTTACATAGTAGATTGCCACATTTTACTTCAAAAATCGTACTGTTTTCATTTTGTTGTGTGTAAATTTATTTTATAATCCTAGTTTATATACTTAATACTCAAAATTGTTGTGACTATATATACGTGTATGTATATATGTACAAATTTCGTATTTTGTCCCTATACATTTTATATTATAGGTATTTTATATTTTTTATATATTTTTTGTTCATGTACCTATTGACTTGTGTAAAATACTTTATGTATAATACATCAATAAATGCTCTACTCTACTCTACTCTACTCTACTCTATAGAAACATTCATCCATTATTTACAAGCCTATTATTGTTTTATTTTTACAATTAATTTTTTTCATTTATTTGCTTTCATCGTGATTAGAGAATATTATTTAGGTATTAAACAAATCACAACTTACACACTTTTTTATTTATTATGAAATTACGTACTTTGTGTATATTGTTGCCCTAATCTGGGCACGCTAATATACTAGTTAGGTAAATACTTTAAAACCCTCATTATTAGAGAACCAGTCAAACCAACTATTCTTCTAGCTAATTGTATAAGAACTGACATGAAAATTGGACAAACGTCACACGGCTCTAAGGCTCGCATCAGACTATAAAAGTTATTTGACAAAGATCTTTTATAAAAGATATTTTTTATAAGAAATGTGTAATATATTATAAGATTTGGACGATATTTTATAAAATTGGTCTATTATACCATCGCATTTCTCATAAAATATCTTTTATAAAAGATCTTTGTCAAAGGGCCTAAGGCAGTTTTATTAACATAAACTTCAAAGTCAGGGATTGATTTCTTCATGCCCCTCTAACGGCGAATTCGCCCATTATTGGAAATCTTGTCGAAGAAATCTATTCAGTTAGACTAAACAATAAAAATTTCTGGAAAATGTGACAGGATGTAAATAAAATTAGCGCTGTTCAGTGCAGGAAAAATGTTTATGAAAGTAATAATATTTATATCCTCCCTTTACAACAAGGTATAAATATTTTCACGTTTCCGCTTATTTTCTTCTCATTGGGGATCAAATCTGCAAGACCAGTTCTGTTCTTAGGTCAAATTTTCAAGAGCCGATCCTGTCTTTACGCAATGGACGTGCCTAAGAATGTCATGCGCAGTTTCAATTTGGGTCAACTTATTAACACAGCATTGCTCCTCTATTTGTTAGATACATGATCTCTATAACCTGGCCACACTATATTGAAAATACGCGAAGCGCGTGTCTATTGAGGACCAACCTAGTTTGTTCACTTATTTCTCGAAAACCATTGGTCCTACGTACAGAACGTTATTTGCAGAAAATTTTATGTAGAATATTTTCAGTGAGTACAAAATTTTCTGTGGGACCAGCTAATTCACGGGAAAATGCGAAAAACCGCCGCGGGGCGCATTAGGGATTGTTTGTAAGGGTGAAGCCCATATTTGTGCCTTGGGAACTCTTTTGTTTTTTAAAGGAAGCCCTATGGAGCGTATAATCTCAAAAGGGCAAAAGATTACACTATATTTCCGCTACTCTCCGATTTCAGATTCAATATCAATGGGCTAAAAATTCAATATAATTATTTCTTTTGCTTTAATATTTTCAAATGATCTAGTTCAATCAATGAATGCCCAAAAAGGAATTGTAGAAGACATGGAGGGGGGGAGGGATTTTCCTCTTCAGGTATGTGTTGGGGGTAGTTAGAAGGTAAGGATCTCCGATGAAAGTACTTATATCTAGATACATAACGGGCTATCTTTTCACTATATACCTTGTTTGCTCCTAACATAGTCACATTATATGTCCATTAAAAAGAATAGATGAACATCACATCCCATAGGCAACAGTGGCGTTGTGTGTGTAAAGAATGTGTAGAATGGTAAATATTTTCATCAAAATTAATTATTGCAATTCCTGCATTACCGGCTCTTTATACAACGTGATGTAGGCATACGATATTACAGTAATATAATACAGTAAGATAAATATGTATTGAAAGGATATTAAAATTGCTATTCACTTTATAACTGTAAAGTGAACCTCATCCATGTTACGACTATGGAACGATCGATTTTCTTCTTTTCTAAACTGCTTTCTGCAAACGGCACAGCACTTAACCATTTTGCACTAAATATATTGTCACTAAACTGTGTAAATATGAATAGAGAATATTATTTAAGTATTAAGCAAATCACAACTTAAAATAAAAAGACTTCTTCATCACATTTTGATCTAAAAACACGAAAAACACTTATTAACATTAATGGCTGACACTGTCAAAAGTGTCAAACTGAGATTATGATAATCGAACTTACCGATCGTCCCGAATCGGCCGCGAATAGATCGACTAGCCAATCAAGAACTTATGGGAAGAAGTGCCTTAGATTGTAACTATCTCAGCAACATACAAATCAGTACTATTATGTATCTAGATATAAGTTATTTAATCGGAGGTAAGGATACTAAAAGTTTCCGCCCCTAGCCCTGCCGTTTCAGGGGGGGGGGATAGGGGGCGGAGAGGTCCCTTTTTTAAATTCTTGGCTTATAGCTCGGAAACGATACGTCGGCGTCGTACGGAAAAAAACATTCAATGCAAAATTAAACATAACTAAATTTCCTACAAGAATGCCTATATTCATTTTCTATGAAAAAGCATAATCATTATTTCAGAGGTGCCACAAGGACCTAACCTTGGTACCTTACTTTTTCCTATTTAGGCCTCGGATCTTTATACTAAATGTACAAGGATGCACTGACATTAGAAAAGTTTGTCGTACCTTCTCTTCTAGTAACGCACAGCTGACCAATAATTTAATAAACTGATTTACTGAAAATTTAAATTTTGTATATTTCATGAATTAAAAATAAATGAAATAAAGTTGTTTTTTATGTTATTCGGAAACTCACGCATCGTAGAAAATATAATAATTAATTTTAGTCTTTAAATGAGTAATTAAATAATTCCGTTCACTAAAATGAAATGTTAAATTTTTATTCAATTCGTCACGCTTAGTCCATATGTGCTTTTTACATGCAAGCCTGTGGTCAAAGTGAATACTGAGAAAATTAACTTCATCGACTTTAGATAGTATTATGTTGCTCAGCGTTACTGGAGTATTTTTTTAAGGAAGTCTGCGATGTAACATAAAGTAGTTTCAATTACACTGATTTGTGGCACTTGGGATGAACATCCAAAATTTCAAGAAATTGCCAAAATATTTGAGATCAGCGTATACGCTGTACAGACATCTGATGTCTGTTATTCTCTCATTAGTTTCTTATTTAATTTAAATTTATTGCTATTTCACATATTATTTTCAATTTACTTTTTCTTTTTCCAGGTGCTGGTTAGAAGAAATGTCATACAGCTCATGGTTTCTTAGTGTTCCAGTACTTATAACTCTGTCACTGTGTACAAGTAAGTAGCATAATATAAATTTAAAAACAACTCCAACTAACCTGCACAAATATATATTTTCTATCTCAAAAATAGGACAAGAAATAATATAGATATCACCTATTAAGCGAGGAAATATAGCAGTCAACCTTCAATTTTTTTTGCAGTAAGTCGGATTGAGATGTGGTTTTTTGCATTCGCTTCGTTAACTCGTCTAGAAACTTTGTGCCATATTTTGGCCTTGTACTTTTTTGAAATTGCATTGCTGCATCGAAAAGTGCATTCTTATAAGTGCATATTTTCAAGTGATGAAGAAAAAATTCATATCTTCCAGAAACAACTCCAGAATCATACGAATTTCAGTACCCGGGGGTTTTTTGAGTCGCTGGACTGAATGTGGCCCCTGTGCACCCGGAGGTCAGGACGCACCAGGAACGTCATCACCTGGAGTTCCCTGTAAACTCATGGAAAATCGATCAAAACTCGTTACCCGGGGGTTTTTTGGGTCGCTCGTCTCGAATCTGACATAGGAAACCTCCTCCGGAGGACCTGGTGCGCACGACCTGGCTAATAACGTCATCTCCTGGAGTTTTACTGAAATTACTTATCAAATCGATCGAAACTCGTTACCCGGGGGTTTTTCAGGTCGCTCGTCCCGAATCTGACATCGGCAACCTCCTCCGGAGGACTTGGTTCGCGCGACCTAGCTAATAACGTCATCTCCTGGAGTTTTACTGAAATTACTTATCAAATCGATCTATCGATTTGATAAGTAAAACTCCAGGAGATGACGTTATTAACCAGGTCGCGCGCATCAGGTCCTCCGGAAGAGGTTGCCGATGTCAGATTCGGGACGAGCGACCCGAAAAACCCCCCGGGTAACGAGTTTCGATCGATTTTCCATGAGTTTACAGGGAACTCCAGGGTGGTGACATTCCTGGTGCCGTCCTGACCTCCAGAATGGCACCATTCAGGTCCAGCGACTCAAAAAACCCCCGGTTACTGAAACTCGTATGATTCGGGAGTTTTTTCTGGAAGATATGAATTTTTTCTTCATCACCTGAAAAGATACACCTATAAGAATGCACTTTTCGATGCGGCAATGCAATTTCAAAAAAGTACAAGACCAAAATATGGCACAAAGTTTGTAGACGAGTTAACGAAGGGAGTGCAAAAAAACCCCATCTCAATCCGACTTACTGCAAAAAAAATTAAAGGTTGGGGCTATTTTTGTGTTATATTTCCTAGACTATATATAAAAATGCCAATGCAAATTATATTTTATATTTCATGAAATGTAAATATGCACAAGTCTGTTATGTAATGACTATTTAAGACCAGTATAAGTAATACGAAATGCCTTTAATAAGGGAATAAATTCATACTAGGTACTTTATAAATAACCCCAATAAATCTCAGTATGGAAATCAGGTGTTTATCTGTCACCTTATACAACAAGCCCACTACTTGCTTTAGTTATATGAAAGTGTACTGTCTATGCAACTTTCCTTGTTTCTAAAGAAATACAGTTATAGAGTTCGCCACTTCAAATTCTCATTGCCATGAACTTTCTTTTTTAAAGAGATATAGTAATGTACTTAATATCCAGTGCAGGCATTTTTTTTTCAAGGGATTATGCAGAATTCAAAAATAATTTACCTACTGTAAAAGTTATTAATTGTCCTGAATTGATTTTTCTTTTTTTTTTCTTCTATAACTCATTTTTTTTTTTTAATATATTTATAGGATTTATTTGATACAAATTACGCTTATAACCAGTGGATGTTAAACTGAGAAGAAATAAATCTACCCTAAGACATACTTATTATGTTGATTTAATGTACCTAATTGTTCATTGGTCACTGATTTAACAAATTGAAAAAAAGTTCCTCATTAACTGTAAGAGTGTTTTATATTAAACAAAAGACAATTTTCTAGATTTTATGATAAAGGAAATCAAGTTAGGGAAATTGATAAAAGACCTCGCACCATTAGCATTGGAAAAATCATTTCGGTGAAATTTTCTCCAAACTTTTGGAATAGGTAGTTCAAGGGCTTCCGAACAAAAAATGTCAAATGAAAAAAATTATTTAATACCTTCCCTGCAGAATTAATATAAGTAAGTATAAGATTTTTAACTTCCAGTCACTGTAATTCTGCAGGGAAGGCATTAAATCAATTTTTTCGTATAACATTTTTTGTTCGGAACCTCTTGGACTACCCAACAAATTCCACAGAAATGATTTTTCCAATGCTAATTCTGTTAATTATTATTTATTACTTCCACATCCAGTGGAAGTATAGTAACGCAAAAAAAAATTGGAAATTTTTATTGTTTAAATGGGCTTAGAATATCATGAAACGTCGAAATTTTAAGTTTGGAAACTATTAATTTGTCTGTCGTTCTGTCTGTCGGTCCGTCTGTAATTTTTTTTGTGCGCACAATTACTCTGGAACCGTTTAAGATATTGACGTGAAATTTTGTACACATATGTATTTTAACGAGATCTGGAACTAGATTATATTTTGATCTTATTTCGTTGAAGAGTTGAGGAGTAAATTGGGGAAAATAGAGGGTAAATTGGTAAATCAAGCTAGTAAGAGTCCGTATAATTGGAATTTAGTATATTTAAAAGAAGCTAAGGGCTCTAGAAATTTTTGGGTATTAGCAACTCTCATTACCACCCCCATCCTATTATTAAAAGGGGTGAAAAACATGATATTGTGACTTTTTTGTGCATGCAGGAACCAAAGGCCTCATTTTTATTTAATTCATCCACCCCCACTACCACCACCACCACCACCATCCCCACTACCGATGTGGTAAGTCGTTTTATAGGTATTTGGGGTAGGCGATTTCAAATAGTAGGTTATTAAAGTTCCATAAATAATTATTTCCACATAGTGGAGTCCAAATATAGTATCACCATTTCTTCCGTTGAGAAAGATTTGGGGAAAATCTGGATGTGGAAGTAGTGATTCCTTGGGCAGCGATTCTTTTGACTTTAAGCAGTCCTTGGAAAAGAATTTCAATTTGGCTTCCGCTATATATCGAGCACATAACGATATCTCTTTATCGATTGGGGAGTTACGGACGAGATATATTGGAAATTATCTTTTTTTCGTTACTATGCTTATACTGGATGTGGAAGTAATTACGACAATATTTTATAAATAAAAATTAACAAAAAATCAAACATATTCATGCTTTCTAGAGAACATATTCTTGCTGCACAAGGTAGTCTTTTCAACTTCTAAAATCACAATGAGATTTCAGACTTAATCCAGATTATCTTATTTTCTTATGTTAAATGTAAACACGAATTTATTGCAATTAAGCAACTAGTTATAGAAAGTAACTCGTAAGTAAAAGTAAAAGTAGCCAACTAGATGGTGAATTGACTCAAATCTACCGAAACAGGTATTAATAACCATAACAACCATGTGCAACTGTAGGGAATATTTATAAATAATTTTACTTACCTTGATCAGTATATCTTTTCAACGTCGTCTTAAGGCATCCATCGACAGTCGAACATGTTTGTCAACCTGTACCTGACATTCAACCCAACGGCGTACGCAACATGTTGGATGCGCTCCACCTACTGTCGAATTTCAGATCGAGCTTATTGGGTATAACGTCAGTTGTGCAATGAATTTTGAATCGGCTATAGCTGATGTGGTGGTGTTCTTTACTTACGTGAAAAGAAAAAAGGAAATCTACACCTTTTATATCCTTTTACCTTTAATATCCCACAACGAATTCTGTTCTCGATACAGTTCTACAGTTCTATAAGTCCAGAATTTTTTTGTTGTCATTAAAAGTCATTTTGATACGAGAACCACACAACAGATACAGTACTTTACACGGCTGAAAACGAGACAGCCTGTGGCCGTGTCAAGCGAGCCACTCAACGGTTCCCCGTCCACGTCCCAAGATGTTGGGTGTTGAAGGTAGCTCGACATGAAGGTAGCTGTCGACAAATAAGTTGAGCACGTTGGAAACGTGTCTATCCACAGTCGATCATGTTGGGCCAACATGTTCAACTGTCGCTGGGTGTCTTTTAGAGCAGTGGCACACCCAGCGGCTTTAGCCAAACCGATTAACGTGACGTTTTTGTCTATTGATTTAGATTACCTAAAACACATACAGTGATGAGTACCATCTCTCGGTTTTCAGATCGATTCGGTTGGTGATTTATCTCGATAACCGCATCTTGTTAGTTGAGTCGTTTCCTGTTTTCATGCTAGTGTATGGATACTGACAGACGGCGTTTTTTTAAAGCGATAATACCTGAGACTTACGACCAATTTATTTTCTGATGGTATAGCCGTTCTCATGCGAGTGATTTTTGCTTATTTTTGTTTTAAAATACCATGTAGTTCATTAATTGAGCTTCTTGACATCCAAACAAAATTGTAAAGTTATGCTTCATCATCTTTTCCTTCAATAAATAAATGAATGAAAATATTAATTCGTCGTCGTCCATTTTGAAACAGTAAATTAAAGGAATCTACTCAATAATTGTGCCGTCCAAACCATTGTGTGTTTTTGCACCGTGCGACCGACTCAATAACCGCCTCGTTAAAACCATGTATCATTGCTCTTATTCTACATTTATGTCGATTCCAAGTCGCGTCAACGTAAGTTTTACTTAAATATGGCTAATTCAAATTTTGTGACTTAATTTATTATACATAATTTAGTTAGTCCCGGTGTCAAATTAAATGAAAATATTTTTTATGTTGTAGCTACTTTACTACCTAATGTCAATTTACAAATGCACTTCACTGATTGGCGATTTTACCAATTCGTGTCTTCGTTATTCAATCTAAAAATAACCTGCTTTAGCTCAACTTCTTACTCACCTTTCCCATAAAATTGTGTGCCTCTTCTCGGTTTTAATTAAGAATTTATCAATCTGTTCCTTTTCAACTTCTCTTAGGTTTGTAACCATCAAATTGTCTTTTTATAAAAGCAATTATAGGCCATCAACGCGTATTTCAACTGTAAAACTAATTAAGAAATTGATAAAACTAGTGAGAATTGATAGGTATTGCGATTGTAAATGGCAAAAGAAATCGGCATGTATAGGGTGGACGCTTAATACCTTTGAGTGGGAGGCCTAGAAGTGGCCTCTGTTGTTTACTACTCTCACTGAAAGTAATTTCAGTAAAAAAAATGATATAATCTACATTATTCTGGATTACCAATTTCACTTTTCATATCAAAGAAAAAACAAGCTAAAAACGTACTCTTCACCAATTTACTGAGCTCTTTATATAATTGTTACACATTCTATAGGATACTCTTCGCAGTTTTCTTGTAAATAATGTTAGTTTTTCGACATCCTAAATTTTGTGATACCAACTTTGTTGTGAAAAAAATACATAAAAAAATTTTTTTTTTAAACATACCACCTGTGTGGGATTCGAACACACGATCTTTGGATTGCAAGGCAAAATTTTAACCACTGGACCATCACATATTGCAAAGAAAATTGAATGTCTGTGATATACCGGGTGCCACAATTCAATCCTGATTTAGAAAATATATATAAGAAAGCGAAAAAAGATCATACTTCGCTGGTAAATCGTACAAAAAAAGATTATTATGAAAACATTTTAAATAATCAAAAAAATAATCAAAATAAAGCTGCTTGGAAAATAATCTCCGATTTAACAAATAGAAAAACAGTACACAAAAATATAACTCTTGTAAATGACAACAATATTATCACTGATCCAACTCTAATTGCAAAAAGTTTCAATAAGGTTTTCATCGAAGCACCTCTAAAAATTATCTCAAATATAGACTTTAGTGGCAAAAAAGTAACAAATCACATTACATCCATAGAAAATAGTATTTACATAGAGGAATTCTCTGAGAGTGAAATCCTAAATATCATCAATCACAAACTAAAAAATAAATTCTCATCAGGTCCTGATGGTTTACCTAGTGCTGTTATTAAAAAATGTGCAAGTCACATCTTAAAACCTTTAACTTACCTTATTAACCTATCTTTATCTATCGGTTCTTTTCCAAGCAAACTAAAAGTTAGTAAAGTTAATCCTGTTTATAAGAAGCAGGATAGAAGTAACGCCGAAAACTATAGGCCAATTGCTGAGGCATCGAGTCTCTCAAAGATTTTTGAATATAGTATGATTGATAGGTTATGGAAATTTTTGAACAAATATAAAATCCTCACTACTGCTCAACATGGCTTTAGATCATCCCATTCTACCATGACTGCTGTAGACTCCTTTCTTAGATTGCTGCCTTGGATGCAGGTGAGAGCCCTGCTGGGTTATTTTGTGACTTAATCAGGGCTTTCGACTGTGTCGATCACAGTGGCCTCCTGTTTAAACTGGAGAGATATGGCATACGTGGGACTGCCTTAAACTGGTTTGATTCTTATTTGTCAAACAGATCACAATTTGTTGAAATCGGCTATAAAACACATGGCGTCTATGAAAAGTTTAACTCGGGTATAATTGGTACAGGGGTGGGAGTACCCCAGGGTTCCATCTTAGGCCCTGTGTTGTTTCTACTCTTTATCAATGACCTTCCTGATTTTGTAAAAGACTACTTCGTCGTAATGTATGCTGATGATGCCTCACTCTTTGTCACAGGTAGTAATAACAACGAGAATGAGATCAAAAGTAACCTCCTAGTAAACAAGTTATCTCAGTTTTTTAATCAGAACGGTCTATTTTTAAACATAGAAAAGACTGGTTATGTACATTTTCATACAAATCACAATAAAAACAACATGGATTTAAATATAGTCAACAATAACCTCTCTCTGAAAAGAATTGAATCTGTTAAATTCCTTGGGCATACGCTAGACGAGTGTTTAACTTGGAAACCACACTGCAATGAACTCATCTCAAAACTGAATACAGTTTGCTATCAGATAAGAAATCTCAAAAATGTTATAAATGGGGAAATGCTCATTTCATTTTACTATTCGCAAGTGGAATCCAGACTAATCTACGGAATATGCTTCTGGGGCTCTTGTGCATCCATGCCAAATGTCTTTAAAGCACAAAAAAGAATTATTCGGTGCATGGCAGGTGTCAATAAAAGACATTCTTGTCGAGACCTTTTTGGCCAGTTCGGCATACTGACTGTCTATGGACTATATATATATAATCTCCTTCAGTATGTATTCATCAATAAAAATACTTTTAATATAAACAGTCATTTCCACTCATATGAAACTCGTAACAGAAATGATATCACCATTCCAACACACCGCCTTAGTCTCACCAATAGATCCCACGTGATATTGGGATTAAATCTCTTTAACAAGCTTCCAAACGATATTAAAAACATTACTTACATAAAGCACTTCAATAAGGAAGTAAAAAATCTGCTACTCAATTTGTGTGTGTACAACATAGACGAATTCACACAAACTATGTTCTAAAAATTCCGTCAGTCACTCCATCCAGTTAGTCATTTTTTTATTTATTTATGTATCTGTATCTTAAATGTTATGTTATGTTTTGACGTCCAGCTGCACCAGCAGCTACATGTACAATGTCTTTATACTGTTTGTCTTTATTTATTATTTGTAATCTAACTAGTCTTATAATACCATGTGTATTCTTCTGGACAATAAATGTTTATTATTATTATTATTATTATTATTATTATTATTATTATTATTATATTTTATTTATTTTTTAACTTATCCATTTGAAATTAGGGGTGCATAAACTACCTGTAAAAATATATTTCTGGACATAAGAAACGGTATGAGACCATTTCCGGTTTACCCGGAAATTACCGCAACCTTCGGTTTTTAAATGGAACACCCTGTATATTTTTACATATTTGGATCCAGGACAACATTCTGAGTAGAACATGAGATTTTCGTGAATTTTTGAGTCGATCTTCAGTTTTTTAAAGCATTTTAAGACATTCGTCTAGAGTGCTTTGGGATACCAAAATTTGTTCTACGGCAGGTAAAGTCTAAGGGAAAAATATAATTTTTCGTTTAATTTCATTAATAACTATTTACGAGGCCTCCAAAATTGAACAAATCACTTTTTTATCGAAAAATTTTTTTTCTAATGAGAGGGTGGTGGCTCCTACTGTTCAATAAATTATAGATTTTTTTCTGAATTCATTGATATCCATTTCAAATCTGTGCTATTTGTTTTTCTATTTTATTGAATTTATTTAAAAATCCACATGGTTACAATTTTGGTTTTCAATTTAATAGGATGCCATGGAAACAAAAACTATGATTAAATTAAATGTCAATCTGATAAAATTTTGAGTTATAGTGTAAAAGTTCTAGTTTACAATTAATCTTCATTTAATACTCCAGTCAATAAAGGAGGTGTAGAGTGCGTGAGCAGGGACCTAAGAAATTCCTTTAGAAAGTTGTTCAGGGTGTTTAGGGAGTGAACATACTGAAAGTCCTGACGTCTAGGAGGTGAGCCGGAGGAGGGGGGCACAAAGAAAGCCCCACTTTTGGTTTTTTCGCTTATATCTTTGAAATGGGACGTCGTAGGGAAAAATTTGATACATAAATCTGATACCAAATGAAAGCTCATGAAATTCTCTACAACTTTCATTTTATATATTTTTTTCGAATTCGCAACCGTTTTCGAGGTACACGCTTCGGAAAAGTGAAAATTTTCGAAAAACAGATTTTTACCTGAAAAATAGAAAATTGCATTTTAAAGATGATTAAAAAAAAGTAGGACCTCCGGTGCTTGTAATTGGCACCAGGGTGTCTCCTATATGCTTCCACCCCCACTCTTGAGGAGGCAGCTCATTCCCGAGCTACTGCTGCACTTGGTGGTAGGTGCGCCGGGAATGCTGTTTAGCTGCGCTCTCAGTTGGTGGGAGGGAGCTGATGTCAGGCTTAATATTGCCACTGACCTCATGAACAACTGGAAGCGGTACTGGTTGAGGGAGGTCTGTCTTGCTGGTGCCCCATACCATTTGAGGAAGCAAATCTTCCTAGCCTCTTCAACCTCGCCTTGAGTGGAGGAGGGGTTGTAAAAGATCACTGCTGCTTCCTTGATGATTTCTGACTTAAGTACAATTTTGAGAAGCCCACCTTGCTTTTCCTAAAGTTGAAGAGGTAAAAAATCTGTTTTTCGAAAATTTTCACTTTTCCGAAACGTGTAGCTCGAAAACGGTTGCGAAATCGAAAAAAGTATATAAAATAAAAGTTGTAGAGAATTTCATGAGCTTTCATTTTGTATGTGAAAATGTTTCCCTACGACGTACCATTTTAGAGATATAAGCGAAAAAACCAAAAGTGGGACTTTCTTTGTGCCCCCCCTCCTCCGGCTCACCTCCTAGACGTCAGGACTTTCAGCACCCTGAATAACTTTCTAAAGTAATCGCTTAGGTCCCTGCTTACGCACTCTACACCACCCTTTAGGTCATTCGTTGACTGGACTATAAGGGAAAAAATCAAAATAATAAGGTTATTTGGTTTTGGGGTTCACAGTAGCATAGAAGTAGCCACCGAATTTAACCGAAGACATCCTTTACGAGTCGATATTACTCATGGAACTGCAGCCACCATAAATGCTCGTTTCAATGAAACTGGCAGTGTTAGTAAAAGACCTCGGAATGATCAACTCCGTCTAATACATCCGCATCCTGAAGATAACGTAATCTTAGCTGCAAGTCAAGCGAATCCAAGAGCGAGTCTACAAAATTTAGCGTCTCAACTGAATTTCGACAATAAGAAAATTAGAAGATGTTTCATACGTCATAAAATCAAGCCTTATAAACCAAAATTTTTACACACTTTGAAAGAAGGTTAGGGCCCAAAGAAATTTTTTAAACGACCGGAAATTTCTAAATAAAATGTTGTTTACTGATGAGGCTACATTTACCACTAATGGAGTGGTAACTTCTCAAAACTGTAGATACTGGACCACAGAAAATCCTCATTGGTTTATTAACTGTAAAGACCAATATTCAGAGAAAGTTAACGTATGGTGTGGAATTTTAGGAGACCGAGTAATTGTTCCGTTTTTCTTTAATAACTCATTAAATGGTGAGCTTTTAGTTAAATTCTTCGATACGGAATTATGGGATGCAATTGAAAATCTTCCTCTTAATGCGCAACAGGAGATGTTTTTTCAGCTAGATGGTGCGTCAATACATTATTCCATAAATGTTCGTCAGTGGTTGAATGAACATTTTGCAATGCGCTGGATAGGAAGAAGTAGTCCTTTTGAACTCTGGCCTCCTAGGTCACCCGATATTACACCATTAGATTTTTATTTCTAGGGAACAGTGAAAAGTAAAGTTTACGAAACAAGGCCCAGAGATAGAGAAGAACTTTGTGCCAAAATAAGACGAGCCTGTCGCGAAATCAGCATTCCAGAGCTGAGAAGAGTAGCCAAACATAACCGTAAAAGAATTGAGAAATGTATTCAAATTGAAGGAGGATTAGTTGAGAAAGGCTACATCCGATAATTAATTAAAATTTTCAGTTAAATAAATGTAATGAGTAATTATTTCAAAAACTGATCGTTACTTTAAACTGTTGTTTTTTTACTTATTTCAGTTACCAAAAGTTAATTGTTTGTTTTCTTTTCTCCTAAAATATATCTTTTGTCAAATCGACACTTGTTCAATAAATTTTTTTTCAATTCCATGGCATCCTATTAAATTGAAAACCAAAATTGTAACCGTGTGTGGCCTTTGCGGGAAGATATTGAAAAAACTAAAAATGCGAATTTCGTAATGAAATTTGGTATTGGGGCTCAAAATTAGATTCTGAACAACTTTTTCGAATTACTCTTTTCGATATCTTCAACGCTGGGGGGCTGCCGTTTTCTCAGTTTGTTACTTAAATTTAAGTTGGTAGTCTCAAAATGTATGTCTTATATAGGACTACAATTGTGCCAAAGCTCAAATCTTGATTTCAAAAGATTACGAAAATATTCGGGTGTCTTCATTTTAAATGAAACACACTGTATATCTTTCGAGAATGATACTTCAACTCATTTTACAAATATATATATGAAATATATATATATTTGTAAAATGGATAAACAAAAGAAAATATATTATAGAGTAGAGATAACCTTTCGCAAGATTTCTATTCCAGTACAAGCGACAAAAATTAAGAAAATATTTTCTTTTAAATTAAATGATTAATAACCTTCTTATTTACTGATTGATTTTCTTCAAAAACAATAGAGTTCTTCCCCTAGCTAACACTAACTTACTTACAATCGGACTTTTCTTTCTAAAGTTATCGTGCTTATAAAAAACGTGACGGACTGATGGGCAGTCAGACAAACGGACGGACAGACGGACATTTGGAAAGTTGTTCAAAATTCATTCACTAACATAATGATATGAATTTTTTTTCTCTAGTAGCGATATTTACGGTTTCAGAAATGTGCAATATACTCTTCGTTTTTGCGAAGAGTATAATAATATATATAACCATAAATAAAATGTATGTGCTTAATAATTGGAGTGAAGACAACAGCTCTTTACACGTAATTGAGGATCTGCAGTGTGCATTGTACATGGTGTAGAAGTTGCAGTCGGGCATGGCCGCCTGCGAATACTCATTTGATTAACATTTTGCACAAGTACAGCTCAACTCACTTTCACATGAAGCCACTGAGATGAAGTACACAGCCATTTATTTTTCTTAATAGTGTTTGGTAACAGCTTACCGCAATCTTGACTTGCATCATAATAATCTTATGAACACAAAAACCTTTCAACATGTTAAAGTAAAATTAATATATTGTAACGGTCAACTTTTTAAGTACTCATAAATTTTTATTAAAATCCGTTAAATTACATTATTTTATATGTTCATTAAAAAAAATTACCTATTTTGTTAGTTTTACCAAAAAAAGATTTAACGCCGGCCCTGTCCAACGGCTTGTTGTCTACGATTCGGCATTCTTAATATTCCAGAATAGCGCGAAAATGAGCGGGTAAAATAGCCACACGGGAAATATTCCTCCAATGAGAACCCCCAGATATGACATAATGTGAACGCTTGGCCTAGAATGTAGTGTGCGAACGGGGAGAATATAAAACCGCAAATTAATAATATATACTCACTCTCCACACAGGCTGTAGGCCTAGAGGTCGTTAAAATTATGGCTGGAATTTGAGCCATTCAAGTGTTTATTAGTTTTGAGATTTAACTACTAGTTAATTATACCTAGTAGTAGTAATTGAGAAGTTAACACCAAGATCGGTTCAGTATAGACGTCCTGAATTAAACTATCATTTAATAAGAGTGTTAGCTGCTTTACGTGTAGTTTAATTAGAAATTACAGTTTAGAGTCAGCTTTAATGGTATAGTTATGCAGTTTGTTGAGGTTAAAACTGGTACCGACCTATAATTTGAATTTGTAACCCATAACAGTACCTTCGTCCCTTTTGCAGCAGTTTCGTAAGTACAGAAACATTTACATTTCTACCTTGTATTTACCCTTCAACTGGCAACAGCCCCTGGCGAAGTTCTTGTAACTTTCCTTTTACATCGTGACCAAAGACGTATATGCGGTGCGATTTTTTGTGTTTTGTGCGGATATTTCATAGTTTGATTTGACAAACCACATCATTTTCGCGAGTGTACGTATCGTCTCTTAAAAGTGTTAATACCTGTAAATAATTTTCTGTACATAGCACATTATGTTTTTTGTATGTATCTTGTAGCTTAAAATGCTACTATGTATTTCATTTCCTATGTTATTACGTTTATTTACGTGTAAAGATTTGTTTACGATATAAAATATCAAAATTTGTTTATTACTAAAATGTTATTTAATCTTTTCACTTAGTAATAACTACGTTGGCCAACTAATAATTTAGTTATTTATCTTTTTATAATATTTACAGTAATTTTTATGTATTGTGGTCTTCTGCCAATAATTATGAATTTATCTTTGTAAGTTACTTTTTATATACATCTTGCATTCTGTTTGATCGCTGTAACCGTAATCGAAGCATATATTTTATTTGCCCACCTCTTATTTGTCAATTGCTCTACCATACCTTTTATTTTTACAACAAATTTTGTTATTGTTAATTAGTAGTATTATTTCAAAAGTAAGTACCTTAGTTTATTTTCGAATTTTACCTTATTATATCCCGGACTGGGATTTACTATTTTCTTTGAAGTAATAAGCTAGGTTTTTGATTTAAATTAATAGATTCACTTTTGCTCATTTTTACCTTCAAAATATAGTTTTTTATAAAATAGCCGGGTTATACTTTTGTCTCTTTTTGAGGACTGTAATAAAGTAAATAAGGACGTTATAATATGACATGACCTAGTTGATTAAAGTTCATTGAAATCTGTGAAACACAACCGTACGGCAGGTTTCTTCCTTGGCAATTGTGTTAGCTACATGCCATATATTACGCAGCCCCACAAAAAAAAAGTTCAAAGCAGCGAACCAGACCCATGTATCCTCATGTATTTTCGGTCGCTGAATCCGAATCCTGGGTCAAAAAATCAAACCAAAATCATTAGCTAGAGCCAAAAAACACCCCTAAAATGGGATAAAAAAAAAGATTAAGCTACGAGAATAGTTGTTACTCCTTAATCAATCGAATTATACAAATTAAGGTTAAACAGCAGCGCACATATATATAGATATGAAACACAGGGAGGGGCGAAAACTAGCCCCCATATATAAAAAAATCGATCCAAAACAGTAACGACTGCTGAAAAAGCTCGAAATCTCCAAGTTTTGTTAAAGTGTCAAGAAACTACATCAGGTCCGACGTAATCTTCATAAACTGCCCCTATAGGGTTGAGAACAACCTCAAGTTCAAAGGACACGAGAATAACAAGAAAAAACGTAAAATCCAACAGGATTTCTGTTCTCATGAATGCTATGATTGGCTGAAATTGCGTAGTACTCCAAAATAGAACCAGAAACTTACGTACCGTCAACATCCTACACTGTCAACCCTCAGAGGGTGTGAAAACTATGTAAGATTTAACTATAAAAAATTACAGTGACTTCTATAAAAATTCGAAACACCTGCGTTGTGTGGAAGAGAGAAGAAACTAGACTATATTCGACGATGTGCTTGAAAACCACCCCCACGGGGTTGCGAGATACTACCCCTCTATCTGTAGGATGCTGGAAAAGCAGAGAGAAACTAACCGGATTTACATTTTTATGGATGCTATGATTGGCAAAAATCGTGTTGAACACTTAGAGTTTGAAACTCATGTCCTATAAATGTTATTAAGTAACACCCCCAGAAAGGATGTAAACTACCGTAATTCAAGATGTAACGAAAAAGCTATACTGTTGCTTATTCGTTTCATTTCCATAGTTTTTTTTTATAGGGGTGGCGTCTCTCAACCCCGTGGGGGTGGTTTTCAAGCACAGCTTCGAACATAGTCTAGTTTCTTCTCTCTTCCACACAACGCAGGTGTTTCGAATTTTAATAGAAGTCACTGTAACTTTTTATGGTGAAAGCTTACAAAGGGGGTAGTTTTCACACCCTCTGAGGGTTGACACTGTAGAACGTTGACGGTACGTAAGTTTCTAGTTCTATTTTAGAGTACTACGCAATTTCAGCCAATCATAGCATCCATGAAAATAGAAATCCTGTTACATTTTACGTTTTTTCTTGTTTTTCTCGTGTCCTTAAAACCTGGGGGTGGTTGTTCTCAACTCTATAGGGGCAGTTTATGAAGATTACGTCGGACCTGATGCAGTTTCTTATCATTTTAACAAAACTTAGACATTTTGAGCTTTTTCAGCAGTCATTGCTGTTTTGGATCGATTCTGTTATATATGGGGGCTAGTTTTTGCCCCTCCCTGGGGGTGTGTTTCATATCTATTGTAAGTACGCTGCTGTTTAAACTCAATTTGTATAATTCGATTGATTAAGATGTAACAAGTAAACTCGTAGCATAATATTCTTTTTACCCCATTTCAGGGGTATTTTTTGGCTCCAGCTAATGATTTTGCGATCTTTTTTGACCCCGGATTACATGGGTCTGGTTCGCTGCTTTGAACTTTTTTTTTGTGGGGCTGTGTTATTATTCTCTATCATCACATTTTTTTCATTAATAGTTTTTCTTAGGATGCTCCCCCTGTACTTTTTTCACTAAAAGTATATTCCCTTTCTTCGTTGACAACTGCATCATCCACTTACCAAATGTTATTTTCTCCATCTAATCGTTTTGTAGACATTGCCAGATATATGGATAAACAGATTAACGGAATTAAAATACTTCTAATTTTCGTTATCTACATTGTCTAGAAACACGCTCTAAATCTATATCAAAATACAGACAGACCGACCTGTTTACACACCTCTGACAAATCTAATCCAAGTAAAGTTCGTTTGAATCTGTGAAACGCACTGTATATTGTGGTTTCAATATCTTATACATTTTCAAATTTTTGTGCGCTTGATGAAAAACCTTAGTAACCCTTTGCTCTAAAATTATAATAAACCATATTTTATATAAAAATGATAGTTTGTACACCTCTGGCGATCGCCCTGTATGACGGATGTTGCGTGTGCAACTAATAATAAAGTATTTCAGAAGAAGGCATTTATTTTACATGACGAAAGTATAACAAGTTTAAAATTGCGCGTCAGAGGTGAAGCCTGCCGAAGATGAGATAAAACTAATTGTATCTAACTATGCAGGTACCCAGCATACCCGGGATGTAGTGACGCAGCGGTATTTCCAACTATTATTAGGGTAAACTTATTAGAGTATTGGACCGTCGCGTCGGTTCGTCTTAAAACGTGTCAATTTGTCTATTAGGTATTTAAGCCTTTAAGCTTTGGAAAGTACGCTACAACGGATATGGCCCAATTTAGGAAGTATTCTATCATTCTATTTTACATATTACAAATTTGAAATAAAAATTTTAAGATTAACAGAAGTTATCGTGATTACAAAAAATAGGCTACACATACACACATACAGATACGCAGACTTTTTTTTTATTTGATATGTGAAATAAAAATAGCATGAAACGGATTTCTGCACAAAAAATATTTTTCTACGATGGTTATTTAAAAAAATGTGTTGGATTATGATATACCGATTTGATTAAATCAAATATGTATAATAAGTTTATTAAAGTAATATTTTATCGAACTCCTCGATACATCTACTTAAATATATAAGGAATAAAAACAAGACTCCAACCAACAGCTATTCTCCAGACTAATGCCCCTCCGAGCGCTGGATTACGAATTACAAGCCTGGCCGCGTTATGGGCAATAACTATGTATTGCCACAAAATGCTAAAGTGTCGATCGTATAACGGTTCACTTTTAAGCCATTAATAAATTTCTATTAAAATCTGTTACATTACATTATATTATATTCTTATCAGTAAAAATGTCTAACGCCACTACTGCTTTCAAGAAAACGTCGTAAGACTAGATCTATTCCTCCAACAGGAGAGCACTAACATGACATAATGAACTGTGAGGAGATTGTAATCCTACGCTCACTTTGGGATACACAAAATGACGAATTAATGCGCTTGGGTTGTAGATTGTTCAAGGGGTCGCTCGGCTCCTTCAGCCCTACTTCACCTCGACTTGAAAAAAATCTTTTGTGACTTGCCCTACAATTAGTTGTTGCCCAGGACTCCCAAGCTTTTTATAAAGCTTATGAGTTTCTTGGGGGCTAATTTTCCTGTCTTCAGGCGTTAGTTCCACCTTTTCTAGGTACTTTAGCCTAGTGCGGACTTGCATCTTACATTCACAAAGAATATGTTCCGCAGGTTCTATTGCAAGATCGCAGTATCTGCACATATCGTTGTCAGCCTAGCCCATGTTCTTAAGATGGTATCTTAAGGGACAATGGCCTGTTAAAAGGCCTGTCATCAGCTTTCAGTCGGACTTTTCAAGTTCGAGAAGCCTTGTGGCATTCTTTGACGAATAAGTGATGGACTTTTTCGCTTGTCTTTGTTACTGTTCGTGTTACTTTTCGATAGGCTTCGGCCTAAAGTCGTCAACTTGTGTGCTGTCTAATTAATTATTATGGTGTATTTTATCAATTAGTTTTGAAATTTTAGCGCAAGAGTTTGTTTAATAAAATAATGAAGAATATTTACACGTAAAATTTGTTCGTGTAGTTATAGCTGCCTTAAGTGCAATTTAACAAAAAAGTACGTTATGGACACGTTATGTTTAATATACCTAAAATGGTATAGTCTTGCATTTTGGTATGGTTACAACTGATGCCAATCTATAATTTGTTTATATAACCAGCTTGTCGTGTTTCAGGCAGTTTTTAGCAGTCTTTGTAAGTACAAAAATATTTATATTTCTCCGTTGTGCTTATAAGCGATTTGCTGTGTTGAAGAGCTATATCCCTTGCTGTCCCCTGAATATTGTAGCTATGGATGCTACACTTGGCATCATTCAACATGTGTTGTGTGCTTTCGGTAAATTAACAGCGTTGCGGAATGTTACAACTTTCGTCTCCATACCGTTTCAACAGACAAACAAATTGTTTTCGCGGGTGACTTATCTTTGCTGTTAAACGCAACATGTTATTTATTTGTAAATTTTTGTAATATACTCTTCAAGTAATATGCTACAATGCGTATCAGTCCATTTCATTTGTTAATACCGTTACTTACGGTTAGAGATTTGTTTATTGATTTAAGTATCAAAACATGTTGTTTGTTAGTACTATTTTGTGTAATGTTTTCGTAGAGTAATATTACGTTGGCCACTAATCAACTAGTTATGTTTTGCTAGAGTCTACCTTGTAGGTTTAATGTATTGTGACTTATTGCCAAGCATTATTGCCTTGTTTTTGGTGATTACATTATTAATCTTTTTACGCATACTTGTCTCTTTGTGTACCATTCATATTGTATAAATTATTTGTAGAATATTATTATCGTTGGCATATTTTATTTGCCCCCATCCTATATATCTCTTGCTCTACCTATTTTATGTAATATATTTGTTATATTTTAATATTGGGTTTTATTTGAAAACTATGCTACAGTTGTAAGTTTTAACTTGCGAGCTGGCCAGGTAAATACCAAAGTAAAGTATTTCTTTCATCTATGAAGTGTCAGATTAATTAACTTTCCTAAAGTTTTCGTAAAATAATAGGTTTTCTAATATAAATATTAATGGGATTTAACTCGTTTTAATTGCAACAAACACCAGCCGAAAGACTTATTTCCACACAAAGAAGCTCTCTTGCCAGCTACTCCATACTAATTGCAGATTACAGTTTTGAGCTGTTAGCTCTCGTCAGTGCATGGTAGGCCTGGAATGACAGGAATGAGACCCTAGTATCACTCTTGGTACATGACGAGATTTATAAAACCACGACATGTAACAAAAGATTTTATAAAACTCGTCATGTACCAAGACTGATACGAGGATCCCGTTCCAATCATTCCTTCATCATACCTTGCACTGACCAGGGCCAACAGATGCAGTTGGCAAGTAGTATGGAGTGGTTGGCACGAGAGCTTCTTTGAGTAGGAAGAAGTCTTTCGGCTGGTGTTTGCTGCAATCGAAACTTTAGCGCTTTGTGGTAATACATAGTTATGCACTTAACGCGGCCAGGGTTGTAATTCGTAATTCAGTATTCGGTGGGGCATTAATCTGGAGAATAGCTGTTGATTGCAGTCTGGTTTTTATTTTTTATAATGTATTTAAGGAAATGTATAGATGAGTTCGACGAAATATTACGTTAGTAAAATTCTGCCCTCTAAAAGCATGCCTAGTAGGTATAATAAGTATCGTATCGTAGCGTATATAGTAGGTCTCCTGAAGTTCTAGATCCACCCCTGGACATTTATATCTATTGCGTGAAATGCATAGTTATAAAGGTGGTGAAAATGATCAATAAAGACGGATTTTCAACGTTTTCCAATTACTATCCGGAAAAATAAGCAACACGCGATAAAAATTTATGGAAGGAATTTTATATAGTACAAAGTTTTGAATAACCGTCTTCTATTCCTTATAGCCAATAAACTATAATTCATAGACTTGGGCCGAAAATGAAATACCTTAAATGAGTACTAAATTTAGATCGCATGCTAAACAGTACTAGCAGCTAGTTATTTAATCGAAACTAAACTTTGATATTTTAATTAGGTCACTGTTTTATCATCATTTAGTTTAAATATAATTAATTTGGAACATGTATAAATTGTCTCAGGTGACAGCAACAAATTAAATTAAATCTCAAATGTTAAATTGAAGGGCCATTAAATTGTTCTTAAATCAATTATCATCTTTATTGGTTTATCAAGCATAAATTAAGTAAAAGAACGTTCATTGTAAGTCTTCTGAAAACTTCCAGACAATTAACCTTTTAAGCAACTGTCCTCTTACATTTTAATTCAGTAACTTTTATAATCTGTGGAATATTAACAACTCTTTTTATTTTCAGTTTTCTTGATCAACGTTCTACGTGTTATCCTGACAATTATGCACCCCAATTCTCCAAACCCAGCCCCGGTCGGCGTCAGAAGAGCTGCTAGAGCAGCACTTATCCTTATACCCCTATTTGGACTGCAGTTTATCCTACTACCTATGGTGCCAGCTCAACAACATCCTCTCTACCACTTTTATATTTGGCTGTGTCTTGTTATCGTCCCTTTTCAGGTAAGTCTTTTTACTTGTTATTTCAACTGAATAGGGTGGTGACAAAAAGTATAGTTGTCCATCTTAGTATATACAATGTTTTAAATTCTAAGAATTTTCGAAATAATTTGTGGAGAAAAAATGTATACAAATGTATTTGTCTAAAATTAGGTATAATAATTAGTGTATATCCAATTATGTAACCATGTTTGTTTATCTCAGTACCTTTTATTTGATTAAAGATTCAAAATTTAACAAATTAAATTAATTTTCTATCTGCATAAAATTTCTACTATTTTAAAATTAATTTTAAAAATTGCGAAATCAAAATTTTACACCCACACTGTTTTGACCTTCGTTTGTCCTCTTTATAGTCCATCATACGACAGCACTCCATTTTTGCGGTCTATTCGTCAGTAGATGCAGGAAGAGGGGGTTGGTCATGGGAAGTCGGTAACTAGTAAAATTCAAATTGAAATTTGACATCGGATATTTAATGAAATTTTTTGCTGTCGATTTGATATGTTTTAAGATGCCCTAAAAAATCCAAAAATACCCTTAACGGCATTTTTCGTGGTCAGCTCTGGCGTCCAGGCCAAACTTCCGGTAATTCCAAAAAAAAAAACGCCTTCAAGTGCCATGATGGAACGTGGTGATTTTTTTAATGTTGCCTCATAAGAACCACGTTTTTAGCAATATCTCAATTAAAAAAAACTATATCGCCACGTTTCATTATACGGCTCTTAGAATGGAACCTTACCACAAGATCTTTTTTTAGGGGATAAAAGGTGACGCGATAGAAAAAATTTTTTTGTCCAAAATTAGCTTTAGAGCATCAAAATACTTCATAGAAGTTAGATGACAATCTTATAGTGGAGTAATATCGCCCAGCTAGCTCGTCTATTTTATGAGTAAGTGACCCCCAACGTAGAACCAGATAAAACTCACATAATTATGTAAAGCATGTTTAGGGCAATATGAAATTCAAAATTAAAACTTTTTTTAGTAGAGAAATTTTTTTTAAATGGCCGTTAATCCCGCCTCAGACCGAATTCGAAAATCGGTGCTTTTTAATACACACACGGCCTTTTAAAAAAAAGTACATAAGCTATCGCTTTGATATTTTACATTTTTGTGGGAAACTTTACAGCGCTTCGAATGGTTTATTTGATGTTATCAAAATTATCACCAATTAACCAGAAAATATTTATAAACATGTTATTCGCAAAATTTTGCAGCTACAACTTCACTCTGCGGCTAGCTATATGAAATAATAAAAATTTCTACGTACATTCAGCGAATGAAATACAGCATGAAGAGTGAAAAAGTTTTTTAAAAAAAATTTTGGAGATAGTATTATTAGTTTGCGAGTTATCGATTTTTAAGTTCTAAAGTGACACAAATTGTTACATAGTAATCCCGCGCCGGACGGCGGACTTGTTTAATACAATATATTTGCAAAAAAAATAATTGCTGTAGTTTTGTTAAAGTGTCGTGCAAATTAGTTTTTGATAGTGTAATTATATAGCCATGTGAAAATTTTAAATAACAATATTTTGGGTGTAAATATTACAACGTAAATATTATTAGGGCTACTGCATAGATAACATTCTCAATATCACACAATCATTAATTTCAGTTTTGGCAACATATCTGAAAATTGTCTAATTTGTGGGGATCCCTGTAATTCTTTTGAGAGAAATACAGTTAATAAACCAACACAAAAAGTGCCCGAGTAATTTTTTTTGGAAAACTTTTGAAAAAAATATCGATTGACCTTCATTTAGGGCTTATCAGTACCCCCCAAACTACATTTTATTTATTCCTGTGCATTTTCACCAATTTTTTTGACGTATGATATATCATACCATAGGAATATGCATGTAGAATATTATTTAAAAAATGTATTTATTATAATACAAAATATTCTATAAATTTAAGAGAAAGTAGCAGAATATATCACATAGAAGGGATATGATATCTTCGAAAGCATATGTCTGGATGTAATCCTACGTTACATTTGATACAAGAAAATTTTGTACATTTGCCACAATATCCACAACGTCTTTGTGTAGCAATTTTGTCAATCAGGTGATCAGTTTTGTCATATCTGACCTCTTTCAATATATTCCTCCTACATTTTGGTTTGGGGCCAGCTAAATGTTCAGGGGCAGTTAAAGTTGTGAGAACACTTCTTCTCAAAAACTGCAGAAGTTACACTTTTGAATAGACAAAACGAAAAAGAAGCCACATGTTCGCTACCAATCCATTCAAGAAAAGCGAATCATTGCCCAATACCATTTGCAAGATCTGATTCGTATACGATAGAGTCCTCTCATTTTATCTAACATATCCATACCTCCCATTCTTTGGTCATAGAGACTTATAAGTGTCGGTTGATCCACATCAACTTGCTTCCTTTGTTGTTTAGACCATCTTTTGCACGTGCCTTTTGTCAAACAAATGTCTTTGTTTTTTATGTTGGTTGCGACATTCACTTGACTATTGTCATGCCATCTGGTGAGTTGAATACCACTATTAGAGTCAATCAGAGTATGAGAAGTCCCTCGTTTTTCTTTTTGCAGCTCTTCTAAAGGAGCTTTCTCTATACGTTCAGAGCGGATGGTACCAATACATTGAATTTCATTATTTTGCAGAAGTTCAAGTAATGGTAGGAGTTGAAAAAATTATTCAAATAATGGTCGAATGCGGGGGAATATAAGTTTCTCGGTGACACTGGATCCCAAAGTTTTACCCTTGATTTTATCCCCACTGCCGGTGTAGGGGTTGAATTTCAATAAGTACCCCTGCCCTGGGGTATTGTGAGGCACCAAAATTTAAAGCCATAGCGAATTGGCTTTCCCTTTATAAATTGCTCCATATTGTTAGGGCCAAAATAGGGCTCCATAGCCTTGTCCAATGAAAAAGAAGTTCTGAAACAAAACTAACATTCATACCGCCGTCTGACTACCGTATGATACATCATACGGAAAGTTTTTTCCGCTGCTGCAATTACAGAAAGAATTGGTATGACTATGAAATGGTATAAGTACATCCTATAATATGTATAAAGAATTATTACATGAATAAAAGTCAAATAAATTACATTCAAATGAAAATTGTGAAACATAAGCTTACCGTGAGCTCATTTTCTGCTGCGTAGAAATTTACTGGTTATAGAACGCTCGGTTATAACTTATTTAAGTATAAAACAATCGAATTTTTGTTCTAAGCTTATTGTCTATGTAAAGTAACACATGCATTACTTTACTGACTCTGCATTCCGCTCGTGCGGTCACTGGCCAGGTGACTAGACAAGGCTATTTGAATTGTGAAGTAATTTCGAATAATTGACACGTTGTCATAAACGACGGGAGTTGTCAGTTTGAAGACAGACAGCAATGCAGAAAGACATTTTACATTAGTGTAAGAAAGAATTAAATACTGTAAGAAAGGAATGACTGAAATCGAATAACTTTAAATGTCGTTTCTTTGTTTACAGGTAAGATTGTTATAATTAGCATTAAGTTAGGTAATAAGTTTGTTAATGATTATTAAAATAATCAATAAAATACTTTGTTTACAGAGAAACTCAGCTTTGTTATTTAAATAGTCATTCTGAAGGATATTACTCATTATAAAACGACATTTAAGTTCATGACAATGGATAAGCTACAATTTACAATTGAAGTAAAGGCATCGACGGATCCAAAAACAAATATTTTGTGTCTAACCATCATAGGAACACCAGATGGAAGAAATTATAGTGTCCCAGTAGAACACCAACGACTAGCAAATCATAAGGAATTATTAGCTACCAATATTATCAAGAATGTGGTTAAAGTTTTGAAAGTGAGACATCAATCAAGAAAAGTATGGATAACCTTAACAGAGGAATTAAGACAAATCTATTTGGATGACAGCGATAATGTAGTCATAAATGATCACTATCCAGCAGAAGTTATAGAACAACAAATAACACCTACAAATGGAGAAAACAAGGGCAAAAATTTAAAAAAATTAACAGAGAAGTTCGTCATTGAAAAATTTACTGGTAAAAACTCTAATGCAACCCAATGGCTAGATACTTTTGAAAATGAATGCACTCGTTTAGAAATCGACAAAGATATAGAAAGAATCGAGGTTTTGAGATTATTTTTAGAAGGCTCAGTTATAGATTGGTATAATTCAATGCTTATAAGAAATACCTTGACATCAGAGTGGAGCATATGGAAAGAAAATTTTTGTGAAACATATGCTAACAAAGGTTGGTCTTTAATCAGGTATGCAATCCTATATAAGTATATAAGTGGTTCGTTGCTGGATTATGCTTTAAAAAAAGAAAGAATTCTATTAGAAATGAATAAGACAATCGACGATTGCACCATAATTACTCTCATTGCAGTAGGTTTACCAGAATTTATAACGGATAAAATTAACAGAAAAAAATTGAACACGTCCAAAGATCTATTTACTGAATTAGGAAGCCTAGAACATCTGATGAAGAAAAAAAGTACGAGCAGAAATACACAAGATAATCCAGAAAAGAAACAACAAAAACAGCCATGTAAAATCTGCGAAAAAAAAGGTAAGCCAAACCGCTACCACCCCGAATCTACATGTTGGTATAAAATAAATGAGAAAGACGCGAAAGATAAGAATCAAATCAAATTTGTTAATAACGCAGAAATAGAAACAGAATTATTTGAATCCATTCCAAAAAACTTGTAACTCCACCATTAATCAAAATTAGAGTAATACTTGAAGATACAATTGAAATTTTCGGATTATACGATTCAGGTGCCAATATATCATTAATAAATTCAAAATTATTGAACATAAAAAATGAGAAATTAGAAAATATATGGAAAACAAATTTCGAAACGGTTAATGGTGCGAAGAAAACCAAGGGAATGGTATCCATAAAAATAAAAATATTCAATATTGAAAAAATTATGAACGTCTTTGTAGTAGATAGAAATAATATTCAATATGATTTTCTGATCGGATTAGACATGATAAAAGAATTTAAACTTATCCAAGATGAAAATTTAAATATTAGACAGAAAGAAAATGATATTACAGAAAAGAGAGACACTTTAAATAAATATTCCATAAATTTCAATGAACATATAGATGAATCAGATTTTGATATTTCTGTAAATCACTTAAACTATCAAGAAAAATTTGAGATAGACAGATTGATAGAAAAATATAGTGCAATTTTTGCAAAAGATAAATATGATATAGGGACAGTAAAAGATTATGAAGCACGTGTTGACCTTCTAGTTGACAAATACTGTAGCAAAAGACCATATAGATGTAATATGGAAGACAAAAAAGAGATAGAAGCGCAAATCGCTAAATTACTTGAGAAAAACCACATTGAGGAATCATACAGCCCATTCGCGGCGCCAGTGACACTGGTATATAAGAAAGAGGAAAATAAAAAAAACAAGATTGTGTATCGATTTTAGAGATTTAAATAAATTAGTAATACCGCAATCACAGCCATTTCCGCTGATAGAGGATTTAATGACTAAAACAAGGAACTGTAAATATTTTTCAACATTGGATATAAATTCTGCATCTTTAAGAGTAGAAGATAAAAAGAAAACAGCTTTTGTCACACAAGAAGGCCATTTTCAATGGACCTGTCTCCCGTTTGGATTGAAAACATCTCCGGCAATTTTCCAGAGAATTTTAAGTAATATAATTAGAAAGCATAAATTATCAGATTTTGCAGTAAATTATATAGACGATATATTGATATTTTCAAAATCCTTTAATGAACATATAGAACATTTAACACAATTATTAGAAGCAATACAAAAAGAAGGTTTCAGATTAAAATTTACGAAATGCAAATTTGCTGAAAGTTCAGTAAAATATCTAGGTCATATAATAAGCAATAGTTCTATATGTCCGTTAAAAGACAACTTAATTTCAATTAAGAATTTTCCGATCCCAAAAACTCAAAAAAATGTTAGACAATTCTTGGGAAAAATAAATTTTTATAACAAGTATATACCAAACACGGCTATAACTTTAGATCCATTACACAATTTATTAAGAAAAGGACAAAAACTTCTTTGGACAAAAGAATGCCAAGAATCATTTGAGAAAATGAAAGAAATGCTATGTTCGCAACCAGTATTAGAAATATATGATCCAGATTTACCAATATATATTTATACAGACGCAAGCTTACAAGGTACAGGAGCTGTATTAAAACAAAAACAATTGAACGGTGAAGAAAAACCAGTAGCATACTTTTCAAAAAAATTAAATGATAGCCAAAAAAAGAAAAAAGCGATATACTTAGAGTGCCTAGCCATAAAAGAAGCAATAAAATATTGGCAATATTTGCTTGTTGGAAAAACATTCATAGTCTTTTCAGATCATAAACCATTAGAGAATTTGAACATAAAATCTAGAACAGATGAAGAACTAGGTGATCTTACATATTATCTTTCACAATATAACTTCACAATAAAATATTCCCCAGGTAAAGATAACTTAGAAGCTGATTGTTTGAGTAGAAATCCTGTACTAGAAGCTTTCGAAAATGAAGAAGAACAATTAAAGATTGTCAATCTAATAAAACTAGATGAAATTATTAAAGATCAACAAAATAATAAATATTTACAAGAAAAAAGAAATAGAATGATATTAAGAAATAAAATATACTATAAAAAGATGAAATCTAAGGAGAAAATTGTATTATCAGAAAACTTAAGTAAAAAAATTATAAAAGAAATACATGAAGATTATTGCCATATAGGAATGAAACAATTACAGAGCAAAATAATGCCATTTTACACGGCAAAGAATTTAATAGAAAACATGAAGAAAACTTGCAAGAACTGCGCAATCTGCATCAAAAATAAAACGAGAGGTCAAAATAAATTCGGACTAATGTCATATTTAGGACCGGCAACAGAACCATTTGAAATAATGTCAATTGATACAATTGGTGGATTTGGGGGTTCTAGATCGACGAAGACATACTTACACCTTTTAGTCGATCATTTTACAAGGTACGCATTCATATCAACTTCAAAAACTCAAAATGCAAGCGATTTTGTAAAACTGTTGAAAAACGCTACCGACACAAACAGAATTGGTATGATATTGTCAGACCAGTACCCAGGAATAAATTCAAAAGAATTCAAAAATTTTTTAAATGAAAAACACATTACATTAATATTTACTTCAGTCAATACACCATTTTCTAATGGTCTGAATGAAAGATTAAATCAAACTATAGTTAACAAAATAAGATGCAAAATCAATGAATATGGAAATAAAACAGCTTGGACAACAATAGCACATGAATGCATACGAAAATATAATGAAACTGAACATACTGTGACTGGCTTCTCACCAATATACCTATTACAAGGAACAAATATTACAACTTTACCAAGCGAATTGATTCAAAAACAAAATATCAATAATTTATCTCAAGATAGAAAACTAGCACTGAAAAACACAAAAAAATCACACAACTACAATAAAACACTATTTGATAAAAATAGAAAAGAAATAGAATTCAACAGTGGAGATATGGTATATGTAGAAAATGGAAATCGCTTAAATAGGAAAAAATTAGATGAAATAAGAATAGGTCCCTTTCAGATTATAGAAAAGATTTCAAACTCTATCTATAAAGTAGATACAGGATATAAAAAAGCCGAATCGAATCTATTTCATATCACGAAACTTATTCCAGCACCAGATACAGGAGATAACTCAAATTTTAATAATTAATACTAGTTTTAAGATTTCATGTTATAAAATTTTATAAATCAAATTTTTTTCCGAGGGAGGGAGATGTAAAGTAACACATGCATTACTTTGCTGACTCTGCATTCCGCTCGCGCGGTCACTGGTCAGGTGACTAGACAAGGCTATTTGAATTGTGAAGTAATTTCGAATAATTGACACGTTGTCATAAACGACGGGAGTTGTCAGTTTGAAGACAGACAGCAATGCAGAAAGACATTTTACATTAGTGTAAGAAAGAATTAAATACTGTAAGAAAGGAATGACTGAAATTGAATAACTTTAAATGTCGTTTCTTTGTTTACAGGTAAGATTGTTATAATTAGCATTAAGTTAGGTAATAAGTTTGTTAATGATTATTAAAATAATCAATAAAATACTTTGTTTACAGAGAAACTCAGCTTTGTTATTTAAATAGTCATTCTGAAGGATATTACTCATTATATCTATATATGCAAATAACACTTTACTGAATTTATCACACTCGATTTGTTTACACTTCATTAGAGACAACCTAACCTCTGTGTGATAAATCATACAATAGGCACTATTGGGTTAAAGTTAATAGACGTTACCGAAGAACGAAAAGATCGATTGACGAAGAATATTCTGAAACACAAAAAAATGATTTTAAGTGGTAAAGGAAATTTTAAATATCACATTTTTTTTTTAATCGTCTTATTTATTTTAATGTCCTGACGGAGTTTAGCCGATGGCTATTCTACCACTCAACCAGGACAGACACACACATAGACAACATCACAACACCCATTCCCTGCGACATTGCCATCTGCCGCAGCTGAGACTCGGAACTCAGGAGAGGAGAGCGACTAGACCGTGTTGTCTTTCACACAACCGCAGTCTAGCCCACTGCTACCGTCTCGGCAACACGAGAAAAACGCCACTACACATCCATACCCTAGCCGGGATTCGAACCCGGGACCCCGTGGTCGCAAGCCTAACACCTTAAGCACTGCGCCACCGGGCTTCCTATATTAACCAACCAAAGTCAAATTTAAGAGCAACCGATTCAGAAAGTGTAGATGGTAGTACTGTAGATATAAAAGGACCACGCATTATACTTTTCGTCGATTTACTGATCTTTTTATTGTATAATTGATACACATTTTATAGGATACTCTTCGTAGTTTTCTTGTAAATAATGTTAGTTTTTGGACATTCTAAATTTTGTGATACCAACATTGTTGTGAAAAAAAAATATATGAAAAAAAATCACGATGTGAGGGATCGAACCCGGGACCCTTGGATTGCGAGACGAATGAATGAATGAATAAACAATTTATTAACAGTTTTATACATTATGTGCCTCACCGGAACCTAGCCCGGAGCCAGCGAGACAACCACGGCGAACATCGCCGAGGTGGGTGTGAGGCTGGGCGGAGTAGGTCCGGTTCGGCTTGGAAGTAAATTCGAGGGGGGGGGGGTTAGAATCTCCTGTCTGCCACGTGCAGACTTAAAAGCTAGATTACAATTTTTATGTGTCCACATGGACCTAAAAGTAGCTTAAAAATAAATACAACACTGAGAACACTAAAATCGTAGGCGAGCGCACTTCGTAATTTTGATTGTTGATACGGGGAACACAACTAAACGAAAAAACCCGTTCGAACAAATGACGACCTTGTGGTCTGATCGCCGACAAGGAAGGTAGGGTGGAAATAAAATTGTGGTTTAAAAAATTAGGATTTAGGTAAGTTTTCGGCCTAGAGGGGATTTCGAGAGACAAAAAGGGAACAAAAACAACAAAAAAGATAAAAGAACAAAATTGTACAAATATAAATGGGGAGAAAGAGGGATTGGAAATATGTAAAGTTGAGGAAAGATAAAAGTAAGGGGGTAGAGGTAAATTATCGTAGAAGGAAGTGTGGCTAGGGGAGAGACGAAACTCTTGCCGCTACACCACCATTTCTTATTACTAAAATTGTTAATGAGTGTAATATATACCATTAGAAAATTTATTGTGATTATTAGGAAACACACATTAGTAAAATGTATAAAAAAAATGGTCCTAGGAAATAACATTTCGCAAGGTTTCTATTTATTACAAACCATAAAAAATGTAAAAAATATTTTTTTAAATTTTAAATTACTAATAACTTTTTTATTTACCAATCTATTTTGTTAAAAAACAATATGGTTCTTCCTCTAGCTAACACTAACTTACTCTCAAAATTTCAATACAATCGGATTTTTCTTTCTTGAGTTATCGTGCTTACAAGAAACGTGACGGACGGACAGACAGACAGACGGACAGACGGACATTTTGAAAGTTGTTCAGAATTCGTTCACTAACATAACGATATAAAAAATTTTTCTCTACGAGCGATATTTACTGATTTAGAAATGTGCCGATCAAATACAATATACTCTTCGTTTTTCCGAAGAGTATAATAATGATCTGCTGACAGATAATATTGAAGAACATATAGAAGACATTTAGAATATTTTTGATTTTATTTTATTTAAAAAATAATTGTCCGTTTTGCTTTTAGGTATGAAGCTTATCAAAACACGGATTTGCGTCGCCTACTATCGCGGCCACTGGCATGTATGTAAAGGTCGTCTGAGCTGCCAGCTAGAGACTTTGCGTTTCTATAAATCGGGCGCTGATTTAAAATTCGATAACTAGAGAACTATTCAACCGATCGACAATTTTCTTTTTTTAAAAACTTTTTCATCCTCTGGATTACATTTTATTCGCTACATGTGCATAGAAATTTCCAATATTTCGCAGAGATTGTAGCAGTGTGAAATTTTAGGTACACAATTTTAGAAATTCGAAGTTTTGGAACACTTTTTGGTAAATCGGTAGATATTTTAAAAATATCAAACACATCATCCGAAACGCCCTAGAATTACCTACAACTACATAAAAAAATCAAAACGATAGCCTGTATAGTTTATTTTAATGGCAATGTGTGTACTTATTAAAAAACACGTATTTTCGAACTGGGTCGGCGGCGGGTTAAACGGCCATTTTAAAAATTTTGCTCTACTAAAAAATTTTCTAATTTTGCATTTCATATTGTCCTAAACATGCTCTACACGACTGTTTGGGTCTCATCTGGTTCTACGTCGATGGTCACATGTATGCATAATTTCGCTGGGATTTTATTATTAGGACAAAACCTTTTTTTTTTGTAGACTTGTGTTATTAAATAGCATTTTCATTAAGCTGGCAGAAATACTGACAGCTGCCAAAAGTGAAAACTTTATTTTAATATCAATTATGGAACTAGAAAGTTTTAAAACACTTTATTTATATCTCTTCTATGAAAATTCACATTATTTTCAAAATTACGTGACCTACTTGTAAATTTTAAAATTTTACAGCGTTTTTGGCAGCTGTGAAGAATTAAAAAAAGAGGAAATGAAAAATCTACTTTAGCAGATAGAGAATGTAGGTATATGTAAAGTAAAAATTTAAAACTAAAATTGTGCGAAGACCTGTAGACTAATTTTAATTGAAAAAAAAATGACGATATTTTTTAGTAAAAATTTAATTTTAGGTCAAAATTATAAAAAATTGTAACTAAAAATCAAAAATCCAGCTCGACAGATTGGTAGAGAATTTCAAAGCGAACATTAAAAAAAAATTCTTGGGGAGTTCTTCTACTACGCCGACGTTGCTAAACAAAAGTAATTTTGGACTAAAAATGTCTATCCCTAAATGTAGACGATATATTACTGAATTACTCAAATATCTGCTTTCTGCAAACATTAGTCTTGATCACTTTATCTGCGTCATACATCTCAACATCGACCCCGACTTCTAATCGACATAGTGGCACTAAATGTCGTACTAAGTTACTTATCGTTTCCTATATAGGTGAAATGATCTACTCATTGAAAGTTACACAATTTTGACATTAAGCCCTTACTTACTCTTACCTACCATTAATTAAATCAAAAGTTTGTAATTTAATTTCACTACGAGGTGACAGATTCGCGAAGGTATTTACATAAATTTCTGAAACATCAATGCATTACCACAGATGCTATTCTTCCATGCTAAACTGTTTACATTTATCGAATTTATGGATGGAAGTTATAAATATTTATAGGCAGTTCTACATTTACATAATTGTGTTTTATATTAATTTCATATCATCAATGCGAAATCGGTACTTTATTGAGGTGATCCAAATTACCTTTTCTCGCAACGTCTTTCAGTTTACTTCAGCTGGTTACTTCTCACCTGTCTTCGTTAATACTTGGTAATGCCCTTTGTGCCTCTTCCTGTTGAATTATTTTATTATATTTAATTAATCATATTTTTCTTGTACAGTTCTAGTTATAAAGTCTCAGTTTGATTGGTTTCTAATAAAATTAATTTTATAACCAAATGTGTCAGTTTATTCCTTATTTTCAGACAGATGATTTAGTTATATTCAGTCTATAATATAAATACCGCTACCTAAGGAATCACTATTTCCACATCCAGATTTCATGTCCACGGCTCTTAAAATTAAAAAAATATTAGCAATATATTGTTGACTCCACTAAGTGGAAATTATTGATCATAGAACTTTTATAATATCTGAAATCGTCTCCCACAAAAACCCATAAAACGTTATGCCGTTAGCGGGGTGGAGGGTAATGGGGTGGCTGATGCAAAAATAAATTGAGGCTTTTGGTTCTTGTACGCAATTAAATCGCAATTTAATATTTTGTACCTTCCTTTAATAATGGGATAGGGGTGGTAGTTGGGGTGGCTGATACCAAAAAATTGACATTTTGACTTCTCGTACATACACTAAATTCCAATTTCATGGATTCTCACTTACTTGCTTTGCCTATTTACCCATTTACCCCCAACCCTTCAACGGAATGAGATCAAAGTATAATCTCTTTCCAGATAGTATTATACAGGGTGGCTACTTTTTATATTGAACAATATTACTATCTCGTAAACCATAACAGTTATAAAGTTAGTTAAATGAGCAAAAAGTTTCGCATTCTGAAGACCAGTGAAATGAGTTATAAAAATTGAAAATATTCCAGTTGGTTCCGTAGATATACGATAAAATCCGAAATAGCTCATTTTTTTTTACCAAGCGCTGTCACTATAAAAAATATTAAAAAATTTAATTGGAATACTTTATTGTAAATTAACTTTGCTATACCTTACCGTAATCAAATTTTTACTATGACGTTTCGTCTGTTCAGGGGCACCATCAGCTTTATTTTTTTTAAATATGGACCTGTTTTTTTTATTTAAAATTTTTAAAGCATTTGAAATTGTAATTTCAAAGCTTTGTCACACTTGGCAGTTTTACTGCATTTCGTCAGAAAAATAATCATCATTAATTTTATTGCCTTCGCCCGTTACAAAACATTTCTTTGTTAAGCCTTTTTTCACTAGAGTGCCTTGAAAATCAAGTTTCATTAAATGTCATTTGATTTTAGTTTATGGTATTAGTTAGGTAAATATTAAAAAAGTACAAATATCACGATTATAAACTTCAAACAGTAATACATCGCGGTGACCCAGACCGCTGGCTAAGCTTCTGTGATTGGTTTAGGACAAAATTGCCTAATAATAGATTTTTCACTTCCACTCAACTGTTTACCCCCATCTGTTGCATCAAGTACGACCACAGGCACGATTTTCAGTAAATTTGTGGTGTGGCATAATTGACAGCATTCTAATTGGGCCCGAATTCATTGAGGGCAATTTAAACGGCGAAAATTATATCCACTTGATAGACGAAGCATTCGATGAAATGCCGTCACTGATTCGGAAAAAAATAAAATGGTTTATGCAAGATTGTTGTGGCCCTCACAATGCTAACGTAATCAGGCTTTCTTTAAACGGACATTTTCAAAGAAAATGGTTAGGAACCAACGGACCAGTAAGGTGGCCACCTCGCTCACCTTGCTTGAATCCCATGGATTATTTTGTATGGGTTTTTTTCAAAAACAAAGTATGCTACAAAGAGGTCCAAGATGTCAATGAATTATGCAATCGAATTGTTGAAGTCTTGAACCAAATATGATTGCGAAAGCCAGTAAACGGGTGTCTAAAAGAACGCGATTTTGCATTCGGGAGAATGATGGACATTTTGAACAACTTATGTAAATTTACTTGTTTATTCACTAAATTATGTTTTTTTTGTAAATTTTATTCGTAGTTTAAAGAAATACAATTGACAAGTTGAAATACATTTTTTTATTTGGTGCTCACTTTGCAAATAGTATTGAGTTAACAGCAGAATCGGAGTAGCTACGTCAATGCATTGGACGTGACGTCACTTTGTAGATGCTGATCAGACGAGAGTTGAGATTTAATATTTAAAAACATTGGAGGTGAAATAAAATGAAATTTTAAGAAGAAAAGGTTCTATGCTACTTTTCATAAAAATTGGTAGTCTTTAAGTTACAACGACTTGAAAATTGGGATTTTAGCTTAAAAAGAAGATATCTCAACACATTATTCGTCAAATATCTCGAAAAGTAGTCCATTGAAAGAAAACATGCTAGAGACAAATAAGAAAGTTACTAAATTGAGGATGAATTTAGTGTTTTTCTAATTGCTGTAGAGTTAATGGTTTCGGAGATCTGGAAGTATAAAAATGGAGTCCGAACGTCTATAAGACAAAATATTTAGTTTAAATGTTAAATATCTCAGAAACTATGGCACTTACGCCAAAAACGATAAGAACAAAAATGAGAGAATATTAATTAGGCGTTCAAATGTTTTTTTTTCTATTTCTATAGCATAAAAAACAAAGAAGTTATGACAGAAACAATGCACTTTTTCAGTTTTTGTTTATGCAAAATGACGTCATGAGTTGGCAAAGCGCTTTATACTGGAACCCATTCTTTAACATTGAATATCTAAGGATTGGATATACTTATGAAGCTGAAATTTTAATAGCTTATCTAGATGATCGAATTTCATTGAATACCATAAAAGAAAATAACGAAAAGAAATTATCGGTAACAAGCCCATTATAAGACTGAGGACTAAGTTTTTTTTATTTATCAGCTCAGTAGGCTACACACGCAAAATGTTATCGTCATCCATCACATTCTCAAAGGTTCCCATCTTGTATTTTTCACTAAAAGAATATCAGGTGTCTTCTTTGACAATTGTGTTAACTACATGCCAAATATTATTATTGTCGTCAGTCGCATATTTCCACTAGAGGTGTCCACCTAATTTTTCACTAAAAATATATCTCATTTCTTCGTCGCCTAGTAGCATCAATTGCCTATGAAATATCATTCACTGAAATACCTTCATTTTCATAATCTACATACTCTGAAATGTGAGAGTCTGAAGAAATATCGAAGAGTGATTTTATCACGATTACAGTATTTCCCTTCGGTAAGCGAGGAAGTAAAAGTAGAAATTAAAAACTGAGAGCTTAAAAAAAAATAGAAAAAAAAAGAAAAGTACTTAAAGGAAAAATAAAAAGATAAAGAAAAAGGGAAAAGAAAGGAAAAGAAAATTTAGGTCATTTTACAGTTCATATAGTGCACTGTTTCCAGATGCCTAAAGTCTTTTTATTATACTCTTCGCAAAAACGAAGAGTAAGTATATTGCATTTGATCGGTACATTTCTAAATCAGTAAATATCGCTCATAGAGAAAGAATTGTCATATCATTATGTTAGTGAACGAATTCTGACCAACTTTCAAAATGTCCGTCTGTCCGTCTGACCGTCTGTCCGTCCGTCATGTTTCTTGAAAGCACGATAACTTAAGAGAGAAAAGTCCGATTGTATTGAAATTTGGAAAGTAAGTTAGCGTTAGCCTATTGTTTTTGAAAAAAATCAATCAGTAAATAAAAAAGTTATTAATCATTTAAATTAAAAAAATTTGTCATTCGTACTTAAATAGAAATCTTACGAAATTTGATTCCCTATAATTTTTTCTTTTATACATTTTACTAATATTTATATATTTCATAATATCTAATTCGCTGAAATATAATACTCGGATGATATATACTACAGACTACAGACATTCATTTTCATACTGATATGTGATGGTCCAATGGCTAAATTACTGTATACAATGATGATCAGACCGGCTATCACGTATGCAGCGCCGGTATGGTGCAGCATCCCGGCCACGACAATGCGGAAACTTAGACTTAGGACACTTTATACGCCTCATTTCGATCTCTGATAAGACCTCCCTTAGAGATCTCTACGCACGTTGTCACGACATAACCCCACTAGCGGACTTCATCTAGGAAATATCACAAAAGTTCTACCAATTCAAATTGGGCGATAGTCCACTAACCCGCGATATAACACGAATCAGGCAGCATAATGCCATACTGTTCAACCTGAAACACCCATTACTGTACCAGGCGTTGCTTATCTTTTGGCAACCTCCCTAGCCACAGTTTCCTATATCATAATTCTTCCTTTTCACCACCTTTTACCTCAAACCCCTTTCTATCCCTTCTATTCACCACCTTTTTGTTAATCTCTGTTAGTTTTTGTTCTTTTGTCCTTTTTTGTCTCCTTTTCAAAATCCCCCCTCGGCCAATAACTTCTTCTTGTAAAATCCAAACTTTTTAAACTAGAACATCCCCTCATCCTACCTTTCTGGAGGCGGTACGACCACCAGGACGAAGGATGTCATTAGCTCGAATGGGTTTTTTCATTGAGTTCTCCCCGTATCAGTAACCGAAACTTTAAACAGTGCAGTGCGCCTTAACAAGTGCATCGTAAATAAAAACCAATAAGTTTAATTTTAAGTTTTTAAAAGTTTTCTCCTATTCATATATTGTTAGTTTTAAGTCTTACTTATTTGTTATGACAGGAGCACTAACGCCCCGCTTCAACTTATCGTTCTAGCCGAACCGGACCCGCCCCACCCAGCCACACACAAACCACGACGTCACGCGCCGTGGTTGTGCGGCTGGCTCCGGACCGGAATCCGGCTAGGCGCATATACATGTAACTAAAATGTTAAATAAATTATTATTGATTGATTGATTGTCTGGCAATCGAAAGGTCTTGTGTTCCCCGACAGGGTGTTTTTTTAAATTTTTTTATTTTTTTCATATATTTTTTTGTCACAACAAAGTTGATTCACAAAGTTTAGAATGTCCAAAAACTAACATTATTTACAAGAAAACTGCGAAGAGTATCCTACAGAATGTGTAACAATTATATAAAAAGCTCAGTAAATCGACAAAGAGTATATGTAATGCTTCCACTAGTTTAATTATATGTAACTCGTAACGGTAGGAAACAATAAGAAATATTTTAAGATTTTTGTTCGCTTAATATTAATGACGACCATACTTCTAACACCCTATATATTTAACTGTCTATATAGGCTACTATTCAATTATATACATAGCCTTCCAGAGAAACCTTTCAGAATTTAATATTTCTGAAGCCATGTATATAACGCGTTGAATACGGAAAAAAATTTACTGCCAGTACTATTGCGTTACACCTACACGTTTGCATCCTCCATCCTAAATCTGTAATTTTAAATGGCAAGATACCTTTTTCCTTATATCACAAAAAAAGCTATAAGAAACATATCTCAGTGATGTAGTTGATTGTTTACATTCAATCTAAAAATAAATGATTATAGGCAAATATTTTTTCAAGATTGTATTTTCAATTTGACCGAATGTTATTTATAACTTCTCAGTCACTAAAATTGGACGTTATTTGATAAACTAGCGGAAATCATTAAAAGATTTTTGAAAATTTATGGAGAAGTTCATTTTGATGTCCCGAATAATACTGCAGATGCAAATGTACCTTTTAAAATTCTGCCCAAAAAAAATCTTATACATTTTTTTTGTAGAACTGACAGTTTTCCCGCAAATAACTTTGGAATGTCAAATTTTCTTGTACTTCTGGAAAAATTCATGTTATCAATGGAATTCACACAAGAAATGAATGAAAGATTCAATGATACCATATAATTTATGATGGTTTTAAAAGTATTCTTAGCAAAAATAAATGTTATTATTTTATATAATAATACATATACAGAACATTCCCTGATTAAAGTCGCACTAGGCGGAACGGGCACAGATTTTAGAACATCTTTTGCACATTTGGGGAATAATCTCTACTCACAGTGGGCTAGAACCACCTCTAAATGAAATATGCATGCACTCTCTCAATTCCTACGGGAAATGGTAGCTTTATCTGTCCCGAAACAATTCCCGTAAAATCTGAAATCATTCCCTTGGCCGTTTTCTAGAAAAATCACTTTTATTATTTTTTTTTTGAAAACTGATTTTTTGCATTGATAAAAACAAGAATCTACTACATTTTTGAAGCCTCTGAATACACGGACATATTTCAAACAACCTATCAGTTAAGTATCAGTTATCTTCTTCAATCCGTGATTCTTACATTTATAAAATAGACAAAGACAATATCTATTTTCATCGTGCGTTCTTGCATGATTTGCACTGCATTTGCATTTTGCATAATTTCTTTGATTTTAATCATGGTCACAGAGAATTTTCACTCTTGGAGTCTTGGATTGTTTGCCTAATGAAGTCTAAAGAGTAACTGACCGAGCGATGCCAATATTCTTTGGCAGTGATGACGGTGTCAGATATCTTAGGTCGAGCAGGACTACTGCTCTTTACCCTAGTACATCGCTGTAGACCTGGACCGGCCTCGTACGGGGTGGGCGAGCTTACTTTACATTAACCCTACTCACAAATGTGAGCGGTGTGGATGATTTAGACCCACCTCCCCGGGTCCTGGTCTTTTGGACCTTGCTGGCTAAGGCCTTTATCTTCTAGCGCTCTTCTGTCTTGATGATCTTTCTTCGCCACCTTGTCACCTCCTGGGTAGTCATCTGTCTGTTCGGAAACTTTGGGGTATTCTTGGCTGGGATTGACTGCCGGTATGCAGAATGTCAATTGATATCCTGCCATCCGGATCATCGGTTAGGTAGGAATGAGCTACGTAGCTCGAGGAAGTGCAGACCTAAGTGCTTTGGTAGCACTTTCGATCTGCACGGAGCTAGGTGACTACGGGTACTGGATGGCATCTCGTCCGATACCCGCAGGGTAGTGGGTGGGTGGTTGGGTTATCGCCATGTCTCTTCTGTGGGTTGTCTTCATCGGCGGTGGTATAGTTCTCATACTCACCCGTTATCTGAATGAGCGAATGGAAAGTCTACTCAGATGGCTAATAGAGGCGCTCGGATTTCCCTATAGTAAATCCAGTTACGCAAATAGTAATGTTATTCATTGGTTACGGATATATTGGTAGACAAAAATTGCTGTCATTCAAAATAATATAGGAATAGATCTAATGATTTTGTCTACATTGACTACTTGGAAAGTTTATATAACCCGATTATTATCAAAATGTCTGGAGTTGTCGAGCATGAAGGTTTCTTGTATGTTATTTCCCCAAACTTGGCTTAAGTTGAAATTTGTATTGGAATGTTCAATTTAACTTTCTTGATTGACATTATAAGAAGCTTATCAATACAAAAATCAGTTTTCAAAAAAAAAAAAAATTAAAAGTAAATTTTCTAGAAAACGGCCAAGGGAATGATTTTATATTTTATGGCAATTGTTTCAGGACAGATAAAGCTACCATTTCCCGTAGGAATTGAGAGAGTGCATGCATATTTCATTTAAAGGTGGTTCTAGCCTACTGTGTACTTAACTGAAATGTTAAAATTATACAAAAAATTACATTTCAGATAAGTAGAGATTATTCCACAAATTTGCAAAAGATATTCTAAAATCTGTTCCCGTTTGGCCCACTGCGACTTTAATCAGGAAATGTTTTCTATAAGTATTATTATATAAAAATATAACATTTATTTTTCTTAAAAATAATTTTATATGGTATCGTTGAATATTCATTTCCAGCGTGAATCCCATTGATAACATACATTTTTCCAGAAGGTACAAAAATTTGTCCTAGGTCATTTTCCGGAAAATTGTCAGTTCTACAGAAAAAGATATACAATCTTTCTACCTCCAGTTTGTTATCTCCAAGCGTTCTTGAGTTACAACCATGAAACCGTTCTGTAGCAACTTTCTCACTCCCCGCACCAGGACTACAGATATCACGACCCGGAAAATCTACAGTATTATTCGGGATCAAAATGAACTTCTCCATAAATTTCCAAAAATCTTCCAATGATTTTCGCTAACTTTCCTTATATGACTGGTAATCCAGGCGTTTTAGTTGTAAAAAAACGCTGCCCAAGGAATCACTACTTCCACATCCAGATTTTTTATCCAAGTCACTCACAACGAAAAAATTTTGTATGTGGAAATAATTGTTTACAGAACTTTAATAATATAATATTTGAAATCCTCTACCCAAAAAACCCATAAAACGATACCCCACATCGGTAGCGGGGTGGGGGTGGTAGTGAGGGTGGATGAAGTAAAAAAACATTTTGAGGTTTCTGGTTCTTGTACACATACTAAATCACAATTGTTTTTCATCCCCTTTAATAATGGGGTGGGGGTGGTAATGGGGGTGGCTAATGCCAAAACTTTTTTTGAGGCCTTAGCTTCTCTTGTATATACTAAATACCAATTTTATGGACTCTTACCTGCTTGATTTACCTATTTTCCCCAAATTTACCCCAATTTACCCCCCAACCCTTCAACGGAACAAGATGAAAATATAATGTAGTTCTAGATCTCATTAAAGTACATATGTGTACCAAATTTCAAATCAATATCTCAAACGGTTCCAGAGTAAACGTGTGCACAAAAAAAGTTACAGACAGACCGACAGACAGAATTTTTTTTTCGCTCAAATTTAAAATCTCGACGTTTCGTGACATTCTAAGTCTATTTGAACAATAAGGATTTTTAAAAATTTTTTTGTCGTTACTATACTTCCACTGGATGTGGAAGTAATTGTATTGTGCTAAATTCGTGCCATACGAATTTTTTTTTATTGTGTTTATTTGGACGTCTTGAATAGCACTTGCTACCATACACGGAAGGTCGCGGAAACCGCGGATTCGCGATTAACTCAATTTTTATGGCTCAAACGGGAACAACATAAAACATAAAAGTTGTATAATTCTCTACCTTAAAGATCCTATACATTTTTTTCCTACGCCTAACCGTTTTGGAGATACGACGCAGAATAAGTGAAACATGCATCACTTCCTACAACATCTTCAGCAGCTCAGCAGCATTTGTGTAATGTGTATTATCAAGTTCAAACTGCTTGGGAAAAGACATCGATCCTGAGCAGAGGGGCTGGATTAGGAAGAATGATATTTTGCAGCCAGTACCAACGCAGTTACCACCAGCACCAGACGTATTGTTAAATTCAATTTTTTGCAACTGCACGAAAGGTTGTGCAGGAAAATGTAGCTGTAGGAAAGTAGGACTGAATTGCTCAACAGCTTGTGGCCATTGCCACGGTCACTCCTGCTTGAACACCGCACCTATAATTCCTATGAATGATGAAGTGGACAACGTAGAATCTTATCAGAATGAAAGTAATGACAACGGTTTGTCATTGGACGACTAATTTAAGATCCGGCATGGATTAGGCCTCCTGGGGAACCATGTAAAAAAGCGCACAGAGAATTCTACCTCTAGGGTGGCGCGGAAACGAATGCATTTTTTGACTTATTCACTGTAAATAAATGTAAATAAAATCTATAAGACATTCTGGTAGAGAATAAAGATCACCGAGCTCTATAACAGCAATATTTAATTTTCATTCTGAGACTTAGAAAGCAAGATAATTGCGAAATATGTGGTGCGAAAGAGGCGGAACTAAACGCATTTTTCACTTAGTCCGCGTCATATCTCCAAAATGATTAGGCTTATGATAAAAATGTATAATAAGGTAGAGAATTTACAGATGTACAACTGTAATAGGTGTTGTTCCCGTTTGAGCCATGAAAACTGAGTTAATCGTGAATCCGCTGTTTCTGCGACCTTCCGACGCGATTTTCAAGAAATCCTCCAGGTGTATCTTGGCGTAATTACCACGTGTTATTCAAGACGTTCAAATAAATACAATAAACATTTTTTTTTCACATGACAAGAATTTGGCAGCAAAAGTCTAAATCGCCTGGAGTATGGCCTATAAAACAAATTATTCAGGAAAACAATGAACAAAATTAGTTACAAACGAAAACATACACTTCGCGGGTTTACTTAACTTTTTATATAATTGTTTCTATAGGATACTCTTCACAGTTTTTTGTAAATAATGTCAGTTTGAGACATTTTTAAGTTTATAGTACGAACTTAGTTGGTGAAAGGACTTATCTTGGACAAATTGTAAAAAATTGCATACATATGAATCTGGTGTTCTGATCTCTGAAAAAAATATTTTTCTTCTGTGTGCCTGCGTAATTTTTTATCATAATTAAACTACTTGACGGATCATTATGAAACTCAGTAGGGTCCTATTCTGATAGTAAACGAAACGATTCAAAAAAATCAAATGAATTCTTTAAGTATTGCGACCTGACAATTTTCAATAAATTTTATGAGTTAAAAGTTCGAATCAATCTAAAAATGATACAATTACCAGCTAAACTGTGAGCTGACACGCTGAGCGATAATAGAACACATACCCTGCGGGGTATACAATTGTTTATTCTCGACCTGAAAGAGCCTTGGCGAAAGCCGAAACGTTTTCTAGACTTGCGAATTTTGGAGAATTCAGTATCAACCCTATGGAGTTGACTGAAAAAATTATCTACCAGTTTGATGGTAAATTAACTTAACAAAATTATGCGGTACAGTTTTAACGCACTGCACGCTATTCTCCAAACATCAACGACTAAGGCAAAAAGTACCATATTTTCCATTGTTTTTTGAGTTTTCCGATGAAGGGCACAAGATAAAGGTGGAATTTTTCTATGTGCTCTAAAATGTCGTCAATACCATCGATTCGTCTAGGTTTCACCGTGCAATAAATTAGTTCTGTTTAATAGGACAAACTTTTATAATTTCACTGGCGCAAGAACGTGAAATTCCTATAAAGTTATAGCATACATATTTGTCTGGAAGAAAAACTTCAATTTTAAATAGATTAATGGGGTAGCAACAGTGGCTAAACTCTAAGTGTTTTAGCGTCAGCATTGTAACATATTTTCTTGAAACAGATAATTATTCATACTGTCAGCGTTGGAAAGGACTATCAGTATGAATGAAAAAGTAAAAAAATATTTTGAGGTTTCTGGTTCCTGTACATACAATAAATCACATTTTTTTTTCATCCCCTTTAATAAGGAGGTGGAGGTGGTAATGGGGGTGGCTAATGCCAAAAAATTTTTTGAGACCTTAGCTTCTCTTGTATATACTAAATACCAATTTCATGGACTCTTACCTGCTTGATTTACCCATTTCCCCAAATTTACCCCAATTTACCCCCCAACCCTTCGACGGAACAAGATGAAAATATAATCTAGTTCTAGATCTCGTTAAAGTACATATGTGTACCAAATTTCAAGTCAATATCTTAAACGGTTCCAGAGTAAACATGCGCACAAAAAAAGTTACAGACAGACAGACCGACAGACAGACAGACCGACAGACAGACAGACCGACAGACAGACAGACCGACAGACAGACAGAAATTTTTTTTTCGCTCAAGCTTAAAATCTCGACGTTTCATGACATTTTAAGGCTATTTGGACAATAAAAATTTTAAAAAATTTTTTTGTCGTTACTATACTTCCACTGGACGTGGAAGTAAAATACAGGATAGACCACGTGTTTCTGAACAAAAAATGTTCTAATAAAATTTATCGCTAAAGCCACGGTATTCCTGGAAAAAAATAGTGAAGTAACTTTGTCACTGCGCGGTCAGCGCACGGTTAAATGCATACTACTACTCTAAAAATTCTTAGCCGTTCTATCGAGATAAATAAAGTTTTTTTCTTTTTCTGGTTACACGTTTTAAACATTTTTCTTAGTGAATAGGAGGACAAATAGTGAGTATGGAGGGAAAATATATAATTATCAACGCATACACAGACACCACACATAGCCACTGAATCGCTCGCATGAATTTTGACGAGCCTTTACTGTATTGTATTTATTACAGGTACACCTATCCACATTTCAGCTATATCCAATGTATTCCTTATACATTTGTTAATGTATTGGAAAAGTCCCAGAATTTATATCCAAAACAATCAAATATATTTTCATAGTTATACGGATAAGATCGTGAAAATCGCAATTTCTTATCATGATCTGATTGATCATATTTTCGAAAAAATGCATACAAGTAAACGATTTTGTGTTTGAACATTCGAAAAATATACATTTAGTGATATTTTATTTTTTCCAAAGTTACAGCCTCCAATATATATATTTATCACAAAAAATCATCAAGCAAGGAAATTAAAATGATTTGAGATGTACTTTTTTTTAATCCTCGTTACTACAATTTAATAAATCATAATAATCATGAAGTGTATATTCTTTTCAACATTTCTCAATGAAGAAAGAATTTTTGAAAGGCTTTTACTTTTTTCTATATTGTTTATTGCGACGATTGAGTTCGGGCGTGATAATATATTGTAACGTGTTTCCACCCCTAGAAAACCACCCTCGCAAATTCCGTAGGTTCCAAAAATTATAATAAGAGATTGTCCACTTACACACTTTATTTAGTAACTTACTGGATACTTCACAATACTGTTATTAATTTAAATGAACTTTACTGACTAAAAATAACAATGTTTATCACTTTGTTTTTCACATTGGAGTCTTAACCTCAATTCTCACTTGTCAAATCCAAGACTTCAAAACTTTCGGTACTTTCTTAACTACCCGCCGAGAATGCGGTCTTTTATACCTAAAAATGACTCGATTGTTCTGTGATGACGCCACCATTCTCTAGATAATTCCAGATATCATCACTCTAGAACTACTACTGGTAGGTTCTTTCTCGAGTAGGTGCAAATACGTCTGAATTAATTTAAGGGGTTGCAACCCATCACACTGCCCCCTCCTTAAGCCTGAACGTCCCGGTCAGGCAATTTGGAATCATCGGTGTATTTTGCCAGTCTATCAAAATGTACGATCTTCATCTTGGACTTTTTGCTTCATTGAATCCGATAAACGACATCATTTATTCGGGTAATAACAGTATACGGTCCATCCCAAGGAGGTTGAAGTTTCGGGGATCTCCATTCCTTCCGCTGTGGGTTGTACAGCCAAACCAGATCCCCCTCCTTGAATCCCCCTGTACTGGCATTCAATCAGTTACTAAACTTAGTCATCTGCTCTCGGTCATTCTTCGGCTGTTCTCGACTTTCATTTCTGTAGTTGCTCATGGAAATTGGTTCCCCACAGGCAGCACAATTCTTACACTTGCGACACCAGGCCTCCACATCCTGGCGACTATTAACCCAATAGAACTGTTCCCGTGCTCTACTCAATGTCTTGTTTATGCCGAAGTGTCTGCTGGACATTTCATTATGCGCTTCCTGGAGTACTTCTGGTACACGACACCTGGGAATCACTAGACGCATAGCAACCTGCTTCTCATCTGGGCTTTCTCATGCTCTCCTCAAAAGCCCGCCTACGACCGTAAGTGAATCCCATTGTGACCATAAAGCCTTCAGCCTCACTTCTTTGTCGGAAACATCCTTCCATGCTGGACGCGTTCCCTCTTCTTTTGCTCTCAACATGGGTCCGATTTCTACATCGCGCAATTGCCCTTGCCTCAGAATTTTCTTTGATCAACTGTCTGGAAGATCGACCTTGACAGTATTGACTTCAACCATGTTCGGCAATTTTCTCACCTGAGGGTAGCGTTTGCAATCTTCCTTGTCTGATTTTCTGTATAATGCAGGAGTTTTGACTGCCTGCGTTGTCAACAGCCTGGTTTTCTCGCATTGGCCGTTCGCTTTTGACAAACTAAGTTGTTCGTTCCCAATCCTTAACACTCGCTTTCCTACGTCAATAATAATTCCATACTGTTCCATAATGTCCAGTCCCAAAATGAAGTCATCCGTGATGTCAGCCACGATGACCCTGTGGTCGAACCTTAAATGCCCAATCTGCAAACCCAGGTCTACTTCTCCATGAACCGTAGCCCTGTCCCCCGTAGCCGTCCGGATGATCACTTCATTTTGCCTCTTGGTAATCTTTATACCCGATATAAATCCTGGCCTTACTATTGATGACGTAGTACCTGTGTCGATGGTAAACAAACATTTTCTTCCATTCACATAGCCTTGTAACAGCAGACTATTCGAAATTTCTCGAAGCTGGGAAATCTTTATTTCTCTGGACGCACTGCATTCCCTAGCCAGCACAACCCCCCTGGCATAGTTTTCCTGCTTCTCATCAACATTCACAGCATTTACTCGACTCTCCGAGTTCTGCTGTCGACAGTCCCGTTTCATATGTCCCACCTTGCCGGAGTTGAAACATTTAATACCTCCGCTCGGCTTTCCTCTATTTTGTTGTTTTTCTTGCTTTCCGAGGTCATCTAATTTATCGAATAGTTTGGTAAACATTTTCTGCATCTCAGTCAACATGGGGTTCTGGTTCATTTCTGGTTGCGATTCGTCGAGAGTCACAGCTCGCACTCTCGACCTTGGCGTATCCCTGTAAGCTGCTTCTACTTCAAGTGCACGCACCAAGGCTTCGCTGCTACTATTATATCGAAATATCCTGAGGGCTCGCCTGATCTCTTCGTCCCTTATCCCATCTAGGAATGCTCCCACGGCTAATTGCTTCTTGAATTCTCTTGGCGCCTTGGGATACGCCAAGTGTGCCAGTCTTTCTATCGCAGCTTCAAATTCTTGCAGACTTTCTCCAGCTTTTTGAACACGCGACTTCAGCTGAGCCTGGTATACTTGGGCAAGGTGGTGATCGCCATATCGCAGATCTAAGGCAGCTTCTAAAACTCTGAAGTCCCTTTGTTTATCCACTGGGATAGTTTGAAGCAACTCGGAGGCCTGGCCCCTTAACGCCAGAACTAATGCCATGGCCTTTTCCTCATTATCCCAGTTGTTCGCACACGCTGCTGCCTCAAACTGCCTCTTGTACGTCGTCCAGGAACTTTGGCCGTCAAAAGAAGGAGGTTTTAGTCGCTGACCTGATGATACCACCTGCTGGCTTCCTCAAACTATTTATATTGATTGAACTGATGTTTTAGCTGTCAAGTCCAGTGCAATTTTCGTATGTAATATCACTAGTGCTAAGAATTTTATCGGTAATATTTTTGCGGAAGCTTTGTTGCATGGTAATATAAAGAGTGTAAATTGACATCTCTGATTAAATCCCGAGCGCTTTAGCGGGAGGGATTTAATCTTTGATAATGAACTGCCAATTTACACAAATTTTATTACCTTTTGACAACTTAGCTTGAGCAAAATTTTTAGGTAAAATTTAAAAGCTCTAGTGGTATTTGGGGAGAATATTTCACGAATAAATAACACAGCCACACAAAAACGTGTATCCTTATGTATTTGGACCAGCTGAAACCTAATCCGAGGCCAGAATTGTCAGATTGGCTTGTTTTTCAACCCTACCCCCCCCCCCCCCAAAAAAAAAACGAAAAATGGTTTGACCTGCGGACCATACTAGTATACCCTTATGTATTTGGACCCTCTAAAACAGAATCCGAAGTCATAATTGTCAAATTCGCTCGTTTTTCACTTCAAACCCCAAAAATCACCCCCAAAACAAAAAAAAGTGGTGTGGTCTGCGGACCAGATTAGTGTATCCTTATGTATTTGGACCCGCTGAAACCGAATCCAAAGTCAGAATTGTCAGATTGGCTCGTTTTTTATCCTCCAACCCCCAAATGGTCTGGTCCGCAGGCCAGACCACTTTTTTTGTTTTGGTGTTATTTTTTTGGGGTTATTATTATCTAAAAATAACGTCCTAGGTGCGTGTTGGGAGAACCCAACACTTTGACGCTTTGAAGAAGTGGGTGTCGTGTTGAATATGAGTTTGGCAACTTTGAGAATTTGCTTCAGTCATCAATCACCATAATGTTAGTTGTATTTAATTTTGGTATGCAGTATCGTCGTTTGGGAAAATACAAACTATTTTTTCCGGATGAAAACATTCTTCGGAATCGGTGAGTTTCATTTTTTTTTATATCTTTTCTTGCATCATATTATTCTTATTTTCTTACATGCAGAATGGTGCGTTCGACAGAAAGGCGTCGGGGTACAATTTAATAGCAAGAATTTCATTTAGCGTACCCTACATCGTATGTCTCTCAATCTTTAAGATTGGAATAGACTGGTTGGTTATTTTTTATTGCAGGGCAGTTTATTTTTGGCTATCTTTTGGGAAATGTGAATCCTTTTTCTTACTGTTTACATGCATTTTTCTGGGGCCTCATTTTTACGTTGGTCTACGTATTTTTTTGTCTACATTCTGGTATTTTACGTAGCTGAGCATCACGTGTGTTCTGGAACGTTATCACCTTAGCTGTGGCTGTATATCTTGGCCTTCCTGGGTGCCGCTACTATAGTGTATTGGGTGATATTGTGTTGCTGGACGGGTCTGAAAATAGTGGGCAACTGATGGACTACAGAAAGTCTACTTGTCGCAGTATTGCTGTTATTATTTACGATTACGCTCCTCTGGTAAGACTGATGAAGGTATCCTGACCCTTGGCTTGAGCGTTATTACATTAATTAAAACGAGAGATCCGGTGTTCCATTGCACCATTCACCGTAAAGCAAAAGATATATCACCGAGCAAGACCCCAAACCATCATTGTGCGGTTACGTAGTGAAAACAGTACGCCGTAAAAAAGGTTTTTGTAAGATTCTGTATATAATTTTCAATAGTGTTAGGTATTCCATGTTCTACTATACAATTTGGGGTCAATACTCATCAAGCGTTAGAATTTTGAGTATATTTGTTACAGATTTTGTTAGTGTGAAACATTTTGAAGATATTAGAATAAATTTTGGGGTTATTAGATATTCGGTGTGGGCCACTCTTATCCAGTTAGTGGGGTTTTAATACCGTAAGTTCTACCAGCAAAGTAGCTCAGTAAATATTGTATATGATATTTTTTTGTGGGTGGCTATTGAGCTCAAGCTTCTGATATTAGCGTACTTTGTTGTTTGATGTACCTAGATATTATCAAATATTTTTATTGGAAATACATTGTCTCTATTTGACCAACCAACACCTCATTATCGGTACTCACCCCAATGGACGTGGTTAGTTGGCCGTGTGAGACACTTTCCTCACTGGTATATTGCAAAAGGGGTACTGTACGTTAAATATTAAAATTTTGTATGGAGCTACCAACTCTACCCTGCTTTCACTGTTTAGCAGCCTTTTGCTGCGGCTAGTGGTTTTAACGTTTTGACGCCTGCTCCCACCAAGAAACATATAAAAATTAAGAAAATGCTACAACCAACGTTTAGACAATAATGTTATACTTAAATTTACAAAAAAATTGTATTGTTACGAGCTTACACCCTTTTTGTAAACACCCTGTATCGTGGGTTCGGAAATTATAACACCAGGGTAGCACTAAACACTAATTTATTAACATACTAATTACAACAATTAATTACTTTTTACTAATATTCACTGTGTACCTACTACAATTCACTACTTCAGTCTCTTGATCTGTTCTGCTCACTTTCTCAAACTTGACTGTCTGTACTGAACTCTTAACTGCTCATTCAAATGACCATTAGAACTGTGCTAATTCAACTGTACTCACATACAGCTTGTCATTCCTTTATATACCCAGGTTATGTGTTCTGGATCTTTCCACTACATACCAACACATTCTACAATGTTCCAAAGGATGCCTGTAATGTTCTAGATTTTTTTAGATGTCTCTAGAGAGTTGAAACACATAACAGTATTTTAAAAATTTTTAGAATTTTTGTCAAATGTGCACATTTTGAAATATTTGCACTTGCCTATTTTTGCCTTATAACTTATACGTAATTTCCTGGGTTTATGGTCTGTTAAAAAATGAAATATTATTTTCCTATGATTCGGTTTATTAACCATCGTCAAAGACACTACAATTTTATAAAGAAACAGAAATATTTTGTATGTAGGGAATTAAGTGCTACTTAAATAATAATAATATTTTAATAATAGAAATAAGCTAAACACAGTCAATATTTAAAAACATTTGTAATGTTAAAAAGCAAACTTCTTAGAAAAATGTAAAATAATCACCTATATTACTTTTGCAAATTTAATAATAGCGGAACATGCATTTTTAGCATGTAGAGCAAGCCTACTTCTCTATTCTCTTTTTTGCCTCGCTCCTCTCTTTTGCACTTCTCGGATAATCTTAACAGCTTCTCTGCTTCATTTTCCATAATATACTCATTCATGGTTGCAGCTAAAACAAACGTAGTTAGTATTATTTGAACCACTATTATTAAAAAAATATATGAAAAGTGGGCAAGATAAAAATAATAGAAACAGGATATGTATAGGTATGACCTATAACACTCAGTGAATAATAACAATTTACCGAAGTATAAATTAAAAAAAATTAAAATTCATGCAGTGCACTCAGGCAAATAGAATTTCAAGATAAGAGATTGTAATAGGTCTCTTTCTGTATTTTCATGCAGTCTGTCCACCTGTGTTCGGCCAGATATCTTTCGTTTAAAAGTGTAATAAAAGTTTCAAATAATTATCAAAGCACAATATTTACTTACTATTTTCTAGATGGTTTTGAAATTATTATCTAAGTACATTCTTTGTCGTCATTCTCAGATTCAATTTCATTAGGTTTATTGTCAGATTTGACAATAATTAGTACAGTAGTACAGTAACTAGAGGTTTTAACTTCGGATGTCATATTGAACGGATTTCGTTCATTTTTAGCAGTATAATAGTAAATGCTTGACAGAAAAGTTTCTAAATTGTGCGGCGGCTTGCTAATTTATAGGGGGTGGATGCCACCCCCTCACAGGGGGTGGCACTCAAAATATATATATATTTATTAGAGCTGAAATAGAATCAAACTTTAAGAAGAAAAGGTTCTATGCAATTTTTCACATAAATTGATAGTTTTTAAGTTACTTCAAAATTGCGATGTTAGCTTAAAAAAAAAAGGTATTTCCAAACGGCTTTCGTCAAGTATCTCGAAAAGTATTACTTTATCGAAAAAATGTTACAGACCAATTACAGAAAGTACAAACTGGGAATTAATTATATTTTTTGTTTATTGATGTAAGATTAATAATTTCGGAGATATTTAAGTTTATATTTGGTATCCAAGTGTTTTGAAATTACCTTTAAAGTTTAAAGTGCATTTTTTTCCAAAGCAAGTGCTTTAAATGAGCAAAAAGCATCTAGGTAATGCTATATCTTAACGAAAAACTGTATTTGAGATATATATTTTTTAAATTACTGGCTAATTAGAGTAACAAAATGGCGACCTTTTTATATAAAAAAATATAAAGAAGCATATTTTTCCGTCATAACTTCTTTATTTCTTATGCTACAGGAACGAGTAAAAAATAATTTGAAAGCGCAATTATTTGTCTTTAATTTCATTTCTTAGCATGCGTGACGTAGGTTGTCACAATTTCTGAGGTATTTAACATTAAAACTGCATTTTTCGTCTTATAAACGTTCGGACGCCGTTTATAATATATTTCATATTTCCGAAACTATTAAATATATGTAAATAAATAAATAAATAAGCGAAATTCATTACCAGTTTATGAGCTTTATTTTTGGTTTCCACCCATTTTTCAATAAAACTAATACTTATTGAGATATTTGGAAAAGGAAAAAAAAATACGTTTTATCGAAAATACTTTTATAGTAGTTTTACTGTACTTTTTTCTAAAGCAAGTGCTGTATACAAACCAAAAAATCTGAGTATCTACGTCATGCTATATATTAATCAGAAACAGTGTTTGAAATTCCTTTTTTTTTAATTACTGGCTAATTACAGTAACAAAATGATGACGTTGTTATTAAAAAAAAATGTGTAGACGCACATTGCTTCGGTCATAACTTCTTTGTTTTTTATGCTACAGAAACAAATAAGAAAACAGTTGAAAGCTTAATTAATAACCTGTTATTCTACCTATTAGCATTCTTGACGTAGGTGTCACAGTTTCTGGGATATTTAACTCTCACTCTAAATAATTATCTTATGAACACTTGGATGCCAAATGTAAACTTAAATATCTCCGAAATTATTAATCCTACATCAATAAACAAAAAATATAATTAATTCCCAGTTTGTACTTTCTGTAATTGGTCTGTAACATTTTTTCGATAAAGTAATACTTTTCGAGATACTTGACAAAGGCCATTTGGAAATACCTTTTTTTAAGTTAAAATTGCAATTTTAAAAACTATCAATTTACGTAAAAAATTGTATAGAACATTTTCTTCTTAAAATTTGATTCTACTTCAGCTCCAATAAATATATATATTTTTTAAGCGCCACCCCCTGAGAGAGGGTGGAATCCACCCCCTCTAAATTAGCAAGCGTCCGCACAATATAGAAACTTTTCTGTGAAGCATTTACTATTACACTGCCAAAAATGAACGAAATCCGTTCAATATGACATTATTCCGAAGTTTTGCATATTTTTTATCTCTAGATACTGTACTATTGAGCCAAATTAATATTTTATTTTGTAGGTTTCTCAGCAATAATTGTGTCACTTAATATACGGGAATGTGTATAAATCCTCATTTTTTAGCTTTCTTTGGCATTCTGAAAGTATAAAAAATCGTATTAAATTTTCGTGATTTCGAACACGACTTTTTAATAACTAATTAAATAATATTCAATCATAGTCAGATAAGTTTTTCATAAAATGAAGTTTAATTGGTTATGATATATTTTTATACTCACTTTTTATAGTCTGGAATGAAGACACTCAAATAAAGCTGAACTAAATAGATAAAACACAAAGATACAACTTTAAAATATTTCGTACAGCCACTAACAATAATTATTATTTAAATATTTGAGAAATAAAAACTAATAATGCATGGTTGCTGTGTGTTTTTGGGGTATTTGCTTTGACCAATTTGGCCGGCCGGAAATCAAAATGGCACTTCATTTAAATATATTAGACACCTAATATTAGGGTACATTTTACGAAATGGAACCTATTCAGAATAGCCCATTAACGTCCATAAAAGGATATCCTGGGACGTACTAAAATGGGCTGTCTTGAGGACGTCCTAGAATAGGTTATCCTAAAAGGTACATCCGTTTTTCTATTTAGTTTACGTACTGGGATATCCAGGTACGTTAATTTGTCATCCCATATCCCGATTGTGAGGCGTGGGAAGATATAAAGGATTCCACTGTATTCAATGACTTATAAAGCATGTGGAATAAGTATTAATCATGATGCACTTAACTACTATCAGCAAAATATACATACAATTTATGAAGCAAGATGAAGAATATGTATGAGACCCCATTATCCCAAAGAAAATTGACTTCATCCTAAAAAATTAAATCCAATGCATCTGAAGGCCACGGTATTTTAAAAATGTTCGAGTATGTAGTACTTTTAGTACCTTTCTGTATAGAAGCAAAAGTTCATATTATTAATAAATCTCTTGACACTGGAATGGTGGCTAGCATTTATAACTCCCATACCTAAGTGCATTAGCAGATTAATTAAGTGATCCTCGACCGATTAATGTTCTTCCTACAGTGTTTCTAAAATCATTTAGATTCACATATCAGATTGTTTAAACCAACATAAAACCATCAATAAATAACTTCCATCTATACAAAATGGCCACCATAGCACGAATACTGCACTGATCAAAATGAACAATGATTCGACAAAAGCCATCGACAATTCTCAAATTGCATACCTGATTCTTTTTGGACTTTAGTTCTATATTTGACGTCATAAACTATGATTTGCTAAAACTTAAACTCGAGTGTTATTGAATTGGCGAACATTTGCTTAATTTGTTAAAACATTACATGCCGGAAAGATCACAAATTGTCAAACTAGATGTGGGACTTTCAGAAGTAAATTGTGTGCTAAGTGGAGTGCCCCAGGGTAGTGTCTTAGGACCTCTTTTATTTATAATTTTGGATTTGCACATCATTACTAACAATTGGAATATTCATCTTTATGCCGACGACATGCAGTTTTATAAATCTTGTGAAGCTGAACAAAATAATATTATACTAAATGAATTGTGCAGTGTTTTGTCCTCAGTAAGCCTTTGGTCCTCAAATAATGGTTTAATGCTCAACTCTACTGAAGCTAAATTGATGTGCGTGGAATATAAACACTTGCTTAATAAGGTCAACGAAAGTGCAAACATTGATGTTATTTTAATATATATTGTGAATATGTGTTAATGGTACCAAAAATCGACACCAATTTATACTTTGAAAATCACGTGAAATCAGAAACTTCAGAACTCCTGTCTCAGATATTCTTATGCTAATTTAAACAAAACCAAACACATTACACCACATTATAATAAACTAGACTTGTTAAAAACTGAAAATAAATTGTTTGTTTATATATGCAAGCTTATTGTATAATATTGTAAAAATTCCTTACTTAGTGAATTTGTTAATATCTCGATAGATATCCAGAATGCAAATCTATGGATTTATTTTTTTAGTCCTTGTACAATACCCAAACATAACTGCGCTAAATTTGAGATCTGATTCGAATATTATATATATCTAAACTTTCAGATGAGTATCCTGAATACTTTGCACTGCCTACAGTTGACTAATTTTAGGAGGCGTTCAAATTAGTAGTACTACATAACCAGATTCAGTTATTTATAATACTCCAGTAAACGGAGCGCTAAAATGACCAAAATCTCTAACTTGAGTGCTAATGAATGGATTTTGATGAAACCTTGTGCAATGTGTTTGTAATGATGTTAATAAAAAAGTTAAAAAAAAGATTAGAGTAGGAAATGATTATCACGGATTCCGTAACTTGTAGAATTAGGTCAAAAGTAAAAAAACAAAATATTTACCTTTTTTTACCCAAAATAAGATGTTTTTACTCTTGTGAATTTTTTCAAAAAATGCATATTTTTCGAGATATGGCCACTCGAAAATTTTTTAAAATTAGCAAGTTACAAAAACATTCCAAGAGAGGGGCCGTCCATAAATGATGGCACACTTTTAGGAGTGGGAGGGGGTTCTGAAAGTTGTGACAGTTTGTGAGAGGGGGGGGGGGGTGTCCCAAGCAATTGTGATGTCACAATACAAGAAAGTAATTTTATGCATAATATTTTATACAAATAAACCAAAACCTGACAAAGAATTTTTCCTTGCAAAATATGTATCATATGGTTCAAATTAAAAATTTATAATTTTCTTTAAAATACGTAAAATTTAGTGTGACGTGATGGACAGGGGGCGGGCGAGCGTGACAATGTGTGACACATGGGGGGAGGGGGTCAAAAATTGGCAAAAAAAGCGTGATATCATTTATGGACAGTTCCAGGCAAAAAATGTTTAGAAGGGCTCAATACATACGTCTGAGTTTTCTCAAATTTTTAAATTACATATTTTTAAAGTTCTACAATTTCAAAGAAAGGGTAGTTTTTCAGGTTTGTATGGAAAAACTCGGTAAAAAGGCACTTTATAGAGAAGTTGCAAAAAAAAGTCTTGTATTTCGATGGTACATTCACCTCAATTTTTCCAGTTTTTTTTTCAAGTTTTACATTTTCCCTCTCCCACGTTTAGGAATTTTCGAATTGCCATATCTCGAAAAAGAGTAAAAACATTTTATTTTGGGCCAAAAAAGGTAAATATATTTTTCATTTTTGACCTAATTCTACAAGTTACGGAACCCGTGATAAAAGGTGTGTTTTCTACTTTTTATTGACGTCATTACAAACACATTGCACAAGGTTTCATCAAAATCCATTCATTAGCACTCAAGTTAGAAATGAAACCTCCCGTTGACTGGACTATAACTAATTTCTTGTATTTAGTGCGTATATGTATTTAGAATTTAAGATTTTTAGGCAAGATTGTAAAGAAGCTTTGCCGAATCATGTCCTTTTTTTATATTGTTTGATTGTATTCAGATTTATATTATGTTTTAACTTTGTAGCAGTATTAAACCAACAAAAAAAAAGCATATATGATTCTTTTTCGTTGTTAATATAACATAATTTAATATTAATGATAGAACATAAAGAACTTATTTTAACTTCAAGTTTTTTGTATACTTTCCTGGCATTATAGAAAACAATGAGAAAAGAAAAGCTGGGCACATGAAATGAGTGTCATACAATGATTTATTACCCGCTCTCAATAAAAAAAAAACTGGCTATATAATAGCTTGCTATCGATACCCGCTGTATAAAAGTTTTGATAATGAGACCAAAAAGTAAGTGCTTACGCACACCTTCAATCATCTTTGGTCGCTCCTTATAAAAGGATATGAAACATGTGGTGTGTATCGGGGCAGAATGTTGTGTGAGTCTAAAATAAATTCACGTCCGTCTTATCGTTAGCTTACATGGTGGAAGGTATTTGTATCGATAAATCTAAGAGCCTGAAACTCATCCAGAAAGGTTTTTAATAATATTTCTGTCCTTGCTTCTTTATAAATATTAAATTTACGAGGTATAAGTAAACTCTTATATATTTCTAATTATATAAAATGTTGAAAATAATTTTGATGGAAAGCGCTAACAAAATTTTCCAACTGAAATGCTTAACATGGTATTACTGTTCCATTTTTAGATTTATAAAAGCTAACTAGGAGACTCTTTACGAGAAATTCCTGTAGCCTTATAAAAATATCGCCCAACCTTGAGTGATATTGAATTTAAAAGGGATATTAAGAAAAGTTTTCAGTTACAGTAGAATTTAAAGTAATTAAGTACATTACCCCACTTTCCTAACAAATTAAACTGGGTTGGTTCTGGATTATGCTGTAAATTATATTTTTAAATAAATGAGAATGAAAGAAGATAGTGCAAAATTAAACATTCTCAATTACTTTTTAATTTTATTTCCACGATATAACATGTGTTATATTTTTTAATACTTTTGCATCTGGGTAGATACAGCATGTTTTATTGGTTAATATTTGGGACTTGAATAGTAATATAGCTATCTGTCGCGTCGAAATCTTTGCCATTGAGCTATGTGTACAAACGCACTCCAAACACAGACCAATAGAAACCTTCTCAGACAGCCAGATGGCTCTTAAAGCTCTGTACTCCGATTGGACAAAAACAACAAGTTGACTGTGGTCTGGATACCGCCGGGCCACATGAGATGAGGCCAGTGAAGTAGCCGACCCCTTAGCCAGGAAAGGTTCAATATCGAGATTTATAGGTCCAGAGCCAGCACTTGGTATATCTTCAAACACTGCACTTAGCAGACTAATGGCGAATGTACCTGGTCCCAGTGTGAGCCAGTATGGACATGTTGCTATTGTCTACGATCCAATATATCCTACTCTATGGAGTGGAGATCTAGGCAGATGCATTGCGGGCCGAGAAATACCGAAAACGTCTCGCTACGGTGCAGCGAAGGGTGGTAAGTGCTCACCGCACGGTATCGGAACCTGCGGTTCTGGTAATAGCCGGGGCATCTCCGAACGATTTACTTGCACAAGAACGGAAGAAAATCTTTGCCAAGAAGGTGAAAATAGACAGCAACAAGGTGAAGGGAGAAGAAGGATCTCGCATCATGGATGAGTGGAAACGACGCTGGGACGCCGAATTCAGAAGAAGGTGAAACACTCACCCTTAGTTTAACGAAAATTATTAATATTTATATCTTAGTTTGATATAAGTAAAAGTGATTCACGGCAAAGTAAGTGCGGCGGCTCGCGGCTAGCCGATCTGGTGCGGGGCGGGGAACCGTGGGTCCTATTTTAGCTGAACCCGAGGAAGATTCAACAATTTCGCAGAACTTGACCAAAACAGATTATCTCACTATATAAAGAAAGTTAATAAAAAAATTATGTTAATTGTGGCGCCATCCATAGCGTGAGTGATATTACCTAACTTTCTCTATTAGAATGAAACCAGCTGCTGTGGAACATCCTGGAATATAATCGGACAGCATAAACAAATATAATAAAAAAAATTAAGTTAAGATGAAAATCTAATTTTTATTAAATCTTTTAAGTGATGAAAATTTAACATAAAAGTTCAATGCCATTATCAATAAATGACATGAAAGTATGACGAAATTATCTTAATGATACTGCACAAAAGTTTATAACCATGTTGTAGTCAAATATTCGGAGCACTATAAAAATTACTAGAAAAATATACACTTTCTCACCGCCTGATGATGGGTGTTGTAGAGACGAACCCTAGATAAGGTCTCGTAGTCTCTCCTAGGATACCACGCTCCGCACTCTTTGCTGCGACCCGATACTGCTACGCCTAAATATTTGCCTGAAGTTCTATTATATTTTCCACGAAGGTAAGTTGAAATATGACAAGATTCTTCTATTATCAGCTACTGATATAATGACGGTTGATTATGAGATGACCAGTCTCCACAGTTAAACTTGAGTAGTTATTATGTAATGACGTAATTATGTAGTATTATAATGGTTGATTTAGAGATGACCAGTCTCCTACTGCTTGAGCAATAATTAATAGTTGTGGTTGATTACGAGATTACCAATCTCTTACTGTATGATACGTGACTGATCACAAACTTCAAGTAACTCTAAGTAACTTTATAGGAAACTTTAGTACTTTAAATAGGATACTTCTTAAGAATTCCTTTTTGAGAATACTTTTTGAGTTTTTAGGAACTTATTGAGATACTTTATGAGAGTTTAGGAACTTATTGAAATACTTTTTGAGAACGGTAGAACTTCTGGCAAAGTAAAAAAAAAAAGAAACAATTCGTTAGCACGTGGTAGTAACAAATAAGTTATGATTTAAAAAAAATTAAATAAATTCAACAAATTGAAAAATGTTGCTGAAGGCTGCAATATATTGTGAATTAAAATTATTTAAGAAAATAAATTACCTCTAAAATGTATGGATTACACTAGACGAATAATGATAATTTTAAAATTAACACTTGGCATCTGCCAATTTGATTATCAAACGAAGTTAACTGTTATTTACCGTGGCAGAACAATCAATGATTGATTAAGTGAGTGGACTCTAAAATGAAAACTATTATCCCCTCTAAGAGATCTGTGTTGTAGTCGAAAAGTTTACAAATTTACATAGGCAACCTAACATTCTACAACGAGTATAATATGATGGAAACCTTATTTATCACTACTTGAATTTATTCATTAATACAAATGCGTTTAGATATAATTAACGTCGAGAGTTTCGAGTGTGGTATGGTAGCAAGAGGCTATAACATAAAATAAATACATATTTAACATATAAATATAATCACACAATGCTTAGAATTAACCTGATGAGTACTATCATAGTCCGGGTGATTAATCTATAAAGATGGTAAAATATTGTACAGTAAGTTTAAGAAATTGAAAGGATTTAGTGTGTTTTAATTAAAAGTGCATATTATCTCAAATGGTATGCTACAAAGGTGGACAGTCAGATTAATAGAGAGAATAAGTACATAATTAAGCCGCGGATACGGGGAGGTGAACTACTACTTAACCCAGATCGGACGTAGTTTTTCCGATCCTATCTATATAAAATGGAAAACACGGAAAACCCAAGATGCGTCTACTATGAGATGGAACCCGAAGACAATGCACACCACACGTTTTTTGAATGTAACAGATGGATCTGGGAAAGAACCTCGTTGGAAATGACGGTGGATGTCCAAATGACACCTGACAACATCGTGGATAATATGCTGCACAGTAAGCATTGTTGGGAAGCAGTATCAAAATTCGTAGAGACGCTGCTACAACAAAAGAAACGAGAGGAACAATAAACCTGACAAGGCTCACGCACAAGGCATCGAGACCTCCCTCCTAAACCCCCAATAACAGCACTGGACGGGGGATGTAGGTAAATGGTGAGGATGGCAGGTGGTCAAAACAAGGACGGCACGGATCAGATTGAAGTAATGTGAAACCGGTCCCGATCTGGTCTCTCTTCTGGGATATCAGAAGGGCCTTGTTCCGGCTAGCTAACGCACCGGCAACGCCCTCCCAAAAGAACGACGATATCTTCAAACACCATGATTCTTGGCCTGGGCTGACAAAAAATACTACTACCATGATTAAAATTCTTTCAAAGGAGTTTTATTCATTGAAACCAAGAATAGGACTGAAACACGTACATTCAAAACCCAAGGAACAATTTAAATGTCTTTTAGATTTATTTTGGTTTTATCAGCGTTTTATAAACTAGTGCCAGATTTATTAAATGATAGATGCACTTAAGGAGAGCTTTGTCTTAAAAAACGTTTTAAAAAGGCATTCAACAATTTATATTAAAACTAAATTATCTTTGTCTTTATTGGTTTATCTTATTGGTTTATGGCTGAGTTATCAAGCCATCAATAAAACTCTGTAGGTGACAAGTCAACTTAGGAGGATCGAGCTTCGTTTAAGAATTTAGAAAATGTGATTTTTAATAGCTCTATGAAATTATTTTGAGGTGGTTATTAATGCTGGCCTATAAATCTAATATGTTTTAGATCACTAATGAAAACGACAAAGCATAAGGACGGCACGGATCAGACTGAAGTAATGTGAAACCGGTCCCGATCTGGTCTCTCTTCTGGGATTTCGGAAAGGCCTTGTTCCGGCTAGCTAACACGCTGGCAACGCCCTCCCAAAAGAACGACAATATCTTCAAACACCACGATTCTTAGCCTGGGCTGAGAAAAAATACTTCAGGCAGCAACTACCATGATTAGTTCTTTCAAAGGAGTTTTACTCATTGAAACCAAGAATTAAAAGATTATTATTAGAGCTGAAACACGTACATCTAAAACCCAAGGAACAATTTAAATGCCTTTTAGATTTATTTGGGTTTTATCAGCGTTTTATAAACTAGTGCCAGATTTATTAAATGATAGATGCACTTAAGGAGAGTTTTGTCTTATAAAACGTTTTAAAAAGGCATTCAACAATTTACATTAAAACTAAATTATCTTTTTCTTTATTAGTTTATGGCTGAGTTATCAAGCCATCAATAAAACTCTGTAGGTGATAAGTCCAACTTAGGAGGATCGAGCTTCGTTTAGGAATTTAGAAAATGTGATTTTTAATAGCTCTATGAAATTATCTTGAGGTGGTTATTAATGCTGGTCTATAAATCTAATATGTTTTAGATCACTAATGAAAACGACAAAGCATAAGTTATAGACCAGATATAAAGAACTGCTGTGATGTTGACATCATTTTTAGGTAATTCTTGATGAACGACGTCATACGCTGAATAATCGACAGCTCTGTAACGTTATACTCTTGGTAAAGTTTTGACATTAGTTTGCTACATGAATTTGATGCTCTTTTTTAATATTGGACGATTTTATACATTATAAAATACAACTACTTGTAGAGTTTTAAATAAAGCGTAAAGAAAACTGTAATAAATCAGTCTTTGATTTGGTTTGGTTTACCAACGTGCGGTAGACATTGCTGCTACTCCTGGGAAACATACCGCCAGACCGGCTACATCCATGCTGGTTTGGATTAGGGTCATGTTTGTTACCAGCAGCAAGAACCACATGACGCATGGTACAGGATTGAGGGATGAAAATGTAGGAATTTCTGAGATGCACTGCCGCATTACGTCGTGAAGGAGCGTTTAAGCTCCTTTTTGTGTTTTTACTTCTAGCTGTTCTTTCTCAGTATGCTTAGTCGTTCCTAGACTGTCCGTGATCCTCTCAACTATTGTTACCTGCATGTAGCATTTTTAGTTTGTTAGGTAAAGTTAGCGCTTCCTTCAGTAAATGTGCTTCTGAACATTGTCCCTAGTACTTCATTGTGGTATATATAACGTGCTTTTCGGCGGACGCTGTCATTATGACGCCCCTGAGTAACGAAAGGTTACTGACTCGGGCGCCAATTTCAGAATCAGAAGGGATGAAACGCGCTACCGGGGCAGTTATCAGTAAAGGAGGTTTTCATCAGACGATCAATGCATAAATAAAACAACCAATTTAGAAAACAATAAGGAAACAATGGTTTATTTAGTAAAAATAAAACTATTTATAAAAACAAAATAAACAAGTACAAAACAGTCAACGCAAGCAGTGATAACTAAGACTCGTGATACCCGGAATTATCTAATCTGCGCGTGCAAGCAAAACTATGCGGTAAACAACTGATTGTGTAGGAAGAATACCATCATTTGTAGTGCTGACGGACAAATTATACTAGTGTCTACATAGCAGGCTACACAAATGAACCTGAGTGCGTACGCATCGAAGTGAACGCGCGCGAATGTCAAAATATTTTCAAATTCAAATTAATATGGTAAAATCAATGCCAAGAATATATTATGTAAAGGACCCCGCACATGATAAATAGAACTTAGTTTTCTGTTAAACGTTCTGAAATTTTGATGTATTGTAGTGTTTATGTTCCTAATGAAAAGTCCCAATGGACATGACTTTCATATGGGCAGTTTTTGAGGTATATCGTGCCATATAATTTGCGACATAAAACTATTAACTTTAGGGAAATAGTCCAACAGCCCAAAAATGGTTATTTAAGTTCAATAAAGACTAGAGATTTTTTGCAGAACTTTTGATCAATTTTTATTAATACAGGGTGAACTATCTAAGAAGGCGCAAAATTATTCGGCAGGTTATCCCCACCAAAAGGAGTTAAAAAAACTAAAATTTAAAAAAAATTGACAAAAAAAATACCTTATTTTTTTATAGAAATGTGCCGCCTACGACTTTAACCAATCTTACATAACACCGTGCACTAATGGTGCAACCTTTCAATAGACTTGGGACTGACAGCAAAGCTGGCTGAGTTAGAAGTGATTTTTGGTATTAATCCCATTACAAAAATAGCAAAAATTAAAATAATCCTTGTAGAACACACTGCACAAGAAAGTAACGAAAAGTCAAGGAAAATGTTCGAATGTTTCGCCATTACATTCAATGCATTATTCTAAACGCCAAAGAATAATTTTCCTGTATGCGATCATAATGCAAAAAAATATAATAAATTACCTTGAGTTGCTCTAAAATTTTGCAGGGGGTTTCCCACATAATAAACTAGTATACCATTTTATTTTCCGCATACTTACATAAATCACCCTGTATATGTTAGTATGTCGTAGATATTTTTTACTGCTCAAAAATTTTGAAAAAAATACCTGACTTAGTAGACCCAAATAAACATTTTTAATAATAATAATAATAAAACGTCTTTATTCATTCCAAAGAAAATATAAAAAAAATAATTACATTTTTATATAATCGAATGAATTGGCGAAGTCTCACCCAAAATGGGCGCTTTTAAACTTAACCAGAGAACTAAATAACAAACAAAGACAATCAGCAAAATTCACTACAATGTAAATATAACAAAATGAGACAGTTATAAAACTACAATATGATTCGAAATACAATTTACATTTAACTACAAATCAAAATAAATATATAATGAGAATATACAAGTATACATATATACACGCATATACATACTTAAACAAATAATAAACAAACAAATAATCCTTAATCAACGTCCCTATATGCATTGCCAGATCTGAATATATTATAAATGTGTTTATAATAACAAATGAGCTTTCAATTTTTTCTTAAAATTTTGCAGCGAATAGTTATAGAATGGTGGAGAGAGAGCATTATATAATTTACAGGAATTGTAAGTAAATGAACGTTTAAATGCCACAGATTTATGTTTAGGCATTACTAGGAATTTGGAATTCCGGGTGGAGAAGTTGTGTACAGATTCGAATTTTGATAATTTGTTATATAGGTATTGAGGTTCTTTTTTTACCAAAGTTTTATGAGTTAAATTTATGAGATGGAGTTTACGTAAGTCTTCTAGTTTTAATTTTTCCATTTCATGAATTTTATAGCTTATACGTTCGTACTTACGGATACCAAAGGCAAATTTGAAACACGAATTTTGAATCTTCTGCAATCTGTTGCTGTCATTAGCTAACAGCGCAGGTCCGTAGACACAGTCACAATAAGACAGCTTGGAAATAATTAGGGATTCGCACAATTCTAATTTTAACTTTGAACTCATGACATCTCTGTGGGGAAAAAGTTGTCTAAGTGTATTATAAGAAGATTGACATAGTTGATTAACGTGCTTAGTGAATCTTAAATCTGAGTCCATCCACAAACCTAAGTTCTTAACCTCAGTTTTGACTGGCAAAAATTCTCCACCAATATGTATTTTAATGCTGGCCATCGCAGATACTCTTTTACTTTTTGGACCAAAAAATATCACAGACGATTTACTTGCATTAAGCTTTAAATTATGAGCAGTTGATATGTCAACTAGAGATTCCAATTCTGTGTTTAGTAAAGAAGATACGTTGTTTTGTTCAGGTTCAAACGAAAAATAGACTTGAGTATCGTCAGCATAATGATGAATATGGCATTTTTTTGCAACAAGGTGAAAGTCTGAAATATATATAGAAAACAGCAGCGGTCCGAGTATGAATCCCTGTGGTACCCCCTGTGTTAACAGCAGAGGCTCTGAATACTCTAAATTATATAATACTCTCTGGGATCTCCCACTTAGATAATTTTGAAGTAAAGTGATTGATTGCTCATTAAATCCATAGTATTTAAGTTTATCACAAAATAAAATTGGATCCATCGTATCGAACGCCTTGCTGTAGTCTAATAATATCAGACAGCTAACTTTACTTTCATCAGAAGCTCGCAATAAGTCATCCACAATCGTTGTAAGTGCGGTTGTCGTACTGTGACATTCTCTAAACCCAGACTGAACATTAGGAATAATTTTGTTTTCAAAAACATATTTGCTAATTTGCCTATGCATGATTTTTTCCAAAACTTTAGACAACATCGGTAACAAGCTGATCGGTCTTAACTGTGATATATCTACTGGGTTTAATGTTTTTGCAAGAGGAATGACATTTGCTAGTTTCCATGCATCGGGGAAGGTAGAAGAGTTAAGACAACTATTTATGATATAAGTAAGGTGATCGATTAGAAAAGCTGAGACTATTTTGAACATTCTAAGAGATATCAAATCAGAGCCTACCGCATTACTTTTCAAGGTATTAAAGCAATTAAGAACTTCATGCCTATCAACGGGAGTAAATCTAAAGGTAATGTTCGGATTCATTTTAGAGTTATTATATTTTTCTAGGAGCTTTAATTGTTTGTTAGTTTTGACAAGTTGAGAGGTATTTATAAAATATTTATTAATTGCATTTACGTTAGTTAAGGATGGTGGCAAATCAGAGCTCTTTGAATTATTTACTATGTTTAAACTACGAAGTGTATTCCATGTGGTTTTAGAACTTTTTCCTTTCAGAGCACTATCAATAAAGGCTTTCTTTTCACGCTTGATAGCTTGCTTTGTATAATTGCGCAGTGTCTTATAATACTCCCAATGGGCTTTTGTTTTAGTTTTCTTGTATCTGTTGTATGCTTTATCTCTTAACTTTATCATTTCCTTGATTACGTATGTTAACCATGGTGCCGGTGGTTTTGTGACGCGCACAGTGCGTAAAGGCGTACTGCCTTCAAAGACTTGAATAAGGTGAGTGTTTAAAAAAGTTATCATTGCGTTAACGTCATGGAATTTATATATTTGATCCCAGTCGATATTGTGAAAGTTTTGAAAGAAAAAAAAAATCGTCAAAATTATGAAAATCCCTAAACGTAACAAATTTTATGACATTTTTTACTTGAATATTATTAAATTTACAAATTGTTGCACAGTGATCCGATATTCCATGAACGTTTACTACTTTGGCTTCGGAAATGCATTTGGTATCCGAGGTAATTAGAACGTCTAATAATGTTTGCGCTGTATGGGTGACTCTTGTGGGTTCATTCACTAGTTGCGTCAGATCATATGATTCTAAAAAGTTGTTAAGCTGGTGAACGCTTTGACTCATTGATAATAAATTTATGTTTAGGTCACCCGATATTAGCAACACATCTGAATGAGGCAGTATATCAGACATTGAATTTTCCAATTCGTTAAAAAAAATGTAAGATATTGGCCGAGGGAGGCCGATATAAGACTCCCAACACATATGTTTTTCCCGAGATTATTATCGAGATCCATAATTGCTCTAAATGTGGGTCAATTTTTTGTAAGATAATTTTATAGCGTATAGTTTTTTTTAAGTAAAAAGCAACTCCTCCACCTCTACCATCTCTGTCTCTGTCTGTCCTGAGACAATGGTACTGAGTCTCGCACTTTTTCCCTAAAGTTAATAGTTTAAGAGTACAAAAGTCTTGAATGGCTAAAATGACGCAAAATATCTAGCTTTGCCGAGCTGTATCTCAAAAACTGTCCATGTGAGGATCGTGCCCATTGGAATTTTTCATCAGGAACATAAACACTATACAAAATGTCCCAGCTCTATTTAGACAAGCATTATCTGGGAAACGGTTCAACATAGAAAGATATATGTTAAATGGAAAAGTTATTCTGTTTAAAAAGATGCATTTACCCATTTTATTTTTAAATGTACAAGACGCCTCAAAAAGATGGCAGGTTATGCAACTTTAATATTTCAATGAAACACTTGTATATTTTTACATTTTTGGATTCTACTTTTATTTCTGAAGAAATTTTATCAACCATGTCCTATACCCATCATTAATCATTGTTGAGATATTTGCAGTTAAACAAACAAAACTTCCAGTAAAAAAACTCAAAATTTTAATTAATCTTCTCTGTTACAAACGCAAACACGTAAACCATGAATTATAAAGACAAGGAACGGGAACTTCGATGAAAACCGGTCCGCAAAATGTGAAGAAAAAAGATGATGCTAGTAACACTAGCAAAAATGTCATTAGCCAATGAGCAGCTCGCGTTCCAGTGTGCTAATGTCATTAGCCAATGAGCAGCTCGCGCTTCAGTGTGCTCGTGAGCGCTGCACCATCTATAACCCTGTTTCTTTCTTCCAGTTTCACGGAAATGTTGAAAGCACGGCGTGCATTATCCTTGTCTTTAGTATTCATGACGTAAACGACAAAATGATCATTCACGAAACCAAAACACAAATGTCAAATGTCACTTCACTTTGCCACAGTCAAACTCTCCACCATGCTTTTGGTGTGCGCGTGCACTGAGGTTCATTTGTGTAGCCTGCTATGTAAACACTAGTGACTTACATTAGAACAAAAGAGTTGTCCTATTTTTCATTGTCCACACAGTACATGTGTTAATTTTGTAAAAATTGTTTTCTTTTTTACTAAATAAAAATATCCTGTAATTCATCAGTAAACTCGAGTTTCCCTTTGTTTTCTATTTCGGTATCTCAATGTGATACTGGACTATGTTACAGTTACCTCTGCTCTGATATAAATACACGCAAACGCGCCAGAAAGGACATTTCTTATTCTCTGTTTCTGCCATGCTTAAGTTTTTTGTTTTTATATTATTTTTGTTTCAGCTATTTTACTTATTATTGTTAAATCTACAAATAGTGTACATCATACCACATATTACATATTATAAAAAAACTAACACATATCACTGTCATCACAGTATATTAGAGCACCGCCCGCAAACAGATAGATGGTTTTTTTTACCACATTAACAATGACATTTATAAATGACAGAAACAGTAAAGGGCCAAGATAATTCTTTGTTGTTTCTAACTAGCACGAAATGCGTATTATTTACCCCAATGTCTTGACGGCTATAACAAATGTCTATCCACTTCCAATACATGCCTCTTAAAACTCTTTATAATAAGTTTCTTTAACAAAATTTTGGGATCGGTGGCCATAATCATGCTTTAAATCCAAAATACATACACAGGGTGTTTCCCCTTAATCTACACAGATCAATATCTTCCAAACCAAAGACAATATTTAAAATCTGCGAAAAGAGTTGTGAAGTAACACTTATTTGCAATTATTTATAAGTAATTGCATCCTCTAATACAGGAATATCGTATTTTAGATACGTTTTATAATATACATAACGTTGCTATTTATATAGTTGAGAGTTTTTACGATTTTGAGCCATTTTTTTAGGTTATTAAAAAACTGCGATTTGCTAGAACAATTCTGACGTTATTCATATTCTACTGCTCAAAATACATAGGAATATCATGTCTTCATGTTTTGCACAGAACTTTTTTTTGTGGAGCTGTATTATTAGACATTATTCCTATAGTCGAGTCAATGAAGGTTTTCACTACTTAATTCTCAGCAACAGCTTCGATTTTGATCATTTTTTTTAAATGTGTGTTTCTTAATACTATTCAAAATCAGAAACATCCCAAGTGGCGCAAATACCCTGGGGGTGGATGCCACTTGTGGCGATCAGTTCACTTGCTGGATAAATATAAGTCACACACCAGAAGCTTAAGTAACCAAAGAGGAGAATGAAAAAACAAAATACATAGAATAACAATTTTTATCAAAAAATATAACAACATGTTTATTTAAGAATGTTAATTTAAAAACAACTTATTGGAATATATACATATATATATAAAAATTTTATTATTGAATTTTAACCCTGCTATAAATTGGTGACCCCACAATCTTCATTGCAATTACGGCGTCGGGAAAAACTGAAATTAAGGAGTTAATCGACATTGCCGATCGTATATGGGAGTCGTGTCAGAATTCCATGACTTCCCTTAACTCGAATTCGATTTGTAACTTCAATCCAACAGTTTCTACATCTAGTTTGATCGCAACATTTCAAGACACGTTAAATCAAGTCTTACACAAACAAGAAATTTTTACATCTCAATTACTTGCTATTGAATCTAAAGTTTCTTCAATTTCTTCCACTACTCCTACAGTTTCTGGCACTTATTGCGATAGTTGTAGAAGTCGACTCGACTCAAGAAATCGCAGAGGCTCAAGGCCCCGTTCTAATAGTCAAAGTCGTACTAGCGTTAGATATAATCCTTCTAATGCCAAGGTTTGCTATTACCATCAACTTTATGGTCGTAAAGCATTTAAGTGTCTCGGAGATTGGTGCACGTTCGCCAAAGATGTCAAAACCGACAATCAGAGATGACTAAATGTCAATAATATTTTGACAACTGATGTTAAAATTTCGAATAGTAAACCTCGTCTCTTTATATTTGATAATACTAATAAAATTGAATTCCTCATTGACACGGGCGCTGATTTATCAATTATACCTCGGAATCTATTAACGAATACTAGGAGAAACCCTGATGTTGCACTAACAGCAGCTAATGGTTCAGTTATAGATACCTTCGGGAAGAAATTTTTGAAAATTGATTTAAACTTACGTAGGTTATTTCCTTTCGTTTTTAATATAGCAGATATAAATATCGCCATTATCGGAGCAGACTTTTTAGCTCATTTTGGTTTAGTTGTTGATTTAAAACATAAATGTTTAATCGACAATATGACTAGTTTGTCAACATATTTATTTTCAAACAATGGTCCGTTACATTCTCCTAAGTTATTTAGCGTATCAAATGAATTCACTGCATTACTTTTACAATTTCCTACTTTAATTAGCTCCCCAAATTACAATTTGCCAGTTAAACATTCAGTTGAGCATCACATTGTTACAGAAGGTCATTTACCTTTCTCACGCCCACGTAGGTTGGATAGCGTTAAATTCAAGATAGCACAGGACGAATTCAATAATATGGTAGAATTAGGTATTTGTGCACCTTCTTCTTCTTCCGTTTCCTCACCATTGCATATGGTTGAAAAAAAAGAAAGCTGCGACTGGAGACCTTGTGGGGACTATCGTCGTCTAAATTCAATTACTGTTCCTGACAGATACCCGTTGCCCCACCTCCATGATTTTAACTCGCAGTTGTATAATTGTGTTATTTTTTCAAAAATAGATTTGGTACGTGCTTATCACCAGATACCTGTCGCAAAAAGCGACATTTTTAAAACAGCGATTACTACTCCTTTCGGTTTGTTTCAATTTGGGCGTATGCCTTTCGGCTTACGTAACGCCGGTCAAACTTTCCAACGTTTCATGAACGAAGTCTATTTAGATGACATCCTGATTGCAAGTAAATCTAGTTCGGAAAATTTAGAGCACTTAAAACTTGTTTTTCAGAGGTTAGAATTGTACGGCATAAATATTAAACCGTCAAAATGCATATTAGGTGTCAGTCATTTGACATATTTAGGACACAATATTTCTTCAGCCGGCATTTTACCTTCTTCTGAACGTATTGATGTCATAAATAATTTTCCCTTGCCTACTACAGTCAAACAACTTCAGCGTTTCATAGGTATGGTTAACTTTTATCATCGTTTCATACCTTCTTTCGCTGAAATATTAATTCCTTTACATGCACTTTGTACTAAATTACTGCATGATAAAGTTAAAATAATAAACGATTGGCCTACCGACTGTCTTGACAGTTTTTCCAAAGCCAAAGCTGCTATGGCTGGTGCAACCTTTTTAGCACATCCACGTTGTGATGATAGCTCGTTTTTATCGCTTACTGTTGATTGTTCTAATGTCTCTATGGGGGCAGTTCTTGAACAGCGCGATGACGAAGGTATTCTTGCCCCATTAGCCTTCTTTTCACGAAAGCTTACCTTGGCACAGACCAAATATAGTTCCTTTGACAAGGAACTTCTTTCTTTATTTACAGCGATTAAACATTTCAGATTTTTACTTGAAGGTCGCACATTTATTTGCTTTACTGACCATAAACCTTTGGTCAAAGCATTATTCACTAAAACTGAAAGATCTCCCAGGCAAACTAGACATTTAGAATTCATTGCTCAATTTGCCTGCGAAATCAGACATATCAAAGGGAAAAATAACATTGTTGCAGACACTTTATCACGCGAACATGATACGTCTTTTTTGCAACAATTCATTTCCCCAATCGTTACTCAAAAGTCTAACCTAGTTGATACTAACTTTGACTTAAATTTATTGAGCAAAGCTCAAAAAGATGATTCTGACCTTAAATTTTTATTATCAGATACTTCATCGAACACAAAGAGAACTTTTCATTTAAAGAAAATTAAAATTCCATATTCTGACAAGTTTATTTGTTGTGACGTTTCTCGCCCTAAACTTCGTCCTTATGTTCCTATCGTTTATAGACGAACAATTTTTGATATATTTCATGGTTTATCTCACCCTGGTATCAAAGCGACTAGAACATTAGTTTCTACACATTATTTTTGGCCTAAAATGACTTCAGATTGTAATCTCTGGGCAAAAACTTGTATTAGTTGTCAAACAAGACATACGAGGAGCCCGATTACTGACTTCGATATACCTAAAGGACGATTCGATCACATACATATAGATTTAATAGGACCATTACCTCCTTGTAAAGGTTGTTCTTATATTCTCACTGTGATCGAACGTTTTTCTAGATGGCCCGAGGCTTATCCACTTCAGGATATTACTGCGGAAACTGTAGCGCGTACGTTATTTCAGAATTATGTTTGTCGATTCGGTGTCCCTGTCACAGTGACAACCGACCAAGGCGTTCAATTTGAATCAAAACTGTTCAAAGAATTTTCAAAATTTTTGGGATTTCATAGGATTCGTACGACGTCATATCATCTTTCCTCGAATGGAATGATTGAACGGTTTAATAAATCTCTTAAAACTGCTCTGAGAGCTAGGACTTCTACACCACATTGGGTAGATGAACTTCCTATCATACTATTAGCTCTCAGAACTATCCCTAAAGACGATTTGCAATGTTCTTCCGCAGAACTCGTTTTTGATCAAACATTACGAATACCTGGTGAATTTTTTATTAAATCATATACTTGTCCGGATATTCCTTATTTTATTACTAAATTACGTTCTTCATTTAATAATTTAACGTTCATTCCACCAGTTCACCACGTTAATTACAAATCATTTGTCAGCTCAGACATCTCGAATTGTAGTTTTGTTTTCGTTCGGAAAGAACGTTTTAAAAAATATTTTACTCCGCTGTACGATGGACCTTTTAAAGTGTTGTCCCGTACAGATAAATTGGTTACTTTTGTTAAAGGAACTAAAACCGTCACGGTAAACATTGACAGGATTAAACCAGCATATTTATTATCTGACAAATGTGATGTCACTCCACCTTTGATTAAGAAAGTTCGTTTTGCTATTGACGAATTGAATGACTGACTGATCTTTTTCTTAGCGGGGGAGTAGTGTGGCGATCAGTTCACTTGCTGGATAAATATAAGTCACACACCAGAAGCTTAAGTAACCAAGGAGGAGAATGAAAAAACAAAATACATAGAATAACAATTTTTATCAAAAAATATAACATGTTTATTTAAGAATGTTAATTTAAAATGAAAATTAATTGAGATATCACCGTTGCAAGTTTGCATTTGAGTGCGAGGAACACCTTCCCCGAGCCCTTTAAACCCAAAAACCTCAAAAAACGAAAGGTTCGAGGAAGTTCTACTTTACATGCTTTGTAGCACTTAAAGTTTGATAAGTTTTCGACACGGATCAATTTTTTCAACTGTATCTCTTTAGCAGCTCCGTAAAGTAATATTGTGCAGTACCTACCGGCTGCTAAAATTTGTTCAATAGCATTTTTTACGTATCTTCTTTAGTCTTTGAATTATTGTAAAAAAATGAAAATTTTTAAGAAATTTAAAAAATCATTTCAAAGGATAAGCTAAGAAAATTGACCCCAATATATGACAAAAAATTTAACTATATTTTTTTTTTATATTTCTCATTATTTTGGTAAAATACAGGACACTAACTTAACGCTACAATAAATTAAAAATAAAAATGACTACGTTTTCTTCACGAGAAAAATCGACAAACTGAGGTCAAAATGGCTTTTTTTGGAAAATTGTACCCTTTTTTACTATATCGAGTTTTTTTAGACATGAGCGCATTTTTTTAGCATGGTGATTTTTTTACATGTTGTTCTTTAGACGTCAACAAATATAAAAATACAAAAAGTGCTAAAAAAATGCGCTCATGTCTAAAAAAACTCGATATAGTAAAAAAAAGGGTACAATTTTCCAAAAAAAGCCATTTTGACCTCAGTTTGTTGATTTTTCTCGTGAAGAGAACGTAGTCATTTTTACTTTTAATTTATTGTAGCGTTAAGTTAGTGTCCTGTATTTTACTAAAATAATGAGAAATATAAAAAAATATATAGTTACATTTTTTGTCATATTGGAGTCAATTTTCTTAGCTTAGCTCCTTTGAATCAAACTTCTTTCAAATATGAGCATCCTAAACCGGTCAAATGTCTAGAACATATTGTTAGCACTTAAATAAAGTAAATTGTAAATGCAATTCAATTTAATTCTTGCGGTGAAGCCATTTGTTTCATTGCTGATTTTTTCTCCAAAAAAAGAGAAATATTTTATTTTCATCATAACTCCGTTAGTTTTTATGCTAACGACTTTTACCAAAGTTCTTTTTAAAGGTCTTTTCAAGTACTTTTAAAAATGTTTTAAATATTTTCCTCCAAAAATTTTCCGTTTTTCCGTTATTTAACGTTGAAAGGATCGAATTCAGTTTTCGGAGAACAAAAAGTCACCTTCATCGAGCCATAACTCGGTTCGTATTGCATCTACAGAGATAAAAAAAAAATCAATCGATTTGTTATTTTATAGGCTTCATTTTTGCTCATAATAATTTTCTTTGGTAATACGTAATGTTTTCGAGTTATTAGTAAAAATCGTTCTGAAGCATGCATTTTTTAGATGAAAAAAACAACATTTTCAATCAAGAATAACTCAAACTCATCGAAAAAACTTCATAGTCTCATTCCTCTGTCGATCTCTGCAGTTACTTTGAACATAATAGTTTCCACCCCCGAGAAGGGGTGGCATCCATAAAAGCACACATCGGAACTATATAATTTTTGTTCCTTGAGCCATTCCCTAATTACTGTTTAAATTTCACGTCAATCGGTTTTATCCGAAAGAATTCTGAGCGAAAAACCTTCAAACACTGGACTAAATTAACTTTTTCATGAATATCGGGGAAAAAACCTAAAAAAATAGATTTCTCCTGTGACAGTTATTATTATTGTTTAAACAATATAAATAATTATCAACCCCGACTGTGAGAAACATTTTTAAACTTGAAATGTCAATAAAAACAACTCAATGTTTTATAAATACCGCGAAAAACATTTTTTAAAATATATTTTTTTGTAAATATTGTTATTATCGTTTAAACAATATAAATAATTATTTGCGCCACATGAAATGTTTCTGATTTTGAATAATATTAAAAAACATACATTTTAAAAAGAAAATGATCAAAATCGGGGCTGTTTCTGAGAATTAAGAGGTTTTGACGATTTTTAGGCTTCATTGACTTGACTACTAAGTCAGTATAGTATTTTAGCATTCAGAAAACAATTATGGGACGTAATATTCATATTTCGACCTACTTTATTTTCAAAATTAACGAAAACATGCAACTTATTGTTGTATCTTTTAGAGAATGGTATTATCTATCGTATCCATGAAAAAAAATTAATATGATAAAACCTTCAGTTGAAAATTTTGAAATGGTCGAATTGAACATAGTAGTCCTTTTTTATATATAACAAATCAGATCATCTATACAGATAAATGTGGTGGTTTTAAATCTAGAATAAATGCCCTTTCGAACCATATGTCAAACTTTAAATTTTAATAATTTTTTAAGCGTCGGTTTTATAGGTTCAGGTTAAACTAGAATTTAACTGGAAGTTTCACCTAGAGGTTTAAATTGTAGAATTTAGTCTTTTGTAAAATACCGTTTTATAAGCATTTGTCAAAATCGTCAATGTTAATGTTATAGAACCTCCCAGAATCGACCCATGTCGAAGAATAAATAAAAATAACAATAACACTGGCGATTTTGACAAACGCTTTTGACAAAACACTTTAGATTTGCAGATTTTAATCTACAATTTAAACCTCCAGGTGAAATTTCTAGATAAACTCTAGTTTAATCTGAACCTATAAAACCGGCCCTACACTCAAAGAAAATGATAGGTAAATTCAACCAAAAAGAGGATATGAAATCGCGCCTATCTAGTTTCATAGTTAAATCAATCAGAAAAGAATAGTCATACAACTTTATTTGTTTTCGTAAACAAATAGTAGTTTAATAATCATATCTTCTTGTAGAACAACAAATTAAATAGTACAATGACATTTTTTTATGTTCACTAACCATTTTCAATTTGGTCTACAATTAAATAGTACAACGACTCTGTTTTTTGTTCACCAACTAATTTTTAGGTTGATCTACACTTTATTGTATGATGAAGTTTTTTTTGGTTAGCCAAAATCTCAGTATTGAGACATCAGACCACCTAAACCAAAGATTAGAGATCGTTTATAAGATCCATCCAAATATATCGATGATCCCTGAGAGAATTTGAACATTGCAATCATGTTATTAATTTTCTATAAATTCATAAGAGTATAAGATAATGCATGATTGATTATTGTCAGTGATTTGTATGTGGCGTCATCTGGGAATAATTTCTGTAATAGACTACGTGGTAAGCAAGCAAATTTTATGGTAATTCTTTTAGAACTTCTAGAAGACGACAATAATATTGGTTTGTCTACCAAGTACAATAATACAGCGAACTAATACTGGGTTAGAATTACAATTCGATAATAGTTAAAAATAAAATATACTATTATCTAGTTTAATTTGACAGAATTCAACAAAATAATAGTCAGACGAACAAAATAATAGTCTTATTCATCTATTTTTTAAGTTAATGTTTGTTTTGTTGTACGACAACTTTTTATTAATCAAAATAACAATCACCTCTTGTTTAAAAATACCATCAATATAGTTTGGTTTAACAAAATTAACGATATTGTCAGTTAACCATTTTTTTTTGTTGAATTTACCCATACTATTTCTTTGAGTGTAAGTACGAATTTGTTTATTGAAAACTGAATTAATTTGAACCTTGCCAGTCCTCCCGATTCGACATACAATCAATGTTTAAAAAAATTAACTTTCTGAAAAAATAAAGTTTAGCCTATTGGCTATTAGAAAATGAGTATTTCACATCCAAATTCAGGTTTTCATATTTGGTATTTTTGAGACGATATGTGGCCTTAGTATTTCGTAGATATTTTTCGATTATATTTTTATATTAGATTTTAAACGATCAGATAGATTGACCTGATTTAAGTTCAGTTACATGTTCGAGCCACCTACCTTTACGAGCTCAAGCTCTGTTATTTCCACATCATGGTAACGGTAAAAAAAAATAATTTTTTTGTTCAAATAGGCTTAGAATGTCATGAAATCTCGAGAATTCAAGTTTGAGCAAAGAACAATCTCTGTTTGCCTTGGAACGGTTTATAATACTGACTTGAAGTTTGGTACACGTATGTATTATAACAAAATCTGGAACTAAATTATATTTTGATCTTATTCTATTGAAGGATTGTGGGGTAAAGTAAGGCAAGCAACTAAAGGTCCATAAAATTGAGATTTAGTATATGCATTAGTATAAATTTTTTTGGCATTAGTCACCGCCACTGTCACCGCCACCCCATCATTAAAGGAAGAATTGTGATTTAGTGTGTGTACAAAAACCAAAGTCTTCAATTTTCTGTTACATCAGCCACCACCACCCCCCACTACCGATGTGGCATATCGTTTTATGGGTTTTTGGGGTAGACGATTATAATATTAAAGTTGTATGAAAAGTTATCTCCACATAGTGGAGTGCAAATGTAGTACCAACATTTTTTTTTCATTACAGGAAACTTTGATAGGAAATCTGGATGTGAAAGAAGTGAGTCTTTATGCAGCGGTTTTTATTTAAATATTACTCCAGTCGGTAAGGTAAAAAATACACCAGAAGCTCGCAAAAAATGTTATCTGAGAGTTTCCTTCAGTAACTGTTAGTGGAGGGGGTATACATCATAAAACCACAAAAATCCGTTCTGCCGCAACCCCCCCCCCAAAAAAAAAATACCCACTGTGAAAAAAGCCTTAGATAGATAGATAAGATTTATTTGTTCCAACATACCACCTTATTAGGGTATAGAACGTGTCAACATTTAGTAATTTACAAAATATATAATATTGCAGTCATAAAGAGTAAAAATTAGAATTAACATATAACACAGTACACAGTAATAAAAAACTTATAGCGATGCTAAAGAACTAGAACACTACTACATAAACACATTAAAGTACGTATTAAAAATAATATGCACTACAGTATACATAAACATATATATACATAAAATATATACTCACATATACAAAATATCACAATGATCATTGAAGAATCCTTCAATAGTATGGAATTCTTTATTTATGAGATGTGTTTTAATTGTTTTTTTTTAGTTGGTTTAGATTTCTTACTAATAAGTTAATTTTCTTCCAGATTCTCATAATATTATTTTGAACATTTCTATTTATAAAAGTATATTTGGTTTGCTCAGGTACAGGGTTTTTTTTATTTCTTGTGTCATAACTGTGGCTAGTCTCATTGTTGTTAAAAAGATTTCTATTTTGATAAATAAAAAGAACTGCTTCATAAATGTACATACTAACTACAGTTAAAACGTTATTTTCCCTAAATATACTTTTACAACTTTCTGTTTGTTTCATATTAAAAATGTTTCCCCAAAAGATAATTCCGTACTTCATTTTCGAATGTACATAAGCATGATAAGCAGTCAGTGCTGCATTCAGTCCGACACTTTTATTTATTGTTTTTAAAGCATAACAGTATCGCCCTATATTTTCGGACAACTTTTCAATATGAACTTTCCAATCTAGCCTCTGATCTACATGTACACCAAGAAATAGCACGCTATCTGTCGACTTAAGGTTTGTATTATTTATATTGATTGTTAAGGGGTCATTTAATCGAGTATTAAAATTAATTATCTGTGTTTTGTTGACGTTAAGGACCAGATTATTTTACTGATAACTCGTTAACCGTTGAAGATATAAAAAAATGTTTATCATAAAAAAGAAAGCTTGACTAATTTCCTAGAAAAAAGTCCTATTATAATTTTGTAGTATATGCCATGGTTTTCGAGAAAATCGATATTGAAAAAATTCCAAAATTTGTATTTTTAATGCGCGCGAATTTTTGTTTATTTGAAATTTATTGCGCGCGGCCTATAGAAAAAATGAATTGCTCGAAAACCATACAAGCTAGGAAGAAAACTCAAAATGGGTTTTAAAGGGAATATAAAATACTCTCTTCTGTTGCTATTTTTGATGGCTATTGATATTTATTAGTATATAAAAATAACAATGTAATATAGTTATCTCTTAATTTTTTGCGTCTCTAACTATTCACAGGCCCATAAAAAATAACTGACTTTAATATAAGTTATAAATGTCTTTTAGTTCAAGGTAGTACTTCAATGCAGAAAAAGTTAGGAATGAAAATATTCACACTTACAAATTTACCAGCAGGTTGAAGTTAGCCAAATTTTTGCCAATTTTTTATTTTGATTTTGCCAATATAACCATTTTCATATAGATAATCCAAAGTTTGACCGTTTTTCCTCTCTTTTCAATTTCCTCCATTTTATTGAATAATTTTTTGAACTAAATTTTTAAGATGTTTGGGTTTTTTTTAATTTTTAGGTTGCGGCACCTCCCCCAGAATGGATTTTTGTGGTGTATAACCTCTCCACTAACAGTTACTGAAGGAAAATCTCAGATAACATTTTTTTTTATAGAAATTTTTATAATTATTGGACTATATGTCTAACACAAATTTACTTAAATTTATATTCCATGTGTTCAATCGTTGTTTGATTTTGACATATTTTGTACTCATTAAGAAAATTGAACAATCTGTGTTGTATTTACATTAAAACTATTATTAATTTTATGCAGACATATTTTATGTTATATTACCAAGTTCTAAATATGCAGTTGCATAAAATTCGGTAATAATGTATTTCCTACCCTATAATTGGACTTCTTTTCTATTTGGGTAGTTGCATCTGAAATAAATAAATAAATGTGACAGCTCTCTCTTCTGAGGGTTGCCTCTGAAGACACGTTGGTGTCTGTCTCATTTTTCCGATGGCTACTAAACCGTGGAATGTAACGAGCTACTGAAATTTCCCAGTATATAAGGTAAAAGATTTTTTTTGTTGTTTTCTTAATCTCGTTTTATATGGCTTCTATACCTTTCAATGATTCTGTTAAATATAAAGTTGAATTTACAATCTAAAACTATTCTAGTTATACTCGAATCAATAAATTTAACAGTTTTCCTCAAACGACATATTTTAGTGCAAATTACACATCGCTCTATATACTTTGATTTACACAAAACATGCATAGTTTATAAAATATTTTATGCAAAACTAATGGTACATACTATATTATTATTTATGCATCAGCAGTTTTATCATCCTGGGTTGAGGATGATAAAACTGCTGATGCATAAATAATATATAGTACCATTATATTTAAATAAAATATTTTATAAACTATACATGTTTTGTGTAGATCAGAGTATATAGACAATAATGTGGGTTGTTTAGCAAAGTATTTTTGTAAATATAACATACTCGGTGTCCCAGAGAGTATAGGGCGATGCTTCGGGAGGGTATAACTTGAGTCAAGGTAAAGCTAAAATTATCTGTAATTTCTTACTTACCTTCCTTACCGAAGAGATAAGAAGTGTTTCAATCGCGAAGAGGCCAGTTTCCAAGATCCTTTCGGATTTTCATGGTTCAGACAATACAATTTTCGAAAATTATTTCTTTCTATTCCATCAATCTGCCTGTCAGTCCGCACAACAAATGAGCTAGAACAAGCAGCAGGCAATATTGGACTAAACATCAATTTTCAAAAAACAAAAGGCAATGTTGAAAATAGCTGATTGTTGGCCCCCATCGCGGTACGCATAAGACTCAGAGAAAATGGTTGGAATAATAGCTTATACTGAATGTGAAAATTATATTTATTTTATGATAACTATTAGCTATTGATTCAACAGAATACAAAAAGGGTAAAATCCATCTCTATTCACACTCGATACACAACACATTATATTAAACAAATAGGTACCAAGGTGATTAAAAAAACTCGGAATATAAGAAGGATCGCCTCCTCGTGATGCATTCTGGAAAACACAGTAAGTAGCCAAATGATCCTCCTTTGCAAGTATCCCTTTGCATATTTACTGTACTTTTCTCCAACAAATGAAGTTCTATAGCTTATCCAGAAATACCTTTACATGGAATAATATAACAGAGAATAACCTAAAATCATTTTCAATCCCTTACAGTGATTAGCCATCATTAATATCTATCTATTAAATGCAGACATAAGAATCAATAGAAACCTTTCATTTTATTTTAATTTTCTATGTAAATATTGTACTAGATGCTGTTCTAACATCTCTAAATAACGGCAGTTTTTCTTTATATGGATCCTATTAAGTAATCGGTATAAGTGTTGACACGGCCGACTCTAGTAACTAGAGTCGGCCGTGTTGATTTAATATTTTATTATGATTCTGTATATTTCATAAAATGAAAATTGTTTTTTTTTTCTAATATTACATTATTAAAGTGCCTGTCATCCCTAAACTGGAGTAGATTTTGATTCATTTTAGTCACCTTTTTCCTATTTTTTAGTATTTGAAGTGGTGAATACGATTCTACGGATACTCGCTATTTGTTCTTTATTAAAAAACTATGATGACTAAAACCTACACATCTATTGTAATATTACATGCTGTAAATATTTTTCATATTCATATAGAGACAGTTTTTTAATAATAATTATTATTTAAAATAATAATAATAATAATAATAATAATAATTTAATAATTTTTTCTTTATTCTCAATTAATTGTATAAAGGAGAAAACAATATAAGTGATTGTAGAGAGGGTCAGGTTAAGAACAAACAACACATGCACAATGTTATATAATATACATACAAATACCACATACACAACGATTATTGTATATAACGTCATTGGACAACATATATGTGTATAATACACATAAAACAAAACAAATACAGTTAAAGGCAACTTAAGTTTAACATTAATTAAAGAAAAATTCTTCAAGAGAGTAACAGTTTTTATCAATAAGTAAGGTTTTTAGCCTTTTTTAAAATAGTAATGTTTTGAGAGTTTTTTATCTCAGTTGGCAAAGCATTGAATATTTTGCACCTATTAAAATAAATACTTTTTTGATACCGTGCTGTCTAATGTTGATTAGGTATAAGATTATTTTTAAATATTGTGGAGTAACTGTGGTCAGTCAGATATTTTTGAAATGTTTGCAAATTTTTATAAACAAAGCAGTCCAGTTCATAAATATATGTACCAATTAGTGTTAAAATTTTTAAATCTTTGAATGCTTTTCTGCAGGATTCTCTTTTTGACACCTTAGTTAATATTCGCAGTGCATATTTTTGTAGGGTAAAGACACGTTGAGAGTAACCACTTATTCCCCAATTAATGATACCATATCACATCTGAGAGTGAAAGTTTGCATAATAAAGACTAATTACAACATTTTGACTACAGTGGTTTACTAGTGATCGCAACGCATAGTAACAAGTGCGTAGTTTATTACACAATTCATCAATGTGAATATCCCATTTTAAGCCAGAGTCAAAAGTGACTCCTAAAATTTTACCTGAGTTATGCATGTTAAACAGGTTAGAATTTTGGGTATTTAAATTAGCTTGCGAAATTTGTTGCTTGAAAAGTATCGAGTTGGTTTTTTGCTTATTTAAATTGATTAGGTTTTTTCAGACCAGAGAATGCATTTTTTGTATATATTTTCTGCCGAATTTATTGCCTCCGTGCTGTTGCTTTCCGTGATTAGAAAATTTGTATCGTCAGAATAACATACTATTTGTAAATTCTCAATTGGCTTTAAAAAATAAACTAGATCATTAGCAAAAATAATGTATAATAAAGGGCTCAGGATGGAGCCTTGTGGGACACCTTGTTTTACCTTCCTGGGTTCACTTTTGACATCATTGATTCGAACAACCTGATCTCGATTGCTTAGGTACGATTTTATAAATTTTAATGGAGGCCCTCTAATTCCATACTTGCATAATTTTTCTAAAAGCAGTTGATGATCTACGCAATCGAAAGCCCGGGAAAAATCAATGAATAGACCAAGTGGGCACATTTTTTTGTCAAGTCCATTTACGATTTCTATACGAAGACTACTTAAGGCCGTATCCACAGCTCTATTTTTTACAAAACCATGTTGTTCCGGTGAGATTACGTTATTCCGTATGCAAAAGGTTGCTAGTTGACCATTTACCGCTGACTCGTATATCTTGGAGAAGCTTGATAGTAATGTAATAGCTCGATAATTTTCATACAAGTTGTCGTCACCTTTCTTAGATAAAGGACTAACCACAGAGAGTTTCAGTTTTTCAGGAAATACTCCTTGTTCAAGTGATAAGTTTATTAGATACGATAAGGGTTGACAGATAAGATATTTACAATTTTTTAATAAATTATTTGATACATTATCGTAGCCACTAGAATTAGATGGTTTGAGATTGTTTATTATGGCTACTACATCCTGTTCGCTTGTAATAAGGATACTCACTTCAAGACAAAGTGGATGTCTGTCCCTTTTACTAGTAGAATACCGTGGCACTTTTTTTAGTATTCGAGACTCTGAATAGAACTGCACCCCCGAATAGGGTAGTTTGGTGGTCTCCTTTGTGGTTAACTAAAGAACTTTTTTGTAATAATACTTGATGCGAGTATTATCCCCTTGTAGGGGTTATTTTTGAAAATTGGGATGCTGAAGTCAGGATCAGTTGAAAGTCTGGCTCAACTAATATTAAAAAATCATTTTGTACATTTTTAATCTCCTTGGTACCTATTTTTTTAATATTGGGTGCTGTGTATGGCCTTCCACCCCCCGAGTAGGGTGTGAATGGTGGTAGTTTTATCCTTTTGTTATCTTTATTGAATCGATACCTAGCAGTTGTCATAAAATAAATATAATTTTCACGTTCAATAGAAGTTATCATTCAAAGCAATTTTAGTTTTATGTTTTTGGGGGTGAAATAGAATTTTCCCCAGCCTTTTGATACCACGAAAATTTATTTTTATTAGTTTTGAGCCTTTTCCAACCATTCTCTCTCTTAAACATTTCTAATAGAAAGTACTCTATTTATTACCGATATAACGACCAGTTTTCGGGAAAAATTGACAGACAGATGACTACAGATGCTTTCAGAATATAAGTCTGGACATTCATTATGCTGGCCAAGCCATCGTACCAACAATTCAATTGTTCAAGAATTCATGGCAATTGAAGGTAAGCAGCCGAGGAGGACGAGTTCCAGAATGCTACGATGGTTTCCTCAAAGAACTAATGTGGAGGAACTTTGGTGAGGTTGTACTCCTTAAATACACTCACGTTAAATGACATGACATGATGCTATTAGCAAAGAGAGACCAGTTTCAATAATATCATGAAATGGTTCATTTTAGTTGCAAAACACACTAAATAACATTGGCTTGTTTTCAATGTTCGCCAATATTCTAGGAAATAGCGTGCAAATTCGACAATGAAAGGTTATCGTCTGCCAGTCGGTAATCAAAGAGACCATATAAGAACCAAATATTTTTCCTCTGGAAATTTTTGGTATGGTGGGGATTGGGGAGGGGGGGGGAGTCTTTTTTTAATCGAATGATTATCGATATCTGTCCGCATAGGTAGTTGGTATATGTACTTCACATACCTCAATTACGCTAACAGACGAATAAAACTAAAGTATAATTAAAAACAGTTCCTGTATTTATAACAAAATATTGTCATGGTTGAACGCACTCGCTTCTGCCATCCATGCCTCGGTTCAACGAATCGTAACCTAATCATCAATAAGGCTATTTGGAATAGCTCCTTTCTCATTATTCATACCATTTTTACATACTGCAATTTCTAAGCTTTCGAAAGCATCCAGTTATTAGTCATATTTCTAATTAACCTCAAGTTATTGATATCTATTCTATGATTATTATTAATGTTGGGCAGCACCAGATTTTTCAATTTTCCCAATTTTGAGGTGTTCCTTAAATCTTGTTAAGATTGGACTTTTCGTTTGCCCAACATACTTCAAACTACAATCCTTACAACTAATTTCGTAAATCTCGATTGGTTGGTTGGATTAGTTTCCATTTCTTCCTACTCTTTGCCATGGCTCTCCAATTTCTGACTCTCAGCGATCTTACGTTATCTTCTACTTGGTCTCTGAATATATGACGAAGTACCTTGTTCAAAGCAGCTCTTCATCGCTTTTTGTCATCGTCCATGTTTAATAATATTCAAGTGTTTTGGTGTTTGTGGAAATTACTTCAGAGTTATAATATTATAATAATGTTTATCATCTAAAAGTATTATATCTCTTCATGTCGAAATAATATGTTGGATACAATACACTATTTACTTACCTCCGTTTAACTACATGATTGCATATTCCATTTGGTTATAAGTAATATTTTTATATGAATAACTTTGTAGTTAAAGTCCTTCAATAACTTTCGTGAACACTATTTCCAGTTTATTAACACTAAAAGGAGTTAATCCTCGGCTATCAAAAGTTTATTATCCAAATACATCAATATACGACGTGTTATCCACAGTTAAATTTATATCTGAATTATATTATCTCACTTCACACAACTCTGCTTTATTTTTGAGTGTTATTGAGTCATGATAATCTAACATGATATATAGCCTCTCAGGGACCATGCTTTTAGTTTATGTTCTCTAGCACAAAATAAAATGACTGATAAGACTAGCATACAACTTTCACCATTAATATCAAATTAGTTTAATTTCTCCCTGGAAACAGAACATATTTGTTACAGATTGTAACCCTAACAGATCGATTGTTTCAGTGTCCCTAAATAACAGACACCATAAAATGTTTCTTATCTATATCTTTTATTATCATATAAAAAAATTCAAAAATCTTTTGCACATTCATGTCTTATGCCTTCACGTTTTATCATCTCTAAAACGAGGAGAGGTGTGTTGTAATTGAACATGGGTGATTGTATACTACCCTATCCTATCAAATTTCCTATCAAATAGGCTTTTTTGCTGAAGTAGGTCAATTAGTTTGACATTGAGTTCCCCAAAATTCACGATTCCAAGAAACCCTTTGTGGAATTTTCATTGAGACATTTTCAGTATTTTGGCGCTGAACAACAATTTTCCAAAAAAAGAAGCTTCGCAGAGCTGTCCTTTTTAACAGTTCTTTTAACGTGTGGCCACTTTTTATATTTTCGTCCACGTTTCCAGAAAAGACATACTTAATTAAAAGTCGGGAAATGCTTTTAACACATTTGTTGACATGAATTGAGGTTTTAGAATGTGTTTTATGGAATTAAAATTTGCCTTTTTTTGCCTTTCTTCTTTGTAATAGTTTTATTAAAATATTTGTCATAGATGTTTTAAGAGATTAGTTTTGCAATGGCCTTTAATAAGTATTAATATCTAGTTTAAAAAATAACTTAAAATGTATTTACTGCATACTTGTTAAATCATAAAAACGTAGGTACTCTTCGCCAATTTACTAAGCTTTTATATAATTGTTACACATTTTATAGGATACTCTTCGCAGTTTTCTTGTAAATAATGTTAGTTTTTGGACATCTTAAATTTTGTGATACCAACTTTGCTGTGAAAAAAATATATGAAAAAAAAAGCATCTAACCTGTCTGACATTCGAATACCGGACCTTTGCACTGCAAAGCAAGCAAGCAAGCAAGAAATATTTATTTAAAATTTGAATTTTACAGAATGCGCGAAACCTGGCCCGAAGCCAACCAGACAAACACGGCGCGTAGCGGTTTGGCTAAACGATAATTAATAAAACAATGTTAAAACTCCTATCCGCCTGTGGCGGATTTAAAAATTAACAATAAAATTTAAAGAATGCTGTCCACAAGGACCTAAAACTAATTCATATAAAACTTAGACTCTAATCACTGCATTGGTTGTAGCACTGAATACATTGAATTGAATAAATTTGGGTTATTGACTCGGGTGAAAAGCTAAACGAAAAAACCCGTACGAGAACTGCCGACCTGGTGCTCTCCCTGACGCCAGGAAAATGTGGTGGGAAAAGATAGGGTTTAAAATGTTTGAATTTTTTAAAAAGGTTGACGGCCAAAATGGAATTTTTGATAAAAAAAGAGGACGAATAGAATAAAAAGAGAACAACAATAGAACATAAAGAAAGAGAACAGAAATGATTGGAAAGATAAAGTTGATAAAAGAACAAAGGTGGGGAAATGGTAGATTGTGGTATAGGAAAGTATGGCCAGGGAAGAGGTTGCCGGAAGATGGGCAACGCCTGGTATGGTAGAGGGTGTTTGATCTGGAATGGGGCATTATGCATTCTGATTTGGGTTATACTGCTGGTTAGCGGACTATCGCCCAGTTTGAAGGTATAGAATTTTTTGGAGATTTCTTGGACGTAATCCGCTAGTGAGGTTATGTCGTGACATCGTGCGTATACATTTCTGAGGGAGGTGGTTCTGCCGGAATCAGAAATGAGGCGCATAAATTTGTGTTCGAGAACTCGAAGTTTTCGCATTGTCGTGGCCGGAATGCTGCACCATACCGGCGCCGCGTATGTGATGATCGGCCTGATCACCATCGTGTACAACAGTTTCCTATTTGTCCTGTTAAGTCCGCTACATCTGACCAGGAGCGAGTACAGACTCCTGGACATGGAGTAGACCTTGCGTATTGTTTCGTTAATATGTATGTTAAACGTCGGACTTCTCGGCGTTGATCCGAATCTTCCACTTGTCGTAATACGCCGTGGTATGGGCCATGTGCGCTTTCAGCAGCATATTAGCCGCTTGAGCGTTGTGTGAATGCGCGTATCCTCGGCGTACTTGGCAAGGTTGGTATTTGGAAACTCCGGGAAGTCAGAGACGTATAAGTTGTATAACTTTGGTGACAGGCACGACCCCTGGAGGATGCCCACGCGAATGTCCCACCGTGTTGCAAGGCGAAACTTTAGCCACTGGATCATCAGACACTGCTATAAACCTTGAATGTCTGTAATATACAGTCTGTCCCACTTTTCACGTAACACCTACGCAGCTCAGTTATTGGTCATCCAATTTCAACCAAGTTTGGATCTTTATCAAAGATCTTTAATATTTCTTTTTTGAATAAGACAAAACTTATTTCAGTCAGTGGCGTGCATTTTTATTAAGAAAAAAAAGGGTCGATTTTTTGAGAAATCATATTAGGCATATTTTTGTTGAAGAACTAATGCAATATTATTGATCAGCATACTGTAGAACCACTATATCCAGAATTTAACAACATTTTGATTTTTGGTCTTCGAATTACGATCCACTTCAGAATTCATTCACAAACACAATGATATGAAATTTTTTTCTCTACGAGCGATATTTCCGGTTTTAGAAATGTGCTGATCAAATACAATATACCCTTCGTTTTTGCGAAGAGTATAATAATCCTAGCAGCAAATTGGCCTTATAATTAAGTTTTACAGAACGCTTTAAAACATATCTTATGAGAGTAAATATACTTGAAGAATAAAAGATCTTAATCACAACATCAATAAAGCAAAAGGCTATTTTCTTACCCTGATAAAACTTTCTTAAATCCTCCTTAAGACCAAACGACCTTTAAATTGTTTATTGGACAGTGTTTAGCTAAGTATACGCAAAGAACTTAATTGGACCACCATGGTTCCAAGAAGGCGGCTCGGACGCAACAGATTTAGTTCAAAACTTTTATATTTCGATACTAATGAACATCTTCGCCAAGCTTCAACATTTTATCCATTATTATACTCTTCGCAAAAACGAAAAGTATATTGCATTTGATCGGCACATTTCTAAATCAGTAAATATCGCTCGTAGAGAACAAATTTTCATATCATTATGTTAGTGAACGAATTCTGAACAACTTTCAAAATGTCCGTCTGTCCGTCCGTCACGTTTCTTCTAAGCACGATAACTTAAGAAAGAAAGGTCCGATTGTATTGAAGTTTGGAAAGTAAATTAGCGTTAGCTAGAGGAAGAACCCTATTGTTTTTGAAAAAAATTAATCTGTAAATAAAAAAGTTATTAATCATTTAATTTAAAAAATATATATATTTTCTTAATTTTTATCACGTGTACTTAAATAGAAATCTTGCGAAATTTTATTCTCTATACTTTTTTTTTGTTTATACATTTTACTAATATATATATTTCATAATAATTCTATCTAATTCGTTGAAATATAAAACTCGAATGATATATATATACTACAGATATTCAATTTTTGTAGTGATGTGTGATGATGTGTGATGGTCCGGCGAGGCACATAATATATTGTACTTAAACTTTAAATAAAATATTATTTTTGTTGTTGTTGTCTGGCAATCCAAAGGTCTTGTGTTTGAATCCTTGATGTTTTTTTTTCATTTTTTTTTCACAACAAAGCTGGTATCACAAAATTTAGAATGTCCAAAAACTAAGATTATTTACCAGAAAACTGCGAAGATTATCCTATATAATGTGTATTAATGATATAAAAAGCTCAGTAAATGCATCCACTAGTTTCCCTCTATTTTTTCCTATTTGGCTGGAGTATTAATCACTCGGTTAATTGAACTTTATAGCTAGGGAGCTGGTGGCAATACTGGTATATGATTTCATTGTAACTAACAATAATATGGAATGAAGGTATTGATATAACAGATCGATTAGAGCAGCTACCGCTGATTTTTGAAATAAATGAATTTCAAATTTGCAAAAAAAACGCTCCTATAATAATTTATTGTTTTAGCCATTTTTATATAATTGTTCATTCATAAAAAAACCGCTGCCTAAGGAATCACTACTTTCACATCCAGATTTTCTATCCAAGTCACTCACAACGAAAAAATTTTATATGTGGAAATAATTGTTTATGGAACTTTAATAATATAGTATTTGAAATCCTCTACATAAAACGATACCCCACATCGGTAGTGAGGTGGGGGTGGTGATAGGGGGGTAGTAGTGGGGGTGGATGATGTAAAAAATATTTTGATGTTTCTGGTTCTTGGACACATACTAAATCACATTTTTTTTCACCTCCTTTAATAATGGGATGGGGGTGGCTAATGCCAAAAATTTTTTTGAAACCTTAGCTTCTCTTGTATATACTAAATATTGGTATTTAGCAGAAGAGTTCATAAAATTGGTTTTATGAACTCTTCTGCTTGATTTACGTATTTACCCCAAATTTAATCCAATTACCCCACAACCCTTCGACGGAACAATATAGAAATACAATCTAGTTCCAGATCTCGTTAAAGTACATATGTGTACCAAATTTCAAGTCAATATCTTAAACGGTTCCAGAGTAAACGTGCGCACAAAAAAGTTACAGATAGACCGAGAGACCGACAGACAGACATAATTTTTCTTTCGCTCAAACTTAAAATCTCGACGTTTCATGACATTCTAAGCCTATTTGAACAATAAAAATTTTAAAAAAATTTTTTGTCGTTACTACACTTCCACTGGATATGGAAGTAATATAAATTAAAAAATTGTTCGTTCAAGTACAGTCCCTGATTTTTTAAAAAACTAATTGTTAACTTGCAAAAAGGGCGCTATTAATTCTTTTCGTTGTACTTCGCATTGATTTTAATTTGTTAGTTATTATATCCATAAGTAGAGAAAAACATTGGCTGACGTGTACGTTGCCCATTTTCAGAAATATTACTTCAAAAAACTATTTTTGATTTTACAGTTTCTTGAATGTAAGTTTCATTACTGATTGCGTGCGTGCTTTTTCAAATATTTAAAAAAATTTCCAAAAAAAAGGTGTAAGGAAAAGAAGTGAGTTGATCTACTTCAATTTTAAATAAAATCTGTATTTTATTACCAATACTTCGATAAAAAAAATCGTTTATATACAGGGTGTTTTAATCGTATAATGTACGCAAAAATATTTGTTTATTAAAATGCACAAAAATAACAGAGAAAATAAATACTGAAAATTGCAAACAACATCCTGTATAGTTTCCAACATTACTCCCATTATTAAGGCACTTAGGTCATATTAAATAAAAAAATTCCAATTTAATCGAAAGTAATAATATAGAGTAAAAAAAATTAGAGAAAATAAATATAATGAATTAACCCATGAGAATATAATAATATATTAAAACTATAAATTAATTTTTGTTATTTTAATAAGCAATATGATTATGTATATTAGCATTAGAATATTTCTTGGGTCTACGTAGATAGCTAGAAAAGCTTTATAAAAATAATTATTAAGAAACATCAGCCAAGAAAAAAACAGAATAGCAAATTTCAGCCACTATTTTTATTTGTTTTTTTATAAATAAACAAAGCTTCCTGCAAAGTGATTGATACGGTAAAATAATATAGAAGCGTTTTTTTTTAACCCATTTTTGAAAATTCACCCCCTTTAAAAATAGCAGTATACAGGTGACTGAAATTTGTTTTATTGTTTCTTATCACTTTGCGAAACTTTTGAATTAACGTACACCAACAATAAGTTCACTTAATTTTTAGTATATCAAAAATTAATAATAAAAAAAAATTGCAAAAAAACCGCAGACATATAGATTTCAGCCGACTGCATTTATAGATAGATAGATTGGGAGGGAGAGATATTTATTGTCCCATTATTTAAATATATTTTTGGACATATGGTAAGTCAAGATAATTTAAAAAATATTAAAATATATCCAAAAACATAAACACGTATATAATATAAACACTAAACAGACACACACACAAATAGATTTATATACAAACAGATACGCATATAAATAAAAATAATAAAAACGAGTACAAATAATTTATGAGGTAATTATACAGTGAAAAAGTATGTTTATAATACATATTTATATTTTTAAAGATAGAAACTCTTGTATAGAATAAAATGCCTTATCCAGAAAATATGATTTTGTTTGCTTTTTAAAACTAGTGAAACTTTTTAAATCTTTTAACTTTTGAGGCAAGACATCAAATATTTTTGTAAAGCTGTAGGCAGGGGATTTTTTATAAGCACTTGTCTTACGAGTAGGTATCATTAAGTTACTACAATGTCTTGTTCTGTAACTGTGGCATTTTTCCAACTTCTTCGAAATTCTGTTTATTTTTAAAAACATATAGCACACATTTACACATAAATATAGAAGGTACCGTTAATATATTTCCCTTTTTGAAATATTCCTTGCAACTGGTCGTAGGCTGTAGGTTAAAAATTAACCAGATCAATCTTTGTTGGGATATCAGTATTCTGCTTATGCCATAATATATACTGCACAGGGTTGAAAAAAAAAACAGTTTTTTTTGTTTTAAACAGTTTTTTTGTTTAAAACAGATTTTTTTAAGTTATAAATAGTATGTTTAAAACATGTTTAAAACGGGTTTAAAACGTTTAAAACTATATTCAACTAAAATTAAATGGTGCCAGGCACACTATGTCTGCTACTACTAGTTGATGCCAGATGGCGCTCTTAAACGGATTTTACAGCACTCTGCAAATAAAATGCTCAGTTTAGTGCACGTAACCACTATATCGGAATTATTTATTGTAATGGATCATCATCGGCACTTTTCCTGCTTTTCCACAAACTCCAAAATAATACATTTATTTAAAACATCGCACTGTATTTTAAACTGTGTTTTAAACAATTGTTTAAAACATCGCATTGTGTATTAAATATGTTTTAAACATTTGTTTAAAACTCAGTGCGATGTTTTAAACATGTTTTAAACACTTTGTTTAAATCATTTTGTTTTAAACATGCCAACCCTGATACTGCAACGATACTGAGTTGGTTTAGCACTTCCCAAGCAAGAGGTGCGTTTACCTAGCTTCTGCCAGCTCACCGAGGGTCAATGGGTTTTTATTTTTTGTTGTTGTTGTACAATGCAGTTATTTCTAAGTTGTATTAATCCTTAAGGGCGCCAGAGTATTTTGCAATAAAGACTTGCTATATCAAAAATACAAATAAAAGAAATAGTCTATTCTCGAATATTTTGGTGAGTAAGAATAACAACACAGAATAAATAAAATTTAAACAATATATTACAAAACAATTTTTTAAGGATATTTACAATGTCTTTAAAAAAGATGAATAAAACTTAACTATAAGATAAAATACATGTAATGAAAATTGATAATTGAAGGTAAATTTGAAGTGTGAAATGATAATAAAATTTTTTTAAGTTAAATAAATGTCTTAAAAAATAACAAATTTGACTAGTTTTTTACATTATTGCTTCTGACCAAAACGTTTGCAATGACAGTACAAATTTTCAAATTCTTATGTAACTGAGTGGCTGCAGCAGGACTATGGGGCTGGAAGCTGCCGAAATTTCGGTATATGAGGGACGTACAGTTGAGCTAGGATCCCAAAATGAATCTCCTTCTAGCTTGGGGTATAAGCTCTGCCCACTCTCAACGAGGACGCTTTCCAAAACCACCAAATTCCTTACATAAGACGGAGGGATGTAGATTTGTACTGGGTCACTCCTCTTCACTTGGTCCAGTTATTTTTACATAATAATGGGAAAATAAATTGTTAAAACCAGTCATGGAAATGGAAAAAAAATTAAATTAAGTTGTGAGGCAACTTTCAATGTTGAATACTCGATAACAAACTATCTAAAATTATTTACTTAAATCCTAAAATTTTACTAATTTAACCTGACGAGAAATTGTAAGAAAAACTAAACTTCAAGATAGCAAAGTATTATGAAAAAATTGTATTTCATGACCAAAAATTTTTTTATAAAATTCTCTGCAAAATTTAATTTAACTTAAAACCAGGGTTCCAGAATTCACTACAAATTTGAAGGATACTCCCCTTAATACGAGTTGAGTGGTATTCAAGTCGCAAATATATATTTTTAAATATGACAAATATCATAAAAATGAAAATGAAACCACTCACCTCGTGCCTATATGGCAAAGACGGCAGGCCGAATCCTTACACAGGTTCTAGAAGAGGTTTTCGTTACCAAAACAGGTACCATCAAAAGGCTGGATTCCTTGCTGTTTTCGGTACCTATAAAAATAAAACACAGGACAGAAATTGTTAGCTAGCAAGAAGAAGGAATTAAAGTTACGCGACCTGTTTTTAACCTGCCCCACCGCGATGTTTTGCATACCTCCGCCAGGGCGATCCAGTCTCGAGCGAGTTGTTTTACTCAATTTAAATTAGAATAAGTATCGTCTACACGGATATTTAGCTGAAACGGTAAGCGGGGTTTGGACTAGAAGATATATCACATTACGATTTCGGGAGTTGGTGTTCTAATAAACTTCACTAATTGTTTGAAGTCGCACAATTTTATTAACAAAAATGCACAATATCAATGAGATAAATATAATAAATGGTACTGTAACGGTGTTTTGGCAGAAATTCCGTTACAATACTTAACAATCATATTGTTGAGGCTGGATTTCATTTGTAATATCGCATAAAAGGCCGAATTTACTTTGCCACAAACAAAGTCACTATGGTTATCCCACCTTAATCGACAGTCTAGATGTGTATCCAAAAATTGTGTAGCCACAGACAACATCATTTTGTTTTCTGTCTCTAAATTCCGAGGTAGAGGTTTTTGAAGATGAAAATTTAAATATACTGTCTTGCTTTCATTCAGAATTAATTTATTACGTTGTGTCCATGCATTCAATTCATCACATACGTGATTTACCCTTAAAGCAAGTTCTTCTGGTATCAATGTCATATTGACAAACAACGTTTAAAACAAGTGGCAGACACAATAAAATTATATAGGAGTGTTTTTTTTTATTGCATTTCTAATTAATTGTTAATTAGAAACTCAGCAACGCCGTAAATAGTTTTTCCGGCTTTTTATTATGACGTCTTTACACTTTTCAATTTCAGTCACACAAAAAGATCATACAAAAATTTATGCCACCTGCTCCCTAACTATTATTACCTAGCATTGATATTGAAAAACGGTGTAAAAAAAATAAACAAATAACGCAAGCAAATGTATTTTTAACTGACTTTAATGTCAATATAATAACCCCAGTAAATAAAGACAAATTTGAGGCCAAAATAGAAAAAAAATTACGAAAAAGCTGATTTTTTGTGGAGACCTTCATTTAGATGCCCTTAGTACATCCTGAGAAGTTGAGCCATTTTTTTGGTGGGGGGGGGGGGTTAAAGGGGCGATTTTCAGTTTTTTGCCATTATCTCAAAAAGTATCACTGTTTCGACAAAAATAGTCATGAGCAAAAATATTTCTTATAAAATTCTACATAAAAAAGGTCTTGTTTTCGTAGGATCAATCGTTTCAAAGATATACAAGTACGTACGTACAGTACGTATATAAAATGTTGTGTGTCTAATTGTGAGGACAAGTGTCACAAAGACATCCATTCCCAAATCCAAGAAAGACATTAATAGATTTAAAAAATGGTTAGAAGTCATCAAGCAGTAGAAAAACAGTAATAAACAAATAGTAGAAACAGCAAATAAACGAATAGCAAATGCGGTTTCAGACAAATTAGTTCTAGTTTCTACTGTTGTTTTGCTTTATAAATATTTTATTTGTCTTCGTAGATAATCCCCAAACATTAATATTATATATTAAAAGGGGGTGAAATTTATAGAAGATATACTTTTTGCAACTAAATTTCATTATCATTTAAACATTGCGCGATAATAAAAAAAGCAATAAAAGAAATGTAAAAACTGTATTTGTTCTTAATATAAAGAGAAACAAACTAGAAAACTTCTTTTTTAAATTTATTTGTCTCTTAACGGATGGACTTCATTAAGGTTACAAAAGAAATATGGATACAAATGTAGGTATGTATTGTACGTAAGCTGTCATTAGTATCAAAATTATCCGATCATGTAAGTAAGAGTAGAGTATAAAGCATTAATTGAATATTTTTATTATGTAAACTATTCACATGTACAGTATAATACCAGAGCTTCAGAAACTGTGTTAAACCTATTTTAATACTTATAACTATTATCAAATGTGGCACAGAGTCCTGCTTTCAAAATCATCCTAACAAAATAAAGTACAGCAGACGAAGGGAGAGCTGGTGATTAAGTTGATAAAATTTTATCCTTGGGAGAAATATGTTTTTATCTGTAAAAAGATGCAGAGTGATCACGATGGTGATGTCCAAATCTACAGTGTGTGCTACTCTTTTAAAATACTCTCCATCCAGAGCGATTCTCCAATATAAATTTTCTGAAAAATGTAAAACTTTGATTTTCATATTTTTTTCGTACCTATGGAAAACATATCAAACAACTTTTATTCTAACTTTTTTTTCAGAAAAGGAAAGGAAAAGGAAAAGGAAAAGGAAAGGAAAAGAAATATAATTAACATTACACATAATGTGCAATTTTTCAGCTTTCCGAAAATATTTCACAAGGGCCCCTTTTTTGAAAAATTTCGACATTACCATCATGATCGTCACATTTTTTACATTTAAAAACATATTTATCCCAAACCAAAATGATAAAATTTTCCAACCTGTACTCCAGCTCTTTCTAATGTCTAGTCTAATATTATATAGAAAACTAGGTCTCCGCTGTTCTGCAGTATGAGAGCATTGCCGTGGGCACTCTTGTTTGAACACCGCGGTGGAAGAAATAGATAGTAACAACGGAGCTATAGATGAAGGTATAGTTGAAAATACGATACCATCAACTAATCAGCCAATTGACGAAGCTCTTTATGAAGAGGACGATGAAGTTGACACGGAATTAGATCTGCTAGAAGAGAACGAATAATTTATGCAAAGGGTTGTTTTGAGTGTCAGATATGGATTAGGCCTACTGTTTGTTACTGTTAAAAAAATATAAACATTGTATCTTTCCGTAACTTTTACTCAAAAACGATTAATCCTACGAAAAAAGTAAAAGGACCTTTTTTGTGTAAAATTTTATAATAGATGCTCATAACTATTTTTGTCGAAAAAGTGATACTTTTCGAGACAATGGCAAAAAACTGAAAATTTCCCCTTAACCCCCCCCCCCCCCCCAAAAAAAAACTCCATGACTCAAATTGCTCGAACTTTTCAGGATGTACTAAGGGCACCTCAATGAAGGTCTCCACAAAAAAACAGCTTTTTCGTAATTTTTTCCAGTCGAAATGTCTTCATTTACTGGGCTATAAGGTAATGAGGTTCAATTAGCCGGAGACAGCGTGAAATCATTTTTGGTGATCTTTCTTTTATTTCGTTCATTTTCTTCCATTTCATCTTGCAATGTTTATGACGAATGTGTAATTGATTGTATTTTTTATAACCCGACTTGCGTATTTATTGCCCAATATACATACACATAATAAACTTTAATGAGTTATTTCTGATTGAAAACAATCAATCTAGTGCACAATACCGCTTACACTTTTAATTTTACCAATAAACGAATCCAATAAGAATGAAAATAACTAAAATCCAATAAAAACTTTCTATAGCCAAGTGCTTGGTCTAAATACTTTTGCTTGTTGTAATCTCGAGACGCTTGATCGCTTCAACACAAAAACTTTTATTTGTCTGCACTAAATCGAAAACACAATTTAATATATTTTGGCTGTGTTTACAAGAAGGGTGAAAAACGTTTAAACCTTAAACAAGATGCAACGATTTCCGTCGGAGGTAAATAACAAACAGTTTTACCTCGGTTTTAACTAATTCATCAATCCATCAGGCGTAATTGGCTATTGGGAATTTTTTCAATTATTGTTCTTTTAAAGTCCACACCCAAACAGTACGTCCAATTGTAATTACGTCTCTACAAGATATACACATGAGAAACAAAATATGTTAAGGTGGATCTTATTGTAAAACTAGTACTGACGTACATATATGAGATACACTTATGTTTATATTGACAGAATTATGTGGTACAATGTTTAATAATTGTATACCGTATGCACTCAAGATTCTAAACATTTTTATATAACGTAAAGAAGGATTATTAGAATGTTGAAATTTTACGTGTTTAGAAGATGCCTACAAGGTTTAAGTCATATGTATGTGTGATGCTTCATATAATACTTGTGCCTACTGCGTACACCACATAAAAGTGCGATATATACACATGATACAAATAACTATATATACACTTTTTAGTTGTGTCTTGTCGTGTCTACATTCGACTATTCGAGCATGGAACAGTGTGCGCGCGCAAAGCGTCAGCGTGAGCATACCGGCCATGTGTATCTCATGTGTCCTCTTTCCTCTATAAGAGTGGTCATAGCCACACATATAGCATTTTTGTTTTTTAACAATATCCAAAATAATTTATATTCGAAAGAGTTTGCAAAGATTCGGCAGTTTTAAAGATATCGAGTTCTTTTAATAATAAAATTAGCTTAAAATGCATTAAAAAGCAAAATCTAGCCGTTGGGTGTTCTACTATAAAGTCTTTAAGCAGGTATTCAAACAGAAGTCAGTGGCTGAGTGAGTTAAGCATTAAGCGGCGAGTCTTTAACGCCACTTTCGATCGGGGGTAGAGAAATTCCAATCAAACGGTGCGTGAAATATCTGGGGGTGAACTTAGACAAACGACTGACGTTTAATACACACGTTAACGAGACGATACGCAAGGTCTACTTCATGTCCAGGAGTCTGTATTCGCTCCTGGCAAGAGGTAGCGGACTCAACAGGAGTAATAAAAAGTTGTTGTACACAATGGTAATCAGGCCGGCCATCACATACGCGGCGCCGGTGTGGTGCAGCATCCCGGCCACGACAATGCGGAAGTTGAGAGTATTAGAATACAAATTTATGCGCCTCATTTCAGACTCCGGTAGGTATACCTCCGTCAGAGATCTTTATGCACGTTGCCACGACATAACCCCACTAGCGGACTACGTCCAAGAAACCTCACAAAAATTCCACCAGTTTAAACTGGACGGTAGCCCGCTTACACGCAATATTACCCGAATCAGACAGCATAATGCCATACTTTTCGATATAAGACACCCCCTACCATACCAGGCGTTGCCTATCTTCCGGTAGCTCCCCTAGCCACACTTCCTTCTACGATAACTTACCCCTACCCCCTTACTATTATCTTTCCTCAACTTTACATATTTCCAATCCCTCTTTCTCCCCATTCATGTTTGTACAATTTTGTTCCTTTATCTTTTTTGTTGTTTTTGTTCCTCTTTTGTCTCTCTAAATCCCTTCTAGGCCGAAAACTCACCTAAATCCTAATTTTTTAAACCACAATTTTATTTCCACCCTACCTTCCTTGTCGGCGATCAGACCACAAGGTCGTCATTTGTTCGAACGAGATTTTTCGTTTAGTTGTGTTCCCCGTACCAACAATCAAAATTACGAAGTGCGCTCGCCTACGATTTTAGTATTCTCAGTGTTGTATTTATTTTTAAGCTACCTTTAGGTTCATGTGGACACATAAAAATTGTAATCTAGCTTTTAAGTCTGCACGTGGCAGACAGGAGATTCAACCTCCCCCCCCCCCCTCGAATTTACTTCCAAGCCGAACCGGACCTACTCCGCCTAGCCTCACACCCACCTCGGCGATGTTCGCCGTGGTTGTCTGGCTGGCTTCCAATAAATGGTATCGGTGTGGTAACAGTTACTTTAAAAGAACCATATAAAGTAGCATTACCCAATAAAGTAGCAATATTAGTACCAGGGTGTATCCCAGGAACTAAGGCTTCGTAGCAAAATCGAAACCGAAAGGATTTGGTACCATTTATGTTACTTGGGACCGGATCCTCCGCCAAAAGTTATGTATATATTTCACGTAATTGATCTTTATTATATCAAATATCATCGGTGTGTTCGCTGTGTCCAGACAATATAAGTCCACATCAAAAATGAAAAAAACTAATTCCGAAATACAGCATTTGAGAAAGTGTAACTCAAAGTTATCTATAAAATTTTGATTTCAATTTAAAATGTTAGATTTATCGGTATTAAGGGCTAATAAAAAATCGTTAGGTTCATACCCATTCGGTACATCTTAAACATAAAAACTTTTGTGCAAACACTTTTCGCTTACATGTGACTCATCACTTCGCTGTGTGTAGCATTCAGATCGCACTAGAGTTTAGAGATGGTAGGATGTGTTATTATTTTCGAAGGACAAGCTCGAAAATCCCGATTGATCTTCCTTATAGGTAAGTCAATCAATCTATTATTCTTTCGCCTGTCCTCAATAATTACACCCTGTAGATTTTTAGAGAGCACTTATTTATTAAAATAAACACATCCATAACAATACCTACAAAGCAAGTTATAAATTTAGGATCGTATGGCCGACTCTATAGGATACTCAATTTATAACAAAAATATTTTTAGATACAATATTTATATTACAATAGAATTATTATTGACCACAAAAATACCTAAACTGACTTAAAACAGCCGTAGCAAATTTGGCATATTTTGAGTTAAATATCTATTATAAACCTTTTTAAATACCCGGAAAATCAGATATCAGAATAAGAATCAGAAATCAGCCTTGAAATATTCAGCTCTCCTTTAATTTCTCCCCTAAATGGATTTTAAAGATAACAAAAGGTGAGTGAAGTTGTTCCCATTTTCAATTGTTGTTTTTCTTAATTCTAAATTCAATTTATATTAACTACCTAAAGAAAGAAACTTAATGAACCAGCTAAATTATTTATAGACTATAGCATCATTAACGTACATAACATTCATACTCATTTACCTATAGTGTAAGGCAATGTGATTCTGTGCTTAAAATTAGTACAAATTACAAATTAGAGTTTACGTTTCACACTTTATCTATATGGCCAGAGAGTGCAAATCCATTCTGAATAGCTCCGATAAAGGACCCCGCAAGGTGGCAATGGAAATTGGTTTTCGGTCAATTTCGCTCAAATTCTAGTATCATGTTCCTTTGACCTTCCTGAACAAAAGTCTCCGTAGGCATAACCTTCTAACTCCTTTCCTTTAAGCTACAGAAACCTCAGAAGATGCTCATAGAGTGAAAAAAACTATGTTTTAAGCTCTTTGAAATGCGTCAAGAGGTAGTTAAATGCAATGCATTGTTAGTATGTGAGAAGCGAGGGGACTCACATTAATCAAGCACCCCCTTATGTGTGAGAGGCGAGGAGACTCACATTAATCAAGCACTTCCGTACAAGTGAGAAGCAAATGGACTCACATTGACCAAAAAGTTTAGGATATGAGAGATTTAATAGGAATAATATTAATTAAGTACTCATGTGTATGTAAATGGTGAGTAAACTAACACGTAGAAATTATTAAAGGTGAATATGCATGTGTAAACTTGCGACTTTGTCTATTTCTACATATGACTAGTCATGCAAAGCTCCTAGTTACTTTTAAATACGCATTTACTAGCTAATCTAAGCTTATCTATGTATAATTGGAAAATGACGTAGCTTAAAGGAAAGGGGTTAAAAGGTTATGCCCATGGAGACTTTTGCTCAGGAAGGTCAGAGGAACATCTTTTTTTTTTTGGGCTCCAATCAATCAATGGCATATTGAAAGTGTCAGACTCTTACTGACTAAAACCCCCTCCTCCCCGGGCTCGTCTGTAAACTACTCCGAGGCACTGCAGCATCCTGGGCTTATTGTACTCACCTTGTATTGCCCGTAAGGTGTTCTTACTAGCATTGCTAGCAATTGTTTCGCTGCGTAGTGCCCCTCAGATGGTCTGACAACCATCACCCATCCAAGTCCTCACCGCGGTGATCTAGTTTAGGTCTGGTTTAATACCTCCCAGACTTCTCACCTAAAGGAACACCATACTAGAATTCGTTGCCACCTTGCGGGGTTTTTTACTGTCAGTGCAAGAGCGTGAACGTCGAAATTAAGTTGAAAAACGCTAAAAGATATAGTAGTAACATCCACCTTTTTAATGATTCAATAATGGTCTGCTTTATAAATGTAGCAGGCAATAACTTAAATCTCGAGTAAATATATAAAGACGTGAATTATATAGAGATCTTTAAACAATGAAACAAACTCCTCTGTAGCGGTCTTGTACAAAGTTATTCCTTTCATGTGCACTGTGTTGTGTATGTCTCAACTATTTTCTTGTAAACACGAAAACTTCTATAAAGTTGACACTGTTAAACTCACGTTCCCATAATTCTCTGTAAATTCGTAGGAAACATTTACTTAATATGCAAATAAAACAGTATTTATTTTATATACATTTATATATTACGCGAGCACCCCTCCTATCCTTTACTCCTAACATTTTAAAAACTAATTTATTGATTTGCCAGCGTATGGTTGCCATTGCTGCCACTCCCAACAAACGTGCCGTTGCGACGGTGCACAGTGGGAAAAATATGCTTTTTTGGACAAAAATCTACCGACAGTGGATATATCAATCAACTTAAATAGAATAAAATAGAAAATACCTTTAGGGTATTGTACTTTAGAGTAATGCTGCGGCAGAGTGGCTTTGGGTTAACCTAACTTAATAATCGCAGATATTTATCCTTATTCCGCGTTTACCTCCTTGGTCGAGAGTCACAAACAAAGTAGTGTTCATGTAGATTGGATACCAAATTCATTTTTATGGGATCATAAGTTACTTGCTTAAGTTTCTTGAATAGTTTTTACATTTAAGGGGTTTAAATAGGAGTTGAAGGTTTAAGGTGGTGAAAATTCGAGATTCAAGTGAAATAAAGTTTAAGTGATCAAAAGTTGTTCCTCAGGGTTTTTGATCCCGATCTCATCTTTAATCTTACTCGGATCCTATCGATCTTTCAAAGAAATAAAAAAATTTAGGTTCATGAATGTTATTTAATTAAACTTATAGGTTATATTAGGTTTGAAGCTGTTAATTCGGTTAGTCTAAATGGATAGGAATAAAATCATGTGGATAAAAAACTATCCTTATTTATCAGTAAAATAATATTTGCAAATCTAAACGCAACTAGTGACGAGAATATAGAATATCGTAATTTTTAGATTAATTTTTCATTCCTTTGAAGGATCGATACGATGCGAGTAAGATTAAGATGAGATCAGCATCAAAAAACCCTGAAGAACAACTTTTCATCACTTAAATTTTAATTCACTTGAATCTCGAATTTTCACCACTTTAAACCTTCAACTCCTATTTTAACCCCTTAAAAGGGTTATGGTTCATACGTTAAAAACAATTCAAGAAACTAAAGCAATTAACTTATGATCCCATAAAAATGAATTTGGTATCCAATCTACGTGAACACTACTTCGTTTGTTTGTGACTCTCGACCAAGGAGGTAAACGCGGAATAAAGAGAAATATCTGCTATTTTTATTTTTATTTAAATTGATTGATATATCTACTGTCGGCCGGTTTTTGTCCAGAAAAGGGTACATTTTCCTACTAGACGGAGAGCTAGGCACGAGATTCGATATTACTCGGGTCATGAAAAGTTTCGGTAAAAATACGTGGTACACTAAGAGAGGGCCCCAATTTGGGAATTTGCTGACAGCTCGAGCGGGAGGGGCACCGCCATATTGTAAAAATGGCGCACAAAACAGTTTTTTGAAATATCTCGCTTCGGGTGCCTCATACGGCAAAAAATGTTCTTATAAAAATGAAAGAGCATTAAATTTTCTACAAAATATGTCCTATACATTTTTTCGAGAAACAGAATAGTTTCGGTGTAGCAGCCGATCAAATTCAAGCATTCTAGACAAAATTACGATTTTTTGTAATTTATCAATTTAGTGCGACTTTTATGGAGGAGTATTTTTGTGTTAAGACAAAATTTGTTTTCATACCTGAAAATCTTAATTTTAATTTACTTTATGTCTTAAACCATAAATATGTTTAACTTTACCCTTTACCCTTAGCGTTCTGTTCCACTTGTCTAAGAGCTGGGCACGAAATATCGATATTACTCGGGTTATGAAAAATTTCCGTAACAATACGTCGTACACTAAGATAGGAGCCTGATTTGGGTGTATGCTGACCGCACGAGCGAAGAGGGGCACGAGTGAGAACGGTGAAATTTGATTTTTTTTTAAAACAAAAATCATCGCGGTTAGCCTTAAAAATTTACAGAAGAAATTGTGAACTGCGTAATCAACGAATGATAGTATAACATGTAGAATATTATCGAAAAATTCAAGAAAAATATCCAATTTTTATTAATAAACGATTATTTTCCTTCCTTAAATATTTAGCTAAATAAATAACTGCTTTGATATTTTCTTACCTTCGGTAGAAGTCGTAGCTGAAGATGTAATTACTTCATAATCATCCTTATATTTTTTATTTAAGGATGTGAACAATCTATAGCATGTTCTATGATATCCATGTGATTCATCTATTACTTCTGGTAAAACAACATCCTTGTATTTTATATTACACGCTTTATGAATATTAAATTTTTCTTGGTACGTCTTTAAATTTTTTGACAGCTAAATTGAGAAATTACAAAAATCATAATTTTGTCAAGAATGCTTGACTTCGATCGGCTGCTGCACCGAAACTATTCTGTTTCTCGAAAAAATGTATATAATCCAAGCAACGAATGCTCAAAAAAGGGTGTAGAGGGGAATATTAGGGACAGAAAATTTGACTTCGGAACTTTATTTGGACTAATCTGGAGATGAACATATCAAAAGTTCCCACTCCTAGGTGGTGAGCGGGGGGGGGGGGGCACTTTAAAAGTCCCATTTTTTGATTTTTCGCTTATATCTCGGAAACTATGCGTCGTAGCGGCTTGACCATTCTATACAAAATTGAAGCTGACATTTGCTATAAGAATCACTACAAATGGGACCTTTAAAGTGCGTATTGTTGTTTCTTCTATATTTTTTCAGATGTCTGAAGATTTAGTGGTTGTCTTGCTGATAAAGTTTCTATCTTCTGAAGAATTCTCTACATTTTTTCTCCTGGCTTCTCTCCGTCTTTCAATGTTTTTTTTTAGTTTTCTGTTTATGTTGCGCAATCGTTGTTGTGTCTCCGTGTCCTTTATCTTTTTTATTACCTGTGTTTCCTTTATTGCTGGACTCAAGGTGACTTCTTTTTTTTTAACGTTTCCTTTGCCCAGTCTGTTCTGTTTTTCTATTTACTCGTAGTATCTCTTATAATATTCCTCGTGCTTTAATAGGGAAATGTTCTCTAGGTATTGTTTGATGTTTTGTTACTCCCTTTATGCACTTTTTCTTTTTGTATTTCAAGTTTCCCATATATAATTTTACTTTAATGTATTTGACCCGCTTTCTTTTCTACTGCCTACCATGATGGAATACATGTATGAAAGTGAGGGTCCTGATAATATATTCGACGCGCGTTTTATCAAACATGTTGACATCATCTGCGTACGATTAAAGTCTTCACCTTCTGTATGTTATACTGTATTATAGTAGTATTATTATGAGATGATGCTGGCAAAAAAATGCGCGGAATACATTATTCTAAGCCAATAAGAGCGAATTGCGTCATATACTAGGTCGAGACAATTGGTACTGGTAACTTTTGGTAGAATTATGTTCGCCGGTGGTGGTTAAATTAAGAAATATAACCCCATGTTCAAGGTGAAATGTCTTCATATTTTTTCTCTCCTTGGGAGCTGTGTAACCTGTGTAAACACCAAGAGTTGAGAAAACTTTAATCTACTGCATTATACAGCTCCTCAACGGCCAAAATTTTATTGCAATTACACATCCTTATATTCCAGATGACGCTCTCTGCCACTGGTAAAAATATTCGCGCACATTGGCTCCGCCCCGAGCATCTTCTCATAATAATACTACTCTACGTAGTCTTTCTTTGTAGTTTACTTAATTTTATTATAAGTATAAACAATTTGTTTTGGTAAACTAAAAAAGCAACTAGCCGAAAGTGGCCAAGACAGAATTATAAATAGGCTTTTTTCCAGGTCCTCGCTACGTAACTACAAAAGTTGTATTTCGGTCGTATATTAAGAGTTATCCAGTTACCTACTCAAAGCTATATAAGTCCAATAAAATACAGAAACGACGAATTGAAGTGAAATAGTGGAGAATATAAATGTGTCACTGAATGTCATTCCTTCCAAACTTTTTCAATTTGTAAATTTAAGATTTTGGATACCGCACTTTCTTCAAACTTCTGTAAAACATAAACCAACTCTGTCTCTCCTATGGTCAACCTAATCCTTAAACTCGTGACTCACCTTTTGACTAGACAGATAGTCACCACATTAATGATCGTCGTGGATGTGCTAGTAATTTATAGCCAGGCTTTAGGAATTTAAGCGTGCATATAATAAACTAAATTTTCTAGATATACCTTAATTGTATCGAAACTAGACTAAACACGACGACGAGTATAAACTCACCGCCGGCTTGCTCACTGTTTATGTAATTGTTGCTCATTATATGGAGTACTCTCTTCGCAGTATTGTAATATTAGTTTTTGGAAATTTTAAATTGCTAATTTAGTTGGGGAAAAAATAAAAAAAGCAAGTACATCCAACCTGTCTGTATTCAAACCCACGACTGCCACCCTTGGATTTCAAAACAAAATTTTAGCCACTGGACCACCATTTCTTTTTATGAAAACTGTTAATGTCAGTAATATATATTATTTGAAAATCATATTTCAACGGTTGGATATTATATTATGAAATATATATTGGTAAAATATATAAGCAAGCATATGGTAGGAAACAACATTTCGTAAGACTTCTATTTAATTAGAAATCATACAAATTAAGAAAACAATTCTTTTAAATTGAATTATTAATAATTTTTTGATTTACTGATCGATTTTGTTCAAAGTCAATAGGGTTCTTTCTCTAACTAACGCTAACTTACCGTCCAAATTTCAATAAAATCGTACTTCTCTTTCTTCAGTTATCGTACTTACAGGAAACGTTACGGACGGACAGACAGGCAGACAGATTCGAATTCGTTCACTAACACACGATATGAACATTATTATTTTAACCTCCCCACATATAAAAAATTTGGAAAAAATTTGAGACCTCGACTAGTTTCAACCAAACCGGTCGTGGAAAAGGTCCTTGAGACGAAAAGGTTTAAATTTGACAGCCTGCGTCACTTAGTAATTTTTAGGTAGGAAATGAAAAAAAAAATGAATTTGAATTGGTTACTACACCCGGCTGCGTTGGGGTGCCAGACGTTCCATTCCGTATCTAGTGTGTTAAGAAGAGTATGCCTGCCTACTCACTCTTATGACTGCTGAAATAACATAAGTAAATCCGTTGCTGGCTCTTATTCTATTATGTTTTTAGATATATTTTAACCTCCCCACAAAATTGTGTTAGGTTACTAAAATTGGTTCAAAATCGAAAATTGAGACAACATCAGATTTTTACCCAAAAAAGTGGTTTTTTGAAAAATGTCTGTGTATGTGTATGTGTGATAACACGATAGCGGCGAAACTACTAAACGGATTTGGATGAAACTTTGCAAGAGGGTTTCCTTAGTGCTCCAGAAGGTCTGAAAAGGCTTCGGTTGAGATCGGATTACATTTAGTGTCATTTTGGCACAAGTTGTTTATTTTATGATTACTTACAATTTGTAATCGAACAATTGAAAAGCATTAAAAATTCTGATTTCAACGATATATCACATTTGCACCCTTTCGATTTGGTTTCCGTGAAAAAAAAAATAAAAAACAAAGCAAGTTGAGATCGGATTACGTTATAGTGGCATTATAACACACAATTTAGTGCTCTTTTCAACTTTAAAGATCCACCGGGTGGGGAGGTTCTAGCCGCTTCCAGTAGCTGCCGATTTTTTTTTTGTCTACAAACGATATTTAGGGTTTTAGAAACGTGCCGATTATATGCAACATATTCTTCGTTCGTATTTGCGAAGAGTATAATAAAGCAAAATTATGATTCCTGATATGAAGCCCTAACGGATGGGCATCTGATAAACAATAGCTGGCTCGGTGGCGCAGTGCTTAAAGTGTTAGGCTTGCAACCCTATAACCAACCCTCTACCCCACTTGACCCCTTGCTGAAATTTATACACGCATCAAACAATCTGCTTAGTGCATATAAATGTGGTTTTTACGACTTGACAGCAGAAGCAGGGTTTCTATTGATATTTTCCCTGCACATAAAAATATTAACCATTACCTTTCTTTCAAAAATAGAATTTAAATGTGAAATCTACGGATACACAACTCAAAATACGGTTAAACTCTCTGAAATATAGATTAACATTTTCTGAAATTCGTTGCCGACAACACCCGGCCGTTGCGTCACTCTGCGCGTTCAGGCGCGTAATGTTACGTAGCGAACTCTATATTTGTTAAACAATATGAATGAGATACGATCATAATAAAATGTTACTGATAGCTAAATAAAATAAAAATTGGCAAATTGGCTTGCGACCACGGGGTTCCGGGTTCAAATCCGAGCTAGGGTATGGATGTGTAGTGGCGTTTTTCACATGTTGCCGAGACGGTAGCAGTGGACTAGACTGCGATTGTGTGAGAGACAACACGGTCTAGTCGCTCTCCTCTCCCGAGTTCGAGTCTCAGCTGCGGCAGGTTGCAGTGTCGCAGGGATTGGGTGTTGTGATGTCTATGCGTGTCCACCCGTCCTGGCAGAGTGGCAGAATAGCCTACGGCTTAACTTTGCCAGGACATTAATATAAATAAGGCGATTAAAAAAAAATGCGAATTTTAATACTAAATTTACATATTTTCATTATTTATTGTGTACCATTACGCTATTTTTATTCTTTTAATAACGCAACAATTGTTTATTTAATAAAATAAAAATGGAAAATATTTCTGACTGGCTACATCCATAAAATATATTTATAATTAATTAGCTTGTAGATGTAGATACATATGGCGCTGGTGTGATAGAACATTTTTGAGCGAAAACAGATTCATTTACTTGAATATTTATTTCATGGTAACAGTTCCTAATAGTATAACGTATAACATCGTTATAAATCTTTTACTTTTCGTTTCCTGATTATACTCATCGTGGTCGCCAAGGAGCGGCGCCTGTATGTCGCATACGCATGAGATAGTTTGAAAGAGTAGAAGTATATTTAGTTGTATAATAGGATGGTAAAATGCCATTTGAAGTTGGTCTCAAGCAATAAAATATATTTCAAATATTCTTTCTCCAGGGTAGGTAGAGTGTAAACTCATGATATCTGATTCTGAATAGCATAAGGTTATGCATAATTTCGTAGTAGTTTTCAGCAAATGAAATGAAATTTATTTTCAAATTCATGGCATGGCATACATTTTCGACATCTTGCTGGTCGGAGTGAAACGAAGCAGAACTAAAATAATGTATAAAACTTATACCCTACTCCTGATACGAACAAAACTGGATAGCTAAGAACAATACAACTCAACATAGATTTCACCAAAACCATGTAACATCATAATAAATTGTTTAGCATTTTTAACATATATCATATTATAGGCCGGGAGCCCGTGTATAAAATGGCTGACTATCCGGCGAACTTTGAAAATATGAAAAATGGATTGTTCTTATATAAGTTAGCAATGAATGGACCGTCAGCTGGTTGGGTAGCGGTGGGAGTGGCTGGCAAAGGGTTGAAAACACGTAAAAAAAATTGAGAAAAAAAACTATCCGGCGAACGCTGAAACTTATATGAGGGGAAGATTATGTTATATAATGAAAGTAGAATATAGTCAGCTGGACGGGAGGCGGTGGAATTACCGTCAGCTGATCGATCAAACAGGTCCAAAAACATGAAAAATTTAAATTATTCGGCGAACTTTAAAATTTGGGTATAAGATAATATTTACACTGAGATTCACGAAAAACATAGTCAGCTGCAAGTATGTGGGTGGAAAAGTCGTCAGCTGGTACAGAACAGTGCCGAGTGTTGATCACCTGCGAGGCAGCGCGCATCACCTTTCTTGCATCAGCTGACGACTTTTCCACCCACATACTTGCAGCTGACTGTGTTTATCGTTAATCTTAGTATGAATATTATCATATACCCGAATTTCACAGTTCGCCATAAAGATTTAATTAGTAATATCGATATTGATAGCTTAATGTTAGAAAACGTGCGTGCGGCACTCCCGAGTTTCTTTTTTTAATTTGATTAAATATTCAATTTATTATTAATATACATTATTTTATGAGAATACAAATTAATACATTCTACATTTCAAAATTATACAGGATGATCTGCTCAGAAAATTTATTTAGTTTAGTGAAAATAAAAATAAATTTATTCGGCTTCCGATAACAAATCTTCCTCATTCTCATTTTCATCCAACTCATCACTCTCTTGATGCCCAGTGGGTGAAAGATCATTTTTCTCTTTGTCACTCGCATCTAAAAAAAATTATTATTTATAAAAAATTGATTAAGATTATAATAGGATGAAGAGTAAAAAGCACAAATGATATAATACTTTCAGTATTTGTGGCATCTCGGATAATCATTTCCACTTATGGAGGTAACTGATCTCCATCAAACCACTTGCAAATTAAATTTGTTTTCCTCAAGCTGTCACCCATAACCAAGGGATCTAATGTAGATGGCACTTGTTTGTGTGCGTTGTTCCAAATCGTGTACATACATGCACAGTTCTTAAAGTTCTTAAAACGTGCTGTACAAGTTCCGATTTCGACGAGGCGAGAGAGATGCATCAAAATTTTTGTGTGGTAACCGAAATTCGTTATCATTTTCGCTAAATTTATACACCTTAGTGAAGGTAGCTACATGAGCATCATTGACGTTTTTTATAGCTTTAAATCCATACATCGTGCAAACAAACTTCTCTATTATGTTAACGACATTATTTAGGTTCTCCTCTGGTAAATTATTCAAACTTTTAAATGCTTCAATAAACTCTTGATATTTTCTTAATATAGCAAAAGGCTTCTTTTTCCTTTCTTGAAAAATACGGGATTATAATCACATCTCGCGAAACCGTGGAAAGCGGGCAATGTGTTACACAAGTCGTCCCCAAGTGCTGAATACAAATCGTTTAGATATAAAAATCGTTCTTTATTTCCTACGTTTCTTTATTTCCATTTTTATCCAAATTTTCACATTATTATGTACATTTTTCATGTTTCCCAGCATGATGATTGGAATGTCAGTATCTGAACTTATGACAACACAGGTATTCTCATTTATAGGTGAAAAATCATGTTAGTGTCCACCTCCTCGTGACTAGAACACGATAAGCTTTCTAGATTGGATATGGCATTTGTGCTTTTCACTTTTCATCCTATCATAATCTTAATCAATTTTTTATAAATAATAATTTTTTAGATGCGAGTAACAAAGAGAAAAATGATCTTTCACCCACTGAACATCAAGAGAGTGATGAGTTGGATGAAAATGAGAATGAGGAAGATCTGTTATCGGAAGCCGAATAAATTTATTTTTATTTTCACTAAACTAAATAAATTTTCTGAGCAGATCATCCTGTATAATGTTGAAACGTAGAATGTATTAATTTGTATTCTCATAAAATAATGTATATTAATAATAAATTAAATATTTAATCAAATTAAAAAAAGAAACTCGGGAGTGCCGCACGCACGTTTTCTAACATTAAGTTATCAATATCGATATTACTAATTAAATCCTTATGGCGAACTTTGAAATTCGGGTATATGATAATATTCATACTAAGATTAACGATAAACACAGTCAGCTGCAAGTATCTGGGTGGAAAAGTCGTCAGCTGATGCAAGAAAGGTGATGCGCGCTGCCTCGCAGGTGATCAACACTCGGCACTGTTCTGTACCAGCTGACGACTTTTCCACCCACATACTTGCAGCTGACTATGTTTTTCGTGAATCTCAGTGTAAATATTATCTTATATCCAAATTTTAAAGTTCGCCGAATAATTTAAATTTTTCATGTTTTTGGACCTGTTTGATCGATCAGCTGACGGTAATTCCACCGCCCCCCCTCCAGCTGACTATGTTCTACTTTCATTATATAACATAATCTTCCCCTCATATAAGTTTCAGCGTTCGCCGGATAGTTTTTTTTTCTCAATTTTTTTTACGTGTTTGCAACCCTTTGACAGCCACCCCCACCGCTACCCAACCAGCTGACTGTCTATTCATTGCTAACTTATATAAGAACAATCCATTTTTCATATTTTCAAAGTTCGCCGGATAGTCAGCCATTTTATACACGGGCTCCCGGCCTATTATAACAGATAGGAACTAAACATACCAAACATAAACAACCCACAATAGGGTCGTTGGCCAGTTTTTAAAAATTTTACATTCAAGTACTTTATTAAATTTTATTTGACCCGTATTTTTTATTTTACGATCTAAAGTCATTTTAATAGTGAAATGAATTATTTCAATTAAGAAATTTTGAATTCGCGCCCATTGCCACGTCAGATGTGAGCGCATGTGCTGTTAGATAAAGAAATAATCTACGGGCGTCGTTTGCGTTGCTTATTTGCTGTTAGTGTTATAGTCCAGTCAAGAGTGCTAAATTAATTAAAAAAGTTGAAAAAAATTAATGTAGGAAATGATCGGAAAACACCTCTTTTATCACGGGTTCCGTAACTTGTAGAATTAGGTCAAAAATGAAAAAAAAAAACAATATTTTCACCTTTTTTTGGCCCAAAATAATATGTTTTTATTCTGGTGATTTTTTTCGAAAAATGCATATTTTTTGAGGTATAACGGCCACTCGACGGCCACAAGACTTTTTTTTATTTGAAACTTTTCTGTAAAGTGCGTTTTCACCGAGATTTTCCTGAAAAACCTGAAAAACTACCCCTGACTTTAAATTGTAGCGCTTTAAAAATATGTAATTTGAAAAGTTGAAAAAATTCAGACATATGCATTGAGGCCTTCTAAACATTTTTTGTCTCTTTGAATTTTTTTGTAACTTGCTAATTTTCTGAGTTAGAGGCAGTTTTTCACGATAAATAATGTACTACATTTTTTGGACGTTAAAAAATATAAAATTATATTAAATCTTTAAAAATGGTAGGTTTCACATTTATTTATAATATATATATATATAAATCACGCTCATTTTTCGAATTTTCATGTATTTTTTGTAATAAATGTAGTTAATTATTTATCGTGAAAAACTGCCTGTAACTCGGAAAATTAGCAAGTTAGAAAAAAATTCCAAGAGATAAAAAATGTTTAGAAGGCCTCAATGCATACGTCTGAATTTTTTCAAATTTTTAAATTACATATTTTTAAAGCTACAATTTTCAAAAAAGAGGTGGGTTTACCCGGAAAAACTCGGTGAAAACGCACTTTACAGAAAAGTTGCAAATAAAAAAAGTCTTGTATTTCGATGATACATTCACATGAATTCTTTCAAATTTCTTTTTTCAACTTTTACATTTCCCCTCCCCCCCCGCTTTTAGGAATTTTCGAGTGGCCATCATACCTCAAAAAGTATGCATTTTTCGAAAAAATTCACCAGAGTAGAAACATCTTATTTTGGGCCAAAAAAGGTGAATATATTGTTGTTGTTTTTTTTTCATTTTTGACTTAATTCTACAAATTACGGAACCCGTGATAAAAGGGGTGTTTTCTACCCTTTCCGATCATTTCCTACTTTAATCTTTTTTCAACTTTTTTATTAACGTCATTACAAACACATTGCGCAAGGTTTCATCACAATCCACTCATTAGCACTCAAATTAGAGATTTTGGTCATTTTAGCGCTCCGTTGACTGGACTATTAGCAAATGTTACTATCGATGTGAGTCATTGTCGTATTAGTCTTCTTTTAAACACTAACCTCAATTTTTTTACATTTCTGGATTCGGCACTTAAATGGTTCAAATTGTCTACATAAAACTCGTGTTCCATATAAAAATCCATTATGAGTAAATTATCTGAAACACCTTTCACAAAATTAATTTCCTTTATAAACAAATATTATACACAATGTAAATATAAACAACAAATCAACACAGCACTACCACCAGCATGAAAAATGAAAACATGCAAATTCTCTGGAACTGAATTCTCATGATATACGTCATTATTTACCGCCTTTTCATTTTCAAAACCAATTTGTTCTTGCATGTGATGATTAGAACTTTCTTTAATATGATATATACACCTGTTGACTTGTAGCAATTATGTTTTAAATTCTACGTAATGTGTCCTTTCTGTGCCGGTCTATAATGGCGCTTAAGAACTTTGTCTTTTCAGCTCAATATAGCCATTACAAGATGCAATTATTGCATATAATATTATTAGCATATAATATAGTTTTATTTCATATATTACATCAACCATTTGAAGTTCAGAGAATAAACTTAGTTTTATTTATGATTTAAGTACATTTTTCTCCATTAGTCCACGAGATCTGATTTTTAATTGAAATCAAATATTTATTATTAAATAATAGCAGAGTGTCATCGTCATAAAATATTATGTTAAGGTATTATTTTTTAACAATGGCATATCATTTATATAAAATAAGAATAAAATTGGCCTTACCACTGTACCTTGCAGTACACCTATATCATCCTGGTTTACAAGGATTAATACATTGTTTTCTATTTTGAAGATAATTCTGAATCATCTCTAACTCAAGATTTCTAATTCCAATTTTCCCAAGCCTGCCAATCAGTATATTATTAGACACTGTATCAATGGATTTAACAAAATCTTAATTTACGGCTTCACATTCGCGAAGAGTATAATAATGACAAAATATTGTAAAATAAAATAAATTATAAACCTAGGATAAAAATTATACTCTGCCAATTTATTGAACTTTTTATAAAATTTTCCGCAATCTGTAGGATACTTTTTTGTAAGTGATGGTATGTATTTTTAGAAACATTTAATTTTATAAAATGCAGTAACTGAAAAAAGAACTTACAATTTAACTTGTTTGCGTCTCGTGCTCGCGACACTTGAACTTCGAGTCTATGGCGTAATCACTAGATCGTCATCTCTTACATAAATAAGCGTTAATGTCATAATATAATGTGTCCAGCTGAAAACCGCGTTTCGATAGTTCGATATTAAGTTCTTATGAAATGTATATTAATAAAATATACAAATAAATGGTGACAGGAAATAACATTTCATTTCTATTCAATTAATAATAACTTTTTAATGTATTGATCGATTTTTTTCAATGGGGTTTTTTCCTTCAGCTAACACTCAGTCACTCACAGTGTGCTTGAAGGTGGAAAAATTATGATGAAAATGAGTCCAAAATTGGTTTGCGCAGGCTGATTCTACATTAAAAGTAGATTCAAAATTTATGAAATTTAAAATCGTAGCTGATCCCTTTCGCGTTTTATCCACATTTTTGGATTTTAACCCTTTGCAGTATAGTAACTCGTATACATAAACTTTTTTCTTCGAGCACTTAGCACTTTTAGAAATAAAACTAAAAATTAAATTTCATTTGTTGTAAAACACTTGGAAATAACCAAGAAACAAAAACGTTTAATTAAAATTTAATTATTTTTTACTTGTAAGTGTTTTAATGTTTATACATTTTTTCATTACTGACAAAATAATTTATTTGGATTACACTCTTTGCCGCTAGGTAGCTACTCGTTTTTTGTTTCCAAACATAAAGTGTAAATCTCAAAAGTATATAGTATACTTTTTCCAGAACCAAAAGATAAAAAAAGTTTCATTGGTTAAAAGTCTGTCAAATTATAACGATTTCAAATGAGCCATGGAAATAAATCATCTCACGAGGATAATCGAAAAAAGGTATGTGCTCCATGTAGAAAAAAAACTGTATTTGGGAAAAAGAAAACAGAAAAATTTTTCATAACTGAAAACACTGAAAAATTGATTAAAAAATTTATATTTGAGGACTTTGATCTAAAAAATGAAAAGTATCCTTTAAGTATATGTACAACTTGTTCTGTCACACTACTTGATGCTAACAAGGGTAAATTTCAAAGACCATTTCAGAAAATGCCTAATTATACAAATGTCATATTACCAAAGGATACTCGTACATCACAAAATACATGCAACTGTTATATATGTTTGACTGGTCGTTTCAAAGACCACGTTAAAATTGATAAAGGTAAAGGACATAAAAGAGATTTAGAAAATAAAATTGATGTTTCTACGGGACTTTATGGGCGTTCAGCAATAGATAGCCTACCGATTTCATCTATAGCGAGTAAAGATACTAGAAGTTTGTTGTGTGGTGATTGTTTTCAAGAGATTGGAAGGGGTAAAAATAGCAAAGAAAATGTATTAAAAATTGTAGAAAAGCTCACTGAAAAAAATCAAAATCAAATTCTAAGTACTATTATAAAAAAAAAAGGTTCAATCTGCTAGTCTTCTTACAACTAAGAAAAATGAAAATTTTAGTTTTAATGTATCTGCTGGTGGTCGGGAGACAAAAGTCATTTTAAATCCGAGTATTAAAAAAGTGTTTCATTTGATGAAGAGAGCTTAGATAACTTTATGATAAATTTAGGAGTTTCAGGTAATCAGGTGAGAAAAATAACTAATTTTGTAAGATGTAACGTAGGTAGAAAGTCTATTCCATCGTACTATACAAAGCATTTACTAGCTTTATTTCTAAAAGTGCTAAGTGCTCGAAGAAAAAGTTGATGTATAAGAGTTACTGTATTGCAAAGGGTTAAAATCCAAAAATGTGGATAAAACGCGAAAGGGATCAGCTACGATTTTTAATTTCATAAATTTTGAATCTACTTTTAATGTAGAATCAGCCTGCGCAAACCGATTTTGGACTCATTTTCATCATAATTTTTCCACCTTCAAGCACACTGTGCACTGCTCAAATTTCGGACGGGCAGAAGAACATCTTGAAAGTTATTTAGAATTCGATTACTGACACCACGATATGATTTGTTTCTCTATCAGCAATATATACAGTTTTAGAAATCAAATACAATATATTCTTCGTTTTCGTATTTACGAAGAGTATAATAACAGTAGTAATTATGTAAATATATGACTTAACGCTAAAACTAAGTACATCGTAATTACTTTCTGTTTAAGTATAGTGTACTCCTTTGAAATTCAACTTATGAACAGTTCTTACCCTTCCTTATTTTAGCCTAAATACGAAATGCTCTATGTTAATATTGTTTCAGGGCCTGTGCTGTGCCTGCCTCTTTTGTTTCGCAAATCAAGACGTGCATCAGGCTTTAAAAGGTTTTATCCATCGGAGGATGTACCGTAATGCCCGTTGGAGCAACTACCACTATACCGGAGCTGCAGATAGCGCTGGAGTTTACGTTGTAAATGGGAACAGCCAAAGTCATAGAAAATCCACAGACACCACAAGACTCTAAAAGGTGCAGTTTAAGGTAATTAAGTAAATGAAATATAGACAGCGATTAAAGGCTAAATAGTAAATACTTCTAGACTTTCGAATGAATTAACCTACATTTCATTTAATTATATCATCGTCGATTCATTCTATTGTAGATGTTATTTTGTTTTTTTTTAAACTCCCCCCATTGACTGAAGTCTGGGTGACCAAATTTTCAATGCGTAAGTGACATGGGACCTTTTATAGGAACAAATATATGGAGTATGAACACGTATTTAAAATTATTTAGCTCTCAGTGGTTGAATTGTGATTATCTCGTTATTCAAAAATATTACGGCTGTCACCTTTATGCTCCAAAAGGGTAGAGAGCTCCTTTTTTTAAAGATTTCTCAAATTTAACTTATCTTTTTTCAAATTTAACACGCATCTTTTTAAACAATATTGAGCTATTTGACATTCAATTACGAATTATAGTCAAATTACTCAGCTTTGTGTCCTATGCAGATTATTCAGTAAAGTCACCTCTTTGCTACAAGCTCTTATAACACAAAATAGTTCAGTGTAGGTATGAAACAGTATATTATTCAACGAGAGTGTAATGATGGCTATTACTCGCGAGGATGACGTTTACAGCACGGGCCGAAGATATGTGTTGTAATTCATCCAAGCGAATAATAGCTATTGCACGAGAGAATACTATACTTTTTATATGGTCACGACTTCTACGGCCGATCCAAATTTGGTTGAATTCCAATGAAATCCAATATGACCAATAATTGAGCTACGAAGGTGTGTACATGGTAATAGTGAAAAAAAGTAAAAGGCGTGAAAAATAGTACATTGTGTATCTAGTAGTAAAACCAATGCATTCCCGGATGACGATGTAAATTGAAGTCCAGGAATGTACTTTTACTACAAGGTACATATACTATTCTTTCTGAAATCGCAATCAATATTACTATAAACGTATAGAAATGCAAAATATATGTATATTAAAATATGTATTAAAAATAGTCCTGGAAAATTGCTTTCCCGGCCTAAGTCGGGTAAGTAACTTTCCTGGACTGTTTTCTGATAGTTGCTTAGCAATGGACTGCAACACTAGAATAGCATATTTTGAGATCTGAAATTGCGCCGAAAAAGACATTCTTGATCGATTTCAGAAAAAGTAAGATTATTTCACTCTTATGTATAGTAGGATCCATGAGTGGTGGATTGAAAACGATTGATCTTCGTTTTAGAGACGTCAAATTACGAATTTGTGTTTTGACGTTTAACTTAATTTTTAAATTTATTTGTCTAAATATGGAAATTGAGGACTGTCTTAGAATAATAGTTTGTGCAACAAGAGTGGATATGATATCCATATCGCACGGTAAAGAAATTTGCCTAATATGACTTCTCGAAAAATCGACTCTTTTTTTTTAATAAAAATGCACGTCAATGACTGAAATAAGTTCTTTTTTACTCAAAAAGAATATGGTAAACGTCTTTGTTACCGACCCGAATTTGGTTGAAACTGGATGACCAATAACTGAGTTACGCAGGTGTGTCCAGTTGAAATGTGTCACACTCTGTATAGAAGATAACAAAAAGGAATATAACATGTCACATGCTTTGTTGAAGTCAATATTCTGTTCGATCCAACCGACCAACCGACCTTCTCGGTACACTTTAAAGATTGTCATGCGAACTCGTAAAAGTCAGCTGGTCTGCTGAATCCAACATTGTCGGTACGCTTTGAAGACCCTGGAATTCCAGCAGACCAGCTCACTTATACGAGTTAGTTGTCATGGCAATTTTCAAAGTGTACCGAGAAATTTGGTTGGTTGGGTGGTTGGGTGGTTGGGTGGTTGGATCGTCCGGCAAGTATGGTAGCTAGCAATGAAAAACAAAAAACATTATTGTGATATGGCAGGTGTAATATAAATGCCATATTATCAGTTATAATTATGAACATTTGTTAAAATATTTAATAAAACTACGATCCACTTGCTTATAATCGTATTCAGTGTTTGTTAATCCACATACTCAACACGTTCCACGTCTTAAATATATATTTTTAAAAAGAAGCAAGTGGTAATTTTTACATACCAGACGTATTTAGTATTTTGCTACTTATTTTATGAGAAGTGTATCCATTACTTTTAGTTTCTGAGGTTTGTCGCCGCTACTGATATCACAAGCAGTAATTTTGATCATTTTTGATTCTATCAAATATTCTTTATTTGCAAGTTGAGGTCGTTTTTGAAGTAATTATTTAGTAATAATTAGAGGTACAGCATAATAGGGCTGCTATTCTCCTACAGTACAGTCGAATTGATTTAATTTGATTTTTTTTTCGGCGACAACATTCCACTTGAAATTTTATTGTTTATTCTTATGTATTACGACCTCCTGATTACGAGACAAATATTTGCGCCCAAAAATTCCGTGCGCGTCAAAAGTTATATGCACGTTTTGACACGCTTTCACGAATTTTCAATTTATCTGCTTAATATATCTTGTACTACCAATCGGATCGGAATTTTAAAAATACTGGCTTATTTGGAAAAACATTCTTAAGAAATATAGACCTGTCCGATATGTATTGGTCGATCCGCCATCTTGGAAAAAATAGAAAACACCAAAAATAGCCGAAAAAATAAAAATTGAATATCTTCTCTATAAGAAGGAGTAATATCACCAAAGTTGGCAAAAATAAAACTCATTTATGATTAAATACAATGCACCAATCCAGGACACCGTATGCCAAATAGAGCGGTCAAAGATGGCGGACGAAATAAAATTTTTAATGCTTTGTCAATTATCAAGGAGGTATTGTACGTCACTTTTTTTTCTTTTCGATTGTACGTTATTTTATGTACTTTTAGGGGATGGAGTTCATTTTTTTTTTATTTCCAAAAGAGTGCATTTCTTTTATTTTCAAAAAAGTGCATTTTTACAATTTTCAAAAATGTATTTTCTTTGACCCTCCTTTTTTTCATCCAGTTTTCAACGAAACAAATTGAAATATACTGTATTAATTTCATTACCGTAAAGTGCCATAATTTCACCGCATTCCTCATCGGTAGTCGATTCATCAAATGTAGAAGAAGCATTGGCACAATTATTTCGTTTACAATAGACACATAGAATAGAATATTATATATTCAGTTTTCTACAGCTACACTGATTATTTTTACAGCCTTTCTTACATTTACAAGAAATATCACTTAGTAAATTTTTAGGAAAAGCATTACTTTCGCTCGTAACATCAGGCATTAAGCCATTCTCAGTTTTAAGCCTCCCGAATTGTAACGGATCTTCCTGAGAACCTAACCATTTCTGGACTTGGAAATATACTTTTAAACAGTCTATTACTTCTTCAGTAGGTGGAACTGCAGACAATTATATTTTATAATGTTTGTCAATTATTTTATTCATTTTAGGTTTACAAAAATAGATTCTTTTATGATGATTCCATGCTAGTTGAGTCATTATAACCAAAAGGTCAATCACCAATTATTATAACTTAATTGTCGTCGATTTTTAAATCAATAGCAGTTTTAACGATTGTAGTATCGGCGTTTTCTATGCATATTTTAACGATAAATAATAATAATATTTATTCATGTAAGCCGTATAAAATACAGATATGAAAAGTCATAAAAGGTATACACATATAAAAAATAAAATAAATAAATAAAATAATGACAAGCAACAAAATAAAATAACAGATAACATAAGTAACATACACATTTCTTACAAATATATCCAGTTAATATACATATTAGATACATTTTTATTTGTTTATATTTAAAAAGTACCACTTAAAAATTCACCAGCGCTATAATAGCATCCATTAGAAAGTAAAGTTCTAACTTCCTTTTTATATATCATATAATTAGATATGTTCTTTACATAGGCTGGTAGTTTATTATAAAATGTTATAAATTATAGGTTGGTGGTCGTTTAAATGCAGTGGTATTGTCGGGGGATACGTAAAAGATTATCATGCCTTGTACTGTGATCAAATAAATGAAGATTTCTTTGTACGAAGGTTAAACATTTATATATATAAATAGCAGGTGCAGTCAGTGGCGCAGCCAGAAAATTCATCTGGAGGGGCCAATAGAACCGGCCTTCCCAGAGGATGAGGAAATTTTTTCAGAAAATGGTTGAAAACGGATGTGTATGTAGATTCCTCTATTAGATAATATTGGCATTAATTACAAAATATTTATTTCAAGGGATAATTTAGATACTGCTTTGTACTGCTTCTTTATTTTTTGGCTCATGGAAGACGGCTGGGGGGGGGGAGGCTGCACCCATGGGTGCAGTTAACAAGTCTTTATCTTTAAACACTTGTCGGCAACTTTCATTAGTTTTCATATTAAATATTAATCTTAGAATTTTCTTTTGTGCAATGAAAATTCTACTGAAGTCTTTACCACGACCCCAGCTAATAATATTCAAGGAGATGTGTGAATATGCCATTGCATAGTATATATTTAAAAGACCCGAGATATCCAAGGTGTCTTTCATTTGTAAAATGGCGTAGTAGGCCTTATTTAGTTTTTAACTAACATTGTCAATCTGATCATCCCAGGTAAGTCTATTATTCAGGTGAGTACCTAGAAACACTACTGAATCCGAAAATTCAATACCATCTACCAGTTGAATATCACTCGTAATATCCCTTCGAATAAAAAAATGTATGCATTTGGTTTTCTTACTGTTCATGGTTAGTCTGTTTCGTTGACACCAAGTGTCAAATTCACATATTGCACATTTTATTGCTGATTCAAGCGCCTGAGGGGATTCTGCGGTTATGTAGTATCATCTGCGTACATTGTGAGAATACCACTAGTGATATGTTCTGGCAGATCATTTATAAATATCAGAAACAGCAGTGGTCCCAGCACCGAACCCTGTGGAACCCCAAGCTTAAAGTCATGTGGTGCAGATGTGGTGCCATTAACTTTAGTGACCATGGTTCGCTCTTTCAGATACGATTTAATCCAGTTGATTATGTTGTTAGGCAAATTAATACTAATCAATTTTTTTATTAGAAATTCGGAGCTTACTGAATCGAATGCCTTAGACAAGTCAAAAAATAGAGAAGCAACACATCTACCATTATCTACTTGTTGATAAACGTAATTTAATAAATCGCAAGCTGCTGTCTCTATTGACTTGTTGGTTCTAAATCCATGTTGGAAACTAGAAAGTATATTATTACTTTCTAGATAAGTCGAGAGGCGGTTAGATAATAATTTTTCTAATAATTTAACTAACGTATTAAGCAATAGTAGATTGTAATACAAGTGTGGCAAGGGCTTCATTGCAAAACGATGTATGAAAGTAGGAACACGAGCGCAGCGAGTGTTCTTATCATACGAGTTATGCAATGAAGTTTGCCACATGTGTGTTACATACTATTTTTTCTACGGTTGTGAAGTTATTTCCCTTTTTTAAAGTCTTTTCAAAATTTTAAATTTGCTGCCTGTCGGATTTTATTTAAAGTGACATTTTCCGCAGTCATTCTGAAAATTTGACTTTGTAATTGCAATTCATGTGTAATTAATGTAAGTACATTTATAGAATCTAATTGTTATTACCAGTAAGTACTATAAAATTTTTTAAGGTAAACACACTATTTTCTTCCGGTGTGTGAAGATATAATCAAGGCGTGTAGCAAATTCTTTGCGTACGGCGTGCGGCAAAGTAATATTTTCTGCAGTCATTTTGAAGTTAGAAAATTTGACTTTCAACACAATCGTAGAAAAAGATATTTGCCTGTAGTTGTCGACATTTTCAACATCGCCTTTTTTATATAGGGGGATAACTAGCGCAGTTTTAAATATATTTGGAAATCATCCTTGATATATCGATTGATTAAACAAATATACCAGTGGTTTGTTTCATTATAATATCTAGAATATTTGAGATAGTTGAGAGAGATAGCCCATCTATCCCACATGATTTTTTATTTTTCATTTGACCTAGTTAAAGTCATTATCTATTAATTCTTTGCGGAATAATTTTATCAAACTATCCTCATTTTTACTATTAGCTAGAATTTTTTTTGATTAACCGATAATTTCATAATGTCACTGGTGTTTGAAGTACCTACGCAAACATTTTTTTCTAAACGACGAATGCGCTCGTTATTCTTAGTGCAATTCTGTTCATTGGCATACCCATTAAAAATAATACTACACTAGTCTTGACTGTTTGGTTCTGATTATTGATTATATATTAATATATTATTATTATTACCATGCGTATGCTTAATAAATTTCCTTTTCAAATTAATCAGGTTTCATTTTGTATTAAAATTTTGAAATTATACGAAACTTTCTATAGCATATTTCATTTTTTTCTGATGAAAATTGGGTAGAAAGAGGAGGGTACATTTTTGAAAATTGTAAAAATGCACTCTTTTTGAAAATAAAAAAAAAAATGCACTATTTTTGAGAATTAAAAAAAATCAACTCTATCCCCTAAAAGTACATAAAACAACGTACAATCGGAAAAAAAAAGTGACGTACAATGCCTACTTAATAATTGACCAAGAATTTAAAATTTTATTTCGTCCGTCATCTTTGACCGTTCTATTTGACATACGGTGTCCGGGATTGGTGCATTATATCTGACCATAAATGAGTTTTATTTTTGCCAACTTTGGTCAAATTACTCCTTCTTATAGAAAAGATATTCAATTTTGAATTTTTCGGCTATTTTTGGTGTTTTCTATTTTTTTTCCAAGATGGCGGATTAACCAATACATGTCGGACAGGTCTGCATTTTTTAAGAATTTTATTCCAAATAAGCCAGTATTTTTAAAATTCCTATCCGATTACTAGTACAAGATATATTAAGCAGATAAGTAGAAAATCCATGAAAGCGCGTCAAAAAGTGCATATAACTTTTGACGCACACGGAATTTTTAGGCGCAAATATTTTTTTCGTAATCAGGAGGTCATAATACATGAGAATCAACAATAAAATTTCAGGTGAAATATTATCGCCAAAAAAAATCAATTCGACTTCACTACTACCTGCAAATTCAATTTCCAACAACATAAACAATTTTTTTCCTGACCTACCGAAGACATATTATGTCAATGTTAAGTGAAGGATAGTGCAAACTTTGCAAACAAAAAGGGACATAAAGTCCTAAGTGCTGTTGCATTACCTTTCTCTGTTTAAGACAAAATTTTAAATTGACTGATCGCTATAATTGAAACACATTTTAAACGACCTTAAAAAGTTTCGGGCAAAAAGAACAAAAATAAATTCAAAATGCACGAGATTAGAACAACTATGATTAATTGATTAATCACTCGTTGCAGACATATTTGTTGTTAATGCTAAAATAAATAATTTACCGCCAGTTTACATAAGAAGTCTGTGAATAGTTTTTATTGCTAGGGTTCTCAGGCTGAATAAAAAGTGCGTCATCTGATATACGAGACGTTTTAGTACTGAATACTTTAAATAAACAGAAAACCTATTTTTAAAAACATAACTCATACATCTCTTGAAAGTTGAAACAGTGGGGAAATCCATCTGACGTTTTCTGATAGGTCATCATTGTAACGTATTTTAAACTTTTATTTAAACTCTGTACGAAAAGTTTGTCATATATTGTTGAAAGTTAAACAACATTTTAAACACAAAATTAATGTTTTTCTTGACATTTTCATTAATGACCTCGTCAGAAAAATGCTGTCCAGCTAAGCTAAGTAAAACATTTATCTGCATCAGTTCCTATGAGGAAATATTACACCATAGATCTCTGTGGTATACGCTTTTAAATGAAATTATTTTTGTACGAATCAATAACATTGTAAAAAATACATTATAAGGAAACAAACTAAATAGCTAATAGTTGTAAGCAAATGTGCTAAAAAGTGATCCCGTGGGATTTTAATGATACAGGTATGGGACTGCTACCCATCTCCAAGGGTGAAATGGGACAGGGAGGCAAACGGGCAAATACCCGTCAGGCCGGTAACTCTGAGGCCGGGCTGAGGTAAATAGGCATTTGTCCGACGGATAAAAAATTTAAACGGCAGCTCTTTTCCCTCCTTAGAAGAAATCTCAGATATGATTTTCAGGCTGCTATCTTAAAAACTCGGCCACTGACATAAAAATGCCAGATGCCATTTATAAAAAGTTATTATAATCCATTGAAATGTTAAATTCTTTAAAACTAACCTTGCATTTTGGGTAGGACAATTTTTTTTCATTGTATAGGGGAGGGGGGGCGGTGTAAATTTAAAATTGAATTTTCGATTTCGACGGCCTCCCCATTTAGCTTCCACCTTAAAAAAGGAGTGCTAACAGTTTTTACCATATATATCCGTAACGGTACATGTATAGAGAGTTTTTTGTTTAGAATCAAATTCTCTACAACTATACTAAAGAAATTAATTAGTTATAACCAACCCTTGGAAAATAGATATATGTCACAAAATTTTCTTTTAAGCGTTAAAACTTTTTCTTCAATTTTAACAAAAAAAAAATACATTAAATAATCAATAACTTGGAAACGAATTGTTTTTCGAAAAAAAAAAAGGTGTTCCTCATTTTCTACTACACAATGACATTGACACTCAAATTTTCTAGTCAAGAATTTTCATTGAGAAATTATTAAAAATTTTGAACCATCAGCCCTGTAAATTATTCGGGTATTAAGAATTATCGAATTTGAATGAATCAAAGACATGGAGTGATGGAAAAAGTGAATTTAAAGAGATAGTGAGGATTAACATTTTTTCGAAGAACAATTCTTTTCCAAGTTATTAATTGTTTAATGTTTAAAAAATGTAATTTTAAAAGGGCCATAATTCGAAACCCGTTTTCGAAAATGTTGTTAAATTTCGGATATAGGATTCTGCAGCATGCTGATAAATAATAAATAATAATATAGCTTTTCATTAAAAAAATGCCTAATATGAGTTTTAGAAATATGAGTCTTAATAAAATACACGCCAAAGACTGAAATACGTTTTGTTTTACTCAAAGAGGACGCAATAAATGTTTTTGATAACGGTCCGAATTTGATTGAAATAGAATGATTAATAACTGAGACATGAGGCAATTCAAAGTAAGACAGGCTGTCTACTGTAAATTTCAACTTCAACCCCTTCTCTCTGCATACGCCACTGATGAGGAGTCTTGGGTGTCCTAGAAGTGTAGTCATTTATATCTAATATACATGTTGTTTGCTACCTTAAAGACAACTTCAGTACCCTGGGCTCTAACTACTTGCCGCTATTTTGTTTTTAAGCAATAACTTCTTTCCCACACGGTTCACAGCTTATCACCATTCCAATTCGTAATCTACATTTATTTATGATGAGATTGAATCAAGCTCGTACTTACCTGTATCATTAAAAATCCCACGGAAGTACCTTTGCTTTGCTGACAGACTATTTTATGCACTGCAACATGCTGAGGGTGAATCCTTAATAGAAATTGTGTATGTTTCAATTTGATACAAAAAACAAAGAGTAATTTAGCTCTGCACGCATATTACAATAGTTTCGTTTGATAGATTAGTCCGAATCAATATAGAAATTTTAAAATTACTCATATACGATATGTCCTGATGTCGATACCGGCCAGTAATATTAAAATTGCTTAAAAATTGTTACATGCTGCACAAACACATCATATTTTACTTCCAAATTTCCATTTTGATATCAACAATATTGTCATTGTGATGCCAAGTTTAATTTTCCCAAATAGCAATTTAAAATTTGTATTTAATACCCTACCCTGATTTAGGTTTGGAATTTTGAATTCACCAAATTGTCGCACTTACCAACCTAAAAGATGTTCTATACATATAAAACTACTTTTTATTAAAGAAATTAAAGAAATAATAACCTAGTGATTTAAATGTTATGTACTCTATGGTCACCAAAATGTATGTCTGCATGTTTAAATTGATCCAATAAAGTGTGATAACTATATTTTCTTAGGAATTAGTTAACCATTTTTCTTGAATATTCCACAAAATATGTCACAAAATGGAAAATCACAACACAATGTCAATCTAGATTGCAAAAAAGGGCAGATCTCTAGAAGTGGGGGCAACAACAGCTATAGCCTCCTCCCCTCATAGCTCAACAATAATAAAAATAATACTTCATCTCAAAAGAAAATATATTATAAAAAGTGATCAGACGAATAATGAGTTGGCCCCTGTTTGATGACATATGCAGTGTGATTGTTCTTGAACACCTGATTTTAGCACACTTCAACAAATATGAAGATATAAAAATACTGGAAGCTTCTGCGATCTACGACCAAAATATGCGCGACCAGTTTTGGAATTTAATTTTGAGCTAAAAATTTGGATGCAGAAGTGGTAGGGGCAACAAACACTTTCAAAAACTGGTCCTGACATACTAAAAAAATTGCGACGAAATGCATTTTTTCAAATATAAGACTAGTGTTTCACATATTTATTGCTTTACCTGTAACAACAACTACTGCGGAAAGAAGTTTTTCGGTTTTGAGGATGCTCAGACTTATTCCCGAAATAATATTTGTGAGGTAAGGTTGAATGGCTTAGCACTCAATAATATAAAATCGTCGCGGGAAATCGATGTCCATGAACTGGTTAATACTTTTTGCAAAATGATGTCCCCTCGCCTAGAAATGTCAAACTGGGAATTAAATATTTTTTTGTTTTATTCCTCTGCCCTTTAATTACACAGGCACACGAAATAAAAAAAAAATGGTCTGTACCTCGAACCCCATATGTATTTCGACGTGCTAAATATGAGTCAGGTGTCCTTTTAGCTCCATCCCACACCGTTTTTTGAAAATCGAGTAAATAACCTTAAAAAAACTGATAATTTAAGTTATTTTCGCGATTTACTAAAAGTTGGTGTAGCTAAACTGACACCGGATTCATATTCAGTATGTTGAAATACGTAGGGAATACCCAATGGAGTCCAGGAATCTGATCACTTTTCAATTTTTTTGTATGTGTCTGTGTAATATATTTGCATACGCGGTTTTCTAGAAAATGGCGGAGGATCCGGTGTCATTCATATACAGGGCGTACCACTAATAATTGGACCAAGTTCAAAGGTAGATTCTTTGGGCCAAAATATGAGGACATAACCAAACATGCTGTAGTAAATTATTGCTGTAGAAAAAGATACAGGATGTCAATATTTAATTTTTTTTCTTTTTTTTTTGCAACATCTCAACTACCTCTTGACCGATCTTCTCCCAATTTGGTAAGTTAACATTTTTAAAGCTAAGAAACAATAATTTGTGTAATACATTACGCTAGCCCATGGAGAGCGCCTCATGAGCTGTAGCATGCATAATGCTCCATGTTTTTTTTTTTTTATATATATTCGGGAATATGTTGACACATATTTCCTAGTAAATAATTTTTTTTTATTATAATAAAACTAAAAATTACAGATGAAATTCTGTCTATTAGTTCCATCAATTTAAATTTCTATAAAGTGTATAACTGGTCATCTATGTCACAGGTCTACTTATTAATGTATTTGTTTGCTCAAATACCCATATGAAAGTAAATAAATATACGACGATCACCGAAATGAATAACTTAATGATATAATAAATAAAGTATTGGTATATTTAACATTAAAAATTCACGTTAGTAACAGTTTACCAGTTGGAATGAATTAAATACACGGAATGTTTTAGTTGGTCTATTGAACATAATTTCCGGTGACAAGGTTTCCTTTTTCTCGCCGAGGATTTACTGATTCACTTGTTCGAGTTTAACACCAGTGTGCGTTGACCTTTTCGTTCTCACCCAGTACCTTCTTAATTTACCATAAATGGTCGGTACTTCGTCTGATTATTATTAAATATGTGAGAAAAAACTTGTTTTCACCTTATTTCGTTGTTTGGTTGAGCCAAAGAAACATGTCGTTAACTATTAACCTCATGGTTATAATTTTCAAGATGGCCGGAAATATTTCCGTAAGTACTTTAAAAATTATCTTTTCGTATCCAGGTTTCATTTGTAAAATATAGTTTTTTATATTGTTTTTTTTTTCTGGAAAATCTTGCTGATTTTAAAAAAGTATGATTTAACTTCGAGTCACATTTAACATCAAGAATTAATTAATAATTTCACCTTTTCAATGGCAAATAGTTGAAGCTAAACTTAATAGTCATATCCACTCAACATCATTATATGATTCACCTGCAACTAATAGGAAGTATACCTTTTCCTGGAATGGAGATGCATGTTCGCCATCTTAATTAGTGGCCCAATTTTTTTGAAGCCATAATGATTTCCTGTTAGGAGAAGAACCAATCCTATTTTTTCAATCACTGTTTGTATCTACATACTTCGAGGAAAACTACGGATCTTCCAAGTTTAGTGTTTAATTTAAGTAAGATTCTTACAATATAACTATCATTATTTAATTGCACTGAAACACAATTGAAATTTTACATCTTTCTTATCATTACGGATAAGATATTACGTAACATATTGTAATGACATTTGTTTTCTTAAATAATGAGAGTTTCTGAATTGCACTTTCTTGTAAAAATTGAATAACTTTTCTTCAGAGTTTTTACTATGAAATTTAATTATTAAGATACAACTGTACAATGTTTGGTGATCACCAAATTTTATTACTATTTTCACTTTAGCATACATGTTGTGATATATTGGGGCAAATTATTAATAACTTTCGCTTTAAGAATATAAATTTTTAGAAAATATAATTTTGAGGGTATAACTTATAAAATTTAACTTTTTTTATCGATATTTGATTAAATTAAATCTTGTTAAATTTTTTTAGATAAATTCTGAGTAGATTAACTACTACAATTTTATATAAACAATTTTCTATGCATACCTTGTAAATACTTTCCATATTTATGTGAATATTTTAATGTAAGTGTTATTTTGGCTTAACACAATCTCAGTTTGACCAGTTTATAATAAAACTGATTTTAAAATTTTTATGAGACTTTTATTCATAATCTTGTTTTCTTGCTACTTCAACGAGTTCCATTTTACTCTATAAAACAAAAATATTAAATTAATATTGAGATCTTGGTAATTGAATATTATTTACTATTCTTGGTATTCATCAGCATCTCGTACAAAGAATGGTTGGCGCCTATGATATAACAGCTTTTTAGCTCTTCAGACATACTTGTAGGTAAGTCTCTATCACTTTTATAACATCTTAATAAAAAAAAAAGCTTGCACAACCCTCGACCCATATGCTTCCGAGCTAATGAGCTAGCGGCATCTTGTTGACCCGTTATCAATACATTTCACTCTAATAATATTTTTTATTAATACCATATAGGTAGATAGTCAACATTCAATAAAAAAAAATAAAAAATTATTGATAATCGGCCAAGGTAGTGTTACAGAGCTATACCTGATGATGAATACTTTTCCTCTTTTTTTTTACGAAACGTAGTGGCACTTTTGACTAGAAAGTCTCACGTAAAAAAAGGTACACTTGATAGACTTGATAATTCCAACCGTTTTCGAGAGAACTGCCGTATAGGTCTCAAAAATTCTTTGAAAACAAATCCAATTTGAAAAGGAAAAATTGTATTTATTGAAAAATATGCTTTGGTGACACCTTAGTTCTGTCGGTTACGTACAATTTCATTAGTTTGACATTTTGACAGAACTAAGACGTCACCAAAGCACATTATTCAATAAATACAATTCTTCCTTTTCAAATTGGGTTTGTTTTCAAAGAATTTTTGAGATCTATGCGGCAGTTTTCTCGAAAACGGTTGGAATTATCAAGTTCTATCAAGTGTCATTTTTTACGTAGAAATGGCTCCTGCATGAGATTTTCTAGTCAAAAGTGCCACTACGTTTCGTAAAGAAAAAGAGGAAAATATTCATCGTCAAATATAGCACATGAGGCTGGTGTGATGTAATACATAAATTACTGTTTCTTAGCTTAAAAAATGTTTACTTACCACATTGGGAGAAGATCGATCAAGAGGTGGTTGAGATATTGCAAAAAAAAAGATAAAAAATTCTCAATTTTGACACCCTGTATCTTTTTCCACAGTAACAATTTACTAAAGCATGTTTGGTTATATCCTCATAATTTGGTCCAAAGAATCTATAAAGAGAAGTTAGTCTAGTCAAAATAATAGACCACTTTTTTATTTTGTGTGCCTGTGTTATTATTAGTATGTAAGTATTGTATTTCAATTTTAACTACTCTTACTAAATTTTCTGAAATAATTCAACTTTATTTTGAACAGCCCTGTTTTTTCAACTTAACTCCACACTAAGGTGATTTCTAACCTTTCTTTTTAGGTTACTTGAACTTAAAAATGTAAAATTTGTGCTTGCGGTGCCTTTTTATTTTTTTCCTATCGTCCATGAAGACCTCCCCCCTTCACTTCACCCTAGATCCACCCATGATTGAAAATATTGAACCTATCATAATATATAATGTATTTTTTATATCTTAGACAAGATTTTGTAGTGATAATATAGTTATCATACCTATCTACAACAAGTCTAACTTTGTAGAACACATATTTATTTTGCGGCAAATTTTTATGTTATTTGTAATTATATTTTTACGTAAATAAATATTATTATTATTATCAGATGTACCTCGTAGTAAGCAAATCATTTAACGCCGTTTGATGCTTTTTGATACTAATATTTATGGGATGAAGTATATTTTAAACACTGATATAATGTGAATGAGATGAAAATGAAATTGTTCAAGTTTGCGGAAAGTTCCTCAGGGAAGTACTTTTTAAAACTAATAATGAAAACTTCTAAAACTCCTAAAGTTGTGTGTATTCAATGGAGACCAATAGTTTGAGCATTTAAGATGAAACGTATTCACTTCTACTTTCGTTGTTTCAATATTATAAAATAACTTTAGGCACTTTCAATTCAAGGTGATATAAAGAATTAAATAGTCTATGATCCGGCATAAGAAGTTAATACCCTCATCTGTTATTCAGATAAGAAATAGTTTATATAAAAGATAATATAACATGTCGGCAAATAGATCGCGACTAGGTTGCCTAGCCATATCGTGACCCCATGGCATTTAATTTGGAAAAATATTTTTTTTTTTTTTTGTCAGGCGAAATCGAAATTTTGTCTTTAAATGTATATAGCAGCGAAACCATTAACCCCACAGAAATTTTTCAAAGAAGCAAATTCATCACCAATTTATAATTTTTCTAATAGATCCCTACCAGTTTTTTCCTAGAACCAACATTTATCTAGATATTCGCAAGAGATGAGAAAAAACACGTTTCCTTGGAAAATGTAAATTTCCAGTTGTATCGCTCCTAGCGTCCTTATTTTTTGTAATAGGGGAAAAAATAAAAGATAGCTCGACTCTTGTAATGGGTTTTTGAAGTAAAATTCTGCACGTCTGTACTCCTTACTCTTTGCGAATTTGCATTAACAAAGGCTTTTTAAACATATCTGACGGGATCGGAACAGGTGTAGGTCGATTTAGAATTAAATTCTAGGTCTGTTAGGTTATCTTTCGTTGTTGTATTATTTATGGTTGATTGGTTATTAACAGGGGAAAGCCGACTATCTCTTTTTTTGCGACGGAAAGAGATGGGCGAAAGACACTCTTCTAACACAAAATCGCGATTGAGAAACGTCGAACGAATAAATGCCAAAAATGTCAATTTTGATTCGTTCGTGTTGGGCCAAATTTTCTCTGAAAACGGTTTTTCGCCGTGAGAGATAGCTCAAAAATAAAAACTACCAAAGGGAAACTATATAATGCGATGAACGTTTTGCCGCGTTCCAAATTTTACTGTGTCTCTTAGTTTGGGCCCGACGCGGCGGTGTCTTGCACTTTTTTGCTTAAAACGTCCATAACTCCTAAACGGTGGCCCCTACGGCAAAAAACTAACGAATTTGTAGAGAATTTAATAAGCCACAAGTCCCTTTTTTATTTTTTGCCCTACGACAAAAAATAAGGACGCTAGGAGCGATACAACTGGAAATTTACATTTTCCAAGGAAACGTGTTTATTTCCCATCTCTTGCAAATATCTAGATAAACGTTGGTTCTATAAAAAAACTGGTAGGGATCTATTAGAAAGATTATAAAATGATGATGATTTTGCTTCGTTGAAAAATTCCTGTAGAATTAATGGTTTCGCTGCCATATAAGTTTAAAGACAAAATTTCGACAAAAAGAGAATATTTTTTTTCAAATTAAATGTCATGGGGTCAAGATATGGCAACCTAGTCGCGATCTATTAGCCTACATGTTATCTTTTATATAAACTATTTCTTATCTGAATAACAGATGAGGGTACTAACTTCTTAAGCCGGATCTTGTACTAAAAGCATGTGCGTCAAAAGATATCTTTTATCGGCTAAAAATATTTATCTTGGATCAACAGATAAAGTTGACTTTTTAGCTCACATTTGACACGTAAAGTTGACATTTACTGAGAAGCTAAGAGTAACGTCATTTTAACGCTCGTCTTCCATGTCAACAATGTAAAGAATTATTTACGATACAAGTGGGATCATTTTTATCCCACATTTATCGTATAAGACTGTATCTACAATCATTAGAAATCCATAAAATTCTATCATACAAAAAATTAAACTAAGTCATGAAAAAAGTAAGTTATTTATTTATTTAATTATTTATTTATCGATATAATATAGACAAAAATGTCTACATTTACATTTTCATCACATTTTTAATAGCAGAATATTAAAATTAGCTATACATAGTGAAATAAGCTATACGATAAATATTATTGAATTGAACATTAAGACGCCGTTTCTGAATAATTCAAATATATTACTTGTCATTCTCGAAATACTATCCTGGGTAGCTCTGTTTGGGACACAGTGTAGACATGTTGATCAAAATTCATTGGACAGAAATAAATAATAATAAATAATATGCTATCTATGAACGAAGATATATATTGGAAATTTTTTCGAAACTCTAAAAAATTACATTACATTTTAAGTATTATTTCACAGTGTAGGATGTTTCTAATATGTTGTCGTGAAATTCGACATGCAAAAATAAGTAAAACTTCAGGTAAATTAACATCGTTTTAAATCGGACAAAAAATTTTACTGTTGGAACCAGTTCAGTATGTATATGCCTCTTTTAGACATACTAATTTTTCCCCCTAGCCCGCCCCCCGGAACACACCCGATTTTGGGGTGATATCGCTTAAAAATCATTTTTTCTAACTTACGAGCTTCTTAAAAACGTTGAAGAACTTAGAATTTGTTTCTACTCACATTGAATTATTGTTTATTCACATTGTCAAAGTATATAAGAAATGATTAATTTAACCTTTAAAATAATTTTTATTTATCAAACAAGGTTCCGAGACTGATTTTAGTGAAAATATCAAAGAAGACGTGATTCTAAAATTTCAAAAAATTTCAAATTCTACAGCCATTTAAGGGTGGTTTTCACCCTTAAAGGGGGTTGAGATACACTCTCATAGTCACAATGTACTCTCTTCCCCTATTTTGAAGCAAAAACTAAAAAATAACCATTGTAACTATATTTTTTGTATTTTTTGTGTTTGACCCTTTGTAAATGTTTGCTGAATTATTATTTGAATAACTAAGGTTTTATATTTATCATATAAAAAATACACTTTACTAGGCTATTTTACATTTTTACTAAGAATATTTCGAAAAAACCCCCAGTAGGGGTGTTTTTCGGTATTTTAAGGGTGTTACATTAATTTCTGGTTAACGGGACTCCATTTTTCTTAATCAGCGACCCAAAAAACGTATGGTAAAGGATATTTTCTGAGTAAAACTTTTAAAAAACAGAAATTCGCATTTTTACTTAAGTAAAATACACGAATTTCATATATTTATAGGATTTTTTGAGGTTATGTTGAACGTTTTTAAAATTTGGGCAGTGCTCAAACATCGGGTCATACCTAACAATTATTAAAAAAAAAAAAAAAATTAATTAATAATTGCATTGTAGACGGATTTTTGTCTAAAAAATTTGAAAAATTTCCCACTGTGCGATGGTGGGAAAAGTTTTTAAGCGCGCAACCCCCTGAAACAGTCAAAAACCTTTTATGTACCCCTTTATGTTTTCATATATAAACGGGTCTTGGGAGTGATTTATCGACGGGGAGGAAAATCATTTTCTCTCATCAGTATCTCCCCGTTTTCGGGATCGCTGATCACGGGAAAAATATTCAACTTTTAGCTCCAACCCTTCCTCATGCCTCAAATGGGCAGAAACCACCCCTACCACTCACCAGAAAACATGGTATCCAGGATTTACAGGTTTTTCGAGACATTATCATTATTCCTGTGCATATCCCTTCATTTTTTTTCAACATTGCCGTTGACGACAAAATTTATTATTCATTACTTCCCGATGGAGAAATGATTATACCCTACTCAACAACCTAGACCATTATCGCCCCAGCGATAACTGGTGGATGAGGGTAAGTTTCCGTCCATTATAGACGTTGAGGAGAGTCGGAGATGAAAGTGGGAAAACGGGGGAGAGAGCCTATTGACGATCTAAGGTGTAATTAATGAACTTTACTTGGATGATGGCTGAATGACAAAATGAAATTCAGTTTTACGTTCACGGTCAACCGCCTCACAAAACAGTAATTCGCTACCTACCCAAAATGCAAAGTTGCCCATTTTTCAACGACGTGACGGCGACGGATTGACTATACTAAAAATACTGAAGAATGTATTATGCGCCATGTTTTGACGCTCTTTTCTTTACAACTCTGTGTCAGCTTACAATTACATCAACATTGAATTGAAATCCACCCCCGTAAAAAGCCTGTTTATCGAATGGTGAAAAACAAAACTATTAAATTCGATTTGATTTAATATTTTTCACAATATCCTTGCTTGAGAAGAAGTTTAGATGGGACCATACAAAAATAGTTTTATACGGAATAGAAATAACCTTAATTATATCAACAACTGTATAGTTACTTTATATATAATAATAATAATAATAATAATAATCCTTTATTATCCATAAGACCATACAAATGGCGTGGGACAAGTCAAAGTGAAAATGCGGTTAAAACTAAAAGTACAGAATACAATGTTTAAAATATAGATATAAATATAGACATAAGAAAATACAAGATAAAATGAACATAAATCACATTTATATATAATAATAAAATAATAAAAAACACAATAAACAACATAGCTGTTTTGTCAATAAGTATAAAAAGTTAATTATATGGGCTATTCATTTAAAAAATCATGAACAGAGTAATAAGATTTCTCATGTAGCATATTTATTAGCTTGATTTTAAATTCATTCATATTGTTGCTCTTTATTTCTAGTGATAACTTATTGTATAATTTAATTCCCATATATAATGGGTTGTGTTCATATGTGGTCGAATTATGACGTGGTATCACTAAGTTGTTACTACCTCGAGTGTCATATTCATGGTTGAAGTTGTTAGTGGAAAACATATGAATATTGCTTTTAACATAGATTAGTGTTTTGAGTATATATACACTGGCTAGAGGTAAAATATTAAATGTTTTAAATAGATCTCTGCAAGAAGTCCGTCGTGAAACATTCGCTATATTTCTTACTGCAATTTTTTGTAGCTTAAATATTCTCTCTGCATTGCGCGACATTCCCCAGAATATGATGCCATATGACATCCGTGAATAAAAGTGAGCATAATAATATGATATAGCGGTTACGTTATTAGAGACGTGTTGTAACCTATATAACGCATAACAAACCGGTGTCAATTTTTTGGATAGATAGTCTGTATGTGGTTCCCAGTTCAAAGCATTATCTATAATCACACCCAGAAATTTTGTAGAAGTCATTTGCACAATAGATTTCTTATTAATTTTTATCAAGCTACTTTGAGATATATTAGCAATTCTAGGAGTAAAGTTAATGAATCCAGTTTTCGAAACATTTAAGAATAATCTGTTTTCATGGAACCATGTAGTAAAGCATTTTAAATTGTTGTGAATGTCTTGTATTGTATCCTCTACTGAATCGTAGCAGCTTAGAAAAGAAGTGTCATCGGCAAACATTATTAAATTATCATTAGGTGTGCATTGTGGCAAGTCATTGATATAAAATAGAAACAGCAGGGGGCCCAATACAGACCCTTGTGGGACACCGATCAATACTTCTTCTGTTTCAGATTTTACTCCATTAACCTCGACAACTTGTGTTCTATTCGAAAGGTATGATTTTAACCAATCATGAATTTTACCTCTTAAACCATAAGTTTCTAATTTATTAAGCAGCAAGTTGTGATTTATTAAGTCGAATGCTTTGCTAAGATCCATGAAAAGTCCGATACATCGTTTATTATTATTTAAGTTTTCATATAATTTATTTAAAAAGTCCATAATTGCCGTCTCTGTTGACTTACCTTTCAGAAAACCATGTTGACATTTTGAAAATATATTATTTCTAACTGAAAAAGTCACTATTCTATTGTATATGACACGTTCTAGAATTTTTGAGATGGTTGACAGCAGTGCAACAGGACGGTAATTATCTGGTGTCGTAGTATCTCCTTTTTTGAAGAGTGGTATTATTTTGGAACTTTTTAAAATCGTGGGAAATTTACCCTCAGATATTGAAGCGTTTATTACATATGTCAATGGTTTGACAATATAATTGTAGGATCTCTTTAATATGTTTGAACTGATACCATCAATACCTGCAGAATTGGAATTTTTTAAATTATGTATTATATTAATGATTTCATGTTCACTTACTGGTTCCAAGAATGTAGTTGGATAGTTAATATCTAACTTAAAAATGTTGTCTTCATTAGTTTGCACATCTAGCTTCTCATTTAATCTTTTAGGCATATTTATAAAATGTGTATTAAAGTGTTGAGCAATACATTTTTTATCTGTTATTATGTCATCCCCAATCTTTATTTTTTCTATTTTTGAATTATTTGTGGGCTTATTTATATTATTATTAATAATCGACCATACTGCTTTGCTTTTATTAGAAGCTTTCTCATAAATTTTATCATTATGGTATCTTTTGGCAGCTCTTATTACTTTTTTATAGAGTGTCTTATAAGTTTTATAATAATTAATATCCAATATATCTTGAGTTCGAATCATTATTTCATACAAGTTTTTTAATTTATTAGCAGATACTCTTATACCTTTCGTAATCCAGCAATCTTTATGAATTTTTTCTGTTTTGTTGTATCTCTTTAATGGGAAGCTAATTTCCATATAATAATTAAATGTATCAATAAAATTATTAAAACTCTCATCTACTGTTTCTGCATTATATATGCTACTCCACGTCTCTTTACTTAAATGATAAAGAAATGTATGATAGTTGCTATCATTTAAAATGCGCTTATATTCATATTTGTCATTATGTAGATTCATGGAGACATCGCAAGTTAACATTTGTCCAGTATGATCTGAAATACCATTTTTGCAAATTTTATAGTTACAATTATAGTCGTCTCCAAAATTAGTACAAATATAGTCAATGCAACTATTTGTATCAACAGAGTATCTAGTAGGTTCATTTAATCTCATGTGTATATCGTAAGATTGTATGATATCAACTAGTTGTTTTTTACTATTGGAAGCTGACAAATAATCAATGTTCAGATCACCACATATAATGACTTTACAATTATCTCTACAAATATTATCTAATAAAGTATCTAGCTTGAAGAGGAAATTATTTACATCAGCCGTAGGTGATCTGTATATTGACAATAGTTTAATTGTGTCTTGTTTTACTTTAATTTCTACACCACATACCTCAAATACTTTTTCTTCACAAAATTGAGTGATATTAATTTCCTTTATTTCCAAATTAAAATTTTTATTTTTAAGTATCATAACACCTCCATTTTTAAAATGTTTACGACAAAATGTTGCTGCTGTGTGATAGCAACTAATTTGAAATCTACTTGCTTCTTCATCACTAAGCCAGTGTTCAGTTAGACATACAATATCTATATCCTGCATTTTTAAAAAAACTTCAATTTGTTCAGATTTATTTCTCACAGATTGAACATTTTGGTGTAATATATTAATTTTATTTATATCATGTTTAATTTTTTTCTGTCCATTGCTTGAGAATAATTGCTATTCATTGTTTATTGTCTTTACCCTTTGTTTCTGAAAACTCATTTTTTTTAAATATACAGGACAATTACTATCATATATAGAATGATCTACATTTAAATCTAGTTTGAGTTTATCATTAGCTTCTATACAATTAAAACATTTCACGTATTCTTTATCACAGCTGTCACCACTGTGGCCTTCTTCTGCACATTTCAAGCATCTTGGATTACGCGTACAGTTGTCAGAATTGTGATTAAAGCCAGCGCACTTAAAGCAGCGATGTACATTGACATATTCAAACACTCTGCATAGGTCCCAGTTTATGAATAAAGAGTTCTCATCTAAAATTTTTTTGAATGTCAATGGATCACATTCAATTATTGCCATAAAGTTTTTCCTCATTTTTTTAATCACTTTGACAGTCATCTGCATTTCTTCATGGTTTACAAAGGTGTTTTGTTTCTGAATGCAGTTGATTAATTCTTCTTGACTAATGCTCTCAGTAATGTCGACTATTTTTACGCAAGGGTTTTTTAACTCTGGTGCTTTTACTTGATAATGTCTACTTAATTTCTTTTCCGCAACTTTTTGAATTTTTTCCTGTTCTGTTTTGCTTTGACATCCAATTATAACACCTCCTTCTTTTGTTTCCTTTAATTGTGTAATACCTACTTCTAGAGCTGATGGTTTTATAGTTTTTAGAATAGCTTCCTTAGTTTTCTTGCACTCCTGTTTGTTCTTTGGTTGTATTATAACAACTTCATTAGATGTGGAGGCTACTTTAGCAAATGTTTTGACTTCATTCTTCTTCATTCTTATATACTGAATACACTTTGGCCTTCTTCCAGCAACTAAGAAACAACTTCTTTTTAGTTCAAGGTTAAATAGTTTACTCAAAGATACAGCCAGAGCACTGGCATAATCTCTGACAATAAAGGGCGATACTTACATAATCTTGAATTAAAGTTCATCTTATTTTTCAGTGATAAATATAAAATCGAACTACCATACCTGTACAGTGGATGGGGATCTCAGGAGCAACCACGCAAGTGTTAAAAAATGACGGTGCATTTTATTTTAGGATTCAGTCTGGGAGTTGTTTTAAGGGCTGGACAAAAATGTGAAAAATACCGGAAACTAGATGCCATACTATTACAGTGGACAGGATAGAAACAAACATAATTATCAAACCACCAAAACAGATCATAGCATTCAAGCTTTTTTGTGTACTTATTACTTATTTTTGTCGTAAAAGAAAACTATATAACTGCCATACCGCTCAGGTCAATGGAGGAGTTAGAAATACCAACGCAAAGGTGTCGAAAATCAAGGCGCCAATGTATAACATCGAACAGTTTAATTTTGTTATTTGCAGTAAATGCATCAAGAATATATAATTGCCATGCCAATTTACTGGATGGAAACCTTCGCCATACTCGAAAAAGAACATAATACGTTCGTAATCACTACCCTAATAACACAACAACAACATTGTCCTATGGATATCCGAAGGACGTCCTCGACGTACATACAGGACATCCGATGGACGTTCGTTTTGGTTCAAAGTGCATCCGACGGACAACCGAGGGAAGTGCAAATGTCACAACTTTGAACAATATTTGTACATCGAGGATATCATTCAGATGTCTATAAAGTATATGTGGACATCCAACTTTATTTATATAGATATATTATTGGAAAAAGTACAATTTCGACATGTAAGTACTTTACTTGATAAAAATGAAGTGATGCATAAACATTGTCCTATGGATATTCGAAGGGCATCCTCAGTGGGGATTGAGGGCGTGTGATGAATTTCCTTGTTGGTATTCGTATATTTTATTTACATTAACATATCTAATATTGTTTACCATAGCTCCAATTTATTCTCACAAGGGTTGCCTGCAAATTATAATGTTTATTAAATTATTTAATTCATTTAACGCCTGCGTTATCTCTATAACAGTTCTACTCACTTACCCACTGAGCTATCCTCTGTCCGTTATTTTGGATGCTAAAAGTAGTATAGTATAATGTGTGGAAAATGTATTTAATGAGATTATCAGTAATAATAAGTGAAAATATGTGAAAATAGTTCAGGTTCCCTTTTGTTTTTCTATTTTTTTATTTTCGTTCCCAAACCTGAAGTTTTTTAGTTACTAGCATTTATATTTATTTATAATTATTAAGAAGAATTTTCAACGAAAAAACTGTGATATTGTGATCGAACTGTCACCAGTGTCACCTGAGAAGTACGAGTAGTTGTTGAACAATGTAATATTACATTACATTAATTCAGTGGTGGACCCAGCTTTTTGGAGCGGGGGGCAGTCCGTTTAAAAAAATCCCTTTCCTCAGATCTCAAAATTGAAGAGCAGGGGGTCAACTATTTTAAGAATTAAAATTTTATAGTTGAGGTACTTATACAAACCTGGGAAACGTGTTGGAGAAAAAACGGCAAAGGAATAATATCGTCATCTACAATATAAATAGAATATATACACATCAGCGAATATTAAATAGACGTCCTGCTGTTGTGCCTATAGGGACCTAAAATGTGTGTACTTGCCGTATATAAATTGGTCATCCAGAGAACATCCGTTGCGGCACATATATGATGAACGTTCAGTGTGCTATTCGCTGGTATGTATACATATCTCGTCAACGTGTCGGAGAGAAAGCGGTATGGAGATATTATAATTTGTTATAAAAATATCATATTTAAATCAACAGACACGAAATGGACGTCCATCTCCTGTACTTATATGGACTTAAAATGTACATCCCATACATAAAATGGACATTCAGAGTTCGTCCATTCCGTACAATTTCAAAATAAATCCGATGATAGACGTCCGGTGGACGTCCAATTTATGTCCATGGACGTTAGTACATTAAATGGACATAAAAAGGACATCCGGCGGATATCGTGTGCTATTAGGAGACCTCATTGAATGAAATGTAAGTGCTTGGGTGTATTATATTGTTCAATTTATTGTATATTTTACTATACTATATAATTTATAATAATTGAAATATATGGATGCCACACCGAAAAATGGATGAAAAATCTTATACACAGTATATGAAAGGCTGTATCGAAATGGAATTTAGCGTCGTTTGACACAATTGCGACATGACTTATATTTTTCAATGTAGCTGCATGTTAGTATAACATAACAAGAGCTAAGAGAATAAGACGCATATTACGCATGAGTGGAAGAATTTACACAAAAGCCGCGTTGCTTGGAGTATTCAACTCCACGAGTGAGTCTTTGCATTACTACTCGAATTGTGTACTTGTAAACTTTTTCTACGACCACACTTATTGTTACTTACCGATTTTATGAAATATATTGCAAAAGGGAAAAAAGGAAATTTTTAAACCATCGTTAATATATAAGCGGCCACTTTCGTCCACTATTATAGTATGGCACCTAGCTTCCGGTAATATTCGCATTTTTCTCCAGCTCCCAAACCAACTCTCATGCTGACTGTTGTAATAAAATTAACCAGCATTGTCACTGTCACTGTCACTGGTCCCGATCCACTTTACAAGAATGGCAGTTGGCTTCTCTTGACCACCGATAAGGAAACTTATTTGGGTTTCCTGACGAGTAGTCAAGTAGGTAATACAGATTCTAACTCATTTGTATGAGTAGAGTGGCAATGCAGTTCTTAGTTACGTCATCCCTGCGAATGTTCTACGGGAACCCTGGGGGCCCTGTGGGTCCTACACGCCCCGTGCACGTGCACGGGAGCAATTCTACATTCTGGAACATAGATCCTAGTATCGTGTAATGGAGGAGGGAAGCTAAGAGATCCAGTCTCTACGTTTATATATAAGCTTATGACTAAGAGGGTGGGCTAAGAGTATGGAACGAGTATGAGAGCGTATGTATATAGTAAAAATGGTTACTGGTTGTTGTTTATAGTTATTGGCTTCGCGTGGTTACTGAATGTTTAGGTTATAATGCGGTGCTAATAGTATGGAGTGTAGTTAGACAGGTGAGACAGATGAGACAGGTTGGACAGGGTACCCATATCACCTGTCTCATATGCGCTCCATACCCTTAGCGATAAGCTTACGTCTAAATGTAGAAATTGGATCTCTTAGCTTCCTCTCCCCACTGCCACGACACTAGAATCTAGGTACCACAATCTAGAATCACCCCCGTGCATAGCATGCGCCCGGGGCCCCCGCAGGGACAACATCATTAAGAACTCCCATTGTCACTCTACTGATGAAAATTAGTTGGAATCTGTACTACTTAACTACTAGTACGACTGAACATTTTTTGTGTTACGAGCTCCCGTTCTATTATGGTGTTTATAATTTATTATTGAACTATTACTTTTACATAGTTCACCTTGTAGTATGACTGGTTTAATTTAACTTATGACGATACGATTTAATATCCAGAATTATGCTCATCCTTAAATTGATTATAATCAATATTTAATCAAACGGAGGTGATTTTCTCAATTACAGCTTAATTTCAATTCTAATAATACGACAGGCGTTATTTATTAATTAAATTTCTTTGAGACTAAAAATGAGAGGAATACCCGACTTTATACTGTTGAGGGATAACTTATTTTTATCCCGAATAATAAAATCTCACTAATTAATTAAAAAATAAATTAATATTCTTTGTTTTTCTTTACAGGTTCAGCTTCCGCGGTCGTTGAGGATTTATTTTTTATAGCTGTATATCTTTTTAATATAGACCTCAGCAGTGATTTACCTGATGCTTTAATTAAACTTTCGTTATGTCGTACATATAGAGTAATTTATATTTATTTTATAAATTATTTTTACAATTACTGCTGTAAATGTGTAAATACATTGTCGTATTATATTATAATAGGCTAATTTAACAATAGCTATTCCTTAAGATCTAATCTGCATATTAAAAATCATGAATCATTATAGTACAGGAAAAATAATTTTCGATACATAAAAATACTTTGCAGTAAGTAGTATAGGTAATAACGTATACTTTGCGTAGAAAAGTTGTTAAAGTGAATCATCTGCCTACCGGACGTAATGGGTGGAAATATAGGGTAGCAAACCGTTTATGAACGCTTGTTGGAGTACGGACATGTTGAGGATGCCTCGCTGCTCGATATGTAGGTCGCGATCGCAGTTACACTTGTCATGTCATCTATTTGTAAAATAAACATTCATATATAAATATAATATAATGCATGTTTCCCAAGCTTCTAACACTGAATTGATAAACCTCCCTGGTATGTCCAACCATCATTGTGGCATATATGTAGCGATGCATGGACCACGACCGCATCACGACCACGACATCCACCGCGATATATCTTTGGCATATCCGTACCTTTAGTACATATCTCTCTAAATATAAATTTTTACAATAATGTAAATATATAGTGCTTTTTTGTAGGTAATAAAATTACTTTTTCTCGATTTTTTAATTTGTGAGCACAAGGGTTGCATTAGAAAGAATGAAATTCAAAAATCGAAGATTTGCGAACATGCTTGGGAGAACCGACATAGAATAAACTGGGACTCGGCAAAAATTTTAACAAAAGAGGCAGATAGCAAGAAAATAAAAATTAAAGAATCAGAAATAATACTGTTGAATGAGAATAAAATGTTTTCCCCAAGATTTCAAGTGTTTCACAAGGTCGCATGATAATCAATTATTAATAATACTATTTTCTGATTAATGTTGGTTAATATTCCCCCACTACTCAACTTTCTCGTTTTTTAACTCATTTCTACACCACCTTGCGATTGAGTTATTGGCGCGTTTTATTTAATTAACATGGTGTCCTCTCCCCGTGGGCCCAATCCAGAACAAAAACAGAAGGTCTTATATTTCTCTGCAAATTTTCCTTTTCCAGGTTTGCGAAAGTAGATGTTGTGCGAGCTGGCCAATTCTGTCAAGATCACCAAGAAATCTATATCGTCGCCCACGAAACAGCGGACTACTACGTCAAAGATATTTTGATAGTTCTGAATAATTATAACATCGGCGTACGTAAAATTGGATTCCTCGAGCTCCTTTTTTTTTGCATTGTAATGGAGCGAATTTTCTTATCATTCGCCATTTTTTCTAGCATTTCATTGCTCCAATTTATGTTTATAAACAAAGAGTATATGAAATGGCCGACTCCGAGAGCAGATATTTCTAACACCGTGAGAGGGGGTTAGTGGCTAAAAGTAGTGACCAACTAAGCGGTCGGCCAATTTTTATCCGATTATAGATATAACTGGCGATCAAGGAAATTATTAAACCTTCGCGGCGCCACCACTTTTAAACTATTAATTATACAAACATTTTTCTTTATACCAAAGTCGTCGAAAATTTTATACTCTCCAAATTCCTAAAAAGTACTTTTTCCGAAAAACGAGTTATACCAAAAAAAAAAAACTGATGTTGCTCCCATTTATAATAAGAGGGCGCCTAAAGTAGCGCCCGCTCGAGTTCGAAAACTTGGATTCTTGACAAGGACCCTCACTGCTATAATACCGAACAAGAAAGTCCCTCATATTTAATGTTTCTTCAGGGTTAAAAATCGACAAATTGACCAAGGTAATTATTTAAATTTATTCAGATAAGATTTTTTAACATTTTTCAAGTTTTTATTTACAGTATATATTAAAATTGACACCTGTTAACTGTCAAACTGTCAATTATATTTTACAAATAAAACGTTTATTAAATATAAGAAATAATATTTGTTGGCAAAGCATCTCACATTTCCCATCCCATATTCCTGTACCATGCGTCAGATTGCTCTCGCTGGCAACAAGTATAATCCAACCCAGCATGGACGTAGCCGACCCGGTAGTATGTTTTCCGGAAGTGGCAGCAATGCCTACGATATACTGGTAAATCTATCAAACAAATCAAATATAAAAAGTATATTTTTTTTAAGCTACGTCAAGCCATTTATTAGCCATAGTATGCCCAATTACTAAAATAGAAAACCAAATTAAATATAATTTCAAAGCTTTAAAAAACTAAAAGCAACATTTTGGGAAATAGTCGACACTTTCGAGGATATCTAACTACAAACAAGATATTTCTTTATTTACAAAAAATATCTATCTCCATCAATTTTTATCGTAGAGAAACAATAGGAGAACAAATTAAACATGATTTCATTATGTACAAAAAAGTATTTAAAGAGGTATTTACTAAAATGCATAAACGCATTATTTCGTATTTATTATTTTATTTTATTTTAAATTATTTATTATTCTCGTAAATTTTGTTATTATCATTATTTTGTAATTCATCACATTTCCATCTTGGCTTATTTCTTAACTATTCAAAAAGTGCATTATGGGTTTCCTATCGGATTCACATTGAACGTATATACAGATTCAGCAAATTTAGTTTTATATAAGTAATTAAAAGTTTTATATAAGTAATTATAAGTTTTATATATAGTAAATGAGTTCAAGAAAGAAAACAGAGAAATCAGGAAAAGAACGCGAGTGTACTACTCCCAGCACGTTCCACACTTCGTGAAATCTTATTTTTATCACCTTGTCGTCTATCAATGCAGGGTATCGGTACTCGCTTCTAACCGCCTACGCATATACTAGAAGTAAACACGTCTTTCTTTTCCTAATTTATCTGTTTTCTTTCTTACATTTGTTCCATGTAGTAAATTCTTCTTATCTATCGCTTTTTTTGGTGACATAAAAAACCTGCAGACTAGAGTAAAAAAAAACCGCTGCCCAAGGAATCACTACTTCCACATCCAGATTCTCTATCCAAGTCACTCACAACGAAAAAACTTTGTATGTGAAAATAATTGTTTATGGAACTTAATAACATAATATTTGAAATCCTCTACCCCAAAAACCCATAAAACGATACCCCACATCGGTAGTGGGGTGGGGGTGGTAGTGGGGGAGTGGATGAAGTAAAAAAATATTTTGAGGTTTCTGGTTCCTGTACATACACTAAATCACAATTTTTTTCATCCCCTTTAATAAGGAGGTGGGGGTGGTAAATGGGGGTGGCTAATGCCAAAAATTTTTTTGAGACCTTAGCTTCTCTTGTATATACTAAATATCAATTTTATGGACTCTTGCCTGCTTAATTTACTCATTTACCCCAAATTTACCCCAATTTACCCCCCAACCCTTCGACGGAACAAGATGAAAATATAATCTAGTTCTAGATCTCGTTAAAGTACATATGTGTACCAAATTTCAAGTCAATATCTTAAACGGTTCCAGAGTAAACGTGCGCACAAAAAAAAGTTACAGACAGACAGACAGACCGACAGACAGATCGACAGACAGAAATTTTTTTTTCGCTCAAACTTAAAATCTCGACGTTTCATGACATTTTAAGCCTATTTGGACAATTAAAATTTTAAAAATTTTTTTTGTCGTTACTATACTTCCACTGGACGTGGAAGTAATAATTACACATTTTAAAACAGTATACTCGTTCGCTATTATTAATAATAATTATTTAACGCTAATTATTAAAATTGGTATCAAGTGATTACCTCCGTCTATATGGAGGTCCAACAAAGTTATTGGCCGGCCGGCATATTCGTCTCAGAGCAAAATCAAGGTAAGTTTATGTCTCACGCATTTTTAAAATCATTACAGTTCACACTCTTTTATACCGTTAATTTCTTGAGCTTCAATACTGAGGTTTTTCAGTTGATTCCCATACATGTACTGCCAGCAGTATTTTCCCACCCTACGTAGGCGGTAAATAATTTTTATTTATTTCTTTGTTACTAAAATATACGTTATTACCTATACGACTCCAAAGTTTAGCCAACCATGTATTAATATGTTATTATACCAAATTTTTTACTTTATTTCCTGTACTATTAATCCAAAGGGATATTACTGGCAATTACGAATTATTTCAATTTCTGGTATCACTTAAACAATGTACAAATGTTCTATCATTAAGATAGGTACTTAGATTTGAATATATCGTAATAGATTAACATAGTAAGTACCGTACAAAATAAAAAAATAAGTATTTTATATTCAATTTTCTGAGGCAGCTACATGTATTTTTAATTAACACTCCGGTAACCAGCAGCAATAGTTTTTGTACGAGTTGTAGGTACAATTTTAACAATACCGATATTACATTTCCAATGAAGTTTACTGTAACAAACAATGCTGTGAAAGAAATCCGATTATAAATTTGTTGTTTTGTTGTTTTCATTTATTTATAATGCAGCTCTATGAGTTTAGTTTTGACTTAAAAAAAGGCAATATAATATCCAAGCAGACTGTCATGAATTCAAATTATACAGAGAACCTCGCAAGCGAACATACTGAAACTTGTAGATTACGTCAAAAATATTTTAATTTAACCTAACCTAACCTAACTTAGATGAAATTACTTAGAGAAGATAACATACGTCACAATACACATAGACCGATATCGCTAGCACGTGCCCGTTGTCTAGGCAACGAACTTGTTTTTGCAATTGCTGTGGTGTCGCATGGTTGCGTTAAATAGCTATGCTGCTCGTTGTTTTCTAGTGTTTTTCGTGTTCAGTATTTATTATACATTTATAGTAAATATTCAACCGTTTTTACGAATAAAACAGAAGAAATGTTATGTTATTTTAATTGCGACGGTCCAATATTAATAAACGAAAGGGTTAAGTAGAGTAGCTTCGGCTAGACTTCGCCCTAGATATTGTATTAATGTATAATACTGAAATAAAGGCAATTTATTATTATTATTATTAAAATGGTAAACTTAGCAGTTTTATTTTATTTAAAAAAGGCACTGATATCGTGTCCACAAATTTACTTGACGCGCGAAGCTGTGACGTATGTTACCTTCTCTAAGTAATTTCACTCTACCTATATGCTAAGTTCTCTCGGGAAACGCAGCTCCCCATAGTTTTAGTTAACACGTTCACTGCTGATGTCGCCATATGGCGATGCAGTAGTATATTGCGCAATGCTGGTATCGCCATATGGCGATCTGATCCTATGTATATTCTATTGTCAAGAACCTACTCAGCACCTGGCGATACTTAACAAAATCCCATCAGCAGCGAATTAATAAAATACGTATTTTTTTAAACTACCTTACAAGGTTCTAATCTCGGATATATGTTTATATGGAACATTACAATTAGTCAAATGACGACTACTCTTACTGATTGGGCCTACGAGGCACATTAGTAGTAACTTTTAAATTTGGATCTTCTTCTTGTCTTTCTTCTTCTCTACCCTTTCCCCATTTTGCTTCTGCTTCCCCTTTCCATTTTCTTCATTTTCTAACCCCCACCCCTCCCTCACAACGTTTCTTCTGGTGTTTTGCGAAATAAAACGAAATGAAAATAATTATATTAATATACAAATCTTCATTTTTTATTTGTGATAAAAGGAAAAAATCGAACCATATTTCTTTGCACATTATTTGTGTTAATGGAGTCCAATATTAGAAGTACAAGTAGTTGCCATATTTATATTCCATTCATTTTTCAATTACCTCTCTATTTTACTCTCGCATAAACTAGTGGTAAGAATAAAAATACAAAAATTTACCCCGAGGTTGAAACAAGGATGAAAATAGTAAAATGACCATTTCAAATTATAGTTTAATACAATAAGAGTAGTAAGCTGAGGTAAAACTAACTCCAATCTATTTCTTTTAAAGAGAATGAAAACAATAGAAACAAAAGTGTACAAAAGGACCGTGACCACTGAAGTCAAAGACTAGTATGTGGCTTCGGTGTAGCTTCTATATATTGTACAAGCTTGTTTATTGTTTAACTTAAATTAATAGAATATAAAAAATGTAATCTCTTATTTGACAATATAATAAAAAGTTATATATTATAACTAAAAAAATGATTTAACAATAAACTGATAAAAACAATTATTATTTAATTGAGTAAAACATCTAAATTTCAACGTTAACAATTTTTTAAATCAATAAGATTATGAACGATATATCTATCCGTTGCGTTGTTTTCACCACTTTCTTGTATGCTTTTTAAATATATTTGGATTTAAAATATTTCATATTTCTTGTGACAGATTTGAGTAAGGCCGGCATTAGACTATAAAAGTTCTTTGACAAAGATCTTTTATAAAAGATATTTTATGCCAAATATGATAGTGTAATATATCAAATTTTATAAAATATCGACCATATTTTATAAAATATTACACATTTCTCATAAAAAAATATCTTTTATAAAAAATCTTTGTCAAAGAACTTTTATAGTCTAATGCCGACCTAGTACATGAGGCAACGGAATAATATCGGCTCATTGGCCGATTGTCTTGACTAATTTACATGTTTGTGTTTGCTTCTCTTTTTTATAATGGTATCGTGATGATGATCATGGATTTGAGTTGTTTATTTTCATGCTGGTGACAATGTTTTAAAGGCATACGAATACAGTTGTCGAATATTGTCTAAATCTTGGTTGTGGCATTTTCTTAATTTATCTGTTTTTCTTGTTGGGGTCCTTTGCCATATGTATTTTCTTCTAAAACAATGTCTATGGTCTATGAAATCTACAAAATAATACGATTATCCAGTAGGGGCGTAGAAGTTATTTTCCAGTAAAATACTGAATAATTGTATTATTTTTTTTAGATTTCACGGACAGTGTTTTAGACAGTCGCGGTTTCTCAATGGCGGTAACGGAGGCTGAGCCTCCTCAAGATAACTTAAGTCAAAATATTCAATACATCAGAATTCATACTTATATATTGTTAATAATAAGGTTAATAATTGACTTACAAATCATGGATAATAACGTGTAAACTGTTTATTTGCGTTCTGGCGCGAATCTATCCCACCCTTGTTTAAATTAATTTTAAATATATATAACAGCGCTGGTGTCGTGACGTGAAGGCTACCTAGGCAACACGGTCACGTTATTTTGACGTAATTTTATGGTAACTATTCGTCGGCGACGTCATATTACCAAAAAGTGACGTCTTAATGACGTCTGCATTTGTACCTCATAATGCCGTACTTTAAATTCGCCATTATTACGTTTTTATTTAATGATTTTAAACACCAGTGACGTCTTAAAGACGTCTGCATTTGTACGGCATTATGACGTACATTAAATTCGTCATTATTACGTTTTTATTTAGTGATTTTAAACACCAGTGACGTCTTAAAGACGTCTGCATTTGTACGTCATAATGCCCTACATTAAATTCGTCATTGTTACGTTTTTATTTAGTGACTTTAAACACCAGTGACGTCTTAAAGACGTCTGCATTTGTACGGCATTATGACGTAGATTAAATTTTTCATTATTACGTTTTTACTTAGCGATATTAAACACCAAACAATTGCCATCGCAAAAATACAATAATAATAAGTGGATCTTTAGCATTAATTACATGGTAATAATTAACGTCTTATTAAGTCGGGATAATTACAATTATATTTTTTTGGCTGTATATTAATATCATCAACAGTATAGAATTTTTTTCGATCTGTCGTTCATTGGCCAATAGCCATTAGCCAGTGTCATATATTGGTTTTGTCAAAAAGTGATCTAAATTTATCCCAGGCAACAGACTGACGTCATTTTTTGGTCACATTGGTCGACGACGTCACGTGACGAAAAAATGACGTTTTTTCATTGCAGACATTATTTCTAGTTGGCGCCACATGCAAACTATGCATTACCACGTTGTTTGTTGCATAAATTATTTCTAGATGGCGCCACATAGAAACCACTAAAAATAATCAGTCCTTCTTTATACCTTATACTCTAATGAATTTATAGAAAATAAATAATAATATAAATTGCAATGTTCAAATACATTCAGGAAACATTGATTGATTTGGATGGATCCTATAATGGTCAGGTTAAAGATCATTATTATGTGGCTGGGCCGAGATAGCATAAAAACCAGTGATTGCTTCACCTATTAATTGTCCATTTATCTACATCGTACATGGCAGCTTATCCTGTAATGCATATCATACATCGGAAAATGGAAAAATCCTAGAGCCCTTAAGATTTACATGCCATATTGCACCAAATTGGCTTATTTATTATATTTCTCATATGTACATTTATTAATTAATCAAAAATAGCTTACATATGTAAGCCCATCGACGTCATTTAAGCGACGTCAATGGGCTGTGACATTTTGCCGTCATATTTCACGTCATTTTCACGTCATATTTAACGTCGCATTGGTGATAAAGATGCCGAAAAAATAACGTAAAAATGACGTGGCCGTGTTGCCTGGGTAATTCATATTTGCATCGAACGTTCGCCGTAAGCAATACAATTTTGTCATAGTAGAAAGAAAATAGAAAACTCAAGTTGGTCTGCACCCAGTCACTAGCCAACAAATATATCACGTGATGGAGACAAGCCTCTACGACGGTCTGATTGGTCAATGATCGCAAGCGCACTCTCGGTCAAAGCTCTCAGTTATAGTCTAGGAGATAGCTACATATATGGGGCCTGGGATATAACATGTTGGCATTGCTGTTATGTTTTATCACTAGCCGCCCCAGAAAATATTCAATTATGAAACAGAGTATAACATTTTGGAGCTTGGTGTTAGTTGAAGAGGGTATCTTGGCGATCAATATTCGATATAATGCCAACATTTTTTCTCGGTGCCTGGCGACATCAATTGTGGACAAAATTGGAACGTAGTATGACACTTTCTGACCAGGCGGAAAATTTTCGTTGTCAATGCTCATTGCTGGAAAATCATATGCCAACATTTTCTGCTTGCTCATACTCCAGATTTTTGGCCAAAAAATGAACTTTTGGTCAAAAACGGGCCAAAACTGGTGCTTTAAAAAAATGTTGGCGCCTTCTCAAACTTGTATATGTATTTACACTACATAAAAATGGAAAATAATAATTGCAGTCGATGCGAATTAATATCTTATCCTGACAAAGTAGACTTTTTATTAGAAGTTCCTTTTAATACATTAAATTACATACGATAACAAATTATTTGTAAAATGTTTAGATAAACCGCTGTCAAGTTTAACGCCCCTATTAACTGTAAAGCAAAATCGGGTATTCAATGTAAACTGGTATAACAAATGTTCTTGGTTGATAAGGAAGCCAGGTAAGTAAGTTATTTTGTTGGTTTTGCTTACTTTTTCTGGAGAAAATTCGATGTGGATGTAGCATTACAGGAATTTAGATTGCTAGAAAAATGTGAATCTTGAAATTTTCGAAAAATTTTCGCATGCGACGATTATAAAGCGCTCTCACCCCCCCTGCTTACCAGTGGCTGAGGGAGTCGCTTAGTTGCAAATAAAAATAAAGTACCACATCATAGGGGCACCACATCATGGGGGCGAAGGGCAGGCTAGTTACGCCGCTACTACTTACTTACTTACTTGCCTTCTCATTTCAGAATTCCACGAACCGCCACTGATTTTAGAAGAAAGTACATGTCCCAACAAGAAAAACAGAAAAAAGTCAAATATCTAAAATATCACATCTTTATATAGCCTTCATATAGCAGATCACTTGGATAACAATTGTTTCTGTTGTTTATAATTTTGAGGAATAGTTTCAGTATTATTTCCAAATTTTTTGGATTGCTCTTATAAAGACCACCCCAATCTGCGCTCCATTTTAAGTGCCTGTCAATTTCTATCTTCCTCTTGTTCACAACGTCTGGCCAGATTCTTTGTGATCATGACAATTATTCTAGTTGGCCTCCGCTTACTGTACAGCATGCCTGGTCGCATCATGCCATCTGTCGCGGTTGCCTGTTAATCACACAGCCTCATTAAAACTATTTTTCGTCAGCTTCTTGGTGACATCAACCCAACGCTTTGTAGGGTGTCCCCTCCGCCTCTTGCCATGTGATTTTCCCTGAATTATCAACCGTTCTATCTCTCCGGTTGATGTGGCCAAAAAATTATATGATTCGAGAGAATAAGATGCTAAAGAGTTGCTTTTGGGGACGTATTTCTTGGAGATTCGAGGTATTAGTGCGAGGGCTGTCCACAGAATTCGTGATAAACCCCTCCAAACCCACATTTCGAAAGCATTAATACGCCGTCTGTCTGCTTCCCTAGTGGTCCATGTCTCAGAGGCGTAAAGAAAGGTGGATAAAACTAGGGCGTTAGCAAGTCTAATCTTTGTGCGCCTCGTGATATTTCTGCCACGCCAAATTTTGGTCAACTGGCAAGTTGCCGATTTTGCCATCTGTATTCTTCCCCGAATCTCATATTCGCAGTCGCCAGTATTGTCCAAGGTATTCCATCTAGTTTACTTCCTCACAGTCACTTATCCTTAGTATGTCTGGCTGGTTATGATTTGCTCGGTCTACAAGCATAATTTTCATTTTGTTGTAGTCTACACTAAGGCCATAATCAGAGCTTGTTGTCTGGAGCTTGTCCAACAGATGCATGAGTTCATCCTCCTTTGATGCAACTAATGTGATATTATCTGCAAATCTTAAGTTGGATATCTTGGTTCCGCGTATTATAGCTACCCCATCGTGCTAGTTCCCCAGCACCCGTCGCATTACGTGTTCACTATAGATGTTAAAGAAGGTACGTGACAGAACACAGCCCTGTCTGACACCTTTGCCGACTTTACATTTACTTTAGTGTTGTCTGCTTTTTCTTCATACAGTCGGAGGATAATAAATATCAGAGGTTTGGGTGTCCCCATCTCCAATAATACAGTCCACAGTTTGTCCTATTCCACATTGTCAAAGCCTTAGTAGTCTACGAAACAAAGGTACATAAACACGTAATATTCTCTTGCTTTCTCGATAAGTCAATTTCTGTACAGAGATATTTTATATGATCTACGCCGTCATTATTAGTTCTTCTTGTTGGGTATGGATTTTTAACGAATTAAATTTAGGTAGTTTAGTTTTATTACACAAGAAGGGTAAGCATGTACGATAAAAAAAATGTACTCAATTTATCTGTTATGGATATTGACTTCATGGTTATCGCTTAAAAGAAGACATATATTCACTCACAAGAAAATGTAGGATATTAGAACTGGACGAGACAGATTCTTTCACGATTAAACTTCTATTTATTATGACTTTTATTTGTGATTGTCTCGCTCCTTATGCTATCATATCTTCGCCTTATTTAATCTTTATCAAGTATTTAGTCATTTTTTATATTTATTCACTGCGGCATGTGGTTTTTTGCTCATATATTAGAATATTCATGACAATTTCTTTATATTTATATTTATATTTATATTTATATTTATATTTATATTTATATTTATATTTATATTTATATTTATATTTATATTTATATTTATATTTATATTTATATTTATATTTATATTTATATTTATATTTATATTTATATTTATATTTATATTTATATTTATATTTATATTTATATTTATATTTATATTTATATTTATATTTATATTTATATTTATATTTATATTTATATTTATATTTATATTTATATTTATATTTATATTTATATTTATATTTATATTTATATTTATATTTATATTTATATTTATATTTATATTTATATTTATATTTATATTTATATTTATATTTATATTTATATTTATATTTATATTTATATTTATATTTATATTTATATTTATATTTATATTTATATTTATATTTATATTTATATTTATAAATATATTTATATTTATATTTATATTTATATTTATATTTATATTTATATTTATATTTATATTTATATTTATATTTATATTTATATTTATATTTATATTTATATTTATATTTATATTTATATTTATATTTATATTTATATTTATATTTATATTTATATTTATATTTATATTTATATTTATATTTATATTTATATTTATATTTATATTTATATTTATATTTATATTTATATTTATATTTATATTTATATTTATATTTATATTTATATTTATATTTATATTTATATTTATATTTATATTTATATTTATATTTATATTTATATTTATATTTATATTTATATTTATATTTATATTTATATTTATATTTATATTTATATTTATATTTATATTTATATTTATATTTATATTTATATTTATATTTATATTTATATTTATATTTATATTTATATTTATATTTATATTTATATTTATATTTATATTTATATTTATATTTATATTTATATTTGTATTTGTATTTGTATTTGTATTTGTATTTGTATTTGTATTTGTATTTGTATTTGTATTTGTATTTGTATTTGTATTTGTATTTGTATTTGTATTTGTATTTGTATTTGTATTTGTATTTATATTTATATTTATATTTATATTTATATTTATATTTATATTTATATTTATATTTATATTTATATTTATATTTATATTTATATTTATATTTATATTTATATTTATATTTATATTTATATTTATATTTATATTTATATTTATATTTATATTTATATTTATATTTATATTTATATTTATATTTATATTTATATTTATATTTATATTTATATTTATATTTATATTTATATTTATATTTATATTTATATTTATATTTATATTTATATTTATATTTATATTTATATTTATATTTATATTTATATTTATATTTATAATTTATATTTATATTTATATTTATATTTATATTTATATTATATTTATATTTATATTTATATTTATATTTATATTTATATTTATATTTATATTTATATTTATATTTATACTTATACTTATACTTATACTTATATTTATATTTATATTTATATTTATATTTATATTTATATTTATATTTATATTTATATTTATATTTATATTTATATTTATATTTATATTTATATTTATATTTATATTTATATTTATATTTATATTTATATTTATATTTATATTTATATTTATATTTATATTTATATTTATATTTATATTTATATTTATATTTATATTTATATTTATATTGCTAGTTGACATTCTCCCTTCAATCTCTGTCTTGTTATAGCGTAAAGCCAGACAACTTCAAGCTATTCGTTTCATTTTCTTACTACTTTACGACTAAGGTCATGTGTTGCTTCTTTTTGTTTGATTGTTTATTTACTTATTATTGTTCTCTTGATGTTTTCATGCAGCTTACTAGATACTATTTGACAGAGGAGCTAATAAACCCCATGAAGTGTTTTTCGTTACTTCTTTGAATGCAAGGTCATATTATGATAGAATTGTTTACTGAGTGCACTTAAATAGGTTCAATTTTGCTATCGACTTTGATGACTTTTCATTGTACAGTTGAACTGATTATTTTCGGCGAGAACATTCCACTACAAATTTTATTGTGGATTCCAAGAATTCCTAGTGCGTCAAAAGTTATATCCACTTTTTGACGCACTTTCACGGATTATCCACTTATCTGCTTAATATATCTTCTACTAATCATCAAATGAGAATATTAAAAATACTGGCTTATTTGAAATAATATTCCTAAAAAAATATAGAGCTGTCCGCCATCTTGGAAAAAAATATGAAACACCAAAAATGGCCGAAAATTCAAAATTGAATATCTTTTCGATAAGAAGGAGTCATTTCAACAAGTTGGCAAAAATAAATCCTATCTATAGCCAAATATAACGCACTAAACCTGAACGCTGTAATTCAAATAGAACGGTCAAAGATGGCGGTCGAAATAAAATTTTTAATTCTTCGTCAAGTATCAAGGAGGCATGGTGCGTCACATTTTTTTCTTCGATTGTGAGTTCTTTTAGGTACTTTAAGGGGATAAAGTTCAATTTTTTTTATTTTCAAAAAAAGTGTATTTTTTACAATTTTCAAAAATGCGTTTTCCTTAACCCTCCTTTTTTTCACCCAATTTTCGTCGAAACAAAATGAAATATAGTATAGTATTGTCTAACTTCAAAAATTTAATAGAAAATGAAACTTCATTAAATTGAAAAGGAAAATTATTAGGCATACGCATGGTAATAATAATAAAATATGAATATTTATGATCACTATTCAGGAAAATGCATTTATGAAAATTAAAAAAAAAGAACTTTTTCCCTTAAAACACATAAAAAACCTACAATCGAAGAAAAAAAAGTGACGCACAATGCCTTGATACTCGACTAAGAATTAAAAAATATATTTCTTCCGCCATCTTTGATTGTTCTATTTGACTTACAGCGTCCGGTTTTAGTGAATTATATTTTTTTATTTATTTTTTCCGAATTTGGTGATTACTTCTTCTTATCGAAAAGATATTCAATTTTTATTTTTTCGGCATTTTTGGTGTTTTCTATTTTTGAAGATATATACAAAAATTTGATGACAAGGTTCCAACTTTAAAGGGCTGTAGCTCCGTTAGGAAGCATTTTTGGATTAGGTGATTATGTCAAGTCGACATAAAATCACGTCTAGAATTTTCAGGTTTCGTATGTCAGGAGAGTTTCTGGGCACCCTGTATAGTGATTACAACACGTCTATGAGTAGTATTATTTTTGGGTAAAAACAGTTTTCGATGTATTTTTGCTCTCTTGTACTTCTTCCAGATATATAATATTTTTCGAGCTACGTGCAGTGGCGTGCACTTTTTAAGTGCAAACATTAGCCGCCATTTTGAATTTTTTGGGCTTATTTGAAAAATTTATCTGGACAACAGGCTGACTCGGAATCGGTCTGTTGTCCAAAATTCTATAAATGTGTTGGTATAGTTTTGAAAAGGCTTTTTAGAAAATTTTCCCCATCTAAGTGATGAGCTTATATCTTAGTAGTTAGGATAAACTAACATTATTGAATTATTAAAAACTTACGTTCTGCTAGATTTTTTATTTTTGAATCTACGATAGGTACAAAATTTGACTTGAATTGAAAATATAAAAATTGTAAATCTTAGCCGAAAAACTCCTTAACAAAAATTTAATTTAATATTTTTATTCTTACCATCAGTTTATCACCCCTAAAAATGGCCTATTAGTTATATTGTTTTTAAATACATTATTGTATTATAATAATGGTAAGTGTACATTATATATTTCGAAATATTTATTTGGTACTTTTTTTAAATGATAGTCCTAAGTCTATTCAAATTATTTCATTGAACAATTTTAAAACGGGAGAATTAAGACGCTTACTCCTCATCAAAAATGATGAAATAAATTTAAGTACATCTTTGTATCTGTATTGTAAGTGTATCAAATTAAATTATTGTAAAAATAAACGTGTTTTAATTTTTCCTTAGTCCTTTAGTTTTGTTAATGTCTCCTAACATTCATTTAGTTTTCTTAAATATTATAATATGTTTATTTATTTATCAACTTTGGGATACAAACAGAATAAAAATTCCACAAAAGTACCCACTAGGTATAAATAAGCATTTAGTGGGAGAATAAATAAGAAAGAGAATATATATAAAAAAGAGGTTATAAATAAATTACAATATTTAAATAACATTTAAATGAATGATTATAATGATTAGCAAAACTATGACAGTAATAAGAATAACAAAAAATTTGTTACAATTAACGGTTATACAGTGTCTCAGAAGCACGACTCCATCCCCGACGCAGCAGAGCCAAGGACACCACTGGGTCCCAAGAATTTGAGAAACCAATAGCGTCCCCAGCCCCACAACGCCGAAAACGGACTCGCACCCCTGAGCCACTGAGGCACCGATATATCAAAACTCATTAACAAATAACGAAAAATATTCATGAAACATTGAGAAACATCTTTTTTAAACGGTTCTTTAGAGAAAGTGACGTTGTTCCAAATATATCAATTTCAGCACAATAATTATTAAAATGTCTTACTATGCGACACAAAGGTAAATTAAGGCTCAAGTTTGTGCGACTAAAAGGCTGCATGAACAAATTATTATTTCTAAAATGCCTAGTTGGGGTGTACAAATGAATAGATGATAATATATTTGAGCAGTCTATCAAGTTGTTTAAAATTTTGTGTAATAATAGTAAATCAGCAATAATACGCCTATCGTAGAGAGATACCAATTTAAAATGTAGTCTTAAAGTTTTATAATTATTAATAGTTTCATGTAAGCTGAATCTACTTGCCAAAAATTTTAATAATTTATTTTGGATATTATCAATTCTACTTATGTAACATATGTATTGTGGGTTCCAAACCGATGAGACAAAATTTAGTTTACTATGTACACATGCATAATAGACAGTTATAATTGAATTCGGATTCTTAAAGTTTCTACAATTTCTAATAATAAAGCCCAGCATTATGTTAGCCGCATTGATCATCTTATCTATATGTGGTTGAAAAGACCATTTTTTATCTAATATAATACCTAAGTCTCTCACTTCACTTACTGTCTTGAGGTTTTCGCCATTTATATTATAATTACAATTTATAATATTACGATTCTTTGTAAAAGTTATTGAGCAACAGTTTTCAATGTTAACAATGATATCTTTTTGAGTATAATAAGCACTTAGTCTGTTTAAATCACTTTGAATCTTATCGCAATCCTCAATTGAATTTATTGAAAGAAATAATTTTAAATCATCAGCATACATTAAAAAATTGGAAAACATGAAGCATTTATTTATATCATTAACATAGATATTAAAGAGGAGCGGTCCAAGGTGGCTTCCTTGAGGAACGCCAGAAGGTACATCAAAAGGATCAGACTTATGTCCAAGAACCGTAACTATTTGTGTTCTATTAGAAATGTATGAATAGATCCAACGCAGGATGTCGCCCCGTATACCAACCTCAGCTAACGATAACATTAGTTTTGAGTGGTTAATTCTATCAAATGCCTTGCTGAAGTCAGTATACACGGCGTCAACCTGCGCGCGATTATCCATAGCATGACCTATGTATTCCGAATAACAGATCAACTTACTTTCAACAGAACGTTTAGGAAAAAACCCATGTTGTTCGTTTATAATTAAATTCTTAACTTCACTTAGAATAATATTATGTGCAAATAACTCTAACATTTTGCCAAATATACTCAATTTACTGATAGGACGATAATTTGTTACATAATTCTTTGCACCACCTTTGTGAATTGGTATCACAAATGCCATTTTCCATTTGTCCGAAAAATGGCCTATTTTTAAGGACATATTAAAAATAATTTTCAAAGGAATACATAAACTTTCTTTGCATTGTTTAATGAAATAAGGAGATAAACCATCTGGGCCCGGTCCTTTCTTTATGTTCAGTGAATCGATAGAACTCTTTATCTCTGATGTACTAATATAATCATGATTGGACTGTGCATTAGTAAAAAAATTGCTGGGTAAAGTATCATTATCATAATTACTGTATACACTACTAAAATAATCAGAAAATAATATATAATAAATTTCAGATTGCCCATAAACAGACTCATCATTGTAAAGCATACCAACTGGAATATTATTGTCACATTTCTTTTTATTTGAAATAAATTTTCAAAATATGTTCTTATTACTAGATATATCGGATTCAACATTTTTAATATAATTGTTATAATCTTCTTTAATCAATTGTTTAGATTTTGCCCTTAGAATGGAAAATCTTTCATAATCCGACACATTACTGAATTTTTTCCATTTTTTGTGGATTTTGTTCTTCTCTTTAATAATTTTAATGGTCATAGCTCTAAAATAAGGAAATCTGGTGCTTTTTGGTTTATATACTGGTACAAACATATTTATTACTCTATATAAATTTTCATAGAAAATATCCATAATAATTTGCAAATTATGATTAGCGAAAATTGTTGTCCAGTTTATTTTCTGCAATTCGTTATTTATTTCAGTGTAGTTTGCTTTACAAAAATTAAACTGTGGTAAAAATGGTTTATGGAAATATTTTGCGTTAGAGTTATTTATTGAAAATTCCAAGGCAGGATGGTGTAGGTCCTTCTTTACTAATAAATCCGTAGCATGCCTAACGTTAGAAACTATGTTTTTATTAGATAATATTAAATCTAAGGATTTATTATTTTGATTTACAATACTATTGAATTGGCACAATTCAAAGAATATAAACTGATCAATTAAAGCTGTAGTTGTTCACATTATAACTGAAACACCCCTTACCCCAGTCGTATATTTGTCTATCTCTTTTGTTGAGAAAGAAAAATATACAAATTTGGCAGTTTACGTGATCGTCTAGATTTTTAAAGTTAGAACCCAAATTTACGTGTGATTGTATTATTGTTTACCCATAGATTTTTTTTATAAAGTTTGATATTACTTGTTTCTATTTACTTATCAAAATTTATATTAATTTTGGCAACACTCATTTATTAGTTGATTTTATTTTGGTACATTTTTATTAGACTGTACTTGATTGAATATTTATTTCACTGTAATTACAAATTGCATTATGCATTATATTTTGATTTAATCTCACTTATTTCTGAAAAAGTAGAATATTGAAAGAAAACACAGAAAGCGTTTTAATACGTTTATTTTAGACAATTGACGATTTGCACGAAAGAAAGTTTGGTAAAAAGTGTCTAGATTGGTATCACTGTAATTCACTGCACATGTTGACCAACTCGTCTAATTTCCAAACTTTGCAACAATTAAATACCTATAATATAATAATCATAACATTGTCTTCATTATCTTTAATGTTAAACCTACTTCCATTGAATATAAATCATCTTTATTAGGTTGTTTCGTAGTCTACAATATTTAAAAAATGTCGAATTATGCAATTTGTCAATCACTGCTGTCAACTCTTCTAAACTGAGAGTTGGGAACAATGTTTGACAAATTGAATAATTCGACATTTTTTAAATATTGTAGACTACGAAACAACCTAATAAGATGATTTATATTCAATGGAAGTAGGTTTAACATTAAAGATAATGAAAACAATGTTATGATTATTATATTATAGGTATTTAATTGTTGCAAAGTTTGGAAATTAGACGAGTTGATCAACATGTGCAGTGAATTACAGTGATGCCAATCTAGACACTTTTTACCAAACTTTCTTTCGTGCAAATCGTCAATTGTCATATTCATTTGAAGCAATTATATAATTGTGAGGGCAATTGCCACAGTTTACATAAAAAGAAGGAAAGTATTGGTTGGGACAATTGTCACATTAATCCGTAGAATAATCAGGTCAGCTATGCAAACAATAAATTAAATTGTTTACAATGACAATGGTCATTTTCCTGCAGGATTTAGAATTGACGCCGACATACGAAAAATTTGACACAGCTCGGGAAATTTCCCAGTCGTGATATGATGGTAAAAGGCAATCAACAAAATCTTATCAAATTGCCACGACAACTGTCGTAGATTACGATGTTTCGAAGCGTAGTGTTGTGGCTAGTTACAATTGCACTTGGCCGAGATCAATTGATCCCATTTCGTTGTATCGTTGCTATTTGTATATAGATGAAGTGACAACCAACAAAATCTTCTGCTTGCCTTTCGAAAATCTTCGAAAATAAAACTCATAACAAAGAGCTGTGTTCAAATCTTATCATATGTAAATGATAACTTGGTGAGGCATAAATGCAGAGATGGCAATTAAGAATCCTTAAATGCAAATGACTAATAATTGCAAAATCTGCAATTAATTAATTAAACTACTAAAATATTTGCAAATCACAATCTTGAGTTAATTAATTTGAATACCGAAAATGAACATTTTTAAATAAATAAACTATTATCAAAGTACCACAATGAAAACCTAAACGCAATTTACTTTTGAGTTGATTTCGCAGATATAAAGACGTAAATTTTAATGAGGAGAAGAAATAGCGATTAATGTTGTCATTAGGTTAAATTTAGTAAATTTAGAAAAATAAAAATTCGAGTTTAAATTTCATGTTAAAATTAATAGCCAAACAAGATGACAATGCCTCGCATATGAATAAATAATTTTTTATACTTATTATTTGATATACTGTGAGGTCTCCAGTTAAATCTCACCCAGCTCCCATAGTGGCGTCGGCGTCGTATGCGTCGACCATCTTACGAGCGGACTTGAAAGTACACAGTGCTAACGAAGTTAACTAACGTTTGCCTTCTCCCGTAGGGTGGTCGAGTGACCGCTGTAGGCACTTCGCTGTCTACCCAAGAGCAACCCCAAAGGGTTACACTCGGACAGGTAATAAATTACCTATTCAAAGCATTCGTCGCTCTGTGCGGAGATTGAAAAAGCCAGTAAACCTTTTTATTTCAACGGTCCCTGCTTCGTCGTTCAGCTTTCACAGATTCGTAAGAAAATCTGTATATATACGAAATCATCTAGGATGACCCGCAACTACGAAACTATCCACGGATAGCCCGCACTACGCAACCATCTAGTGACGGCCCTCAAATACGTACCATCTGACGATGGTCGCAACTGCGTACCACCTTTGGGGGTGGTCGCACAGCTGAACTCAAACAAAAGTAGGTACCGGAGTAACCCTTCAGTTATCTAAATTACCCATTAATAAGAAATTTCGAACTTAAGTCTATAATGAATATAGCTTGCTATCGTTTACGTCGAGGATCTTTCTGTTTATGTAATGCATTCTTTTAGCTGAATAATTTTGTGAGAACCTCAACTTTTGCGTCGAAAATAACCCCTGTTAAAACAGTACACAATATTATAAAGAAAATAACATTTCTATATTTAAGTAAATTATGCATGAAATCGATTTAATTGTTATTGTAAAATATTTAATTTTGATTGGAATAGGCCTCTTGCATGTGCCGTATATTTTAAATTAATTTATATATATTAATATAGTGTTACTAAACATCAGCAATTATCAAGTCTGTTTTCATAATTTCTAACTGGAAAGTATTTAAGTAACCGACTAATATCCGGGAGAAGGGGCATATCTGAAAACACTCATATTGAAGTTGACGCCATCTGTCATTAGGTAATCAATCAATCAATCAACAAGATTTTATTTATAATTAAAAGTACAGGTGCGCCTAGTCGGAACCTGACCCGGAGCCAACCTGGCAACCACGATGCGCAGCACCGTAGTGGGTGTAAGGTTGGGCGGAGCAGGTCCGGTTCGGCTAAGAACGGTCATTCAGGTGGGGAGTTGTAACTCCTATTCGCCGAGCGAATTTAAAAACAACAATGCCCATAAGAGCCTAAAACTAATTAATGTATATTTTAAAAATTGTCGCACTGTGCACGCTCAAAAAACACTAAAGAAATTTTGGTTACTGTCACGGGAAAACAAAACACAACGAAAAAACCCGTTTGAAGTAATTCTCCACCCTGGTGGTCTTCCTGCCTCCAGGAAAGTAGAGGAAGTTAACAGTTGTGGGTTTTAAAAGTTCAAGAAGGTTATCGGTCGTGGGATGAATTTTGGAACAAAAGAAGACAAAAAGAACAAGAAGATAAAACAATGAACAAACAGAAAGGGAATAGAGAGGGGGTTAAGATTACAAATTTGAGGATAAAGATAGAGTAAAGGTAGATTATAGTAGTGAAGAAGTTGACTAAGGTGGAAGTTGCCTGAAAATAGGCAACGTCTGGTATGGTAATGGGTGTTTCAAATTAAATAGAATTGCATTATGCTGTCTGATGTGTGTTATGTTGCGGGTTAGCGGACTATCGCCCAGTTTGAATTCATAGAATTTTTGTGAAATCTGTTGAACGTAGTCCGCTAGTGGAGTTATGTCGTTACAACGGGCGTACAGATCTCTGAGTGAGGTGTATCTGCCCGAATCAGAAATGAGGCGCATAAATTTGTGCTCTAGAACAGGAAGTTTTCTCATTGTCGTGGCCGGGATGCTGCACCACACCGGCGCCGCGTATGTGATGGCCGGCCTGATCACCATCGTGTACAAACATTTTTTATTAGTCCTGTTCATTCCGCTACCCCTGGCCAGAAGCGGATACAGACTCCTGAACATGGAGTAGACTTTCCGTATAGTCTCGTTGATGTGAGTGTTGTACTTCTGTCTCTTGTCCAGATTAACCCCAAGGTACTTCACGCACCGTTTAATAGGAATTTGGCGACCCCTGACCGAAATAGGCGTTAAAATGCGGTTCTCCGTGGCATGAACCATGTGCGCCTTCAGCAGCATATTCGCCGCCTGAGCGTTGTGCGAGTAAAGGTAAAGTTGACTACACAATTCTAAGGCGTGTAAAAAATTTCGGCATCTTTGACGTTGTGTCAAAGATCAAAGACGCCGGCATTTTTAATTTAAAATGTACGCTAGCACTGTGCGTCTCCTGTCACATGACGTCACACGTTGTTTGCGGGTCTAACGGATTTATTCAAACTATTAATGTTGAATACCGTCTGTAAAAGAAAGAATAAGAAAAAATCCTTTACACACTGTGTATTGTATTAAGTAAAGATTCTAAAAATGCTAAAATTATATTTTGTGCAAGAAGCCTATGTTTTAAAGTTCTGAAATATGTAAATTCTATTTAAAATTTAGAAAATTAATTTGCAAATACACGGCCTAGATCTTACAAGTCTCAAAGTTTTTATTTTTGCTTCTTCCTCAAGAATACTATTTTACAAATATGGTATTTGTTAGCGAATCGGTATTGGGATTTGACTATCACGTCTGACAATAAAAAATATAAATATTTGTAAGGCACAAAATCAATAATATGTAGAAAATTTAGTTCGAAACGGAACACGTTTCAGGTAATATAAAAGAAAAGATTTTTTTAATATATTTAAAAGAAATTACATCAAACATAAAAGTTTGTTCACTGCATTTTAACAAAGATGCTGACATAGATAGAGGATATCTGACAGAAAAAAAAATTGCCTATTCACATGCATGAATGCATTAGTAATAATCTTATATTAATAAGTTCTGGCATTATGGGCTAAGAGACAAGAAGAAGAAGAAGAATAAGAAAACTGCTGTGCTGTTTCAGGTAAGTTACTAAGCAGCATTAGACTGGTTTGTAATAAAACTAAATTTTATGTTGTCAACTCAGTCACTCAATGCTCATACTCACGTGGTAGGTCTGAGACCAAGGAGTCCCGACTTCGAATTTTGGCTAGAGCGTGGATGTTTAGTGGATGTTTAAAATGTTTGAATTTTAAAATGAAATAATTTTTGATGAACCCGAACAATGATCGTAACATCTTTTATTATAATTGACAATTGCTAACTAGACTTCATAAAAATGCTTCAATCTGAAAGGTATAACTTTCAGTAGCATATTTAATAAAAAAAAGAGCAAAAAATTTTGTTTTTCTTACTAAACGTACTAGGCGATTTGGGACAAAAATATAAAAGTTGAAATAACTTTTGGAACAAAAAAAAATTGGATAATCATATATGTGTTTATTTTGGTTGGAAATGACCTCACCTATCTATTGCTTTAATACATCAACACCTTTCATTGTATCCATGACTTTTGGAACACCGTGTATACATCAATCGATAGAAAATTTATTGCCTTTCAGCACACCCTGACTTTCTCTCGATAACATAACATAACATAACACACCACAGATAGTAGACAACCCCCAAATCCAAAGCCAAGGTTGTCCGGAAGGGGGTTACACATACGGAAAAACGCAGACATACATCCACACCCACCGGTGTTGTCAATACCGGGGCTGGGGGTCAAACCCAGAGCGCGGTAGCGAGTCGATCAGCGTATTCGCCACTCAATACGCCTTAACCGATTGAGCTACCGTGCCGTGCCGATAAATATATACTTTCCTAAAAAATTGAAAAGACCAAATACATGTACCTTTGAGGGTGGTTTTGGAGTAGTTTTGAAGGAGTTCACTTGAACCCTCACCCTAGTATTGTTTTTAGCTCGCCAATAAATACTGTTTAAGTGAAGCCCAATCTTTAACACTAATTGTAACTTACACCATACAGTTCATATCTACCTACTATTATAATGTAGAAGTATTGCTCCTAAATATCCAAGAACAATTTTCGATGAACAAGAAAGATCAAGTAAATGTGGATTGAAGTAATGCTAGATTACCCTTGTATTTATTTAAATGTATTCTAAACGTCTAGTCTATTTGACTGGATGTTAGTAGAACATCCGTTGTAGGAATGTATAAAATCAGCCGTAATGCAGAATTGCAGTGCAAGGACATCCATTTTACTGTCACTGTATATCGCATTTTGAAACGTAAGACTTAATATCGATTGTTTACTTGGAGTAAATTCGTTTACATGAATGTCATGAATACCCTCGTCAAAGTGTGTATTTATGATCTTTATAGTTTTAGTATTTTCAGGCTTTGGAATTTGCATGGAAATGCATTAATATTTATATTGAGGGTACGATTTTAGCAGTAAAACTTTCAAACTCCAATTACAAGTTAGTTAATTATGATGAAGGTATATTTTGTTAAACAATTATTTATTATTATAGTTTTATCATTACATTACTCACAAATATGAAAACAAAAAGTATATTGAGTTAGATCGGCACTTTTTTAAAACTGTAAATATCGTTCGTAAACAAAAACTGTTCATATCATTGTGTTAGTCATAGAGTTACAAATAACTTTCAAAATGTCCGTCTGCCCAAATAATATACGTTAATATTAGTTTAAACGATACAATAGAGCCCCTAGTACCAAAATCAGAAATTTTCATTTTGCAGTTATTCGTAATAGAAATCACCTCAACGCAGCGACAGTAAGAAACGTTTCCATGTAGATGTGACGTCACCTCCTTGCAGGCACATAGGCCTGTGTGTAATGCGGGCCTGTTGTTTTTTACTGAAAGACTAATGTAATATTATTGATCAACATGCTTTAGAACCCCTATATAAGACATTTTGATTTATTGTTTTCGAATTCCAGCCCCCCAAAATTATATTTTTCAAATATTAAATAATTAATAACTTTTAAACGAACTGTATTTTGAAAGAAGATCATTCTCCATTTTCCTTTTAAATTCACTTTTTCAACTACTCAGCGTCATCTATGCTTTCAAATTTCATAGGCCAAGATTTTTCATTGAAAAATTATCCATCATTTTGAAGCACTATTCGTGCATTAGGGATTGCTGAATTTGAAAGCATGGATGACAGTGAGTGATAGGAAAAGTGATTTTAAATAGAAAATGAAGAATGACTTTTTTCGAAAAAAAATCGTTTCCAAATTATAAATTATTTGATATTCAATATTATTGGTAATTTTTCAATGAAAATTATAACTGTATAATTTTATGAAATACTGTATTATATTATAATAGAACCAGAAACATGACATAAGATAAAGCTAAGAATAATTGCCATTAATATACAAAGTGTAAAGGCACTGACGTGGCATCAAATAAAATTTCCTACTCCAAATTTGAAGTAATATATTTCAACATGACACCACTTCATCAAGATAATAATTCAAATGTCCACAGCATACGGTCATCCAGCCATCAGTACGCTACTCAAACTTCCAGCTGGTCAAATCAAAGTATTTAAATTTTATTTTCTAGTAATTTCCTGAGATATATTTTACTAAACCGAGATTCTTACACAGAGTGCGCTGAAGTCCTAAAGTTGATTACAACTGTATTTGAAATGGTAGAAAAACTTCTTTTATTTCTTGGTTTTTTCAATTATGCATAAACCAAAAATCTTTTGAATTATACATGGTGTTCGAGTTTCCTTGATACGGCATCAAATTCTTTATTTTAGTGGAGCGGCTCATAGTGACTCTGCCCCTGAAGTTTCCACAAACACTCGACGAACCGTGACTTAATAACCAATAAAGCGGACTATTTATGATAGGTTTTTTGTCACTATTTATATTATTTTTAAATTTTGTAATTGCTGACCTTTCAAAAGCAACCAGCTCTCTATTATTTGTTACATTTCTAATTAACCTCAAGTTATAGATAACCAGTCTATGATTGTTATTAAAGGTATGCTGGTAACACTAGATTTTTCAGGTTTTTCCACTTTTGAGATGAGCCATATGTTCCATAAATTTTGTTAGAATTGGAAATTACAATCCTTACAACTAATCTTGTAATTCCCGGACCATTCGTTTCATTCAGTTTTATCGTTTGGGTTACCTAAAAATTAATTTATTTGCCGATGGACGAACACCTGTCATATCTAATTTTTTTTTAAATCCTCCTTAGACCACTAGTAATTCTGATGGAATTGATACAAATTTTGAACTACGTTCAGTTTGAAATGTTTAGAAGTTCCGGACGGTTTCCTTAAATTCTCATTCATTTATCAACTAAACTTGAGTAGAGCCTTTGACTCTATAGACCATCAATTGTTATTAGAAATACTGAACTGCATTGATGTCGGACGAACCGCAAACCAATGGGTTGCACTTTACTTACAGGATAGAATGCAACAGACAAATGTATGTCTGAACAACTAATAACATGGAGGTGCCTCAAGGCTCGATACTCCCCCCCTTACTTTTTATAATATTTATAAATGCCATGCCGCTCTACATATAGAACGGTTATATATGCAGATGATAACGTTATTTCTAAAAATACTCTATATGAAACAGCACACCAAGCTAACTTGTCAGCAGATCAGTTTGAAATATGGTGTTCAAGTAATAGTTTATACGTAAATACCAAAAAGACTGAGTAGTTTATGATGCAGTTTACGACTAAAAAGAAAAAACACGACTAGTCCTTTTATCACAATTAATAATCAAACTATAGAACATGCAACATCTATAAAGTTTCTGGACGTTACTTTAGATGGAAAAATGATATGGAGTCATCACATTGATAATCTGACTGAAAAGTTAAGCAATGCCTACTTTGTTATGAGACAGATTCGTGACATTGTTTCTGTTGAGGTGTTAAAGCACTTTGGGTTGGCACAATCAATTTTGTCCTATGGCTTGATATTCTGCAGAAACTCGGCACACTTTGATAAAATGTTTATTATGCAAAAAAGAATAAGTAAATGTATGAGGAATGTCCACCCACAAACTCACTGTAAACTCCCTTTTAATAGATTATATTGTATGATGACATTAGCATCACTATTTATTTCGAATCTTGCAGTTAATATAAGAAAAAAAACAAAATAATCACGTCTTCTTCAAGATTGTCGCTGAACCAAAATTTACATGTCTATGTTGATATCGTCTGCTATAATAAGTTCATCGAAATACTTGGTGATGTAGATACCTTGAGCTTAGCTTGAGCTAAGCATAATCTAGTCATTTTTATTAAGTAAGACTTTGAGTTTTTATCATGTAGTGTTTAGTTTGTTTCTTAGCGTATATTTTGTGTGTGTTTTTAGTACTTTGAATGATGTTAGTATTGTAGTATTATTGACGGTGTGATAACGAAGTTCAGGCCCAGAAACTAGACCTACCAATCTTTATGTATTTTGAGCTCCTGAATTCGATGCCGCTATCAGAATTTAATTTTATCGTTGGGTTTTTTTTATTTTAGATTTTATCTTTGAAATAGCATTCTTATCGCCATAACTACCAATAGATATCACATAAACTCAAAACTAATATGAACTCTATTCAGATATGTTTTTTAATACCTTTTCCCCCGATTTCGGCGTTTTCTTACGAGTATCGGTCATACAAAAGTAGCAGCTTTCTTTAGTGCTTGGATCAGACCATCTAACTTGCCTCACAATCTTTAAATATTTACTGTCTTTCATATTGTTCCAACGCTGAAGCATAATTCTGCAAGAATTACAAATAGTATTTGGTGCATACTTGACTTTATCAATATTTTCCTGCACATTAAAGCATATTTTATATACACTTTTTAGATTGCTAGTAAAAGACCTCCGGGATTTAATAAACTCAAAATGGCCACAGACGAAACAGACACAATCTTTCATTCCATTGCATGAATGTTGAGCTGTCGTAGATTCAGCATCAATTCTTAAAATTGGTAAACTTGTAGCATTATACTCAACAGTAGCCAAGCTACCTACTACTGAAGAGCTGCGGTTGTATGATGACGACGCCTGCTGGCCCGCTTGCTCACCCTGACCAGTCGCCGATACTGGGCTTCCAAAACCCTGCATCGTAATAACCTTATTACCTGTTTTTGCCGTGAAGGTTTCATATGATTACCCAGGAACTTCGCCAGAACAATTCTGTTGCTCGCCATCACCACATTTCAGAACCATTTTCATGTTTGATGAAAACGCTGTGGAAACTCATCATTATATACCAAATTTGAAATTTCATAAAAAATTTTAAAATCTAGACGCACAATAATTTAACACATGGAATATGTAGAAATTAAACATAATGAGATTTTTCAAAAGAAAAGAAATTAAATGTTAAATATTGAGAAAAATTAATTTAAAAGACTAACATGTTCTGACGAAGTTCCTGGGTAATCATATGAAGCCTTCATGGCAAAAACAGGTAGGGATATTGCGATGCAGAGTTTCGGAAGCCCAGTATCGGCGGCTGATCAGGGTGAGCAAACGGGAGCGCAGGCCTCGTCATCATGCGATGGAATGAAAGATTGTTTCTGTTTCATCTATGACCATTTTGAATAAATCCCGGATATCTTTTACTAGCAATCTAAAGAGTATATATAAAATATGCTTTAATGTGCAGGAAAATATTGATAAAGTCATGTATGCACCAAATACTATTTGTAATTCTTGCAGAATTATGCTTCAACGTTGGAACAATACGAAAGAGAGTAAATATTTAAAGATTGTGAGATCAGTTAGATGTTCTAATCCAACCACTAAAGAAAGCTGTTAGTTTTCTATGACCGATACTGGTAAGAAAACATCAACATCTGGGGAAAAAAACACTAAAAAGAAATAAAATAAAACATGTAATATAATTTCTGTTAGTTTTGAGTTTATCTGACATCTATTGGTAGTTTTTTGGGATAAAAATGCTATTTCAAAGATAAAATCTAAGGAAAAAAAACAACAATAAAATTAAATTCTGATGGCGCCATCAAATTCAGGAGGTCAAAATACATAACGATTTGTAGGTCTAGTTTCTGGGTCTGAATTTTTTTATTTTGTGTGGGTGTGTAATTTGTGTTGTGCAATAATTGAAGACCTAAGCGGATAAAGGTGTTATGTCGCATTTTTAAAAAAAATTACTTTATGCAATTTTTGAACACCCCTGATATAGATTTAACACCCAATAAATGGTGAATTCGAAGTTTGCAATATTTTATAGAAACTTTTTAATTATAAAGGCGCCATGTCATACATACAACCAGTAATTTTAGTGGATGTACACAGTTTTGGACAGAAAAATCTAGTTTCATAACAGCTTGATATTTTTCTGTAATACTAGTGTAAACAAAAGAACATAACCCAAAATTATCTATTTCATGAGGTATTATTTATTTGAATCGAAGACAAAATAAATAAAACCGTTTTGTTTAATTTACTCAAAACTTTAAAAGTGTGACATAACACCTTTATTCACTTAGGTCTTCAATTAAAAGATGAATATGAATATATATATTATTGTTATTAAACTTACAGAATATCCATACTCTTAGATGGGTCTTTTTTAAAAGCCTTCTCTCTTGTAAATGTGTATGAAAGAAACTTGATAGAGGATAAATAAAAAAATTAAGACCAGCCATTTTGTGCTGGGGACAATCGTGAGTCATTAAACTGCTGGAGTAATTTCTGTATATATCAAAATCCAATTTCTTTCGCTTTTTCTAAAGTATTTAACAATAGTAATTGTCCATTGGTTTCTATTTTATTTGTAAATTTTACTGAAGTGAAACGCCTATTCAGTCTCAAAACACACTCGTCTACATCTGCAACCTTTGCAACCTTTGAGAATATATCATCCACATATCTCAACTATATTCTGTAGAAGTACTTCAATTGTTATTTTATCTCCGTTCTAAACCTGCTCATGAATAGACTGCAACGGAAGCATTTAATTCGCCGACTGACAACCACTTGAGGCGAACCGATATTCCACAATGAAATTCTGAAGACAAGGTTTAAGTACCTCTGGTTTTATACACATGAGATTTTTTTCAATTCTGAATGAACTGTTGTATTGAGCATATTAAGAGATAGAACGGGTATATAACATTATTAACATAATCTAAATGGTGGTTATTTTTTCGAACAAGTGCCCATAATTTGATTTTTTTTCAATGGCACACCGTTTGTATGTCATCCTATGCAATTTGATGAAGAGTTAAATTGCCTTTCCACTGATATATTATACTGTGATGTCATCTGTAGGGGTTGCAGAGATAACAACAATTACAAACTAATAGAAGCATTATACTCTTCGCCAATTTACTGAGATTTTTATATAATTGTTACACATTCTATAGGATACTCTTCGCAGTTTTCTTGTAAATAATGTTAGTTTTTGGGCATTCTAAATTTTGTGATATCAATTTTGTTGAGAAAAAAATATATGAAAAAAAAAATTTAAAAAACAACTGCCAGGGATTCGAACACAGGACCTTTGGATTGTAAGGCAAGCAAGCAAATAAAATTTATTAATATTCATATACGCGCCTCTCCGAAACCTGCGTTGGAGCCAGCCAGACAACCACGGCGCGTAGCGCCATGATGATTGCAGAGCTGGGCGGGGTAGGTTCGGCTCGGCTTGGCGACAATGATAAAAAGGAACAATTAAAATTCCTACCCGGGTTTAAAATTAATAATATATTTAAAAACAAGCTAAAAACGTAGGTACTCTTCGCCAATTTACTGAGCTTTTTATATAATTGTTACACATTCTATAGGATACTCTTCGCATTTTTCTTGTAAATAATGTTAGTTTTTGGATATCCTAAATTTTGTAATACCAACTTTGTTGTGAAAAAAACAATATGTGAAAAGAAATTGAAACAAAACACCCAACCTATCTGGGATTCGAACACGGGATCTTTGAATTGCAAGGCAAAACTTTAGCCACTGGAACATCACATATTACTACAAAAATTGAATGTCTGTAATATATATCTTTCGAGAATCATATTTCAACGCATTAGATATATTATTATAAAATATATATTAATAAAATGCATAAACAAAACTAGTGGAAGCATTATACTCTTCGCCGATTTACTGAGCTTTTTATATAATTGTTACACATTCTATAGGATACTCTTCGCATTTTTCTTGTAAATAATGTTAGTTTTTGGACATTCTAAATTTTGTGATACCAACTTTGTTGTGAAAAAAAAAAACATGAAAAAAAAAATCGCCATGTGAGGGATCGAACACGAGACCTTTGGATTGAAAAAGAGAGAGAGAGAGAGAAAACAAATTTATTTGACATTTCTTGTTACAAGAATGCACCTCATCGGATCCCGGCCCAGAGCCAACCAGACAACCACGGCGCGTAGCGTCGTGGAAAATGTGTGGTTGGATGAGGCGGGTCCGATTTGGTTTAACGATAATGCTTGTTGCAGCTAGGACACCTGTCCGCCTTAGGCAGACTTAAAACTAGGTTAAAATTAGGGAATGTGCTCGCACGAGCCTAAAACTAATGAATAAAAAACTTAAAACTAACACTTGCACTGCCCTTACAAATTTTTGGTTGCTGATACGGGAAAACAGAATTAAACGAAAAAACCCGTTCGAGCAAATAACGTCCTTGTGGACTGATCGCCGTCAAGGAAGGTAGGGTAGTTAAAAGAGTTGAATTTAAAAAGTTTGGATTTACAGGATGTTATCGGCCTAGAGGGAATTTAGAAAGACAAAAAGGGGACAAAAAGGTGAAAAGAACAAAATTGTACAAACATAAAGAAGGGGTTGGAAAGTTAAAGTCGAGGAAAGATAAATAATAGAGTAGGGTAAGGTTTTCGTAGAGGGAAGTGTGGCTAAGGAAGTTGCCGGAAGATAGGCAACGCCTGGTATGGTAGGGGGTGTCTTATATCGAAAAGTATTGCGTTATGCTGTCTGATTCGAGTAATGTTGCGGGTTAGCGGACTACCGTCCAGCTTAAACTGATAGAATTTTTGCGATGATTCTCGGACTTAGTCCGCTAGTGGGGTTATGTCGTGGCAACGTGCATAGAGATTTCTGAGGGAGGTGTACCTACCAGAGTCTGAAATGAGGCGCATAAATTTGTGTTCTAATACTCTCAACTTCCGCATTGTCGTGGCCGGGATGCTGCACCACACCGGCGCCGCGTAAGTGATGGCCGGCCTAATTACCATCGTGTACAGCAACTTTTTATTAGTCCTGTTGAGTCCGCTACCCCGTGCCAGGAGCGGGTACAGACTCCTGGACATAGAGTAGACCTTGCGTATCGTCTCGTTAATGTGTGTATTAAACGTCAGTCTTTCGTCTTTGGATTGAAAGGCAAATGCTTTAGCCAATGGGCTATCTCATCTTACCGGAAAAATTGAATGAATATCGCTCAAGAATTATATTTCAACGGATTAGATACATTATTATGAAATATATATATTGGTAAAATATAAAAACAAAAAAAAAACCGCTGCCCAAGGAATCACTACTTCCACATCCAGATTCTCTATCCAAGTCACTCACAACGAAAAAACTTTGTATGTGAAAATAATTGTTTATGGAACTTTAATAATATAATATTTGAAATCCTCTACTTCAAAAACCCATAAAACGATACCCTACATCGGTAGTGGGGTGGGGGTGGTGATAGGGGGGTGGTAATGGGGGGTGGATGACGTAAAAAAAATATTTTGAGGTTTCTGGTTCCTGTACATACACTAAATCACAATTTTTTTTCATCCCCTTTAATAAGGAGGTGGGGGTGGTAATGGGGGTGGCTAATGCCAAAAATTTTTTTGAGACCTTAGCTTCTCTTATATATACTAAATACCGATTTCATGGACTCTTACCAGCTTGATTTACCCATTTACCCCAAATTTACCCCAATTTACCCCCCAACCCTTCGACGGAACAAGATGAAAATATAATCTAGTTCTAGATCTCGTTAAAGTACATATGTGTACCAAATTTCAAGTCAATGTCTTAAACGGTTCCAGAGTAAACGTGCGCACAAAAAAAGTTACAGACAGACAGACCGACAGACAGACAGAAATTTTGTTTTCGCTCAAACTTAAAATCTCGACGTTTCATGACATTTTCAGCCTATTTGGACAATAAAAATTTTTAAAAATTTTTTTGTCGTTACTATACTTCCACTGGACGTGGAAGTAATTATAGGGAATAACATTTCGCAAGTTTTCTATTTAAATACAAATGACAGAAATTATGAAAAAAAAAAATTTTTATTTAAATGATTAATAACTTTTTTATTTACTGATTGATTTTTTTCAAAGACAATAGGGTTCTTCCTCTAGCTAACGCTAACTTACTTTCCAAATTTCAATACAATCGGACTTTTCTTTCTTAAGTTATCGTGCTTACAAGAAACATAACGGACGGACGGACGAACGGACGGACGGTCGGACGGACAGACGGACATTTTGAAAGTTGTTCAGAATTCGTTCACTAACATAATGATATGAAAATTTTTTTCTCTACGAGCGATATTTACTGATTTAGAAATGTGCCGATCAAATACAATATACTCTTCGTTTTTGCGAAGAGTATAAAAATATGTATTATAGAGATAACATTTGGCAAGATTTATATTTAAGTACAAACGACAAAAATTAAGAAAATAATTTTTTTTTCAAATTAAATGATTAATAACTTTCTTATTTACTGATTGATTTTCTTCAAAAACAATAAGGTTCTTCCTTTAGCTGACACTAATTTACTTTCCAAATTTCAATACAATCGGATTTTTATTTCTTAAGTTATCGTGCTTACAAGAAATGTGGCGGATGGACAGACAGACGGACGGACGGACACATGGACAGACAGACGGACATTTTGAAAGTTGTTCAGAATTCGTTCACTAACACAATGATATGAAAATTTTTTCTCTACGAGCGATATCTCCGGTTTTAGAAATGTGCCGATCAAATGCAATATACTCTTCGTTTTTGCGAAGAGTATAATAAAGCAAACATGAGACACTATCGATTAAAGTGTGTTGTAATGATTCTGACTGTGCCAAGCTCCTTTTACGGATACAGTATAATTCATTACAAAATTTATAGCTGTAAAAGTTGACAGAATTATTATTTCTATCCCTTGGGCAAATACAATTACTCAATTCTTTACGTGAATTTATTTCATTTGGCATTAATATATAATTTTTATTGCGCCTGGTTTGGAGTCTGAAGCTTACTGTACCCTATTGAAGCCAGATGTTATGAATATTCATTTTGCACAGATATGTATGAAATGATTTATCAAAATGATTAAAATGCAATCCATTTCCTCCACATATTAATTCCTAATGATGCGCCTCCTCTATCTGGCGTGACTTCATGTACTTATCAAAACTTCAATAGAAGTTCGCCTGATTTGACACCAACTAAACTGAAGTGATTACTTATACATACGATAAGAGCGAGAGCGAACTTTATCAATCTCACGCGTCAATCTAAAATCTATAGGGACAGCTGCATAAAGCGAAATCCCGCATCGTTCGCTGTATCTTGAAATAAACTTCACACTGAAGGCAATAAATGACAATTTAAAAGCCGCATATATTGTGGTGTAATCTTAAGAATTCAACAGATATCACTTCCCATTGCAAATACCATTAAATGAGTCAATAACTAACTGTGTCTCCCATTTGTTAAATCTACTTGTTACCAATACGTCAAGAGAATAAATTCAAATATATAATTAGAAAAATAATGATCTTAGATTTATACAATTGGATAAACGTTATTAGGTTAATGATTCCTTGACTTCAATGAAAACAGCTAAACTAAGCTTATGATAGAATGAAAAAAGTGACATGCCTCATAACTGAACACTACTAAGAACTCAGAAGGAACGTCAATAACAAAAACATATTTCCAGATTAACAAACACGATATTTCTCCAAATGGTGAATCGATTACGAATATTACAATTCACATCAAATCTTAAGTAGTTTCTATAACCACCAAAATCTTCCGGTATTCCTCAAGGATCATTTCTTGATCCTATCGTATTTAACCTTTGTATCAATAATCTACCTAAACATATATACCACCATACAAGAATATGTTTATAAGTCGACGATAGAATAATCCTAGGAATATAAAAAACACTGACGTACTTACTGAACGGTTACAAACGCAGCCAGACAAAATATTACAAAGATTTAAACAAAATTCCTTTAAAAAGCAATGTATTTGCTTCTCTAAAAAGTTACAAGAGTTACAACCAATCCTATTAGCACAACTTAGAGTGGCAGGAAAAATGTGGATTGTTTAGAGGTAGCCTGAAATAGGAGACTTATGTTGAAGAACCATATTAATAATATAACGAGAAAATATTGGAACGCGCCCGTCTTCTATGGCCACTCCCCTCCTAACATATTCATCCTATTATACAAATCTTATATCTGCCCGAGTTTACGGACACCTCCTCTATCTGGCCCCTCCTAACTACCCCTAATCTTCAGAACAAGCTACAAATAATCCAAAATATAATTCTAGAATTCGCAAACCATCTTCCCAAAAATACTACCACAATTCAACGTATACACAATATATCCAATTAAATAATCTCATTCTAAATAAATTGCTACCGAATTTAGCCAATACCCTCATATAATTCACTAATTTCAACTGTTCCAATCCACTCAAAACCAAATTCGTTACTACTCCTAAATTCCTAAATACCCTTCATTAAACTACCTCTGGAGAAAAAATACACTAAATATCTAAAGCCAAAAAAAAAAGAAACAATAAAGCAACTAAAAGAGTCATTATATAACTGTACCTAAGGGGGGATATTCGCTGACTAAAAAAATAAGGGTTTTAATTCGTTCCTAGAAGTTTCGTAGACGTGGGGGCTCTAAAACTCCTCCCGTTCTCCAGTACCATAAATATGTCCGTTCCTGGCCCGGATGGCGCAAGGTTTCATGAGATTTCATTTCATGAGTCATATATCAATCAACAAGGGCGCATTCGCTGAATAAGCAACTAGGGATTTTAACTCGCTCCTGGAAGTTTCGTAGCACGATAAATATGTCCGTGGCTGACCTGCATGGGGCGTTGAATTTCATCTGCAAGGTGTTGAGCATATCCTAGATACCAAATGATTGTCGTCACATACGCACATATCATACGACAGCCATACTCCTTAATGGCGTCTAGCATTTTACTTCCACATCCAGTAGAAGTATAGTAACGACAAAATTTTTTTTAAAATTTGTATTGTTCAAATAGGCTTATGATGCCATGAAACGTCGAGATTTTAAGTTTGAGCGAAAAAAATTTATGTCTGTCTGTCTGTCCGTCTGTCTGTAACTTTTTCTGTGCGCATGTTTACTCTGAAACCGTTTAAGATATTGACTTTAAATTTGGTACAAATATGTACTTTAACGAGATCTGGAACTAGATTATATTTTCATCTTGTTCCGTCGAAGGGTTGGGAGGTAAATTTGGGGTGAATGGGTAAATCAAGCAGGTAAGAGTCCATAAAATTGGTATTTAGTATATACAAGAGAAGCTAAGGTCTCAAAAAAATTTTTGGCATTAGCCACTCCCATTACCACCCCCACCCCATTATTAAAGGGGATGAAAAAAATATGATTATAATATGTACAAGAACCAGAAACCTCAAAATATTTTTTACTTCATCCACCCGCACTACCACTCCCACCCCACTACCGATGTGGGGTATCGTTTTATGGGTTTTTGGGGTAGAGGATTTCAAATATTATATTATTAAAGTTCCATAAACAATTATTTCCACATACAAAATTTTTTCTTTGTGAGTGACTTGGATAGAGAATCTGGATGTGGAAGTAGTGATTCCTTGGGCAGCGGTTTTTCCATTTCGTTCGACTAGAACATGTGCGATTTACGTGTGTGGATTGTATTCGAGCCTTCAGAAGCATAGGGTCGCTCATGACTGTATCATATGTGCCAAGATTTGTGGCCCGGGGAGACCCCTGGACATAGAGACCTCAAACAAACCAAGTAAAACCTAGTCAGAAGTGCGAACTTTGGAACACTCTGGCACTTACGGGACTGATTTTATAGAGTTGTGGCCATGGAACTTTTTGATCCTCTATCGACGCTCTACATTCCTAGTAATGTCTCATAACTTCACTCCGCTGGTCAAGTTCCATAAGAAACTGAGCGAATTTCTTTGGTAAGTTTAAGGAAATCAATACCTATTTTACACAAGAATATATATATATATATATATATATATATATATATATATATATATATATATATATATATATATATATATATATATATTGATATGTTTTCTGGGTACTAAAGAAAGAGAAAGAAATTTGTTAATTTAATTTTTAATTAAATATTAATCTAGAAAGCAGAAATTTTTATATTCGGCGCCACTGCTTCCTAGTTTCCCAGCAAACACACATTTATTAGCATGAGTTACCAATAGGTGTTACTCTATCTCAGTGCAGATTCTTTAGCTCAAATTAATAAAAGGCAAATTAAAATCATAGATCAAATAATAACAATTTTATTTAAGAAAAGTAGATCAGATTAATTTACAAAATTTTAATTTAGTTGAACCTTGGCCTTGGGTTTCTTATATTTAGGAAACAAAATTCTGCCCTTTTATTTTAATTACAAATACTTATTCTAAGAAAATGAGAGAAATCTTTGCTTTATTTAATATCGATAAAACAGGTACCTGTATGCGACGTGACGTCCCGATACGAATCACTGATTTGTTGCACTACACTGTTGTGATCCTGGTTACCTGCAAACTCCTTCGATTTCTCGTTTCGTGCCTTTGTGGTGATTTTGTTCCTTGTGAAATTTGTTCAATTTGATGTGCCTTGGACGACTTTGATGCTAAAATATTGGATTAATACCGTATGGCTTACTTGAAAATCCGGTAAGTCAAATTTGACAAACAGCTGACATTAAGGTTATATTTTGATGATAATTATTTTGTTTTTTAAACCTTGCAACATTGGTTCCTCTTACTTCTCAACTTATTAATGTTTGATTTACATACTTTTCTTCATCTGAATTTGAATTTTCTTTACTATTTGTAATAATTTCTGGACTCAATTTTGAAAATAACTCTCTTCTTTTTATTACAAAATCAACAACCTATAACAAACTTTTCATGGAAACGTTCCTTGTTTCTTGAAAACTTTGTTAATTAATGACTTTTTTCTGAAATTAGATAACTAGACCTGTCAAAATTTCATAAATTTTATTTGGTTATGAATTTAAATTTTTCTTTTAGACCTTCTCTGTCTGTTTTACTGTTTGAAACAGATTCCTTATTTAATTCTGATTCTTTCAGTATCCCTTTTATTTCTCTAAGCTTTATATTTAAGTAGTTCCAAAACGTTGCATGATTTTCACATAATTTCTATTTTAAACAATTTACACTAGATTTGATGCATGATTTACCTTTCTTAATCTTCTTACTAACTAGCTCTCTTAATTCTAATTAACAAATTTACTTTTCAGTATGAATAAATGCTAACTCTATAACTTTTTATTTTCAGAACTCGTAGTCAATGTTTCTTCAGTCCTTGAAGTAGTGTCCTTTTACCTACCGAACTGAAAATCATTTTGAAATGTTCTTTGCAGTGTTTTCTTTCAACTGCCTGCATATTAAATAGGAAAACAATGTTTTTAACAATCTAATATTTAAATAACCAGTGACAGCACACAAATTATGGTTACTGATGGTCAACACTGAAACTTTAAACTACAACTAACATATGGAATTCAGGGATGTATGTCTCAGGTTTAATCTAAGGTAATAGTCTTTGATTTTAAATGTTTATGATTTAAACCCGAGCACTAATTTTCGAGAAATCTTAGATTTAAGTTTATTTGTGCTCCTTTTCTTTTTAAAGAGTCTTTATGTACACTATAGAATGTTTATTCAGTTTGTTTGTGAATTTTCACTTCCTTTTATGTTTTTTGTCACCTATATTGTTTAATATTTTAGTTTTAAATTATTTTCTTGCTTTAATTTCAAGTTTTAAATTTTCAGATGTGGAAATTTACATTTCCTATTTTGTGGAAGTTTTTCCAGTTTGATGAGCTCCGGATCAATCTATGATTGTCTATTAGTCAGAAACACTCTAACGATGGATTCCTGATATGATTTTTCCACCTTTGGTTTTGTATTTAAGAAGTCTAGCTTCTGAAGATAAAGTGAGATTTTACAAATTTTTAAACCTACTTATTTTAAAATTTAAGCATTTTACAATATTTATTGTTACTATTTAATCTCTGTCTTTCAATTTGAATTTGTTTACTGATAGTATGTTTACTATCGATAATTCATGTTAGTTTTAAAGTTTTTACTTTGTAATCTTTGAATTCTTTGATGCAGAACTGCAAACAGTGGCGTAGATTATTTATTTTGATAATGAAACTTATTGTCTCTCTCATGAGCCAAGATATCATATCATTTTACTCCCTCCAACTAATTAAATTTGAAAATTTGAACATTTTGAAAATTCTGAAAATTTCATTAGTTTGACAAATTTGATGGGATATCTTGCACTGTTAATCTTTGTTTTTGGTTTTCAATTTATTCACTTACATAAGAAAATTATTTTGTACATGTTTTTGCTCATTAATGTTTTAACTTTGTTTTAATTACAATGAACCGATCCTAATAAAATGTAACACCTTGCGTAAATTGTTGTTTCATTTGTTTCCTTTTTCTTCTTTGTTTTGAATATTCTAAATAGAATAAAAATAATATTCTCTGGCGAATCGTATTGCGATTTTGTTAACGTATTTAGGACGCGTGCATCTAAACATAATCTTATTGAGTCATTTTTCTTTTTTACTATTACCAATGGATCAATGTAATTTGTTTTTGCCGATTCAATGATATCAGATTGTAACATGTTTTGTAATTCATTTTGCACTTGTTCTCTGTACTTAAAAGGAATAGGATAATTTTTGCTTTTAAATGATTTTGTTTCATCTACTTGCAGTTTGTGAATATAACCTGTTGCAACTCTTGGTTCATAGTTTATTAGTGAGATATTTTTTTGTAAAAGTTCATGAATAATTCTTTCATATTTAAGTGGACATTTTATATCAATATTTTTGGGCATAATATAATTACTATTCATAACATATGTGGGTACGCTCCCCATCATATATTCCGCATTGGCTTGATCGCCGTTTAATTCTTTTCTTACCGCATTTTTATTTTTGATACAGGTGGTCATTGTGCCTCCCTCGTATCCCGCATTTTTTTCGACATGGGTGGTCACTGTGCCAACCTCATGTCCCGCATTGACTTTATCGTCATTTAATTCTTTAATTACCGCATTTTTATTCAATATAATCTCATTTTTACTATATATAGGTAACGTTTTACCTTCTAATCTAAGGAATCTTGTTCCCAAATCAATATTAGCCCTCAATTTATATAAAATATCTTCACCCAGAATAATGTCAAAATTTAATTCAGGTACTATAAATAATTCACATTTAAAATTGTAGTTTTCTACTTAAAAAGATGTTTGCAATATGCTGGTGCTTTCAGAAAATTTTCTGCCATTGGCGTTAATTAATCGTATTCTTGCAATTCTTATACATTTTTGGGCAAATTTATCCTTATTTTTGTTAAATAAACTCTCGTTAATCATTGATATTTCTGAACCGCAATCAATAAGCGCATCTAACATTAAACCTTGCATATTTAAATTAACCATTGGTAGGTGACTTTGTTTTGTTTCATATAAATTTCCGTTTTCGTTGTCCGTTGTGATAAATTCGCGGGCTTGAGAATAGTTGGTAGTTAAAACATTTCTTTTTAAAATCCTGCTGTCGAGTATTAACTTGGGCTTGTGTCTCAATTTTATGCATTTCGATTTGATTTTGTTGTCCATTTCTCTGTTGTACGTTGGTGTTTGCTACCTGTGCGTAGGATCTTGTATCCTTTTTCTGCTCATCGTTTGCTTGTGGCCTGTTTTGTTGGTTTTGGTTTATTCTTTGCTGATTGTTGTTGTAGTACCCATTGTCGTTTGTCCTTTGCTGATTGTTGTTGTTGTAAGACCTTTGTTGATTTCCGTTGTAGTTGTTGTTTTGATTGTTATAAAAGTTTCTTGGTTGATTTCCATTGCCTTGGTTGTTATAGTTATTGTTTCTTCTTTGTTCGTAGTTTTGACCTGTGTCATAATTTTTGCTTCTATCATCATATCTCCTGTTTTCATTATTGTAGTTTTGTTGAGTGTTTCTTCTCCATCCAGTGCGATGGTCGTCTATGCTTCTTATGTATTCTATGAGACTGTCCAAAGTTGTGATTCGTTGTGTAATGATGACACTGTGTACATCATCTGGGAAATGACGTGCTAAATACCTAACCATTTCGCTTTCCGTGAAAGATGGTTGTAGATGTTTAATATTATATACCTTTCGCAGTATATAATTTTCCCTGGATACTCCGATGTTCTCACTGTATTTTCCATTAAAGAGATTTAATCTAATCTTTTGTTGATTATACTCCCCCCAATATTGTTTCATTACGAGCGATTCAAATTCCTCGAAACTACTGAACCTACTCTCAACAGTGGCGTACCAAATTTCAGATTCACCACGTAACATGTTCTGTATGACTTGTTTTATGTTTGTCCCAGGGTGTACCGTTTCTAGATGTAGTTTAAGCCTAGTAGTAAATATTTTCGGGTGTATTCTCGAGTCACCGTAGAAATAAAATTGGGATTTCTGGCATGCGTGGTTGATTGTATATCCGAGGTTAGCGTTCGCTCCTTGTTTTCCTTCTGATAACTTCGTATCCATTAATTTTATCCGTCCGTCCTGTTCTTTTAAAGTTGCCGTGATTGCTTCATTTTGTCTTTCCAGTCGACCACCTATCTCTGAAAATCCTTCAACTATGAATTTTTCCACATTAGTTTGAATTTCCTTTTCTGACTCTTTTACTCTATTGTGAATTTCCATAGCCAAGTCTTCTTTAATATTTTCTAATCTTACTTCTACCCCTTCTACTCTGAGTTTCATTTCCGTCATGTATTGATCAAATTTTCCGTTGCATTCTTCAAATTTCTTGTCCATTCTCTCGTTTATTTTCGCACTTATCTCTTGCTTGTTTTCTTCAAATTTCTTGTCCATTCTCTCGTTTATTTTCGCACTTATCTCTTGCTTGTTTTCTTCAAATTTCTTGTCCATTTTCTCGTTTATTTCTTCTTTTGTGCTATCTATTTTCTTATTCGTGTCGTCTATTTTCACACCTATACCTGTCATCATTTGCATGAGTTGGTGGAGTATGTTTGCTTCTGTCTGTTCAGTTGTTTGTATTGTGTCTCCTATTTGTGTTGGTTCCTGCTGTTGTTCGGTCTGCTCCTGTGTTGTTGTTTCTTCTTGCGTTTCTGTTTCGCCTGCTGTTTGAGACGTAGATGCCTCTTGTTCATTATTACCTTTCATCTTACCTGACCTTAGTTTCATATAATTTTATAACAGTGAAAATACCACACCAATACTCTTTTCAGAATTCTCAATTATTTTTACCAAAGCCTTTTGTTTTAAATTTTATTTTAAAATTTTGTTAAATAAATTACTATGATTATTTTGCTCTTTTATTTGCCCCACGTTGGGTTAGACATTTAAATGATATGTTTTCTGGGTACTAAAGAAAGAGAAAGAAATTTGTTAATTTAATTTTTAATTAAATATTAATCTAGAAAGCAGAAATTTTTATATTCGGCGCCACTGCTTCCTAGTTTCCCAGCAAACACACGTTTATTAGCATGAGTTACCAATAGGTGTTACTCTATCTCAGTGCAGATTCTTTAGCTCAAATTAATAAAAGGCAAATTAAAATCATAGATCAAATAATAACAATTTTATTTAAGAAAAGTAGATCAGATTAATTTACAAAATTTTAATTTAGTTGAACCTTGGCCTTGGGTTTCTTATATTTAGGAAACAAAATTCTGCCCTTTTATTTTAATTACAAATACTTATTCTAAGAAAATGAGAGAAATCTTTGCTTTATTTAATATCGATAAAACAGGTACCTGTATGCGACGTGACGTCCCGATACGAATCACTGATTTGTTGCACTACACTGTTGTGATCCTGGTTACCTGCAAACTCCTTCGATTTCTCGTTTCGTGCCTTTGTGGTGATTTTGTTCCTTGTGAAATTTGTTCAATTTGATGTGCCTTGGACGACTTTGATGCTAAAATATTGGATTAATACCGTATGGCTTACTTGAAAATCCGGTAAGTCAAATTTGACAAACAGCTGACATTAAGGTTATATTTTGATGATAATTATTTTGTTTTTTAAACCTTGCAACATTGGTTCCTCTTACTTCTCAACTTATTAATGTTTGATTTACATACTTTTCTTCATCTGAATTTGAATTTTCTTTACTATTTGTAATAATTTCTGGACTCAATTTTGAAAATAACTCTCTTCTTTTCATTACAAAATCAACAACCTATAACAAACTTTTCATGGAAACGTTCCTTGTTTCTTGAAAACTTTGTTAATTAATGACTTTTTTCTGAAATTAGATAACTAGACCTGTCAAAATTTCATAAATTTTATTTGGTTATGAATTTAAATTTTTCTTTTAGACCTTCTCTGTCTGTTTTACTGTTTGAAACAGATTCCTTATTTAATTCTGATTCTTTCAGTATCCCTTTTATTTCTCTAGGCTTTATATTTAAGTAGTTCCAAAACGTTGCATGATTTTCACATAATTTCTATTTTAAACAATTTACACTAGATTTGATGCATGATTTACCTTTCTTAATCTTCTTACTAACTAGCTCTCTTAATTCTAATTAACAAATTTACTTTTCAGTATGAATAAATGCTAACTCTATAACTTTTTATTTTCAGAACTCGTAGTCAATGTTTCTTCAGTCCTTGAAGTAGTGTCCTTTTACCTACCGAACTGAAAATCATTTTGAAATGTTCTTTGCAGTGTTTTCTTTCAACTGCCTGCATATTAAATAGGAAAACAATGTTTTTAACAATCTAATATTTAAATAACCAGTGACAGCACACAAATTATGGTTACTGATGGTCAACACTGAAACTTTAAACTACAACTAACATATGGAATTCAGGGATGTATGTCTCAGGTTTAATCTAAGGTAATAGTCTTTGATTTTAAATGTTTATGATTTAAACCCGAGCACTAATTTTCGAGAAATCTTAGATTTAAGTTTATTTGTGCTCCTTTTCTTTTTAAAGAGTCTTTATGTACACTATAGAATGTTTATTCAGTTTGTTTGTGAATTTTCACTTCCTTTTATGTTTTTTGTCACCTATATTGTTTAATATTTTAGTTTTAAATTATTTTCTTGCTTTAATTTCAAGTTTTAAATTTTCAGATGTGGAAATTTACATTTCCTATTTTGTGGAAGTTTTTCCAGTTTGATGAGCTCCGGATCAATCTATGATTGTCTATTAGTCAGAAACACTCTAACGATGGATTCCTGATATGATTTTTCCACCTTTGGTTTTGTATTTAAGAAGTCTAGCTTCTGAAGATAAAGTGAGATTTTACAAATTTTTAAACCTACTTATTTTAAAATTTAAGCATTTGACAATATGTATTGTTACTATTTAATCTCTGTCTTTCAATTTGAATTTGTTTACTGATAGTATGTTTACTATCGATAATTCATGTTAGTTTTAAAGTTTTTACTTTGTAATCTTTGAATTCTTTGATGCAGAACTGCAAACAGTGGCGTAGATTATTTATTTTGATAATGAAACTTATTGTCTCTCTCATGAGCCAAGATATCATATCAATATATATATATATATATATATATATATATATATATATATATATATATATATATATATATATATATATATATATATATACTCTTTTTAAATTTAGGTACCAAAAAAATGCTGAATAAATGCTGTGAATTTACGATAACTTATTGACCATACGGAATGGGAAAAACTGTATTATTGGATATCCCAATACTCAGCCATTTGGTTTTCGTTGTTCGCCGAGTTTATAAAGAAAATTCTGCTTTGGTGAATGTCGATAAACTACGAAAGCGTAGAAGGGCCACAATAAATTTTAAATATTTTTTTCTTAAATTCCGACTTCAAATTTGGAATTTAACAATATTCCGAGTCGGAATACAACATAACTTTCAATTTAAGAATATTGCGAGTTTAAAGTCTGAATATAACTAAATTCCGTGTTTAAAGTCAGAATTTAAGAAGTTCACGTAACAGCGGAATACAAAGTGTTTAGTAAAGTAATGCCGACACTGAACAAAGAAGCACAGAGGGTCATTTGTCACCTATATGACCAAACATAGTTGTATGAAAAATGCTACGGTTTTTTTTTATAATGCCGATTGTGTACTTTTTTAAAAAATCTCCATTTTTCACCATTTATGCGCAGGATAAAAGAAATTATCTACAATGAGGATATTCCAGATAGGTGTTCCAATGATAGCAAAACTGGAGCAAGGTGTCCTACAATTACGAAAAGAAATAGGACCAAAGACGACTACGGTTGAAATAATTAATCGAGCACGAACATGTATTAGAGAAAATGGATCTTACTTCGAACATAAAAAATTATATATATATATAACAAAGTTTTTGTAGAAATAGCTTTGTTTTTGTTGATAAACCTCAGATATTTCTACTTCCACATCCAGTGGAAGTATACTAACACAAAAAAAAATTAAAAATATTTATTATTCAAATAGGTTTGGAATGTCATGAAACGTCGAGATTTTAAGTTTGAGCAAAAAAATACGTCTGTCTGTTTGTAGGTCAGTCTGTCTGTAACCTTTTTTTGTGCGCACGATTACTCTGAAACCGTTTAAAGCAATTGACTTGAAATTTGGTACACGTACCTATCCAGATTATATTTTGATCTTATTTCGTTGAAGGGTTTGGAGGTAAATTAGGGAACATGTGGGTAAAGAGGTAAATCAATCAAAATTAGTATTTAGTATATATAAGAGAAGCTAAGATCTCAAAATTTTTCAGATTATATGAAAAATTATTTCCGATTGATACTCTTTTGTCTTTTGTTAGTGACTGATAAAACTTGATGGTATGTATAACAATATAATTAAAAGAGGAAAAACTTTTCAAAATAACTTTAACATCTAACTCGAGATCTAACTTCTGGTTAAGGGGAGGAATAGTTACCACATATTCTTGATGTGGAAAACTAAACTTAGCCATTTATTTTTGTAATTTAAAAAAAAACAAAATTATATGTAGTTATTCTATATTTCCTTATGAAAATAATAAAGACGTTTATTATTATTATTATAGACTTAGCCTCACATTTTTTCAGCCGTAGCTGGAAATTATTTACCGATCCCTCACACGCCATTGAGATTCGGCTCTTTTATAGGTCGTTCTAAGTTTTTGGCCCCTTCAAGTGTCGCTACGTTGGTGATGTCCACTCCAACAGCTCCAGAGTCCAGGCCCCAACAAGGGATCACAGATCCATGACTTTCCTTAAAATATGCGCCGTTTCCAAAAGTGCGATCTTCTGCATATTTTGTACGCCCGGTTGACCAGGCAGTTGCAGTTGACTTTGGACATGGCCCTTCTTGATAGTTCCAAGGCTCCTGCAATACTGACATGACTGTGGAACTTCTGTTTGGAAGTCTTTGTACTTGTTTCCTTGAGCATTATGTTGGTGTAATTCGGGTTGGATACATCGATCAGCAAAGAGGATTTCTCTTTATTATTTCTATTATTGTCATTATCCAGATGACTTTTTAAAAGACGTTGAAGTTCGATACCTTAAGTTACCATTACAATTCCTTTCCTATAAATTCATTGTTCAGTTCTTTCTTACAAACAGAAACTTTTAAATTATTTTTCTTTTGGAAGCTTATTTATTTCGTATAAGAGGAGTATAAAAAATTTAATTTAGTGCATAATAATTGCATAAATGATGAAAAATGGGGATTTTAAATAAAGTACAAAATCGGCATTATAAAAAAACATTTTTCATAGAAACATGTTTGGTCTATATGACCAAACATGCCAAATGATCCCCCTGTGCCTCTTTGCTCAGTGACGGCATTGCTTTTCAAAATACTTTATATATATATATATATAGTCGAAATTATGTTATATTCCGACTTCCGACTTAATTAGACTTCCATTTGTTAAGTCATATAACGAAAAATTTCCTAACAAGATTACAAGTTCAATGGATGTGGCAGTTATCTAACAAAAGTTATCTTTGACGAAGAAAGTGACAAAGTAGATTATATTTAACTCCATGAAATAAAATTACCTACTAATGCGTTTTTAAATTTTGCCATTCCACTAGCTCACCTTTAATTTTTTTAGAATCAATTATTCTCTAAATCATATAAAGTCGTTTATATTACTAATTCAATTCATATTTATATTGCATATTTTACTAAGAAATTGGGTAACGACTTTGGTGAGACCGCACGACTAAAAGGGCAACCGCGACAGATGGCGTGACTTGCAAAGGGAGGCCACTAGATTAATGTGTGGGTCACAAAGCGTCTGTCAAGATGTTGTGAATAAGAAGATAAATTTACTAAACTGCTATATAAAGTGTCGCTAATAGTCTCATCATATCCGTGCCCCCAGTTAGTCCCTCCAGACTGCAACCACTACGAATAAGTCGATACTGGTGTGTAGTAATTGGAAAAAATTAGTCTGTCGGATTTTTTATGAGAAATAAAAACTATCAGGTAATATTGCAAGGTTAGGGTTTTATCAGATAAATTTTTATTTACACAAAAACTTGGTTCCCTTAACTAAACAACAAGTGCAAGCTGTGGTAGGGTTTGTTCGAGATATATTTTCAAAATGAGAACTAAGTTTAATTGTAAATTAGTAGATTGTTTATCGAGTAAAGTGGTAGTTTTCTAGCTAGTTTAAAAGTTTATATTTACATGAGCTTCTCTTACATTTTGAACATGTTATTCTTTCGTGTGCTTAATGTGCTTAAAGAAAATTGAACAATAAAATTAAAATTTGCTATGTAAGATTGTGTGTTAGTCGCTCTCATGTTAACAAGACTTCCCGTCGACGAGTAATGATGAACTCCTGATGAACTCTTTTTTTCATTAAAGTTATGTTGATTTTTCTCTCCATGGTGCATGTCAAAATGATGAACTATGTATGTTGAAAGTTGGTGACATGGAAGATACCGGTTTGTGACATTTCGGGACACAAAAACAGAAAAAATTAATCTTTACAATTACATAAGCGGAAATTGTCTGTGCATTAAAAATGATCGAAAATTCAGCATGAAAACGTGTTGCCTAGAAACTGCTTGAATTAATGTTGATGAGATTTGACAAAAAGTGACCGAGACGCATCCAATGGTATTTTTTCAGTTAAATCTCATCAAAACAAACCAATGCGGTTTCTTGAAGCTGAATGTTGAATTTTCGGATTATTTTTAATGCACGAAATATATTCATTAGACTATTTCCAGAACTAAACAGAGAACAAGAAATATTTTTTATTGATATTTATTCAACTGACGTTTTAGTGCAATTTTCGCTGGCTGTCATTGTACGTAAAATTGTTACTTGGAATGTAATTTTCGCTGTAAGTTTGTTCTTGTTGGTTCAAATTTTCAAAATCTTGCATTGGTTCTTTTAATGCAAGGGAAATAATCACTTGTAACCTCCCAAGTGCTTGAATTGTTGCTGGAAATTTTTTAAGTATGTTAAATTTTTGAAAATTATCGAGTCGCGCAGCGAAAAAATCATGTACGAGAAAAATTTGCTGCAATTAATTCATGCACGCGGGGGATTCGGTAAGAAAATTTCATACCTACATAAATTAAATAAATACCAATTTAATACCATAACACTAGATATCTATATAGTTGTAAGAGAGATATATACATATATGCAATGTTAAATAAATATTTCCACCCATTTTAATTGCAAAAACTACTATGAGAGTTTAATATATATTCACTGAAATGTTTAATATTACGTTTTCTTCACTAAAATGGGTGGATTTTTTTTTATATTTTCTAATGTTATAACAGTTTGGGTGAACCGGAATACCTATATTCGTAAAATAGATAAATAATATCTTTTTCGCCCATTTTAGTTTCAAAAAATTACTGAAAATTGTATAAGACAACTCTATTTGTATGTTATGAAATAAGTTTTGTTCACTAAAATTGCTGGAATATTGTTTTTTAGTTTGTTTTCATGTTTTATGCACATGGTATAGCTAAGTTTCAGCACATTATAACTTAACAGAGATGGCTTGGAAATAAAACCTCATTAGCTATTTATCATTATTTCGTTGACAGTTTAACCAGTGTAAGCTTAATATTTCTATGGTTGAAGTTGTTTTCAAGGTTTTTAAAGAATAGGATATTAAAGAATGGAAAAAGAACAGAAATATACATTATGCACATATTATGAAGAACTTTGTGAGGTTAAAAAAAGCCATCCAAAATTGAAATACTTATCATACCTGATTGAAAAGTGTAATATGGACGAAAACCAAAATGAGAAGTTATTCAACGTAGTACAGAGAAAGCTACTGGAAGTTTCAACTAAGTTTTTACGAACTATAGGCCGGGAGCCCGTGTATAAAATGACTGACTGTCCGGCGAACTTTGAAAATATGTAAAATGGATTGTTCTTATATAAGTTAGCAAGGAATGGACCGTCAGCTGGTTGGGTAGCGGTGGGGGTGGCTGTCAAAGGGTTGAAAACACGTAAAAAAAATTGAGAAAAAAAACTATCCGGCGAACGCTGAAACTTATATGAGGGGAAGATTATGTTATATAATGAAAGTAGAATATAGTCAGCAGGACGGGAGGCGGTGGATTTACCGTCAGCTGATCGATCAAACAGGTCCAAAAACATGAAAAATTTAAATTATTCGGCGAGCTTTAAAATTTGGGTATAAGATAATATTTATACTGAGATTCACGAAAAACATAGTCAGCTGCAAGTATGTGGGTGGAAAAGTCGTCAGCTGGTTCAGAATAGTGCTGAGTGTTGAGCGGCCGCGAGGCAGCGCGCCTCACCTTTCTTGCATCAGCTGACGACTTTTCCACCCACATACTTGCAACTGACTGTGTTTATCGTTAATCTTAGTATGAATATTATCATATACTCGAATTTCAAAGTTCGCCATAAAGATTTAATTAGTAATATCGATATTGATAACTTAATGTTAGAAAACGTGCGTGCGGCATTCCCGAGTTTCTTTTTTTAATTTGATTAAATATTCAAATTAATATTAATATACATTATTTTATGATAATACAAATTAATACATTCGTACATTATTGTCTCGTTTAATGACAAATAAAATTCCATTTTTATGTAAAAGCGAATGTCAAATATGTCAATGTCAATGTCAAATATGTCAATAATTTGACAGAGAAATTTTCACTTATTAATTTCGTTCAGGATACCTTGGAAGAGGAAAATTTCAGGAAATTTTTTGGGTTGCTATGGTAACGAAACCAAGAACAAACTTGTGACTGGCTAAAAAAGTGACGTGTGAAATTTTCATTAAAATTGCATTATATCGAAAATATTTGAGTATAGGACCAAAAAGTGTCTGCCATCGTAGGTTATTGGTATGTTACAAAAAACCCAAATGTACTGTTGTAGCCAGTAGGTATTAAATTTTACAGTATGTCAAGAAATAATGCAGTATTTACACCTTCCAAATGACAGCAGTTACACCTTCCAAATGACAACAGTTACACCGGACATTGATTATGAGAGACTACTGTAACTCCATTTGCTGACTTTGGAGCTGATATTCAAATGTTAAAAAGGCATGAAGCATGGAATTCGGGCACCATTGTCAAGGGATATGTCGAGGAGGGTATTGAGAATGAAGTATAAGCTTCAACAAACATATTTAACCGAAGCAGAAAGTTAGTGATCAGCTTCTTTTATCACCGCTGGAGACAGGAGCGTCCAGCCAACAAACCTATAAAGCAAATTACTTGCGCTTTTTTATCAGTTTCTGATGTTCAATCGATGGTATTTATTTCTGAGATATAATATTTAATAATAATTTGCGTTATTGTTATTGTACACTTATACTAATAAGTTAAATAAATAAGGTTTGATCCATGGCTATGTAGAAAAGTGCTTCTATATCTATAAAGAAAATTGTTACCAAATGAAAAACTTTTGCTAAGTGGAAAACTAGCACTGATCTTCACAGATTTGTAAAGAGAAAAGACGTATTTTTCTAATTATTTCAAATAGAAATCTTGAGTGGGGTTTGGTATGATAATTCATCGAATATGTAATGATACTGAAAATTAACAGATAGAAAATATGACAGCTAAAAATAATTTTCTTAGAATGAACCGTATGGTTGGGACGAGCGTAGAGGCGTCTTGAATCTACACTTATTTCGATACTTACATCGAAGCAATGTTCATCGCGGGGTAACCCGTTTGGGAAAACACGGCGATCTCGTCCCATCTTCTAGCGGCTTGTATATCAGTGTATACGTAGAAGCTATGTAATTTGAGACGAGGATTACGTAGTGGATATACCATCCTTCGGAGAGGATGTAAAGCAGTCGATCAGTTGTCTATTAAATGTTAGGCAAGTAAAGATCCCTACTCTTCGACAGAGAAGAGGTTCGGCAACATTTCCAGCTTGGAGGTAGCTCGTCTCCTGGCATCAGTGATAGGCCTTGGTTGTGAAAATAAGCCGACGTTAAATAAATAAATTTAAAAAATGATGAAGGTGAAGTCAAATTTTGCCGTAAAAAAACACCTTTTTTCGTTATATCGCTGATAAACACTCTGAATATTACCGTAGCTTATCTAATATATAAAAAGAATAAAATTTAAAACAAAGTACATGATCTTTGCGTTTTTTTAAATATATTGAAAAGTAAGCAAACTACATACCTTTTTTATAGGACATAAAATTATCTCAAAAAATGAACCGCCATTCAGTGAATCTTTTATTTAAAAAATGCTATAAACGATTTAGGACAAACTCTTAATGAAAACGAAACACTCTTCAACGTCAGACATATTTCTCTTCACAAAAGACCTCTTTGTAACATCAATATAACTTTTTAAACTCCCAAAAATACGATTACACGACTACTGACAAAGATTTTTTTTAATTCATATTTCTAAAGTATACCTTGTAGTTAGTAAATGTGCAAAATATTAGATTTTTTTCAACTGCTTAAAATAAATAATGAAAATAGAGCTCGCGAAAACACAGTTACACCACTCCTGGCGGTCGAACGCTCGCCTGTTCCTATATGTTTCATACGACACCCACGACGAACATGCTAATATCGTTGTGATCTATATTTTTTAACTAATATGGATTAAAAAAGGGGGTTATATAAATATTGTATAGTTCCAGACTGTAAAAGCATCAGTGCCTACCCATAATAAAATATTTATTTCATTACCAAGTGATGAAAGTATTAGAAATTTGTGGCAGCAAGCTATGTACAGGGATAAATTTGTTAGCAATAAAGGGACGCTATATTGTTGTAATTTTGTCGGGCTGCCCTAAAAATCAGATAAATTCGGTAGAGTTTATTGAAGTAGATATCTATCTAGTTAACTTACATCTGTAATTGAATGCTCATCATTTCAGCACTTACATAATCTTTATTATTATTAAAATATTCCATAACCATAAAAATCTCTACACACGGCAAAATGTTGGAATCAGCCTTAACGTATCCACTTTCTAGAGAGCACATATTTTTAGGTATAAAGGATAACAGAATCAAATAAGTTAAATAACGTAAAATGGACCACATCCGCACAGTGTACAGTGTACTAAATATAACCGCATAACTCATAAAATCAAAATACTATAGTTCCACATCCAGTGGAAGTATAGTAACGACAAAATTTTTAAAAAAAATTTGTATTGTTTAGGTAGGCTTAGAATGTCACGAAACGTCGGGATTTTAAGTTTGAGCGAAAAAAAATTTCTGTCTGTCGATCTGTCTGTAACTTTTTTGTGCGCACGTTTACTCTGGAACCGTTTAAGTTATTGACTTGAAATTTGATACATATATGTACTTTAACGAGATCTGGAACTAGATTATATTTTCATCTTATTCTGTCGAAGGGTTGGGGGGTAAATTGAGGTAAATTTGGGTAAATTGGGGTAAATAGGTAAATCAAGCAGATAAGAGTCCATAAAATTGGTATTTAGTATATACAAGAGAAGCTAAGGTCTCAAAAAATTTTTACCACCATTACCACCCTCACCCCATTATTAAAGGGAATGAAAAAAATTGTCATTTAGTGTGTGTACAAGAACCAGAAACCTCAAAATAATTTTTTACTTCATCCACCCCACTACCGATGTGGGGTATCGTTTTATGGGTTTTTTGGGTAGAGGATTTCAAATGTTATATTATTAAAGTTCCATGAACAATTATTTCCACATACAAAATTTTTTCATTGTGAGTGACTTGGATAGAAAATCTGGATGTGGATGCTTGGGCAGCGGATTTTTTGGAAATGCGCCGTGGTCGTGCCAATCCTAAAGCCGAATAAGAACGCGAAGCTCGCCGGCAGTTATCGACCGATCTCGTTACTGTCGACGATCTCCAAGTTGGTGGAGAAGATCATCCTGATCAGACTAAACTCTGCTCAAGATGAACTTAACATCGACGACGAGTGCCAGTCGGCTTCAGGCGGAGCAGGGGCACTGTGCAGCAGGTTGTTAGGATCGTTAATGACGTCAAGGTGCAATGCAACCTCGGGAAGAGCACCGTCATGGTGCTCCTCGATATCGAGAAAGACTTCGATACCGTATGGATCCCGGGTCTTCTACACAAACTGAACGCACTGGACTTTCCCATACACATAACGAAACTCATTCACTCTTTCCTGATAGGTAGATCGCTCCAGGTTAGGGTGAATAATAAACTATCAACGTGGCGGGACATTCGAGCGGGCGTCCCCCAGGGGTCGTGCCTGTCACCTAAGCTATATAACTTATACGTTTCCGACTTTCCGGAGTTTCAGAATACGAAACTTGCTAAGTACGCCGACGACACGGCCATGTACGCGCACTCGCACAATGCTCAGGCGGCGAATATGCTGCTGAAGGCGCACACGGCTCGTGCCACGGCGTATTACGACAAGTGGAAGATTCGGATCAACGCCGAAAAGTTAGAATCTATACTCTTCACGCGCCAGTTCACTGAGAACCGCATTTTAACGCCTATTTCGGTCGGGGTCGCCAAATTCCTATTAAACGATGCGTGAAGTACCTTGGGGTTAATCTGGACAAGAGACTGACGTACAACACTCACATCACATACGCGGCGCCGGTATGGTGCAGCATCCCGGCCACGACAATGAGAAAACTTCGTGTTCTAGAGCACAAATTTATGCGCCTCATTTCTGATTCGGGCAGATACACCTCGCTCAGAGATCTGTATGCCCGCTGTAACGACATAACTCCACTAGCGGACTACGTTCAACAGATTTCACAAAAATTCTACGAATTCAAACTGGGCGATAGTCTGCTAACCCGCAACATAACACACATCAGATAGCATAATGCAATTCTATTTAATTTGAAACACCCATTACCATACCAGACGTTGCCTATTTTCAGGCAACTTCCACCTTAGCCAACTTCTTCACTACTATAATCTACCTTTACTCTATCTTTATCCTCACCTTTATAATCTTAACCCCCTCTCTAGTCCCTTTCTGTTTGTTCATTGTTTTATATCTTTTTTGTTCTTTTTGTCCTCTTTTGTTCCAAAATTCATCCCTCGACCGATAACCTTCTTGAACTTTTAAAACCCACAACTGTTAACTTCCTCTACTTTCCTGGAGGCAGGAAGACCACCAGGGTGGAGAATTACTTCGAACGGGTTTATTCGTTGTGTTTTGTTTTCCCGTGACAGTAACCAAAATTTCTTTAGTGTTTTTTGTGAGTGCACAGTGCGACAATTTTTAAAATATACATTAATTAGTTTTAGGCTCTTATGGGCAGCATAGTTTTAAGGCATTGTTGTTTTTAAATTCGCTCGGCGAATTACCGTTCTTAGCCGAACCGGACCTGCTCCGCCCAACCTTACACCCAGTACGGTGCTGCGCATCGTGGTTGTCAGGTTGCCTCCGGGTCAGGTTCCGACTAGGCGCACCTGTACTTTTAATTATAAATAAAGTCTTGTTGATTGATTGATTGATTGGCTTTTTTAAAGTGACCACCCTGCATATTTTTACAAAAAATGTGTATGTTTCTTCCTTGGTAAAGTTGTCCACTACACTCCAAATATTATTTTCCACGATCTCTTCTTAATAAATTATATTTTAGTGCGACTCTACCCTATTTATTCTTAACTAAAATTATAGCAGGATTCTTCCTTGGCAATGGTGTCACTTACACTTCAAATATTATTTTCTTCCTTCATTTCATAGTTCTATTCTGTAGGTTGACAACCCCTGTATATTCTTCACTTAAGTAGTCTTCCTCGGCAGTAGTGTCAACACCTTGTATATTTTTCACTAAAAGCATAGTAGATTTGTTCCTCGGCCGTGAGGTCAACTACACTCCAAATATTATTTCTCGCTATCACATCGTTTCTTAATTACCTAATTATTTCTTATGCTGACCGTCCCGTATATTTTCACTAAAACCATAACTGGTTTCTTACTTCGTTTTAATTACATATTAAACATTACTGTATACCTTCCCAATTTTTCGTTAATGTATGTTTTAGGGTGTCCACGTGTCCAGCCTGTATATTTTTCTCTAAAAAGTATGTACATCTTCGTTGAAAATCTGATTAAATCTCGGAGAATGATTTGTTCATGATTACAATAAATCCTGCACGTAAGCAAGGGAAGTAAAAAATCATAATCATAATTTTGATGATTTTATAATAAATGGCATTTATTTTACTTGGTGGAAGAATGGCTTTGCTAAACTCCGCCAAGTAAAATAAAGGCCATTTATTATAAAATATAAGTTAATTTCAGATTGCTACTGCACATTTTCAAATAGATACTATACACTTCTTTAATTTATCTAACCCATTAGAAATGAAAACCTTTCAAATATTGATAATTAATTGCTACTGAAGAACTGTTTCAATATAAGTGAAAACAAAACGAGTTTTTAGAGCAGAAGCATTTGCGAGTTATTGATTTTAAATAACAATTGAGGTAATGGAAAACGATAAATTATTGACCAGCCTCTATTATAAGAAAATACATTACAAATTACTATCCAAGTAAGGGTTTTATATAGCTAACACATCAACTGTTTCAGACATATCAGGCAATAATTTTTTATTCTAGCTAGTTTCATGATATAAATATAGTTTGTGAGGCAAAATGTTGGTAATTACTTGCAATGTAGTAAACTGAAAATCAAAATTAGTGGAATCTGAGCGAGAGAGCTTTTTTTAAAAGTAATCCTACTTAATTACCATTTAAGCCTCTAAATTGAACAGGAAGCATGGGAAACAATTGCATTGCTTTTAACAAACACCAAAACATTGCAATCGAATACTATCACTCGAAGCGCGTTTCAACAAACATGTTGGCATCATCTGGGGGAAATTAAAATTGTAATTATCTCCACATGATGTCAAATTAGTTGACGAATTGCACATAAAGTATTCAAGTATAAAGAGATGACGCGGCAGAGAAAAATAATATTTGTAATGTAGCCTCTATTGCCAGGAAGAAAATTTGATATATTATTATAATATCTGCAATGTTATACATAATTACTTATCAAAACGGAAAAGTAATATCATGAAATGATTGAACATTGCGTACATATAGCATAGCTCACATCAAAATGTGTTTTGAAAATAAGGAAATGTTGAATAAATTAAATTATTGTAAATATATTTATTATTAGTATATTAGTAATTAGTATTTGTCACTAGACATAAGTTTCGTAATGGTAGAAAGTAAGTAAGTAAACGAAAAGGACATATTTACCAAATCTTTTTATCTAAAAGTGAGTGCAACGATGCTATTTACATCTAAACCAGGTTTAGTTCAGGAATATTACGTTTTTATTCCGACAAAATTCATAAAGATTTGAAAATTGGTGGGTATGTTGGGAATAGCATAAGGATTACTAAACCAAAAAGTTCCCATCCCTAAATAGTGTGCTTCATCCCCCAGGACGTCCTTTCTACCCCCATTTTGAGTTTTTCTAGATTATCTCGGCAACGGTGTAATTTTCGACAAAAATACCTATATACAAAATTGTTCCTTGGAAAATTCTCTATCAAAAAGGTTTTTCCCACTTTTTTCCTAAAATTAATAATAACGTGGGAAATATGGCGCAAACATAAGGGTTGGTTCCGACTAGCACTCTCTACAGTACGATCTACCTTAAAGTTTAACGTTTAACGCTTAACATAGCAGTAGGCACTAAAATTTATTTACAATTTTAATAAATATACAACTTCCACCCCCACACCTCTATAAAAAGACCGTGTTGTACTTATTTCCACACCACCCTAGAGGTAAAGTACTTGGCGCGTTTTTTTTAAAGTGGTATCCCCTGTAGGCCTAATCCACTAATGTTAATTATAAATCTTGGTCGTCTTCCACAGATTCAACATTCAAGCATGATTGTCCATGGCAATGATAACACATTGTAGAGCAACGCAAGCCTGCTCTTCTGCAACTACACCTGTATTCGCACCCTAATTTACATGAACATGACATAAGCGTTAAAACAGATTCGGGAGCTGGTTCTTTTATAGTCATTATTGGGATTAATATACCGCCAACTTTTTTCCATCCCCAATTGGTAGCTTTGAGCGTCACGTTTCTCCATGTTTGAATTTGGTGACAAACTCGATAACAGTGTTGCCGAGCGGCAGCAGAAGTTGGTGGAAGTTTTGACAACATAACAGTGTTGCTGGCTTTACCAACTAGTCTGTTAAAAGACATAAATCTGTATTCATCTAGACTTTTTTCTGCCGAGGTACAGTTGTATAAAGCTAAAATAAATCGCCCTCCCACCGAACATTTCGGTGATGGTAAATAGATAACGAATTATATGACTTGCGCTAATTACGGCCCTGATTTACCAACGTACTATTTGTTTGAGGAGAAATGGTCTAAAAACCTTTTTTGTAGAGAATTTCCTGTAGAACACATTTGTACATAGGTATTTTTGTCGTAAAATGCACCATTTCATGGATAATTTTAAAAAAGCGAAAATTGGGGTGAATACTATGTCGTAGGGGATGAAGCACACAATTTAGGGGTGGGAACTTTTCGGTTTATTATTACATATGCTGTCCTGATTATTTCCACCAATTTTCAAAACTTTATGAATTTTGTCGGATATATCGCAATTTGAACCGTAATATTACTGAATTAGTTAAGTGTATAGAGATACTAAATTTACACTGTGATGAGTGGTATCATACCAATTGAACTTTATACAGTAAAGGGTACGCTATAATAACTATTTTTCGTGACACCACCAGAGCTGGGCAAAGTACTCATTTAAACTACTTCAAGTATTTTATTTGAAGTAGTTTCACCATATACTTTGCACATAAAACTACTTTTCAAGTACTTGATACTTGAAGTAGTACTTTGCCCAGCTCTGGACACCACATACCAGTGAATTCGAATTTTTACTTGAAAAACATAAACTTGTTTGTACAAACAATATTAAAGGTAGAATTGTTAAAATAAGTGTTAGGAAATAATTGAACATAGGGAGGAAATTTTATGTATTTAGGCAGTTTTAAGAAAAAAATAAAATGACAATCAAGTTTTACTATCAAATTTGAAAATATATTGGAAAATGAAGGTAACAGGTAGTCATTATTAAGTAACCAACAAGATACGTGGAGGAGATTGTTGAAAACAAGAAAGAAGGAAAGAGAATTTTTTAGGGAAAGAAGAAGTGTCAGGTTTGACAAGTTAAAAAGATAAAAAAAGGTATTGGAATATTTTCATTTGGTTATAAAACAGAAGTAAAATAAAGGTATCCAAAAGGAGAATTATATTTACGGTCCGTAAATTTCATAAACAATACGAACTACAACAGGAGGAACAACATAAGTCCAGAAAATTTAATTCGAACGTCCAGATTTCAACTTGTATACAAGGAATACATAACAGAAGACACTTTCCGGCTCCATCATTAGATGGCGAATACCACCTAGGACCAGAGTACTCATCTAGACAAATTCGTTGAGCCCAAACTCGAAGGGGTACCATTATATTGTGGGGTTCCATAATATTGTACCATAATCATTGGGGTACCATAATATTGTATCGTTATCAGAATTACACGTGTTTCCAAAAGTTCAGCTCAATTGGACGTCGTATCTCGAAGAGGTTCCGTTATATTATTATGTGGTTCCATAACATTGCACCATTGGTACCATAATATTATATTGTCATCAGAACTAAATATGTGGCAAAATTTCAGTTCAATTGGACGTCGTATCTCGTCATGATATTTTTGAGTTCCGTAATATTGTACCATTGGTATCATAATATTGTCTTGCATGTATTAGTCCAGTGTTTGGTTGTTTTTCGTTCAGAATTCCTTCGGACAAAACCGATTGACATGAAATTTGGACAGTAATTAAGGGATGGCACAAGGAACAAAAGTTATATAGTGCTGATGTGTGCTTTTACCCTGGGGGTGGAAATTATTACATTCGAAATAACCACATAAATGGATAGGAGAATAAATTCTAAGCAAAAAATGTTCTATAAAGTTTTTTCGATGAGTCAATACTTTTTGAGTTAATCGTGATTGAAAATATTGATTTTTCATCTAAAACATGCAGTTTTAGAACGATTTTTCGCGAATAACTCGAAAACCTTACGTTTTATCAAAAAAAATTATTATAAGCAAAAATAAAGCTTATAAAATAACAAATCGATTGTTTTTTTTTCATTTCTGTAGAGGTAATACGAACCGAATTATGGCTCGTTGAGGTGACTTTTTGTTCGCCGAAAACTGAATTCGAGCCTTTCAACGTTAAATAACGGAAAAACGGAAAATTTTTTGAGGTAAACATATAAGACATTTTTAAAAGTACATGAAGAGACTTTTAAGATGAGCTTTGGCAAAAGCATAAAAACTAATGGAGTTATGATGAAAATAAAACGGTTGTGGTTTTGTCGGAGAAAAAATCAGCAATAAAACCAACGGCTTTACCGCAAAAATTGAAATTGAACGTAATCCATTTACAATTTACTTTATTTAACCACTGACAATATATTCTAGAAGTTTGATGGGTTTGGGATGCCCAGATTTGAAAAAAAGTTTGATTCAAATTTGAAATGATTCTTGAATTTTTATAAAAAATTTTCATTTTTTCACAATAATTCAAAAACTAAAAAAGATACGTAAAAAATACTAGAGTATAAAAATTAAGTTTTCCTTTTGCTGAAAATTTTATTTCTCTAGGATAAAAATTAATTGAATAACACCCTTATTTCAAATAATTTGAAATGCACTGTTGCATTTCAGTGCGAGGACCACCTTTCCCGAGCCTTTTAAATTCAAAAATCTCAAATACGAAGGGTTCAAGGAAGTTCAACTTTACATATCTTGTAGCCCTTAAAATTATCTGCAAAATGGTTTTTGGAGCGATTAAATAGCTTAAAAATGAGGGAAGTTATCGTTGATAAACTAATAATCGCTCCGTGAAATCTTCGGAGCATGTAAATTGTTTTATTCTCGACAATTTTGGAGCCTTTATAAATACATGTAAACAGTGTGAAATTAATCATCTTTTCATATTGTTTCACTGGATGTGATACAACGTCCGCGTTCTACAATAAAGGCAAAAAAGAATTTCGATCTTATAGAAAACCGATTTAAGAGATCAGGTGAAGATATTTTATGATAGTACTTTCAGAACTAGAAGAAATTTTAGAAGCAGGTAGGTACTGCACAATATTACTGTACGGAGTTGCTAAGGAGATACAGTTAAAGAAATTGAGCCGTATCGAAGACTTATCAGCGTTTCTCGAGCAGATGCGCTATGATTCTTTTATTAAGGCTACCACTAAAAACAGTGCTGTAAGATTATCATCCCTTGTTCCGACAGTTGATGCTCTGAATGAGCACATTAAGAGGATTTATTTACAAACCCAGATGTGGCTTGGGGACAAAAATATTCGTCCAACTGAGTGGGGATGGATTAATAATGAAGGATTTTTACTACCAATCAAAATGCTGGATATGCCTGCACCGGAATAACTCCTCAAAATGCTATTTTGTAATTGCAGAAAAGGATGCGGCGGAGCTTGTAGCTGCCGAAAAGTTGGACTTTCTTGTAACGCAACATGCGGAACATGCTCCGGTGACAATTGTCAAAATTGTTCTCCAAATGCAGACCAAGAGGAGGAGGTCGACAGTGATGATAGTTCTTCTGAGATTTTCAGTAATAAAACATGCTATTAGAATGTGAATAAAATTTTTATTTACCCCTTTAAACTCATTCAGTAATTTTAGTTTTTAATTTTAAGTAAATATGGTAGTTAATTTTATCACGATGGCGGTTTATAATGGATGAAACATTGCAATAAATCATAAATTGTATTATAAACAGTGACGGGACTTTAATTCATTAAAAATGCACCGTTAAACCGTTTCAAGCTGTTGAATACTATTGTTTTATATTTCGTTACAAGGGGTGGTTTTAAAAGGTTGAAACGTTGTAACACATCATAAATTATATTCCAGGACATGAAATAATGTTTATTCTACATATTTAAACATGATTTCAATCTATGTAACGCTTAAATCTGTTTTTAAATTTTTTCTCAGAAGGGGTAGTTTTCACCCTCATAAAACAAAAAGCAAATATCAGGAACATATAACTTTTGAAGGGGAGATAAGATAAGCTTAATTACAAATTTTCATCAAAATCGATGTTGTCCGAAAGAATTCAGAGGTAATATCCTAAACGAATAGTGGGCCACCTCTGTAACTTCCTTGTTTTTAAGGATATCGGGATGAAATTTTGTACGGTGAAATTAGGTAAGATTTACAACTTTTTGAGACCTATCCGCCATATTTATCACTTCCGGTTTCACCGGAAATGGCCCCAATAGTCTTTTCTAAATGGACCACCCTGTATGTTTTTACATTTTTGAAATAAAGATCACATTTTGGATACATTTATACTATTTGGAACAATTTATACAGTGTTGCACGAAAAATAATTCGAATTTTAGTTGTCAATCTAGATGGCTGCGAATATGTCAAAATTATTTTTGTTCCAATGTAATTCATATAAAAAATACGAAAACGTCAATATGTCCAATAATACATCATACAGGGTGCTGTAAACCCATTAAAATCACATTTTTCAAAATAACTCATTTGTTTTAAATATTATGATATGGGCCACCCGGATATTCAGAAAGCTCTATTTAGTAGGAGTTAAACGGTACTAAAAGTTCCGTAATGTGTAATAGTTACCGGCAGGAATGACAATTTTTCTTAAGAAATGTATGACTTATATCTAACTTCAGTTAAATTTTGATCAACCCTGTATATTTGTGTTAATATTTTATGATATGCCACCCTCCGCAGGGGACAGAATAGGCTTCTGGCTCATTCTTGTTGCATATCATATATTATCACAAATATACAGGGTTGATCAAAATTTAATTGAAGTTAGATATAAATCATAAATTTCTTAAGAAAAATTGTCATTCTTGCCGGCAACGATTACACATTAAGGAACTTTTGGTACCGTTTAACCCCTACTAAATAGAGCTTTCTGAATATCTGGGTGGCCCATATCATAATATTTCAAACAAATGGGTCATTTTGAAAAATGTGATTTTTATGAGTTTACAGCACCCTGTATCATGTATTACTGGACATATTGATGTTTTCGTATTTTTCATATGAATTACATTGGAACAAAAATAATTTTAACATATTCGCAGCCATCTAGACTGACAACTAAAATTCGAATTATTTTTCGTGCAACACTGTTATAAACTGTTCAAAATGGTTTAAATGTATCCAAAATGTGATCTTTATTTCAAAAATGAAATAACATACAGGGTGGTGCATTTAGAAAAGACTATTGGGGCCATTTCCGATGAAACCGGAAGTGATAAATATGGCGGATAGGTCTCAAAAAGTTGTAAATCTTACCTAATTTCATCATACAAAATTTCATCCCGATATCTTTAAAAACAAGGAAGTTACAGGGGTGGCCCACTATTCGTTTACACCCGGTATATACAAAATTTCAGCTTCATTGGACGTCGTATCTTGAAAAGATTCCATTATATTATTATTGGGTTCCATAATTTTGTACCATTGGTACCATAATATTGTATTGTCCTCAGAACTAAACACAAATTTGAACTAAATATACTAACAAACAAACTAACTAAGTAACTAACTAACTGACTAACATACACACAAAGCAAGTTAAATAAAAGCAAAGATAAAACTTGGTACATTTATTAACCTAAAAATGACTCGTCGTGTGAATCATGTTTTCTTTGATTTTTTTTCATTTTTGATAACAGATTTAGAAGCCTTAGAGTTTTTTCTATCATTAAATTACTCTTGTTTGCTATCGCATCGTTTTCGAGAAAAATAGATTTGAACTCTTCGTGTTTCCCTCCGTAAGTTCCCGAATCGATTTTTCTCGAATAGTAATAACAAACAAGAGTATCCTTATGTTAGAAAAAACTCTGAAGGTTTTAAATCTGACAACAAAAATGCAAAAAAAATAAGTCCGTTGGTCTCCACCAAATGAGGCACTTATGATTGCAATAGAAAAAAACCGCTGCCCAAGGAATCACTACTTCCACATCCAGATTCTCTACCCAAGTCACTCACAACGAAAAAACTTTGTATGTGAAAATAATTGTTTATGGAACATTAATAATATAATATTTGAAATCCTCTACCCCAAAAACCCATAAAACGATACCCCACATCGGTAGTGGGGTGGGGGTGGTGATAGGGGGGTGGTAAAGGGGAGGTGGATGAAGTAAAAAAAATATTTTGAGGTTTCTGGTTCCTGTACATACACTAAATCACAATTTTTTTTTCATCCCCTTTAATAAGGAGGTGGGTGTGGTAATGGGGGTGGCTAATGCCAAAAATTTTTTTGAGACCTTAGCTTCTCTTATATATACTAAATACCAATTTCATGGACTCTTACCTGCTTGATTTACCCATTTACCCCAAATTTACCCCAATTTACCCCCCAACCCTTCGACGGAACAAGATGAAAATATAATCTAGTTCTAGATCTCGTTAAAGTACATATGTGTACCAAATTTCAAGTCAATATCTTAAACGGTTCCAGAGTAAACGTGCGCACAAAAAAAAGTTACAGACAGACCGACAGACAGACAGAAATTTTGTTTTCGCTCAAACTTAAAATCTCGACGTTTCATGACATTTTAAGCCTATTTGGACAATAAAAATTTTTAAAAATTTTTTTGTCGTTACTATACTTCCACTGGACGTGGAAGTAATTATGTTTACAGCAAACGACGGGTTAGGTTTTTAGGTTAATGAATGTACCAAGTTTTATCTTCTTATATAAAAGCGTTTTGAAGATATTTAAAAAAAAAACTGATGACAAGGTTCCACCTTCATAGGGCTGTAGCTCCGTTAGGAAGCATTTTTGGGTAAGGTGATTTACGCCAATTCGACATAAAATCACGTCTAGAATTTGTAGTTTTAGTCAGTCAGGAGTTTCTGAACACTCTGTATAAAGAATAGTAGTAAATAGACGTTATTATTACTATTGAATACACAAAAAATTCAGGTGCTTTTCTTTGTCGCACCTTGATTCATAGTATATTATGCAACGACCATTTATTGATGGTTATTAAGACACCAGCATGAGATTATGACATGAGTCGTAGGCGAATGTCATAATGAATGCGAGTGTCTTAATAGCCATTAAATGTGAGTTGCATACATTATTTTTTCTACGACCAGTCATAATAAAATAGAAAATTAACACTTTATTTCCGAAATGTATTAATTATAGATTACAATTTGGGAAATATTATGGCTTTCTATTTCGATTTCACTTTCACTATCACACACGTTCACTGATTTTAATTGCAAGAAGTACAAACTTTGAAAATTTGCTAGGTAAACAGTAAGTACGACTTATCAAAATTGATAAATTTTAGATCTGTCAGATGTTCAATTGTTCAAGGCAGCAGTTGATATTGAATGGACAGAATATTGCTGTGTCGCGATTCTATTAGTTATAAACTTGTATCTTAATGGAAAATTTGTATCTTAATGAATCTCATTAAAGTACAGATAGGGAAAATCGAATAAATTAATTAAAGTATGGGAGTAGAAAAAAATATTTTTTAAAAATCATCTATAAACGAATACAAAGTGGTTTTAATTATTTTTAAATGAAAACGAAAACAACATTTATAGCTAGATGGAGAATATTATTTTAGGTGAATATGATGAACGAGAGTATCATTAATTGACACTAACATCCTTGCCCTCAATCAACGTTAATGGTAATCCTATATAGCTTGTAGCACCTGTTGGCGAATGATTCGACGTAATGGTTTTTCATGCTTAGCCCCTAGCCTGTGCTATATGCGGGTGACATTACCAAGGTTACGATCCTCAAGAAATATTGACTGAAGTTTAAAGTTGGATTCTTAACAACAGACTGCTGACCCTAAAAGTATGTTTCATTTATTCTTCTCTACCATTTGACTTATTTTAAGTTAAAGAAGTATTAATGTGTCTGTGTATTACCGTTGCTATTACACTTTTCCAACATATTAATATAATAATAATTTTTAATTACACCAAAATATATAATATATAATTGCAGTAAATTATTTGTTTATATGTAAATGTATGATAATTTTGTATTTTCTATAAAAAACAAAGTGAAAAGAATATATAGTCCCCTGCCAAGTGTACAAAAATAGTGGGCTCCTTGATGATGCAAGTGTGGTAGTAGTCTGGATCTCTTTGTTAGGCGTTGAAGAAACATAATTTTGATGTTGATACTCTCAAAAATGATGCGCATGAGTACTGCGCGCAAAAAACAAAATGGCCGTCATCGCAAACACGTTTTCCAATTTATCTAAGTAACCATTGGGATTACGAAAAAAACTTTTATACAAAAATATTGCTAAATCAATTTTACACAAAAAAGGTTATTATAAGTTTTTATGCAGGGCTAACCATTTTCCCAGAAACTTAACTTTTAAAATTATTTCATGGCTTTATATTTATTAATAGTTAGGTATTTGTTTGAAATTATCTTTATTTTAAGCTTCAGTAAATGGATCGGGCAAAAATTCAGCAATTACAGTGAGGTCCATGTTGTTTTCGACTCTTACAAAGAAAACTCGTTAAAGAAAGCCATGAGAATGATTCGGCAAATAGGCTCAGATCCAATCCAGTACAAAATCGGACCAGAAACGAAAATTGGAAGTATAGCAATGAATAAATTCTTGCCCCACGATAAGACGAAGGATGAACTGACAGAGTTCCTTTCCGGTCAGATTCTTCAATTTGGCGTGACCAATAATAATAGGTTTCTAATCAGTTGGAGGGACAAAGCAGCTTCATCACATGGCGATGATGTATCCAGTCTTTCAAGTACGCAGGAGGAGGCGGACACAAAGATCATATTACATGCAGTATATAGCACAGAAAGGAATTAAAACTGCTCATGTATTCTCCCCCGATACTGAGGTTCTAATTTTGGCACTAAGACGATATCCCCAACTTTCGAAAGAGTTTGCATTTTTCCTTGGCCATAGCATGAAAAGGTTTGTTCGGCTAAGTTCAATTTACAGAGCACTTGGACCTCTGAAAGCCCCTGTACTTCCTGGATTACACGCACTTTCAGGAGCAGATGTAACAGGATCATTTGCTGGCAAAGGTAAAATAAAGTGGTGGAAAACTTTTAATTCTACAAGTGGTAAGCTGCTAGAAGCTTTGGCTACATTGGGGACTACACTGTCTCTCACAGAAGATGTCAGGGCTAACTTAGAAGCGTTCATTTGTCAGCTTTATATCCCCAAAACAACACTGACCGACATAGGAACTGTGAGATTGTTGTTGTTCACCCAGAAACAATGTCAAGATGAGAACCTTCCTCCAACAAGATCTGAACTGGATCCGGCTTTGCTAAGGACTCACCTTCAGTGTTTTGAGTGGAATCAGGACCTCATTCAGCATCCCAATAACCCACCACCCTCAGATTTTGGATGGAAGAAAATAGGGAGCACATACGAGCCAGTTGCTTGTACCAAACCTTGTGGTCCAGAGCTTATCTTGGAACTTTGTCGCGGCTCATACTCTCAAAGACGTTGCTCTCCTCCATGTACGTGTCAGTCGAATGGACTCCGGTGTACCGAAATGTGTAAGTGCGAAGGTAATCTCGACCGATGTGATAATATTGGAGAGTGCGAGCAAGGCGATGATGAAGATTTGGGGCTATGTGAGATTTGCATTGAAAGTGACGATGATTTTAATTAAAAATGTCATTGTAGAAGTGAAAAGTATTGCTTGTCTGTACTTTGTCTATATAAATCTCTAACTACTGTATTTCTCTAAGTTTCTTCATTAAATGTTAAAAAAAAATTTCCCTTTTCTGGCCTTGGATGGGTTCCATCAGCCAGCTACACAGATGTGAGAAAGAGAAGGAAGTAAAAAGGAACGTTAAAATTATATAGGTACTTTTTCTTTCAATTTCCTATGCCTACCTATACTGTAAACATGGGGGGGTATTTGTTAATTTATTTATGTTTGTAATGTTTTAGTTATAGTTTCCAGTGGCCCGAGAAATAGTGTCAAATATGTTAATATGCATTGGCAAATCTCTCATCATTAGACATATTAATTTTTATTATTGGAAACTATAAAATGAAACTTTTTGAGAGAAAAATAATTGTAATAACCTTTTCTCTGTATAATTGATTTAGCAATATTTTTTATATAAAATTTTTTTTCGTAATCCCAATGGTTACTTAGATAAATTGAAAAAAGTGTTTGCGACGGCGGCCATTTTGTTTTTCGCGCGCAGCACTCAAACGCACCATTCTTGAGAGTGTCAACATCGAAAGTATGTTTCTCCAAGGTCAAACAAAGAGATTTGGACCACTACCACACTTGTATCATCAAAGATCTCACGGATGTACATTTGATAGGGGACTGATATATATAGACGAGAAATAATACTACAAATAAGAAAATTCGCGTATATTCTACATCCATGTGGTTGAGTGGAAAACAAGAAAACAATTTTGAAAAGTTTATTCTTTTTTTGTTCAGATAGGCTTAGAATGTTATGAAACGTCGAGGTTTTAAGTTTGAGCAACAGAATGTTTGTCTGTCAGTCTGTCTGTCTGTAATTATTTTTGTACGCACAATTACTCTGGAACCGTTTATGATATTAACTTTAAATTTGGTAGACCTATGTATTATAAAATGAGATTTGGAACTAGATTATTACATTTTGATCTTATTTCGTGGAAAAATTGTGAAGTAAATGGGGATAAATAGGTAAAGCAAGCACTTAAGAGTCCTTAAAATTGGGATTTAGAGTATGTAAGAGAAGCGATGGTCTCAAAAATTCTTTAGCATCAGCCACTCCCACTATTGCCCCCATTACCACCCCCACCCCATTACTTAAGGGGGTAAAAAAAAATAAATTGTGATTTAGTGTGTGTACGAGAACCAAAAACCTCATTTTTTTTTGTATCAGCTTCTACATCTGACTACTTTGATACGAAGACTTAATATTTAAATGCATCTAAATTGTATTAAAAATAGGTTTGTTGTTACTCAGAAAATGGTACGATTTTTCCTCAAAGAATTAGATTCACTTGGTGTTGAAAAAGGAAGCAGACGAAGATTACACAGAAAAAAAACTGTGTTGATGGTTCTAATTTTCTATGGCATGTAGATTCGTGCGACAAATTGAAGCTAAGCCGAATTGCCATCGATGATGGTGCGATTGACGACTTCAAAATTTCACGCCCGGCGGCGGACAGCCGCTCCACTTTTAAGATCCCCAACTCACAAGACTTCATTGTCAATACTTTACGATCGAGGTATAGCATGATCAGACTTAGATCACTATATAGCGAGAATGTAATGCAGTCAAATAAGGCGAAATAAAAGTTAAACCTCGGACGAAAGTTGGAGAGCTGAAAATATGCATAGACCTTTGTTTTGACATTCTAAACACGGGATGGAAAGTCCCATAAGATCTAGTGTCCGCTGCTCAAGATATCGATGGTCAAAGATCACGAAAATCGTTTTTTTGCAATTATCTCGCTTCCTAATAAACTTAAAAAAATATATTTATAACAAATATCTGCAAATATTATAATATAAAATATACAGGGTGCGCCACTTAAAACTCCCCAGACTTGAAACTTTTTTATTTTTGAAGCGATGTCCATGTTGGGCACATCAAATTGTAGACATTTTTAAAGCCTTTAAACATGCATACAGAGTGATTCAAACAAAATTTTTTTGAAAAAATTGTTAAGAAAGGAAACTTAATTTCTTTGAATATTCTTTTACGTCACCTTGTACATGAAATGTGTTAATGTTTTCTTATAAAGGTTTTAATTAGCTTCAACAATTTATGTTACAAAAAAAAAATTAAAATAAAAATTTTGCAATTTCCTAATATTTAGTACATTTTAATAAAGTCCGTTTTTAAAAATATTTATTTCTTTTATTACTTATACTTTTTCAGTTATTTAAAAAAAATCAGTTTGGAATCGGAAGGAGTGTTTTTAATTTCTTTTTCTAAAATCAAAAAGAATTTCGAATATGACGTAATAACATAGATTGAAGCTAATTAAAACCTTTATAAGAAAACATTAACGCAGTTCATGTTCTGGATGAGGTAAAAAAATATTCAAGGAAATAAAGTTTTCTTTCTTAACAATTTTTTCAAATTTCTTTTTTAAATCACTCTGTACACATGTTTAAATGCTTTAAAAATATCTACAATTTGATGTGCCCAACATGGTCATCGCTTAAAAAATAAGAAAGTTACAAGCCTGGGGATTTTTAAGTGGCGCACCCTGAATATACATAAAGTAAAATTATATAAATTGCAAGTTACTGAAATTAAATATTTAAATAAATTAAAGTAATGAATATGGTTTATAAAAAATGAATAAGAAAAATAACAAAATAATACAATCGTTTCCGCACCACCTCTGAGGTGGTGGTGGTTTTTTTAGACATAGTTTCCCCGATGACCTAGTCCAATGTTGTACCAATGTAATTGGTTGCACAACCTCCTAGTTAATGGTATTCGAAACTACTCGATCTGCGTCTGAATACCTTCACCAGTAGGCATGCGTCTCAAGATTTCTCTGTTTCGTCATCGCCCTCCTCTTCTGATCGCTCAAATTCAATTTCCGGATCATTATCGTCATTCTCATTTTCCATCACATCTGACTGTAAAACCTCAACGACCTCAGGAACAAATTCACTTTCTCCGTCAAAATTATTTGATATTAATGGAGCGTTGAGGCAGGCTGTCAGCGACACTGGCCATGGACTGAAGCATTGCAACCTACTTTCCTACATCTATAATTCGCGCCACAACCTTGTTTGTAATTGCAGAAGATAGTATGAAATAGTTCGTGCGGTGTTGGTGACAATAATGTTGTCCAGAATCTCGCTCTGTGAAGGTCACTCCCATTTCTCAGGTTGTAAATCTTTCCCTAACCAAGCGCTGAGTTACGGGGGGCGTAATGGGGGTAATTATCTCCCCCCTCCCCCCAAGGTTCTGTTAGCCATCAACTTTCATTTTAAAATTTTGTAATTTTTATTATTTTATTTAGTTGTGTTTATGTTTATAAAAGAAAAGCCCCCCCCCCGCTATACGTTCTCCCTCTGCTCACCAATTTTCATGTTCGAGGAAAAATATTTTGTGCAGCTCTAAAATTAAGCAATAAATAAAATTTAAACCTTTTTTTTTATCAAGCGTTTATTTTGTTATTTTTTAAAGTAGTAGGAGTAGACTAGGTTTAATCCTCATTTCAATGGAGTAATGGTTATTTTCTTGTTTTTCATATTGAATATCAAGTGTATGAGAGAAGTTGATAAGATGTCTCGTAAGGGAGACTTCTTTATGATATAATAACGTGATCAGACTTCGATCAATAGTATATGAAAAGAATGAATGGTTTCTCTTAAAGTTATCTGCCTAATACCCCAAATAAAATTTTTCAATGAAATAAATATTTTAGGATTCTTTTAAAGTGAAGTACTTTATCTAGATACCTATACTTGCATGTATATGTTACACAATATGAATGATTTTTATGTCTAGGTGATAATGTAGCCCAAATATTTTTTGTAAAATATAAACCACTCATGCAGTCTTCTAATATTTAGTACGTAGTGAAGTATTATTGTCAATTATGCCAGTTAACAACTAATTACAAAATATTTAAAATCTTTTCTCAGTCGCCTTTCAGGTCTTTTCAATTACCTTTGAAGTTTAAGAAATCTAGATTTGTCTGAGGAATATAGAATATTCAGTTGGTTCATATTTCAGGGTCAACTGTAAATTTCTTACATTTGTCCAATCAATCACATGATTTTAGAGCTTGCGTACTCCAAGAAATGTGAATTTAAAAGTAAGGTTTAATACAAGTCAAGATCTTGAGATGATGAAAGTCAAGATATTTATAAGAAATAAAAGCAGTGCTTTGACTCCTCATCTTTTCCGTACAGACTTACTTTGACGGCAGTACATTTACTATAGAAATTTATTACTAAACGGTTTTATATCCTCTAGAGTTAGTCCTCCTGCTGTTTTTTGATAAACGAGAATGAAACTAATTTTCTAGAATTTAACACCAGAGTAAGGTAAAGAATGCACGTATATCTGATTTCCGATCTTGCACTTAGTTTCTGTACTTTATAAGTTTTATTTCGTCTTCTATTGCAAAGTGTACAAGACACTGCCTCAATGGAATAAATCTTTATTTGCAGTGGCAAGCCAAAGTTTAAAAGAGGATAATACGATTAGAAGGCGATACGTAATACTATGTGCTGGCAAAAGTTGAGATAATTTTATAAAATCTAATATCGTAAAAAGTTTTTAAAGTAAAATAATATTTGAAAGTTTTAATCAAATTCATTAACAGTTCACCAATTTTAACTCATACGATACCGCAATAATTGTGAGCTCCAGAGAAAACCAAAAACAAATACCAATTAGAAGTTAGATAATCTCATTGTTGATGTACTGCTTTTAATCGGTTAATATTTTACGGAAAGGACTGTATACTGTCTATTAACAGACTAATAATAACTGAGGTTAGATTTTTATTCTAAATTGCTGTTGTTTTTTTTAGCGAGATTTTTGGAACTTTACATTAAGGTGGCTGTATCCAAGAAAGAAAGAGAGGTCATACTTTACTAAAAGATAAAAAACATTCAGACGACCTTAAATCCCAATATTAATAATGATGCTAAAGGGGGGTGGGTGGTGGCTTTAGTTATCACCCCTTTCGAAAACAGCTTTTTGTGCATTTTGGAAGAATTTACATTGTGCCATATATCTGTAATACATGAATAGAATCAAATGAATCTGTATTTTCATTCATCATCACAAACTTAGGATATTAATAAAATATCAGGAACGGGCGATTAATTATGAAAAATAACATACTGTTACTGTTTATTAAATATCTGATATTAAAATTTTAAGTTACATCTAAAAAGATACAAAATCCCACAAATATTTTTTCTTGTGCCATTTCATTGAATGAGAGAGAGAGAGAGAGAGAGAGAGAGAGAGATGTGTTCTTGGACATAACTTTTTTCTTAGTATTGAGAAAAGATCGTATTTTACTAAAAGATAAACAACATTGAGGTGACCTTAAATTCAAATATTAATAGTGATGATAAAAAGGGGGGGCTTCAGTTATTTCAACTTTGATATACAGAGCGTTTTATACATTTTGAAAAAAATTTAATTTCGCTAAAAAATAAACAAAATCAAATGAATCTTTATATTTTCATTCACCATTACAAGTTTAGGATATTAATAAAATGTCAGGATCGGACCCAGAATATATATTTTTAAATTGTTCATAGAAATTAACACACTGTTACGGTTTATTACACCTAAAAAGATATAAATTCCTATAAAAAAATTTTTTTATGAAGAAAATTAAATTTTTGTCTCTAAATGAGAAACTGAGAGAAAAAAGTAATCCAGGTATTAATATCAGATTGTTATTTTTGTTCTATTTTGTTCTTGATCGATGTGTCATTTGATTTGATTTGAATATTTTTAATAAAAATTTTGAAATTTTACTACATGGAGAATTAATTGAAAATCCGTTCTGGGGGTGCCCCGTAGCCCCCCCCCCCCTTCTGTGAAAAAAGCCTCATTTTACGCCTCGTTAACCGTTGAAGATACAAAAAAATTGCTCATCGTAAAAAAGAAAGCTTGACTGACTGATTTCCTAAAAAAATGTCCTATTGTAATTTTCTTGTACATGCCATGGTTTTCGAGAAAATCGATATTGAGAAAAATTCCAAAATTTGTAGCTTTAATGCGCGCAAATTTTCGTTTATTTAAAATTTTTTGTGCGCGGCCTATAAAGAAAAATTGAATTGCTCGAAAACCATACAAGCTAGGAAGAAAAATCAAAATGGGTTTTAAAAGGGATATAGAATACTCTCTTGTATTGCCATTTTTGATGGCTGTTGATATTTATTAGTGTATATAAAAATAACAATATAATATAGTTATCTCTTAATTCTTTGCGTCTCTAACTATTAACAGGCCCATAAAAAATAACTGACTTTAATATAAGTTATAAATGCATTATCTTTTAGTTCAAGGTAGTACTTCAATGCAGAAAAAGTTAGGAATAAAAATATTCACATTTACAAATTTACCAGCATGTTGAAGTTAGCCAAATTTTGGCCAATTTTCTATTGCTTCCTAAAAAAAAGACCCAAACATCTTGAAAATTTAGCTCAAAATTTTTTTTTTGAGTTTATATATCATATAGCTATTGTTTCTAATCATTTAATAGTTAAAAAATTGCATTAAAAATATCATCAAAAAATTGAATATGCAGCCTTTTTTTGTTTTTTTTTTTTAATTAATCTAGCGTCTTTGTATTTTAATATTTTTGAATGTACCCAGTCTAAAAATAAAGGTAAGGCTTCATATTAATTGATCATACCATTGAAAATTATACTATATTTCTCAAGAAAAAAAATGCTGTCTGTCTGTCGGTCGATCTGTAACTTTTTTTTTGCGCACGTTTTCTCAGCAACGGTTTGAGATATTGATTTGAAATTTGGTACACATATGTACATGACGAGATATGGAAGTAGATTATATTTTGCACTAATTCCTGTGAAGGGTTGGGAGTTAAACAGGGGTAAATATGAGAAAATATGTAGAGCAAGCTGGTAAGAGTATATTAACTTGGGATTTGGTGTATATACTAGAAGCCAAGACCTTAATTTTTTTTTATAATATTTTTCAACCCCCGTACCACCTCGACTCCATTATTAAAAGGTATGGTATTGAGATATTCGCTTGAAATTTGGTACAAGTATGTAGTGTAAAGACATCTAAAAAAAAAAAGTTATCAAATGACTGTATTTCATATCTGATTCTATTTTTTGTAATATGTTAACAATTGGCAAATATATATTAAAAAAAATCGGGAAAAAATCAATTTTTACTAACACGACCTTAAAAACCCTAGAAATCTAGTTACTTTTATAATTTTATATGGTGATAAATTGAAGGTTATAAAAAAATCTTTCATTTGCTTATTTTCTTAGATATGTCGAAAATTGGCGAAGATATTAACGATTATATAACGCATTTTCTAAAAATTCAATTTTCCTTATATTTTCAATATCTATTTTCTCGAAAACTATGACATATACAAAAAAATTAGAAAAGGAATTTTTTAGGAAATTAGCCAGGCTTTCTTTTTATAAGAGCAATTTTTTATATATCATCAACGGTTAACGAGTTATCAGTAAAATAAGACACCGAATGGGTGGTTCTTTGGGGGTTTTGTGAACTAACAGTTACTGAAGGAAAATCTCAGATAACATTTTTTGCGAGCTTCTGGTGTATTTTTTACTTTACGACTGGACTAAATTGGTCTCAAAGGAATTTGAATTAATAAATCATAAAAATTATAAAAATGATAATTTAACTTTAAAGAAACAAAAGCTGAACAAGTTTCAGCTCACGTGAACTCTTGTGAACTTATCAATTATATTGACTAATGACTAATGCAAAAGCCCTATTAAGTTTGGAATATTTAGTCTACCCGTTACACAAGACTTTAATTCCGGTTAGCACTAGGGTAAATTACATTTGGTCAAATATCTAACATCAAATAGTGGGGATATTCTAGGTTCTAAGGGATGCTTGTTAAGAGTCCTACAAGTTGAAGTGGTTGGCCGATATGCCTCTGGTATTCAAATACTGTCATTGAATACTCCATAATAGGATTTAATTTCTGCTAACGAAAATAGACAAGAATGTTCTTTGTTTTGCGGTTAGGCATTAATATGTATTAATTAAATTGGTTGTAAAGGGGCATTGGTAAAATTTTACAGTAAGCACATTTTACTTAACGAAATATTTGTAGGTGTTTAATAATATCTAATATAAAAATTAGGTTAACAACAAGTTAAGAAATCATAACATTGTTTCATGTGACGATTTATATATTCTTGATATGTAAATTAGTAATAATAATAAGAACAGAGCACCGTAGAAATGTAATAAGCTTGAGCGCTGCATGAAATCCTGACTTACCAATGCAGCAGACCTTCACTGTCAGTACAGTCGAATTGATTTAATTTAATTTTTTTCGGCGACAACATTCCACCTGAAATTTTATTGTTGACTCTTATGTATTATGACCATCTGATTGCGAAAAAATATTTACGTTCAAAAATTCCTTGTGCGTTAAAAGTTATATGCACTTTTTGACGCTTTCACGGATTTGCAACTTATCTGCTTAATATATCTTGTACTAGTAATCGGATAGGAATTTTAAAAATATTGGTTTATTTGGAATAAAATTCTTAAAAAATATAGACTTGTCCGATATGTATATGTCAATCCGCCATCTTGGGAAAACTAGAAAACACCAAAAATAGCCTAAAGAATCAAAATTGAATATCTTTTCTATAAGAAGGAGTAATTTCACCAAAATTGGCAAAAATAAAACTCATTTATGGTCAAATATAATGCACCAATCCTGGACACCGTATATCAAATAGAACGGTCAAAGATGGCGGACGAAATAAAATTTTTAATTCTTCGTCAATTATCAAGAAGGCATTGTACCTCACTTTTTTTTTCTTTTCGATCGTACATTATTTTATACACTTTTAGGGGATAGAGTCCATATTTTTTTAATTTTCAAAAAAAGTGCGTTTTTTTATTTTCAAAAAAGAGCATTTTTACAATTTTCAAAAATGTATTTTCTTTGACCCTCCTTCTTTTCACCCAATTTTCTTCAAAACAAAATGAAATATACTATAGAAAGTATCGTTAATAGATAATGTAATGTAATGATAATGTAATGTAACGTTAAAATATGCAGAGAAGACACTGATACTACAATCGTTAAAACCGCTATTGATTTGAAAACCGAAGACAATCAAGTTTTAATAGTTGGTTAAGACATTGACCTTTTGGTTATAATGACTCAACTAGCATGGAATCATCATAAAGAAATCTATTTTTACAAACCTAAGATTAATAAAATAATTGCTAAACATTATGATGAAAATAGGATTGTCTGCAATTCCACCTACTGAAGAGATAATAGAAAAACACTGTTGAAGAGTATATTTCCAAGTCCAAAAATGGTTAGGTTCTGAGAAAGATTCGTTACAATTCGGGTGGCTTAAACCTGAGAATGCCTTAATGCCTGATGTTATGAATCAAAGTAATGCTTTTCCGAAAAATTTACTAAGTGATATTTCTTGTAAATATAGGCAAGGCTGTAAAAATAAATACAGCAGGTGTAGAAAACTGAATACCATATATAATGTTCTATTCTATGCGTCTTTGTAAAGGAAATAATTGTGCCAATGCCTTTTCTACCTTTGATGAATTAGCTATCGATGAGGAATGCGGTGAAATTATGGCATATGACGGTAATGAAACTAATATAATATATTTCATTTTGTTTCGATGAAAATTGTGTAAAATATATTTTTGAAAATTGTAAAAATTGATTTTTTTGAAAATAAAAAAAGACGCACTTTTTTTGAAAATTAAAAGAAAATAAACTATATATCCCCTAAAAATACATAAAATAATGTACAATTGAAAAGAAAGAAAAGTGAGGTACAATGCCTCCTTGACAATTGACGAAGAATTCAAAATTTTATTTCGTCCGCCATCTTTGACCGTTATATTTGACATACGGTATCCGGTATTAATTGGTGCATTATATTTGACCATAAATGGGTTTTATTTTTGCCAACTTTGGTGAAATTACTCCTCCTTTTAGAAAAGATATTCAATTTTGATTTTTTCGGCTATTTTTGGTCTTTTCTATTTTTTTCCAAGATAGCTGATTGACCAATACATACCGGACATATCTATATTTTTAAGAATTTTATTTCAATGAAGCCACTATTTTTAAAATTCCCATCCGATTACTAGAACAAGATATATTAAGCAGATAAGTTGAAAATCTGTGAAAGCGCGTCAAAAAGTGCATATAACTTTTGACGCACAAGAAATTTTTGGGCGCAAATATTTTTTTCGTAATCAGGAGGCCATAATACATAATAATCATCAATAAAATTTCGGATCGAATGTTGTCGTCGAAAAAAATTAATTCGACTGCACTATTTAACCGCTAATATCTCAAAATTGGAAGAGCTAAATAAACTTAAAAAATTAAGTATTCATTATGTGTCTATTGTAAATCACTCTCTGAAATTTGAATAATTTACGTTGAATAGTTTTGAAAGTCTGCAAACTATCCCACTTTTCAAGACATTTTATTCAACGGAAGAAGCATGAAGTCTTTGACAATAGCTTCGAACTTTTAAAATAAAAAATCTCGTAAAAAATTATGAAAAAATTTCACCGTACGAAAAAAGCTGTGTTATATCGATGACTGAAATATTATTCACATAGAGTGCCTATTTTCCGAGATATAACGGATTCAAAGCTGGTATAGTTAAAACATCATTATAAAGTGGAATATTTTTGCTTTCACATGTAGTTGAAATATTATAACACAACAAAAAATTGAAAATTTGTATTGCTCAGATAGGCTTAGAATGTCATGAAACGTCGAGATTTTAAATTTGAGCAAAAAAAATCTATCTGTCGGTTTGTTTGTCTGTCGATCTGTCTGTAACTTTTTTGTGCGCACGAATACTCTGGGACACATATGTATTTTAATGAAATCTGGACCTAGATTATATTTTGATCATATTGTGTTGTAGGATTGGAGGGTAAATGGAAATAAGTAAATTAAGCAAGTAGGAGTCCATAAAATTGGTGTTTGTAGATTGTAGATTGTTTAAGGGGTCGCTTGGCCCTGGGTTGGCCTTTCTTCACCTCGACCTAAAAGATCTTTTGTGAATTACCCTGCATCTAGTTGTTGCCCAGGATTCCAAGACTTTTTGCAAAGCTTGCGATTTTCCTCGGAGCTAATTTACCTATGTCTTCAGGCGTTAATTTCGCCTGTTCTAGGTACTTTAGCCTAATGCGGATTAGCACCCTGCATTCACAAAGTATATGTTCCGCAGATTCAGTTGCAGCTTCACAGTATCTGCATTTGTCATCTTCTGCCATGCCCATGTTCTTGAGATGATATCTCAAGGAGGAATGGCCAGTTAGAAGGCCTGTGATCAGCCTTAGATCGGACTTTTCCAGTTCGAGAAGCCTTGTGGCATTCTGTGTTGAATAGGTTATAAACCTTTTTGCTTGTCTTTGGCCTGGAGTGTTCCTCCAGTAGGACTCTTTTTGTTCTTTTTCCCATTTTAGGACCTCCTCCGTTATATGTCCCTTGGATAGGCCACAGAACGGTTCGGGTCCAAAAAACGGGGCTTCAGCCCCTTTTCTTGCGAGGCTATCAGCTAAATTGGTGTTTAGTTGAGAAGATGAGATCTCGAAAAATTTTTGGCATTAGCCACCCTCATTACCACCCCATTATTGAAAAATAAAATTAACATTGTGATTTAGGGTGTGTATAAGAACCAAAGGCCTTGTAACGGTCAACTTAGAGTATTAGTATTAGTATTCGTAAATTTCCATTAAAATCCGTTAATTACATTATTTTATATCTTCATTACAAGCATTACCTAATTTGCTATTTTTATTAAAAAGATTTAATGCCGGCCCTGTCGGACCTCTTGTTGTTTTCGAGGCGACATTAGATTCTCGCGGTAAATAACGAGTTAGCCTTCCAAAAATTCCATAAAATATGCGGGTAAAATAGCCGCATGGAAACTATTTTTTCAATCGACAAGTACGAATATGTCATAATGTCTAGTTGCCTTGGTTACGGACCCCCGAAAATAATGCGCTAGGCGCGCGTATAAAACCGTAATGGAGTGTGATATATTCACCTTTTACCCAGTAGCCTTCGGGCTCACAAAGTCGTCAAAATTATGGCTGGAATTTGAGACATTTAAGTGTTTAATTAGTTTTTGAGATTTAACTTCTTTGGTGAATTATACCGAGTAGTTTAGAAGTTAATATCAAACTTTGTTCAGTATAGACATCCTGAATTAAAGCAGCATTTGATACGTGTAATGCTAGCTGCTTTAAATAAAGTAATAAGAAAATTACAATTTAGTGTCAATGTTACTATACTTAGGCCGGGTACTTTCATCTCCAATTAAGTCTATTCTCCAGATAATTTCCTTGGATATGATTGTGTCAATAATGATTTCCATGGGACTATCTATAGAATAGACTTAACTGGAGATGAAAGTATCGGGCCTTCTAGTATAGCTCTGTATAGTTGGTGAGTTTACAACTGATACCGACCTATAAATTTGAGCTTGTAACCCATCACAGTGCCTTTGTCCATTTTGCAGAAGTTCTGTAAGTACATTTATATTTCTATCTTGTGTTTACCGGTAACTGGTTACTTTCGTTTACATCGGAACTAAGGACGTCAATTAGGTGCTACCGTCAGTCTTATGTGCAGGCATTTAATTGTTTGCGCCAGTGCTGGACCCGTCTCTTATATTAAAACTTGTTGCTTAATAGTTGTAAATAATTTTCTGAGCAGGGCACATTTCGTTTTTGTATGTATCTTATAGCGTAAAAGGCTACTATGTATTTCATTTACTTTATTTACGTTTAGAGGTTGGTTTATTATATAAAATATTAAAAGCTGTTTATTAGTAAAATGTCAATTAGTCTTTTCATTTAGTAATAACGGAGTTGGCCAACTAGTCAACTAATAATTTAGTTATTTATCTTTTGGATTATTTACAACAGTTTTAATTATAATTATGGATTTATCTTTGTGTGTCACCTTATGTATTTACCTTTTTTAGTATCTGATAAATCTATCTGTTTCTCTGTATATTTTTCATACTGTTTGATTTTCGTAAACGTAATCCAAGAATATATTTTATTTGCTCTCCCCTGATTTCTCAATTACTCTACAACAAATTTTGTTATTGTTAATTAGTTATTTTTTATTTTAAAAGTCCCTTAGTTTATTTACGAATTTCACCTTATTATATCCGCACTGGGATTTATTCTTTTTCTTTGAAGTAATAAGCTAGGCTTTTGATTTAAATTAATATATTAATTTTTACTCATTTTTGCCTTTAAAATATAGTTTTTTATAAAATAGACGGGCCTCCTTTTTGTCTCTTTTTGGGGACGTGGGGGCGTAAAACCAGACCCTCCACATCAAATCATGGGCCCCGGTACCAAATTCACTGGCGGGCCTCCACCTCTTTTATTATATTATTATTTGTACACTTGTATCCAAATATTAATTAGTTTAATATTTTTGCATTGCATTTCCTAGTTTAGCCGGGCCCCTAAAGTGGCCAGGCCCAGGTACCACGGTACCTACTGATCCCTCCTGGGGGGGACCTGCATAAAACGTGCACATTTGGCAGCGAAAAAAAAAGTTTGTGGAAAGAGGACTTTTCAGGGCTTTTATTACGTTGAATCTGGAATATCTATATCAAAAACGAGCTCACTATTATTTTTTTCTGGGTTTAAACAATATACGGATTGACTGAGGTATATCCAATAGGAAGATGACAAATTTATAATGAAATAGAAAATAGACAATACAATTTTGGGGGCTTTCCTTGTTTTCCATTTATAATTACTTACACATCGACGTGGTGGAGTGGAAGGATAGTAAAAGGAAAAAAAAATTGAAAGTATTTTTTGTTCTAATAGGCTTAGAATGTCATGAAACGTCGAATTTTAAGTTTGAGTAAAATATATGTTTGTCGATCTGTCTGACTGTCGGTCTCTAACTTTTTTTGTGCGTAAGATTACTCTGGAGCGGTTTTATGACATTGCCTTGAAATATACTCTACCTATATTATAACGAATCTCGAACTAGGTTATATTTTCATCTTATTCCGTTGTAGGGTCGAGTAAATGGGATAAGTAGTAAAACAAGCAAGTAAAAGTTCATAAAATTGGGACTTAGTATACGTATGGACAGCCAAGGTCTCAAAAATGTTTTGGCATCAACTACCCTCATTAAAACCCTCATCCCATTATTAATCTCCACCTCCACTACCACCCTACCCTATGTGGTACATCGTTTTATGGGTTTTTGAGGTTGACGGTTTTAAATATTATTAAATTTCTATGAACAATTATTTCCACATAGCGGAGGCCAAATATAGTATCAAAATTCGTTGTAAGATATTTGGATAGAAAATCTGGGTGTGGAAGTAGTAATTCCTTAGGCAGCGGTTTTTTAAATTATAAATAATGGGTCAGCTGTTCCCATATACCGGGAAATTTTTTAAACTGAAACTTTCAAATATCTCAAATAATAAGCACTACATGAAAAAAATGTCCATAATCAAAATTTAATCATTCCGCGGAGGAAATACATTAGTGCTAAAATTAGTCACCCTTCCCCGGTCCTTGTAGGTCGGGTGGGGGCAACTTTGAAATCTTAAATAGGAACACCTATTTTTTATTGCAGATTCTGATTCTCCGGCTAAAAATACGAAGGATTTGTCTGAAATACTGTTTTCGATCCATGATAGATGGCGCTGTAATCGACGAAATTCAATTCTTTTCGATTTCTCCTACTGAGAACCTAGGCATACGATTCTACAATATGTTTGCAATAAAAAATATTTATTGTATATAATCAAAATTAGTTTTAAAACTAATTTTATTTCGCAAATTTTCAGTTACTAAAAAATGACTTGTCAAGAAACTATTATCGTAACAGAGAAACAGGCGTCCTTTTTGGGATACTTGGTCAACGCGATTTCCTTCGCTTGTGACTTATCGGAGTGGTTGATTAAATCTGCTTTTTAAATTAATGTATTTTTTTGTAGTTTGTTTTAAAAATATCATTTCTTATGTTAAAAATATAGTGCAGTGCAATTAGTCATTATATATGAAAAATGACGAAACCCAGCTATAGTGAATGGATTTGAATGATTTTTTTTATTGGATTTCTAATGCCATAAACTAAAAAGTTTACCCATTGAAAATTACAGCATTTTCGAAAATCTGTAAATAAAAAAAATTAAAATTTTTTGGAATCCGAACGAAAAAAAAATTATCGGAAATTTAAGTATTTATTTTAAGAAAATAATGATTATTATAGTTTTCTAGGTTGTTTATAAAGAATTTGTAAGAAAATGAAACCTTTTAAATTTAATTTGAAGATGGCAGAAGCTCCAAAAAGCGAAATAAATGAAAGATACGTTAAATAATACAAATACATCGATTTTTTTATAGAAAGTAATTTATTAACAACTTTATATTTTTTTTTTATTACAGGTAAAGAGCCCACCTTTCGATTAAAATCAGTCCGAAAGGAGCCAGGTTAATAAATCTTATTTTATTTTAGTTTAACATAAAAAATGCGTTAGCAGCTTAAGCGCCGTCAACGATAATTTCGCGGTTTTGCGATAAACTTCCATGTTATATGTACTAGGGACTTAATTTTTTTTTTTTTTAATTAAAGCTAAAGAATCCACTACTAAAAGTGGTCTAAAATGGGCCAGGCTATTCAATTTTCTTTTTTATTAACATATTACTTGAGAAATTACGCTCTTGCAGTGAAAACGCTGTCGTCTGTTTTGCGGTAAACTTCTATGTTAGGTGGACTAGGGACTTAATTTTTTTTTAATTGAAGCTAAAGAGCCCACCTTTCGATTAAAATTGATCCGAAAAGGCCCAGGTTATTTTTTTTAATACTAGTTTTACCTGAAGAATACGCCTTGGTAGCTAAAATTATTTTGACAATTTGAAGCTAATAGCCTTTTTATTAGCTCCTGGGTCATAATTTGTATGTAAAAATGTTTATATTATCATTATCTACGAGTATTCAAAAATGTAAACAAAAAATTTTTTGTTTCGCTGCTAAAATGGGTATAGTAGGATGACTATAGGTCTATAGTTCTCAATTGTATTGTTATCAGCTTTTTTGAATATGGGGCAAATTTTTGGCCTACACCAAATTTGAGGAAATGTTTCTGTTTTAAGAGTTAGATTAAAGATAGTAGTCAGCGATAATGCGAAGATAATTGCGCAGACTCTTAGTAGAAAATAGGGAATTCCATCAGGACCAGTAGTTAATTTGTTTTTAGATATTAATGAATGAAATCGAAAACGTCGGAGACAATTAGTTTACATGATTATTCTTGACATAAAAATGTATAATTATTTATATCATTAAAATTCATAATAATTATTATTTAGCATAAGTTGTTAATAAATTAATTTCTATACAAAATTGATGTATGTATTATTTAACGTTTCTTTCATTTATTTCGCTTTTTGGAGCTTCTGCCATCTTCAAATTGATTTTAAAGTTTCATTTTTTTACAAATTCTTTATAAACAACCTAGAAAACTATAACAATCATTATCTTCTTAAAATAAATATTTAAAAATTCCGATAATTTTTTTTCGTTGAGATTTCAAAAAATTTTATTTTTTTTTTTAATTTGCGGATTTTCGAAATTGCGGTAATTTTCAATGGGTGAACTTTTTAGTTTACGGCATTAGAAATCCTAAACCTAATTGCACTGGACTAATACTTTTTATAAAAATGTTTTATTATGTTTAAATTTCATGTTTGTGTTATTTCTTCTCTTCGTGTTTTTATGTGTTTGTTTTGTTTTTTTTTTTTTTGTAAATAAACTTTAACTCATTTTACTCTGTTCGAAGATTATTTCGCAAACAAAAAGACCTGTTTCCGTTAGGCTGTTGACACTACTTCAGAATGGAGTATTTAACTGTACAAGAGAAAATTGAAATTGTTCTATTTTATGGAGAAGTTGGCAGGAATCTTGATGATGCTGTCGCTATTTACGCTTAGCGTTTTCCGGATAGAACTTGGTCACGTACTTCATTTTATCGTACTGTCAAACAATTTACTAGTGACGGACACGTTCAACCGAAAAAAAGAACCCGTCGAGCAACAGTCACTGGAAAAAATAATGAAATTGCAGTATTAGCTGCACTGGCTGTTAATCCTCAGGTTAGTACACGAGAAATAGCTCGCGATTCCGGGTTGTCCCAGAGCCGTGTTTAGAAAATTTTAAAACGTTATAAATATCATCCGTATCATGTGTCATGATCTTCATGGCGTTGATTTCCAAAATCGGGTAACTTTTTGAGTATGGGATTCACATAAATCAAACACCCTGATAGGTGAGAAGCGAAGGGACACACGTTAATCAAACACGCCGAAGGGAACAGAAAACTACTACGTCCACGTCGTTGTTCCTAGATTACGCTAAAAGTAGTTTATTCACCAGCCATTTACATTTCTTCAGGTAAGAATTTCCAGTTATTTGCAATTTTCGAAATGAATAAACTTTTTTGACGACGAATTTTGCTTATTTACAATGAAAACGTGGTGTTTTTATTGCAAATATATTTATTGCAGGATCGTTTGCATAGGTTCTTAGTAGGAGAAATCGAAAAAAATTGAATTTCGTCGATTACAGCGCCATCTATCATGAATCGAAAAAAATATTTCAGACAAATCTTACGTATTTTTAGTCGTAAAATTAGAATCTGCAATAAAAAATGGGGGTTCCTATTTAAGATTTCAAAGTTACCCCCCGCCCGACCTACAACGAGGGGGAAGGGTGACTAATTATAGCACTAATGTATTTCCTCCGCGAAATGATTAAATTTTGGTAATGAACATTTCTTTCGTAGAGTGCTTATTATTCGAGGTATTTGAAAATTTCATGTTAAAAAGATCACCCGGTATATACATCATGAGAACAATGAATAAACTGGCGAGTAGTCAAAATTTAATTTACAAGGAAGTTAAATTATTTTAGTAAAAGCGTATTATTTAGTTTAATTATCGGCAAACCTAGTCTATATGAACAATTAAGCCTAACTTTGCACCTAGTATCAACTCAGAAACTTCGTATTATAATTTAGACCAGACTATAAACTATTATGTAAAAGTTTTCAAAGCAATATTCTGGTTACATCATTTTATAAACCAAACTTAATTATTGTGTCTGTAATTGGAAAATACAACGTAAATAAATGGTTTACATTATGAAAGGCCATATACATTATGACACTTTTACATTATATTTCTCAAATGTGTGAACTAATTAAGGCTAAATTGAAATTTAATCTAAGCATATCGTGTTTCGTTAAGTATCATTTAAAAAGGAAACACACACAAAACGCGGCGTGAAAATTCCTAATGGGCTCCTAACCGCAGCACACCCATGGAATCTAATTTACTTTATACACAGACCGTGCTCTAAAATCAATCAATTTATCTGTAAATATAAATTAGGCCACATTTCATTAGTTACGTCCGAAAAAACGTGAACACATTTACCAACACGAATCACTTGTAGATCAAATTGCTGAATTGATATATTAAATATAGAGTCCTACCTTACTTATGCTGTCAACTGATGTGGGTACAAACAAACTATATGTAAACAATATATGTTTTATCCGATTATTTAATTTTCTATGTAACTATTAAACATTCTATAGAATACTCTTCACAGTTTTTTTGGGAACAAGTAAATTTTTTAGGTAAGATTGCTGTACATGTAATTTTAATTTCTCCGGACGATGTCACCTTAATTGGTGAAACTTTCATCGGTATACTATGCAGTATTTTTGTGTTTGTTTAATATTATCACGTGTTACATCACTCTTCATGTATATATTTTTTTCTTAAACTATTTCACAACTTTTATATTTACTGATAGTCCAGTCAATGAATGGTTTCTAGAGGGAAATGCTGAGATCACAATTTTTGACTAGAGGGCTGCGTTTGGACTATTTAGGAGGTAAACATACCAAAAGTCCCCGAACGTAGGAGGTGGGGGGATGCAGGGGGGCACGAAGAAGGTCCTGGTTTTTGGTTTTTCGCTCATATCTCGAAAACGGTTAGGCCTAATGCTATATGCAAAATTAAAGCTGACTAAATTTTCTACAATAATGTTTCCATTAATTTTGTTCGTATCTGTTATGGTTCAGTAATGAATTGTATATCTTTTGACTGTATTCTAACTTTATTATAAATTTATTATAAATTGAAAATAAATTTTAATAATCATCGTAGAAAAAAATTTCTTGTGCAGATAATCGTTTCACAACAGACTGAACTGAACTATCGAATAAAAAATGTCTTTGCGTCTGTAAGTGGGTGTATATCTATGTGTGCGTGTATACCGCTTCTTGTAAACACGATAACTTCTGTTAGACTTAAAATATTTGATGACAATTTGGAACATATGTAAAACAGCATATGACAATAATCCCTATTGAAATTGGGCCATATCTGTAATACATGGTGATAACCAGAGGCCTACAATTCTCACTTCATAATAATGTTATTAAAAATACCATGTTCCATATTTTAAGATAACACTGATATTTCATCTAATTTAAATAAAGTTGGTTTGCCTAACATACACCCGGTATATTGCGGTTTAGAAATCTTATACATCTTCTTTTTTTGTATGCTTAGTAATATTTTGCTCTGATATTAAAATAAAACATATTTTACGTAAAATAAAACGTATTTTACGTATGAGAGTTTGTAGGCTTCTGGTTATCACCATGTATTACAGATATGGCCCAATTTCAATAAGGATTATGGTAATATACTGTTTTACATATGTACCAAAGTGTTCTTAAATATTTTAAGTCTAACAGAAGTTATTGTTTTTACAAGAAACGGTATACACGCACACATATATATCGCGCACACACACACTTACAGACGCAAAGACATTTTTTATTCGATATTCAGTTCAGTCTGCTGTGAAACGTATATCCGTACAAGAAATTTTTTTCTACGATGATTATTAAAATTTATTTTCAATTTATAATAAAGTTAGAATACAGTCAAAAGATATACATACAATTCATTACTGAATCATAACAGATACGAAAAAAATTAATAGAAACCTTATTGTAGAAAATTTAGTCAGCTTTAATTTTGCATATAGCCACTTTTTGATTAGGGCTAATCGTTTTCGAGATATGAGCGAAAAACTAAAAACCGGGACCTTTTATGGAGCTAACTCAAAATATAAATAATTTCCGATATCAATCGTTTCTTAAAGCTACAAGTAAAAATACCAGTGTCAACTTGGCTTCATTGATACCTACAGTCGATGCTAGTTCAGAACATATAAAAAGAATGTATTTACATGTACAGTTATGGATGGGACATGATAAGTTGCCAAAAGAATGAAGATGAAAAAAAAAAAGAAGATAATTCAGTAGTACCAGTTACAATGAACCAACCACCAGCTTCTGAAAATTTATTGAAAATGATTTTTTGTACATATAAAACTGGGTGTGGCTCTGGTGGCTCTGCTTGTGGATGTAGAAAAAGTGGCTTAAATTGTTACGTAGCATGTTTAGTGAAGGAGTTGCTTAAATGTTCCACCAATGATATTAATGAATGACATCGAAAACGTCGGAGACAATTAGTTTACATGATTATCCTTGTAATAAAATTTATGATTATTTATGTGATTAAAGTCATAATAATTTTTATTTAGCATAAGTTGTTAATAAATTATTTTCTATTATACTACTTTTTGGAGCTTCTGCCATCTTCAAATTAATTTTAAAAAGTTTCATTTTTTACAAATTCATTATAAACAACCGAGAAAACTAAAACAATCATTATTTTCTTAAAATAAATATTTAAAAATTCCGATTTTCCTATTTTTCGTTGAGATTTCAAATTTTAATCTTTTTTTAATTTACGGATTTTCGAAGTTGCGGTAATTTTCAATGGGTAAACTTTTATCCAAATGGGTAAACTCTTTTTATCCAACAGCCGAACCAACAGCGGTAGTTCTATCTGGAAAGGATATAAAATGCTGCTGGATAAAAAGACGCAGAACAGCACAGTATCAGCACATGAGTGAAAATTTCAAGTTTGAAACAAATGTTGGTTACTGTGTTCTTCCTTGGAGCAGCCACATTGGTGCAAGTCTGACCAAAATAGAAGATCAACAAGAGTTCCCCCAACAAAAAACTTGTCGACTTTTTCTTTCTATATCTAATATTCAGCATGAAAAATAATAAAACAACCACTCTTTCTATATATTAATGATTCAAGTCTGATCAGGCCAATGTAGTATAAGAAGCCTTCTTTACGAGGAATTCTTTCTAGTATATTCAGCTCTACCTAGAGGATACTACAACACAATCGATCATTTGCTACATTTCAAAGCCAAAAAATATTAAAAAGCACAAAGAAAAAAGTATAAAATTTCGCTCACCGCATGCATCTCCCAACAAATGAAGTATTTCATATGTTTTCGATTGATTAAAACCTCTAGACATTGTACAATCTTTTTCGTTCTCTTTAGAACTCACCAGGAAGATACAAATCCTCAACTCTTGTTGATCTTCTATTTTAGATAGACTTGCACCAATGGTATATGAAAGAAACGAATGTTTTCTTCGAAAGTTATCTGCTGAATACAAAAAATAATATTTTTTTAACAATGATGTAAGCAGAAATAATAGGTATTTGTTTTTTAAAACTTGACATGATTTGCTAAGAATTTTCATCTTTGTCAGCATTATTTACGGCTTTCAAAATGTAAACATACTCCATACTTTTTATATAATTGTTGCACATTTTATAATTTAGATGTTACCCATGACAAGGATAACATTTATTTACCTTTATTTGTAATTTGTAAATTCTTTTTCTTTTGTGTATTTAATAACTGCTATTTTGGCAAATAAATATTAATATTATTATTACTGAAACTATTCATTAAAGCATAACGTATTAATGTAGATTATATATAGATTAAGTGCTTTTTACGAATCAAAAGAAAGAACAATGTTCGTTTTCCAGGCATTTGTAACGAAAGTCAATAAATAAAAATTCCATTTACTTCCAATAACAAGACATAAATAGTTGTCAAATATATATTTCTCTCGCAAAGAGATAAAAGAAAACAGATAGAGAAAGCCATTTTTTAACTTAAGACAATTTTAACATAAAGCGCATAAAATCTTGAGAGATGGTTTTGTCAATATATAGGCAGCTAGTGATAAATCGCAACACATACCAAAATGAAACTGTAGCCATATCATATTCTGGAATGGTGAAAGTTGCCTTTATTTGCCAGTAAACACGTATCTTATTCAGCTTCTATCAAATTGAAGTTTAAAGCACTTTGTTAGACATGTTTACTTTCAAGATGATATGTTGAGCGAATCAATGAATGCCTAGAAATGAATTTTCAGTCTACCAGAATAAGTTTCTTTTTTATCCATTTTTTTATATTTATTACTTCATTGCATTCTATATGAGTACATACAGTAAGAATATCTACTTAGGTGTAATTATTTTTTTATTATTTCGACATAAAATAAAAACACAATTTAAAACAACTTAATTGGTAACAACATTTTTTTCAAAGGCAATTAATTAATATTTACTTTAATGAAGAATTTATCGAAGGAAAAAGAAGTCCTGAAGTTGTGATTGGAATTCTTGTACCGATCCGAAAATTAAATAAAAGCAAAGTCCGGTGGTGATATCTAGAGTACTGTTTCATGACATGCTTTGAGAATTCTATACTTCCCGATTTAGCAATAGGCAATAAAAAATACGAAGTAGAACAATCAGATGATATATTAACTCATATACTCAACATTGTACCACATATTAATCATTATACTAATACTAATACAATTTCCCAAAAAATGCAGACAGCCGCTGTAACTTGAGAAAGATAAATTTTTGGATACTTCATAGTACACTTCAACATGAAAACTGAACTTCAAATTTTTCTCTCCCATCTATCTCTCATTCAAGGCATACTATTTTCAAACAATATTTGATACGTGTGTGTGTTTGTCAACTCGTCAAATAAAAAAAAATATCCATCATGATTTAAGGGGAATATAGAAAAAATGTAAAAGTTAAGACGAAGTTTTGACGCAGTTACAAACAACACAGTAACATTGTGGTCTATGCGATATTTAAGGACTAAAATTAAAGCTAATATTGCTATTATAGCTTATCAAAATTACGTCCGGAACATTAAAAATAAATTTGTGCAAGAACCGCAGAAATAGGCTTTTATTAAAAATAAGCAAAAATCTGCTAATATTTGCACTCTTAAGCGATCAACATTTTGATCATCCTAATCACTTGATTAACTCATTCACAGATTCTTCTGTCTGCCAGATTCGTATCTCCAGCCACCCACGAAAAACCTCTAGTGAAAAAATGACGAAGCAGCAAACACCAGTCGCTATCGTTGTAAATGTTATGGAACCTCTCAGAATCGACCCAAGTCGAAGAATAAATAAAAACTTCGACTTAGGAAAAATTAAGGCATCAACGCCGAAGACTGGCACAAAATGACTCATTCACGTTCTCGGAAACGTGAGGCACAACAAGGCGCAGAATTCAAAAGTACGCCAAAATTTCACAATTTAAAAAATTTGTATGGAGAGTGCCCTTTGTTATTCTTGTGGCAGAATTTACTCTAATGTAATATTCTCACAGCGAGATCGCTTATATAAATGTGCGTTGTTTTCTGACTCCTTCAGAGGCGTGTGGGAATATTGGTTATCGTTCCAGATCCAGACTCACTGCAATCAAAATGCGATATTTGGTATATTCACTATTTTTTCCCTGACTCAGATTCATAATTCAAGATGGGGGGTAGTCTCTTACCACATAATGGATTGTTTTCGTGTACTAGGTCGTAACAGATTTATGGTTCATTCCTATTAATAAAGCTTAGAGGTTTCAAGCTTTTTCGCCAGTTATTGGAGATTTTATGTAGTTTTGTATAATATTGGGGTAGTTTTCACCCTCTTAAGGTATGTCTCAATTACTTTGTGTAAGCCCTAGTCAACACCTTTGTTCATGGATTCAGCCAATAGATTTATACTATATTTCTGTTCATGGAAGCTCTATAACTCAATAGCATAATTTTTTCCTACTTTCATCCTTATATAGGGGATGTGTTTGGTCCGTCTGAATTAATCAATGGATTCGTTGATATTAGATTTAAATTCTGCATCGAAACATACTAAGAATATATTGATTGCTCTGCCATAGCTGATAAGTATTCATTTTTTGTGGGACTGTGTATTTTTTGATAGCATCGCGCATATCACAACTTCAATCTCTCATATCTCAAAAACCAAACATATGCTCATCTTGAAATTTTGTATTCAGGATGTTCTCATTATTGACAATAATTTAGCACTTAGTTTGAAACAAAATTCGAGGGCTAGGAAATGGGCGATTTTTAGCCTCTTTTTGGGGTCATTCTTTCACACGACCATGTCCAAAAGGTGTAAAATTCGAAAATGCGTCGAATTTCAAAATAGTTTTTAATTTTTATAGCTTCACAAAACTTGGAGACGTCATTGTGGATATCATTCAAAAGAATGACAATAAAATTTTGATGAGGTGACGTACTGAAAGGGCGAGACCGGAAAATGTGGCAAAGGCGCGTAAGGTCTATATGCAATTTAGTGCTATTACCAGTCTCCATCGCTAAAAATATCGACTATCCATAACTTTATTGTAGATAATTTTTTTTATCGAGTTTGTCCTAAAAGTCGATTACAGAACCAACATCGATAAATTCCACCGATAGCGATTAATTTATATCTACTCGATAATAATGGAGTGAACTTAGCTCAAAATAATACGTAAAAAGAGTTATTAATACCGATGCCATAAACTCGTAATAGGGTTTCTACATACGAGTAGATAAAATGAGTTAAACAGGGTCGATAATTTTATCGACTGAACTGGTAATAGCACCGTTAGACAAAAATTGGTAAAAACGATCAAGGCCAGTTTCTCGAGTAAAACAAATTTAGATTCATCCAGCGACTCGTCAATTGAACGAGTGGAAAATCGTTGGAAAATCGGCAGAAAGCTGTGGTAGCCAAACCAAATGCAGATCTTTAAAAATTGCAAAATTATAGAAAAGTAAGATAAAAAAAGGTAATTGGCAAAGAAGTCGCTCGAAAGCGAGGTCATGTCACATACCCTAATTCGAACCAATATCGGGCCAGTACGTCACAGTCAAGGAGGTAGGAAGGCAAAATAGACTCCGTTCTTGTTCTTGTGAATGATATAATAACTAAAAGGAACCTTAAAGCTAAACCACTGTGTCTCAAAGTTTTTAAGTAAAATATTTTTATATTATTTACAGTTAGTCCCAAAACCAGTTTGGGCTTAGCCAACCGAATTCAATGTGTTCGAGTAGCGTAAAGGTGACGTCATTAGTAGCATATTAAAGTCCCAAAAACTATCATATTCAATAAATTTCTAAAATTTATTGAACATAATAAACGCAATGAAGAATAGAATTGACAGCAAAATAAAAACCACAAAACGCTAATAATAACCAAAAACATGCCATTATGAAATGACCAAATGAACAACGCGAGAACGAACGGCCATATTGTTACCAATGAGTTTGATTTAAATTATATATTTATCTCTTTCCAATGTGCTTATATTGCTTATATTCTAAGAGCTAGTGAATTTTTTTGGTACTTATTTTAAAATTTGGTGAATGCAGTAAGGATTGTTCTGTTACTAGTCAACAAATTCTCAGTCAGGCAAAAACATTTTCCGGTGGGTTCATCGGTGGAAAATACAAATGGGTTGAACTTTTCTCCGTTATGAATCTTTCAGATTTACTTAAGTAGATCATAAGACTTACTGAAAAAGCAATTTGGCTTATTTCCAGTTGAACAAAGTAAGTCTGGCTGAAGTGTTTCAATAATTCGCTGATCGGAAAACCAGATCGATTTCTCAGATGCGTTACCCTCATGTTTTACAATTTTGAAATTTATTATATAAATTGATATTATCACGGTATATAGTTAAAAATAAGTCCGGCTGATTTTTGAAATTAGCAAATGAGCACCTCGAAATTTGCAGAAATAAAAAATTATTGCCCTTATTTTCACAATCCTGAAAATGTTTCCCATGATAGTCTATACTATAATTCAATGAAAAAAAAACAAATCTTACTGTTGTTTGCGATCAACAAAGTTTCGCCAGACTCTTGGAGGTTGTAAATAGTATGCGCTCGATTAGGTATGCTCTGAAGTTTACAAAAACCTTTTGGGCACTTAGAAAGCAATATTTTGAATTTTGATAAGTTGTTAACTAGTGGAATGTGGAACTACAAAAATATGAAAATGCATATAACAATCAAAATAGAGAGTAATAAGTGGAAAATGCAACGCAGGAAAATTCTTAGATTTCTTTTACACCATCCTCCCATATCACTTTATTTTTAGAGGGTTGATAAAAATTATAGTCTTTTTTTTTCAGTTTTTGCAGGGGTGGGTATATTGGTGGTGAAAATTTAAAACAGATAGGGAGCAAGCACGTTCGCAATCAGTTGACGACGCTAGAATGCGGGTTTTGTTGCCTAGCTGTACCTATGCCACAGATTAAATAAACCAGATGTTTCAGTTATTTCCTAATTATTACAACTTCTTTGTTTTTTATGCTGCAGAAGTAGCCAAAAAATCATTTGAAAAACTAGCTAATATTCTTTAATTTTATTTGTTAGCATTTTTGACGTAAGTTCCATAGTTCCATAGTTCCATTCTGAGATATTTAACATTTAAACCAAATACTTCGCCTTATAAAAGTTCGGACGCCATCTTTATTGTTCCAAATCTCCAAAACCAATAATTCTACAGAAATTAAAATTAATACGAAATTGTCTCAAGCATGTTTTCTCTCAATCTAATACCTTCTGGGTTATTTGACGAAAACCCATTTGAAATATCTCTTTTTCAAGCTAAAATCCAAATTTTCTAGTCGTTATAACTTAAAGACTCTCAATGTATATGAAAAGTTGCATAGGAACTGTTTTCTCAAAATTTGATTCTCTTTCAGTTCCAATGATTTTTTTTAGTTGCCACTCCCTGAAAAGGGAATCCCATATTAATTAGTAAGCCCCCGCATAGTATAGAAACTTTTCTTTGTTGCATTTATTATTATGTTGCCAAAAAATGAAGGAAATCTAATTCATATGACATTATTCCGAACTTTAGTTACTATACTATTAGACGAATCTGGCAATACTTTGGTGATCTCGCATTATAGCCAGATTGAATTTTAAGCTATTGTTATAATGCAAACCGTCAACTGACAAATTTCTATTCTTTTTTAAATATTTTTCAGTTTTTCATATACCAGACATATTTGCCATGCCTACAGATTAGTCAGACTGTTTTTTCACCTGATTTTAGTGTACAACTTGCTGGTGGAAACATTTTCATCACTGTAAAAGAAGTGGAACGCATTTGTACTTTCCAAGACATTTTGTGATTCAATCCATCTGATTCAACCAGTTTTGTGATTCAACCCATATATAATGTACGATTTTCTACTTAGGATCACTAACTGAACAATCCTATCTATGTTCGCTGACTGGAAAAATTAGTACCAAAAAAATTCACTAGCTGTTAAACTATTATGGGGATTAAACGCTTCTGGTTTAAACTTCTTGGACTAAAAGTTTTAATTAGTAATTAGTGAAGAAGATACGCTACCACTATATGAATTTTTAAATGTATTTTATGTTATACTCGCGCGAAATTTGTATTGGCAATTTTTTTTTGATTTTCACCAGTTCCGGCCCTAGGGACAGGCGGAATATCATCCGCCTATGGCGCAGAATTCAGAAGGGCGCCCGCGCGTCTCTTATTTTACTACAAAACAAAATTAGAAATATGGTTGTTATGCGTTGCACAATGTATTTTTGTTTTCTGTTTTCAATTCTATATTTTATTTCTAGATGATTTGTTGCTACTATGTCCTCTATTTTATTTATTGTTTATTTATATAGAAACATATTTTATTTATTTAAAAATTCAAAAATTGTATATTAGTACAGTAACTAGAAGTTTTAACTTCGGAATAATGTCATATTGAACGGATTTCGTTCATTTTTGGCAGTATAATAGTAAATGCTTCACAGAAAAGTTTCTATATTGTGCGGGGGCTTGCTAATTTATAGGGGGTGGATGCCACTCCCTCTCAGGTGGTGGCACTTAAAAAATACATATATTTATTGGAGATGAAATAAAATCAAATTTTAAGAAGAAAAGGTTTTATGCAATTTTTCACATAAATTGATAGTTTTTAAGTTATGACGACTTCAAAATTGCGATTTTAGCTTAAAAAAAAGGTATTTCCAAACGGCTTTCGTCAAGTGTCTCGAAAAGTATTACTTTATCGAAAAAATGTTACAGAGCAATTACAGAAAGTAGGTACAAACTGAGAATTAATTGTATTTTTTGATTATTGATGTAGGATTAATAATTTCGGAGATATTTAAGTTTATATTTGGTAACCAAGTGCTTTAAAATTTAAAATGCATTTTTTTCTAAAGCAAGTGCTTTAAATGAGCAAAAAAATTTGAGCATCTAGGTAATGCTACATCTTAACGAAAAACTGTATTTGAGATAATTTTTTTAAATTACTGGCTAATTAGAATAACAAAATGGCAAAAAATAAATAAACAAGCGAAATTCATTATCAGTTCATGAGCTTTATTTTTCAAGAAAACTAACATTTATTGAGATATTTAGAAAAAGAAAAAAAAAGTACGTTTTATCGAAAATATTAATAGTTTAAACTGTATTTTTTTCTAAAGCAAGTGCTGTATACAAACCAAAAATTTCGAGCATCTACGTCATGCTATATATTAATGAGAAACAGTGTTTGAAATTTCTTTTTTTAATTACTGTCTAATTACAGTAACAAAATGTCGACGATGTTATTAAAAAAATGTGTGGACGCACATTGCTTCGGTCATAACTTCTTTATTTTTTATGCTACAGAAACAAATAAAACAGTTGAAAGCTTAATTAACAACCTGTTATTCTACCTATTAGCATCCTCGACGTAGGTGTCACAGTTTCTGAGATATTTAACTCTCATTCTAAATAATTATCTTATGAACACTTGGATGCCAAATGTAAACTTAAATATCTCCGAAATTATTAATCCTACATCAATAAACAAAAAATATAATTAATTCCCAGTTTGTACTTTCTATAATTGGTCTGTAACATTTTTTCGATAAAGTAATACTTTTCAAGATACTTGTCTCAAGCCGTTTGGAAATACCTTATTTTTAAGCTAAAATCGCAATTTTGAAGTCGTTATAACTTAAAAACTATCAATTTATGTGAAAAATTGCATAGAACCTTTTCTTCTTAAATTTTGATTCTACTTCAGCTCCAATAAATATATATATATTTTAAGTGCCACCCCCTGAGAGGGGGTGGGATCCACCCCCTATAAATTAGCAAGCCGCCGCACAATATGGAAACTTTTTTGTAAAGCATTTACTATTATACTGCCAAAAATGAACGAGATCCGTTCAATATGACATTATTCCGAAGTTTTGCATATTTTTTACCTCTAGGTACTGTACTATATATTAACCCCCTCTTTATTTCTGTTATTATTGGGAAAAAAAAGGAGTTTCGTATAAATGTTGTAGGGTTGTATATATATTTTTTAAACGCAATTAGAAAAACAATTGTTTGCATAGGTCATGGGATCGTGATATAACAATGAAGGTTGTTTTTTAAATGGAAAACCCTGTATATTTTTACATATTCTTTTAGATCTTTTCCCTGATTTCAAATATATAAGAAAGATAAAAAAAATAAAAATAAATAAAAAGATAATAATAAAGTATAATGAATAACACTGTACATTTAAAAACATTTTTACTCATTTAAAGCACTTTATTTAGAAAAAAATTCATTTTAAACTTTAAAGGTAATATCGAAACACTTGGATGCCAAACGTAAACTTAAATATCTCCGAAATTATTAATCCTACATCAATGAACAAAAAATATAATTAATTCCCAGTTTGTACTTTCTGTAATTGGTCTGTAACATTAAATAGTATATAAAATATATAAAGTAATACTTTTCGAGATACTTGATGAAAGCCGTTTGGAAATACCTTTTTTTTTTAAGCTAAAATCGCAATTATGAAGTCGTTATAACTTAAAAACTATCAATTTATGTGATAAATTGCATAGAACTTTTTCTTCTTAAAATTTTATTCAGCTCCAATAAATATATATATTTTTTAAGTGCCACCCCCCTGAGAGGGGGTGGCATCCACTTCCTATAAATTAGCAAGCCCTCGCACAATATAGAAACTTTTCTGTGAAGTATTTACTATTATACTGCCAAAAATGAACGAAATCCGTTCAATATGACATTATTCCGAAGTTTTGCATATTTTTTAACTCTAGGTACTGAATTATACTAACAACGGAGGAACTCAATACTTCGCTGACTTGAGAAAAAAGAAATTTTTAAAATAATATATTTTGCTTATTTATTTTCATTTGTGCTGGAGAAAAATAACATAAAAATGATTACAAATAATATAAAAAGAAAATACATAAAACAATAAAAATAAATAAGTATATAACAAATAAAAAATAATAAAATAATAAAAATAAATATATATGTAATAAGTAATAATTAAATACCCAATCGCTAATTAAATGCCAATTTATTTTTTCCCTTTAGCATCTTTCCCTCCCTTGAGAAAAGCATTCCACACTTCAACAGAGCGTGTTAACAGCTGATAAATTTCGTTCAGCTATCTACGCTAGCTCTAGCCATAAGAAAAGTACTCCATAACTGTTGTTGGACAGACTAACAAATGTACGTGTTTACGAAGAATGTCTATAACACGACACGAGGAGCAGTTATTAGAATTTACTGTATCGAATTTACCCCTGTTATCCTCATAAATTTAAATCACAGATCCACATAAAACCAGATTTTTACAATTTATAAGACGTTAAATAAATTTCTCAACATGTATATGAAATAATATTTCATGTTTCTTACTGTCAGCTACGGTATGCAGATAAATACTATTACGAGGAGGGTTTGTAGAAAAATACTGTAGATTTTTCATAATAATTATATTACTTCCATATCTCCCTAGTGAAGTAGCGGTATATTAAAAATATTTTTTTATGCGAAAATAATGAAGTCAAATTAAGCATCATAATAATAGGTGAATAAGAAGTTCCCTGTTTTCAGCATTTTTTTTTGTTTTATCTTGTTTTAGGTATAATAATGCTATGAGAAATTTTGGATAAGATCCTTATTATCTCCGTTCCTAGTAATCGCATCGCAAAAATAAAAATACTAAACTGTTCGCAATAAAATTTCGAATTATACTATTTGATAATTTGTTAATTTGTAAAAAGAATAGAAACCACTAAAAATTGCTTTTTTGGATAATTTAATAAATATAATGTCATAATACATCAATTTTAACGAAAGTTGGTTTTAGGTTCTTACATATTGTATTTTAAAATGATAATAAGTAGGTATGTATCTTCATTTAAACCGGTTTCTTAGAATTTATTTGCAATTTTCAAATTTGTGGCTAAAACAGATTCAAATAACTGGATTATGAAAAGAGATGAAATATCCAATATTTTTCTAAAAAAATAATGATCTTTTTGCATTTAGAGCTGAGATACGTCAATTTTTTTTGCGTTTCGGTCGATTATAGATGAATAAAATGATGTTTCGTCTTAAAAGAAGACTGACTATTCTCCAATGGGGTCATTTAGTCAAATTTCATATTTCACTGTTTAGTACGTTTATGCGAAGTACTCGTCGAATAATTATAACACTGAAAATTTGAGGTCGATCCGATAAGTAGTTTCAGAAATATACAGCTTTAAACATTTACCCTCTCTCTCAAAGTACTGGCGTCATTCAATCCGAAAGTCTATTTCGAGGGTGCGTTTACGCTGTTAGAACCCGGCGATTTGTCCAATCTTCCAGAGATGTACTTAATTATGGAGATTTGGAGACTATTGAAGTATTTTAACACAAGAGTATGCAGCATACAAGTGCCGAAAAGAGGGGAATAAAAATGCATTAGGATTGAATGACGTCACGCGGCATCGATGTTCTTGATTAATTTTAAAGCATGTAGATAGATATCTTAGAAAATGTTGTTTTTTGCATTCCGCTCTAAAATTAAGTTCTTTTGGAAAATGTAATTAAAAAACATGCTAAATGAGCCCATACTTATATTTGTGTTTCAGCTAGTTAAAACTAATCGAAAGATAGTGTATAAAGGCCCGATTATGTTAGAGATCCGAAAGTCGTCAAAGACGTCTATGTAGTAGAGCGGAAACCCAGAAAGAAACGGCTATTAGTGACATAATCTTTTAATTTGGTATACTGACTTTTGTCATTTAAACGACTATTTTTCTGAACAGCACCAAATCAAAATGGCTTCCGGTTTCAATATGGCGGCCGATTAAAAAAATTTAAAAGACCGAGTCTTCTATCTAAACTATTGATGTTACAAAAAAATGTTAAGAAAAATTGTTCCGAATTCAATTCTAAATGAAAAAGTTTAATAAAGCTTTTTACCTAAAGATAGAAATAACGGCGGTATATAGAAAAATATAAAAAAAGGTCCTTTTTTATAATTTATAAGTTTACAAGTTTTTCAACTAAATAAAAAAACAGAAAAAAATTGTTAAGAAAAATATTCTACATTAAAATTTGAATAAAAAAACTTTATACAATATGTTTACCTGATACTAAAAATAAAGCTGCTATACGGAGAAATACAAGAAAATGATATGTATATTTTACAATCTAAAGCAATAATTATCATCTTCTTGTTGAGTATTCATTATATTATATTCACATTATATTTCAACCTAAAAGTAATTTACTAAAAATAAGTAAATATTTTTTTTAGTTAGACTTAGTTGCATTCTCCTTTACAATTTGTGCAAAGTAACGTGCATTACAAGCCGGCTTTTTTCCAACCACATTTGGTTTCAATTCAACCTTTTTTGCAACTACATTAAATTAATTGTGTAAAGGCTTTAGATACCTCCGGAAGTGTTGACCATTTTGGTACCCAAACATTTTCGGACAGGTACCATCTCCATTTTTCAAGATTAGGCAAAATCAAATTTGATGTCAGAGACTGTTCCCAATTGTACCCACTTTGGAAGCTATAGCTCGTAAAATGTGGTGCTCTAAAGCATTCTTTGAAGGGGGGATGTTACACGTTGTCCTGTTCTTGGAAGTAAACAGTTCTTTTAATGCCTCATTTACTTCAGTGATGGCAGAAGCATTGCAGTACATTAAAACAAATCGTTGGAATAAGTTTAAAATTTTATCAGAAATATCTTCCTGAAGATTTGAAATGAAAGTGAGAGCTTCTGTTACTTCTGGATATATCGTCCATGTCTTCCAAGCAGTCACTTTTCCTTTTCCAGAAAAAAAAGGAAACATCCCGTTAGGATCTGGAAACCTCGTAACGCATCACACTTGCCTTCTCCTAGTTTTTGTGCTATGACCTTTAATACTATTAAATATTTATTAGTCCCGAACTGTATATTTAAACTATTTAGCCCTTCTTTATACAAACAGTAAAATGAAGCCGCCAGTACTACTACGTCAGTGTTGATAGTTTTAATGCAAATGTCCTTCCAACCTTGTTGAATACAATCATTACTATGTAATATTAGTCTTGTATCTACTTCTTGGTTACAGGATTGCGATAGCTATTTGACATAATTTCGATAGAATTAAAGTTATTATATGTTGGTATATCATTTGCCAATAAACAAAACAATTCTATTCAGGGTTTTTCAGAAATTCCGACCAATTCTTTGATAGTATATTGCTACTACGAACTTTCCTTTTTTGTAATTTACAAAATTGTTTCACTAAGAGAAATGTTCTAAAGGTTTTGTACAGTTTGCTGCCATACTAATATGCTATATTATGGTTTTGCAGACCTGATGTTAGTCGTTGGATAGCCCAGTATGACTGCGGCACATTATTTTTTATTGAATTAGTAGGTAATATTAAAAGTTTCCCAAAGCTGTATACACAGACATTAGGAGAGTTGGTCCAGGTTGGATTTCCCTTAAAATCCCGATAAAAATTATGAAAGTTATAAAAAACTTGAAAGTGTGCAATTCCATGTAATTTTAAGAATTCTAATTTTGGTTTCTTGTCAACTAGCAGAGACAAAAATTTAAGCATTGGCGAAAAATCAGTTCAAATTTCAAAAAGGATTACCGATTTGTTTATTTATAAATGCAAGTAGATCATTACTTTTTTCATCTACTTTCGTAGATCGTTTATCGTTTTTGGTTTGGTAAAAAATCAACAGTTTGAATTTGTTTATAAGTATAGTTTTGAAAATAATAACCCAATTTTAAAAAAAAACGGTTTAATAACATTGTAAAATACAATAATCCAATAAAGATATAATTTTTCAAAAAATATTAACAAAAATATACAGGGTTGATCAAAATTTAATTGAAGTTAGATATAAATTATAAATATCTTAAGAAAAATTGTCATTTCTGCCGGTAACGATTACACATTACGGAACTTTTGGTACCGTTTAACCCCTACTAAATAGACCTTTCTGAGTATCCGGGTGGCCCATATCATAATGGTTAAAACAAATGAGTCATTTTGAAAAATGTGATTTTATGATGTATTATTGGACATATTGACGTTTTCGTATTTTTTATATGAATTGGAACAAAAATAATTTTAACATATTCGCGGCCATTTAGATTGACAACTAAAATTCGAATTATTTTTCGTGCATAAATTGTTCAAAATAGTATAAATGTATCCAAAATGTGATCTTTATTTCAAAAATCTAAAAACATACGGGGTGGTCTATTTAGAAAAGACTATTGGGGCCATTTCCGGTGAAACCGGAAGTGATCAATATGGCGAATAGGTCTCAAAAAGTTGAAAATCTTACCTAATTTGACCATACAAAATTTCATTCCCATATATTTAAAAACAAGGAAGTTACAGGAGTGGCCCACTATTCGTTTACACCCGGTACTATACCAAATACCAATTTTATGGACTCTTACTTGCTTTATTTGCCTATTTACCCCAATTTGTCCCTCATCCCTTCAACGAAATAAGATCAAAATATAATCCAGATCTCGCTAAAATACATATGTACCAAATTTTAAGTCAATATCGTAAACGGTTCCAGAGTAATCATGCGCAAAAAAAAGTTACAGACAGACAGAAAGAAAGATAGAAATTTTTTTTCAGACTTAAAATTTTGACCTTTCACGATATTCTGAGACTATCTGAACAATAAAAGTTTTCAAAAAAATTTTTTTTGCATTATTTCCACTGGACGTGGAATTACAAATCAAACGATGCAATTATCGAAATATTTATTTAACTAAGTTCTAGTGAGTAGTCGGGTGACAATAGCAACTTTTTGAATTAACTGAACATATTTTTTAACGTGTGAGATAACTGTAATACGGTAAATTTAATGTTTCATTTCAATATCCACGGTTTTCACGTAAGGCACTCATCAACATTTCTAATAGACATTAGTTCGTATATAAAAAATTCACCTCATAAATGACACAGGCCAAGAAGGCCGTCGACCCACGTATTAACAATAAAATGTGTCATTTCTGTTCTATTCTTTTATCTATAGAAGGTAGTAACGACAAAAAAATGTGTTAACGCAGCGTCATTTCAAAATACGCGTTTAACGGTCCATTACTTCTCTTCTTATTCACAATCACGTTTTACGTAAATGTAGGGTTCTTCCAAACATCATTATCAAAATATAGTAGTATAATGCACAAGTTATAAACATATTTGAGCATTTATATGGCTATTATTTTGGATTATTGTTTAATCATAATAATAAATTGTTGTTAACCAATATTTTGAAGCTTTCAAAACTCTATGCTGTAGTCGTTGAATAGTTAGTTTTGGAATATATTATGCAAATATGATAAGTGTATTATAATCATTATAAACAGTTATAATACATTATGAATCTGAAACTATTGTTTTCCTCACAGACAGTCTACGACTTTGTGAGTTTCTTGTTTATTTGTTTGTAATATATGACGACATGTATTGTATACATTATGTACCTACTTGAATCCAAATAAACTATATTATTATGTATTATTATTATATACGACTAACAAATAATATGAACAGGACATAGATTTGAAAAAGTATGGAAAACTACGTTCTTTTCTGAAAAGAAAATCTGAGGGATATGAAGCGAAAAAGTCCAAAACTTTGACACCAAAAGAAAAGGAATCTGTTAGAGTTTATCTTTTACATAAGGTAAGATTTCCAGATATTACGAAATGAAAATTGAAGACGTGATAGATTTAAGTACAACATTATTAATAACCCAGGTAGCAAGGGTACGTTATAATGACGTCAAAATCTGGTGATTCTGGTCAAAAAGACGCCAGGGCACTAAAAATCGACGACAGAATGACGTCTTATAAATGACATTAAAATGACGTGCTACACATCATGTCATATTGTCGTCTTTTTTCGGTGTAAAATATATTTATATTTTATCGGATTACAAACTTTAAAACTCGCTAATGGCATTTTGTTATCGTAGGCAGAGTGTAAAGTTTAAAAAAAAATAAACCGTGTCGTGAGGGATAAGTATTGGCGTTTTTATCAAGGATATAATGTTTTTTAACATTATCCAAAATAATTTATATTCGAAAGAGTTTGCAAAGATTCGGCAGTTTATTTGTTTAAATTATATTTCTATCTATTCTTTTAATAATAAAATTAGATTAAAATGCATTAAAAAGCAAAATCTATCCGTTGCGTGTTCCAACTATAAAGTCTTTAGGTAAGTAGCCTCAGAAAGGTTGGTGGCCGAGTGCTTAAGGCGTCGTCTTCCAAGTCATGAGGTCGGCGGTTCCGCCCCTGCCATTCCGTTTTTTTTTTATTGCGAAAAAAAATTTAGTTGTTTTTTTTAAATTTTAGGTCTGTTTTAGACCATTAAATATTCTATTTATGTTGTAGATGACGATATCACACCAATACCGTTTTTTCTCCAACACGCTTCCCAGGTTTGTATAAGTACCTCAACTTAAAACTTTAATTCTTAAAATAGTTGACTCCTGACTTCCCCTCAACCGCTCATCAAATTTGAGATAAGGAAAATTTTTTTTTTCGGATTTCTCCCTATTTGCTCTTCAATTTCGAGATCTGGGGAAAATATATTTTTTTTAACGAACCATTACTAATACTAATTAATGTAATAATTACATTGTTCAACAACTACTCGTACTTCTCAGGTGACACTGGTGACAATTTAATTAAATTAGATAAGTTCTTCTTAATAATTATAAATAAATAAAAATACTAGTAACTCGCAGCGGAGAACCTGGGTAATAAGGCAAGAAATTCAATTTCACATAATAAAGACTTCATTCACCACCATAAATACTGCTTTTAGCATTCAAAATAGCGGTCGCCAAGCTAGCTCAGTTGGTTGAAGCGTCAGTACTGTAATACGGACAACGGGAGACATGTAGGTTCGAATCCTACGGACCGCAATTGGTAAAGGTAAGTAAAAATGAATTTAATGCCCTACAAGTCTGTTATTTTACAATAACCATCCTATTTTGAGATACATTAAATGAAAAATAACGCCCTAGGGCGTTATGAATATCTATAACGCCCTAGGGCATTATAAAATTATAATACAACCCAAAACAAGCAAATTATGATAGCGTTATTGACAAACAAAATGCGTTGGTATGCAACGGCGGCGTTTACAAACAATTTTGATTTTTACTCTCTTTTAAATCAAATCGTCCTGAACATAATAGATGTCAAATTAATAAATCGTAAATGTCCAAAAAAAAAAATTCGAATTAAATAACAGACTTGCAGGACATTAAACGTTGAAGGCACCACGGGTGTTATAGGATAATGACGCCCTCGGTAGACGTACATTCCCTCGGGCCAAAGGCCCTCGGGATTGTACACTGCCGACCTCGGTGCGTTATTATCCTTATAACACCCTTGGTACCTTAATAACTATAATAACTTAATAAATATTATAATTTGAAGGCAACCCTTGTGAGAAAAAGTTGGAGTGATGGTAAACAATATTAGATATGTTAATGTAAATAAAATTACGGATGGCTAACAAACAAATTCATTAGGACAAAACTTATTTATGCAATAATTATTTTATTTTTATCAAGTAGATTACTAACTAGTAGGTAGTTCTATATGTTCCTATTACTAAAAACCTGTGGGGGGGTACCAAATATAACCTGAAAAAGACGTCATTCGTCTGAGACATTAGGAAGTCATTTTCACGTTTCATTTACGTCATCTAACTCGTCATTTCTCGTCACTCCTGACCATTTTTTCACGTCATTTTCACGTGCCTTTGCTACCTGGGAACTGTACCTAAGACGAAAACCAAAGTGGTAAGAAGTTTTGTCATTGCTGATCAATTTTATAGGATTGTAAAAAATTACACGGATCTTCGCCCGTCGCACGTGACAATAAGCTCATTTTTTTTAAATTACCAAAGCGGTAAATGCACCATTCAACGAATTGGAAAAAAGAAGTTTACTGTATCCTTGTTTATTCCTGCGTTATCTTTCTTTCTTTTATTTTTCTCATTGCCTTTATTTATTTTTTTTTTGCTTTCTCTTCTTTGACTAGGTTAGAATAGACATAGTGACAAATACTTCGTCGTGACTATACGGGCTACGTCCCCAAAGCCATTCCCTTGGAAAAAAAAAAGTTTACTGTACTTGGAAAACAAATAGCAACTTATTTGAATTTGCCAAATCCGATCATTGAGTTCTTCGGCTACACCATACGTGGATGGAGGTGGTGATATTACGGTTGAAGCGACACGGAGGCTGGAGGTAATCACTCATAGCTGAAGGATACATAGACCAATCTGTTAAAAATTAAATGATAACAGCCGAAGTTATTTTCAAAGCAAGTGAACAATGCTACAGCTTCTACTTCTACAGCTGCTAAAGTGATTAATGCTGATAGTATTACTACCGCTGAAAATAGTGCTAATCATACCAAAACACAAAAAATGCCCTCATCATTTCAGTTTATTAATTTAGCAACATTAACTTATATTTTGTTGAAAAAAAAGTAAATAATCTTTTATGCGTTTATATATTATGTATGTATCACTATAATTTTATATACAGGTTAGTCGTATATAAAGTCTAGTATACAACTCACTATAATGGCTATTATTACCTCTAATGGTTACAATACTCTGCCCAGCTTACCATTTTGTTACTACTATAGCAATATTTTAGACTTTGTACAAAATATTTTTAAAATATGATTTTCCAGGGTACGTAATTTCTTCTGCCTTTTCACTTGGCCTCGGGATAAATGGGATACTAATTTGATAGAATCTCAGCTAGGCAGGTTCCTGATTAAGAAATTATAATTTAAAATTTTAATCATATATCAGACTTGACAAAGATGAACGTTTTAATTAGTATAATGATGAGAAATCATGAATTAAATACTACAGAGTTTGTCAGTAACGAAGACGAGACATATTTCTAACTTGAATATGTTTTGAAATACAACATTGATGTGAATTTTCCTTAGTTGTTAATAATTGTAGTGTTATAATATTCGGAATAGTTAACGCAAATTAGAATTTTTAGGAGAAATAGTTTAATAAAGAGTTTCCATTTCTGATATGAACACTCAATAGGGGTAGAAATAAAATTGCGAAGAGTTCGCACCTGATCGATGGATGAAACAACCCTTATATTGCGAATAACCACCCCCAGCGGTGACTTGGTTTGGTGCTGGTTTTTCTCATTTCTCTTACATACCGCTGTTCGAATAAAAAAGAGTACAGGGAAGAATATTTGTCATTAAATTCTACAATCAAAATCTTTTGTTGACCTTTTAGCTAATCCTCGAATAATTCTTACTAACAGCGTTCAAAGTTGAAGGTGGTTTGTAGCACGTAATCAAAATTTTGTCAAACGCAATTTCTCATTTATATCTAATAGTACAGTGCCTAGAGGTAAGAAATAAAATTTCGGAATAATCTCATACGTAATGATAATCTTTCATCATGGGTTTTTATTGTAGTAAAGGGTATTATCTTCATCTTCTATATAGTCCGGTCACTTGCTCTTTCCCTCGGGTTTAGATATTTTATATTTGAAAAAGAATTACGCATTTATCTTTGAAACGTAGAGTATTTAGGTTTTTGAGATCGCTAATTACAAATCTGAGGACAAAATTTAAAAATTCAAAATGGCGGCTTCAATATAGCTTATGAACATTTTTTCTGAAGAAAATGTTTCAAGCTGACAAAAAAAAGGTTGAGCATCTAGGTGATGCTATATGTTAACAAAAAACAGCATTTAAAAAAAATAATTACTGGACAATTACAACAACAAAATGGTGACATTTTGTAAAAAAACAAATGCAGAAACGCACATTGTTTCGGCCATAACTTCTTTATTTTTTATGATGCAGAAATAAACAAGAAATAATTTAAAAGATTAATTAATTACGCAGGTCTAAAAAAAGGTCTTGTCCTATGGTTCTAATGTAACTTTTCTGGAGCATTTTGATGTGCTGAAGCTAATTACGGACAAAAAAAATTTTTGTCGTGTCAGTTTTTCTTTACCACCCCTTTCATCCCCCCAAAAGAGATCTTGTCCTAAGGTTTTCATCTAACTTTTGACGCCATGAAACTAATATTGGACACATAAAAATTTAGGGGATGAGGGGCGGTAGAGGGAAACTAACACGATAGAAAATCTTTTTGTCCAAAATTGGCTTCAATGCGTCAAAATACTTCAGAAAACTTAGGTCAGAACCTCAGGACAAAACCTTTTTTCTGCCCTTTTTTAGGGAGTTGAAGGGGTGATAGAGAGAAACTGACGTGATAGGATTCTTTTTCCAAAACTGGATTCAGCGCGTCGGAATACTTCGGAAAAGTTAGCTCAGAACCTTAGGAAAAGACTTTTTTTTTTGCTCTTTATAGAGGATAAAGGGGGTGGTAGAGAAAAAGTGACATGATAGAATTTTTTGGCCTTGGGCTTCAGCGCGTCAAGATGCTTCAGAAAAGTTAGATGAGAATCTTAGGACAAGATCTTTCTTTGTAGGCCTGTGTTATCTTTTATTCTGTTCCTTAGAAATTTTGATGGAAGTTCTAAGATATTCAACATAGAAACTAGGTAAATAATTCATCCTATAATCTTTCCGATGTCATTTATAAAGTTAAATATCTCCGAGACTGTTAATCCTGCAGAAATATAAGATTAAAACAAATTTATTCTCAGTCAATAAGCTTTATTTTTGATGCTTAAACCAATAATTATTGAGATATTTGCAAAAAATATATATTTACGTTTTCCCGAAAATCCAATTAAAGATTATAATGCAATTTATTTCTGAAGGAAGCGCTTTAAAAGGACGGAGTATATGAGAACATATTTTTTTAATAACTGACTACTTACATTAACAAAAAGGCGACGTTTATTTCTGAAATATTTAACATTTTAACTAAATACTAACGTTCGGACGCCATCTCTATACTTCCATATCTCCGAAACCATTGATTTTACAGAAATTAAAAAAAATAAATTTATCTCCAATTTATTAGCTTTCTAATTTGTCTCTAGTCTAGCATGTTTTCGCTCAATGTAATACTTTTCGAGTTATCTGACGAAAATCTTGTTGAAATACATCTTTTTTCAAGTTAATGTCCCAGTTTTCAAGTCGTTATAATTTAAAGACTATCAATTTAAATGAAAAGTTACATAGAGCCTTTTCTTCTCACAATTTAATTCCCTCTTAGCTCCAATGTTTTCGTTTTCTATTTTTAAGTGTCACCCCCTATAAATTAGCAAACCTCAACATAATATAAAAAATGTTCTTTGATGCATTTATTATGTTGCCAAAAATGAACGAAATCTAATTCATATGACATTATTCCGAAGTTAAAACGCCTAGTTACTGTATTTTAATTTCTCTAGAATGGCTGGTTTTATAAGAAAAATCGCTAAGAGCAGGCTTATTTACTGCGAATCTTTATAACTATAGGATTGACTAATAATAATTACACTCAAATAATAGGTACAAAACTTTTGGTATATATTTGAAAAAATATTAATTCTAAACCAATTTTGATGTCCTCTGGTCGTTACACGAATCAATTTTAAGTTAAAGGTAAGTTTAGTTACATCTGGTTATTCTGTTCCAAGAACTTATGATGGTTTCATGTCCACGAAATATTGAAACACCATGTATTTATCTTTAAACAATTGAATTTACTAATTAGTGTGTCTCCTACCCAATTAAAAATAATATGTAATCTTTTTGTGACTTTAAGAAATTATTCAAGCATAGGTAGTAATTTTTAATTCCTGTCCAGCAACCTTGAGTGATCTCAAATTATTTTGTTTATTATCACCAGATTTTATGTAGCTGCAGTTACCTTTTATGTAAAGACGGTTCATTTAAAAGTAAAAAAAAAATCCAACATTTTTGGTGACAAGACTTTGAGAACTCCTGATATAGGTATTCCTAAAAGTTTACCCTGAACATCAAGACTTGTTTAGTGAACATTTCATGAAGATCTGTTTCTTAAGTTGGGTATAATTGGTGTTAGCATAGAATTGTTTTAATTTAAAAAAAAAATTGTAAAAATTTTACCGTCTTCAGAAAATAGGTAATTAAAAATTATATAATAAAATTTCACTCTCTCGGTTAATTCGACCTTATTGATGGGAGCCGTAATGACAGACCTCGAATTCATATGCCAAAAATTGAGTTAATCAAATTTGATGGGAGTGACTTGACACTATGGCCATTATTTCACGAAAATTTTAAACAGTTAGTACATATAAAACCAGAATTTTCTAAAGCCGAAAAGTTACAATATTTATTAGGTAGCTTAACTGGCAAAGCCTTAAAGACTTGTAATGCAGTCGCAGCGATCCCCGATAATTATGAGATCATTTGGAAATTGTTAGAAGAAACGTACCATGATAAGAAATTTTTATCTAGTATATATTTAGATCGAGTGTTAAATTTTAAAACTGTTCCTAATAATAACCCTAGTAATCTACAAATATTTTTGGAAAAATTTGATATTAATATTGTTGCTTTGAAACGTTTAGATTTGAAAAATTTAGGTGATTATATTTTGACTTACATTGCCATGTCCAAATTATCACAGGAAACCTTGAACGCCTTTGAATTAGTTCGTGTTAGCCCAGAATTACCGACCTATTATGAATTAATTAAATTTGTTCGTCAGCAAAGTAAAATCATAGTTAAAAGTGAAAAACCTCGTACAAATCCGTGGAATCATAATTTTAGTCATAATAATCCTAAAACTACCAAAACTTTTGTGTCTAATATGAGCAGTACCGAGGGAAAAAATTGTATTTTTTGCAATAGAGGTGTCCATTTGTTAAAAGATTGTAAACATTTTAAGGATAGTTCCCACGAACAAAAATTTAAATTAGTGAAAGAGAAAGGTATATGTCTTAATTGCTTCTCGTCAAAGCATAAAGTAGCTTTGTGTCCGTCTAAATTTAGCTGTCAAATATGTAAGGCGCAACATCACACTTTATTGCATAGAGGTGAGCTATGTGATAATGATAATCGAAATAATATTTCCCCAAATTCCACTGTTATATCCAAATATCAATGTTAATGTTGGTAAAAAACACGTTTTGGTTTCATTAGTTCTTCATTTTTACACCAACCTCAACAGAGCTATATTAGGTAATAGGAATAGGAATAACGTTCGATTAACCTGGGGACTAAATGAAATTTTATTACATTATTTTCAATTAACTTTCTTTTAAAGACAGTTAATATCGTAGAAAATTTCGCCCTGTTTAGTGGACAGTGAAAGAAAACATTATAAAATAGCTTCATCATAATCATGTACCAAATCAAATCAAAGTAAATTAATTAGTCATTAATATACATCAAGATCTACCTGGAAACTTGCACCCTGATCCAGCCGAATATTCACAGTACCGGGGCATTGTGAAAAATTGAGAGTGGTTGAAGGGCAGCGAGGCCAATTAGGGTTTAAAATAATTAAAACTATCTGCGCAGCAGGTTTATTGGAATCTGGTATAATAAAATATTCACAGGGGACTTAACAAAATTTAAAATCGAAAAAACATATAAGAAATTGATAATAAAAACACTGGCACAGTTTGTTGACTGCTGAGACAGGAAAAACTCACTGAAAAAAAAGCCCCTACAGGCAGTGAAATATAAAAAAAGGGAGACTATAACAAGCTGCTGAATTTATCATAAAATTTCTAATTTTGGTTCTAAATGTTGTGGCTCTTCTAAATTGTTTTAATAAATGTTTAGTATTTGAGAGAGTAATTTAGGAATAAGATACGGCCTTAGAGGCGTTCAAGTATAATCCCACGGATGGTAACTTCGCACCACCGCCCGCTCGAGCGAGTGCGTGAACCAAATGTCCGAACCTGCGGTTCCTCTCGTACTGAGCAGAATTACTATCGCAACGACAAATCATCAGTAAGGTAAAACTAACCTGTCTCACGACGCACAGTGGTCCCAAATTCAGTTTTTCTTTGTCCAAAAATGGCTAGAGTGCAAATCTTGAATTTTGAAAAAAAAATTCTTTTTTATTATGTTAAGTTAAAGGTCAAAAAAATGGCTAGAGAGCGGCCAAAATAAAAAAAAATGTTTTTGTTTTAACTTTATATAATAAAAAAAGATTTTTTTTTTCAAAATTCGTGCTCCCAGGATTTATTGGAATTTCGATAAGCTTTAATTAAAAAAAAAAATTCATTTCCGACAAGATTTGCGCTCTCTAGCCGTTTTTTTAAACTTAATAAAAAAGGAAAATTATTTTTCAAAATTCGGGCTCCGATGATTGGACTTTCGGTAAGCTTTAATTTAAAAAAAAATGTTAATTTCCGACAACAACAACAACAAGCATTTATTAATGTTTCACAAGGTACAATAATGCGCCATTCCGGAGTCCGGCCCGGAGCCAGCCAGACAACCACGGCGAACATCGCCGAGGTGGGTGTGAGACTGGGCGGGTAGGGTCCGGTTTGGCGGTGACGAAAATTATTTGGTGAGTTAAAACTCCTGCCTAATGGAAAAAGGCTTAAATTTAACGGTATCGTATAACGTAGTACACAAGGGTACTTAAAAATAATTAAAATTAAAACTGTAAAAAACTATCGATTTCGCGCACACGCGAACACTTAAAAATTTTGATTGCTGGTACGGGAAAACAAAACTCAACGAAAAAACCCGTTTGAGACAATTCCACCCTGGTAGTCTTCCTGACGCCAGGAAAGTGTCGTGGATAGTTAAAAGTGTGTAATGTTATGTGAAATTTTGGTTTGTTAAGAATTTATTGGTCGAGACTGAATTTAGAGACAAAAAATAGACAAGGAACAAAAAAGGTAAAAACAAATAAAGGGAATAGAGAGGTTGTAGGTTTTGGTGAAGATTAAAGGTGGGGAAAGGAGAAGTTGTCGTAAAGGGAAGTGTGGTTAGAGAGGTTGCCGAAAGATAGGCAACGCCTGGTATGGTAAGGGGTGTCGGATATCGAAAAGGATCGCATTATGCTGTCTGATTCGTGTTATGTTGCGGGTTAGCGGACTATCGCCCAGTTTGAATTGATAGAATTTTTGGGAGATTTCTTGGACGTAGTCCGCTAGTGGCGTTATGTCGTGGCAACGATTATATAGATCTCTGAGGGAGGTGTATCTGCCCGAATCAGAGATGAGGCGCATAAATTTGTGTTCGAGAACTCGGAGTTTCCTCATTGTCGTGGTCGGTATGCTGCACCACACCGGCGCCGCGTATGTGATGGCCGGCCTGATCACCATCGTATACAACAATTTTTTATTTGTCCTGTTGAGTCCGCTACTCCTTGCCAGGAGCGGATACAGACTCCTGGACATGGAGTAGACCTTGCGTATTGTCTCGTTTATGTGAATGTTGAACGTCAGTCTCTTGTCCAAGTTCACCCCTAGATACTTCACGCACCGTTTAATTGGAATTTGGCGACCCCCGATCGAAAGTGGTGTTAGAATCCGATTTTCGGTGAAACGGCGCGTGAATAGAATTGATTCCGACTTCTCGGCATTGATCCGAATTTTCCACTTGTCGTAATACGCCGTGGCACGGGCCACGTGAGCCTTCAGCAACATATTAGCTGCCTGTGCATTGTGCGAATGCACGTACATGGCCGTGTCATCGGCGTACTTGGCAAGGTTCGAATTCGGGAATTCCGGGAAGTCGGAGACATATAGATTGTATAGTTTTGGTGACAGGCACGATCCCTGGGGGACGCCCGCGCGAATGTCCCGCCGAGTTGATAGTTTATTATTCACTCTGACCTGCAGCGATCTGCCTGTCAGGAAAGAGTGAACAAGTTTCGTTATGTGCATGGGGAAGTCCAGTGCGTTTAGTTTATACGGTATCGAAAGCTTTCTCAACATCGAGGAGCACCATGACGGTGCTCTTCCCGAGGTTGCATTGTACCTTGACGTCATTCACGATCCTGACGATCTGCTGCACAGTGCCCCTGCCCCGCCTGAAACCGAACTGGCACTCATCATCGATGTGGAGTTCATCCTGAGCAGAGTCTAATCTGATCAGGATGACCTTCTCTATCAACTTGGAGATCACCGACAGCAACGAGATCGGTCGATAGCTGCCGGTGAGCTTCGCGTTCTTATTCGGCTTCAGGATTGGCACGACCACGGCGCATTTCCACTGGTTGGGCCAGTGCTGCAGTCGCAGGATCGCGTTGACAATATACGTCAACTGCACAATGCCTTTTCTCGGGAGATATTTAAGAAGCTTTTATTGGATGCCGTCTGAACCCGGGGCTTTATTGTTGGGTAATGTCCGGACGATGCCAGCCACCTTCGAGGGCTTGGCCATGACCTTTAAAAATTCTCGTCTCGTCAGTTGGATGTCATGGCCAATCAGTTCGTTGATGTCGTTTTCGATGCGGTCGTGTTCTGGATTGTTCGGTATTTGTACGTTGTGTATATTTGCAAAGTAGTTAGCTAAGTCGTCCGCTTTCTGCGAGTCCGTCAGAGCCGTCTGTCCGTTTGCGTTGGTAATAATAATTATAATAATATAATATAATAACGATAATTCATTTCCGACAAGATTTGCGCTCTCTAGCCGTTTTTTTAAACTTAATAAAAAAGGAAAATTATTTTTCAAAATTCGGGCTCCGATGATTTGTTGGACTTTCGGTAAGCTTTAATTTAAAAAAAAAAATGTTAATTTCCGACAAGATTTGCGCTCTCTAGCCATTTTTTAACCAAAAAACTCAATTTGGGACTACTGTGCGACGCGCGACGGTATAAACTCAGTTCACGTTCCCTATTAGCAGAAAAGGTGTGAAAAGGTAGAATAAATAGTTGATAAGTTAGGGTAGCTACATGTGCTGTCGAAAAATGGGCAGCTCCTGGTAAGGAGGTAATTTGTGTGATGTAGTTTGTTAGTGTATTATCGCCGAATTTGTGTGGAATTTTGGACAAAAAAATTTTTCAATCGCGTCAGTTTTTGTCTACCACCCTTTTATTACTAGTGGAGTCAATAGAGATTTTCACTTCGGAAAAATTCTGGGAAGCGGTAACTTTTTAGAATACATCTCTAAACATGTCAGGAACAACATACCAAAAGTTACCAACAATAGTCCTTGAGAGTAATTTTTTATTAAACAAATTAGTTGCAAAATTCCAGTCTGTTCAATATATCTCAAAATATTTTTGTTTCTTTCAAAAAGTAATTGCGCCATTCGAAAGTATGGGAAATTTCACATCAAAAATATAAATGAAGATTTTTTTTACGATCAAAAATGTAGGCTCCAGATTTTTTTGTTTAATGCACGAAAATGCGGAGACACTAAGTACGGCAAGCGAAGCGCGCGCGGCCTCGGGCGCGCTACACTAAATTTGTTAAAACTTTTGAACTAATTAGTGAAATTGACCTCATAAAAGCTTAAATGAAAGAAGAAACATGTACCTATTGGATTATTATATTTTAAATATATAAAGATGAATGTATGTAGGAATAGTACATATATTATGAAATCGGAACATAAAGAGATTTGCGATGAAATAGGTAAAAGCTCTACCATTTCTGAAAATTTAAAGATAAAAAGTTGGATCTTTCACATTTTACTCTTGAAGTTATGTATAAAAAGATACGATGAGTAAAAAAATTCTCAAATATTTATTTTTAAAGATATACATTTCCAAAATTTAAAAATGTTGAGAAAATGATAAAATTTAATGTATATAACTAACTTTAACCACCTATTTCTCTGATTTAAATCGCATTATTAGATCTCTGTAAGTGCGATTTTTAACACGTTGAACAAATTTCTCATAAGGCGCCAACCGGTAGCAACGGTTTAACCAAATAAAATATCCCCCCAGGCCATGAATATCATCGGCTAATACACTATGAATTGACACACAATATTTTGAAAAAAAAAAAACTGCCAAAAAAAAACGTCAAAAAAGGTCTCGGTCCTTTACTACGCGGTCTATTTTTAACTATAGATGTGTGCTGGACCGAGTCGCTGGGAGATTATTCCGAGATCCCGAAAACATGACTCGGTCTTATAGACCGAGTCGGCCCACAGGGCAAATATAAGTACTCGGTCTTATGGACCGAGTTGGCCTCATAGACAATAAAAACCTCGGTCATATAGACCGAGATGGCAGTCAACGTGTTAAAGCTTGAAATATGTACTTTAACATGCTTCAAGGGGATTTACCTTAAAAATTAAATTAACTCCCTTTTTATAAAAACTAACCAACTTTTATAAAAAAATTATTTAGCCTACCTATGCAGCATACGTTTATAGTAGGACATCAAAATAAGTAAATCTGATGATGAAAAAATTTTGAAATTAACCCTATACTTTTCACGAAATATTGAAAAAATCAAGTTTTCTCGGTAAATCGGCTCAATATTGATTGTTTCTACAGTTTTTATCCTGTTTAAAATATCGAAAACATTAAAAACATTCACGTGGTACAGGGCCGTGAGTTAAATTATAATGCTTGAATAATAGAAAGAGATTGAAAGGAAAACAATATCTTTGCAGCAAGCAGTACCTACGCATCACCTGCCCTGCACGCTGCGCTGTGTGTATGTCCGCAGAGCATTGTAAAAGTAGTTTGGGCACTTTTTCACAGATCATCTTGTAATGCTATGTACAATATCACGTTTTCTCAGCTTCTTTTAAAGTTTTTATGTGAATATTTAAATTGCGTTTTTAATTAAGTAGTGTTTTGAATTACTTTATTGCTTGATGGAAGTCGGCCATATTGGATCAGTCATTTTGAATTACTTTTTTTGACATCATAATCTATTTCAGCGACCTCGAAAACTCCCATATATGTCAATTTGAATTAAATTGCTTTAAAATTTTTCAACTTATAATAATTTTGTTAAAAAAAGTTTCTTTTTGTTTATATTGAGGTTTAAATAATTAATAAACAATTTTCTTACGATTATATGTTTATAACTCTTTATTTTAAGTTATGTAATAGTGATATCAAGAGGTTTTAGGAAAATCGAAGCTTCCAGTAATTATTCCGAAATGATGCATATTTTCAGCCTCTATGGACTCCATTATACCTAAAAAAATTGTCTTGTCCTAAGGTTCGGATCTAACTTTTCTAAAATATTTTGATGCGTTAAAGCCAATTTTGGACAAAAAAAATGTTTCTATCATGTCACTTTTCATCCCTTTCATCTCCTAAAAAGGGCACAAGAAAGGTCTTGTCCTAAGGTTCTTTTCTTAAATATTTTGACACGCTGTAGCCAATTTTGGACACAAAAATTTTTTGTCGGGTCAGTTTTCCTATACCATCTCCTTTATCCTCATTCTTCTTGCAAAAATGGCTTCAGCACGTCAAAATACTTCAGAAGAGTTAGATCAGAACCTTTACACAAGACCTTTTTTAGCCCTTTTTTAGAGGATAAAAGGGGGTGGGAGAGGGAAACTGACAAGATAGAATTTTTTTTCATTCAAAATTTGCTTCAACACGTCCAAATGTTTTAGAAAAGTTAGATCAGAACCTTAGGACAAGACCTTTTTTTTAGGGGATAAAGGTGGTAGACAAGAACTGACGCGATAAAAAAAATGTTTTGTCTAAAATTGGCTTCAGCGCGTTAAAATACTTTAGAAAAGTTGGATTAGAACCTTAGGACAAAACCTTCTTTTTCTTTTGTAGATCTGTGTTATTAAATGGCATTGTCAATAATTGACAGAACTTTTGACAGCTGCCAAAAGTAAAAACTTTATTTTAATATCAGTTATGGAACTAGAAAGTTTTAAAACACTTTGTATCTCATCTTCTATGAAACCTCACGTTATTTTCAAAATTATGAAAGACACACTTGAAAATTTTTAAATTTGACAGCGATTGTGGCAGCTGTTAAGAATAAAATAGGACATGAAAAATCTACTTTGGCAGATCGATTATGTATTTGTAAAGATTTAAAACTAAAATTGTGCGGATCTTAATATATTTGTGACCTGTAGACTGATTTTAATTGAAAAAATAAAAAATAAAAATTCAAATTTAGGCCAAAATGATAACAAATTGTTGCTAAAAATGAAAAATCCGTCTCGATTGATAGAGAATTTCAAATGTATCAAATTTCAAGTAAATCTGCAAAAATATTTCAAATATCGAGCGCAGAGGCGACTTCAATGTGAGTGTTAGTCGATATTCCGTTGAAGCAACGGCGAGCGCGGTTAGTACTTGGATGGGTGACCCATCTTGGGAAATACAGCGTTCTCGTCCCACCTTCTAGCGGCTTGTATATCAGTGTATACGCGGAAGCTACGTAATTTCAGACGAGGATTACGTAGTGGATATACCATCCTTCGGAGCGGATGTAAAGCAGGCGGTCCCTTGTCTATTAAATGTTAGGCAAGTAAAAGATCCCTACTCTTCTTAAGGGAAGAGGTTCGGCAAAATTTCCAGGTTGGGGGTAGCTCGTCTCCTGGCGTCGGTGATAGGTCCTGGTAGCGGAAATAGGCCGACGTTAAATAAATAGATAAAAAAAAATCAATTATCGAAGCCATTAGATTCACCATTTTGAATTCTTAACTTTTGACATCAGATTTTTACTACGATCACGCAGTCCAACAGGTTATGGGCGCAGGTACGTGGAGTAATTAGAAAATTTAAAGAAATAATATTAAAAGTTTGAAAAACATTACTGTTAGTGTCATTCACGTCGGATACGGAAATAAACTAAAATATGAGTGGAAATAGTAGCACGGTCCGGATTGAAGCCCTAAATAAAGACCTTTATACATTGAATCAAGTGTCCTACAATATTCTTTCTTACTACGATCACGTAATCTAACAAGAGGGCGGATAAAGTATGTCGATTAAAGAGGTCCCTCTATGGATTGAAACAAGCTGGACGCCAATGGTATAAGCAGTTTGAAGTTAGGTTAAAACTATTGGGACTAAAACCGACTACTGCAGATCCTTATGTATATACAAATGAAGGCGAAGACATATTAATAGTTTATATTTACGTCGATAACGTTATCATTGCATGTAAAAATATATCCTGCATTAATGAATTTAAGAAAAGTCTTAGCCAAGAGTTTGAGATAAGAGAGTTGGGAGAAATAAATTATTGCCTAGGAATAGAATTTCAGCAAACTGAGGGAGGATATGCCATGTCTTAAAAAGGATATATAGAAGATATTTTAAAGAAATTTGGAATGAATGACTGCAGTATGGACCCCGATGGATCCTGGAATTAAACTAAGAAAACAGGACACCATATCGGAAAATAACGCGAAGAATATACCGTTTAGAGAATTAGTTGGAGCACTAATGTATTTGGCAGTAGCGACTCGACCAGATATAGCACATTCAGTAAGTTATCTGAGCCAGATTAATTCATGCTACGGGAACGAGCATTGGAAGGCAGCAAAACGTGTTATGCTATATCTTAAAGGAACTTCCAATCTCGGAATAATCTACAGAAAGAACAATGAGAACCTGAAAGGATTCGTAGATGATGATTGGGCTAACTGTATAATAGACAGACGTTCTTATACAGGATACGTATTCGTATTGAGTGGAGGAGCCATCAGCTGGGAATCGAGAATACAAAGAACGGTCGCACTGTCATCGAACGAAGTGGAGTACATTGGATTGACAGAAGCTGCGATTTCTAACAGAAATAGAATTCGAGGAACTTGGGAACGTTAAAATATTTAACGACAATCAGGGAGCTCGAAAACTTTCAAAGAAACCTGTTTACCATGCCCGAACCAAACATATAGATGTCAAGCATCACTTCATTCGAGAGATGCTGGAAAACGAAAGAATTTCAGCAAATTTCATGGCTACTGAAGACATGCCTGAGATGCCCTTACCAAGGAAGTGACTAAGCCTAAACTAGAAAAATGCCGAAGTTGGTATTAGTATTACAAATTCGACTTGAGGAAATGTCCTTATTTTGAGGGGAAGTGTTGGAAAGCATTCAACAATAGCAGGATATTTTCTAATATCATTGTTCCAGAATTAGTCATTTGTTTTTGTTACTAAAAATAATATATAATTAATGTACGTCAATCTATTATTGATATCAATTGTCATTAGTTGAATGTATAAAGATCTTTTTATACATTAAACCAAGTGTCTTACAATATTCTTTCTTACTACGATCACGTAATCCAACAATTTCCAAAGCATTTATAATTTCTTCTTGCATATTTTGAATTATTGTTGATCCATAGATACTTTATAATCTGTAAACAATGTCTTTTGGGTATCCCCAAGTACTTATTGCTACAATCCATCTGCAACTAGATCTGCATCCAACAGACCATTTGGTGGGATCATTTCCGCCAGTACATTTATTGTGGTATTTATTTAGTATTTTCATTTTCAAATCGAAACTACAATATATAGTGTGTCTTTCACTTTAAGTAGATTAAATCTGTTGAGCTTTTATATAGTAAACAATGCTAATTTGGTATATTACTGTGGTTATATATTTCCAGAAATCGTGTATTAGAAACCACAAAATAAGCATGTGTGTGTAGCATTATCTTACTTTAGAATGATATTAAATAGGTGGAAAAAAATATAATAGAAATTGTAAACAAACATAATACAATTTTAGAAATACTGTTATTTTAAATTTACCTTGCCCAACGAATTACTCATAATAGCCAATTATAATAACCGCAACATTCAAGTGTATTATTTATAAATTTGAAAATTACATCTAATCTCATAAGGTTAATTTAACAATCGGTCATGCATAGGCAACAATTTTTAATTCCTGTCAAGAGACCATCATTACGCTTTAATTATAATTCTATAAAACTTTTATTTTCCTTTTCCTGTTAGAGATAAAATACATAATTGTAACTGTACAACTGTACCTGTATTGTGTTTTGTATGTGACACAAAGTAAGATTTTAGTCATAAAATGTATGTTAAAATAAAATTGTTAAAAGAATATTCTGACGTATGTCTATACTACTAAAGCTTTAATAGAACCAAGGGCCTTGACAAAAACTCGAACTATACAGCGTAATGACACAAAATTTACTCTTCTGCAGTGACAGAGTTTATAAGCCCAATTATCACAAGTGGAACTCTTAATACGCTTAAATCTTTGTAAATAATATATTATGACAACTTATAGAGCTACTTTAGGCCAGTCGTCAGGTAAATTAACATCGTTTTAAATCGTACGAAAGATGTTACTATTGGAACCAGTTCATTATATGCCTCTTTTAGACATACTAATTTTTTCGCCTCGCCTGCCCCCCGGAACACCCCCAATTTTGGGGAATATCGTTTAAAAATCATTTTTTTGCCAGTATGTCGATTCTGAATGGTCCTACCAAAAAAAGATGGTTATCAAATTTAAAGATAAGTAAATTCTCTATCGAAATGGTTCAGACTTATTTTTACGTAGTTGGAGTTATAGACGGGGGAAATCAAGCATCGTATAGCAACCGCCCTGTACATCGACAGTTTTATATATGTCAGTTTTCCTTGAATGACTTACTTCGTGAATACAATGGTTACATTTCTCCATACAGAACTGTCAACAATAAACTAGAAAGCAAATATGGCTCTGATATTATAATTTTTAACAAGTATTGTAATTATCCTATCATTAGTTTTCGGGATACCGCTTTTAAGATTTTAACAGGGAATTGGTACGAGAATCGTGAAAAATACGTGGAAAAAGAACGATTGCGAATTGTAAAGGCGGCTGGAGCAACAAGATTAGAAGATATTAGATCTCATGTATATGAAATTAAAGTATATGAAGTTAAAATTAATATGTCTAAAAGAGGCATATAATGAACTGGTTCCAACAGTAAAATCTTTTGTACGATTTAAAACGGTATTTACCCATCCTGAACTCCCTGACGACTGGCCTACTTGGTTATGTTGAAGCTTTATTTAGCAATAAATTGCTCATAAAGCAATTCGGTGGTATAAGATTGCTGGTAAAATACTCTTACAGCAAAAATATAAAGCTACTTTATGAAAGCATCTTAGACGTCTTTTCTTTAGAAATCACATAGATTTATAGCAATTTATAAAACTGTTATACAAGTCAGCCATTTCTTTATAGTGGCTATATGGATTTTAAAGACTTTTCAAGCAAAATTTTACAGCAATTAATTATTTAAGCTAAATGCCACCTAGTCAGTCCTATATATAGATTACTTGTACATAAGGCTTTTTAAGTGTAGTACAAAGAGTATTTTATAATATAAAGCACTTATTCATCTCAAATTCTTTTTTGGACCTATGTAGGTACAATCTTCCACTTCTGTAAAACTTTTTTACAGTTAAACTTACTTCGTTTCATAACGTCTAAAAAGATTGTTTAGGTAGTGTGATCTAAGCTCCGTGCGTATTTTATGTGCTGTTTGTTATAAATAAGTGCTACACAACAATATGCACAATCGTCATCAGGTTAAACTCATACAAAATAAAAAAAGTAGTATTTTTCTGGTACTCCATTGGGTAACCCATATGTATTTCGACGTGCTGAATACGAATCAGGTGTCTGTTTAGCTCCACTGGCCACCATTTTTTTTGTAAATCGCGAAAATAACCTAAAAAAAACTCATAATTGAGGTTATTTTCGCGATTTACTAAAAATTGGTGGATAACAGAGCTAAGCGGATATCTGATTCGTATTCAGCATGTCGAAATACACAGGGTTTATTCAATGGAGCCCCAGAAACAGATCACTTTTCACTTTTTTTGTGTGTCTGTGTATATTTGAATACGCGATTTTCTAGAAAATGGCGGAGGATCCGGTGCTATTCAATTATTACACAGACACAGACACAAAAAAGGTCTGTTTATGGGACTCCATTGGGCAACCTCTATGTATTTCGACATGCTGAATACGAATCAGGTATCCGTTTAGCTCCTTTACACACCAAATTTTAAGTAAATCGCGAAAATAAAAGTTATGAGTTTTTTTGAGTTATTTTCGCGATTTACCAAAAAAAAATACGGTGGCCAATGGAGCTAAACGGACACCTGATTCGTGTTCACCACGTCGAAATTCATATGGGTTACCCAATGGAGTACCAGAGAAATACCACTTTTTTATTTTGTGTGCCTGTGTAATCATAAGGTTCTACGAATTATATATCAAAGATTGTATAAAAGCTGTGTAAAGCCAAAGTTCAGACCATAGTTTCGCTATTTTATAATTGCCTTATAAGAGAGCTTCCTCCAAAAATATAATAAATAAAGTAAGGATCATTTATATCGAGCCAAATGCAGTAATAAAAATTTATAACTGCTTCTGCCATGACCTTCTTTGGATTCTTTAAGGAAACTATATTATATTTTCCAAAAATAAATGTAACAAAGCGGCAATTATTATTATGGTCTAGGAGATAGCTACATGAGGCTATTTGGTTATATGGGGCCTGGGATATAACATGTTGGCATTGCTGTTATGCTTTAGCAAATATTTTTCTGAGTATTTTATCTTACGTGAGTCAGACCCCCCTTCCTGACCGTTTTGGCGCTAGCCGCCCCAGAAAATATTCATTTGTGGAACATAGTATAACACTTGGGGCTTGGTGTTAGTTGAAGAGGGTATCTTGGCGATCAACATTCGATGTACGTCAACATTTTTTCTCGCTGTAATTGGCAGCTCTGGCGACATCAATTATGGCCAAAATTGGAACGTAGTATAACACTTTCTGACCAGGCGGTGCTTTTCAAAAAAAAATGTTGGCACTTTCTCGAACTTGTTGTAGTTTTTGTACCAAAGAATAGTCTCTGTGAGTGCCAATATTTTTTTCTCAAACCATCCTCAAAACCCCCAAAAATTCAAATACCTATTATTATGCCAAAAAGGATACAAAAATTACACATTTAGCGAGTAATGACCGAGAAATTATCCTTTTTAACATAACAAAGTATTTGAATGTTTGGGGGGTTGGGGGTTGGGGGTGGTTTAGGGGGTTACATTGAGAAAAAAATGTTGGCACTCACAGAGACTATTCCTTGGTACAAATCTAACAGTTTGAGTAAGTGCAAACATTTTTTTTTTGAAAAGCACCAGTTTTAGCCCATTGTAGGCCAAAAGTCCAATTTTTGGCAAAAAATCTGGAAAATGAGCAAGCAGAAAATGTTGGCATATGGTTTTTCAGCAATGAGCATTGACAACGAAAATTTTCCGCCTGGTCAGAAAGTGTTAAACTACGGTCCAATTTTGGCCATAATTGGCCAGTGCTGCCAATTGCACCGAGAAAAAATGTTGCTATATATCGAATGTTGATCGCCAAGATACTCTCTTCAACTAACACCAAGCCCTAAAGCGTTATACTCTGTTCCACAATTCAATATTTTCTGGGGCGGCTGGCGCCAAAACGGTCATGAGGGGAGATGTGACTCACATAAAGTAAAATATTCAAAAATATTTGCTAAAACATAACAGCAATGCCCCATATATGTAGCTATTTCCTAGACTATTAGTTCGAGGTGAAATTTAGTTTTTTAAGACTTGAAAAGTAAAGTTGTACTAAACATTTATAAGGATCATGGGTTATTCAGAATACATGGCTACATAATCTTAACACAATTTTATAAAAAAATGTTTATAAGCAATTTTCAGCAATATCAAATTCAAAAAATTTTGAAGAAGTTTCTATTTATTCGGAGTAGAATATCATGCTTCAACAGAAAGTTTCCTTCGCATGAGAAATTTGGTTTTCTATGAACGACAGCATCTACTAATTCGCAGGTAAAAAATTTCTTTTTGTTTCCTAGTAATTCGCCATAACAATTTGCGTCACTATTCCTGCAAAGTTATTACGCTGAAGCTGCTATAGAGTGTATAAACTATGCCTATTTTGTGTATATGGATACTTCATGAATACTGGAATATTCTTGTTAACTCTTAATTATATAGCATTAAACCCTGTAAAAAAAAAAGGTGATATTGTCGGTGTTTTTAATAAGTAATTTGTGCTACTTGAGAGTAAGCAGACTTTATAGATGGTACTATGTATCACCGCAGATAAAAAAACAAAATAACTACTATCTTAAAACTTAGGCTTGTAAAATTACTTCTAAAAATGGCTAAAAGCGTCATGAACAGACAAGTGTTACTCTAACTACTTAACAATCATACCCAAAATTCAATTTAACTCCTTGGTTAATCCTGAAACATTAACATTTCTGCTCTGGCATCACTAGATATGTCAATACCGAACTATTGATAACAAATCTTTTTCTGAACATAACAAGTAGGTTACACCGCAGACCTACATAAAATGAAGTTGAACGATGATTCTATTTGTTGGACGTGTGGATCCAATTCCACACAAAGGAGCATCAAAGTGTAGGTATCTCGAAAGGCAATTTTTACTTTCGGAGGGACTACGGGATTTACCCTGGAATAATCACTCTGCTTTGGTGAAAAGGGACAAAACTAACTCCTACAAATATAAAGTTGGTAAAAGCCTCAGACCAGTCACCAATCCTATTTAATGACACATATGCTGGAGGACTAGCTATGGGCAAAACCAAGATTTATAGATGATACTGCTTTAATTACAGCAAGCGAGGATGAGCCCATTCATCTGCTGAAGAGGCTTCAGACGATAAGCTTTAATTATGGTCTAAGTGTAAATTACAACAAAACGAGAATTATGATTGTAGATCGAGCAAACGATTACCACACAGACATGTTGAGGGTTATTAAGTCTATGCTACACCTCATATTAGAGAACTGGAGGTGCTAAAATTAAATAAGAGACGACTCGTACATTTTATTTCATTGCCAAATAATGTAGTAATGTTGGGAAAACTCTTATATTAAGTTCATGAAGCGCATTCTGGCAGGCCTAGTTGCACACAAAAATTTCCGCGTTGATATTAGACATTCGGAACACCGCTCCAAAGTGCGCCGGCAAATCTCTATAAGAGCCATTGCCCACCGCGAAGATAGTCAGTCGATCCCAGCTGGGCCAATCGTGCAGAAGTGCCTACCAGAAACCAGGCGTAAAACGTAAATGGAAATATTTCAGTGAAACTATTCACTGAAATCTGGTTTAGTGAAACTATTTTAAGTTCAATTTACGTCACTTGATATTTGTACGCATCGAGTTGTGGTCATCTCTCTCACTTTTCCGCCGCGGAAGGATATGGGTTAGCTACCAGTTGAGTTGAGATGGAACGACGAGGTCCGCTACCGACTAGATGTGTCGAAGCAGCATCCAGAACTAAGTAAGTGTGACACCGAATTTTCTAAGACCGAAACCGAAAATAAGTCCACAAATCCGTTGAGTTGAAGTTCCGTTGACGTCACCATATACTTGTAAGCACAGTGTTTTTTTTTGAGATTTCTAACCCCCGCTCATCAATTTTGAAGTAGAAGGCGTCATTTTAGGTTTTTGCACGCCAACGGCCAAATCTCTAGAAACGGCCCTGATTACAAGTCGAACATATGACATCAAACCGGTACGTAGAAGGAATAGATTCCCCCACTCTGGCTTTGGGTAGTTTTACCGTGACCGCCGAAGTCACGTGCCCTGGAGTTGTAAGTAAGCCGCGTAAGTTAGTAAGTTGCTTTGTAAATAATAGTAATAAAGATTAGTTGTATTACGAACTCTGCGTTTTACTGCTGTGTGTGTGAAAGAATCTAATTTTACCTATTTAACTCACTGGAAATTATCGTTTCTCCACTGTAGCTACTCCAACCCTACTCCACCAGCTGTTTTAGGGACGTGGCATTCTCCAATGTAATAAAGGGAACTGGCGCACAAATACCGCTACTGCCAAGGTGTCAAAAGTTACACTTCTCGGCCTCATCGGAATGTACGTCACAATACGAATAAATGACCTCTTACATGAGATTCGTTCAGGAAATGTGTCAATCATCCTTTGCTTGTTTATAAAAATCTCTGCAACTATATAACAAGTAAATACGTGCTCTGTAAAATCGACTCAGTTGCCTCTGTGCTTACATTTTATTGTAAAATCATATACAAACGAGAAATAAAACTTGCAATTTTTAGAATTTTAAAAAACAATAAAAACTTTAAAATTGAAACTGATATGTTGACTACGAGGTCCTGGGTTCAAATCCTGGCTAGGGTATGGATGTTTAGTAAAGTTTTTCATGTGTTACCAAGATGGTAGCTATTTGCTAGTCGCTGCCGCTGTTGCGTGAGACAAGGCTATTTGCTTCTGAGTTCGAGCCTCAGCTATGACAGATCTTCCAGCATAAGGGGAAAGTAGAGGTCGCCAAACAGTTGTTTGTTTGTTCGATGTATAACCGCATAACCTGTCAATAAGCAAATTATTAATCCCCGGTTCTCTCGGTTGCACTATGGTTTCTACAGATCATTTTTTATGACGAAAATCGACATTTTCTAAGTACCGTAAATAAATAAATAGCCCTATAATGATGAAAATATATACCCTAAACCTATATACCCTGTTCCTGGCCTGTCAGATGAATGGGTGCACGTTTTTACCTACTCGGAAATACGATTCCTTAATAACTTAGTGAATGTCTCGGTTGCGCTTTGTACGTATACAAATAAACATCCAGTCTGAAAGTGTGTCGTCAGTGTAAGATTGAAAATTTTTGCTTTGTAACAATTTTTGCATTATCGTTCGAGTATGTATATATTATATTTCTAGTGCAAATCCTTAAATAATATCTGTAAAATCGGTGTCGCAATAAGAATGGAACCGATGCATTTCTCTGAAAAAAGAAAAGAAAACTAAATACGCACATTTAAGAAGGCATACAAAAAATTGACAGGATTAGGTAGCAATAATTTACAGATAGGTTGTTAAATGATTTATTTCTCTTTAATGTGGCTATACTTTTATCTGCGTATACTTGCGATATCATCTACAACTATACATTTTGATTACATAATGATTTTATTAAGCTTGGAAATCTGTATAATGTATGTATGTGTCAAATCTAGCGATTGAAATTTGGCACACAGCTTTGGTTCCGATGACAATACAATGTAGTATATCTAACATCGTCCTAAATCCAACATGGCGGACTTCCCAAGATGGCGGCTTACCTTTTTTCTTCAGAACCCCCTTGCCATGGGTATCAAATGAAACAAACAATGGTTTTGTTTTTTAAAAATTCGACTAAAAACTAGAAAACAATTTATTTTCACTGATTATAAGCTGGTCATAATTTCCAACTTTAGATGAACTATAATTAGATACCGATCTTTAACCATCATACATCACACGTTTTCATGCAATATAAAAATATTGTGTTATAAATTTTGCATAATTCTGTATTCCTTTTTATACAGTGATACAATGGTCGCGTTACGTGAAATAAAAAACCAGATCCGAAGTGACTGGAAATATTATTTTATGTCAAAAAATTATAATTATCAAGTATATTCATTGTACCAAATTTCAAAGTTTTAATAACAATAGACAAGGGGGTGTACCGCGACCTTGTTTCACCCGGTATAACTCCCATACAAAGAAATATCATCTAATAAATTTCTATTTTTTACCACCAAATATAAAGCACATTTACATTAACAGATTTCACGATTACAACGAAAATTTAGCGTTGACCAAAAAAATGGTATCAGAAAACACTGTGAGTTGGAACAAAATAATGACGTATTCCGTAAATCGAGTTTCGAATTTGGCATTTAGTTGCATTTGCGTATTGTTTACTTTCGTGTTCTATTATGTTTTGTGACTGTTTTCTTCTCTCTCGCGTCCCTTGCCCATAAGTGTTCAGAACAAATACTCGCATCGTTGTAAGATATTTTCCCTATTTTTTCTTATATGCTCGAAGTAGCAGATCGTACTGTCGCAGGGAATGGTTGTTGTGTTGTCTTCTGTGTATGCGTGCCTGGCCAAGTGATGGAATAGCTATGGCTAAACTTCGCCGGAACGGTAATATAAAATAAATAAGGCTCAAGATATTTTACAGTAACATAAGTACTAACCTTTTGTTTAAATGCGTGTAAAAATGATTACAATAACTGCAAAACATATTTTCTCATAGTTTGTAATTTAAAAGCATCTATAAACTTTAGAGCGCAATAAAATTTGTACATACAAATCTGAAACATGATTTACCACTTTAATTTCATATAATGAATACCTATACAAATATATTGAATCTAATTTAATGTGGTCAGCATTGAATAATACCATATAATATTCATATAAACAATAGATTCGTGGAGCATTTATTTTAATAATACGTTATTTATAGAGTTTATACATTTAAGTATAAATGAAAAATTAATCGAGTTAACTGAATATTAATTTAAATTATACGAACAATTTTCTCTGAAACAATTACACAAACACAGATAGTTTTCGTCTCTTGAACGATTGAATCACAATGTTTAAAGTAAGTTTTTTTTTCTCCTATCCCCTCTCTGACCCTTACTAGTCGAGCCATCAGATCACTTCTGTTGTGTTGTGAGAAAGTAGGTCTTTGGAAAAGGATTTGTAAGGGAAGGTGGGTTGTAATTGTTTCGGAGAAAATTGTTCATATAATTTAAATTAATCTTCAGGTAAGTCGATTAATTTTTCAATTATATATCACAATTTTCTCCTTCAACAATTGCATAAATACAGGTAAATGTTTGAAGAAACATGATCTAGAGAAGGTGCAATAATTATGTGAAAAATTTTCAGATATATTTGAGTTCTTTAGTAATAGACTCTGAAACGATATAAAAATGATTATAGTAGCTAACTTTAACAATTAGTAATTTTAATGGGCAACATTTTAATAATTTTTATTATAAATAAATCTAGTAATGCAAAATAAACTTCTACTATGTATTATTCGACCGTAGCAATAAGTCTTTCCAAAACTTATGTCATTATATAGTCCATGTTGGAACCCCCCAAAAATTCCTTCAATGAGGCTCCTTACTGACTTCACAGGTCTACTATAAGATGTATTGTTTGACCTGTCTACTTCCGAACAATTGCTGCTTTATGTGACTTTTTACATTAGGTGGTTTCACCTTCAGGGTGATATCAGGTTTATATTCAAAGTAAAATTTTAGAATAATAACCACAGATGATTCTTGATTATTTTAGAAAAGTAGGAGTATCAGCAGCTCTCGAACTTTAGGTTTGTCGATATTGAAAGTTTGGAAGTTTTTAGTACATTAGTTTCTTCTTTTTTCCTTTTTGAGCCGGGCGTTATTTTAATATTATTGATGTTGATTTTTTGGTAAAGTCTACATTCTGTGCCCAGAGTTCAAGGCTAGATAGTAACCAACTTCAATTGAAAGTATGAATAAACTGAGAGACTGTCGAGGATACAATTTTCCTTGGTAATACTGGATTTGGATTGCAGGCATTTCTTTATTTTGGGGCACTTGACCTTTTATTATAGTTTTATTTTATTCATTTTTTTTAATTATTGTTATATATTTTTTATGTATACACAAATATATGTATATAGCACACTTTAAAACTTGTTAGTTGTATTCCGTGAAATTTGTAAAATAAAATCATGTATTGGTGCTATATACAAAACAGTATTTGCACAGGTCAATATTTGAATTAAGATGAGAAAATTTTCGTATCGCCGATACGATTGATATACGAATATGGAATTTCGGTACCGGTATTGCGATGCGATACTCTTACGGCCAGATGTATAAGGTTAAATTTCAAACGGTGGATGGGGACCGTTTAAATTGGAGATTTCAGATTTTAAAATATTCATAACCTCATAATTGAAAAAATTCCCTGTTTTTATATATAATATGATGGATATATTCGAAATATTTGATTATTACTATATGATTATTATTAATGTAGTGCAAGATACCATTCGTTTTATACAACGTACTGATTAAAAAAACTGTGACATATTACACTTTTTCTCTTTTTTTGTTATTGGTTTTTGTTTAGTTGACTTGTTACAAATGTACAAACATATACCTATATAATGTGGTTAAATAAACGCTATCTATCTATTTATCTATTTACTGTCTAATGACGAAGAAATTATTAATGTAATAGAAGGTGCTTGAAGTCCTAAGTTTAAAGTGTACGGTTAATATAATATTATAATACTCTAACCCTAACTAACACCTCATATAATATTCTATAAGCTATGCTGAACACTGTGGAGTGGGAGTGTGGGTACGAATAGTACGAATGGTACGAATAATAGAATAGTACGAATCAGTGCATGATACTGTTTAGTATCATAGAATCAGTGACACGTGGTGCGAAACGCACGAATCTCTCGGTACGAATCTTTTCTTGATACGGATTCGTTTGGTGCGAATCCTTAAAAAGAGTCGAATCGTCCATCTCTAGTCTCAGACGAATACGTCTTATGCTAGACGTTAATTTGACATCTTTTTCAGGTTATATTTACGTTAATTAAACGACATTAAACAGGCTCTAGGAGGTCTCCATTTTCCAATATATGATGGGTTACAGGATGAGCCGCTATGTAGATGAATGGACAATTCGTAGGTTAAGCACCCACTGGTTGTATAAAAAAAAAACCAATAAGTGCTTAACCCATTAAACAGATAGCATCAAATTTGTATGGTGGCCTCGCCCAGCTACGGAATAAATGATCCTTAACACCTGATTGTTATAAGATCCATCTAAATAAATCGATGTTCCCTGAAAGAATTCGAACATTGCAATCGATGTTATTTATTTTCTATGACTTCATAAGAGTATAAGATAAAGTATGACTAATTATTGTCAGTGCTGTGTATGCGGTACCATCTAGAAATAAATTCGGCAACAAACTACGTGGTAAGCAAGCATATTTTATGCATTAATATAGATGAGTAGAAAAACGTTAAAAAACGTCATCATCTACCATTTATTTCACCTGTAGATTTAGAATGTTTGTAATCCGATAAAATATAAATCAAACACCGAAAAAAGACGACAATATGACGTGATATGTAGCACGTCATTATAATGTCATTTAAGAGACGTCATTATGTCGTCATTTTTAGTCCACTGACGTCTTTCTGATCAGTATCACTAGATTTTGACGTCATTATAACGTACCCTTGCTACCTGGGAAGAATACTGTCTCAGAATACTTCAGCGCACACTTTTGTAATCTCGCCTTTTATAAGAAGAAGAATTGCCTATCAAAATTTTTGTGAGCAGAAGGCACAGATGCAGAGGACGGTTATCTTGGGGTCACTTCGTCTACTTAAGGTAGACAATTCGGAAATTTACAGTCACTAACCTCATAGGCTGTAAGCTAATCGCACACAAACAAGTGCCATCTACATTAGATCTCTTGGTTATGGCTGACAGCTTGAGGAAAACAAATTTAACTTGCAAGTGGTTTGATGGAGATCAATTACCTCCATAAGTGGAAATGATTATCCGAGATAGCCGAAAATACTGAAGGTATTAAGTATCATTTGTGCTTTTCACTTTTCATCCTATTATAATCTTAATCAATTTTTTGTAAATAATTATTTTTTTTTTAGATGCAAATGACAAAGAGAAAATGATCTTTCACCCACGGAGCATCAAGAGAGTGATCAGTTGGATGAAAATGAGAATGAGGAAGATCTGTTATCGGAAGCCAAATAAATTTATTTTTATTTTCACTAAACTAAATAAATTTTCTGAGCAGATCATTCTTTATAATTTTGACATGTACGAATGGATTAATTTGTATTCTCATAAAATAATGTATATTAATAATAAATTGAATATTTAATCAAATTAAAAAAAGAAACTCGAGAAGGCCGCACGCACGTTTTCTAACATTAAGTTATCAATATCGATATTACTAATTAAATCTTTATGGTGAACTTTGAAATTCGGGTATATGATAATATTCATACTAAGATTAATGATAAACACAGTCAGCTGCAAGTATGTGGGTGGAAAAGTCGTCAGCTGATGCAAGAAAGGTGATGCGCGCTGCCTCGCAGGTGATCAACACTCAGCACTGTTCTGTACCAGCTGACGACTTTTCCACCCACATACTTGCAACTGACTATGTTTTTCGTGAATCTTAGTATAAATATTATCTTATACCCAAATTTTAAAGTTCCCCGAATAATTTTAATTTTTTTGGGCCTGTTTGATCGGTCAGCTAACGCTAAATCCACCGCCCTCCGTCCAGCTGACTATGTTCTACTTTCATTATATAACATAATCTTACCCTCATATATGTTTCAGCATTCGTCGGATAGTTTTTTTTTCTCAATTTTTTTTACGTGTTTTCAACCCTTTGACAGCCACCCCCACCGCTACCCAACCAGCTGACGATCTATTCATTGTTAACTTATATAAGAACAATCCATTTTACATATTGTCAAAGTTCGCCGGATAGTCAGTCATTTTATACACGGGCTTCCGGCCTATAAGTGTAGAATGTTGATTGTGCGGATTAGCAGAAGAACTCGTCAGTGGCGTGGCGTGGTCGCAAGATATACTACGTTGACACCATCCGAATACATTCGCTGATACAACAGAGTGGCCACTACTACACTGGAAATGTTATGAATATACCCCTGAAAAAGTTGTCGTTACCAATAAGGTCACACTTATAACTGACACAGAAATTCGCGCAAATCGACCCGACATCGTCGTTTATAATAAGAAGGGGAAATACTGTTTGCTTATCGACACATTCATCCCGAAGGACACCAACGTGATGCTCAAGAAAACAGAGGAGTTGAGCAAGTACAAAGTCCTCCAAATAGAAGTTCGCAGAATGTGAAATGCAAAGATCACAGTCGTGCCAGTAATTGTAGGAGCCCTTGGTAAGAAGGACCATGGCTGGAGTCTTCAATAATTGCCTGATTAACAGAGCGCACAAAAAGCACAAAAGATCACACTCTTGGGAGCGATGCATATTTTAAGGAAAGACTTGGAGTAGGAGTCTCTGTGACTCCTTGTTTGGGACTGGATTCTGAGCTGTTTGAGCAAACATCACCAACATCACCCTTGGAACGGGCTCTAACATAACCGAATACCAAACGCGCTCGAGGAATCGATTAATAGTTTCCAGCTACAGTTTAGGAACCTTGTTACTTTAATTAGTATAATAATAATAATTGTAATAAAATAAGTGATGGATCTTATACTTCACAATATTTTACTAGTCGAAATACTAACATCACACAGTAACAGCAAACTTATGAATTTCCATTTCAAACTACGTGTGATTATAACATTAGATTCACTAGTTTATATTTTATTACTTCATTACTTTTGGAGGTATTTATCTATAACAATATTTAATTTTAATTTATTTAATCTTCAAAACAGATCCTTGAAAGCATTTTATGTTATTAGCGAGGGTGGAATGTTCTTTGCAAGTACTTATTTCTTAGAAAACAAGATTGATGTCTATATTTGTCTAGCAAATAAAAGGAGGCCAATATTACAAAACTGCTGTATGCCATTACTTAAAGTAATACGCTTTTTTCAGTGAGTAAATTGATCTCTCTATAGCAATCATTAATTTTCTTTAGCAATTACATGGTTGGTCCATTAGTTTCCTTATCCAAGAAAAGTCCTACTCAATGCAATATTTCTGAGGATAAATGCTTGAGAACAAGCAAAGTAGAGAGCGATATTAAATATTTATTTTATTTTACAATTCAATCAATTTGATTAAATTAAACATAAGAACTATTTTGCCTTTGGCCTAGGAGTGACGTTGGAAAAAAAATGCGTAGGCATAGACATTGATAGATTTACACATACCATACAGGGCTTTCCAAAAATATGGAAACGTACGATTTTATAAAAAAATTAAACATTTGAGAAAAAAACGTTTTTTTACAAAAGTTTAATCGTTTTTATTCACAATCGTACATAAATAATCAAATTGTCTTACATGTCAAAAGTTGGAAAGTATGACATTTCTACTTCATTCGACAATTGAACTGAAATTTCAGGTTGGATAGGAGCCACTTTCTTACCAGTTTTCGGGTTAGAAAGTGAGCAGTTGCATTTTTACTGGTTTTCTTTTAGTTGTATTAAATATAAATCATAAGAAATACATAGAGAGTATGTTTATTTATTTTAACAGAAGCCTTTATTTATTTTACCAGTGTTTGTATATATTATATGCCTTTTCATACCTATTTTTACTTTTTTCTGGCAATAAATTTTCTGTTGCTCGCTCGGAGAACATCCCATTTCACTATCGGTCTTATTATTCTCTATTTTCTATAAATAGAAGCAAGAGACAAACACAAACGACGCGACGCTATTTTGACATTTGTCGTCTGACATAAGAATTTTTTGTTGATTGCCTGCTCAATAAAAACAAAATGCTATTTAAAAATTTAGTAAACGATTTTCTTGGCTTTTTGTTCTTTAAGGGAGATGATGGTGAATAAAATAGTATACAAACCTTGTAGTAGAGTAAAATCTGGAAGTAAAGTCGCTTAGTTTTCGAGAAAAAAAAACCGGCGTAGAACCAAACCAGACTCGGTGGGATTCTTTAGTAAGATAATAAAATAAATAAATAAATAAATAAATAAAAATGCCTTTATTTAACCTGGCGGGGTGTCAGCTCACAAAGCTGCTATAAATGCCAACCAGGGCCAGTACATTATCTTACCTAACAGATAATCAATTGATTAACACAATCGTCATAAAATCCATAAAAATTAGAATACGGATAAAATGATATTTATATCCGACTATAACCTAACCTAACCTAACCTAACCTAACCTAACCTAACTTAACTCTTATAAAGAATACCTAAAAAAAAATACATTATAAGATAAAAAAGATAAGAAAGAACATTACAAAGGAAGCTATCACTAGTACATACGTAAATATAATGAAGTCGGTGAAAGATAACAAGCTTAATCTTAATTCTGAAGATAATACATTTGTACTTTTTTCTTAAAAGTAGAGTAGGATAATGACACAAAAGACTGGGCAACTTTATTATACAAATCCGCTGCTAAGTATGAGAAAGATGATTTAAAGAGAGTAGTTACATGTCTAGGAATATGTAAAGTATTTGCCACGAATCTGAGATGAGCATTGTGATGTTGATTTCGGAAATTAAGTTTATCTCTGAGGTATAAGGGTGCATCATTTTTTAAAACACAGTAAACAAGGCAAATGAGATGGAGCTCCCATCTCTGATGCATATTAAGCAAATTATTCATTTTTAGATAAGGATAAGGGGGTGTATATAGCGACTATAGCGACTCACTCACTTCCAAAACCGAGAAGTTTCCATGGAGTCGCTAAGAAACAAAAAGGAAAACTCGATCCATAATGGAGAAGTTTCCATGGAGTCGCTAAGAAAAATTGAAAACATTCGATATAAAAATATAATATCAATAGACTTTAAAATACCAGAATCACATAAAATATGAACATGTATTAAAAACAAATATACGTATATTAACTTCGATTTTAATTTTATTTATAGCGATAACGCTAAAATTAAAATCGAAGTTAATATACGTATATTTGTTTTTAATACATGTTCATATTTTTATGTGATATTGGTATTTTTAGTATATTGATATTATATTTTTATATCGAATGTTTTTTATTTTTCTTAGCGACTCCATGGAAACTTCTCCATTATGGATCGAGTTTTCCTTTTTGTTTCTTAGCGACTCCATGGAAACTTCTCGCTTTTGGAAGTGAGTGAGTCGCTATAGTCGCTATATACACCCCCTCGTTAAAAAAGAAAATAGTCAATCAATCAACGTGTCGATTGCAAAACGTACTTTTTTAATCGGGGTAGGCAAAGTGTCACATCTGTCAACTAATACAAAAGCCGGTTTAACCCTATCAATATTGACAGTTATGACTTTGGCTCCTTTCTTAAAGGTAAATAACTTATCTGAACGAGATAAAACTTTAAACGGTCCTTCATATAAAGGAGTAAATGAACGTTTTAAACGTTCAATGCAAACGAAAATAAAATCGCAAGAGGCAAGATCTGAACTAACAAAAGTTTTGTAATTGCCATGCGAAGTTGGAGGAACAAATTTTAAATTATTAAAATAAATGCGTAATTTGTCAATGAAATAAGGAATATCTGGGGAATTATACGATTCAACGAAAAATTCGCCAGGTAAACGAAGGGTTTGACCATATATGAGTTCAGCAGGTGAACATTGCAGATCTTCCTTGGGAGTTGTCCTAAATGCTAATAAAATGATGGGTAATTTATCTGTCCAATGTGATGTATTGGCTATAGCTAACAAGGAAGTTTTAAGTGAGCGATGAAATCTTTCAATTAAAGAGCTGCTCTGGGGGTGATATGCAGTTGTACGTATTCTATGAAAACCTAAAAACTTTGCAAATTCATTAAATAATCTTGACTCGAATTGTACTCCTTGATCAGTCGTTACTGACAAGGGAACACCGAATCGACAAACAAAGTTTTGAAATAAAGTACGCGCAACTGCTTCTGCTGTGATGTCGCGAAGAGGGTATGCTTCCGGCCACCTAGTGAATCGTTCAATCACCGTAAGAATGTAAGAGTTACCTTTGGATGGAGGTAATGGTCCTACCAAATCTATGTGGATGTGGTCGAATCTGATTTTCGGAATGGAAAAGTTCCCGAGAGCACTTCGCGTATGTCGACTGACTTTGACAGCTTGACAGTTAATGCACGATTTTGACCATAAATTGCAATCTGTGTTCATTTTCGGCCAAAAATAGTTATTTGAAATCAACAGTCTAGTGGCTTTAATACCAGGATGAGATAAGTTGTGAAAAATATCGAATATCGTTCGTCTGTAAACAAGTGGGACAAAAGGTCTGACTTGTGCACGAGAAACATCACACCAAATAAAATCATTTGAATCTGGAATTTGTATCTTTTTTAAAATGAAATTGGTTTTAGTTAGTGATGATTTATCTGGCAATAAATAGTTGAATCTTTCTCCTGAGCTTCACTAAGCAACTTTAGGTCAAAGTTAACATTAAGGAAGGGAGAATTTTTAAGTTGAAGTGGTAAAATATCTTGTTTTAAGGAAGAAGTGTCGTAAATACGTGACAAGCTGTCAGCTATTACATTATGTTTTCCTTTAACATGTTGTATTTTACAAGAAAATTGAGCTATGTATTCTAAATGACGTATTTGACGAGGAGATCTTTCTGCTTTTGTGAATAAAGCGTGGATTAAAGGTTTGTGATCTGTAAAACAATTAAACTTTCGACCTTCAAGTATAAACTTAAAATGTCTAATTGCAGTATATAATGCTAAAAGTTCTTTGTCAAAAACCGAATAATTGGTTTGTGCTGTGGTTAATTTACGGGAAAAGAATGCTAAAGGAGCAAGAAATCCCTTATTATCTTTTTGCTCTAAAACTGCACCCATGGCAAGGTTAGGACAATCTACTGAGAGAGATAAGATAGTATCGTCATTATTGCAAGGATGAGCTAAAACTACTGCATTACTTATTGCGTCTTTGGCTTTCGAAAATGCGTCTAAACATTGATCAGGCCAACTATTTGTCTTTGTAATTTTATCATGAGATAAACTGTTACAAAGAGAATATAGGGGAAATAATATTTCAGCAAAATGAGGTATGAAACGATGATAAAAATTCACCATACCTATGAAACGTTGTAGTTGTTTGAGAGTTGTCGGTAAAGGGAAATTATTAATGACTTCGACTCTCTCAGTTGATGGTAAAATACCTGATGAAGAGATGTGATGACCTAAAAAGGTTAAATTGTCAACTCCTAAGATACATTTAGATGGTTTAATGTTAATTCCGTATGTGTCTAATCTCTTGAAAACCTTTTCCAAATGTTCCAAATGTTGTACATCTGATTGACTTGCGATTAATATATCATCCAAATAGACGAAAACGAAAGGTAAATTGACAAGTACTTCATTCATAAAACGTTGGAAAGTTTGACCGGCATTGCGTAGACCAAAAGGCATGCGGGAAAATTCAAACAGTCCGAATGGAGTTGTTATAGCTGTCTTATAAACGTCATTTTCAGCGACAGGTATCTGATGGTACGCTCGCACTAAATCAACCTTGGAGAAAATAGTGCAGCCGTGCAACTGAGAGCTAAAGTCGTGGATATGAGGTAATGGATATCTGTCTGGAATGGTAATCGTATTTAGTTGTCGATAATCTCCACAAGGTCTCCAGTCATTCTTCTCTTTTTTCGCCACTAGATGGAGTGGAGAGGAAACTTGAGAAGATGATGGTTTGCAGATACCTAATTCTGCCATGTTATTAAATTCTGTTTGAGCTATTTTAAATTTAAGATTGTCTAATCTACGAGGTCATGAAAAAGGTAAATGACCTTCAGTAACTATGTGATGTACAATAGAATGTTTAATAGGTAAATTGTAATCTGGGGAACTAATTAAATTAGGAAATTGTAAAAGTAATTTGTTATATTTATCTGTCAAAGGAAATAATTTAAGTGAATCTAATCTATAATTGTCTAAAGGACTATTTTTAATAAAACAATTAACTGACAAATTAGTCTTGTTATCAATTATTCGAGCTCCTTTAAGATCAACAACTAAACCAAAATGAGACAAGAAATCTGCTCCGACTATCGGTATGTCAACGTCTGCTATATTGAAAACGAAAGGAAATAATCTACCTAAGTTTAGATTGACTTTTAACAATTTCTTACCGTATGTAAAAATGGTTGAACCGTTAGCCGCGGTTAATATCGTATCAAAATTCTTTTTTAAATCTGTGAAAGCATTGCGTGGCACCACAGATAAATCGGCACCAGTGTCGATTAGGAAGTTCAGGTTGTTAGATCTATCGTAAATAAAAAGTCGACGACGTTTGCTGTTAGAAATGTCAAAATCAGACGTCATAAAATTATCAAACTTCAGTCATCTTTGAGAATTATCAGATTTTTTACAATTCTTACTGAATTTGCACCATTCACCTCCACAACGATAGGCATTGGCACCATAAAGTTGATGGTAGTAACAAATAGTATTGTCTGTACGATCAAATTTATTGGAAACATTATTACGACTGGGTGAACGATTGCGATTAGTGGTACGAGTTTGTGAATTGCTTCTACTTTTGCAATTGTTGCAGCATGAAGTAGAAGGTTGAGGCTCGAAGGATTGATTGGAAAGTCTGGATTCTAAAGAGTTTAATCGGGAATTAAAAATTTCTTGTTTTTGTAATACTTGATTAATTGAATCATAAAAAGTGAAATTTTTGATAGTGGTAGTTAAATCTGATAACGGGGTTGACTCAGAGTCAAGAGGATTTTTGGAGTACGATGCAACCATTGAATTTTGACAGGACTCCCAGATCCGATCCGCAATATCTAGAATCTCTTTTGTGTCTGTTTTCCCTGAAGCTGTAATGGCAATATATACTGTTTGAGGTAAACGTCTTTTCCATAGCTTTATCAATAAATCTTGACTAACCATGCTGAAACCTCCAACCATATTCAGCATGGATCTATAGAAATCTGAAGGTTTCAGATCGCCCATTTGGGAACCTGATAAAAGATCATTCAGACGTTTTTCCTCACTCGATGATAAACGTGAAATTAAAACTTTCTTTAAATTTATATAGAGATCCGTTTCCGGGGGATTAGATATTATATCGTATATATTATCTATCACATCTAATGGCAAATTAGCTATAACCTGATCATACTTTTTCTTGTCATTGACAATTTTTGCAACAGAAAACCGTGATTCGATCTGGGTAAACCAAATTTCTGATTTTGATTTCCAGAATGGGGGTAATTTGACAGACGTGACATAATGGGTTTGAGGAAAATCCTCGTCTGAAGGTTGTCTTTGCATAACTAATCGATTGTGATTGATTGATTGATTGACTACTCTCTCAGATAAAAAAGGGAATATACTTTAACTCACTCACCGACATATGACAGTACTTGTAATGTACAACTTCAGTTGATTGAATTAGGAAATTACCATAAATTATAGGAACATCTATTCAACTTTGGAACCTCTATTCAAAATTCATCGGGAAAATTCTTCTCTTCATGAAATGGTCAATTTATAACGGTAGTTGATATATTGAATCTCTTCTTGTATATATTTATCACGTTGGACATAAAAATTTTCACTTCTGGCATATATTTATGACGTTGGACATAAAATTTTCACTTCTGGCATATATTTATCACGTTGGACATAAAATGATCACGTCGGGCATATATTTATCACGTTGGACATAAAATGATCACGTCGGGGTCACCAAATTTATAGCGTTATCGCTATAAATAAAATTAAAATCGAAGTTAATATACGTATATTTGTTTTTAATACATGTTCATATTTTATGTGATTCTGGTATTTTAAAGTCTATTGATATTATATTTTTATATCGAATGTTTTCAATTTTTCTTAGCGACTCCATGGAAACTTCTCCATTATGGATCGAGTTTTCCTTTTTGTTTCTTAGCGACTCCATGGAAACTTCTCGCTTTTGGAAGTGAGTGAGTCGCTATAGTCGCTATACCCTACATTAATAGCATTTTAATTCGTTCATATCTGCCTCGAAATGTTTAATAATGTTGTTACAGGAACGACATTTGCACTCGTTGCAACATTTTAGGCCTTCCTTAAAACAAACACATTTTCGATTGTCACAATTTTTATCCGAACAATGAATACTTAATGATTTTCGACAACCGCCACTTCTACGCGACTATCTGACCAACCCTGCATGCAAGGTGTATTAATTGCGCCCCAATGTCGCATTTAGCGCTGATAAAAAAAATCGCTGTTGCCACACGGTACATTTTAGGAAAAAATATATTGTTTCAAAAACTTTTGTGATTATTAGGCTTTATTTACTTCGCTGCATGTATGTAAATATTTTCAAAAATAAAAAAGTTTATCGATTGGTGAAAATTTCAATACATAAAATACATATTTTTAGTTTATCTGATTTTTAGAGAAACGAAAGTGCGAATTGTGCCCAAACCGTTTATATTGGTAAAAGCGCTACAGTGTGTGCTTTAATTTGAAACAAAACAAATTTCGGTACCTTAAATAGTTTTAATAGTTTTAAAGATATGGCGGTGGAAACGAAAAAAAAAAACAATTTTATTTAAAAATACATTTTTTTCACTTTTTATCGATTTAAAAAGTTCGAGGCCACAAAAAATGTCGTAAAATATGATTTCATATGCCCGGTGACATACTCAAAGGAACCTAACATGTTTGACCTGGTTCTACGCCAAAAAAAAAAACGACACTATAGACTTACGAAATCGCTGCTCTATTGGTGGAAAGTTTCATTGCTGGCTCGAGAATTAGTTGACCTCGCCGTTTCGTGCCTCGGTCAACTATCTCATCTCCCAACAACAATGAAACAGTTTCCACCGCGGTATGTAATATTCTGTTATAAATCTGCCAAATGATGACAGCAAGTTTTCAGTTTGAGAAGAATTTCAATGTCACGTGAAGGTCATATTTTTTATTTAATGGTATAGTGGTTTAATACATTCACAAGTGAACTCAAATTACTTCCACATCCAGTGGAAGTATAGTAACGTCAAAAAAAATTTTAAACATTTTTATTGTTTAAATAGGCTTAGAATATCACGAAACGTCGAGATTTTAAGTTTGAGCGAAAAAAAAATTTCTGTCTGTCGGTCTGTCTGTAACTTTTTGTGCGCACGTTTACTCTGGAACCGTTTGAGATATTGACTTGAAATTTGGTACACATATGTACTTTAACGAGATCTAGAACTAGATTATATTTTCATCTTGTTCCGTCGAAGGGTTGGGGGGTAAATTGGGGTAAATTTGGAGAAAATAGGTAAATCAAGCAGGTAAGAGTCCATAAAATTGGTATTTAGTGTATACAAGAGAAGCTAAGGTCTCAAAAAAAATTTTGGCATTAGCCACTCCCTTACCACCCCCACCCCATTATTAAAGGGGATGAAAAAAAATTGTGATTTAGTGTGTGTACAAGAACCAGAAACCTCAAAATGTTTTTTTACTTCATCCACCCCCACTACCACCTCTTATCACCACCCCCACCCCGCTACCGATGTGGGGTATCGTTTTATGGGTTTTTGGGGTAGAGGATTTCAAATATTATATTATTAAAGTTCCATAAACAATTATTTCCACATACAAAAATTTTTTCGTTGTGAGTGACTTGGAAAAGAATCTAGATGTGAAAGTAGTGATTCCTTGGGCAGCGGTTTTTTCTCTTGGTAAAGATTTGTAGAGTCATTTTTGTCTTTTTTAGTAGAGATTGCTCAGATTTCCGAATTTAGAGAGAACTTTAAATTTTACCACATTAAGTACTAAATATAAATGACCTAGAATATGTAGCTTTTAACGTGTATACCAGTTTTTCAGAATTATTACTTTATGCCCAATGGTAGGTTCTCAATTCCGTTTAGAGACACACTACGCTTTAGCGCTTTTTTACAAAAATAATTACCATGGTCAATAACAACTCTAATTTAAATCGGTTAATTTTCAAAATTATTTAAATATATATGTGTACCATTCGAATAGATCAGGAAACAGTCAATATTTCTAAAATAAACCCTCTTAGACTTTGATTTCTGTAGCAAATATTTTTTTCTGCAGCAAATATTCTAGTAAACCTATGTGTTGATCAAGGGAAGCAAAACTTGACGCATTTTCGAAAATTTCACCCCCAGAGACTCAATTTATGGGAATGCGGGAGTGTTTTAATGTATTCGGGGGATTTTCTGAAAGCCAAATTGATATATTTTAAATATTTATAACAATGGCATTTACTGCCTTGAATGGTATGCAAATTAACTTCGTTAGTGGGGTAAAATATTTAGGTGTAATTTTGGATGAAAAATTCGTTTGGAATACACACCTAACACAGTTAATTAAAAAGAAACCGTGGTAAACCAAAAATGATCTACTGGTCATATTTGACGATTCTTAGACCCATTGTTACCAATGCAAGTATACAAAAGAAAAAACAATTTTCTAAAATTACCACTATTTGTGTGCCTTGGAATTATTGACGCAATGCTCATCTATCAACAGCAATAATGGAAGCATTGCTTAACCTGCCTTCTTTTCGTGTTTAAGTAAAGAAGCAGGGCTTATTCTATTAATACATTCAAACTAGGAGTTCCGGTTGATCATTTGACTGTTCAGAATGAACTCTAGCTGCAATCAACGACTTCACTTCAGTTAGATTTGACTTTCAGCATACCTTTGAGGTAGTCTTTGACACTTTGGAGGGTCACAATTGAAATAGAGTCGCTCATCTTGTACACAGATAGATTCAAAATGGATGAAGAGGTAGGTACCGACTTATATAACCCAAAACGTAGGCTGCTAGAAGCCCACATTATAGATCTATGTAATTAAGAATACTTTAAATAAGACACACAAGATTGTGTATAGCTTCAGATAGCCAGATGATAGAGCTCAAAATTCATTTCTTTTGGCTTCAAAATTACCTGGGAATGTCTACAAATAGTAAAGTAGCAAGAAACCACAAGATTATTTTGGTGTGGATGCCAGAGAAGGAAGTAAGAAATAAATGGAAATGAGGTTACACTTAACCTTATCCAACGGATGAGGTAAGAAAATTGAGAGATGTACAAAAATCTCCTATTGGAGCCTCATCCAGGTCAAAGGCAAGCGAAAAAATTTATGAATTATTCGTGGAATTAAAATAATCGCTAATAAGATTTATTTATTTTCCACCCCGAAAATAAACCGCAAAGATCTACGTTTAAAAATAAAACCGATCTAAATCGGGTCTAAAATAAACTTTTTATGGAGTGGTTCGAAGCAAAATGGGACACACTGGCGTCTCTCAAGAAAAATTCAAAAATAAGAATTTCTTTCACAAAACTTGGTAAAAACCCATTTGAGAAAGTGCTGAATGCAGCCGAATGCATGCATAAAATGTAATGTAAAAAAAGTCCGATCTAAATCGGACTTAAACTTTCCAAGCAAAATGGGACACACTGTTTATATACATAAAAAAAATGTATGAATTATTCACGGGCCAAACGACAGATTGGTGCTATTTAAAATTCCAAAATAGAACTAATTAAGTTAATACCATTGATCGAATTATGAAAAAGGATGATCTTCTAGGGAGTACAAATTGTATTGGAAAGCAGGCAACACGTTCTCATATTTACATCTATTTATACCAATTTTACGTGTAAATTTTTAAAATAAAATGTATTTTTTTGCGATCAAATAAGTCTAGTGACGCAAGAGACAGTGATGGTTGTGAAATTGACGTTGCTGACTTACTAAGTAATGATATAATAAAAACAGTGTTTAGTGATATTGTGAAATCAGCGATATCAGAACTTGACGAGAAAGTAACCAAGCTTCAAGAAGAAGTAACAAATTTGCGTGAGTCCAATATAGAACTTATAAATTTGTTAACAAATGGAGAGTCTTTTGATAAACAAAAATGTTTCAATAAAAATGTAACAAATGACAAGGCAACAGTAAATAGCTGGGCTACTGTAAATTCCAATGAACCATTTAATAAAATCACATCTAACAAAAAAGTTGAGAATGATAAGAGCACTATGATTCGACAAAAACAAAGCAATCTACATATCCAAAAAGTTAAAGATAAGGATCTAACAAAAAGAGTGACTAAAGTAAAAGACAATCACAGTGAAAATGAAAAGGGCACATCAAATAAAAACTCTTTAACTTTTCATAAGCAAGTTAATCCGCCAAAAAAACAAAATGCAGTTTTTGGGACTGGAAATAAAAGTAAATCTAACCTTACAGCAGTATGTAGAAAAACGTGGATATATGTTGGTCGCGTAACACCTGGTACTGGCTTACAAGGGATGAAGCAGCATATTGATTTAATTTTTCCCCAGAATAATTGTATAATCGAAATGCTTCCCAAATGGAAAAACAGTAAAACAGAAGCCTTCAAAATAGGATTCGACTATGACTTATTGGATGAAGCATATAATACTGATAACTGGCCGAAGGATGCTCTTATAAAAAAATATAAATTTTTTCGTGAACAAATTTCAGAATAATTTAAAAAATAGTATTGCAACTTGTAGTAATATTGATAATGTTGATTTTACGTTTAAAATATTTCATGTCAATGTACAAGGACTGGTTAGTAAACTAGATGAAATCGATGCATTATTAGCAGATTTAAATATAAATGTCATGTGCTTATCTGAACACTTTGTAATGTCTGATAATTTAACGAACATACAATTTTCAAATCATATAATAAGTTCATATTTTTCGAGAACAAATCATATTCATGGTGGTTCTCTAATAATAGTTGAAAAAAAATTAAAAGTAAATGAAGTCACGTTAATAAAACAACAATCCGTTGAATGTCATATTGAAATGTGTGCTGTTTGTGTTCATATAGACAAAAAAAGATCATTATTATTTCAGCTTATAGGCCGCCAAGTGGAAATGTATATACATTTTTCAGTAACTTAACAAACGCTCTAAACATTGCTTACAATTTGTCAGATAATGTAATACTGTGTGGCGATTTTAATATTGACATGAAGCAAAGATGTCATGATACGAATGTACTATTAGATGTCTTTGAGTCATTTGAATTGAACATTACTACTAGTGATTATACTCGCATATTTACTAATGTTTATGGACATACAAGTTTTAGCGCTATTGACTACATGGTTTCAAATCTTCCTAAGAATAATTTAAAATGTGAATTACTTAATCCAAACATTGCTGATCATCTCGCACATATCCTGAGCATAAACATCAATGAGCCAGTACTTAACACTAATGAAACTGTAATATTCAATAAACGAATCATTAATGAAGATAATATAACACATTTTAAATTTGAATTGGGTAGGACAAACTGGCAAGACATGTATTTACTAGACACGAATGCGGCTTTCAGTTTTTTTGTGGAGACTATGATATGGTGCTATAATGTCAGTTGCCCCATTAAAAAAATAACCGTTTATACAAATAAAAAATTAAACAATAAAGAATGGCTCACTCAAGCCATAGTAAAACAAAGTAACCACATAAAAAATCTGTATTGGCTATGGACGCAGAACCCTACTGTAGAAACTAAAAAAATATATATTGAAGAAAAAAGTAAGTACAAAGAAAATATAAGAAATGCTAAACAAAATTATTATACCAGAAAAATAAACAACTCTACCAATAAATCAAAAACGTCATGGAGTATTGTAAATTCTAAATTAGGTCGGAAACCCCAAACAAATAAAGACATCAGTCTTAAATATCAAGACAAAACCGTATCAGATAAAAGAGAAGTACTTGATATGTTTGCTGATTTTTTCTCAACAAATGCATCCCAAATGTTATACCAACATTTTGGCTCAAATCTTTCTCTCCCCTGTACAATATCACCACAAAATGAACAATCAATTTATATTGAACCAATTTCGGCAGATGAAATAAATAGAATAATTATGAACTTAAAAAATAAAAAGTCTGTTGGTTTTGACGGCCTAACTGCGAACTTACTGAAACAGGTTAAAGATAACATTATTGAGCATCTTACTTTTTTATTCAATCTGTCAATAAATGAGGGATACTTTCCGGACATACTCAAACAGGCATTGATAACACCTCTCCATAAAAAGGGTCCAACTGATGAACTTGAAAATTATAGACAAATCTCTATTTTAAGCGCCATTGCAAAAATATTCGAAAGAACTATATATAATAGAATAAACTTGTTTGCGGAGAAAAATAATATATTAACTGTAGCTCAACATGGTTTCCGTGAAAATAGATCCACAGAAACAGCAACGTGTCATTTGCTAGACTATGTGTACGTAAATCTAGATAAAGGTAGATATCTTGTTTCTTTACAATTTGATTTATCGAAAGCCTTTGATACCATAAATAAAGACCTGCTAAAGCATAAACTTTACAGCATGGGGATTAGGGGTAGCATTTTAAATTGGATAATGTCCTACATGGAAGGCAGAACTTTGAGGGTAAAACTAGGGGAGGATCTGTCAGAAGTACAAGAACTAGTACTTGGAGTTCCTCAAGGATCTGTCTTGGGACCTTTATTGTTCATGATATATATTAATAATTTACCTGAGCAAATAACGAATGGTCACCTTACTATGTTTGCAGATGACTTCACAGTCACCATAGCTTCTGATACACTTGAGGAGCTCCAAGAACAAGTAAGAAAAACCCTAGAAGAAGTTTATATCTGGTCTCAAAGAGATAAATTAATTTTAAATGAGTCAAAGACAGTTTTTATAAATTTTTATATTCAAAAACCATTACCTGACAATACAACACAATGTAGTGACATAACATTAACTCAGTGTACCAAACTTCTTGGTACGTATATCGATTCTAAACTAACATTTGACACCCATGTAGAACATGTTTGTAAACAGTTAAACAAAGCATATTTTGCTATTATGCAAATGAAAAATACATTGAATGAAGAATGCCTATTAAATATGTATTATGCTCTTGCATATTCACATATAGCGCACAACATTCTTTGCTGGGGAAGTTCTACACAACTTGATAGAGTTTTTCTATGTCAGAAAAGAATTATTAGATTAATTTTTAAGCTGAGTTATAGAGAAAGCTGTAAAAATACTTTCAGAAAAAAGAAAGTATTAACTGCACCTTGTATATACATATTAAAATGTCTAATGTATGTGAAGAAAAATATGAACTTATTTGAGACGTTAAATACTAATCATGATTATAATACTAGACACGGCAACTTTTTAAGTATTCCAAGACATTTAACGACCTGTTTTAAGCGATCACCAAAATATAACTGTATTTCTTTTTACAATAATTTACCTGAGGAAATAAAAAATATAGAAAATTATGACAAGTACAAAAAGGCAATAAAACAGATACTAATCAAAGGAGAGTATTATAGTGTAAAAGAGTTTTTACAACGGTGAACTCTACTCTACTTTACTTAACTACTTCTTATTTTAATTCTGTACATGTAGTACATGTATTTTGTTTTTATATATATTTTTTTTATGATGTGACTATGTTTGTCGATTGTCTATAAGTAATGTTATATACAAATTATTCGTATTGTTGACTTGCCATATATACTGTATTGTATCGACATGGTTAATAAAGTATTATTATTATTATTATTATTATTATTCTAGGAAAATTAATTAAAATATATACTTAGTCACTAGCTGTCTAATTAAACTAGATAATCGAAGTAACTACAGTTTAATTATTACTAGCGCATCATTGTTTTCCACTAATTAGATATCTCACTAATTAAACGTTATGTCAAAGTTATAAAATCAACTTTTATCTCAGGAAATGTCAGTCTTATCTTAGATAAATATAGAAGGGTGTATTAAAATAATGTTGCAGAAGTTCACAGTGATTTTACTTGGATTACTTTTTACAGTTTCTCCAGTATTTGTAAGTATATAACTAAATGTAAACATACTTTCCTCCTGTTTATTGAAATTATAATATATTTGTTGAACATTCTACCAGATAGCCCTTGCAAATTTTTGGAAATAAGTAAATCTTTGAGATACAACTGGTATGGGTGCTATATTTTTTAATTTTAATCAACTCCTGATGATGCAAGTTTGACTGGCAAAATGCTCATCGGTATATTGTGCGGTATTTTTATTCTTTTAAAATACTATCGAAAGTTGTAACGCTCTTCAATACTCTTCATGTATATGTGTTTAATAACTTTAATATTTAAGGGTCTACAACTATAAAAATAATTATTTTATACGCTACTCCACGACCTCGTATTTCCGGTCCTATTGATCGCAAAGAGCACCGATTTGTTGAATTTCTATCATCATAAAATGTGGTTTAAAGAATTTCTTACCAATTTTCGTGGTTCGAGGTGTGGGAAGGTTGAAAATTGGCAATCTATGAAAATGAGCTAATTTTACGTGATTTTTTTATCAATCAAAATCTAAGTTATTGCGTCTTTGAACTATTTATAGAGTACAGAAATCTACTTACACTTATTTTGTCACAAAAAACTGTAAAAAAATATTGATATTTTTTGCGATATTTCATATGGTTTAGACGTACAGCGTCTAAAGTGAAAGGCAGGCCATTTTCATATTTTATTTTTATGCTCCTCTCTGCTAAGTTCGTTTCTACAAAATGAAATCCTTAAAAATTTACGTCCAAATCCACCCTCAAAAACATCAACGAATTTATCTTTAAATTATTGTCCATTTTACTTCCACGTCCAGTGGAAGTATAGTAACGACAAAAAAATTTTAAAAAAGTTTTATTGTCCAAATAGGCTTAAAATGTCATGAAACGTCGAGATTTTAAGTTTGAGCGAAAAAAAAAATTTCTGTCTGTCTGTGTCGGTCTGTAACTTTTTTTTGTGCGCACGTTTACTCTGGAACCGTTTAAGATATTGACTTGAAATAGGTACACATATGTACTTTAACGAGATCTAGAACTAGATTATATTTTCATCTTGTTCCGTCGAAGGGTTGGGGGGTAAATCAAGCAGGTAAGAGTCCATAAAATTGGTATTTAGTATATACAAGAGAAGCTAAGGTCTCAAAAAAATTTTTGGCATTAGCCACCCCCATTACCACCCCACCCCCTTATTAAAGGGGATGAAAAAAAATTGTGATTTAGTGTATGTACAGGAACCAGAAACCCCAAAATATTTTTTTACTTTAAATGAAAATTTTACTCGAAACCACAAAATTTAAACAATTGAAGAGATTAAGGAGAAATTAAAGATTAAACAAAAGTGCAGGGAAATAACACCATAACAATTAATGAGGACCTGCCAAAATTTGAAATGGCCTAATGAAAAATGCATAGAGAGATTTTGTCCAAAACTGGTTTCGGCTCGTCAAAGTACATTAGAAAAGTTAAATGAGAGCCGTAGGACAAGACCTTTTGTTTTTTTCTTGTAGACCTGTGTAATGAATGAATTATTCCATAGTCGTAGAAAATATGTTTTTTTTTTAATTTGTATGTATTAAAGAGTTCGTTAAAAATTCCTGTTTGTATCATAGTTCTAATGCACTCTTATTTGTATAAAAGTATTCTTAATTAAGTTTTATGTACAAATTATTTATTAGAAAAAGGGCATTTCGATAAAACTTTTCCAGTAAACTTCCTTTTTCAAGTTATTGGATTTAGTGCTTGCAAATTAAAAAAATGATGAAAGAACTGTCTGTCAACTCATCAATGATATTTAATGTTGAATTTATATGTTCGTAAATAAAGTTAACGATAAACATCAAAGAATTTAATTTCTAAGTCAGATATAAAATTTCTTTTGAAGTCTTCTTTGCTGCTTTACATTGATTCTTTTCTCTAAGCTCTCTTTAAATACTCGTTTAATGGATTATTATTTGTCAAGTACATACACTTGTCGTTTAGGCCCTCACAAAGCAAATTATGTAAAAATGTGAATATATTTTTTCAAGGCAGGGAAACCTGGAATAGCATAATTGAACATATTTTAAATTAATATACGGCACAGAGTGACACAAATACATATTAATCTATTTGAAATCTACTACGGTAACCTTCTAGGAGATAGATTTAAATTAGAAAAGAAGAGTTGGCTGATTGGCCTTAAGCACCCCGTGAATCTATTATGGCACTCCTGTTCTAGTATAACTTAAAGGTCCTTATCCAGTTTTGTCTTTTGTATCAGACTCCACAGCATTGATAAGGACTCTTTGGTATAGCTATCTGCTTTTGGTTTCTCCTAGCCAAGTAGTTGGAATCTCAGTCAAACTAGGCTCTCACATTTGGCATAGCCATGTATTCTTGACAGAATCTGCATGTTGTATCCTCTGCCACGTCCATTGAACTCATGTCTATTAAGCCTGCAATGTCCTGTTAGAAGATTCACCATTATCCAATAACCTTTGTATTGTGATGTAGTAGGTCTTCTGTAAAGGACCCAGCATCTGACTTTATGTAAAAGTGGTTTCAGTTAATTGTTATAAAACTGGAGTACGTTGTACTTCAAATCATGCCGATTAAAAGTTAAGGTTTCCAAGATATTTAAGTATAAAGTTTAAAAAAATGCAGCTGATAAGGGCAGCATGTTTTCTCCAAGTATAATGTTCATACATGATGATGATTTTCAGCAGCATTACACATCATGCAAGTACTGCTAGAAGTTAGTTTTAAAACATTTAGATAAAGACAGTTTTCATCGTGTTCCAAGGCCACAATTTTACCGACAGCAAGACGATTACAATTCAAGGATGTCTGAGAATTGTTATTGTAGTCAGCCGTAGGAAGATTTACATTCTCCCTAAAACGAATTATAATTTAAATGTTCTCTTCATACTCATTACGAATATGCCTTAAATTTCGAGCCATTACTAGGCTATCACAAGAATAGCATCGACTACGAGCATGCCAGCTGCATTTTTCAAACATTAATTCGATTCATTTTAATTTCAACTTAAATATCTTGGAAACCCTTAACTTTTAATCAGCAGGATTTGAAGTACAACATACTCCAGTTTTATGATATTTGACTGAAACCACTTTTACATAAGGTCAGGTCATATTTTGTACCCATTTATTAAAGAATGCTCGTATGCACGGCTTATCCACACCGCAAAAAAGGTTCGGGTCCTATTAGGACCTTAGACACTTTTGCTGGGTCCAGTTCATTACCGATTTCCTAGGTCCATAAGGACTTTTTGTAATCCCATACTAGTCTTGAATAGATCTGCATGGAATTGGTTGCCTTACCACATCAGCTTGAAATGATATAGTGGGTATTCTTAGACTTATTGGGATTTTTTGTTTGTGATCTTATCCCGTAACTCCCAGCTTGTTCTGTCTTGGAGCCGTCCGTATACCAGACTATTTGTGGTGATATTGGTATATAGTTTTTCCAGTCCTCTCGACCTGTCTTATGATTTGATAATTTTCGTTAAAGTTACAGTTTGGGACTATAGCATCCGTGGGCATTCCTAAAATGGAACCTACCTTCGGTTTGAGTATAATTTTTGATCGGTTTTGTTTCCTTGTGGGCGTTGTGCCTCCCATTAACCTATGTACCTCTGAATGAGCTTCTCCTTGGAAATATATGTAGTGGTGGCAGGTCTAAAAGGGCCCCCAATGCAGCTACGGGAGCAATTTTGATGGCCTCTATGGCACATAGGCAAGCAAGCCCTTATACGTCACTTAATAGCCTTACTGCTCCAGCTGCGGCTTCTTCGTCCACCATAGCACCGATCCGTAAGTCATGGGTCTTACGACCTTAATGTGGTATAAACGCCAGTTATTTCCACCCATCTGCCGGCACCTTCACAAGGCAATTGTTGCTTTCTGTGTGACTTTTTGAATGTGGGTATTCCATGTCAGTTTTTAGTCGAAAATGACTCCTAGGCATTTCACCCCGCTCGCAAATGGAATTACTATTTCATTGAACCTTAGAGGTTTTAAGCCTCCCAAAATCGTGTAAAGGTGATGACTGTAGTTTTGTGGGGTTTCATATGGAGTCCTTCTTCAATGCGCATCACCTGTCGACAATATTTAAAGCTCTTTGCGAACGCTCTGATATCGTGTTCTCAAATCGCACCTTGACTACTATCACTAGATCGTCAGTACATCCTAGGCCATCCTCAAGAATTTTCCAAGGGAATTTGTCAATAAGGTTTACCCACAGCAGTGGAGATAGTACTCCTCCTTCCGGGCAACCTGTACTCACTTCTAGAAAGTAGTCAGGTTCAAATCTTGAAATTTAATATCATTTATTTTGGATTCTAGAGCACAAATTTTGAAAACCTGGAGCGGCCTATATGTTTTAAGAAAACTGAATCAATGTGCCCAAATATTTTCTGCTCAGCCACGAATAAAGTTTCACAAAAAGCGTCGGACATTTTTTGCTTACAAATAGAACCACATATCAGGGATTTTATATTATAAATACCTAAAAATTAGCAATGTTTAACAGTTATATAAAAACTTCAATAATCCATCGAAGAGTATAGTGTTAATATCTAATTTTTAACATATTATTGACAACATCTTAAATAAATGTATTAATATTTGATTATTTGTATACCTAGGGTTTAAGTGAAGAAATGCAAGAACTGGCAGACATGCTACATTCCACATGCATAGGCGAAACGGGAGCTGCTGAAGGTAAAAATAGTGATACACGACATTGGTATAATGTTCATCATTTAGCATTTGTTGAATATTTCATAGCCTATTTATTTCTTATAGCTATACTAAAATAGGTATAACTAAAGAAGAGTTGCCAATAATAACACAGCTCCACAAAACAAAAAAGTTCAGTTCAAAACATGAGAATAGAATATTCCCATGTATTTTAAGCCGTGGAATGAGAATATGGAATCAAAATTGTTCTAGAAAATCACAATTTTCTTTTATCCTCAAGAAATTGCTCAAAATCATCAAAAATCCCAATTGTCAGAATAGTAACGTAACGAATATTTAAAAAATATCTGAAGAAAGGTAACCTTATGTACTTTGAGGTGTAGAATATAAATATGACATCAAAATTATCATAGCTAATCACATTTTTTCCCATCCTCAAAAAATGGCTCAAAACCATCAAAAATCTCAACTATACATTATGTATATTATAAAACGTATCTAAAATACGATATTACATTATTTTTGGATTCATTGAACCTTAAATAGCCAAAGTAATGCTACATGTAACACTATTTTCAAAGAATCTAAGAAAAAATAATAAAGCATGGAAAATCTCATGCTTCTTTCTTATTCCTTTTTAAGATAACGAACAAATGTTCTGTATGTGGAGTGACGTGGAGCTTTCTTTCTATTTATTTCTTCCCACCCCCTCATCAATTTTTATTTTGGTGAAAAATTTATTTATTTTTTTTAGATTTTCACCCCCCCCCCCCCTCTCCCGTTCATCCATTTTTAGTTAGGAAGAAATTTTTTTTTTTTGAATTTTCTCCTCTCTCGCTCATCAATTTCTTGGAATTATTATTTATTTACAAAGTTGGCTTCTTAAGTAAATGAAGTTGGCAAATTTGAAAGACAACCCCCCAAAAAAGTTGGCTCGCTGCGGCTCTGCGTTTTGTAGAGGGAATTTTTTATTGATATGTTGATGATCCGATTTAGATCAATGGGTATATGAAAGGCACGAATGGTTTACTTGAAAGTTATCTGCTGAATGGGCTCATTTAGCATCTTCTTTTATTACATTTTCTGAAAGATCTATTATTTCTAGAGCGGAATGCAAAAAAAAAAGAATTTTCTAGGGTCTCTATAGGCTTCAAAATTAATTAAGAACATATCAACGTGTGACGCTTTCGTGTTATAGCTGTGTGACGTCAATCTCTCTATCGCATTGGGAGACGTAGACATAGCCGAGCCGCTTGCCTAGATGTCTGACTATTAAAAGACACTGCGTCTCCTTATTGATAATACTAACACTGATATTTGATTGCGGTGCGGGGGTAGATAAGCGGGGTACGACTGGGGAGAGATTTACGTCAGCGATTCGACCCCCTCAGCTTATGAAGAATAAGATTTTAAAGCAGTATAATTATTCTGGAACTACATATCGGATCGACCTCAAATTTTCAGTGTAATAATTATTTGATGATTACTTCGTATAATTGTAATACCCAAGATAGTATTTTTTAATGAAGTGTTTCTTACGAAAATTAATAGTACTGACAAAGCAGCTTGGACTAGTTTTCGCAGGTTTCTAGAAACTTCCTCAGCAATGAAAAAAATTGAAAATTGCAAAGAAATTTTCGTTAAAATGGTGGAAAATTTTCAAAAGCTGAGATTCACCATGGACTTAAAGCTGCATTTCTTATATTTACATATTGACGATTTCTCAAAAAATTTTGGAGATTCTAGTAAAGAGCAGAGTGAAAGAATCCATCAAGATATTATGGTAATGAAGCGTCATTATCAAGGTAAATGGAAGATTTTTGTTGGATGTTGAAACGAGAACACAAACAAATAGGGAGAAAGAGAAAGAAGACTCCACTACATAGAACATTTTGATAGTAATAGAGCTCGTTATCATAAACAGGAATAAGAAGAATGAGACTTTCCATGCTTTACTGTTTTCTCTTAGATTCTTTCAAAATAATGATACATGGAATCTTATTTCAGCTACTTAAGTTTCAATGAATCCAAAAACATAGGAATACCGTATTTTAGATACGTATTATAATATACAAAACGTTTCCATTTATAGTACAGTAACTAGAGGTTTTAACTTCGGAATAATGTCATATTGAACGGATTTCGTTCATTTTTGGCAATAAAATAGTAAATGCTTCACAGAAAAGGTTCTATATTGTGCGGGGGCTCGCTAATTTATAGGGGGTGGCACTTAAAAAATATACATATTTATTGGAGCTGAAATGGAATCAAATTTTAAGAAGAAAAGGTTCTATGCAATTTTTCACATGAATTGACAGTTTTTAAGTTATAACGACTTCAAATCTTTAAAAAAAAAAAAAGGTATTCCCAAACGGCTTTCGAGAAGTATTACTTTATCGAAAAAATGTTACAGACCAGTTACAGAAAGTATAAACTGGGAATTACTTATATTTTTTGTTTATTGATGTAGAATTAATAATTTCGGAGGTATTTGAGTTTATATTTGGTATCCAAGTATTTCGAAATTACCTTTAAAGTTTAAAATGCATTTTTTTCTAAAGCAAGTGCTTTAAATGAGCAAAAAAATTTGAGCATCTAGATAATGCTACATCTTAACGAAAAACTGTATTTGAGATAATTTTTTAAATGACTGGCTAATTAAAGTAACAAAATGGCGACCTTTTTATTTAAAAAAATATAAATACGCATATTTTTCCGTCATAACTTCTTTATTTCTTATGCTACAGGAACGAGTAAAAAATAATTTGAAAGCGCAATTAATTGTCTTTAATTTCATTTCTTAGCATGCGTGACGTAGGTGTCACAATTTCTGAGACATTTAATATTTAAACTGCATTTTTCGTCTTATAAACGTTCGGACGCCATTTGTAAACTTTCATATCTCCGAAACTATTAAATCTATGTAAATAAATAAACAAGCGAAACTATCAGTTTCTGAGCTTTATTTTTGGTCTCTACCCATTTTTCAATAAAACTGATATTTATTGATGTTCAGTATTCTCCGATTTCTCTTTTAATTTTAAGTTTAATTTAGTAAATTATTTAAATTAAATAAATTCCTTTTTCCTTTGCCATAAAATGGATTTAAATTAAATTTTTTGTTTACTTGCCCGCGTGATTTACTCGGTTTCACAAAAACCTGCTGCTCGGCTATTGAAGAAAGATACCGAAGTGGTACAAGAACAGTAGTTCGATTTTGATTGCGAACGCGCTACAACTGTAGCAAATTTTCTCTAATTTTCTCGAAATATCTTTATAATTGTACGCATCCTCGATTGTGTGTGATTTAACTCAAACGATAAACAATTGTTCGACTTGTGCAATAAAGTCTACAGTCCGCTGCGCTGCCGAATCCTGCCCGATAGACGACAAAACCAGGCTCCTGACATCCAGCCAATAAAGGTAGGAAACGTGCAACCGAGTACGAACAATTTAAGTTAATTCTCATAATTTTCTCTTATTCAAAACATTACATTTGGTCCTTCGAGCCGGATTTAATTGTCTTAAATGCTGGCGTCTCAACCCTAGACCTTGTCAACCACCTATGGGAAATTTACCACTACAACGCGTTTCTCAAGTGAAGGCCTTTTCGGTAGTGGGGGTTGATTATGGCGGTGGTTTCACTATTAAATTAGGCAAAACTAGGGGAGCTAAAACATACAAGGCGTACATATGTCTGTTTGTTTGTTTTACTACAAAGGCGTTGCATCTAGAACTTGCGTCTGATCTCTCTTCGGAAGCATTCTTAGCAGCGTTACGTCGTTTTATAGCTCGGCGCGGGAGATGCTCACACATATTCAGTGACTGTGGCACAAATTTTGTTGGCGCAAATAAGTATCTCTCACAAATTTTTGAAAATGTTGCCAAACAAGAGGCCATTAAATGGTCGTTTAACCCCCCTTCCTCACCCCATTTTGGAGGTCTATGGGAGGCGGGTATAAAGTCAGTAAAAACACATATATCGCGTGTCATAGGTGAACAAATACTTACTTACGAAGAATTTTATACTGTCTTAACTCAAATTGAAGCCGTACTGAACTCTCGTCCTCTCTCCCCGTTAAGTTCTGACCCTAACGATTTGACGGTACTCACACCAGGTCATTTTTTGACACTGGAACCTTTAACCGCATTACCAGACCCTGATCTCAGCAATGTAAAGATCAATCGGCTGACACGATGGCAATTGTTACAACGCCTTCACCAGGACTTTTGGACTCGCTGGCAGAAAGAATATTTACACACTCTGCAGCAGCGAGGCAAATGGACAGATCCATCAACTCCTGTCGCACCAGACACCATGGTACTCATAAAAAATGATATTTTACCGCCATTGCGTTGGAACTTAGGTCGTATTATTGACACATATCCTGGTAAAGATGGTGTAACACGAGTAGCATCAGTTAGAACCTCGCAGGGAATTTTCAAAAGGCCACTGGTAAAGCTTTGCCCCCTGCCTAACTTACACTCTATTTAAAAATATTTTTAAAGGTCGGCGGAATGTTCAGTATTCTCCGATTTCTCTTTTAATTTTAAGTTTAATTTAGTAAATTATTTAAATTAAATAAATTCCTTTTTCCTTTGCCATAAAATGGATTTAAATTAAATTTTTTGTTTACTTGCCCGCGTGATTTACTCGGTTTCACAAAAACCTGCTGCTCGGCTATTGAAGAAAGATACCGAAGTGGTACAAGAACAGTAGTTCGATTTTGATTGCGAACGCGCTACAACTGTAGCAAATTTTCTCTAATTTTCTCGAAATATCTTTATAATTGTACGCATCCTCGATTGTGTGTGATTTAACTCAAACGATAAACAATTGTTCGACTTGTGCAATAAAGTCTACAGTCCGCTGCGCTGCCGAATCCTGCCCGATAGACGACAAAACCAGGCTCCTGACATCCAGCCAATAAAGGTAGGAAACGTGCAACCGAGTACGAACAATTTAAGTTAATTCTCATAATTTTCTCTTATTCAAAACATTACAATTGAGATATTTGGAAAAGGAAAAAAAATTACGTTTTATCGAAAATACCTTTATAGTTTAAACTGTACTTTTTTCTAAAACAAGTGCAAGTACAAACCAAAAAATTTGAGCATCTACGTCATACTCTATATTAATGAGAAACAGTGTTTGAAATTCCTTTTTTTTATTACTGGCTAATTACAATAACAAAATGGCGACGTTGTTATTAAAAAAATGTGTAGACGCACATTGCTTCGGTCATAACTTCTTTGTTTTTTATGCTACAGAAACAAAATAAAAAAACAGTTGAAAGCTTAATTATTCACCCATGATTCTACCTATTAGCATCCTTGACGTAGGTGTCACAGTTTCTGAGATATTTAACTCTCACTCTAAATAATTATCTTATGAACACTTGGATGCCAAATGTAAACTTAAATATCTTCGAAATTATTAATCCCACATCAATAAACAAAAAATATAATTAATTCCCAGTTTGAACTTTCTGTAATTGGTCTGTAACATTTTTTCGATAAAGTAATACTTTTCGAGTTAATTGACGAAAGCCGTTTGGAAATACTTTTTTTAAGCTAAAATCGCAATTTTGAAGTCGTTATAATTTAAAAACTATCAATTTATGTGAAAAATTGCATAGAACCTTTTCTTCTTAAAATTTGATTTCTCTTCAGCTCCAATAAATATATATTTTTTAATGCCACCCCCTGAGAGGGAGTGGCATCCACTCCCTATAAATTAGTAAGCCCCCGCACAATATAGAAACTTTTCTGGGAAGCATTTACTGTTATACTGCCAAAAATGAACGAAGTCCGTTCAATATGACATTATTCCGAAGTTTTGCATATTTTTTACCTCTAGGTACTGTACTATTACATAGTTGAGATTTTTGATGATTTCAAGTCATCTTTTGAGAATAAAATAATATCTGGTATGAGGTTCATACTAGCCATGAACTAGTGCTGGAAATTAGTAAGAGATGGCCAGTAAGAACAACGCATAATCTAGCGTAATCTCAGGCCATGTAGATTACAAAAATTAAAATCGTTCGATTCTGTCAGCTTAACTACCTGTCAAAAAATTAATCAAAAGAGATTTTCATAAGCAAGTTCCACACCAATCTAGTGCCACATGGCAATAAGCAAGAAATGTTCTCTGTAAAAGTCGTTATATTGCAATTTTTTTAAAAGTTTTTTTTAATATCACCTTGACTATTTTCAGGTATATTAGAATGAAATCTTATATGATTAACAATTTGTTTTCAAAATGTGATCAACTTGATCATTATGTAATTTTTCACTTTTTGCTACAAAATAAATTTACTTCTTACTTTATAGTCCAGTCAATGAAAGAGTTGTAGATAACATTTTGGAGAGGAGAATTTTTCTCTTTAGGAATGTGTTGGGGGTAGTCAGGAGGTAAACATACTAAAAGTCTGCGCCCCTAGCCCCTCAGCTTCAGTAGAAGAGGGGGGTGGAAAGGTTCCTTTTTTCGATTCTTTGCTTATAACTCGGAAACGATGCGTCGTACGAAAAAAGGTAATCTATGCAAAATTAAACGTAATTACATTTCCCATAAGAATGTTTATATTCATTTTCTTCCTATGTGTTATATTTTACGAGATATTCGCCAGCGAAAATCGATAATTAATAAAAAAAAATCTATTGTGTACCTTGAATATTTCTATCAAAGCGGTTTACCGTGGTCTGCTAATAAATCACAGTCACAAAACAATCTTTATTTTACAACACTGGACGTATTTACTAACGTAATATTTTGTCGAAATCTAGACATTTCCTTAAATATACAGTGTGACTCACTTAAAATGAAGATACCCTTATAACTTTTTCATTTTGTTTCCGATTTGAATCAAATTTTACTCAAGTATAGAACAAATTAGGATCTACTTATTCACCTGCTATGAAGGCAAAGTTACCTGCTGTACCAACATGTGAGGAAAAAGATTAAAAATCATATTGATCTTTATTCTTATGAACGATGAATTTTACGTAGCCACCACAAATTGCGGAAACTGAGGATCCCCTTTGCCAGATGAGCTTATGTATGAGATATCCCCCATCAATAATCAAATCAAATTTTGGTGTATGTACGTTTGTGGCGCCGATCGAATGTATTTTTTAGAATTTCTAACATTCGAAATGTTTTATTTTTTTCAGCATATTTTTGTACCACAAGTGGCTTTGCCTTTATAGGTGAATGATTTTCTGGTCGTAAGTAGATCCTAATTTGTTCTATACTTAAGTAGAATTTGATTTAAATCGGAAATAAAATGAAAAAGTTATAAGGGTATCTTCATTTTAAGTGAGTCACACTGTATATTTAAGGAAATGTATAGATTTCGACAAAATATTACATTAGTAAATACGTCCAGTGTTGTAAAATAAAGATTGTTTTGTGACTGTGATTTATTAGCAGACCACGGTAAACCACTTTGATTGAAATATACAAGTTACATAATTGATTTTTTTTTATTAATTATCTATTTTCGCTGGCGAACATCTCGTAAACTATAACACATAGGAAGAAAATGAATATAAACATTATTGTGGAAAATTTAATTACGTTTAATTTTGCATAGATTACCTTTTCCCATACGACGCATCGTTTCCGAGTTATAAGCGAAAAATCGAAAAAAGGAACCTCTCCACCCCCCTCCCCCCTGAAGCGGCGGGGCTAGGGGCGGGGACTTTTAGTATGTTTACCTCCTAACTACTCCCAACACATCTGAAGAGAAAAATTCTCCCCTCCAAAATGTTCTCTACAATCCCTTTTTGGGGATTTATTGATTGGACTATTACTAGTTATGTCCTTTGAAAAATATTTTCTTTTCTCTTTTTAGATGCTATAGAAAATGCTAGGAAGGGAAACTTCGCTGACGATGAAAAATTCAAATGTTACATAATGTGCATCATGGCTCAAATGGCATGCGTAAGTGATCTAAGTTTTAGTTAAAATTAGACTTTTCTCAATATTCATGAAAGAAAAATCTTCACTTCTAAGTGTAAAGCGTCAGAGGAACTAGAAATGCCAGAATTATACGGCGATCCATGTTCGTATGGTCAGCTACATTGGGGATGCTAGCCGAAATGTAAACACCAGGCTTAAGGAACACATTAGTATATACTGTTGATTATTATATTCGTTTAGCAATTAAAGTATAACTGTAATTAATTGCCACTCTATTTTTCTCTTTCAAAACTATTTTTTTTTTTAGATAGACGACGACGGAATCATAGATGTAGATGCAACTATAGCAGTTTTACCTGAAGAGTACCAAGACGTCGCTAGACCAATCATAATAAAATGTGATACTCAAAGTAAGTCCAATTAATATAATAAATTAGGGAGGTAATTAAACAAGCTAAGTTTAGTGAGAAGAGAAGGCGACAGTCGTGATTTACTTAGAACTTGCGATAACTATTAGTCCAGGAAATATCTTCGCACCCGTTGGGGAAAATATTTTCAGTCGGTTTTTTTGCATAATCTTATGGAAAATGGTCACCTGAAAACAAATCTGCATGTTGCCAGGTCTAAAAATGGGTCAAAAATTGTTTAAGTAATTGCAAAAAAAATTAAAATTTTTTGTTTTTCATATTGTTTTTCAAGATTGAAAATGGCCATTTTTCTGTTTTTTCGAACTTTAAGTAATTAATATCTTGAAAACTATCAACTTTAGAGAAAAGTTGCAATAGACCTTTTTTGTTCATAATCTCCAAAAAAATCTAAAAAAAATTTTCCGGAGCAAAATAAACAATGTTTGCAATTTGTTTAAAAAAAATTGTTTAAATAATTATTGACCCATTTTCAGACCTGGCAACATGCAGATTTGTTTTCAAGTGACCATTTTCCATGAGATTATGCAAAGAAACCGACTGAGAATATTTTCCCCAACGGGTGCGAAGATATTTCCTGGACTATATCCAAATTAAAGAGAAATTCATGACTTGGTACAAACAGCTTCGTTTATCCACACACAAAAGTTATTTTTGTGAACTTAGAAATTAGTTTAACAAAGCTGTTAGAGTTGGAAAAATAAAAATTGGAATTATTCAGCTTTCAAAATTATCTTAGTATAGTATATATTATATTCTTCTACTACTATCCGATTATCAACGTATTCATTAATTTGTAGGATATTCACAAGGAGGCCCATATTTTCTTTCGGTGTATGAATAATTACTAAATTATAGTTTATTGGAGCATTATAATAAGCACATTACTGGAACATAAGCATTTTCGACACTTTTTTGTCTGATTCGTGCAGTTCTCGGCTCTACTCCATACATTACAAATGAACCGTAATAAGCAAAGCACCAATCAAAGTTTCAAACACAAATATTATACTATCTAACACATTGATTACTTCAAATTTTTGGCTGCTTCTATTCGGTTCAGATTTCTAGTTTAACACAAAGTTTGATTTGTAAGCCACCTGTTGATGTTCAAATGCGCAGCAGGGTGGCCCATCTTTTTCGAATTAGGACTTTTTAATTTCCCACCCTGCAAATGGTTCTACACTCAAAGAAATGGTATGGGTAAATTCAATATCGATAATTTTGTTAAACCAAACTATATTGATGGTATTTTTAAACAAGAGGTGACTGTTATTTTAATTAATAAAAAGTTGTCGTACAACAAAACAAACATTAACTTAAAAAATAGACGAATAAGACTATTATTTTGTTCGTCTGACTATTATTTTGTTGAATTCTGTCAAATTAAACTAGATAATAGTATATTTTATTTTTAACTATTATCGAATTGTAATTCTAACACAGTATTAGTTCGCTGTATTATTGTACTTGGTAGACAAACCAATATTATTGTCGTCTTCTAGAAGTTCTAAAAGAATTACCATAAAATTTGCTTGCTTACCACGTAGTCTATTACAGAAATTATTCCCAGATGACGCCACATACAAATCACTGACAATAATCAATCATGCATTATCTTATACTCTTATGAATTTATAGAAAATTAATAACATGATTCCAATGTTCAAATTCTCTCAGGGATCATCGATATATTTGGATGGATCTTATAAACGATCTCTAATCTTTGGTTTGGGTGGTCTGATGTCTCAATACTGAGATTTTGGCTAACCGAAAAAAACTTCATCATACAATAAAGTGTAGATCAACCTAAAAATTAGTTGGTGAACAAAAAACAAAGTCGTTGTACTATTTAATTGTAGACCAAATTGAAAATGGTTAGTGAACATAAAAAAATGTCATTGTACTATTTAATTTGTTACAAGAAGATATGATTATTAAACTACTATTTGTTTACGAAAACAAATAAAGTTGTATGACTATTCTTTTCTGATTAATTTAACTATGAAACTAGATAGGCGCGATTTCATATGCTCTTTTTGGTTGAATTTACCTATCATTTTCTTTGAGTGTATGTAATGAAAAAATAATCCTTGTTAAATACTATTGAGGCAAGATAAAGGAAAAGGTTGCCGCAGGACACACCCTGTTTACAATAATTGAAATAAATGGAATTGTTTACATACTTGTTTAATTCATATTTGTTATAACCAGCAACATTTAGTTCTAAAATGACTACTTCTTAGTCAAGCCGATATAAATCGATATAGCGATATAAATGATGAAAATTTCTTCAATCGAAAATCTTCGTTATGGGTATAAAATGTCTCTTATACCACCGTAAATTCATAGTCTAGAAAAAATCTTTACTTAAAATAAAACTTCGTTTTAATCTTCCCTTAGTTTATTAAAAAATTTACACGACTTTTTATCGCAACTAGTACTAAATACTACCACTTTCCGCTACGTTCATCTTCACTTAAATTTATTCTATAGATAGATTCCATGGAAACAATTATTGACAAAATTGTATCCAAGGAAATTTAGCCCAGTCAATTTATACATCCGACCTTACAAAAGGTCATGTATGAAAACCTACTGGTGGGACCGTATTTATTTATGATAGCATAAGTATCCCAAAAAAAAATTATTACCCAATGCAACTTAATAACTGTTAAAAATTATTATTTCGGGTATTCAGCAGATAACTTTCAAAGAAAGACATTCGTTTCTTTCATATACCATTGGTGCAAGTCTAACCAAAATAGAAGATCAACAAGAGTTTCCCCTACGAAACGACTTGTGGACTTCTATCTAATATTCAGCATGAAGTACAATAAAACAACCACTCTTTCTATATATTGCGGTGAGCGTTTCGTAGGGGGAACTCTTGTTGAACTTCTATTTTGGTCATAGTTGCATATGAAAGAAACGAATGTTTTTCTTTGAAAGTTATCTTCTGAATACCCAAAATAATAATTTTTAACAATGATGTAAGCAGAAATAATAGGTATTTATTTTTTACAACTTAATAATTCTTATGCTTTAATGTTTAAACTAGTAAAACATTCTGCGTAAACAGGTGAACGGGCCTAGGTAGTTATCTAGCTATTTCTACCTACTTGTTCCCGTTCTCTGATTCATCCGAAATTTTCACTTATATTATCACAAGAGCTTAAATTATTTCCGAAAATTTTCTTGAGGGCACGAATATTTTGAAAATTATCCCAAGTCGCGGAGCGACGAGGGATAATTTTCTTAAAATATTCGTGCCCGAAAGAAAATTTTCGGAATAATTTAAGCTTGCGTGGTATTCGGTAAGAAAATTTCACACCACTTAACACCATAATTTGAAAAAAAATTATTAATCCAACCTGACATTTTAAATTAATTTCACTGCTTGTCAAGTTGGCCAGAGTATTGTTGGTTTTGACATATTATGTTGATTTGTCATTTTTGTTTAACCGGTTCTGTCACAAAGCTTAATAATTACTAGTTTAAAAGGTCTGTCGTTGAGTTTAATAAGTGTATAGCGAAATGTCGCGATTTGGTAAAGAAAATCAACAAGTAATTAGACAAGAAATTCAAAATATAACACCAGATAACACTCGAAAATCAAAATCAAGTGTATGGAAACAGTTTGTTGAATTTTGTGACGAAAAGTTGTATAATATTCATGAGTGTATGAGTGTAGTACAGGTGGCTACTATACTGGAGGACTACGCATTTAATATGAAAAAGAAAAATTTTGAAGATTATAAGGAAAGTGTGGTCAAAGTGATGTGGAACTCTACTGCTAAACAGTTACAAGAAATTTATTACGAAAAATATAAAATAAAATTCAATCAGTTTTTTGATGTGGAATTTGCGACCGCCAGAGCTGCACGCGATGCTAAGCACAAAAAATTACATAGAGACCCATGAAAAAGAAAAGTGAGTGCTTCAGCCTTAACCAGCGACGAATACAAAAAAATTATGGAAATGTGGGATGAAAATATTCCAGATGGATTGCAGCGTAAATTTTTTCACATAATTTCACATGAGCTGGCATGGAGAGGAGGGGAAGGATATTCTGCGTGTATCCAATACTTCAAAGAAGAAACTGATAATTTCGGAAACCCAAAAGATCGGATAGAATATAATCCAATATTCTCCAAAACCACACAAGTTGGTTCTAAAAAACTGTCGGATAGTAAATGGTTGATTACAAATTTCGATAATCCACAAATGTGTCCGGTTCGTTTGTTTAAGAAGTTGATGGAAAAAAGGGGAAATCTTATTCAGACCAACAGATTATTCTTAACACCAAACCCATACTGGAGTCAACCCAATTCGAAAGGATGGTACAAGAATAGCCCAGTTGGTAAGAACATTGTATCTTCATGGTTTAAATCAGCAGCCTCTGATATAGGAATTGACACTAAAAAAGTAAAAATAACTAATCATTCTGCAAGAGCAACAGCTGTTTCGAAATTGGCCAAGGAAGGAGTTGGTGAACAACAGCTCATTAAAATTACTGGACACAGTAATAGTCAGTCAATCAAACCTTACTTACAATTGGACGTTGAACATCATCATCAGATGATTGAATCCATGAGGAGAATTTCATCAAGTACTAGCAAGTTTAATCATGATCAGAGCACAATGCAAAATAAAACAGAAAGTACCCAGATTCAACCCACCAATTCAAGCCAGCCCACAAACATTTATAATAATTGTGTTTTTAATATTAATAAAACCTATAATAATTAAATTTATTTCGTTATTATTTTGCTTATTAGTCGATATCATTAGAGGTTTGCCAATGAAGATATTAGTTCAACATGAAATAAATTCTAAAAAAATCATATAGATATATCCACCATATTTCGTTAACTAAAAAAAAAATTACCAACTTTAGTTACACCAAATGCTAAAACTCAGATGGGTATTAGTTCAGTCTATCGCCCTTTCATAATTTTAGGTTACTAAAGGTGGTAGAAATGTATTTTTTGTTAAAGTAATCCATAACACTTCTAATTTAAAAAATATAATATTAACATGGTTTGTTGCAGTAGGTGGCCGTGATATAGGCGGCCATGCTTTTGACAGATGAGGTTTATATTGGTAAATTACATTAAGTTACTGTATAGTAAACCAGCAAACAAAGATAGTTTTATGTAAAACATTTCTTGTAAGCATTTGCGTTAAACAATTTGAGAAAAATGGAATGCTTTGAAAAGCACAATTTATGTAAATACTGCAAAGAATTGAGTCAAGCGCAAATATGTCATCCAAGATTAATATATTTAACGAATTCAATGGAAGATTGCGACCAGGAAGCGTTAGAGTCGAATGGTTTGTTTACGGAAATCCAAGAAAGTCTGTTGCAGATGTCAAGTAAATATGGCCTTTTGCGTAAAAGGGATTTGAACAAAATTGTTTCAAAATATTACATATATGTCTTAAAACACAGACATCTAATTAATTCGTCACCTTCCTATTCACCATTAAGAAGAGAGGATGGGTTAGAATTCAAGCAACATTTAAATCTTACTATGTTTGTACATCCTACATTTTTTGAATTATAAATTGTGAATGCATAATAATTTAACAAATTTGTGTTTTCTGTTTAATGAAACTTTATAGCGAATAATAAATAATAATGTTAATTCAGAAATTTTGCATTATTCACAGGTATATCTACATTATTTAATGGTTGTAGATCATATGTTTACCTTTTCAACCGTCAAAAAATTTTCACTTAAATATCGTGGCGCCTCGAAAAAATTTCCGGATTTTTTTTTAATTGCCATGGTAGCTAGTCAAAATTAAGGTATCTTATTGGTTAAAAAGTAGAGGTGTGAAATTTTCACATAAATTATTCCTAATGGGGTAGAACATTTTCGTGGGGTGGACCACGAAGAAGAAGCTTTGAGCTGAAACACTAAATGGTGGCTTGTCAGGAAAATTATTGATTATTTTGGAGAAGCACTATGCTCTGTCCTGGAGTCATGTATATGTCAGATTAGCTTCTGTCCAGCAGTTGGGCGTACTTATACTTTTGGCGTCAAGTGGCTTATTATTATATTATCTCAACCTAAAATATGTGTGACTTTTCTCAGAAAATTTTAGTTGCGAAAGCAGTCGAATAATAAATTGAAAATATGACACGCGACATATTAGTCATTAAGAAATTAACTAAGTTAAAAGTTAAAACATGTTCAGTAAGTGGAAATAAAATGATTCGGGTACGCTGTACTTTATAGGCCTACTCTTATACAGGAAAGTTAGTCCGAGTTTTGTTGGCCCGTTTATTTCATGTAACTCGATTCCCTACAGGCTCTGCCTCTTGGATTTGGAGGGTGTTGTAAAATTAATAAAGTGTATTTTTATCTTATTTGCTAGTACACGTTGTTTCACAAAGAGCAAGAAACTTTCTAATACCAGTATATTTATAATTACTGAGGCTGTTCTTTGTCAATTCAATAACTGTTAAAGCGACAGTAGCGTGTTCTGTATCAATTTGAAGCATATCTAGATTTTGCCTAAAATATACTTTACTTCTTAACTTATTTCATTTATCAAACCTCCAAGAATTGTAATTAATAGTTAAGGGATTAGTTAATTTACTTATAATTATAATTACGACGGTCTATGTATACTTATAAGCGCCATGATTTTTTGTTAACTAATTAATTACTTTATAAGTGCTTCTGTTGGCGATTCTAATTTCACAGTATTCAAGATTAATGAGTAAGTTGAGACATAAACACAGCTGTCTCATGTACTTGACAGACAGTCTTCATAGTTCAACTCTGAAGCTTGTGTAGTAACGTAGACATATCGGTAATTAACTTACAGTAATTTACGTTATAAGTCCGGTAGGTGACTTATTACAGTACGAGTTGTTTTACGTACCAGGCGACGTAGGAGGGTTGACACTGTAGGACGTTGATGGTACGTAAGTTTCTAGTTCTATTTTAGAGTACTACGCAAAATAGAAATCCTGTTGGATTTTACGTTTTCTCTTGTTTTGTGTCCTTTAAACTCAACCCTATAGGCGTCTGAATTTAAGATGCCAGCGCCAAAGTGGAGAACTCGTGAACTAATTATATATAGGCTTTTTGTTTGTTTATATGGCGAATACTTTTATTGATTTTTTTCTGTTTATTGTTGTTTTTGGCGTTAAAAATAATAACATTATTAACATATGACCTAACGGTTTGCAAGATTTTGTTGTAAGTGATTTGCAATATGTTAATGGCATTATTCAGCAAAATTCATATTTTTTTAGGTTATCTAGTTTTTCCCTTGAAAAGTACAGTTTCTTCGACATAAACGGTGTCTGGCTAGTTAAATATTAATAAACTTAAATATTTCTTTAAATTTATATACAGTTGTAGTTTAAATCACTTTTTTTTCAGGAAACTGAGTGACATTTAGGTTAAGCATATTGCAATGTATGGAACATTTGTGAAGCACTAAAAATGTAAAAATTCTAAGTGTGTGTATGAAGGGGAATATGTTTTAAATACAGGACATATTATTTTGTGTGGTAAAACCCTTAATAAATGTGTATGCTCTATGTTTACAAACAAGTGTCTCGTGGGTATTTGATACCCATGAAATTAGTGGTACATTGAATATATAACTGAAAAGATATTTATTAATTCTTTAAGTAAAATAAATGAAACAGTATTTTGTAAAATATGAAATAGAAATATTCAGGGGTAAAACATAATAGTGCATGGTGCAATAGTATATATTACTTTTAAATATACTGGAATTACATATATTTACTTATTTCAAAAATCTCACTTACAATGTGTGATTGTCTAGGACATTATTATTGCTACTCAGGCCACGGTTATTTACACCAGCTTTTTCCCTCTCAATGCCTGGTTAAAGGTGTCTACATCAAAGAGGGTATGCTTTGAACATTGTCGTGCCAACTCAACTTTCACGAGTTGTCCCTGCAATCTACAAAGGATACCGACTAGGTTGGCTCCAGCCAATTGTAGCCCCTTTAAACGCTATCATATTTTTAATAACTTAGCATCTCAGTTTATCATTTACTTATTGTTGATACCTATCATCGTACACTAAAGAGACAATGACAGAAAAGCCCATAATTAGTTTGACTATTGGCCACCAGGTGGCGTACTCCTTATTTTCAGACGTCTATAGGCGTCTGAAAATAAGGAGTACGCCACCTGGTGGTCTATAGTCAAACTAATTATGGGCTTTTCTGTCATTGTCTCTTTAGTGTACGATAATATAAACAATAAGTAAAATGACAAATTGAGATGCTAAGTTATTAAAAATATGATAGCGTTTAAAGGGGCTACACAAGATACAATTTGCTGGAGCCAACCTAGTCGGTACCCTTTGTAGATTGCAGGGACAACTCGTGAAAGTTGAGTTGCACTGCAATGTTCAAAGCATACCCTCTTTAATGTAGACACCTTTAACCAGGCATTGAGAGGGGAAAATCTGGTGCAAATAACCGTGGCCCGAGTAGAAGTAATAATAACCTGGACAACCACACATTGTAAATGAAATTTTTGAAATAAGTAAATATATGTAATTTCAGTATATTTATAAAAGTAATATATACTATTGCACCATGCACTATTATGTTTTACCCCTGAATATTTCTATTTCATATTTTACAAAATACTGTTTCATTTATTTCACTTAAAGAATTAATAAATGTCTTTTCAGTTATATTCAATGTACCACTAATTTCATGGGTATTTGAATCTGAGACACTTGTTTGTGAACATAGAGGCATACACATTTATTAAGTTTTGTGTTGAATATGAGTTGTACCACACAAAATAATATGTCCTGCATTTAAAACATATTCCCCTTCATACACACACTTAGAATTATTACATTTTTAGTGCTTCCCAAATGTTCCATACATTGCAATATGCTTAACCTAAATGTCACTCATGTTACCTGAAAGAAAACTGATTTAAACTACAACTGTAAATAAATTTAAAGAAATATTTTAGTTTATTAATATTTAACTAGCCAGACACCGTTTATGTCGAAGAAACTGTACTTTTCAAGGGAAAAACTAGATAACCTAAAAAAATATTAATTTTGCCGAATAATGCCATTAACATATTGCAAATCACTTACAACAAAATCTTGCAAACCTTTAGGTCATATATTATTAATGTTATTATTTTTAACGCCACAAATAACAATAAACAGAAAAAAATCAATATGAGTATTCGCAATATAAACAAACAAAAAGCCTATAATTAGTTTACGAGTTCTCCACTTTGGCATTGGCATCTTAAATTCAGACGCCTATAAGATTACGTCGGACTTGATTCAGTTTTTTATCACTTTAACAAAACTTAGACATTTTGAGCTTTTTCAGCAGTCATTATTGTTTTGGATCGAGTTTTATAAATGGGGACTAGTTTTCGCCCCTCACGGGGGGGTGTGTTTCATATCTATTGTATGTACCCTGCTGTTTAACCGTAATTTGTTTAATTCGATCGATTAGGATTTAACAACTATTCTCGTAGCTTAATATTCTTTTTACCCCAGTCCAGGGGTGTTTATTGGCTCTAGCTAAAGATTTTGGGGGTGTACGAATTGGTTTGACCTCGGATTCGGATTCAGCGACCGAAAATACATAGGGATACATGGGTCTGGTTCGCTGGTCTGAACTTTTTTTTTGTGGGTTTGCTAAATAAACGCGATGACCTTAACGTCAGAGCGTTTCTATGGAAACGATATATTTCGAATGGATACTTGACAGTTCTCGAACAATCGTAAAAATGTCTGAGAGATAATGAGATTTCAGTTTCTTGTACTTCCACAAATTGTACAATTAATGTTAATATTTATCCTAAATAATTTATGTATTTGTTCTGAATTTGGAAATAATTATGTACTAATAAAATAAAAAATAAAAAATAACAATTTTTGTTTTGTTATATTTTAGAAATGTCAATTTTGAAATTACTTAAACGTCAATTATTATGAAAGTGACTTTTAGTTTTTCGGCTGTTACTAAGGGTAACGGCCGTGAAATTGAATTTCTCGGACTGTTTTGAGAACGCGAAATACACATTTCACGTACCCGGCTGCACAAATAGTAATTTACGTTATAAGTCCGGTAGGTGACTTATTACAGTACGAGTTGTTTTACGGACGAGGCGACGCAGGAGCCGAGTCCGGAATATAAACGAGTACTGTAATGATACCTACCGGACGTGTATCGTATAATATTTTATTTCATACTGTCTTTATAATCCTTTTTAAAATGAATTAAAAGTTATAATTATTGAAATTTAAAAAATATTAGTCTGTGATCTAACAATCGCATCACCTTACGATGTTATAGCCATTGTTTTCCGTGCTAATTATGATCGTCTTTACCTTGTCAAATAAATAAATAAAAATTTTTGCACTGTTTTTTATTATGGAGATTTCGGAGAAAATTTAAAATAAATCTGTTGAAGTAACCGGAAAATTAATCCATAGAAAATCATCATATTTGGTGTAAATTAATGAATCTGTATATTGGCTCCAAATAAAATAGAGAAATTTAGAACTAGATAACTTTATTTAATCAAAATAATATAAATCTAGTAAAGAGAAGATTTTTTATTGTTTATTATTCTTTATTTACTAAAGTTGGTAGAAAATTATATTTTAAATGTAGAGGTATCTATAAATACATAACAGTATTAATACATGTATTAATATAGCTCCAACTTAAATAAAAATTACTAATTTTAGTTAAGCAAAATATTAAAAATTTTGTATGTAGAAGCCTAATCTGTAGTTATCTAACATTCTTCATTTACTAAAATTGGTAGAAAAGTATGTTTTATAAGCAGAGCCCGTATTTTGGATGACATTGACGTAAAATGCAGAGTCGGCATGGGAGGGTAGTACAAAATTATAATAATTCTTATCTCTTTTTGTAGTTAACTGCTCATCCAATTGGAAACATTAAATCAAACTGTTACATTGCAGATTAATACCACGTAATTAACAATAGATAATTAAATATGTCTAAATATTCGACACGAAAAGAACACCGCGCGCCGTTTCTCTAAGAATATCACTTGTAAATCCCTATTTTCCTGTTGATGGGACTTAGACGACACATGCCATGTAATTAAAAACTTGCGCGATTTTAACAGGTTAATATTGTACCTTTGAGGTACTTGAGCTTTTAATGTTAGTTAGCCCGGCGTCTTCACAATCCACGACTGTACCGTTTGTATTACGGTAATGGACGCGCCATTATTATACTAAACTGCCGAAATAGTCATTGGAAAGTTTCCCTTATGGAAATGCTGGAAATAGTATATCAGCGGGTAATCGACGCATAGTGAAGCACTAAATTTAATTATTATCGTTTCATGTTAAATTAATAAAGAAATACCAGCATAGAAACACGCCAAACACAGCGTATGCAATGACAATATTAGAGATGCAGGTAAACGAAAATATACATGTGGAGAAGAAAATATAAAAGCTCTGAAGATATTATGATTTAAAAAACAGCTAAAAGTCAGTACATAAAGTGGATGGCTCGAGATTTCTACAAAAATATTCAACTCTGGCAGCCCTTCGTTCTTAAACTCTGTGTGCGTTAATCGAAAATATACACACGGAGAAGAAAATCAAAAAGAATTGGATATATTGTAATTAAAATAACAACTAAAAAGTGTATACATATTTTTGATTGTATCATCGGTTTTTTGGAAGAAACGAATATTTTATTATGAATCTTGTGAGTGAATGTTTAAGTAGGTTAGCTTCGTATCCTCTGTTGTTTTTCCTCTGTTGCATCCTTAATTTATAGTGGTCCTCTAATTTTGTTTGTGTTTAAAAAAAAGTCCTGATAGACCCCAGGACGAGAAGCGTGTGTCCCTGTTTTTTCTCCTTTATTGATCTTCAATATTTATTTTCTCATTGTCGACATAGGTTAATTGGAATAAATGGTTTTTTTTTAGGGTAGCGGTTGGCTGTATGGCTAGTGGCCAGATGCCATAAAAAAAAAAAAAAAAAAAAAAAAAAAAACTATTTTCAAGTGTATACATAAAGCCGATGACTCAAGATACCCACAATAATATTTAACTTCAATAATATATTCAACTACATTAGCGGTTGCGTTGCGATATCATTACCTACTACTGCTGTTTTCTCAATAACAGTTTAACAGCAGTTAGCAAAAACCAAGCGCGGATCTAGAAATTTCAATAATTTTTTTCTCGTCTGTGGCGCATGGGACCCATACGAAATATGGGAAATAACATCTCTAGAAGCACTTCTCTAAGGACCCCTAAAAAATTTTGAAAAAGCAGTTTGCGAAAAATTTTTTCAAAATTCGATTACCCCCCCTCAGGTCCAGGGACTCCTATTTCAAATTATTTCTTTTGTCATATGCATTTTACTTTTCATAAAAATACAGCAACACGTTCTGAAGTTTATGAAAATATTTTCACTACTAACTGAGATACAACGAATTGAAATTTTGTGATTTGTTAAATTATAAATCACAAAATTTCAATTCGTTGTATCTCAGTTAGTAATGAAAATATTTTCATAAACTTCAGAATGTGTTGCTGTATTTTTATGAAAAGTAAAATGCATATGACAAAAAAAATTATTTTAAACAGGAGTCCTTAGACCTGGGGGGGGGGTAATCGAATTTTGAAAAAATTTTTCGCAAGCTGCTTTTTCAAAATTTTTTAGGGTCGTTAGAGAAGTGCTTCTCGAGATGTTATTTCCCATATTTCGTATGGGTCGTATAAAAAATATTGAAATTTCTAGATCCGCGCTTGGCAAAAACATTTTTACTACGTCGTGTTTCTTATCTGTTGTTTTCTCACCTGTTATTTTCGGACAGAAATAACAGTCTGTTAATGCTATTTACAAATAACAGTTATAAAATAACAGGTTGTTAAATAGCAACTCATCTCTAGTTTGGCTTTGGCAGTGTGCGTTGGGTTTCGGGCGGTGAGAAACGCAGTGTTGATAGCCCCAACACTCATACTCATACCTTTCCTGTTAGTATTTTATAACCGATGAGCTAATGTTTATGCATGTAAAATGAATTTGACAAATTTATTTTAAATCGAGTCTATTAACATAATTATTATACTTCGGACTCCATATCATTGAACAATATTTAATACAACTATAACTACTAATGTTTTATATATAATAATATTAAAATCCAATTTATATCTTTAAAATTTAGATATTGTCTAGGTCGACCAAAAAATAATATTTAGAACTTGCAATATTTAAGAATAATTACTGTACTGTGTAATGACACCATATAATACGACTAATAATTTTTTACCTGTCTGGAGGGTCAGGGACTCTTTTTATCTGTAGAGAAACGTAAACATCTCAATAAGCGTTCGCCTGGCCTTTCACTAAGGTTTATAAAATAAAAATTTTGTATTTAAAAATTTTTTGGTTTGTGTGGCAATAATACTTATTGTTAGCGACCGATGTTTCTGATTGTAACTTTACAAAAGTATTAAATAGTATCGTGTAATTCAGAGTCCGTCTCTGGAATGTCATCCGAAATACGGGCTATGTTTATAAGTAGTGGTAGGGGCCAAAGTGCTTACTTCACAATAGTATCAATATGAATTAATATAAGTTCAAATAAAATAAAAATTACTAACTTTAGTTAAGCAAAATATTATAAATTTTGTAAATAGAAGCCTAATCTATAGTTATGTAACATTCTTCATTTACTAAAGTTGGTAGAAAGTATATTTTACAGTGAAAAAAACCGCTATACAGAAGTGAATGAATTCAAGAGGCTCTTTTAGAGCTTTCTGTCAAAACAAGAGGAAACATCGAATTGTCTCAAGGTATTATACATATATTATATGAAATGTAAACATTTGATCGTCGACGATTTTCATATTCGCCATTAAGGAGAGAAGTTCTGAAAGAATTTGAAAAGCATTTGAAAATAGTGTTAATAAATAATTGATGTAGTTAGTTTAAAAATAAACTTTTCATGTATTAAATAATTGCTAAGACTGTTTATTTAAATATTGTATTTTTTATATTTTTAAGTGAAAAAGTCAAAAGTCAAAACTATTAGTAATTGCTTACTAATAACAATAATATGATAGTGTTGCTAGGTAACACATTACAGTATCAGATACCGTAATGTTCGCAGGTAACACATTACGGTATCAGATACTGTAATGTTCGATTTACCGGCCGCAAATGAGTTCGGGAAATAGTCATTTACCGGACAGTATGAAATAAAAATATTTTATTTCATACTGTCCGGTAAATCTTTTTAAAATGAATAAAAAATTATAATTATTGAAATTTGAAAAATATTAGTTCGTAATCTAACAACCGCATCGCCGTAACGATGTTATAGCTTTTGTTTTCCATAGCTAATTATGATTGTCTTTAGCTTGTCACTCTCAAATAAATAAAAGCAACCGGAAAATTAATAAAAAAAATCATCACATTTAGTGTAAATTAAATAATCTGTATATTGGCTCAAATTAAAATAGAGAACTTTAGAACTAGAGAGCTTTATTTAATCAAAATAATAAATATCCAGTAAAGAGAAGTCCGATTTTTTATTGTTTGTCATTCTTCATTTACCAAAGTTGGTAGAAAATTATATTTTACAAGTAGCGGTGTCTATAAATACCTAACAGTATTAATATATGTAATAATATAACTCCAACTTAAATAAGAATTATTAATTTTAGTTAAGCAAAATATTAAAAATTTTGTAAGTAGAAACCTAATATGTAGTTATCTAACATTCTTCATTTACTAAAGTTGGTAGAAAAGTATGTTTTATAGGTAGTGCTTAATTCACAATAGTATCAATATGAATTAATATAAGTTCAAATAAAATAAAAATTACTAACTTAGTTAAGCAAAATATTATAAATTTTGTAAGTAGAAGCCTAATCTATAGTTATGTATCATTTCTCATTTACTAAAGTTGGTAGAAAGTATATTTTACAGTTAAAAAAAACCGCTACACAGCGGTGAATAATTTTCTTCAATAAAACACTTCTCGGGACGCATTTTTATAGTTGGCTATGAGTCCATTTTTATCTTAGCTTTATGACAGTTATTTTTGTTATAAATATTGAATAACCTATTAATAGATATTATTATATCCCCGTTTTTCAACAATATGGCAAAAAAGGTGTACTCAGTTTGTACATTTTGTACAAAATTTCGTGATATTAATAATTGTCATCGTCACTTAACGTACTTATCTGACTTACTTCTTAACTGCACATTAGAAGCGGATGATAAAATGTTGTTCCGGAAAATTCAAGAGGCCCTTTTAGAGCTTTCTGTCAAACAAGACGAAAAATCGAATTGTCTCAAGGTATTATTTCTATTATATGAAACATAATTATTTGATCGTGGGCGATTTCCATTCCGCATATTCACCATTAAGGAGAGAAGTTCTGAAACAATTTGAAAAGCATTTGAAAATAGTCTTAATAAATAATTGTTGTAGTTAGTTTAAAAATAAACTTCATGTATTAAATAATTGCTAAAACTGTGTATTTAAATATTTCATTTCTTATATTTTTAGGTGAAAAAGTCAAAAGTCAAAACTTGCTTACTAATAACAATAACATGATAGTGTTGCTAGGTAACACATTACAGTATCAGATAACGTAATGTTCGCAAGCAACACATTACGGTATCGGATACTGTAATGTTCGATTTACCGCCCGTAAATGAGTCCGGGAAATAGTCATTTACCAGAAGTATGAAATAAAATAACTTACTATCTGCAAACTGTGAAAACTTTTTTTGAAAATATAAAATACGTTTTAAATAGGAGAAAACTTTAGCTTTCAAATGTACTTCATCTCAAAAATTCAATAATATTGTTCACAGCCACAGCCTAGAGATATCCCTTGTTGTCTATATAATATTTGGTTCGATATCATTGATTATGTTGTAGAACGCTCCAAAATCGTCCTAAGTTGAAGACAGAATCAAAATTCGACTTAAGCAAAAATTTCATTTAAAAACATTTTTTTTAAGAGTCTGAGGGACTCAAGAGGCTCAGACCAACCCATAAGGACCGTTTTGGGTTCTATAAGGCGTTAGAAATGACCAGGTGAAAATTCGAAGAAACACCTAATTTTCACTTAGGAAAATATGTTTTGGTTCAGGATATGAGAGCGAAAGTATATAATGACAAAGATTTATGAATAATATACTTTTTCAAAGGTACCACAAATTGAACTTTGAAAAATAATATTTTTGAAAGAGCGTCGAAATTTGGCTCAAAAATCGATTTTTCAAAAGTACGCCAAAATTTCATTTGCAGATTAATTTTTCAAAACTGCGTTGAAATTTGGCTTGAAAATCGATTTATCAAAAGTACGCCAAAATTTCACTTGCAGACTAATTTTTCAAAACTGCGTTGAAATTTGGCTTGAAAATTGATTTTTCAAAAGTACCCCGAAGCTAGTTTAAAAGGTACTCCGAAAATGTACTTTAAAAAAATATTGAAATATTTTCCATTTTTATTCCTCAACCAAAGACATTGACCATTGAGGTACGGTCATTGAATGACCTGTTCTAAAGTATGAGCATTTTAACGATGCAATGCATCTAAAAGGTGAAACCCACAATTTTGTCAAAGACGACGTAGCGCCGATAAGCCAAAAATTGATAAAAATCAATGCACATGCACAAGGCCGGTTTCTCACATAGAAAGAGTTTGTATTAACTCAGCGGCTCGCAATTTGGTCGAGCGCGTTGAGTAGTCCATACAAAGAGATGGTAGGAAAGCCAATAGCAGGGCTTTCCAAATGACAAAGTTATAGAGGAAAACGCCTTGTGCATAAAAAACCAAAAATTCAATTTTGCCTAAAAGTCGCTCGAAGGTGCGTTGCTGTCATATCGATAATATTGAACAACTGCATAGGAGCAAGTAAGTTGTGGACTAATGGAACGCCAAACAAACTTATGCAGTCATAAGTCCTCATGAATGTGTTTGAGTACGTGAACCGCCACGATACGAGAACTTTAAAGCTAGGTAGTCTCTAGTGAAACTAAATTTTTTTTTGTAAAACTTTTTTAAGTTATAATAAGTTAGCAGTAATTATAAAATTACATAGAGTCTAAGACTTCTCAAAAAAAAGCTCGCATTTTGATTCTGAGAAGGTATGCATGAATATTTTCTGCCAAATCGATCGTTAGCGTGAGCGCTGTCGCTTGTATGGTCTGAAAGCCGTTTGTCTTAATTGGGGAAGGTGCGATTCTTACAATGAGAATTTTGCTATAACCCCTCTTTGTATAACCATATCTGTTAAATAAACGGATTCTTTGAACTGTTGCATCTTAATTGATCTTGAGACTTGTTGCTAGTCTATAATCCCTGGAATTTTCCTGACGAAAACCGGATGTGTCGAGTTATTGCACCACACTCGACCTTCTAGTTGCTGTACGGGGGTTCGAAAGGGATTTTTTTATGCGTTTTTCCCAGAATTCCTAGGGTGTAGAGTCCGTTATTAGCAGACAAAAACGTGATCAGCACGACAAAAATTAATCCCATCGGAGAGAAATTTTCCAATCGGGATTTTTTTTATGCAAAAATTTAGCTTTTTAAAAGGTACAAAAACCTAAATTGAGGAATTCACGGCCAGAGAGAGCGCCGTTAAAGATCTGAGGTAGTGCAGCCTTGGTCCATTATTCGGCTATCTTCAATGCATCTTATCTCGAACCCGCCTGGGAGGTAGAAGAACGGGGTAGCACGCGACTGGCGCCCCCTGAGAAATAAATTAGTGTCGCGTCATTTTGACGCCCGGTAGTGCGTTCTTACAGGCCTGCAAAAAAGGCCTTGTCATAAGATTCTCATCTAACTTTTCTGAAATATTTTGAAGTGCTGAAGCCAATTTTGTACACAAAAAATTTTCTGTCGTGTCAGTTTCCCTTTACCGCGCCCTTTTATCCCCCAAAAAGAGCAAATATGAGATTTTCCTTCACATATCGACAGTTAATAGATACATTTTTTTAAATTTGTAATGTTATGAGTACATCGTCTTGTCGACGTTATCAATGTTTGAAACTTTCACCCCTCCTATCACCTCTCACTATCTCCGTAGGGAAGTAAAAAGCTGCATTTTCCTATATCAGTCGACATTTAATGGACAACAAATTTATTTTATATATTTTCTGTAAAATTATGAGTAAGGTAAATGTAGCAATTATCGTCATGTTAAGCAAAAGTTTAACTTTTGACTTTAATAATTCTTTAATGAAAACTCAAAATTGATATAGCTATTTAATGTTCTGATACTTGAGTTATTTTTAAATGGGAGTAATAAGATATTTTTAACAGGAAAAGAACCGTGTTTTATATTTTTAGTGTAATAGGGAATAAAAACCGATTGTCCTAATAATCGTCACTTGACGCTCTATTTATCGTTATATACATATTCCAAATATCGTCACAGTCTTAGTTAATATCAGAAATTTTATTTAAAATATTTTTTAAATTATTTTAAAACTAAAGCATTTAAAATTTATAACAAATTAGAATAGTTATAAAATGAACAAGAAATAAATCAAATTATACCTATAAACGAATGGAATGTGTACGTAAATTTTTTTTTATACAGAAATACATATTCTCTTTCATTGACATATCGAGCACTTCGTACACATATTATTTCCTATTAATAGCCTTCTTTCCAGTATCACTTTCTTCATATTTTCCAATAATTTCCTATAGACGACATTGTCAATTCATTCCACTTTATGTAATTTTCTTAACACTGTAGTCTCTACATATTAAATTTATTAATAGTCTAAGCAATCCATATTTTCATATTTGACAGCAGAATGCCCAATTTTAATATGACAGTATGACTGGATGCATAACTCTCACTCTAAATTCCGAGGTCCCGGGTTCGAATTTCAATTGCGGTACTGAGATACTTTATGGAAAATAAATTTGTCCTAGTATACTAGGATACTCAGTGGCTGTCTCTTGTCTCGAAGTGTGCAGCCCCCTCTCGCACAAGGTCACTTTAGGCCTTCACTGGTAAAGAGGATTGTTATTTATATTGCAACTATTAACATTGACTTTATTATTTATTTAATTTATCTTCTTCACTTGTTTTTAATCCTATTTTTCTCATTTTTAAGTAAAATGACAAGAAACTTTTAATTTTTCGTTCAATATTTTCATTAAGTAGTGTTTTTTCCATCTATCATATTATCGTCATAGATAGCCCACCCTTTGAAATATTTTTTTGTAGCCAAACTATTCAGAAAAGTGGGTGACGATAATTAGGTACCGAAAATTTTGTACCTTTGTACAGCTGTTAAAAAATAAAACAGCTTCATAATGACAATATCAATATATTTTTTATTGAACTGAAAATTTCATGTAAAAACCCTTTTATCGTCACTTATGACGATAATTGGGTAATCTTTTTGTGGCTTTCCCTAATATCGTCACCTATTTTTTTGCTGTTAAAATTATAAAAAAATAATATCATATGGTTAAATAACAAAAATAACATCCTTTAAAAATTAGAAAATATATTCCCAAAAACTATGAATTGAAAAATAAGTTCAATAATAAAAAATATAGGTAGCCTGTACCCTCCTCTTACCTTAGAATTTAAAAGGAGCGATCGGTAAAGAGTCTAACACCCCACTGAAACACTGTTTCTAATAAAAAATCTAAGATGCGAGGGGTTAAAAGGGTTGTTTAAAAACATTTCCAAATGTATTAAAAATATCTTTAATTTCCGTTGTACATGAACGAATTCCTAATTTCTTATTTTCCACAAAAACATGTAAGAATTGACGATAATTGGGTTAGTGACGATAATTGGGTCTTTATCTTATATGGTGATGTTGACATTACCGAAGGTTGAATCATTCAATCTTTACCACCCCTTGCTTCCTCTCAGTGAAGCAAAAACTGCATAATGCCGGCATCATCATACAGTCATAATTTTACAATACAAAAACAATACAAATACAAAACAAAAAGCACCTATTTCAAAAATACCTCGTTAAAGAAAAATTTTGACGTATGAAGGAATTCGATAGCTCAGAGAGTTACCAAGTTACATATATGTGAATATGTCGTCCTCTCAGAGGGTGTAGGCGGGTAGACAAAGCGTATTTGAATTGACCAAGAAGTAACTTACATATTAGACCCCCCAATCAGATGGAATGTGTCGCTTGCTTCCATTATTCCAAGCCCACGACCCTCATATTTCAAACATAACTTACGACTAGATAGAACAACTTGCAGATAATAGAAAACGTATATTATAAAAAGTTATTTATCCTTTGCGCTTCACAATTGTCATTGTATTGAATATTCATTTTAATTTTTTATAATATTGTTTTGAGTTCGACAACTTAATTCGTCGTTTAGTAAAATTCAGTGGTGTTTTTCAGAATATTTCGCAAGTCATCTATAAATGAGGTAAACGGTATATTCCGTATACCACTTTCAGAAAATAGCTATTAATCAATGACAGCTCAATACGCTTTTCCGTATATAGAGAGATGAATCTTTGAACGTGTCGGTCTATTCCCCATGAAAACTTATTCATTGAATTCAGATAAAATATACATATCCAAAGATGGATATTGCTTTAATAATCTACATATTCTTTATGTTATTATTTTAGACCAGTAGCAATATATTTTATATGCTATGTTTTCTTTGTAAGTAGATTTGTCGGTGTTCTAAGTCACTAAAACAAGCATTTGAAACTAGAAATGCAAAATAACACAACCTATTTAATAAAACATCCACACTGCAGCTCATTTAGAGACAGGAACTTTCAAATTTGATACAAAAATAAATTAAAACAAGAAAATATTCTTCTTTCAGAAAGTAAATTTGTAATTATAACTTGTTCACTAGCCTTTTTAAATTTTTTTATATATAACTTAACATTCAAGTTCCTAACAATATTTTTATATAATACACTACAAAGATTTATTAAACGGGATGGTATCCAAATAGTGATAAAAATTCGTAGAAAACAAATAAATTCTTTTATTTATTTATTAATTTGTTTCCCAAATAGATAAACCTAATTAGAAGAGAAATACAGTAACAACTTAGGTACATTAAATTACACATTACATTAATTATAATAATATTTTAGGTTCAAAGCATAAACGTACAATAATAACATTTAAACATATTTTAAAATTTAAATTTTGTGAGAGAGGGATCTATCAAGGATTGACATGAAAAATAACACATCTAATCAAGAGACGAAGAGATATAGTTCAATCTAAATTTAAAATAAAATTGTAAGTAGCTGATTAAACTTTTTGAGCAAAGCAAAATCTAAGTCAGACAACATAAATGCATTATTTGTTTGTGACTTTTAAAATGGTAACCAGAGGCGATGAAATGTTTGTAGTAAATGGATATATAAAAAAGTTGCGCTAGTCCCGTTTGTTTACAGAGATTCTTATGTTTATGCGACTTAAAATACGACTGCAATTTAATAAATTATTAAGTATTTTGTAACAAACAATTATCATGCATTTTTTCCTTCTAGTTGCAAGACTTACAATGCCGAATTCATTCCGTAAAGTTGTCCGTATAAAATTATAATCTGGATATGATCCGTATTTCCTCAAGTACAAATATATCAGCATTTTGGTTTGTACTTTTTCTATGCTATAATACTTAAAGTAGCACAGGTGCCATATTACGGATGCGTATTTCAGAATTGGTCTTACTAAACTATTATGCAAATTTGACATTGTGGTAATATTTTTAAATTTGCTATACTGCCTTATTGCAAAACCTAACACACGTAGTACTTTTAATAATACACACACAAATTATCATCATAATAAACACCAAGATGCTTAATTTTTCTTATGGTTGGTATATTTTTATGATCCATTGTGTAGTCATAATTTACTTTGATGACTTTACGCGTACATGGCATAACGGCGCATTAAGTAATATTGAAATGCTGATTACACAGCCACACACAAAAAAAGTGGTTTAGCCTGCGGACCAGACCAGTGTATTCTTATGCATTTGGACCCGCTAAAACCGAATCCGAAGTCAGAATTGTCAGATTGATTCATTTTTCATCCCTAATCCCCAAGAACTCCCCCCCCCCTCCCAAAAAGTGATCTGGCCTGTCGACCACAGCAGTGTATCCTTAGGTATTTGGACCCGTACCAACCGAATCCGAAGTCAGAATTGTCAGATTCACTCGTTTTTCACAACTAAACCCAAAAAACACCCCCAAAACAAAAAAAAGTGGTCTGTCCGGCGGACTATATCAGTATATCCTTATATATTTGGCCCCGCTGAAACCAAATCCGAGTTAGACTTGTCAGATTGGCTCGCTTTTCACCCTTAACGCTAAAATGACACTCCAAAACAAAACAAAAAGTGAGAGGTCTGTCCGGAGGGCTAAACACCAATCAATCACATCAAATAAAATTTATTTTAAATCAGTAGTTACAGTTATGCGCCTGAATCAGATCCCGGTCCAGAGCCGACCACACAACCACGGCGCGCAGCGTCGTGGTAAGTGTGCGGTCGGGTGAAGCAGGTTTGAATCCGGCTAAAACGACAGATATTGGGAGGGGGTTAGAACTCCTGCTTAACGTGAAAAGCTTAAATCTAACGATTTGTGAACATAACTAAAGGGGAAGTTTTAAAATATTTAAAGCTACACTTGGTGGTTTTTATTTAATGCGCGCGCATCGCGCACTGTTTTTAGGGAACTCTATTTGTTGATACGGGAAAAAAGCTCAACGAAAAAACCCGTTCGAACTAATGACGTCCTTCGCCCGGTGGTCAGCCGGCCTCCGGAAAGGTAGGGCGTGAAGGAAGTTGTGGTTTAAAGGGTTTTAATTTTCAAGAGGTTATTGGTCGAGAGGAACAAAAAAGGACAAAAGAACAAAAATTAACAAAATTAACAAAAAGGAGACGAATAGAGGGAATGGAAAGGGGTTTGAGAGTAAAATGTGGTGAAAAGTAAAAGGTGGTGAAAGGGAAGTTGTGGTATAGGAAAGTTTTGACTAGAGAGGTTGCCGAAAGATAGGCAACGCCTGGTATGGTAGGGGGTGTCTTATATCGAAAAGTATGGCATTATGCTGTCTGATTCGCGGGTTAGCGGACTATCGCCCAGTTTGAATTTATAGAATTCCTGTGATATTTCCTGGACGAAGTCCGCTAGTGGGGTTATGTCGTGGCAATGTGCGTAGAGATCTCTGAGGGAGGTGTACCTATCGGAGTCTGAAATGGGGCCCATAAATTTATGTTCTAAAACTCTAAGTTTCCACATTGTCGTGGCCGGGATGCTGCACCACACCAGCGCCGCGTATGTGATGGCCGGGGAGGGCTAAACCATCCTTACCAGGTACATAAGGATACACTGATATGATCGGCTGGACACACCATTTGGGGGGGGGGGGAGGGTAGGGGTGAACACGAGTCAATCTGACAATTCTTACTTCGGATTCGGTTTCAATTTCCTTGAAAATATGTCTGCTAGAATCAAGTTTCAAGGTGTATCTCTAAAGAATAATTTCTCGGATACATTTTCAAATATCCCCGCTTCGTCAAATCTCGGCGAAGTTTAATTATTATTAATAAATCATATACCTAAATCTGTTATTTTTTATTTCAGAGGGATCTAGCCCATGTGAAAATGCGTGGTTAACACATAAGTGCTACTACAATGAAAATCCTGAGGTGAGACAAAGACCAGTAAAATTATATCATAGTAGATTATGAATATACCTATTTGCGTAAGCAGGAAGTGTACTTAGCTTTACACCAATTAAAATGTGATTTTAATAAAAATTGTGAATGTAGGAAATATACTGGCGAAATAGACTAAAACCATTATATACGGTACGTGCCCGATGACACTGTTCTTGTGCAGCAGTCACCAACATCATATAAATACGTAGCTCAGATAAACACTTGTGGCCAATACATTCTTAAAACTCATAGAGCGAGAGCTAGGTGGCTTTTTCGGCACATCATCGTTTTATGAATTTTGCAATATTTGTATGGTTTAATGGATGTTAACGATTCATAAAATCGACTTCTGGCGGGACACCTTGTCAGGTACGTCTAAAAATCTGTAAAATTATGTCATCCCTATAAGGCTTATTTCTTTTTTGTGTACACATTTTAGGTTTAAAATAAATAAAATAAGTTCGCCAGAAAGTGTGGACCATCAGGTGGCGCAAGTTGTAAAAAACAGAGTTAGATCACGTGATCGTTACAAGCCTTTTTTAGGCTGAGCATATGTATTTAAATGTTTTAAACACAGAAAAATATTTCCAGGAAGAAATTCCTGTTAGTAAGGCCAGGCAGAAAGAAAATGTGGCGAAATAAATCAAATTTTCTTCAAAAATTCTAAACATTTCCTTTCTGGCTAGCCTTACTGACAGGAGTTTCTTTCTGGGATTTTTTTTCTGTGTTCAAAACATTTAAATAAATATGCTCAGCCTAAAGAAAAACTTGTAACGATCACGTAATATAACTCGGTTTTTTTACAACTTTGATCTTTCTGACTGCGCCTTCTGACGGCCCACTCTTTCTAGCTATCACCTTTTATTAATTTTCAACATAAACTATGTACACACAAAAAAATGAGCCTTGTAACGATGACATAATTTCACTGATTTTTATATCATGAACCATGGCCAACTCGACGGGCTGACATATGCCAGAAGTATATATCTTGTCGTTATTTAAGTTCGATAGAATCATTCAACGCCTAGAAAATACTTGTAACGGTGAGTTTCCGAAAAAGCCACGTAGCTCCCGCACCATCTTTGTTGTCTTTGAAATGAAGTAAATTCCAATATTAAAAACAACTACTAATTTTGTTCTACATCGCTTTGTGTTAATGGACTCAGGTTCACATTTCACATCCCATCCTTTCATGATTACTTATTGACAAACAAAAAAAAAAACGATTTTATATCTGGTTCACTGTATACTTTATATAATCACTTTTGTTTCAGGCATACTTCTTAGTTTAGGAACATTGTGGATCGTGGATGTTTTTGGTTTTGTAAAATATTCTCGCTTAACTATTTACTACCGTTATATGTATATTGGACTCTGATTTTGAAAAAAATATATTAGTGATATAGTCTTACTGAATGCATGTACAAGGATATATTACTCAATGGTATTTTTTATATTAAGAATGTAAAATAAAATCTAATATTTTCAAATCAACTTTCAATTTTAAAACGAAATTTTTCGATGAGGTGTTTATCATTTTAATCATTTACTTCTTCTTTTCTGTGAAGAAGCTAGTTTTTGTATATTTTTGAATTCGAAAGTATTTTTTGAATACTTTAATTATCAAAATAAATAAAACGACATGGCATTAAAATTGTTTGCTTGCCACTTATATTCTTGATTTTTGTATCAATATGCTGGAATAAAGTAATTAATTATATTTTATGTTTTCCAAGACAAATTTATTTTCCCGATATATTTACCTAATTCCCGTTTCTACGTCATTGTGTGGAAAGAAAAGTTAAAAAACTTTGTACGTTTATTGAAAATAAGTGACAGTCACTCCACTTCAAATTGTATGATCCACGCAATATTTTTTTGAAAAAACAGTGTCCTGTTCAAAAACAAGGCCTTAGTGAGGAATACAATACGATGTTGAAATGATAAAGTACATGGAAGACATAAAAAAACAGGTTTCCGTCTGTTTTTTGTTTTATTCTCTTTTTCTGGTGAATTAGTGCACAGTGCCACCAATATAGTCTGCATCATATAGAAATTTTTTTATTAATCAATTCAAATCGATTTTGATGTTGTCAGTGGTTCTTGCTTAAAAAATAATGCCAAATGACGTGCGCAAGAGCAATTACGTTTCCCTTTTCTTTAATGACGAAAAATTGAGTTATTTCTCAAAATTTTTAAAAATGTTAAAGAAAAAGTTGTTTATATTTCAATTTTATACATGTGTGCCAATGTCCAACTCTCCAGTAAAACTTTCATTTCTTTGCAATTTTCTTAACCTAATACTTTTTTAATTCAGCCGAATTTAAAAAAAAAAACGTGTGCATTTCTTATGAACGTCTGACTCATGTGTCTCTATACTAATAAATTAAAGTGGGTTTAGAGTAACAATCTTTAATCATTTCACCAGCTCTCTGCAATCCTTGAGCTTATAACGTAGTATTTTTGCTACAACTGATATAGACTAAAAAAGGAACCAGACTATTAAAACAAAGCCCCACGTTGGGCGCCAAGTATAACGTAGTATTTTTGCTTCAACTAATACAGACTAAAAAAAACAAAAGCCAGATTATCAAAAGAAAGCCCCGCGTTGGCGCGCAAAGTATAGCGTCGTTATTTTCTTAAAGGTAAATAAGTTAAGAAAGTCCCAAAAAAGGGACGAAAAAGTACTACTGAGCTATTTATTTAAAAGTGAGAAAACAAATCCCCGTCTGGGATATAAAAATGTGAACTAGTAAATAAACTAAGGGATTTTCAAATGAAAAATAACTATTTAACGATAATCTAATTTATTGCAAAGATAAATGTAATGGTAGAGCAATGAGACAAATCAAGGAGCAGGCAAATAAATTGTGCTTACGAAATTAAGGTTTTACATAACAATTTATATAATTTATATAATTTATATAAAATGAATAGTACACAGAGAGACAGATAGACGAGAAAAGTAATGATACACGATAATCTAAAAATGTAAGACACGAATGCTTGGCAAATGGCCACAATACATAAGAACTACAAGGTACAATAAAACTAAAATATTACTAATAACCAACATGTTCTGATTCTTTAAATTAATAAACAAATCTTTAAAGGTAAGCAAAGGTAATTACAAAGGAAATGAAATTAAATGCATAGTAGCATATCATTAACAATGTAGTCTAATATCGAATCATGAATTCATAAAAGCGTCAGTGACAATTAATATAATGAAAATTACATATGCGTGTATTATATTACTATTATTACTATTTTTAAATTACTGTCGCATCCTTATTACTCAATAAAATTTATTGAACTATCACAATATGAACCAATTAGAAACACGGTGTCATATAATATTTCGAAAGTCGTTATACATACAGGGTGTTTCACGAGGAAACGGATATATTTTAATGGCAAATAGAGGACATCGAGGATAACCATAATCATCCATCGAAAAAACTAGTTAGGTAGCTGTTGCTGGGTGTTTTAGTATTTTTGCCAAAATGTCTTTAGGATGTTACTTCGCAAAGGAATGGAATATAAAGTTCATGCTTAGTACATATAATACAATAGTGGTCCTGAATAAGCACTTGTATCACACACAAAAAAATCCAGGTCCGAACTTGAAAAAAAATGTTTTTATAGTTCTTCAAGAAAACAATACCATGTACATGTTTTTTTTTTATTTCAATAGAAGCACATAAGAAATTGACCAAAATGGTTTCATTAATTTTTTTGCCACACCTTTGCCGCCTTCGAAATAAATTCCTCTAGATAATGCACTGACTTAGAAAATATCGATGAATGATATGCGCACAAAATTTGTCCAAAAACCATTAAATTAGGTATTTACTTTTTTTTCAGTAATAATCATTAAGTTTTAATTACCAATTTTATACGGAGGGGGTAAATTAATAAAAAATTAAATGTTAGAGGACACCGAATCAAGAATGTATTTCATTCCCTTCATTTATTAAAGACTAGTAATACAGCAACATAACTACTTATTAACAACAACAATAACTGTAATAACAGATATGTAAATCAATAATTCACATAGTAATAAGATAACAACAAATTATCAACAGAATAGTTACACCAAAAAAAAAAAAAATAATGCAGATATTGTCATTAAATGTATTTACATATTAGAACTGTAAATAATTTTATGTTCAAAACGCCCTCCTCAGCTTCAGTACATTTTCTAGTGCGGTACACGCGATGGCCGATTGAACTTATCACATCTGGACTATTTCTAATTTCGTTGCAGCATTCAAAAATCCTTTAAATTAATTGGTCTCTAACGTTAATGACCACTCTTTAAGTGATCCCATAAGAAATAATCTAAAAATAACTGATTTTACGTTTATAGGCATTATTTAAAATTGTCATAATTGTCATTGTTTTTTATAGTAAGCCTTACTTCAAAATGACAGCTGTTAAAAAGCTAATGATGTGACAATGTTGTAGAACCTTCTAGAATCGACCTTAAGTCGAAGCCAAAATAAAAATTCGACTTAGGCAAAAATTTCATTTAAGGACATTTTCAAGAGTCTGAGAGACTTCAGAGCCACAAACTAGTCCAAAAGGACCATTATGAGTTCGATAAGACATTAGGTACAACCGAACACCTAACACTAAGATTGACCTGATATTCTGACGGTAAGCGAGAGCTGTTCCAGGATGTGAGGAAACACTGAAGACAGGGAGGGGGCTCCGGAGGGGTTTTAGCTGGTTAGAGTCCAGCACTACCCAGCGTGATAGATCCATGGCGCTGGGTGTCCATGATGGATTTCCCCTTCTTCCCCCCCGCAAAAAAAAAAGTACAACCGAAACACCGAATTTTTACTTAGGAAAATATATTTTGGTCTAGGATATGAGAGTGAAAGTATATGGTGGTCATGGAAAAATGAATCACATAATTTTTTAAAAGTGCGCCAAAAAAGCACTTTGAAAATATTTAATATATTTCCAATTTTAATTCCTCCGCCGAAAACATTGGACATGGAGGTACATATATACATTGCTCTACAGACTGACTATAAAATTTTAACAAGGCAATGTATAAAAAAAGGCGAAACCGACGAATTTGGCAAAAGCGGCGTAGCACCTATAAGCAAAAATTAGCAAAAAACTAATGAAAAAGCACAAGGCCGGTTTTTCGCATAAAACAAGTTTGGATTCACCCAACGACTCGTAATTTGGTCGAGTGCGTTGGGTAGTCAATACAAAGCGATAGTAGAAAAGCCAATAGCAGGGCTTTCCAAATAATAAAGTTATAGAGAAAACCGCCTTGTGGAAGAATCAAAAATCCATTTTGCCCAAAAGTTGCTCGTAGGCGAGTCGCCATCATTTTTCCTGTATTGAACCTGCATGGGGACAAGTATGTCGTAAGACTGGCCGAAAGTTATTAAACTAATGTATTAGTCGAACTCCGTCCCGTGAATGATAAAATCACGATCTGGGACCTTTAAGCTATTCATAAGCGAACCAAAATTTTTTAAGTAAAATATTTTTATATTATTTTCAGTCCAAAATACATTTTTTTTTTAATTCTTTTTAAAAGGCTTGCATTAAGTTCTGAGGATGTTAAGTAAATCTTTTCTACCAAATCAATTGTTTGCGTACGCTCTCACTTGGTTAAAAATGGTTAAAAAGTCATTTTCCTTAGTTGGGGAGGCGTTATTCTTTCACAAAATACTGTATTATTTTACACTTATTAAATAATGGTATTCTTTGAACTAATTGCATTTTATTGATGTAAGGACTTGTTGCTAGTCTTAATCCCTGGAGTTGTCGTTTGGAAGGCCTAAACAACTGAGTTATTCGGAATCTCATGATTCCTTAAGTCTGATACTCAGTGTCCTGGTCGCCTTACGGGAGCTTGATAGAGATTTTTTTATGCGATTTTTTCAGAAATCTTTAAGTGCAGAGACCATTATTAGTAGGTAAATATACACAGATTACGTCAAACTCCAATCTCGTCGGAGAGAAATCTTCAATAGGTATTTTTCTCATGCAAATATAGCAGAAAGTAAAAGGCGTCAGACCATTTATCACTGTATAAACAGATCTAAACCACGTCAAATTCCAATCCCGTCGGAGAGAAATCTTCGATAGGGATTTTTTTAAGCAAAAATCGTAATAATTCGAAGACGTAAAATCCCTTATTATCAACCAATAATTGAAATCACGTCCTGAGAGAGTGTCATTAATGATCTGAAGTAAGGCAGCCTTGACCCATTACTCGTCTATCAAAGTATATCTTATCTCGAACCCGCTCGGGAGTGAAAGAACGGGGCAGAACGCGGCTGGCGCCCTTCTAAATATAAATTGGTGTCGCGTCACCTAAACGCAAGGTAGTGTGTTCTTCTACAACAACTTTACACAATAATTGTTTTCTTTCTATCAGTGAACTGAGCTAAACTTAAAAAATCTTAGTTAATCGTTCTGTTTGATTTTTTTTATCTCTTATTAGCTGTCAAATACCTCCCCCCTTACTTACTCCAAGTCTACTTGATTTCATACTAAACTTTAGAAACTTGCCTAAGTTAATTTCAAGATGGCGATTGGTCATAATACCTGAACCTTAACAACGCGCATGAGTAAAATTTCTGGTCTACTTTGATCATTCTTTTTGCAACCCATCCACTTTTCGGGAAAATGTTCATTAATCTAATCTGTGACAATCGTTGTACTATGCGCTGGAGAGCCACCTTGTTGGAATATCATATGTCTCCTAAATTCCTAATTTTCTTCATGCAATTGAGGCGAAAATTATTCACTAAGAATTTCCAAAAAATAAATTGCGTTCACCCTTCCTTCCCGGAAAAAATGGACCAATTACTTAATTGAATGTTATCACACAGCATACGCTGACTTTCTAAAATTCGATAAGATATGGAAGAAAAATCGATTTAATTTTTAACATCAATATCTTAGCAACAATAACTCCTATGAAAAAAATGTATTTAGCTTTTCGATTACTCCTTTTAAGCTCTTTAATTATAATGGTTCAAAAAGAGGGATTTGAAAATTTTTAATTTTGAAAATTACATTATTTTGTATTTTGTAAAACAAAATCGAAGTTTCTCAACGTGAATCGTAATTATATAACAAGCAGAAGAAATTATGAAGAATGACTTCTTCTAAAAACTGAAAGTAACAATTCGTGGACACACTGTATGGTGCAATCTAATTTTGATGTATAATATGCACATATTTATAAAATTATCTTACACTATTAGTGTTAACACTACAATAGACAATGATTTTATATTGCCATAATCATACCTATAAATAAGAGCAGCTATTTGATGCAAGTATATGTTATAAAAGCTTCGGGTTGACTTGATATTCGAATTGTTAATATGCATAAAATAATTATTTTATTTTTCATGTATGTTTATGTTCACTTGACTATGGTAAGTAAATCCTGTTTAATATTTTAGACTAGCAAATTTGTAATTGTTTTTTGAGCCAATGGATATAAACTGGGAATGCATCATTATAGGGTCGCACCACAGAAGAACTAATGGAGGCGAGCAAACAGGTCCATGATACTTGTGTTGAGAGAACTAGTGTTTCAGAAGGTAAATTATTTTATTCAGTCATACAGAAATAATCAAATCGTCTTAGATGTCAAAAGTTGGGAAGTATTGTCGTACTTCATTCGACAATTGAACTGAAATTTAACATTTCAGGTTGGAAAGTAGCCCCTTTCTTACCAGTTCTCGGATTGGAAAGTTAGCATTTGCCACCCTGTGTTTTTCACTTTTTTACTTTTCTCTGGCAATAAATTTTCTGTTGCTCGCTTGGCAACTTCCCTGAGTTCAGGGCGAGTACATCCCATTTCATTATTGGTATTATTATCCTGCATTTTCTATAAATAGAAGCAAGGAACAAACACAAATGACGCGACACTACCTTGACATTTGTCGTCTGACATAAGAATTTTTTGTTCATTGCCTACCTACTTAATAAAAACATAAAATGTTATTTAAAAACCTTGGTGGGAAGTTTCACTGCTGTCTCGAAAATTAGTTGACTATCTCATCTCTCGACAACAATGAAATATATGAACAACTAACTATACGTATTTTCTCGTTAGCTGAGCTACGAAGAATAAGCTGAACTATTTCTTACAAAATTTAAAAACAAATTCCGTACATGAGAATGACATTAATAAATACCATTGAATTACACAGTCCACAAAAAAAAAAGTTCAAAGCAGCGAACCAGACCCATGTATCCCTATGTATTTTCGGTCGCTGAATCCGAATCCGGGGGTCAAAAAAAATCGTACACCCCCAAAATCATTAGCTAGAGCCAAAAAACACCCCTGAAATGGGATAAAAAGAAGATTAAGCTACAAGTTACTTCTTAATCAATCGAATTATACAAATTAAGGTTAAACAGCAGCGTACATACAATAGATATGAAACACACCCCCAGGGAGGAGCGAAAACTAGCCCCCATATATAAAAAAATCGATCCAAAACAGCAATGACTGCTGAAAAAGCTCGAAATATCTAATTTTTGTTAAAGTGTTAAGAAACTACATCAGGTCCGACGTAATCTTCATAAACTGCCCCTATAGGGTTGAGAACAACCACTCTTAAGTTCAAAGGACACGAGAAAAACAATAAAAAACGTAAAATTCAGGATTTCTATTTTCATGGATGCTATGATTGGCTGAAATTGCGTAGTACTCTAAAATAGAACCAGAAACTTACGTACCATCAACATCCTACCCTGTCAACCCTCAGAGGGCGTGAAAACTACCCCCTATGTAAGATTTAACTATAAATAGTTACAGTGACTTCTATAAAAATTCAAACACCTGCGTCGTGTGGAAGAGAGAAGAAATTAGACTATGTTCGACGATGTGCTTGAAAACCACCCCCATGTGGTTGCGAGATACTACCCCTATATCTATAGGATGCTGGAAAAACAGAGAGAAACTAACCGGATTTACATTTTTATGGATGCTATGATTGGCAAAAATCGTGTTGCACACTTAGAGTTTGAAACTCATGTCCTATAAATGTTATTAAGTAACACCCCCAGCAAAGATGTGAACTACCGTAATTCAGGATGTAACGAAGAAGCTATACTGTTGCTTATTCGTTTCATTTCCATAGTTCTTTTTTATAGGGTTGGTATAGCGGTGGTGATGCGATTAAATAAGATTCGAAAAGGGTTTCAAAATATTTGTATTTAAATTTTAAAATTATAATTTTTGTTAAATTTGTTATTGTATTATATTTTGTTTCCTGGATCCTTGGTTACTTGAGCCTGGGGTTGGTGACTTATATTTACCCAGCAAGTGAACTGATCGCCACAGTTGGCGTCTCTCAACCCCGTGGGGGTGGTTTTCAAGCACAGCGTCGAACATAGTCTAGTTTCTTCTCTCTTCCACACAACGTAGGTGTTTCGAATTTGTATGGAAGTCACTGTAACTTTTTATAGTCAAACCTTACATATGGGGTAGTTTTCACACCCTCTGAGGGGTTGACACTGTAGAATGTTGATGGTACGTAAGTTTCTAATTCTATTTTAGAGTACTACGCAATTTCAGCCAATCATAGCATCCATGAAAATAGAAATCCTGTTGCATTTTACGTTTTTTCTTATTTTTCTCGTGTCCTTTAAACTTGGGTGTAGTTGTTCTCAACTCTATAGGGGCAGTTTATGAATATTACGTCGGACCTGATACAGTTTCTTATCACTTTAACAAAACTTTAAGCTTTTTCAACAGTCATTGCTGTTTTGGATCGATTTGTTTATATATGGGGGCTGGTTTTCGCCCCTCCCTGGGGGTGTGTTTCATATCTATCATATGTACGCTGATGTTTAACATTAATTTGTATAATTCGATTGATTAAGATGTAACAACTATTCTCGTAGCTTAATATTCTTTTTACCCCATTTCAGAGGTGTTTTTTGGCTCTAGCTAATGATTTTGGTGGTGTACGATTTTTTTTGACCTCGGATTCGGATTCAGCGACCGAAAATACACAGGAATACATGGGTCTGGTTCACTGCTTTGAACTTTTTTTTTTGTGGGGCTGTGTTAATTACTTTTTTATTATTTGTAATTATCAAACTGACAATCAGAGGTTGAAAAGTGAGTACTTTCCATCTGTGTCAGCAATAACGTATTTTCTAACATTTTAAAAGTCAGAAATGGACTTATTACTAACTGATGGTGAACAAAAAAATAACCACTTCCAGTTATATTTTCTATCCGATAAGGGTTTTAACTGCGGAACCCGGTGAATAAGGAGTAATCTTCTGAAACTTTTTAAGTCTTTTTTATACTTGAGGCTGCAAAGTTTACTTGTTTATATTGTGCGCTTATTAATAATTAATTGTTTAAACAAGTAATTGTTGCAAAATGAAAAATTACTGCATTTTTCAAGAAAAACTAATAATATTTTTTCCAAAACAAAATAAAAAAAACAGAGAAGCAAGATATTTAATGCACTATTAAATCTCAAGAAATAAATGTATATGCACTCAGTGGATCGGCACCACGGAAACTCGGGTAGTAAATTTATTGAAACGAAGTAGTAGAGTAACTAGAGATCTTAATTTAAAAAGATTGTCATATGGATTTTTTTTTTTTATAATACAATAGTAAATGTATTATGCGGGTGCTTGCCAGTTTATAGGGAGTGGGCGCCACCTCCTTTTTGGGGGTGATATCCAAAAGAAATAGTTACTGGAGCTGAAAGAGATTGAAATTTTGAGAAAAAAAATCGGCAGCTACTGGAAGCGGCTGGAACCTCCCCACCCAGTGAATCTTTGAAGCCGAAAAGAGCACTAAACAATATGAACGATCTCATTTAATTATATTTATTAAGTTGAAATATTTTTTTCATATTAAATCAGAAAAAAAAGTCTTGCAATCGGTGGGATTTGGACCTAAAAACTTGAGTGTTAAATTTATAGTCTGCACAACATTAATGTTTTATTCAATGTTTTAATACAAATATTATGCTTCATCGGATCCTAGCCCGGGGCCAGCTAGACAACCACGGTTAACACCGTCGTGGCGGGGTAGGTCCGGTTTGGCTTGGAGAAAAATAGAAAAGTCTGTCTGTCTTCTGTAGGCAGGCTTAAAAACTAGGTTAAAATTATAATGTGTCCACATGGACCTAAAATTAATATAAAAATAAACAATACTATAAAAACGTTCGAAGGCAAGAGCACTTAATAATTTTAATTATTGATACGGGAAATAACTGAACGAAGAAACCTGTTCATTGGTAATGGGATGGATGGCAGGGATGGCCATCTTTGGAAAAAACCATATAACTCTTGGTGGACAGCTTCCCTGCCAGATGTAGCCAGGGTAGTGGTCATGGTGGATCGTTTAAGTTTGAGTTGGTATATTTAGTTTTATCTTTTGGCCTCGACCGATTTTTCACTAAATCGGTCGGGGAAGTGATAGCTGTCAAATTTTTGGTTCCAATGTTTCTCTGGGGAATTTGGTTTTTGAAAAATGTTTAGGTTGGTACCAATGTCTTAAATTGTTTTTAGATTATGTAGTACTATTTTTAGGTTATGTTGCCGGAAGAATTTCCGGCGGGATGCCGGAAGTAGCGGAAATAGTTTTTAAAATATAATGTTACTGACATTTTTAAAGTTTTATTGGAAAAAACTCACCGAAAGCATTCCGGTGGGGTTGCTTACACTTCTAGGGCTTGTAAGCGGTTCAGGATGGCCTCTCACACCATCCGTGGGCTTTATAAACGTCGAAAAAACTTGTAATCTCACGATGCACTTGACACGTCAAAAATACTCAGCATACAGTCTGCACGCTTTAACACACTAGCAGAGAACTTATACCACAGATGGACCCGTAGTATTTTTTGGGAATTTTCCTTTGAGTCCATTTAATAAAATCTGGCATTTTTCTGAAAATTTGACATACTTCTGAAGTGAGATTTTTCCGAAAATTTGACATTTTCCTGAATTTTTGACATTTATCTGAAAAGTGACATTTCTCCGAAAATTTGACATTTTCTCGAAAATTTGACATTTTTCTGAAGTGACATTACTCCGAAAATTTGCTAATTTTCAAACATTTGACATTTTTCTGAAAGGTGACATTTCTTCGAAAATGTGACGTTTTTTCGAAAATTTGACATTTTCCTGAATTTTTGACATTTTTCTGAAAAGTGACATTTCTCCGAAATTTTGACATTTTCTCGAAAATTTGACATTTTTCTGAAGTGACATTACTCCGAAAATTTGCTAATTTTCAAACATTTGACATTTTTCTGAAAGGTGACATTTCTTCGAAAATGTGACGTTTTTTCGAAAATTTGACATTTTCCTGAATTTTTGACATTTTTCTGAAAAGTGACATTTCTCCGAAAGTTTGACATTTGTTCGAAAATTTGACATTTTTCTGAATTGACATTACTCCGAAAATTTGACAATTTTCAAACATTTGACATTTTTCTGAAAGGTGACATTTCTTCGAAAATTTGACATTTTTCTGAAAAGTGAAATTTTTCCGAAAATTTGACATATTTCTGAAAAGTGACATTTCCCTGAAAATTTAACATTTTTTCGAAAATTTGACATTTTTCTGAAAAGTGACATTTCTCCGAAAATTTGACGTTTTCCTGAAAATTTGACATTTTTCTGAAAAGTGACATTTCACCGAAAATTTGGTATTTCTTGGAAATTAAAAAAAAAATTTCGTGACTCGTCTTGTAGAAATATTTTTTTGATATCATCATCAGTTCGCCTGGTATAAGAATTTTATGTTTTTATGACGTCATCAGAACGTAGGTATATTTTTAATTCACTCGTATTCCATCCATCTACAATATTTCCACCTACGTTTCAAACTTTTATTGGTTGTTTCCAATAGTTAAGTCGATATCTGCACCAGTTTCTAAGAATTTTTCTTATTTGTGATGTCATGTGGACGTAGGTGAATTATTAATTCACTTGTATTCCGTCCGTCCACAATATTTCCACCCACATTTCAAATTTTAATTGGATGTTTCCAATCGTTAAGTCAATATCTGTACCAGTTCGCCTGTTATAAGAATTTGTCTTATTTGTGGCGTCATGTAGATGTAGGTGTATTATTAATTCACTTTTATTCCGTCCATTTACAATATTTCCATTTCAAATTTCAATTCAATAACTCCAACCGTTAAGTCGATATCTGTAGCAGTTCGTCTGTTGTAATAATTTTTCATTTTTGTGACGTCATGTGACGTAGATGTATTATTAATTCACTCGTAATCCGTCCGTCTACAATATTTATACCTACGTTTCAAATTTCAGTTCGATATCTTCAACCCTTCCCGAATTATCAGCCGAAATCACTAAACACCTCTGTCATTATTAGAATATCACCCTGTACATTGCACTGCTTTGAGGACAAAAAACTATAAATTTCACTTCGGAGATTTTAAAAATCAGTATCAAATATAATTTGGGCATATGGGAAAATCGAAATTTTGTGTTGAAACGTATATAGCAGCCCGCCGGACCCAAACGAAAAGTCCCATTAAAATTTCGAGTACGACAAAACGTTCCTGACATTATGTAGTTTTCCTTAGCTAGTTTTTATTTTTGAGCTATCTCTCACAGTTTCCGAGTTACAGATGAAAAACCGTTTTCAGAGTTGCGGCATCCGAGGGTAAATTTTGGTCGAAAACAAGACATCTAAATTTACTCGTATTTTAAAAAATACGATACCGCGACGACCGTACTATGTAGCGATGGAAAGAGAAAGACTTTTAGTTGATCCGCATCGTAAATTGCATGTCGAAATTCGAAAATTCAGCTCGGCACAAACGAATCAAAAGTGACATTTTTGCAATTTTTCGTTTGACGTTTCTCGATCGCGAATTTGTGTTAGAAGAGTGTCCATCTTCCATCTCGCTCTCCCGCAAAAAAGAGATAGACAATCTTTGCACGTTAATAACTAATTAACCGTAAATAATTAGTCGTTCGGAATGTCGCGCTGAGATGTAGAATTTCACTCTCGTCAGATCAGTACAGTCCCGATTCCGTCAATAGTCTCTAAAAAAAGCCTTTGCGGCTGTAAATTTGCAAAGAGTAAGGGGTACAGCCCTGTATTATTTTGTGGTACACGTTCTCTGACACGTCTATCGAACGTTAGGTTAGACTATAAAATTTATCTTACACAAGAAGCGTGTTTTTTAATTTTTTTCACGGAAACCAAATCGAAAAAGTGCAAGTGTGATATATCGTTGATATCGGAATTTTTACTGCTTTTCAATGGTTCAATTACAAATTGTAAGTAATCATAAAATAAACAACTTGTTGTGCCAAAACGGCACTAAACGTAATCCGATCTCAACCAAAACCTTTTCAGATCTTCTGGAGCACTAAAGAAACCCTCATGCAAAGTTTCATCCAAATCCGTTTAGTAGCTTCGCCGCTATCGTGCTAACATACATACATACACACACACACACACATACACACACACAGACATTTTTCAAAAACAACTTTTTTGGGTTCCTGGGACCTCAAAACGTAAAGATCTGATGTTATCTCAATTTTCGATTTTGGACTAATTGTAGTAACCTCCCACAATTTTATTGTGGGGAGGTTAATAAGGTTCTACACAATTTCTTATACAAATCGACAGATTTTAACTTGAAAATTACGATTTTAGATTGAGAAAATGGGTATTTCAAAACTCAAAAAATAACACAACGACAAATGCTTCGGACCAAAGAGAAAGTTTATAATCAGGATAAACTTATTACATTTTTAAGTTTCTGTATTATTCTGAGATATGGAAGTTTAAACCCGACATCCGAACGCTTATAAGATGAAGTATTTAGTTTAAATGTTAAATCACTGAGACACTTACGTCAAAAAATTTTACCCAAAATTAAGGGTTATTGGCCAGTAATAAAAAAATAACAGATGCCAAATTTCTTCACCTGTTTTCCTACTTGAATTAGGAAAATGCACTTTAAACTACAAATGCATTTTAATCAATCAATAATATTAGTTTTAGCGAAAAAATTGTAGAAATCAAAAATAAATTTTATAAATCCTTGTTCAGTTCTGTGGGATTAATAGTTTCGGGGATATGTAAATTTAAAGATAGCGTTATAATATTTATGAGACGTAGTATTTTGTTTAAATGTTAAGAATCAAAATTAAGGTTATTAATAAAGCTTTCAAATAATTTTTCATTTGTTTCAATAGAATAAAAAACAAAGATGTTATGACCAAGACAATGTGCATATTCACATTCTCTTAGTAATAAAAATATCGTCATTTTGTTACTGAAATTGGTCAGTAATAAAAAAAATAGCTTTTAAATATTATTTTTCGTTAATATATGGCATTATCCATAAAAAAAATCCCTATTTCTCTCCAAGGGGATTGGAATTTGACGTGATTGTAATCTGTTTATACAGTAATAAGTGGTCTGACGTCTTTTGGTTTTTGCTCTTTTGACATAAAGAAATCCCTATCGAAGATTTTTCTCCGACGGGATTGGAATTTGACGCGATCTGTATGTTTTTACCTACTAATAATGGTCTCTGCACTTAAAGATTTCTGGAAAAATCCCATAAAAAAATCCCTATCAAGCTCCCGTAAGGCGATCAGAAGACTTAGGGAATCATAAGATCCCGATTGTTTACGTCTTCCAAACGAAAACTCTAGGGATTAAGACTAGCATCAATAAAATGCAATTAGTTCAAAGAATACCATTTATTTAATAAGTATAAAATAATATAGTGATTTCCTGCAAAATGGCTGAATAAAAATAATATAATAATATCTTAAAAAATTTTGGTTCGCTTATGAATAGCTTAAAGGTCCCAGATCGTGATTTTATCATTCACGGGACGGAGTTCAACTAATACGTGAGTTTAATAACTTTCAGCCAGTCTTACGACGTACTTGTCCCCATGCAGGTTTAATATAGGAAAAATGACAGCGAGTCGCCTCCGAGCGACTTTTGGGCAAAATGGACCTTTGAGTCCTTTATACACAAGGCGGTTTTCTCTAACTGAATTATTATATTATTATTATGTATTATATATTAGTATTATATATTATTATTATAAAAATACTTTCCAAAAGGTTTCTGGCGATTTCAATCTTGTTCGCCGGGTTCTGAGATTTTTCTGTTTTTAGCCCCTCATCGACCCTAACACGGATGGAATAAGGATTTATGTATTATTATTAAAAATATTATATGAAATGTGCAAAAACAAAGAGTTTCATAACACAGGCACAAAAAATTTAAAAAGTGTTTTCTTTTTCTGACTAGACCAACTTAGCTTTACGTATTTCGAGTCGCTGAATTCAATCGTACAGTAGCGAAATAACCTAAAAAAAAAAACTCATAATTTTTTTTTAATGCCTTTGTTTATATTAACGTCCTGGCGAAGTTTAGCTAGTTTAGGTTATTTTCGGGATTTACTAAAAATTGGTAACGGACACCAGATTCGTATTCAGCACGTCGAAATACACGAGGGTTGCCCAATGGAGTACCAGAAACAGACCACTGTTCACTTTTTTTTGTGTGTAATATATTTGTATACGCGGTTTTCTAGAAAATGGCGGAGGATCCGATGGTAATCATATATTACACAGGCACACGCCAAAAAAAATGGTCTGTTGCTGGAACTCCCATGTGTTTCGACGTGCGGTATACGAATCAGGTGTCCATTTAGCTTCATTACCCACCAATTTTTTGTAAATCCCGAAAATATCCTAAATTATGATTTTTTTAGGTTATTTCCACTTTTTCAAAATTTTTAAATTGAGTCAGGGTAGGAAAAACAAAAAATACAGGTAGATAGAAAACGTGTTTCTGAACAAAAAATGTTCTAATAAAATTTATCGCTAAAGCCACGCTAAAGCCTGGAAAAAAATAGTGAACTTTGTCACACTGCGCGGCCAAGCGTAGGGTTAAATGCATACTATGGAACCTCTAAAAATTCTTAGCGGTTCTAACGAGTAAAATAAAATATTTTTTCTTTCTCATTACACATTTTTAATATTTTTTTTATTGAACAGGAGGATAAATAGTGAGTATGGAGGGAAATATATAATTAAGAACGCACCACACATAGTTTCTGAATCGCTCGCATGAATTTTTACGTGCTTTTACTGTATTGTATTTATTACAGATACACCTATCCACATTTCCGCTATATCCAATAGATTCCTTATACATTTGTTAATATATTGGAAAAGTTAATATATTGGAACAGTTCCAGAATTTATATTCAAAACAATATTTCATAGCTATAAGGATAAGATCGTGAAAATCGCAATTTATTATCATGATCTGAAAATTCTTACAAGTAAACGAATTTGTGTTTGAACATTCGAAAAGTATACATTTTTTTCCGAAATAATATTTTATTTTTTCCAATATAAGTGCAGATACTTTTTAACAGTACTTAATAAAGAAAGAATTTTTTTGAAAGGCTTTTATTTTTTCTATATTTTTTATTGCGACGATTGAGTTCGGGCGTGATAATATATACAGCGTGTCCAGCCGGGAGCTTACACGATCCATATCTCGAAAACTACTGAACAAATTCTTGTAAAATACGTATGTGTAGTAAAGAGCTTATGATATTTCTGACTAAAAAATTTTGACAGTTCTATCACTTCCGGTTATACCGGAAGTAGATGCCAACTTTGTTATTTTAAATGAAACACCCATATTTTTATTATCGGAATTGATAGATTACAAAATTTTAAGTTCACTTTGTATAACAAACCTTGTACCTGAAATTTATAGTTTTCGAGTTTTTAATTTTTTTTACCAAAAAATTGACACCTGAGAGCCCTAAAAAAATTTTTCCTGTGAATAACCTATACAATAATCTAAATATCTTTTACTGTGGAAGTAATCAGCATAGTCGTAGATTATTTAAAAAAAATTTAAAACATTTAAATATTGTACAGGATGAGTACAAATGTGGTCACAACTTTCCATTTAGAAACATCAAACATCTTCAATTTCTTAAATGGAAACCCCCATTTTTTTTTATTTTATTAAATTCTACGACCAAAAATATGGATAGTTTACATTTACTTCCCTATACCTAACTACGACGGTTTTTAAGATATTCACGAAAGTTCAGAAAAACAAATTATTTTGTCAAAATTCTTTATTTAACCTTGTAACATTTCATTTTTTTTAGTTTTAGATATTGTGATAAACCCAGCCATCATTAAACAGCTTGACTGAAAATTGCAAAAAATTTGTTGTTTTAAACCTACACAAGAGACAATTCAAGACATATAACAATGGAAATTATTTTGCAACAGCTAACAACAAAATTAAAAATAAATTAAAGTAATTGTTTAAATACACCACCGTTGGCGTCTAAACATTTTTCGGGTCTGCGAAGTACTGCGTCTGTAGCCGCTTTTTGATTCATATCTGGCGGTAAGGACTGAAAAGCAGTGCGCACTCCTTCGTGGCATTCATCTTTTGTAGTTATTGCAGTTGCAAACACTTCGTTTTTTATGTAGCCCCATATAAAAATATCAAGTATTGTTAGGTCTGGTCGAAGAAATGGACCTCTGTTAGCAATCCACTGGTCTTCAAAATTTTCGGTCAAAAAATCATTTACGATCATTCGTCCGTGAGGTGGTGCTTTAACAACTAATTTGACAGCTCTGATGCTTTTTCTTTTGACAACAATTGTCTACATGGCCCTCTTAGAGTTAGTTAAATAAAGAATTCTTGCAAAATAATTGGTTTTCCTGAACTTTCGTGAATATCTTAAAAAACGTCGTAGTTAGGTATAGGGAAGTAAAAGCAAACTATCCATATTTTTGGTCGTAGAATTTGATGAAATAAAAAAAAAATGGGGGTTTCCATTTAAAAAATTGAAGATGTTTGATGTTTCTGATTGGAAAGTTGTGACCACTATTGTACTCACCCTGTACAATATTTAAATGGTTTCAATTTTTTTTAAATAATCCACGACTATGCTGATTAGTTTCACAGTAAAAGGATATTTAGATTCTTGTATGGGTTATTCACAGGAAGAATTTTTTTAGGGGTCTGCAGGTATCAATTTTTTTGTAAAAAAATTAATATCTCGAAAACTATAAATTTTAGGTACAAGGTTTTTATACAAAGTGACCTTAAAATATGGGTGTTCCATTTAAAAGAACAAAGTTGACATCTACTTCCGGTATAACCGGAAGTGATAGAACTGTCAAAATATTTTAGTTAGAAAGATCATAAGCTCTTTACTATACGTACGTAATTTTATAAAAATTTGTCCAGTAGTTTTCGAGATATGGATCGTGTAAGCTCCCGGCTGGACACGCTGTATATAAGTATATTTTTCCCATCCATCCTTTGCTTGTATTGTTTACAACAAAAAAGCATCAGAGAGCTACAATATCCATCTTTTAAATAAACCCAACACTCATATAGATCGAACAAATTCTGATTTAGTGACATGTAATTCTGTGTCACAGTCATGCGTATTCAAGCGCGCGGACGCATGTATCTCGCTCCGAGTTATAACGCTACATTTGACTATTTTTTTCCGATAAAACCGTGGCTTTAGCGTTAAATTTTGATAGAACATTTTTTGTTCATAAATACGTGATCTACTTATCTGTATTTTTTATTTTTTCTAGCTTGACTTAATTTCAAAATTTTGAAGAAATGGATGAAAAAAAATTTGTCTTCACTTTTATTTTATGTTCTGCGTCCGAGCGAAATGTAAACTTTTCAGGATATTATTCTACATACTTTTATGAACTTATTAAAAAAGATACCTATTCATTTTGCAAATTTTTGTAGGTAAATACCTTAATCGACTGGGCTAACTTCAATAGTTGCAACGCTCTCAATGAAATCGTGACTGGCGTTGTTCAATCATTAAAATCGGGGTTTGGATGTTATATATTCGTAGATGTTTATGTAAATTCAATATTATTATTCCAGTAATCAGCCTGGAAAGGTTTAGTTGAATCGCTCTGTTTTCATGAATGACAGGCTGTTTTAAGGAATCTTTACCAAAGCAGAAATTTCTGCCATAATAGTTTACAACGCAATGCAAACTGGATCCCTCTTTTTATATTGTAGTATTTTTATAAATATGACAATTCTTTTTAGAATTAATTCATGCTGTGAATGAAGACAAAATATTTGCTGATGATGAGAATTTAATGTGTTACATGAATTGCATAATGGAGGAAATGAAATATGTGAGTACTTTATTGCTTTAGAAATTTAAGAAATATATTCCTATTTTGTACAAAATTAATTTTAATGTTTGAATTTCGTCAATTGCCTGTCATGTATACTTTTGAAAATATTAGTCTAAAAGCTGGCATGAATTCGTCTTCCGCTCGATAGCCTGAAAATATAGGCAAAATAAACACTTTTTTAGTCCCTTAGCCCGACGGGCAGAGAGTCATGGGGTAGAGCAGACGCCGCAGAGGCCGCAGAGGGCAATTTTTTTAACAATCGAAATGCTGGGGGTAGCACTTACTATACGTATTTGATATAGCGAAAAAAATAAATGTAAGACACCGCAGACCTATGGCGCGAAGTTCAAGTCAAGGGCCAAAAAAATTTAGCATGCTCCTATTTTGAATTTGGGCACTCAAATTTGGAAATTTTAGCGAATGTTTCATGCGAATTGACCGCATGGAATTGTCTGCCATATTGTCTTTGAAAAAAAGGACAACCAAATGAACAATTTCCAGCAAGTTTGGTCAAGGAGCTCGCTAATTTTTATGCCCTTTCCTTGAACTTCGCGCACGTGTGCGCTCCACAACTCTGCGGTGTATTTCATTTACTTTTTACCCCATGATAGACCCTCTGTCCGTCGGGCTAAGGGCCTAATAAAAAGAAAGTGTTTATTTTGTTTATAATTTCAGGCTACCGAGTGGAAAACGGGAGCGCACTATATGCTCCTATTTCCTATTTGATTTATATTCGCTTTAAAATCTTTATATTTTTGTAGCACAGCTTAAATTTCTTAATATTAAAAGATTCCAAATCGCTAACAAACCTCAAAAATGTTCTTTTATATTTTTTCTGTTTTTCTTTTAAATGTTGTGTAGATCTTCAGACACTTAATTTTTTGAAAATTTTGAAAAATTTAAAAATCATGTTTTGTAAAAATTTTATTTTTGCATTAGACTTTATAAAGAGCCTTAATTATATTTAGTATTCCTTGAAATGACTAATACATTTTTAAACAATATTAATGGCTGTTGTTTTCAAGCAATATTTAAAAGTTTTTCATATACATTTTTTTATTTAAGAGTCCATTTTAAAATACAATCAAATTGTTAGATATTATTATTTGTTTGCGCAGAACTTCAATTTTGCTAAATGTGTGTATTTAAAAAAAATTGTGGTTTATTTTTGTTTCTTTAATCCTTTTATTACGATTTGTTTTAATCATACTGACTAAACTCCGCCCTCTAATTTATAACTACTAAAAAACATATATACTGGGTATTTCAAACGCAACGCCAATTATTCGAGAACAAAAAATATATTCCCATTCCGTAAATGGCGTTGTGATGCCTTTGAAATATAAAACAATTGCAGGAACGTTAAAACTCAACAATGTTGAAATTACCCCAAACCAAACGTTTTTTTTTTTTTTTTGTCTAAAGTGGTCCAATATTTTTTATAGTTTTTGTAATTTCTTTTGTGCAAAACGCTAATTTTCAGATAATTGTTACGCGTTTATTTAAGTTTTATGAAACAATTGAGCATACTTTTTTATTTCCATGTTTTAAGATCTTTCATATTATGTAACCAGATTTTAAAATGGATTTTGGTTCTTTGACAATTTGCCCAATGACAAAATTTACAGCTCAAAAATGGAAAATTTGAACTACTTAACACTTTATAGTTTTTGGTATTATAGGTACTTTAAGTGAAACACCCGGTATACATATAAGAAATACTTAATACATATTATAAATTATCGTATGTGTTGTGAAAAAAAACGAAAATAATTTTCAGCACTAACCCAAATTTTTCAAAGAATAGCTTTTTTTATAATTAGGTATGTATGTAATATTCATAGCTACATTATGTATATTCATTAAAGTTCAGATGGTCTTACCTTCTAATTATGCTATCAGAATATAAACATTATCGCGGAAAAACGAATAAAGGAGAAGTATAAATTTTGAATGAAAAATTAAAACTTGTCGTAGTTACTAGATTTTGACCATTCAGGAAAAATAAACTTAAGTCATTTTATCGACAGTTCTTCCTGATTATTTTATGTTGAGTCAATGCTCAGATAACCCAGAACAATTGGATTCAGTAAGGTACATTATTCTATAGTAGTGGCAAGAGATATTGTAGAGGAGCCAGGAAGGTAAAGCGAGTCGTTAAAGCAGCCAAAGCCTACAGAATCGGCCGACGAAGGTTACCGCCATTCAACACACTAGCACTGCTTCGTTCTACGATATGTATCTCTTCAACACTTCTTATACAAGATTAAAATATAATTGGGTATCATGTTATGCAGTAGTATTGATTGACTATCCTGTTACTATTTTATATATAATGAAATAATTACTAACATAGCTAACTTTTTTAGATGGATGGAGGTGAAGTGAACGTTGACGCTGCAATCGAAATGTTGCCTGATGACGTTAGTGAAGATGCTGTGCAAACAATACGTTCATGTGGCACTAAGAGTAAGCTTTATACATTTTTTAAAAATATTTATAATTGAACAATATGGGATGCAGTTGGGTTTCAATAAATCAGATAAACATAAACTTATTTCATATGCTACAAAAAGAGGGACAAACGTGTGTTACGAGATTATTAGCCCTGCTCGGTGCAGAGCAACTTAATGAACAAAACCTGAAATGGAATAGAATAATGGAAAGAAGTAAAGCATATAAAACATAGTCCTATAATTAGTTTATTAGTTTTTTAAATATTTGAACCTATTTCCATATGCAACCTCCATAATATTCAGCAAACACTTGTAACTAAAATTAATAAATAATAACAATTAAGCTATGATTCCCATCTGGCCTTCGAGGCGAGTAGACATGCATAATGGCGCTCCAATAGATACTAGTAAATTTGTAAAAGTTAAAAACAAAGTGACAGAATGTAATAATAATAATAATAATAAATAAACAATCTTTATTTCAAAGAAATGCCTTACAATTATGTACATAATTAATAAAACATAAAAATGAAATGATGTCTAAAAAAGAAAAGAGAAAAGAGAAGAAGAAGAAAAGGAGAAGATGAAGAAAAATTCATAATTACAATTTGAAACTATAGCCTATTACACAAATACTCCTGCAAATTGTATGGTTCTAAGTCTACTAACATACTTTTGATTTGCTTCTTAAACATATTTATGCTAACAATATCTTTGAATCGCATTGGTAATTTGTTATATAGTTTTACGCACATATAGAATGGACTTTTTTCTGTTAACGTGAGATTATGCCGTGGATATGTGATATCCTGTGTCCTTGTATTATATTCATGTTGGATGTTATTTACTAAAAACATTTCTTTATTTGTAAAAATAAACATTAGGCACTCATAAATGTACAAACCATAAACAGTCATTATCTTGTTTGATTTAAATTTACCTCTACATGAGTCACAATAATTCATATTAAGTATAATTCTGATAACTCGCTTTTGTATAATGAACGTTCTTTTAATATTTGTATTACTACCCCAAAAAATTATCCCATACCTGATTGTTGCTTCAAAATTGGAAAAATATATAATTTTACAACTTTTAAAATTTAGACTTTTTTTAATTACCCTAATACTATAGCAGATTTTATTTAGTTTCAAACACAAGTGATTGATATTATTATCCCAGTTTAGGTATTCATCTATTTGGATGCCCAAAAATTTTGTATTTTCTACCAGCTTTCTCTGCTCGCCTGAAATTGCTATGCTTTCAGGAGTTTTAATTCTCATTTGTTTTGTTCTGAATAGAATGATGTTTGTTTTCTCTTTATTTAAAATAAATCTGTTTTTACTGTACCATTCACTTGTGCTTGAGAATAAATCGTTACATTCTTTTATTAATTCGGGGTAAGTTTCTGCCCCCACCAAGATATTATTATCATCAGCATAATTTGTTACACTATGATTTGTCCTCGTTACTACATTACATAAATCGTTTACATATATAATAAATAATATTGGCCCCATTATACTGCCTTGTGGCACTCCAATATTGTTACATAAAATTTCAGACTTAGCCGTTTTATTATCTCTTATTATTTTTACTTTTTGTCGGCGATCCAAAAGGTACGATCTCACCCACTCAAGTGCATTACCTCGAATTCCATATTTGTCTAATTTTATTATTAATAATTCGTGATCCAAACAATCATATGCCTTAGACAAATCCAGAAACATGCCTAGTGCAATTTTTTTATTCTCTATAAATTCTAGAATTTTTTGTGTAAATTGAAATATTGCTGTTTGTGTAGATCTCCCTTTCAGATAACCATGCTGAGTATTATTAAATAATCTACAGACATTCATAAATTCAACTAATTGAAAACACATAGCCATTTCAAATAGTTTTGAAAAACTGGGTAATAGACTAATTGGTCTATAGTTTTTTAATATATCAGGATCTCCTTTCTTGTAGATCGGTTTAATACTGGCCAATTTTAGTTGGTCTGGAAAAATTCCAAATTTAAATGAATTGTTTATAATGTAACATACTACGTCTTTTATTTCCTCTATGCATAATTTTACAATATTGGTGGGTATTTCATCTTCACCACTACTATATTTATTTTTTAAATTTTTGGCCATATTTACTAACTCACTTGTCGACACAGGTCTCAAATACATTGATTGATTGTTGTCTACAATATTACATTCAAAAGGAAGTTTATTTAAATTTGCGACAAGTTCTGGGATTACATTTACTAAATATTTGTTATAGTCATTTGCAATTTTATTTAGGTCACCTCTCACTACGAAATTGTCATTTTTGTTTTGTTTACCAGTGATTTCATTATGTATAGACCACATGCATTTACTTTTATTGTCTGAGCTTGTAATTTTATTTTCGTACATCTTTTTCTTGCTCTCTGACAGTAAGTTATTATATTTAATTTTTTCATTATTATACATTTCCTTATAATTACTGTCATTTCTACACAAAACTAATAGCACATCTAATCTATTTTTTTGTTCATTTACTAGTTGGTTGTTAATATTATTATACTTTTTTATATTACTTTTTATATTGACCAATCTCTGAGGAAAACATTCATTGAAAATATTTAAAAAAATATTCATAAAACATGTCCATTGTTTATTTACGTCATAATTCATACAATCATATACATCCTCCCACGTTTGATCTCTCAGGTGCTCCAGAAATTTGCATTTATTTTTTTCACTGAAGAATCTCTTATATATTTTATCCTGTCCCCTTGTTTGACTATTTATTTTGAACTTAATTTTTTGTGCGGTATGATCTGAAATATGTGTATTAAGTATGTTTACTTCGTATTGTTCGTCAAGATTGGTCAATATATTATCAATGCAACTTTTAGATTTTTGGCAAATTCTAGTATACTCATTTACAGTAGCAAATATATTAAAAGAATTTATTAATGAGAAAAAGTGCTCTTTATCTTTGTTATTATCTTTCATTTCTATATTGAAATCACCGGCAATAAATATTATTTTATTTTCCTCAAAAATCTGAATCAATAATGACTCTAACTTATTAAAAAAGACATCTAATTTCCCATTGGGGGGTCTATATATTACTATGACGATAATTTGGGATTTGTTTACCGTAAATTCCGCTGCTGCACACTCAAATTCCCCACTAGTTGACAATCTATTTAGCTTATTTCGCACTTTAAATTTTAATTCCTTACTTCCATATATCGCCACACCTCCATGATGCCCTTCTTTTCTGCAAAAACTTGTTACTAGCTGAAACCTTCTGAATCCATGCACTGCTAATTGTTGTTCCGACTTCCAGTGCTCCGTTAAACATATCAATTTACACTCTTCATGTTCCTCAAGTAACGCTTCTAGCTGATTAACACTATTTCCCACTGATTGCACATTTTGATGAATTAGACTGATAGGTATATATTGACATAGGTTTCTTATTTTTTTTGAGAATTTATGTTTATGCTCGTCTGTTGATGATTGCTAAATATCACTGCTGTCCTGATAATTTATATTAAGTTTTAAATTTTCCACTATTTTCTTATAATATGGGCATTCCACACTTTTGGCCGAGTGGCTGATATCATCATTTGACTTATTAATTTTATTTTGTCTTATGCAGTTTGCACATTTTTCACTTTCCAAATTTGTGCACAAGTTCGATTCATGACTTCCCGCACATATTGCACATACCGTTGTTACATGCTTACAATCTTTAGCTAAATGAAAATAGTCACAACATTTGTAACATCGTTTAACATGAAGTGAGTCCTTAACATTGCAGATTTTCCATCCTACACTTAGCACACCTTTATTTAGTATATTTTGTCTAGTATTAGAGTCTACTGCTACAATTAAATCAGTCAGAGGTTCACGATTAGTATTTAGCTTAACATCCATTTTGCGTACCACTTTAAATTCAAAGTTATTGCCTGAGTTATCTAATTTGTTTTGTTTGATAATTTTCTTTGACATCTGTTCATTTTCTTCCTCAATATCTTCTTTTCTTACTCCTTTTATAATTAATTTTGGATTAATTTTCTTTCTTGTTGTTAACTCCCACGTTTCATTTTCTTTTTCTTCTAAACTAGTTTTTAGTTTATTTAACGACGACTGATCTTTGCATTTTATGCTTACCCCTTGTTTCTCTTTCCGGACACTGACTATTTCTATGGATAACCCAGCAGGGTCAATACTATTTTTAAGTTGTGAGTAAATATTTTCAGAATTTATATCACTTGTTTTTGGCTTGATTATAATTGTATGCTCATTATTACTCCATGTACCTCGCTTGTTTACATTTTCCTTATTCTCTGAATTTGGATATCCGGTATAAGCTTGCTTAAAATTCCTGTTTATTGTTTGTGTGTGGTTTGGAGTGTTTACCTCCGCCATTACTGTCAAAGATTTGCGATGATTCCGTCCTTCTTGCCCTTGAATGCTACGACCAACTGTCTGCTTGCGTGCTGCCACCTTATTGTATCCTACAATACTACTCTGCGCCTGGTTAGTTTCAAATACAGTTTTCTCTTCACATACATTACTAGCTCTTGTAATTTGTTTTTCACTCTGTTTTAGGTTATCCTCATGGAATAATTTGTCTTTAATTTTCACAATTTCATTATTTATTGCACTAAATGTTATTTTGAGCTCGCTTTTTAGACTGTCTATGACACTAAGAAACGATTGATTTAAACTGCTCTCCACCATAGGTTTTACTAAGTTTAATAATTTTCCCTCCAATTCATTTTGATTTAAGCACGTGTCGCATCTCCAATGCAGGTTCTCGTTTGAAATTAATGTTTTGTGCACAGTTTTGCTTATGCCCACACATGTTATATGAAAAGTCAGCTCACAAGAACCACTACACTGCACAAAATAATTGTCCTCTATAATTTTCTCGCAATATTTGCATACGTAGTTCTCACTATCGTCCTCACTGTCCGACATCTTGAACTTGTAGAAGATATATTTAAGTTTGCAAAAGTGGATGGCATGTAACTGGAAAATAATATATATTTCGAGGCGTTTTCAGCAATTTTATAAAAAATATTAGTTAATATTTAATTAGGTACACAAACCAAAACTGTTCACAGTGCTTCTGGTCTAACGTAAAGTAGTAAATCATAGCATTATATAGAGCAGTGAAATAGGTGGCAAAGAGGAGAAATAAATCAGTAATAAACGAAGAGAAAAGCACAAAACAACAAACGATAAGTCTTTACAATTTTACTAGTAACAAACGCTTGATTTGTAATTAACTTATAGTAAAGTATAGTGCAAGAAAAATAAGTCTAAAAGTATGGGAACTTTGGAAAAATTAGTACAAGCAAGAAATATGGTGGAGGTATTGCAGTTATCATCTTATTGAATATACTAAAAGTCCCCTAAAATCTAAGCTGTGCTACGCCCGCTATATTGAAAAATGGCGGCCCATTTTCAGATTTTTGTATATAAATAATTTACCGTTGTAGATAAGAAAAAAGTTTCAAATAAAAAATGTAGGCAATAATAAAACAAACAATTTTTGATATCAACATTTTTTCTCTAAATCGAACGGTTTTTGAATTATGGGCTGGTCCTCTAAACACTTTGCATTGTATGAATACTTTTCTCTTTGAAGAAAGATCAAGTCGACAAGCTAGAGACACCCGCAATGTTTTGTTTTCTTAAAATGTTTTCTTAAAATGTTTTCTTAAAATGTTTTCTTAAAATGTTTTCTTAACCGCTTCTCAAGTCACCGAAGTAACTCCTTGAAAATCCAGAATGAATTTGTGTTAGGTAAAGAGAAACGAGGCCCTACAGCTTATAGTGGAGTCCGAACCACTTCTTGGGGATAATTTTATAATTAAAATTATTTCGCGATGAGCAGGGATTGAACCTGCTTCGCTAGGTACGCCAGTATGCAAGCTAGACGCGCTAAACCACTGAGCTACCGTCCCCCGATAAACCAACTTTTATAAACTGGATGTAACAGCATAATCCGTTTAACCAACGCTGTGAAAATTTGGTTGGCTGATCTTCAGGGTTAGTAGCTGATTATACTATAGACTGCGATCAAGCACTTCAGAAGGACCTACGTTCAATGTCCTCAATGGTTGGGAACAATTTTTGTGAGATCATAATTCGAAGAAATAGCAAAGTAAAGGCTATATCGTCAATGAACTCATCAATCAAAGTGAGCCCACAACAGTTATTCAACCAAACTGTGTGTGAAGTTAAAGGAACAAAGGAGCTAAGAGGAAGTTTCAAATATGAACTCGCACCTTCTCCTACTTCTCTTTTCAATGAGGTTGGTATGAGGAAAGGCAAGAAGTCATCACTTGTCGCAGCTTTTAAAATGAAGCAATCACCAGAAATAGACAACTGTATTTACGTCCTAGATGGGGGACATATTCTTCACAGTATTGTCTGGCTCAGGCCCGCAACCTATCAAGACATCATTAACAATTACACTTCACACATCATTAGCCGGTATGGCGGTAATTGCGGTGTGGTATTTGATGGTTATCCTGTATACTCAACAACGAAGGAGAACGAACAAGAAAGAAGAGCGGCAAGAAGGACATCAGCAGATATAAACATAAGTGAGAATACTTTAAATACTGTAACCACAACAACGCAAGCGGTATTTCTTGCAAACAGTGCAAATAAAAAACTTCTTATAAAGTATCTAGCCGTCCAGTTAAGAAGTCGGAGTGTCCAGGTAGAAGAGACCGAAGCTGATTTTGATGTGTTGATCGTAGCAGCAGCTATTGAGAAAGCAAGGCATGGTTCTCGAGTAGTTGTTGTTGACCAAAACCTGAATCTGTGACAGACTGTTGCATTATTTACGGAGGATGCTGTATCCCAAGATGACATTGCAGCTGCAGGAGAAAAATTTCTAATTGCCATTTATGGGGCAACAAAGTCCCAGATACTTGATGAGTATAGATATTTTTCATACAATCGTCTGATCAGTAAGCAGCAATTACATTCCAAATTTAACTTGGCAAGTGTTGCCTCCTACAAGTGCAGCAGCTGCCAATCACTCATATCGCACATACCTCCAAGTCCAGCAATGGATGGGTAATAATTTAGAGCCGACTGCCTGGGGTTGGCAGTTAAGCCATGGGGCTTTGAAACCAGTTTTGACATATTTAGATCCAGTCCCTAGCAATTTACTGAAGCTCATATCCTGTGGTTGCAAATCGGGATACACAAAACGTTGTGAGTGCTCATCAGCAGGGTTAAAGTGTTTTGCCATGTGTGGATATTGCCAGGGATTATTTTGCAGCAACTCAGATGATATGTTTTACCTGACGAGGACATTGATAATGACGAACTAATGTTATAACGTATTTTCGTATTTAATTCTATTTGTTATAGGCTTCATAACTACAATATATTTTTCTTCTGTAACGGTAATATACCTAAAAAAAATATTTTTTGTTTTACTTACAACCTATAAAAACTCATTCTACAGTGTATTTTGTACACAATTGAGTTTTGAAAAATTCAATAACATTCTGCATCTCATAATTCAAGAACCGTTAGATATAGAGAGAAAAAATGATGATATCAAAAATTGTTTGTTTTATTATTGCCTACATTTTTTATTTGAAATTTTTATATACAAAAATCTAAAAATGAGCCGTCGTTTTTCAATATGGTGGGCGAAGCACAGCTTCGATTTTAGGGGACTTTTAGTATCTTCAATAGGATGGCAAATGGAACATCTCCACCAAATTTCTTGCTTGTACTAATTTTTTCGAAGTCAAAATTTATTTTTCCTGCACTAGTATAAGTAGCGTAGCATATTCATAATTTTTCACACTGTAATGTTGAAGGAGAGGTAATGCCAAATTTCTTAGAAATACTGGCCATGCTTTCAAAAGGTCATCCCCAGCTGGCGAGGTATGAGGGTACAAATTAGGGTCAGATACATTTTTTAACGCCTTCCTCTCATAACATTCGAATTAAATAATTAATAGCACTGTTTGACATAAAAATAAAAGAAAAAGTGTCATAGTCATATCAGATAAATAATAATGAAATGTAATATTCGTATGTGAAGTAGTAAATAAAAAATGGCCCTGCAGATGAAAAACTTTTTAAGGCTTAATTAGAAATAATTTTTAATGGTTATTCTAAATAGCATACCTACTTGTTTCAAGTAAAGTAAATTTACATTTTAAACACTCAAATTGAAGTAAAAAATAAATAATTATAAGATACTTTATTAGTTGATTCATTGGCTAGAATAGTATGGCAAGAACGGAGGGAATGCCGATCCCAAAATGATCATATGCCATTAATAACTTTGCGTCCTTTTTTGTTTTGCTATTTTGCTGATGCAGACTGGTCAATTTATTGAACTGTCTCTTCAACAAATTGAATTATTAATTTAAAATGTGAAAATAATCATTTCAAATAAGAAATGATTTAACACGAAAATCGAGTTATAATTGAAATAACATAAAAAAAACTTTGCAAAAACTGAATTTGAAATAAAATAGAAAATAGGAATAAATTATTCCTAATAATTAGAGTATTCACGCGGCCAATTCAAGAAGACAGGAGTAAAGGAAAATGCCCTTCACAATCTTAGGAGACGGCCTAACAATAAGAAACACGTGACGCAAAATTCAAATCTGTCTCGATACTTGAAGCGATGGAAACTTAATTTCACAAACAGACCATATCCTGCTATGTAGGAAGATAAGAGAACCCTTCAAGAACATTAAAGCAAAAAGGACAGCAGAAGTCAATGCAGACCACAAACCACTACATGGGAAACTGGAAATGCGAAAAAGAAAAGTGGTAAAGGAAATAACAAAACACCGTACAATACCTGGAATATCTTCCTACAACAGCATGCAGATTTTCAGAAGAAATATTGCAAGGAATTAGAAGTAAAACTGACAGGAGAAGATCAATAAGTTCAAAAATAAAAGTCGCAACCAGAAAAATGTTAAAACGTGGAGAAATCACTATGAGCTCAACAAAAAAGGAAACATAACAATAAATATGAACAGGCAGGGGCGAGCGTAGAGGCGACTTCAATATGAATATCAGTCGATATTCCGTTGAAGCAACGTCGAGCGCGGTTAGCACTTGGATGGGGTCCCATCTTGGGAAATACAGCGTTCTCGTCCCACCTCCTAGCGGCTTGTATATCAGTGTATACGCGGAAGTTACGTAATTTGAGACGGGGATTACGTAATGGATATACCATCCTTCGGAGGGGATGTAAAGCAGGCGGTCCCTTGTCTATTAAATGTTAGGCAAGTAAAAGATCCCTACTCTTCTTAAGGGAAGAGGTTCGGCAAAATTTCCAGGTTGGGGGTAGCTCATCTCCTGGCGTCGGTGATAGGCCCTGGTAGCGGAAATAGGCCGACGTTAAATAGTTAATAAAAAAAAATGAACAGGCAAAGAAGATGAACACAAGAGACAAACAACACTGGACGTAGAACATAAATGAAAAATTAAAACAGGCATTCTTCTAAAACATAGAAACCCTTCCACCAGGACAGTGACTAATAAAAGTACAGACGAAACAACAATATGCATATAATAGTCCAAGATCCCAGAGCTGCCAGACCTACGTCATTTTAGCAAAGCTAATATTTTGACAACAAATAGTGTAATCTAGTTAAGAACGTATGCGTATTTGCTAGTTTGAAAGCGGGGCCCTTTTGCAGAAAACAGGTACAAAAGGTACATAAGAATTTTATTCAGTACGTTAAATTATGATAGCTGGGTTATTTTACAAGTGACACGCTAACTACATGGTGTAAGCGTCAGCCTCCTCGTTGCTGTCGGCGATCTCCAAGTTGATGGAGAAGGTCATCCTGATCAGATTAGACTCTGCTCAGGATGAACTCCACATCGATGACGAGTGCCAGTTCGGCTTCAGGCGGGGCAGGGGCACTGTGCAGCAGATCGTCAGGATTGTGAATGACGTCAAAGTACAACGCAACCTCGGGAAGAGCACTGTCATGGTGCTCCTCGATATTGAGAAAGCTTTCGATACCGTATGGATCCCGGGACTGCTTCATAAACTAAACGCACTGGACTTCCCCATGCACATAACGAAACTTGTTCACTCTTTCCTGGTGGGTAGATCGCTGCAGGTCAGAGTGAATAATAAACTATCAACTCGGCGGGACATTCGCGCGGGCGTCCCCCAGGGGTCATGTCTGTCACCAAAACTATACAACCTATATATCTCCGACTTCCCGGAATTCCCGAATTCGAACCTTGCCAAGTACGCCGATGACACGGCCATGTACGTGCATTCACACAATGCACAGGCAGCTAATATGTTGCTGAAGGCTCACTTGGCCCGTGCTACGGCGTATTACGACAAGTGGAAAATTCGGATCAATGCCGAGAAGTCGGAATCAATTCTATTCACGCGCCGTTTCACCGAAAATCGGATTCTAACACCACTTTCGATCGGGGGTCGCCAAATTCCAATCAAACGGTGCGTGAAGTATCTAGGACAAGAGACTGACGTTCAACATTCACATAAACGAGACAGTACGCAAGGTCTACTCCATGTCCAGGAGTCTGTATCCGCTCCTGGCAAGGGGTAGCGGACTCAACAGGACAAATAAAAAATTGTTGTATACGATGGTGATCAGGCCGGCCATCACATATGCGGCGCCGGTGTGGTGCAGCATACCGACCACGACAATGAGAAAACTCCGAGTTCTCGAATACAAATTTATGCGCCTCATCACTGATTCGGGCAGATACACCTCCCTCAGAGATCTATATAATCGTTGCCACGACATAACGCCACTAGCGGACTACGTCCAAGACATCTCCCAAAAATTCTATCAATTCAAGCTGGGCGATAGTCCGCTAACCCGCAACATAACACGAATCAGACAGCATAATGCGATCCTTTTCGATATCCGACACCCCCTACCATACCAGGCGTTGCCTATCTTTCGGCAACCTCTCTAACCACACTTTCTTCTACGACAACTTCTCCTTTCCCCACCTTTAATCCTCACCAAAACCTACAACCAACCCCTCTCTATTCAATCTATTTGTTTTTACCTTTTTTGTTCCTTGCCCATTTTTTGTCTCTAAATTCAGTCTCGACCAATAAATTCTTAACAAACAACAATTTCACATAACATTACACTTTTTTAACTATCCACGACACTTTCCTGGCGTCAGGAAGACTACCAGGGTGGAATTGTCTCAAACGGGTTTTTTCGTTGAGTTTTGTTTTCCCGTGCCAGCAATCAAAATTTTTAAGTGTTCGCGTGTGCGCGAAATCGATAGTTTTACAGTTTTAATTTTAATTATTTTTAAGTACCCTCGTGTACTACGTTGCACGATACTGTTAAATTTAAGCCTTTCCCTATTAGGCAGGAGTTTTAACAATTAATTTTCATCACCGCCAAACCGGACCCTCCCCGCCCAACCTCACACCCACCTCGGCGATGTTCGCCGTGGTTGTCTGGCTGGCTCCGGGCCGGACTCTGGAATGACGCATTATTGTATGTGAATATTAATAAATGCTTGTTCTTCTTCTTCTTCTTCTTCAGCCTCCAAATCCGAAGATCCGAGGTTCGATCCTGAGCATTCTCAGTTTTTTTTTTCAACAAATATTAACTTAAGGTGGCGATTACCAAGAAAGAGACAACCGAAAGGGAAATATTTATTATTTTTGGCCATAACTTTTTTCTTAGTACGTATATTTGAAAAAAAAAAACTGAGAACGCTCAGGGATCGAACCTCGGACCTTCGGATTTAGAAGCTGACGCTTACACCATGTAGTTAGCGTGTCACTTGCAAAATAATCCAGCTATCATAATTTAACGTACTGAGTAAAATTCTTATGTACCTTTTGTACCTGTTTCCTGCAAAAGGGCCCCACTTTCAAACTAGCAAATACGCATACATTCTTAACTAGATATCACACTATTTGTTGTCAAAATATTATCTTTGCTAAAATGACGTAGGCCTGCGGCTCTGGGATCTCACTCTATAACATATTAAAGGCTCCACAACTTTCGTCTAAAACTATTTCTTCTATCTCCAATAATAACGATAATGAAGGGTATCCTAAATATAATGAATAATCCTGTACAAGAACCAAAAACCTCAAAATTATTTTTTACTTCATCCACCCCCACTACCACCCCTCTATCACCCACCCCACTACCGATGTGGGGTATCGTTTTATGGGTTTTTGGGGTAGAAGATTTCAAATATTATGTTATTAAAGTTCCATAAACAATTATTTCCACATACAAAATTTTTTCGTTGAGAGGGACTTGGATGCAAAATCTGGATGTAGAAGTAGTGATTCCTTAGGTGGCGCTTTTCTTTTCAAATGCAGCTTTTTATGCAGTGAATTGTTCTGGAATATAGAAAGGAGAAATGTCAAGTTTTTATGACAACAAATGACAGATATGGTTGGAACATGAAAAATTCTATAAGAGTATTTTTCTGAAAAAATACTGAAAAATTGCATTTCTCTCTAATCTCGTAATACACATATGTCGATTCAGGGGTTCCGCCATATGGATACTCATGAACTGTACTCGGAGTTTATTGTTTGAAGATTACACAGGTCCCCAAAAAAAGAGATATTGTCCTAAGTTTCTCATATAACTTTTCTGAAATATTTTGGGGCTCTGAAGCCAATTATGGACAAAACAAATTTTTTTATCGTGTCAGTTTTTATCTACCTTTCCCTAAAGAGAGCAAAAAATAGAGTTCTGATCTAACTTTTCTGATACGCTGATGCCAATTTTGAACAAAAAAATATATATATCGTGTTAATTTCCTTCTGTCAAGGTGATGGTAAAAGGAAACTGACACGATAGAAATGTTTTTTCTCCAAAATTAGCTTCAGCGCGTCAAAATACTTTAGAAAAATGATCAGAATCTTAGGACAAGGCCTTTTTTGTTCTTTTTAGGGGATAAAAGGAACGGTAGACAAAAACTGACATGATAGAAAAAATATTTTTGTCCAAAGTTGACTACAGCGCGTCAAAATATTTCAGAAAAGTTACAAGACAACCTTAAGACAAGACCTTTGTTTTTGTACACCTGTGTTACCAAACAATGAAGGAGCTCATATTCACGTGATGCTCTGAAACTCAAGTTAGAAATCTTACTTCCGTCTATTTAAAAAAGATCGATAAAGAGCTCTATGCCTACTTTACTTTGTCGAATTTACTATTGTTGATTTGCACCAACACTACATACAGCATGCAACTTGGTTTAGGTTCATTTACTTTGGTATAGAAAAGTACCAAAATTCTCATTATGTGCTTCATTCTGGCGTTCGAACTGGACGAAATATGTTAGTAATTAAGAATCTGTTTTTATATCAAATTACACTCCAAATATGTCATAAGAATGATTTTTTCAGAAGGCGCAAGTCCATGTGAAACTGCCTGGCTTACACAAAAATGCTATTCTGAACATCCGCAGGTAAACATTTTTTTAACTATTAAATTATAGCTATTAAAGTTTTATTTTTCAGTATCAATTGCCATAGTTCTACAATTATTTCAAACCAGTGTGCAGTTTGATAAGTATTTCGTACTTAGGTAAATATCTATAGTGTGCGATATTCTAATAAAATTGTTATTGCAAGCATTCGTATGACTTTTATTTAAATAATTATTGAAAATTCTAATATGACCATTTCTAAAGGTACACTTTCGCAACAAGCGACGGCGACAGAAGACCGAGACAGGCGACAGCGAGACCACCGGTAAAATGAAATTCAATGCGACTACGTTCGAAGCGTGCGACACTGGGCTGTGTGCCACTGTCGCACAAGATTGGTAGAGTATGAGCACAGTCTATTGTGGTATGAGGTGGCCTAATAACTCACGATCTCCACCAAAAAATGCCATTAGCCAATGAGCAGCTGATGTGAAATCACACCAGATGCACTGCACTGCCTTATTCAAAATATTGTAAGAATTTGTGTAATGTTAATTAAGCAAAGAACTCGTAACTGGAACGGGCTCGCAATAACCCGCTTTTGAGGTCGGTGGTAATTATCCTCACATTTTGAGTCACTGTTCTGCATGCTGGTAAAGAGGATAAGTTGTAGAATGTAACACTACAGATCATAGTACACTTCAGACCATATTTCGGGCCAGTACGGACAGTTCTTCTAGAGTGATATAACTGCGCCGCTACTGCACGTTCGAAGAACAAGGATAGTCTGACTTTTTTTTTGTACAAATGCAATGAGTTGGCATATGGCTCTAACTTTCAATGCTAAATATTTTATCCAAAAATAATTTTTCCGTAGAATTAACAGAAAGACCAGCTTACCTACAATGATATATTTTGTTTTTTTTAAACCAGTCGATGAGTGCTCAAAAGAGGGGTGTAGAGTACATGGAATATGCGAGGCTTTTGACTTCAGAACTTCATTAGGAGTGATTAGCAGGTAAACATACTAAAAGTCCCCGCCCCTGGGAGGTGAGATTACGTTGGGAGGAGGGGAGGAAGGTCCCATTTTTGGGTTTTTCGATTATATCTCGGAAACGGTAGACTCTAGAAAAATGTGTTTTAAATAAAAATGAAAGTTAATTAAATTTTCTATAAAATTGTTTCCATACATATTTTTCGAATTTTTAACGGTTTTCGAGATATATGTTATTGAACATCGATACTTTTCGAAAAAATCATTTTTACCTAACTCTTTTTGTCAAACATTTACTTCTAGTGCCTCCCACGATCATTTCTCAGAAAAATTGTCAGAAACGAAGTTGTAGAACATTAAATTTTCTTCAATTTGATATACACTTATAAAATATTTTTTTCGAAAATTATCGAGTTTCAATAACGTATATCTCGAAAACCGTTGGAAATTCGACAAATATGTATGAAAATAATTTTTCTACAGTCCACCGTTTCCGAGATATAATCGAAAAATCCAAAAATGGTACATTCCCCCTCCCTCCCTCCGTAAGCTCACCTCCCTGGGGCGGGGACATTTAGTATGCTTACCTACTAACTACTCCTAACAAAGTTCTGAAGTCAAAAAGTCTCGCATATTCCATGCATTCTACATTATATTCATTGACTGGACTATTTCTTCTTAGATTAACTCCCCGAGTTAGATCCCATTTTAACAGAAATTTAGTAAAAATCCATTTTACGTCAAGCAGACCGAGACTGCAGAAAATGAAAGCGGGACTAATTTTCTTTTGGTATATTATACCTATTGCAAACTCAATCCGGGGACACACAAACATAGCTAATTATAAGATTGGTTGACTTACCTGGTAAGGAAGATCAATCTTAATTATTCGAGCATCGTAGTCCTTCTATGATAGTATATTGGTAGGTTCCATTTTATGGCCTATCGATGCACAGTGTTGAAAGAATGTGTAGTATAAACAAAAACAACCCCGGCCCATCTCAGACCTACACCACTTAACCAGTTCATTTGTGACGGAAGAAATCGCACTGGTCTGGGGTATACATAAAGGGTGGGTGGGCCCTATCATAGAAGGACTACGATGCTCGAATAATTAAGATTGATCTTCCTTACCAGGTAAGTCAACCAATCTTATAATTATTCTTCGCATCTCCGTCCTTCTATGATAGTATATTGGTAGATATTTATAGAGAAAAAGTAGGTTCAGTGCGATTTTTGTGCAGAAAAAAGATATATTAGAGAATCAAATTCAATGTTTCGACGATCTAATGTCACCAGAAAACATGTTATCGTATGAAGGAAAAAAAAATCTTATTAACATAAGCATTTTAAAAAATATAAACAATTGACACTAAATTGGTGTGTAAAAACATAAAACTCTAATCTATTAATTGTTATCTACACTATTAGCAAGGCTGTGTGGATTTTTTGGCTAAAGGCAGATTATAAAATACATATATTAAAAACCCAAGAATTTTCCATCCAGCCTGCTGTATTTCGAATTAAATTAATAAACATATTTTTTGTATTTTGCATTTTTTTTATGTAAATAGATCGATCTGGAATATCGTAAGTATTTATAATCTGTGAAAAGGCGCTTTTGTTTAACTCGAATTCGGTATTTAACAATGTATCTCCACCACGTTTACGGAAAGACGTTAAGAGTTCTAACGTCGATGTTACTAGTGGTTTTTAAGAGCGTTTATATGCGTTAAGATTCATCCACCAGATGTCCCTCCGTTACTATTGTTTTTTGTTGAATTTCTGATTTGATCTTGAACTGTTTACAGTCAGGTGTATTCTGTGTATTTTTTAGGTTAGATCTTCTATTGTTTCAGACCTGACATGCGCTGTAGTGTACACTAAAGTGGTTAAAGCGTTTACGCGTAGTCCTTTACTCAGTTTCGCTTAGTTCTGTTAACTTAACACATTTAGTAAGACTTGACAACACTAAGCTAAGTAATATTAAAGCGCGTTTACACGCAAGAATTTCAATATTAAGATCGTTCCTAACAGTTTTAACGTTAACTTAATTCTTCGTGTAAACATAGTGAATACCCATTATATTAATGCGAGCTATTAATTGCTGTTGCGTTATCTATCCGTAATAATACATTACAGTTCGACTTATGTCTTGCGAAGCACTTAAAGGCGTAAAAGGCGGCACATAGTTTCAGTCCGTTGATATGAAAGTTCCTTGTCGCCCCAAAAACCGATGGCATTATACCTGCGCCCCCTCCCGTGTTCGCAGAATCCGAAAATATTTCTGAGCAAAATGACTTTTGCTTTATCTGTTTTCCAGCTTTACTAATATTACCCAACCACCAATTAAATTCTTCATAAATTTTTTGTGGGGTAATCCTATTTTATTAAAATTATTTTTATGTGGTTTTATAGCTCTTAGTTTTATCATCACCAAAGGCTTTACATGGTCCCATCCGTAGTTTAAACTAGGTGAAATAGAAACTAACTTTCCCAACAAAGATGCAACTTTTCTAAATTTACAAAACTGCATTTTTTTTTTTTAATCTAAGTAAATTACTTGTTTGTCTTAGTATCTCCAAGGTCGTTTGGTTGGTGTTAAATATATGACCCAAATATTCCATTTCTTGTGTAGGATTTAATATACTTTCTCTATATTGATAAACAGACGTTAAAGACACAACACCTGTCTGGCCCTGTCAAGCGCCTGACCAAAACCGCCTACCCAAAATTAGGACATCATTAAGGTAGATAATGATTCTATGTACACACGGCCTTAAATATTTTGCAAGTGGCCTGAGAAGTTTTGCAAAAATTAAAAGTGCTATGTTTAAGTCGAACGGAAAACAATTAAATTCATATACTGCACTGAGAAAAGTACTCGTGTAATTTTACATGCATCTTCATGTAGATCTGTGACCAGTGATAATGACTAGAATTTTACAGACTGGATGTAAAATTACACCACTGTTACCTATAAATTTACACGAGGGCTAAAAAATTTACACTCAGTGTGGATAATTAAATTGTGATTTAGCACGGTAGTTGACGTAAAATCGCATTAGGACAGGAATAAATTCGCAAGGTATGTATATTTCCAGTTGCCTGTAGCGACTTCTTATTACATGAGTCTGATTCAGTAAAATTTCATGAATTCTAATGTATGGAGACTGTAATTTGACATGCATTTTTTTTTTAGTGTGTATTCTGATAACGAAACCGAATATCTTCTATATATTTTATCAATAGGCATCTATTGAATCTGTTTTTGTCATATAACAATTTTGAAGAATTAATTTTAGGCATTACGGTAGTTCTCCAATTTAAAATGTCGATTCATAATAAAAGTACTTAATTTCTTCAAATTGAGGATAAATATAGACTTGCCATTAGGTTTTTTAATTAAAAAGTAAGACAGAAATTGATCTTTTACGTGCTAGCATTTTGATATTGCACCTCTTTCAATCAATTGGTTCATCTCTTTTAGTTATAACTGCAATTAAAAGATATAACTTACTTGTGGATATTTATGCTGTTTTGGTATTAAATGAAGGTTTTTGATATTTTTTTGCCATTCATTTCTAGAATAACTTGTTCTACCTGCAATTTTACAGTTTACGTCTACTTGACATACGTTTTGTGAGGATAACAGCTATGAGCGCGACACTTCTCCATATATTTCTTCATGTGTTGTGTGCCCTTCTCTTGTCTGCGCACTTGCTGATCCCTTTATTTTTGCCCCCCTGTTCTCCTTCATTCGGTGCTTTGGAACGGACCTCGAGACTTTGAATATTTTATTCTTGAAGGGCCTGCTATCGATGTATATATAGTCTTTTTTAACAATTTTTTTTTTATCATTTCAGTACACAAAATCACGTCTTTTTCGGGCTCATCTATTCTCTTGGATACTATAGCTCCCAATGCAGATAAGCCAGCTTCAAGCTGTTCCTGAATATCGGATAGAAAATAATTATTTTGTGAATGCGGTGCAATAATAGATTTTACCTCTTCATTCGTTAAAGAAGCATTAAATGCTTTGCAGTTTCCTGGCACTCAATATTTCTGTATAAGCTCTGTTCTTATTTCCGAATTAATACCTTTTCGAAGGTATGTTGACCATCTTAAAACAAGTTCTTCATGTACGTTAAGCCCTAAATTTTTTGGTGCACTTGGGTCGTCTCCTAACAATGAAAGAACACCTTTACTCATAACAGAGGGTGTAGTATCTTCTGTATTTCTACGTATAATAAATTTGTTATAAATTTATATGCCGATGAATCTAATGAAGACAATTATTTGTGTGTACACAACGGTCAAAACAACTAACACGCTGTGTGATATTTGGCAGACAATAATCTGCGGGCACACGTCAGTAAAAATAACTAACACCCTGTACAATAATTGGCAGACAATAATCTGCGGGTATATGTCAGTCAAAACAACTAGCACCCTGTACAATATGTGGCAGACAATAATCTGCGGGTATACGTCAGTCAAAACAACTAACATCCTGTACAATATTTGGCAGAAAATAATCTGCGGGTATATGTCAGTCAAAACAACTAACATCCTGTACAATATTTGGCAGACAGTAATCTGCGGGTAGACGTCAGTCAAAACAACTAACACCCTGTACAATATTTGGCAGACAATAATCTGCGGGCATACGTCAGTCAAAACAACTAACAACCTGTACAATATTTGGCAGACAATAATCTGCGGGTATATGTCAGTCAAAACAACTAACACCCTGTACAATATTTGGCAGACAATAATCTGCGGGTACACGCCAGTCAAAACAACTAACACCCTGTACAATATTTGGCAGACAATAATCTGCGGGTATACGTCAGTCAAAACAACTAACACCCTGTACAATATTTGGCAGACAATAATCTGCGGGTATGTGTCAGTCAAAACAACTAACACCCTGTACAATATTTTGCAGACAATAATCTGCGGGTATGCGTCAGTCAAAACAACTAACACCCTGTACAATATTTGGCAGACAATAATCTGCGGGCATACGTCAGTCAAAACAACTAACACCCTGTACAATATTTGGCAGACAATAATCTGCGGGCATACGTCAGTCAAAACAACTAACACCCTGTACAATATTTGGCAGACAATAATCTGCGGGTATATGTCAGTCAAAACAACTAACACCCTGTACAACATCTGGCAGACAATAATCTGCGGGTACACGCCAGTCAAAACAACTAACACCCTGTACAATATTTGGCAGACAATAATCTGCGGGTATACGTCAGTCAAAACAACTAACACCCTGTACAATATTTGGCAGACAATAATCTGCGAGTACACGTCAGTCAAAACAACTAACACCCTGTACAATACTTGGCAGACAATAATCTGCGGGCACACGTCAGTCAAAACAACTAACACCCTGTACAATATTTGGCAGACAATAATCTGCGAGTACACGTCAGTCAAAACAACTATAGCCTTTAAATCTTCCGCATATTTTCTCTTATTTCATATTTTAGGCATGCCGTAATCACACAATCACTAGTCTGACTTTTAACACTGCACTTGACGGCACAATAAAATGAACTGGTTAAGTGGTGTAGGTCTGAGATGGGCCGGGGTTGTTTTTGTTTATACTACACATTCTTTAAACACTGTGCATCGATAGGCCATAAAATGGAACCTACCAATATACTATCATAGAAGGACGGAGATGCGAAGAATAATTATAATTTTAATTGAAATCGAGTTAGTGCTGTCATCTAGTAGGCAATAGTAATACCTATGGCTCTCGGCATTTATTCAACCGAATACACTTTAATCATTAACTACAGAATATTATTTGGTTTACTTTTAAATCTATAACTACCTTCACTATACATTACATCACAAAACAAATACTTCTGATCTCTGTTCAACATTATTTTCAACAAATTCAACCGAATCCAAGTCATAATTGAACTTTTCGAGACTTTCACTAACGAATTCGATATAATTCAGTTTAAACTGCTTAGTAAGAAATTGAGATATAACTAGTTGGGTTATTGCACTAAGTTAAGATTTTAGTGAAATCTAATGACAATTATTAAAATACATGCATTTCAAATGGAGATGACATCAAAACAGCAGTCTGAAGAGAAGTTAGTTATATAACGACAAACAAGAGGTACAATAGTATATTATTCAACGAGCGGTAATGTAGGTAATAACTCACGCAGATGAAAGTTTACAGCACGAGCCGTAGGTGAGTGCTGTAATTAATCAAGTGAGTTATTACCATTACCGCAAGTTGAATACTATACTTTATCTATGATTATGACAATAAATATTAAATTGAGAAAATTTTGTTTAAATTACACAGTTTGTTTATTAATAAAATTAACTGTAAAATTTAATTTTTGTTCATCCTTCTATATTTGTTGTCTTCAAAGATTTAGCCACCTTTAAGCAGAGGTAGAATGTGATTTTAATCGAAATAGTGCATAAACTGCTTGTAGACAAAAAATCAGCTTTGTAGATTAATGTTACGTGGCGGAAAATGCAAAACTTCTCCGCGAACTGCAATAGCCCGGAGCGCATATTCGGTCAAAAGTCTTGTTTTTTATGTTAGAGAAAAAATTTAAAAAGCGTCGAAAAGCTCAATCAATCCTCTTTACATAAGCTATCTAGAAATTTTTAGAAAAACACGATAATTATCGAGATAATCGAGGAAATGTAAGAAATTACACGTTTTCCTATAGTGTATGTAAATCTTAAAAAATATTTTTTCTCAGAAACCTTTGTTTCGAAGGGCCAAGATTAACGGAGCGTCAAAGTAGTACATGATATTAAGTGAACATCGTATATGAGATCGATTTCAGTTAATTACCGATTAATTACGGTGACAAAATGGAGAAATTTTACCGAAAAGAAAAGTCCCAAATCCCGCCCCTTCTAATTCCTTCATTTTTGTCGGAATTCAAAAAATAAAAAAAAGGTTTTAGCAAATTTAACTCTATTTAAGTTAACCAGAGTAGTCTTTTGGCGTAGGAGCCAAGATTAAAAAGTTGCCAACTGTAGAAACTAAAAATTTGCGATTTTTTGCCGTACATGGCCAACATTTCAGTAGTTATCTCCGAAACGAAAAATAAAATCAAAATTCTGATAGTAGTAAAAGATCCGTGATTGAAAATACTCGTTTTGTTTTTCATTTCGAGCTAACTCTCACTGTTTCGGAGATATCTGCGAAAAATAACAAAAAACAGCTTACATTTCGGAGACGAAAAAATTCATTTTTTTCGAAAAACACCTTTGGGACGGTCGTACGGTGTCGCGACGTAAAGAGGAAGTCTTCCAGATAAACCTGATCGTAAATTGCATGGCAAAATTCGAAAATTCGGCTCAGCACAAACGATTCAAAAGTAGCATTTTGTGACATTTCAGAAAATCTTTATAGATTAACGCGAATAATCTGTCACTACCTCAATGGCTCCACCTTTGTGTGTTGCCCGTTACGTCTATTGGACAGGCTAGGCATGAAGATAAAGGTGATTGGCTCTGTACCTAGTGAGTTATAATAACTCACGCATTATAACTCACGCTGTTTGTTTATGGATACTATTAATTGATCAAAAGTAGTTCATTAATTAGTATATAACCTAATAAGAGTAGATAAAGTTATACACATGTTGATAGCGATGGAAGAAGAACATTTAGGTATCATTATTCAACGTCAAAACTACCTAAAATTTGTATAATAAATTTAGTCGCAAAATTAGAATAATTAACAATGTTTTGGTAAAATATACATTGAAGCTAGGTATAATCAACATAAGTGGAAAATAAAACGACGTCAAAGTTAATCTTAATTCGTACAGCGTCCTTCTGGCAGTACGGGGCGTACTACTCGTCCTACCGACTTTAGCTCGATTTTCGAGCACTTCATGTCATTTTAGTAGGACTAAGGCCCCCACCATTCGATAGATAATTTCTCAACGATTAAGCGCAAAAAAAAGACGAAGTTTCTAGCTCTTTTAGTACCAAAATGGCGTGCAAGATAGTGATGAGGTGTGAGGTATACGTTTTGGCTACGTATTTTGATGCGCCACACAGTGAAAATGCCTGGAGTAAAGCAACATTTGGTGAAAATTATAAAAATGTAATATGTAAGAGCATTGGTAAATCAATTTTTTCTTGTTCTGTGAGTGTCCAGTGGTATGTTGGAAGATTTACGTCTTGTGCAGTGAACAAATTACGAAAACTACGCTCTGTGTACAAAAGTACTTCTGGAAGCGCTTCCGGTAGGACTTTCTCTTGTACGAATTATCATTAAGTATGTATATCGACTAAGGTAGATAAAATTACACATATATCGTACTTGTAATTGCACAATACATTTGGTTGCTAATACCTGTTTAAGAGAATTTTACTTAAATTCAACATCGAGTTGATTTAGATAGAATCTACGGATGTATGTGAAATTGGAAAATGACACCAAGAGAAAAAAATTAGATTTTTATACTTATTTGATAATTTTTTCTATAAGTAGTCGAAATATTGTTGTCAGTCACTTACAAAATAGAAGAGATACCTAACCCACAATAACGATACAAAATGAATGTCGGTATCGAAAATAAATCAAAATAAGTATTTGCAGTTCTCGCTTGTTGAAAGCAATGCGTCGAAAAGTTTTTTGTGCATAATAACAGCTCTACTTCATAAAATAACAATGCGCCTCCAATATATTCATCTGTAAGGAAAGGACAATGTTAAAAATAGCTGATTTTTGGCCCCCATCACGGAACCCAGAGAAAATGGTTGTAAAAGGCTCAAAATTAACGAAAAATACATCTTTGTGGTATTAAAAGGCTGGAGAAAATTCTATTTCATTTCTAGAAACCAAAAATCAACCCCTAAAATTGCTTTGAATAATATCTTATGTGGTGGTAAGAGCAAGTATCCGGATCATGTATCAACTGAAGACGATACCTTTTACTATAATAATAACCCTTAAAGAAGTTTTACATACTTTTTGCCTAATAGCTAATAGTATAGTACCTAGCACTATTAGCCGGAGAGGAGAATAGTAGTATAAGCACGTTATCAGAGTGCGCGACAAGCACCTATTGGTGTTTAAATTTGGAGGATTTGGTTATAGTCCCTTGAGGTAAAGCTTTTACCTCAAAAGTTCTGCTACTGATCCGCAAGACATGTACCTCCCCGTTTTCGAGGGCGGGGAACACGATGGTGACAATATTTTCCGACCTACCCTCCAATCTCCCCCCTAAACCGAAAAAACTACCCCTTTTCCCATTTTCCGGTGCTAGATAATTTTTTAATGGAAAATTTTATTAATGAGAGTTGTTCAGAATTGTCCGAAAACCTTAAACCCAATATTTATCCAAATAAAAAAAATTGATAAATTTAAAAATATAAAAAAAGATTACTAATTCCCTGACAGCTTGGTTTTAATTTCAATCAAAATTGTCATGAATTTTTTAAACAAAAAACCCATTTAAATGATATTTTCGAACATGGACATTATTTTTAAAAGAATTTCAATATTTTTTAATTTTGATTAAATGGATTTAAGGTTTTTGGACAATTCTGAATAACTTTCGTTAACAAAATTTTATGATAAAAAAATGCCTAGCACCGGAAAATCGGGTTAAGGGTAGTGGTTGGAGGGTAGGTGGAAAATATTGTCACCACCGACCCCCCGCCCTCTAAAATGAAGGGGAAATATCTTGCGGTCTAGTCGCAGAACTTTTGGGCTTTTTGCTTTTTTCTGGTTTACCTCAAGGGACTATTATTCAAAATAATTTATACAAGGGCTTATCAAATTAACGTCGTTCCATGACATGTGTCGCTTGACGCTATTGACAGTTCAGTTCATCGCTATCCTCCTTTCCCGATTAAGGTATAGATTTTCGCCTACAATAATGACCGTCATAAGAATTAACAAGATTTATTACTTTATTCTTTCTCTTATGGGTGAAAAGAAAACGTTGTACAATATTCGACCATTACCGGCTGTCACTCGCTCAGTTAACTTCCATGCACGCATATTAAACGGTCTTATAATGTAACATAATATTTTTTGAGATTGTAATTCGCTTGTGGCTCGCTTTATGAGTTCTTATAGGCGATTAAATCATTAGTTAGGACTGAACACTTAACAATATCTTTTAAAACAAGTTACATTAGTGAGGTTTCCAAATTTTGTAAGCGCACTAACGGCAGAACTATTGTCGCCGTAAGAAATCCTCTCTTCGCAATGATTAAAAACGTCCCAAATCATAATTCGCTTTTGATTAGCAAAAATCAGATTTTACTTCACTTCCAAATAAACATAGAAAAATCAGATTTTATTGCAGTGTGAAAATTTTTTAGGATTTCGTTGCACTTTCCATTTTACATCGTCTGAGAAAAACGTCTTTTGGAATTACAGACAGGTTTCATTGCAGTTTTCAAAAATTTTCCTGAATTAGATTTCGCCGACTTTACTGAATTCTATAACAATATCAACCCAACGTATTGGTGTGAAGCACTATGGGGACCGCGGCGGAGCCTAGAGCCTAGTATCATAATACCTACTTCCTAATATCCTAAGATTTCTTCACACAATATAGTTGATACAGTTTGATTGTGAATTATTCTCAATATATACAAATGGTCTTATTTCCGTTTTCGTCTCGGTCTTTGTGTATATACACAAAAATTATGGTGTATGGTTTATGGCTTATGGTGTTTAGTTTAATTCATTTTCAGTCGTCATCTTTTGACCATGTAAACAAATATTTCGTAGGTATTTTAAATCTTCATTACGTTACATACAAACTTGCAGCTTGTCACTTCCGGTTTTACGGAAATATTGTTATGTTCCAGTCATAAATCACTAATTTAATCACTTATTGTAGTGTTTGTTTGTCTAATTTACAGTTGTGCGTACATAAATAAGGATGTCACATTTACTACGTACCTGTGTTAAAATCTATATTATGACAAAAGTTATGATTTTCGCAAGAGCAGTTTGATCATAACACTTTAATCAGAAATTAATTAAGGGGTTTTTAATGCTTCTTTTGTACTATACAATTATATATTTAACCACATAATTTATAAATCTGGCATGTTTAAACCTCATAATTTAGTTGTTTTCGGGTATGTAATTATTTTTTGTTGACGAGTAAAATTATTTAGGGTGGACTACAGAAAATAATTGATCAGGGTTATGTCATTTTGACTCAACTTTAAACAAAACTTCTGTGGGACAGTGCAACTTTGTGTCTTCTGACATCACAAATAATTAGTAGAAAAACAGAGAAAAACCAAGTGAGGCGAGGTACGGTACCGGTTTCAGTGAGGAGGCCTCGATCGGCGAAGTTAAGCACTCCAAGCCAGTCCGTCACTTGAATGGGTGACCGTATCTCATCTCGACGTCCTGGTTAAGTGGTAGAGTAGCATTAGCTAAACTTCGCCGGGGCGTTAATATAAATAAGGCTTTAAAAAAAAAGTATGTCGCATGTAATACCTTCTATATCTCACACAACTTAGGACAACTATTTCTAAAAGCAAATATAATTTTGATTGAAACGGTCCGAAAAAATTTGGAGAACTCCTACCTCCCCAAGGAGCAAAATGTGCCTGAAGCACAATATATGATGAGTATGCACCGTTTCGATACATGCAATAAAATGTGAGTCAATGTGGACACAGTAATAAAATATTGTGTCATAACTGACAGTGTGCCCAAATTACAACATTTTAGTTTTTCGTACACACAATGTTTGGACCTATTCAGAAACATCAGATACAATAAAGATACATCATCAATGTTTCTACAAGATCTAAAGATTTAAAGTCAAGTATATTTTTAAACTATTCTGTTGACAAACTTGTCAATTTGAACGTTGAAATCACAGTTTAGAGTTTCCTCTGATTCAATACATAGAATAGATAAATTTTGAAGTCGTTGTTGTCCCGAAGTACTTAGTAGATAATTCTTAATTTTTTGGGCGCCGAAAAAGTGCGTTCACCTGAGACATTACTGACCAGAATGGTCAAATAAATACGCAAAAGGGTTTCAACAATCGGAAATATCGCCTGTAACACACTGAGAATCGATTTATACATTTCAGAAGGCGATTTAATCCCTCTCTCCTGGGACTTCAAAACGTAAAAATTTGATGTTGTCTCAATTTCCGACTTTGGGCTAATTCTAGTAACCTCCAAAAATTTTGTGGGAAAGTTAAAATTAAAAATCTTAAGTAATATTAACAAATTAATGAAAATAAAACTTGTTTCAAATGAACGTACTGACGATTATCGCTCAAAAAATCATGCATTATTGTAATAAAATATTGTTGATTCATATTATACTTTATATATATTTATTTATATTTTTACGTATTTATTGTCATAAATAGTATTAGCATAAATTATATTAATATTAATAAAAACTTATTGCTGATATTGTATTGATATTTGTGATTTATAGCACTGTATGAGCGCACGCTTACTTTGAAACGATGACTGTTAACTTGCATACGTTATCTAACGTGCGATGAAAAATTGGTTTTTGTCTCTAGCGCAAGATACGAACGATTCTAAAGATATCGTTATTCAGCGAAGGATAAAAAATTGAACCCCTGGGCGCGAATTTTTGAGAACGTTCGTTTTCAAGCCTGTACTCTAAAAACGTTCAATTGAAAACGATCGCACTTGTAAATACGAAAGGTGCTCGTTTTTGTTTCCCAACTCCTTCGTTTTAAAACGAACGGGGCATTTGGCAACGTTGCATACTCGCAATTGATAGTGATATTTGACGGCTTTTCTATAATAACTGGTTATAACCTTACTTTTTCACGTGTTTGCTTTTGCGTTTTGGTGCTTTTTAGAACAATGGCCCCAAAAAATATTCTGAGAAAAAAGGGAAAAACATGTCCGAAAAAACAAAAAAAAAACAGCTGATAACTACCGCCTGCATAAAATCTTAGGGCGATTAAAATCTACAACATAAAACTATTAGTGATGTAGCTTGTGTAATAGTACCTTGTAGAATATGTCATATTAATATTGTTGTTACCTATTTACCTTTGTTTTCACATCTAAGTCTGTTTCTCTTCGTTTACGCAATATATACGGTTGCAGACAAGTAACCAAATAAAGAAGTAAGTCCTTTGAAACTCTAAACATATTAATAAACAATATATCGCTTAACTCCCTAAAGGTGTCTCGAGCAATACGCCGATTATTTGGGTGATATTGTATTTCTGCTTCCTGGAAGTTGGCTAGTGCAAATAAATTCATCAGGTCTTCCATTTTACCCATACAACTCAATATTATTTCGATTTTTTCTTTTTTACTTAACGCCGTTTTAAAAAAAAAACTACCTTTTAACCTCCAAATAATAACTCACGTTGACGTTTTTAGGGTCGAGTTCAAGATATCGAGTGCTTGAAGTCGAAAGACGTTTCAAAATAAGCGTCAATAAGCGTGTTCGTTTAAAAGCGAACGGTCGAAAATTGAATTTTAGTATTTTTCGCTAACTTACGATTCGCTTTCGAAAAACGAACGCTCAAAAATTGACCTCCTGTTCGTCTGTTTGAAGATCGGATGAGACTGGTTAATGCGGTGTTGCCAATTTTCATGTATGCGTGAAATTCCCATCGTTTTCAGACATTGTATCAGGAATTACTTAAAAACCAGACACCAGAAGTTTCTCAAACTGAGGGTACACAATTTGAAAATAATCTGACGCTAACGACTTTCTCGGTTGAAATACCTTAAAGAAAAATTTTTCGAGAGAGTAACAGTTTTTATCAATAAATAAGGTTTTGAGTCTTTTTTTTGAAAATAGTGATGTTTTGAGAATTTTTTTTCTCAGTTGGCAAAGCATTGAATATTTTGCACCTGTTAAAATAAATACTTTTTTGATAACGTGCTGTCGAATGTTGATTAGGTATAAGATTATTTTTAATCTTGTGGAGTAACTGTGTCCAGTCAGATATTTTTGAAATGTGGACAAAACAGCCTAGTTACTGCCAGTTAGTGCTAAAATTTGTAATTCTTTGAATGTCATTCTGCAGGATTCTCTTTTTGACACCTTAATTAATATTCGCAGTGCATATTTTTGTAGGGTAAAGACGCGTTGAGAATAACTACTTATTCCCCAATTAATGATCGCATCTGAGAGTGAAAGGTTGCCTAATAAAGACTAATTACAATATTTTGATCACAGTGGTTTAACAGTGATCGCAACGCATAGCAACAACTGCGTAGTTTATTACACAATTCATCAATGTGAATATCCCATTTTAAGCAAGGGTCAAAAGTGACTTCTAAAATTTTAGTTATGAATGTTGAACAGGTCAGAATTTTGGGTATTTAAATTTGTTGTTTGAAGAGAATCGAGATGGTTTTGTGCTTATTTAAATTGATTAGGTTTTTTCAGACCAGAGAATGCATTTTTTGTATACATTTTCTGCCGAATTTATTGCTTCCGTACCGTTGCTTTCCATGATTAGAAAATTTGTATCGTCAGCATAGCATACTGTTTCTAAATTCTCAATTGGCTTTAAAAAATATACTAGATCGTTAGCAAAAATAATGTATAATATGGGGCCCAGGATGGAGCCTTGTGGGACACTTTTGACATCATTGATTTGAACAACTTGATGTATCCAATATATTTCGAAAGATGCATATTGTGTCGGTATTTAGTGTGTTTCTGTTTCGGGCTCCAAAAAGTGTTTGTTGGTAAAATTTCGATTTGTTTGTCAATTATGTGCCTGTACATAGTAGATCGCATTAGAGTAATATATTGGAAACAATTAGAAACATTTTGAGCATATATTGGAACTATGATCGTAAAGCTTTGAACACACCTTACACATTTACCTCACACTCAAGGCATATTTTAGAAACAGTTTTATGCTCGTATTGGAATCAAGTAAAAACATATTTTCATCACCGTTTTAGGCATTTGTCCTATACTGCGTGGACTGTGTCGATACAGTGCCTTTAAAATGTATAGATCCAAATACACTTTTCTATGCATTGTCGACACATAACAATGTATTTTTAATGCTTCTCGGGGTGCCTATATAAAATATATCTACAAAAATACAAACATTTTATAAGTAATTTTCACTATTTGTCTTTTTTCGATCTAGTCTGCGCGAGCTAGTAGTAAAAATGGAAAGTCAGACATCTGATGATGAAAATGTATTAATTCATATAATGTAACATTTGCTTCATAGCAATACTGGTAAGTAACTTCTACATTCAATTTTATGCAGAATAATGTACGCTGATATCGCTTCAAACTGTAATTTGACCGATTCATTCGAGCAATTTGTTATAGTCACTACAATGGAACTAATGAGTATTCTTTATTTTATAATGACCGCACCCTGTATCAGAAATGAACAATGATCAGTAAATATAAATTACAGGTCTTCGCTTAATTTAGTTAAATAGTGAAAAACATCCATTGTGAGTAGGCATAATATTATATAACTAAATATAGGTAAATATCCAATATGAAGTTCTACGTACTAGTTTTTCTATCTGTGGCCATACCATCAGTTATTGTGAGTACCCACTATTTTCTCATATTTTATTCACTATTATAAGTTATTTCCTGTAAGTCAAATAGTAGAAAGTAATTCATGTTAATATCTATATAAAATGAACACTCAAGCTTCCGCTTAAAATCTATTGATGTCAAAATTCATGATCGGTAGGGTGTCGGTTCTAAACGTAATTTTGAAAAAAAAAAATACCGTAAAAATAAATATTTCAAAAATTATGGAGGCTGTAAATAAATAGTGCGACACTACAGTGTAATTTAATTTTTGTTAACTCCAAACATTTTGTAACACAAACTACTGACGCCGTCTCATACCGATACTCATACCCTTTGTGGACTAGTGGCTATCCTGTGGAACCACCTTCTGTACGGAAAAATGAACTTTGACAAATAATGAAATAATGAAATTATGTAAATTTTGTGACAAAGTACCATCTTTTTATGTTTGATTATCTGAAGTAATATTGAGAACTGTCAAGAGTTGTTTGATTCCATGTATTCGACAGAACAATGACGTCTCAGTGTCCCACATGTAGAGGTATGTACCACTGAAGATCCGCTAGTAAAAGATATTTAAATCGCAAACATCATCACAAATTGGGGGGATGGTTTTGTGGCCGGTGTTTCGGATCCATGTCTCTCGGACCACCTAGGCCAATTTATTGTAGTGAAAGGTCATATGGCGCCTCCTAAAGCTATATGGAGAAGAAATATTACTAGTCACGGCATAGAAAAAATTAAATGTTCTTTGTCTCAAATAAATTGGAATATTTTTGGCAGTCATAATTATAGTCCAGAAGTGTTGTCAAATTTTTTGGTCAACACCTATAAAAGTCTCATTGAAACACATTTCCCGTTAAAAAAGGTTGTTAATCAATCTAACCCACCAGTAAGGTGGTTTAACGAAACTCTTAAAGGTAAACGGGACACATTATCCAGTGTCAAAACAATTTGTAATTCTACTCAGGATCCTGCCGATTGGGCAGTATATAATATTTTACGTAAAGAGTACAGGCAATGTATTAATGATTCCAAGAAGTGTGCTTACAATAATTTTATTAACGGCTCAGACAATAAAATCAGGGACAGCTGGAAATTAATCAACTTTGAACGTAACAAAGCGAGTTCTGACAATACTGAGTATGCATTTACACAAAAAGCTTTTAACGATTTTTTTGCTTCGATAGCTGAGAATATAATAAATTCTTTACCAACTGCAGATCAGACTGCACTGGATTTTTTAAGTGACTTGCCACCCACAAATAACTCTTTTTTTCTGTACCCCGTATCAGAATTGGAAGTTTCCAACACCATTAAAGCTTTAAAAGTTTCTAACTGTACAGATATTTATGGAATGAATTCTAGAATTTTAAAAGAAACAGTAGACATTATTGTTCAACCTTTAACTTTATTAATTAACAGCTGCCTTGGTGAGGGTGTTTTCCCAGAAGCTTTTAAGATCACGAAAGTTATACCACTTCTTAAAAAGGGTAATTCCGATGACTTGGACAACTACCGGCCAATTTCCATCATACCAATTTTTGCAAAGGTTTTAGAAATAATTTTGAAAAATCGACTATTAAACTTTTTTGAATCTAATGACGTTCTAAATAACTGTCAATTTGGTTTTCGTAGCAAGTGCTCTACTACACAAGCTGTGTTCACTGTGGTGCGTGACATTGTTGAGGGCCTTGAGCGGGGCAGGCATGTAGAAATTACACTGCTTGACTTGTCCAAGGCCTTTGACTGTGTCTCGCATGAATTACTCATAGAAAAGTTGAAATTTTATGGGATTCGTGGGAGTCCATTGGAACTACTACGCTCCTATTTATGTAACAGAAAACAGTGCGTCAGTGTAAATAATATAAATTCGGATCTTAATCCAGTTAGGCACGGAGTACCTCAGGGCTCTGTATTGGGGCCACTCCTCTTTATTATATATGTCAATGATATATTTCATTTTATGTTGCCCCATAGGTGTATTGCTTACGCTAATGACACCACATTGCTGACTTCCCATAGTAACCTTCAAGTTTTACATCAACAGACTTCTTTAATTTCTGATCAAGCCAAAACCTGGTTCATCACTAATAAAATGAAAATGAATGAGGAAAAAACTCAGAAGCTTGTCTTTTCCACGAGTAACACAGTGACAAAGGGTGACAGTGTGAAACTCCTAGGTGTCACACTGGACGATAAACTAAACTGGTTTAGTCATATTGATCAGCTAAGCCACAAACTTGCCAGCACAATATTTTTGCTCCGCCAGCTAAGAAGGTATTTGGTTTTGGAAACCTTGAAAGCGAGCTATTTTTCACTGTTTCATTCACACATTAGTTATGGCATCACTTTATGGGGTAATTCTTGTCATACTATAAAAATATTTCGTCTACAAAAGAAAGCAATTAGAATCATTGCCAATGCAGGGTATAGAGACCACTGTAGGCCTCTATTTATTTCACTGGGCATTATGCCGTTACCTTCTTTATATATTTATCTTTGTTTACTGAATATACACAAAAACTTAAATTCTTTTGAAAGGAATTCAAATTTTCATAATTACAGCACTAGACAAGCCGATTTACTAAGGCCAGCTAGGCATCGACTGACAAGATCGTCTAAAAATTCGCCGCACCTCAGGCTATATAATTTTCTTCCAAATCCACTAAAATTATTGACCTATAACCATTTTAAGGGCATATTGAAAAAATTATTTTTAATCCACGGTTTTTGCTCTACTGACGAGTTCGTGGCGTTTTTGACAAACCCCGAAAACATTGCTGGTTTAGTGGCATCCATTTGACGTGGTATGCACCACTTCCTTGCTCCTTCAGTTTCTTGCTATTGTTTGAACATACAACAATAACGTTGCACGGCCACTTATTTTTATATTGTATTTCGTTACGTATTTATCTGTCCTCTTTTAATATTTTGTTTTGTATTGTATAGGATACAAAAACATAACATAATGTGTTGATGTTTTTTTTACTTTTGTTTTGTTAATGTTGTTCACTTATAGGTTTATGCCTATATTTTATATACTATTTTTTATATTTTTTAATTGACGTGCCGTATATATATGTTTTGTATTTTAATTGGTGAAATAAATGATATGATATGATATGATATGTCTATTGGAAAAAAAAAACGATAACAGATAATACCCCAGTAAATAAAGACAAAAAGGCCAAAATAGGAAAAAATTATGAAAAAGCTAGTTTCTTGTGGAGACCTTCATTGAGATAATATAATAATAATAATAATTTATTTACAGTATTAGTTTGGTACATAAATACAAATATTTTGTAAATACTTGTAAATAAATATACGATCAATAAGTAAGTTAACACTTGCTTTCGGCATAAATAAATTTAAATACCATAAAACATAAACATTAAAATAAGTAAAAGTACATTTAGACAGACACTTATTCTACACTACACTAGACACTACACTTTAAAAGTTCCGATATTCCGGTATTTTTCAATTCTCAAGATATGTAGAAAATGGGAGTTGACAGAATTATTTATATTATACTTCCTTTTTTTTATATTATACAAGTTTCTTTGTTTGAATACCACAGGATAAATTTACTTATTTATTTTTTACTAGTTGTATTAATTATTTTTCAAATCAATATATTATTAAAATGGATTCTGGGCTTTCCGAAAATATAAATTTTCAATTTTTTTTAAATAGTTGTGTCCTGACAATATTTTTTAACTCTTCTGGGATAGATATTATTATACAGTTTTGGAGCCAGATAAATATAAGATATTTGACTAACTGTTTTTGTCACTTGGGAAACTATGAAATTATATCTTTGCCGTGTGTCGTAATTATGTATGTTTAATGGCATATAGCGCTTTGTGCGGTGATGTTTTATATTAATATTGAAATAGTACATTGCCTTATATCGAACACTTTGGCTTCCCGGAACAATAAATCACTTGGGCATCTCATGTCTTTAGCTAATATTAGTTTCAAAAATTCTTTTTGTAAAATTTCTAGAGGCGTGACGTGACTTTTTAGTACCCCACCCCATCCTAATATACCATAACTCAAGTGACTCTCAACTAGAGCATGGTAAAGCATCTTTTGTGGAAATTGCAGGATGTTCTTTAGGTATTTAAATTTATATAATATGCCCTGCTGTTTTTTTATAATATATTTAAGTGGGAATCTGTTATATATTTATTTGACTTAGATTGAATTGTGTACTCTTTATCATGATGGTTGATAGCAATATTTTCGAAATATGGAAGTTTCGATTTTTGACAAGTTAGAGGGAGATAATATGTCTTATCAACATTAATTGTCAGCAATTTGTGATCAAACCAATCTTTTATTACTGTGAAGTCAATTTTTACCATATTTGTTAATTCTTCCCATGTATTGGCTTTACAAAAGATGGCGTTATCGTCAGCGAAACCAATAATATCTCCTCCACTCTGTATAACGAGAACAAGCCATTGATGTATATATTGAAGAGTATAGGGCCTAAGATGGTACCTTGTGGCACTTCATATTCTAAATTTTGTGGCTCGCTCAGTACATCATTCATTCTCACTCTCTGTTGCCTATTTGTTAAATAGTTTTAAGGAAGTGTTTCTGATTCCAATATCTTCCAGAGATTGTAGGAGTAAATTATGACTGACAGTGTCAAACGCCTTTGAAAGGTCTATGAATATACACAAACACGGCTTGCCCTCGTCAAGAGCAGAGTACATACTTGTTGTTAAATTTGCGTTGATACGTTAGCCTTAAACCCAAATTGCTTTTCTGATAGTATATTGTACTTATCAATAAAGGAAGTTAACCTAATTTTTAGTAATTTTTCAAAAATTTTACTTAAATGAGTTATTAATGAAATGGGTCTATAATTACCTGTTTTGTGCGTATCGCCATTTTTATATATGGGTGTAATCAGGGTGTCTTTAAAGGCTGAGGGCCACAATCCAGCTTCCATACATTTATTTATAATATACACTAGTGGTTCAACAATATAATCGGAAATTGTTTTAATTATTTTCGACTTTATGTTGTCAATTCCAACAGATTTCTTATCTTTTAATGTATGTATTACGGCTTTTAATTCTCGCGAATCTGTTGGATTTAATACGATTGAATTGAGTGTTGTTGGTCTATTTAATTTATAATTTGGGTTTTTGGCTATTTTATCAGCAAGTTTCTTTCCCATTTTTCAGAATATATTGCTGAATTCGTTAGCTATTTGTTTTGCGTCAAGTAACTGAACACCAGTTTCATCCACGATTGCTTTTATGACCTCTTTATTATTTTTTGTTTTGGTAATTTCTTGAATAACTTTCCTTAATTTTTTTGTGTCCCCAGATTTTTTGTAATAATCTATTTTTTATAATAATCATGTTTTGTTTTTGCGATTAGAGATGTTAGCTTATTTTTGTAGTTTTTGTACTGCCTTTTTAGTTCGATGTTATTGGGATCTTTTTGCAACTTTTGAAGCATAGAGTTTTTTGTGAGTTGATTTCACCAATGAATTTGTTATCCAGGGGCTCAGTTTTGTATTTTTTCTATTTATTTTCCTAACTCTGATACAATTATTTATGGTACTTATAATAACGTTTATAAATATATCTGTTGCAGAATCAATACCTGCTTCAAAATATACTGGTTCCCAATTTATGACACTAAGAATTTGACACAGCTTTATTTGGTCTATGTGTTTTATAAAATTATTACTAATAACAATTTCTTTGCTGTGTGGTAGGATAAGTTGCAATAAGAGTGTAGAGTGGTCTGTGATATCTTTTTCAATTATTAGCGATATTACAGTTTCGATTATGTTGTATTTAGATATAACAAAAATATGGTCAATACATGATCTATGATTTCCCTGTATCCTGGTGAAATTATTAATTGCTGATATGTAGCCATATTCTCTTAATGCATTAACATAGTCGGTGGTGATTTTGGTGTCTTGAAGTAAATCTATATTTAAATCCCCTATAAGAATGTGATAGCTATCATTTTTGTCAAAAGTTTGAAAATAATTTTGTAGTTCTCTAGTAAAATCATGTGGGTCAGTTGACGGTAATCGATAAACAGCTGTGACTATCATATAATTTTTTTTGTCTAATTTTAATTTCAATTGGATTGCATTTATATTATTTATCGGTATAATTTCGTAGCTATATTGTAGATTTGATTTGACGTAAACAACTACCTCATCATTTTGGTTTATATATCAGTTTGTAACCGTCTATATTGTATAATCCTTGATTTTGAATATACCATGTTTCAGTAAGTACTATACAATCTAAATCTGTTTCTAAGTCACATAAGACTAGTTTAAATTCATCGATATTTTTGTTTATGCTGCGTATATTTTGATGTATTATCTTAAAATTTGGAGTGTTTTTATTAATGTCAATAATTTCCTTACATTCTTGAGAATTTTCTAAAGTATATGTTTCGACACTAGTTATCTCAAAATCTCTTATATACTGGTACATTCCTTTTAGTGCAACGAAAAATTTCTAAATAAAAAATTCCCTACTTTCAATTTAGACTATTACTTAAAAATACAATCTATTTACTATTTTTAATTACATATTTAAAAGCAATTTAAACTAACAGTACAAAAAACATTACAAATAAGGGTGGTTAACATACTATGATTACTGTGGTTCGAACAAGAAAATTTATTTAATGACCTTTTCTTATGCGTTCGGATGCTTTAATCGCATTTTTTTTTGTTTTTTTCTTCTCCAGTCTTTACTGCATCGTTGTTTTGTTTCTTAAATTGTACATTGGTGTCATGCAAGCTAGGAGTGGCAGAAGTACTGCTTGATTTGGATTCTTCGCGTTCCCCTTGATTTTCTAGTGCTAGTAAATCTTCAACTGTATACGGGTTTTCGTTTATATAGAGAACGTCTTTCTTTATGTAGCATATTTTATTACTGTCTTCTTTGGCCAGACATAGATGTCTTCTAAGCACTGTATGGTCTTCTCTTTGTTTGGGAGTGAGATCGTGTCTAATAGAGATATTTGCGCCTTTTAACTTATAGCAGTTTTGTAATATGAGTTTTTTCTGCAATAATGTTGTAAATTCTATTTTAATAGGACTATTTTCTGCGTTTCCTAATGTATAAAGGTCGTTAATATCAGATTTGTTTAGGTCAATATCCAATAGATCTTTTGATTTCTGTATTATGAATTCGACTGTGAGCTCAGTGTTTTGGCGGTTTATGCCGAATATAATAATATTATTTCTTTTTTGTTATCTCTTTTTAAAGTTTCAATTTCATCTTTTAATGCAAGGTTTTCTATCTCTAATTTATTTAATCTGGTCTTATCTTCTTCAATTTTTTGCAGAAGTTTGATTTCACTGGTTTCTATGGTATTTTTTTATTTCACTTCTATTTTTTATTATTTCATCCAATAATTGTTTGATAGTAATTTCTGTCATTTTACTTTAAATTGGCTATTTCTTATGATTTTTATTGTGTGATTGCCTTCAGATATAAAATTCTTCAATTGATAAGGAATTTAAAGTATATCAGTTTTTTTAGTTTATCCAGTAACTGCATGCCAATCTATTAAGTACAAGTTTCTCGTTTTTATTCTATTCGATTAAGCCGAGATGTTATTATGATGTTACTTAATACAAATGACAATATTTGTTGTTGGTTTTATAATTTTCTGTGCAGTCTTACATACCAATTTCTTTGTTTTTTGTAGAGACTATAATCTAACCACAACTTTTCCTTAAGCTCACCACACACGATATATAGGGATATATAGGGGATAAAATGCAAAACAAAATTTTTTCGTCCTCATAAATTAAAAAAAAAAAAATATGCCCGGCCTCTTTGCCAAAATAAACGGCAGGGAGGGCACGTACAGTACATATACATACAAATGCTCTTAGTACATCTTGAGAAGTTCGAGCAATTTGAGCAATGGGTTTTTTTTGGAGGGGGGGTTTAAAGAGGGCTTTTCGACAAAAATAGTTATGAGCAAAAATAGTTCTTATAAAATTCTACACAAAAAAAATTATTACACTTTTTTTCGTAGGATCAGTCGTTTTAAAGATACAGTACGTACATAAAATGTTGTGTGTCTAATTGTGAGGACAAAGTTTCACAAAGACATCCGTTTCCAAATCCAACAAAGACATTAATCAATTTAAAAAATGGTTAGAAATCATCAAGCAGTAGAAAAACAGTAATAAACAAATAGTAGAAGCAGCAGAAAAACAAACAGCAAATGCGGTTGCAGATAAATTAGTTCTATTTTCTTCTGTTTCTACTGTTGTTTTGCTTTACAAATCTTTTATTTGTCTTCGTAGATCATCCCCAAACAGCAACATTACATGTTAAAAGGGGGTGGAATTTATAGAAGATATACTTTTTGCAACTAAATTTCATTCAGTCATTTAAATATTGCACGATAATAAAAAAAGCAATAAAAGAAATGTAATTTATTTGTCTCTTAACGAATGGACTTCATTAAGGTTACAAAAGAAATATGGATACAAAAGTAGGTATGTATTGAACGTAAGCTGTCATTAGTATCAAAATAATCCGATCATTTAAAATAGAGAAGTATTAACCATTAATTGAATATTTTTATTATGTAAACTATTTGCATGTACAGTATAATACCAGAGCTTCAGAAACTGTGCTAAACCTATTTTAATACATATAATTATTATCAAATGTGGCACAGTCCTGCTTTCAAAATCACCCTAACAAGTACAGTAGACGAAGGGAGAGCTGGTGATTAAGTTGATAAAATTTTATCCTTGGGAGAAATATGTTTTTATCTGTAAAAAGATGCAGAGTGATCGTGATGGTGATGTCCAAATTTTTCTACAGTGTGTGCTACCCTTTTAAAATACTCTCCCTCCAGAGCGATTTTCCAATATAAATTTTCTGAAAAGTGTAAAACTTTTCATATTTTCTCCGTATGGAAAACATGGTATCAAACAACTTACCATTTTTTTTTCAGAAAATTGCAAGGAAAAGAAATAATTAATTTTTCAGCTTTCCGAAAATATTTCACGAGGGCCCATTTTTGAAAATTTGGATATTACCATCGTGATCGGCACATTTTTTTACATTTAAAAACATATTTATCTCAAACCAAAATGATAAATTTTCCAACACGTACTCCAGCTCTTCCTTCCTTCTACTCTAATATTATATATTTTAAATTTTACCATCAAAATTATTCAATGTTCCTGCCAACCGCCGCGCGCGCTTTGCTTTTTCTTGCAACCACCAGAGGCGTGTCGGTTCTAGTCCCAGTAGAATGAGTTAAATCCTGAAGACAACAATAGATTGGAACCTATTCAAAACCTGTTGTCACCGGCTCCAGATCAGTTGATCAATACTATATTCTGCAATTGTACCAAAGGCTGTAACGCTAGTTGTAGCTGCAGAAAACTAGGTCTCCGCTGTTTTGCAGTATGCGGGCATTGCCTTGGGCAATCTTGTTTGAACGCCACGACGGATGAAATAGATAGTAACAACGGAGCTGTAGATGAAGATATAGTTGAAGATACGATACCATCAACTGATCAGCCAATTGACGAATTTATGAAGAGGACGATGAAGTTAACATGGAATTAGATCTGCTAGAAGAGAATGATTTATGGAAATGGTTGTTTTGAGTGTCAGATGTGGATTAAGCCTACTGGTTGTTGCTGTTAAAGAAATACAGACGTATTTTTCCGTAACTTTTACTCAAAAATGATTGATCCTACCAAAAAAAGTGTAATGACCTTTTTTGTGTAGAATGTTATAATAAATGTTTTTGCTCATAACTATTTTTGTCGAAAAAGTGATACTTTTCGAGATAATGGCGAAAAACTGAAAATTACCCCTTAACCCCCCCCCCCCCCCCCCCCCCAAAAAAAAATCCATGGCTCAAATTGTTCGAACTTCTCAGGATGTACTAAGGGCACCTCAATGAAGGTCTCTTTTTCAGTCGAAATGTCTTCATTTACTGGGCTATTAGTATTTTCATAAAATTTTAAATTTTGACAGTTAAAATTTTTAAGACATATATACTTCGTTGGAAAGAGAAAAAGTAACGGATTTAGTGGTATCATGTCCTACCTTGAGATTTGTCCTTTTTGTGCATCAAATTCTTACACATTATTCTTATAGTCTTTGCCGTCAACTTTCATTCCTTTATTTTTTTGTATCTCCTCAAATACGGAAGATATAAGCATTTGTGGTTTTCCTATTTTTCGTGATTTTGTACTATATCTCACAAAGTTGGCTATGAATTTCGAATTTCTTTTAACTGAAATAAAGCTCACAAAAATTGGGATAACTTTTAATGAAACTTTTTTCTTCTACAATAGATATTAAGCGAGATATTTGGCGTGGCCCTAGTAAAATAGACAGACATGTATTTAAACCTAATCTTTGTCTTTTTCAGTCTGTGAGCGAAGAAATAAAAGAACTAGTAGCAACTCTTCATAGAACATGCGTGGCTGAAACTGGAGTTGACGAAGGTAGATATTCCACAACAGATGTATTTCTGATAATGTTAATTCTTCTATTAATATCATCTTTCCTTGTAGCATTAATCGACAAAGTAAATAAGGAGAAAGTGTTTGCAGATGACGAAAAATTGAAATGTTACATAAAATGTCTTATGGAACAAACTGGCAGTGTAAGTTCTTTTATAACTTAACTAGTCGCAATATAATTACTCCCATGTCCTTAAAACAGTTCTGCTCATTCTTTAATGCTTTCTATTCAGATTCTTCTGAGTCTATGTATTATATAGGAGAATTAGTTGCAACTGTCAGCAAATTGACAACTTCACTGCCTCAAAACGTCATGGAAGTGTCACCTTATTGGACTAATTTCTTTATCAAAAACATAAATTATTATTTTAGAAAATGTATTTAAAATACAATAATATTAAAACATGTAATAACTGATAATACGAAAATAACTTCAGGAAGATTGTAAAATTCGTTCTCTTCGAATATTTTGATGCTACAGTTTTGAGACTTCTACTATGGAATAATGGAGTCGGTCAAGTTTACCCCACTCCCATTAACAATCGGACCCAATTATGTCACATATTTTGCACAATTTTGCTCTTACGAATTTTGTATCCGTCAACTTCGGAAATAGTAGGCAAAAGTAGATAAGGTGCAAATTTGACACTAGCACCCCCCCCCCCCCCCCCCCCCCCACTTACTCTAATTAAATTGATTTTCCGGACATCATAGTTTCCTAATTTTGCATATTTTGCACATCTTAATTCAAAGGACCCCGCACAAACCTTATGGGCTTGAGTTCCCGGTGGATTCGTCTGAATTTGATATGTTGTACTTGACACCCTCCTGATCAAAAGTGTTCATAGGTCCAAAGTCCGGAAATGAACAGTTTTCGAGATATCAAGGACGCAAGGTTTAAAAAAATGGGATATTTCCATGAACTTCAAGAGGAAAAAAGTGCTCTGACCTGGAGGTCAGACCATATTCTCTTTATGTTTTTAGGGTCGCTGAACCCAAATCCGGGGGCCGTTAAACCCCATCACGTCAGGGTCGAGGGCATTTGAAGGTCAAAATCTGAAAAAATTTATATACATATCTTTGGAATATCTGAGTCCGAATCTGATATTTTCTTAACTCCACAAGTGTACAATCTCACACCACAGACAAGTAGCTACGTGACGTGCAAAATTTGATTAGCTTCCTGCACGTTAGGTAACGCTAAAACTAACAGTGAATAACATAAGATGATGGAATAAATAGAAAATAAAAATTTAGGGAGTGAATTAGACCCCACTCATGATACCACAACTAAACGTAGAATATCGCGTTCTTACTGAATCTGACGTATAGTTTATCTGAAAAGTGGGGGTGCCCACTTAAACTACAAAAGTTGACCTTCAAATTACCTTGAGCATCAAGTTCAAGGTTAAGTTTGAGGTAACCATCAGCTAACCCCCTCTGAACCATACAACTTTTGCACAGGTCATATCTTGCTACCATGCACCGTGGTTATTGGAGCTGCTGTCTGCTGTTTAGTGTCCCCTGGGTCTCGTGATTATTGGCTCTCCGGTTTTCTATGTTAGTTTATGTGGTTGTGGTGTCGGCTACCTATCTGCGGTGTGAGGTTGTACACTTGTGGAGTTAAGAAAATATCAGATTCGCCCAAAAACATGTATATGATTTTTTTCAGATTTTTGACGGTCTCTTCTGAATTTGACCTTCAAATGTCCTCGACCCTCACGTGATGAGGTTTAACGGACCCCGAATTTGGATTCAGTGACTCCAAAAATATATATATGGAGTTTTTCAGATTTTTTGACGGTATTTTCTCAATTTGACCTTTAAATGCTGTTGACCCTGACGTGATGGGGTTCAACGGACCCCCGGATTTAGACCCCCTAAAAACATAAAGAGGACATGGTCTGACCTCCAGGTCAGAGCACTCTTTTCCATCTTGAGGTTCATGGAAATATCTCATTTTTTGAGACTTCGTGTCCTTGATATCTCGAAAACTGTTCATTTCCGGACTTTGGACCTATGAACAAGAGGGGTCAATAGCCCAGGAATTTTAGTTTTTTACCCGGAATTAATTATTGTAAAGCTGAAAATTTCCAGGATTGTAGTTTTGGTCCAGGACAACACGTAGCAAAAAGTCCCCTATTCTGCCCCGTCGGCATCCCTGTTTTTTCAGAGCAACAAGGGCCTAAGTCACAAAAATTGCAGAGCTGACTATAAAGTGCAACAGGATGGTTGTTACTGGTCCGATTTGGGCCGAAATGATCATACAAGATTAGGAGAAGCATATTCGTTTATATTTCAGATGTTTCATGCACATTTTTGTTCATAATTTTCCGTTCTAGTTCTGTCAACATTTCAAAAATTTAAAAATTTTTTTAAAAAATTCGAAAAATTCCGAAATGGCGCCATTGCGGGTAAATGAAGACCCAGAGGGGAAGTGTATGCATTGGTTCATTGGTGCGGCAAAATTGCCTGATCTTAGTTAAGCCATGTAGCACAGGAACTTTAGTCTTTGACCCGGAATTAATTACTGTAAAGCTGAAAATTTGCAGGATTGTAGTTTTGGTCTAGGGCAACACGTACCAAAAAGTCCCCTACTCTCTCCTGTTGGCTTCCCTGTTTTTGCGAAGTAACAAGGGCCTAAGTCGTAGAAATTTCAGAGCTGGCTATAAAGTGCAGCAAAAAGATTGTTACTGGTCCGATTTGGGTCGAAATGATCATAAAAGCTTCGGAGAAGCATATTCGTTCGTGTTTCGCATGTTCCATGCATATTTTATTCGTTATTTTCCGTTCTAGTGCTGTCAAAACATCAAAAATTGAAAAAAATTCTAAATGGCCCCATTGCAGATAAATGAAGACTAGGAGGGCAAAACGTACCCAAATAAACATTGCTCTTCATACTTTGGGCTTTCCATTGGCATGTCTGTCTTCTCCGTTACGCAGCTACGCAACTTTGAGAGTCAGCACGCGGCGGCCGCTCCCGCCTTGTGCCCGGTGGAACTGCCCTGGCTGCGCTGATAAGACCAGTTGCGAATTCCTGTTTATATATTATTGGTGTTTTATAAGATTTATTGACTGAAATTTAACTTGTCAGACTCAGAAAATGACTTTATTCGGCTAGACAATTGACATTATTGATCTACTGGGAAGTAGATCATTATCCATATCCACGACTCGCTGTTTGTGCAGCTGTATTCTCTACAGATTCGGCACATGATGCTGCAGTTCAGACCAGAGTTCCTGCACTCGCACCGAGCACCACAGTTCCTCTTGTAGGCACAAGAAATTAGCCGTAGCAGGCTATCGGAAGCTGGCTGCCTTGTAGCAGGAACAGGAAACGGAACCAGGCCCTGGAGTTCTGATTTCCACCCCCAGTCCTCCAGGTGAGGGGAGGAGTGGAGTTAGGGAGAATATCGTGAGGATTTAATCTCCCGAAAAGCTTGCAGCACTCAACTAATGTGCGTGTCCTTTTTGCAGATCCAACAATGGCTAGACGTCAAGGTAGCCAGTTCCCGATAGCCTGCTACGGCTAATTTCTTGCGCTGCAAGGCGGACTGCGGTGCCCGGTGCGAGTACAGGAACTCTGGTCTGAACTGCAACATCATGTGCCAAACCTGTAGACGATTCAGCTGCACAAACAGCCAGTCGTGGATATGGATGATGATCCGGACCACCCTACTTACCAGTAGATCAATAATGTCAATTATCTAGCCGAATAAAATCATTTTCTGAGTCTGACAAGTTAAATTTCATTCAATAAATCTTATACAACACCAATAATATATAAAGAGGAATTCGCAACTGGTCTCATCAGCGCAGCCAGGGCAGTTCCACCTTGCACATGGCGGGTGCGGCCGCCGCTCGCTGACTCTGAAAGTTGCGTAGCTCCGTAACGGGTGACGCTACAGAGAAGGTAGACATACCAATGGAAAGCCCAAAGTATGAAGAGAAATGTTTATTTGGGTACGTTTTCCCCTCCGAGTCTTCATTTATCCGCAATGGAGCCATTTCGAATATTTTTTTTCAATTTTTGAAGTTTTGACAGCACTAGAACGGAAAATTATGAACGAAATATGCATGGAACATATGAAATTTGAACGGATATGCTTCTTCGAAGCTTTTATGATAATTTCGACCCAAATCGGACCAGTAACAACCTTCTTTCTGCACTGTATAGTCAGCTCTGCAATTTCTGCGACTTAGGCCATTGTTGCTCCGCAAAAACAGGGAAGCCGACAGGGGAGAGTAGGGGACTTTTTGGTACGTGTTGTCCTGGACCAAAACTACACTCCTGCAAATTTTCAGCTTTACAATAATTAATTCCGGGTGAAAAACTAAAATTCCTGTGCTACATGGCTTAATTAAGATCACTCAATTTTGCGGCAGCAATGAACCAATGAACTGTCAAAGTTAAAGAACTAAGGATATAGCTCGTCTTGCGCCTTCTTGATTGTTTAGACTAGACGTGCTAGACGCAACAATGAACGCACTTAAATGTAAGAGTGTCGCCGCTGCGACACTCAGAGTGGCGTAACTCCGTAACGGGTGACGCTACAGAGAAGGTAGACATACCAATGGAAAGCCCAAAGTATGAAGAGAAATGTTTATTGGAGTACGTTTTCCCCTCCGAGTCTTCATTTATCCGCAATGGCGCCATTTCGGAATTTTTTAAATTTTTTAAAAATTTTTGAAATGTTGACACAACTAGAACGGAAAATTATGAACAAAAATATGCATGGAACATCTTAAATATGAACGGATATGCTTCTCCTAATCTTTCATGATCATTTTGACCCAGATCGGACCAGTAACAACCTTCCTGTTGCACTTTATAGCCAGCTCTGCAATTTTTGCGACTTAGGCCCTTATTGCTCCGAAAAAACAGGGAAGCCGACGGGGGAGAGTAGGGGACTTTTTGCTACGTGTTGTCCTGAACCAAAACTTCAATCCTGGAAATTTTCAGCTTTACAATAATTAATTCCGGGTAGAAGCGATATTTTGACTAAAATTCCTGCGCTACAAGTACAACATATCAAAAATTCAGACGAATCGACAGGGAATTCAAGCCCATAAGGTTTGTGCGGGGTCCTTTCTAAAGTTGAGTCATTAATATGGCACAAAATAATAGGAATTTGAGTGGTTTTTACTGTAAGTATGTGTAAAATTTAAGGTGTGAAGGATTAGGTGATTATGATGACGGGAAAATCGATTTAATTGGAGCAAATAGTGGGGGGGGGAGCAATAGCTTTGCATCATCATAAAACGTTTCTACCCTTTCCAAAATTGGCGGGGGCTGCAAACTTGAAAATTTATATGCAGAAATATATTTAAACAAGAATTCTGGGTTGTGATTTTAAAGAAAATTATATTTAATATTTATCAAAATTAAACGTTTAGCTCTTTGATGTTTACCATATTTCTTCGTATTTTTAAATGTATTTCGTAATTAATAATAGGCCATAGTTCAAGGGTAGATTCTTTGGACCAAAATATGTGGATATAACCAAACATGCCTTGGTAAATTGTTGCTGTGGAAAAGATACAGGTTGTTAAAATTGTAATTTTTTTTTTTGCAATATCTCAACTACCTCTTGACCGATTTTCTCCCAATTTGGTAAGGAAACATTTCTTAGGCTAAGAAATAATAATTTGTGTATTACATCACACCAGCCCGTGGAGGGCGCCTCATGAGCTATACCTGATGTGAATATTTTTTTTCTTATTTTATTACGAAACGTAGTGGCACTTTTGACTAGAATTGGTGACGCCATTTACGTACAATTCATTAGTTTGACATTTTGACAGAACTAAGATGTCACCAAAGCACACTTTTCAATAAATACAATTTTTCCTTTTCAAATTGGGATTGTTTTCAAAGAATTTTTGAGATCTATACGGCAGTTTTCTCGAAAACGGTTGGAATTATCAAGTTCTATCAGTGTACCTTTTTTACGTAGGAATGACTCCTGCATGAGATTTTCTAGTCAAAAGTGCCACTACGGTTCGTAATAAAAAAAAGACAAAGAATAATCATCATCAGGTATAGCTCATGAGGCGCCCTCCACGGGCTTGCGTGATGTAATACACAAATTATTGTTTCTTAGCCTAAAAAATGTTTCCTTACCAAATTGGGAGAAGATCGGTCAAGAGGTAGTTGAGATATTGCAAAAAAAAGAAAAGAAATTACAATTTTAACAACCTGAATCTTTTCCCACAGCAACAATTTACTAAAGCATGTTTGGTTATATCATCATATTTTGGTCCAAAGAATATACCCTTGAACTATGGCCTATTATTAATGGTCCACCCTGTATACAGCTAATTGTTTGCCAAATGCTCCAATAGTAAACTTAAGACTAATTGCTTTACAATCTATACATATGTGTTACATTTCGGATATATTTTGACAGGTAGACGATGACGGAACGATTGACGAAGATGCAACTATCGCTATCATGCCCGAAGAGATGAAAGCCAAAGCTGAGCCTGTTATCAGGGCATGTGGAACAAAAGGTACTTACTCAAAAATACAAAGACGTGAAAAAAATATGTGAAAAGATTGCATGTGGAAAGGTTTAAAGTTTCTCGATCTTAATTGATTTTTCAAAGATATGTGTATATCCTAAAATATAAATAATATAAAAATAACATTCAAAAATAATGCTTTAAGTTTGCGCTATATAAAAGTAATGCTTTACGTTTATATCTTTCCTTTGTATATTTCCACAACACTCTTAACCTTTTTTTTTTTTTTTTCAGTTGGATCAAGCCCTTGTGAAAATGTTTGGTTGACACACAAATGCTACCAAGAGGCAAATACAGCTGTAAATAACATAATTCAAATAATATTTAAATGGACAATTTCATATCATATGCTAGTTATATGCATGTTGGGGGGTGAAAAATTGAAACCTTTCTTTCTTGTACACACATTAATCACAGTTTTATTTTTTTATCCCCTTGAATGATACGGTAGAGGTGGTAATTGGGGTGAGAGTAGGTCTGATGCCAACAAATTGTTTGAGATCTCCCAAGGGGTGTAATGGACCAAAAATTTTGGAATTTTGGAATGGTATTTGGGAATTGAGTCCTGCTTGTTGTAAAACTAAAGTATACCAAAAATGCCTTGATTTGATGTTCTACAGGGTGTTTTATAAGCAAAGTTGTAAAAATTACCACTAATAAAGTACCTTTATTTTTCAAAATATGAAAAAATTCCACTAAGAAAAGTTATTTAGAATACAATTTTATATCTCTATACCAAATTTCAGGAATATAAAATAATTTTTTTTGAAACTTCCCATTTTTTCAAAAATTAGTATTTTATTTTGAACCATTCAATTAAAACTGCATAGAAATTATTTTTTGTGAATTAATATTTAAAGTTATGTAGAAGCTAGAAGGCTATGAGAAAAGCAGTGGATACACATTTATCATTTATTATTGACATATCTGTCAAACGTAGTCAATATTATCCTTAATTTCTGTTTCAAATTAACGAACCAAGCATAAAAAATTAAATGAAATTGGTACTCACAGTGCGTGAAAAAATTTATATTATGCAATGCTATGGAATTGACGGTCAAAACTCGCTAAGAGAAGTGGTAAGCCAATTTAATGTGAAATTTCCAAACACTGCTTTGTCACGTACTCAGGCTATGAGAATAATTAAAAAGTTTCTGGCTACTGGTAATGTTCTTAACATGAAAAGAAAAATAAAAGCATATGATGAAGACAATGTTGGGGCTATTATAGCTCATGCCTCTGTTATAGAAAATCCTAGGATGCCACTAAGAGAGAGATCAGCTCTTATTAATATTAACAAGTCTGAACTCCAAAGAAAATTAGGGCATATAAAGCAAATTATAAACATACGCTTGAAGAGGGAGATGACGGTTTTTGAATTCCTCTTTCACTTTTCCTAACGTTCTAGTAACATCCTTACAAGCTGGTCTAACTGACGTGGATGTGATTCGTAAATGATATTCTTAAAATGCTTCCACATGAAAAAATTAATAGGAATTTTATCAGGTGATGGGGTATATCACTTTACGGGTACTCTAATTCGAAATTGTTAAAAAATTCCTTTTATGGATTTATTACACACCTACTCTGAACTTAAATCCCTGTTCTGATCTACCTTCTTGCTTTTCATCTTCTTATACTTTAAAACTCAAAAATATTCCATTTCTGCTTTTGATAGTAATAGTAAAATCTGTCTTTATAATAACAGAAGTGGGGGAGATGGGAAATCCTCGTCAGTCTCACTTGGTGGATGCGTTGCTTTGTGTAGCTACGTTCGTTTAATGTTGATCGTCGGTATTCATCCAATAGTTTCAAACATTCAACAACTGCAGAACATATATTGTGCTTAAGAAAAATGTAACAATGCAAGAAACTGCTCAAATTTTTAAGAATTCAAACGCTCTACCAGTCTTAATCTCTGAAGAAGGAGTATCTTTCGTGAAAGCTGTGTATGGAGTGACATCCGATACCTCTTAATGATAGTAAGCTAAAATATATTTTAAAATTTCCGAAGAGGAAACCTATCACCAGGTTCAAGAATGGTGTGGTAACTTTAAAAATCTATTGAAATGAAATTACAAAATCGGTCCTCAGGATTTGACACCTGCCATAACATGAAGTGATCCTGCTTCACAGAATCATTTACTCCAAATCACCTGGAAAAACAAAATTATGTCAAAAAGCTGTAGATGTCAGAAAGCTGGACTTTATAGCTTATTAATCTGCGGAAGTTGTCAAGAATCGTGCACTAATATTAATGTTGAAGAGGAGAACTTGCTTGACTATGACGAACCAATTTAAATTGAACTTCAACATTTTAATAGTGATGATGATGGTGAAGATGATAATGATCAGAAGACTTGGTTAAATAAAACATAGTCATAAATATAATCTGGTCTACTTAGATATCAATCCTGACCTTAAATAAATATAAATTTTTATATTTCCAGCCTCATTTTATATTTCTTGTATTAAATTTAATTTCATGGACGAAACTTGGAAAATTTGGAGGAAGCGCAACTTAGCTCAATTTTGTAGGCATTAATTACTAATTACTAGTGATTACTAAATATATAATATATTACTAAATATGCATCTGGCGACAAAATTGCATACGACCTGTTTTGTAGAGAATCTTATAAGCTTTAATTTTTTTTTTGTGACTGGAATCCGGGCTTCGATCTAATGAGATAAATTGAGGATTTTTTAATACCAACCCAATGAAGCAATTTAAGGCAAGACACCTTTTGTTTGGATTATTTATGGATTTCTGAAATTTTATGGTTTGGAGACTGGCCTATATCGGAGATGAAAAGGAACTAGAAACTTGTGGAAACTATATATTTAATTTAAAATACTATGAATTTATTGAAAATTTATTTTTTTCAATGGAAACATCCCATTATCCCTAACGTAAATTATTTTCTTCCAAAGGACACAATATCTAGTATCATAGCATCTTTATTTTAAGAGTATTGCTTTGCATAACTCTATAAAAAATAATTTATCTCTAAATAATAATGGTTTTTATTTTTCAGGATTACGTGCTGATCTAGGACCCAGTTTGTTAACGTCTGCTTATGAACGCTTAAATTCCATTATACTTGTCAATAAAATTTTATAGCAATGTAATATTCGTTTAACTGGTTCCCTGCATACTGATATTACGATGGCTCTGAAGGACCAAAATTAAAAAAAAAAACTAGGACTTTTAGAAGTTTTTAAACTTTTACAATTAGAACAACTTTTAAGTTAAAAATTTCAACTTTGAAAAGTAGAAATTTCTAGTTTTAGCTTTTTTCAATTTTGTGTAATTGTTTTTGAACAATTTTTTTTCAGTTAATGAAACTAAATATTAGAATATTTCACTTCTGTATAATTCTTACTCTTTGTGTTTATTCTAATAAATTTGAATTTCGTTTTTTCTTCTTCGTTTGTCGAATTTTTATTTATTTTTTTATCATTATGGTTGTGACAAATTCTAACAGTCAGTAAAATTAAATCTTTTTTTCACAAAGTTAAAGTCGAATATGTAGTTATTGATGTTTTTGTGGCCGGAAGTCAGCCAAATATTTTTAAATGGACTTACTGTGAAATTTATCTGTTAATCTTGAGGCGTTAAAAATGGGCCAAAAAAACTAACCACTTGGTTTAGATACATTATTAGAGTAGGTATTGTAAATTGTCAAAATCTATATAGAGGGTGATGTTTTTAGGTAACTGTCAAAAAAAATTATTAACCCTTTCCTGATATTTTTTGTTTGTTTGCGGTATTGAATTATGCAGACCTCTGTTAATGCTGTTTATCACTTCAAAGAATTTTTAAAATAATTCGTAAATATAATTTATTTTGTGAATTATTTTATGAATTAATTTTAAAATTCATCCCAACAAACACTAAAGGTCGGCCCATCACCGGGCCATCATTAGGCCGGAAATTAAACTTCTGGCCCCGTGATGGCCCGCTGGAAGGCCGACCTTTAGTGTTTGTAGGGATAAAACACCACAATTGATTTATGCAACCGCAATGAATTTAATAATTAAAAAACCATTGGCTAAGGAGTCACTACTTCCGCATCCAGATTTCCTATCCAAGTCCCCCACTACCACCCCCACTCCATTTTTAAAGAAGGTGGTAGTGGGGGAGGTGGCTGATACCCAAAAAAATGTTATGCCTTTGGTTTATGTAAACCCACACTAAATCACAATTTGATTTTTTTACCTCTTTTAATAATGGGGTGTAGGTATTAATGGGGTGATAGTGAGGGCAGCTGATTCCAAAAAAATGTTGAGACCTTGACTTCTCGTACATACTCTAAATCCCAGTTTGAAGGGCTCTTACTTGCTTGCTTTACCCATTTACCCCCCAACTTTTCAACGGATTAAGATCAAAGTATACTCTAGTTCCAGATCTTATTATAATACCCATGGTACATCCATATGTACCAAATTTCAAGTCAATATCATAAACCGTTCCAGAGTAATCTCTCGGACAAAGAAGAGTTACAGACAGACTGACAATTCCATAACATTCTAAGACTCTTTCAACAACCGTTGCTATACTTCCACGATGTGAAACTGACATTTAAAAAATGGTACTCTGAGATATAGGCAGACGTAGCTCAAAAGATTTTATGTTTGAAATTCGACCTCTAATATTGGGATACCCTGTGCGTGTACGTTTAGTTGGAATTACATAAACAAAACTTTAAACTAATATTGCGCATAGTTTGTTAATTTATATATCTCTAATATATAAAACACACAATACATTTGTATATTTTAAATCTCTATTAAGTTTTCTGTCAAATAGAATATTTGTAGATAGTTTTGGTATTATAATTAATCTCTCCACACATAGATGTCGCAATCTGTTAGTCAATAGTGTAATTTCATTATTGTTGGTAATAATACTTTAAATATTAGGTTTTTGTAGTTTGCGTGTAACAAAAGAAAAAAATCAAATTTGCAGTTTCAAAGCTTTTCTGTTCTTTTTTTATTGCTACAAGCTACAACCTTCAACTATATTTTTTTCAAATAGCAATCCATTTTCATGAACCATTGAAAAAACCTCATTACTCTGTATCTGAATGTTGTATGTCCTTTTTTCAATTGTGTTCCTTTGTATATCAATTTTAACGCGGTCAGGAAATCACTACTACCACATTAAGATTTCCTATTCAAACCTCTTACAACGAAATAAAAATTTATACTATATTTGCGTGAAAATAATCGTTCGTAGAACTTTATTAATATTATATTTAAAATCGTCTACCCCAATAAAACAATATGCCACATCGGTAGTGGGGGTGCAAGTGATAGAGGAGGTGGCTAATGTAAAAAAAATTGAGGCCCTTGGTGTACACATTAAATCACGATTTTATTTTTTACCCTCATTAACAATGGGATGGAGGGGGTGATAGTTGGGGTGACTGATTCCAAAAAAAATGTTAGCCCTTGGTTTCTTGTGCTTATACTAAATTCCAATTTTATGGACTCTTACTTGCTTGCTTTACCTTTTCCCGCATTTACCCCCCAACTCTTCAACGGAATAAGATCCAAATATAAAATCTATTTCCAGATCTCACTATAATACATACATGTACCAAATTTTAGGTTCGATATCAGAAACCATTCCAAAGTAATCGTGTGCACAAAAAAAGATTACAGACAGAATTTTTTTTTGTTCAAACTTACAATACATACTTTTTGTGACATTCTAAGCCTATTTGAATAAATATATATTTTTGAAACATTACTTCCTCGAATGTTAATCTTTCTGGTTCTTCACTGAGACAGCAAAGCATACAAAGTTGTCAGTTTACGTGATCCTCTACTTTGTGAAAGGTGGGATCCAAATTTTATTGTGTTAGTAAATTTACAACAGTGCAATTTTAAATGGGCAAAATATAAACTGTGAATGCAGTATGTTACTGCATTTTACAGTTTAATTTGGTTATGTGTTTTTACCGGAGATCAGGTTCAATAGTCAGAAATTTCTAAATATCCTATGAAGGAATAATGGATTTTATTTATTCAATAAATATTTCGCTGTCAATAAAACAACAAAATAACAGAGCACGTCCACGTAAGTCCAATCGTTACTTCCTGTGTGGCACACTTTAGATACATTTTTTAATGGTAAAATATATCAATGATCAAATGCTTTCGTTGTCTATTATAAATTAATATCATTAATGTATTTCCATATGTTCTAAAGAACTCCCATCATACCACCATACCACCAACGACAACTTAACTATTTTAAGACAATATCGGTAATATACGACTTCCATAGAAAACTTTACACGATACTTATTGGAAATATCGAAATTATGTCCAAGGATCTGGACAGTCAGGGAGATAATACAGAACTCGACTTTAAAAAGGCATTTGACAGATTGGACTGGGTAATTTCTTGAAAAAAAAAAATTCCTTTGGATTGATTTGAATTTCAAGGGAACTGATTGTTGATTACTTAGAAGGTAGGTGTCAGTTCGTTGAATACATGCATATGTTGCAAATCTGTTAAATTTCTTCAAAAATCTTAAGGTTCTCCAGAGCCCAATATTTGGTCATTCTTCTTTGATATGTTCATAAATGACATCAGTGGTGGATCCAGAATAAAAGGGGGGGGGGGGTATAACCATTAAAAATGCACCGCCGCAAGCGAACAAACATTTTTTTTCACTCGGAAATGAAAACATTTATGAGTGGGAAGGAGGGAGATCACACATTTTTTTTACTCATCAATGAATATTGATGAGCGGGGAGGAATCACAAAAAAAAAAACATTTCACTCAGCAATGAAAATTGATGGGCGGGGGGGAAAAGTCACAAAATTTTTTTTCACTCACCAATGAAAAATTAATGAACTCTCCGCTCACAAATAAAAAAATCAACAAATTTTTCATTCACCGGCAGGGGGACCATACAATACATATGTATATATGTTATATAAAATTATACGCTTATTATAAAGACTTAGTCATAACAAACCTCCACATGTATATCATATTACATGATAACGACTTCTCTTATTAATCGCTTATCTTAGAGATATTATATTTCACCTTTGTTTCTCACATTTTATGCTGACTGTCGAATTGCATTTCCTTTGTTCTATATTTTGCTTACTCAGGTTCTGTATGTTATAAATACGACTAGACATGCTTTGTAAAGTCAGTTATTAAACTCATTTAGAATGAAACACTTCTAATTATTATTATATTCCTTCTCCAAGAGCCAACGTTGGCTCCATTTAATAAAATAAATCTTTTTAAAAAGTCACTCATGTAAACCGTGATCTAACATTGGCGCAGTCGGTAGGATCCGTAAACATCATCAGAACAAGAAGCCTAACTGGTAGTGAAGCGCAAAAGAACAAGGACAACATCTGCAGAAGGTGCCTAACTAGTGCGTGTACACCTGCGAGAACAAGGAGACCTTCCTCACTGGTGGTGGCGGATCCCAATCCCTTGACGGACGAAGAACCTACCCATGGAAACGAAACTAACGTAAGTCATTTAAGAATCATCTCGTACCATTTTTACTATTTTATTATTTTACGCAACTTATTTTATTAAAAGTGTATTATACCGCAATACACTCGGCGCACAAAGCCAGTTCTATTGTCAAAGTGAAATCCATTCCTTTACAAACGCAACGAAACAAGTTCATTTAATGTTAAGTTATTTATTTTCGTATTATACTGCTAATACGAAACATTGTGTATTATACAGCTAATATACAATCCATTTACGCACGCAACGTAACAAGCTAATTTAATTTAAGTTCGTATCATACTGCTGATACGCAACCAATCTTCATTCAAATAATCTCTAAATACAACAGCAACAATGCCAGATAGAGATACAGCTCAACCAGTAGCACCCCAACCAATAGTACCGGCATCAGCCGAACAACAACAACAACAACAACAACAACAACAACTACAACAACAACCAGAGCAAATTGAGCCTTTCAAGCTCTCTGAAATATTTTCTCTAATACCTGAATTTGATGGCAATACCATAAATTTACAAACATTCTTAAACTCCTGTCATTGCGCCCAAAGCATGGCAATTGGAGAACAAAAAATTCTTTTGACCGTCCACATAAAAAATAAATTGAAAGGCAAAGCTGCCGAATTAATAAATTCTCGTAACCCTGGCACCTGGCCAGAAATCAAGGCACTCTTGGAAACTCATTTCGGGGATTCCAGAGATCTAACGGCCCTAATTCAGGACCTACAACGAATTCACCAATTACCCGGTGAATCCGCCTTAACATTTGTTTCGCGTTTACAAACGCACAATGCGAAAATGCACGCTGCAGTGCAAAAGCAAAATTTAACAACAACGCAAAGAGCTGCACAATCAGATCTCATCGAAACGATGACCTTAAACAATTTATTAACAGGCTTAGAACCGAATTTAGGCCGCATCATACGTGCTAGCAATCCTCCTAGCATACTAAAAGCTGTAAGCAGAATTCGTAGAGAGCTACAACTCTCTTATTTCGAGCAACAGAAATTTCCGAAAAATAGTCCGGTCAAAAATCTTATTATGCAACAAAAACGACCAACTTCAAATTTTCAGCAGAAATTCTGTTCGTTTTGTAAACGAAACGGACATGTCATAAATGAATGCCGTACAAGGCAACAAACACAAACAATGCCATCAACTTCACAAAATTTCCAACGACCAAATTACCCAGGAAATTCAAGTTTCCAAAACTATTCACAAAATAATCAATTTAGCCAGAGGACATTCCCTCAAAACGGCCAACCTAATCAATCACAACAAAACAGGCCCTCAGCCATAAGGCCGAACCCTAACTTTACACAACAACGACCCTCTGCTATTCAACCAAACCCAAATTTCAACCGTTTTAATCAACAAAAAACGCATCATTTAAACTACGAACCGTATGAAAACCAATGCGATTTTAATCAATACAGTGACTATTACCAAACTGCAGAAGATACTTACGAAAATTATAACTTTGAAACTAACCAAAATTTCCAAGAGAATTATACAGCTAATTCTCAACACGAACAGTACGAGGATTATACCGCTAATCCTCAGGATTTTCGATTAGATCCGGAGTACCCCACGGATACTCCAACACAACAAACAGAACAATTCGAACCAATTGCGGAACTAGAAACTCAAATACAAACTATGAACCTCAACGACAGTTTCGACCCAATGCTGAATTTCCCAGAGCAAACGTTCATGTAAATACGCTTTCCCATACCCTACTAACTGTAAACTCAAAAAATCTTTATTATATGAAGGATGCAACTGGTAAATTTAAAATTCTAATTGACACAGGCGCAGGTATATCAATTTTTAAACCTAAAACAGCTGAAAATTACAGACGTAGATCTCCTGAAAATGTAATCATACAGGGTATCACTGATCAAAAAATTTATATCAACGAATCTGTTCTCATCTCCTTTTCAAATGAGTCACACAAAGTTTATATCTATAATCTAGATATAGATTTCGATGGATTATTAGGCGCAGACTTCCTAGAACATTACGAATGCAAAGTAGACTTTAAAAATAAACAACTAGTCACAAATTTCAAAACCGTACCACTATTTAAAGTTACGGAAGGAACTACAGTAAATTTACCTTTACAACCAACTATTAATTCTGATACAAAAAATTCAAATTTAAGCAACATCAAAAATTTAATTTCTATTGAACCTCGCATGGAAAAAATTTGTAAACTAAATTGTAATCTGCGAAATACCGAGGCTATACTGTTAGCCCAGGAAAACGAGAAAGTACGCTTACCAAATGCAATTGTCAAAATCGATCACAATGGAGAATTTTTAACTTCAATAATAAATGCAAACGCGATCCCAAAAACCATAAACTTTTTAAACCTTAACCTTGAACCAGTACAAAAATTCAAATCAATTTTTAATTTAAATACTCAAAATTCCGACAAACATCCACAGACAGACAGATCCTTCGAAATTAGGAACGAATTGCGCTTGGATCATCTAAACGAAGAAGAGGCCGAAATAGTAACGCAGCTTTGTTTAGACTTTCAAGATATATTCTATTTGGAAGGAGACAATTTAACTTTCACTAACGAAATTAAGCATTCCATTGACACGAACGATTCAAAACCGGTTTTCACAAAGTCATATCGCTACCCTCATATCCATAAAGAGGAAGTCAAAACACAAGTCTCTAATATGCTTGATCAAGGCATCATTAGACCTTCGATTTCTCCCTGGTCCTCTCCAGTTTGGGTTGTACCTAAAAAACTCGACGCCTCCGGTAAACAAAAATGGCGAGTTGTAGTGGACTACAGAAAACTCAACGAACTGACTATTGACGATAAATACCCGCTACCCAATATTTCCGACCTCCTCGATCAATTAGGCAAATGTCAATATTTTACAACTTTGGACTTAGCCTCCGGATTTCACCAAATCGAGATTGATGCAAAAGATATTCAAAAAACTGCTTTCACAGTTGAAAATGGTCATTTTGAATTCGTAAGAATGCTCCATCAACGTTTCAAAGAGTGATGGATAACATTTTGTTAGGTATCCAAAATGAACGATGTCTCGTCTATATGGGCGATGTTATTGTTTACTCCCCTACTATTCACGAGCATATTTCTCGATTAACAGAAGTTTTCAAAAGATTACAGAAAGCCAATCTCAAAATTCAACCCGACAAATGCGAGTTTCTCCGCAAAGAAGTCGCTTATATAGGACATCTCATTACAAAAGACGGCGTAAAACCGAATCCTTCGAAAGTTGACGCTATTCTAAATTTCCCTCAATCAAAAAATCAGAAAGAAATTAAATCATTTCTAGGCTCAGCCGGATATTATAGGCGCTTTATCCCTAATTTCTCCAAGATTACCAAGCTCTTAACAAAACTCTTACAGAAAGACATACCATTTCTCTTCGACAATGATTGTATAAAATCTTTTCAAGATTTGAAACAAACATTAACGACAACTCCGATATTAATCTACCCTAATTTTGATGAACCTTTCGTTCTAACCACTGATGCGAGCGCATTTGCCGTCAGCTCAGTGCTGAGCCAGGGGCCCATTGGCAAAGATTTACCCATTGCCTATGCTTCTAGAACCTTGTGCAGTGCAGAAACTAAGTATTCAACGATTGAACGCGAGCTTTTATCGATAGTATGGAGTGTAAAGCACTTTAGACCATATCTGTACGGTAGAAAGTTTAAGCTTGTAACCGACCACAGACCACTCACCTGGCTATTCTCTATAAAAGACCCAGGAAGTAGACTTGCCCGTTGGCGACTCAAATTAGAAGAGTACGACTATGAAATAATTTATAAACCCGGTAAAATCAATAAGAACGCGGACGCACTTTCCAGAATCAAAATTAATCATTTTTCCGAATGTTCCAAATTTTATTCAAAGGTTCTAGCCGCGAATGACGAAGAGTCAGACGACGACGAAAACCCAGACGATAACAACGAAATCAGTAACGAACAAATTTCCCGAGAATTTGAAACTTTCACCAACCTATATAAAACAACATCTTTAATAGACTATTCAAAAATCAAAGCCTCAAACAAACAACTCTTATACCGAGAACACAAAGATATTATAACCTTTTTCCAACAAAACAACTTACAAGACCTACATCACAAAATTATCGAGGACATATTCGAAGAAAACCCCGAATTTCATAACGATAAAATCAATATTGTATCGAGCAAAACAGTCAGACATAGGAGATATTTTATCATCACTCTACTTTTGATATCGAATCTGTAATTGAACATCTATTTTTGGTATTATTTAAAAATCAAGATGTTTTGGATCTTTCTAAGACATACTTTGTCGAAAATAATTTAGACCTCCCCATACTTGAAATCTTATCATTCATTTTTGCGGAAAAAGGCTTAAAAGTAGTAATTTGTCAAGATATCGTCAGAACTGCCGACGAAGATGAAATTCCAATTATATTGGAGCAAAATCATTTTGGTAAAAATAATCTACACCGCGGAATAAATGAAACGATTCGAAGAATTAGAGAAAAATACACTTTGCAAGGTCTAACTAAAGACGTTGAAAATTTTATAAAAAATTGCGAAACTTGCCAAAAGACTAAAGTATGCCGGAAAAACCTTAATAACCCTCTAGTAGTCACAGAAACGCCAAGAACACCATTCGAAAGAATCAATATCGATTTATTTGAATTCCCTACTCGAAATTACGCTTTAACCATTCGCGACGAATTAACTAAATTCACGCAAGCATATGCAGTCCCGGATAAATCCTCAAAATCTGTCGTAAACACTTTGTTGTTATATTTCCAACATTATGGTACCCCATTAAGAATCCATTGCGATTACGGTGGCGAATTTGACAACCGTTTGCTCAAAGATCTCTGTACCCTCTACGACATAAAACTGACGTATTCAAGCGTAGGACATCCCCAATCGAACGGATCCATAGAAAGATTTCATGCTACTCTAGCTGAAATGATAAGAATTCATAAAACTGAAAATCCGAACGAACATCCTTTCACAATTTTACCATATGCAGTAATATGCTATAACAATTCAGTAAATAAAACACACGTTTTCACCCCATACGAACTTGTATTTGGACATACGTCCAACAGACCACCTGAAACTTTGTATAACCAAAAAGAGTTAATAACCAAATACGTTAGGGATTTAAACAACAGAATATCCCACTACCATAAAATAGCCCGTAGTCGAACGCAGGCTCAAAAGGAGAAAGCGAAAGTTCGCTTTGATAGAAATGTTCCCCAAAAACGACCCGAGTACAAAATAGGTGACTTAGTTTACGTAAAAGAATCACAAATCAAAAACAAATTGCAAAACAAATTTAACGGTCCCTTTAAAATAAAAGAAATTTTCCAAAATTCTGCTACCTTATTAAATCTCGAAACGAAACAAGAAACTAAAGTAAATTTTGATAGAATGAAACCATATACTGAAAATTAAATTTATTTTCAGGTTTCTCCTGCTGTTCGGATCAGCACTCTGTCAATTCAAAATTACCCCGATCAATAATACTGTTGGTGTATACTACCACCAAGACACGGACATCGTGGTGACAAATGACAAATGGACTCTGCTAGTGCATAAAAACATTTCATCCCTCAAAATAGCTTTTGACAAAAATCAAAATATCTTAGACAGAATCTTGTACACTCTCAATAATGGTGATCACAAGTCAATTATTTTTACAAGTGAAATTAAAACAGACTTTAACCTTTTGACACAAATATCCAACTCTATAAAAACAAAATTTTGACGAAATCTTTTCAGACACAAAAAGATATAAACGAGGAATACTTAACGTTATCGGTACAATATTCAAATCCATAACTGGAAACTTAGATGCTGAAGATGGCCAGTATTATACTAATTGTATAAATAAACTAAATAACGACGAACATCAATTGGAAAACTTAATCAAAAATCAAATTTCAGTTACAACTTCTGTTATTAAAAACTTCAACTCGACTATACAAAAATTACAAATTGACGAGGAAACGTTTAACAAAGATCTCGAAGAAATCGAACACACAATTCAAACCATGACTCAAGCTATCGAGGCTGCTCACATAAAACTAAAATTCATATACATTTCCGAACAACTAATGGCAAGCTATTTGTATATCGAAGATAATTTGAACGACATTTTGAATTCAATAACATTTGCCAGATTAGGAATAATTCACACTTCAATCATAACCCCTAATCATTTGGTAACAGCATTGCAAGAAATTTCACAGAGCTTACGAAGGAACAATTTGCCTCTCCCCATTAAATTATCGGCAGTTGCTAAGTATTTGGATATTATTGAATTACAAGCGTTTCAAATGGATTCTAACTTAGTATTTGTTTTAACAATACCACTTGTTGAACCCCAAAATTATAACACCTATCGCCTATATCCTATCCCGATACTTGATAACAGAACTGGTCTGCATCACATTTTATCTATTTCACAAAAGTATATCGCGAGAGACGATGATTCTTTAATGTACATACCTATACAAAATTTGAAAGAATGCAAACCTCTTTATTTTGGAACCAAACTATGTTCGAACCTGTTTGCCTATCCTATCGACCAAAATGCCATATGTGAAGCCAGAATACTAAAACCGTTGCCGAAACTTCCAGAGAACTGTCAAACTTCCTTCATTATTAGTCAGGGATACAACGTCCAAGAACTTGAAGACAACATATGGCTAGTAATTAATTCTGAACCACTTCACATCACCATCAACTGTCCAAAGAGAGAATCCACGACAGAGTTAATCAACAAAAATTCCATCATCAAACTACAACCAGGATGTTACGCCTATGCAGGCATTACTCGAATACAAGCCAGTGCCAAAGACTTCTCCGAAATTAAGGACAATTCACATCCTATCCAAATTCCTTTTGAATGCTGTAATCACATGCCCGACAAAATCGAAATTCCAAAATTAAAACCACTCAAATTAAACAATCTTGACGTAGAAGATCTAGGTATTGCAAAAACCAAATTGGACCAATATTCCAAAGACCTGGATGACCTCATAAACGAACCTTTTGTGACCAAACACGTATCTTGGTTCACGTATTTCATAATCACTCTCATCATCCTGTTAGTTGTACTTTACATAACTTGTAAATTCAGAAGAAGAAGATGTAGAGCATTGCGAATCCAACCCTCAACGGACAACCCTCCTTCACCTCCTTCAGAGCGAAGCAGAGTATTCACCAAATTTCCTAGACTTATCCCTCCAAGAAAGCGACCCGGTATTAAACCTCAAGAAGAAGAGGACATCGAGTTAACATAGACTTTCATATGTGGAGTTTTACCCTTGTCTATTAATTTAGACCATTGTATTTTATTCTTATTACATTTATGTAATGTATTACTCACTTAATATTATTATCATTTACCAATTTTAACTTTATGTATTTTATTATTTTGCTTTGTATTCATTCAACATTGTTTCAATTTATTTTGCATTATATTCATTTAACGTTTCTAACAATTTTCAAAAGTTGCTGCATAACATCAACTTTTTTATTAAGGGGGAAGTTGTTATATAAAATTATACGCTTATTATAAAGACTTAGTCATAAAAAACCTCCACATGTATATCATATTACATGATAACGACTTCTCTTATTAATCGCTTATCTTAGAGATATTATATTTCACCTTTGTTTCTCACATTTTATGCTGACTGTCGAATTGCATTTCCTTTGTTCTATATTTTGCTTACTCAGGTTCTGTATGTTATAAATACGACTAGGCATGCTTTGTAAAGTCAGTTATTAAACTCACTTAGAATGAAACACTTCTAATTATTATTATATTCCTTCTCCAAGAGCCAACGTTGGCTCCATTTAATAAAATAAATCTTTTTAAAAGTCACTCATGTAAACCGTGATCTAACATATATAATACAATAACAATTAATATTGTTCATAAATCACTATTATTTAATAAAAAACGAATACCAAAATAAACTACAGGGGAGGGTGCTCCTGTGCTCCTGTGCCCTCCCCGCTGAATGACATAGTAGATGATTTTAATGTATGCGGGAGATTTCTTTGAAGTAACATCCATTGCTGACTGCGGACAGGTTCTAAGCGCATCGAGTTGGGTGAATCTTATAATCGGAGAGAAATTGATGATTTACATAATAATATGATACATTTCTTGGAATAACGCGCTCATTTAAGTAAGTTTCAAATTACTCATTTCCCTTTTCGTAGGCTGACATACATGACAGACTTGTGACATTCTTCAGTTTAAACTACTCTACTGTTATTTACTGTAGCTAATTTTACGTCTACGAAGGGATTACCTAATACTACATAATATATAGTATGGCGCTATATTCCCAACGTTCCACAAAGAAGCTGATGTTCGTCTTCGTCTTCTCCTTCATTTCTAGCATACTAGTAATGCTGGATACTTTAAAATTAATATCAAAACAATTTATAGTGACGTTGTAGTTATTTCAGTGTAGGCGCTTCAACATCTGAAGAATGTTAAAGAGCTTTGGATTGAATACAGGGCCCGCAAATATCTTCAGTATCTACCAATCTATGAAATGAACGAAAACGTTCCTTCCGGCGTTTACTTCCGTTTTTCCTCGCCTTTACGGAAGCAGGCACAGTGCCCAGTTTTGGAAGTGTTGGAAAAATCACTGCATGGAAGACATTGATGTTTTTCAGAGAAATTGATAGTTTTAAAATAGTATTCTAACATGCCACTTGATATACTGCAAGATTCCAAGTCCTTTTCAGTTATTCAGCGTTTTGCCACCCACATGTGAAGTTCTCTTCCACCACCTTGCTGTAGAGCTTCGTTTGGAAGAACTGTCTTCATCGTGAAGTGGATCTTTCAAATCCTTGCGATTGGAGTTGGAGGAAAAACGGAAAAATTTATGAGTTGCTTGGCCTACAAACTCTGAAATGACGATGGAAAAACTGCCAGAATTAATAGCATGTAAATGTAAAAATAAATATAGCAGGTGCCGATGTGTGAAGATGTTACCTTACCTTATACTTGTCAGGGTCAATATTCAAGGGAATGAAGCTTTTAAGCACGTGTTTCTTCTCATGTATGTGAAAGTTTTTCAGGACTGTGACATATTTTTAATTGCCATAAAAATATGTCTTCAACAGACGCAAAACAAAACCTAGATGTACGTAACACGGTAGCGTTACGACGGCTATATTGATGATCAGCGTCGAAGGGGACGAATGAGGGTATGGGGTACAAAATTTGGAGCTGGTACTCGGCAATGAAATGTTTTGGTATCTCATGTAACTTAATTGCTTAATTAAACTAATTAAGTAAATATAGTAATTACAATTACAATGTTTATTATAGCCAGGATTCCAAATAGTTAAGGATGTTCAAATCTGGATTTAACACTGCAGTATATACCGGATTCAATGCCATCAAAACCATTTGAATTCCTAATGACGAAATCAAAGTTTTCATAGACAGGCGTAATAATGTCTTCTATGTTTTTGTTAAATTTTTGCATCGAATCAAAGATCACAACCAAGTCATTAAACTCATCTGATCTATTCAAGATACCACCGTTCGACTTATAATTAATTAACAATACGTGGTTCTTCCTGATACAAGACAAAACAGTACATTTGGTGCCGTTCAAGTGTCTATTATTTCGAATACACCCCTCGTCGATATCAACAGTACGAAACAATTTCATTTGATTAGTATATGGCAGAAGTTAATATCGACACAAGTGACTATATCATTAATAAGCAAGAGCCCCAGTATTGAGTCTTGAGGCACTCCAGATGTAACTAAAAATTGATCGCACTTAAAGCCATGGTACCCTACAAGAAAATGGAGAACCTCTTTTTGGGTTCAGTAGATTAAATGCTACCGCTATGACTTAGGCACTGAAATAATTCTGCTGCCGCTTGAGAAAAAAACAAAACAGAAGAGGAAATGTTTTCAACAACTGAAGCGAAATGAAAGCAAAACAAAAATGTTGCAAGGAATTTTCGTTTACAATTAGAATTTTCTGTAAAATAGAATACCTACAATAACCATGTCTTCATTATATACCTTATTAATAATAATAAGAATAATAATTGATTTTACTGACAGTCATTACAATACATTGACAAAATTCAATTCAATGATACACATATCAAAAGGCTGAGTCCGCTGTTCCTGTGGTATATTATGTTATGAGGAACTCCGCTTTTCCATTTAACTATAAATCATTTATTTTAATGTATCGGATATTTCGATACATTTTTTAAACATCTTAATTTAATCTAAAAAAAGAATTGATCTTTGACAGTAACAAAGAAGCGTGAGATAATGAGATTTACGCATGAGTAAATTACCTAGGTGTCATTGACAAGGATGAGAAATTTAATTTGTAATTTTCTTTCATTCCCAAATTAATTACTTTCATTTATGTAATAGTGTTCGGAACGACTAATCGCAATTATTATTCCCTGGTTACAGAAAGATATTGTTCTCGAAAATTGAAACAGTTGGGATTTTTAAGAAATTAGCAACTAAACAATGTTGTTTACATGTTGGTAATTGAATACCTAGTGCCTTCATCATCTGACGATGCCTAGAATTAAACTATTAAAAATTGCACCTGCTTTACTTAATCGTTCTGCTCTGTACTAGTAAAATTAGATTCGCCTACAATATCTTTTTTATTTCTAAATTGTCTGTAGTAGGTGCATAAAAATTATCAAAAATATTTAACAGTAAACATATGCCAGATAGAGCTAGGATTTAATCACTCGAAGTTTCATACTCTTGGAAATACGTCTGATGATAGGGAAAAATTATTTCCAAATTGTTGGCCAATTATAGAAAATGCCTCCCAAGATAAATTACACAGTAGTAATTTAATATTTCCCGCCGATATAAAATTGCATTCAGGTTTGAGAATTTTTTTGTGGCAGTGGAAATGGAGATAAAGCCATTTTTTCTCCCACTACAAAAAATATGAGAGAGGGCTATTCTGTAATGTGGCATTTTGGCTTGTTACTCCTAAACGGCTCAATAATTCAAAATTTACCAGGAGTAGCAAGTTAAAGTTTATAATTTTTCCCATCGATGACATTTGTTTTAATAATGCATATCTTCAAAAAAAAAAATCAGTCTTATGGTTCAATCTTATGCCAATATAAGAACAACCATTAAACTCCCACATTTCTACAGAAAGAAATGTTTTACTAAACAAACAAACAAAAACGAGAAAGGATATCTTAGAGCTAATTGCAATATTCCTACATGTAAATAATTGTATACATTTTTTTTTACAAAATACATTTATGATTACAAATTTTCTATCTGGCTGCTGATTTCCGGGTCTTCCTCCACGTAGACTTGGTTGAGTGCTTGACGTTTCGACCGTCTTGTCGTGGTCTTCTTCTGAAGCGAAGAAGAAGACCACGACAAGATGGCCGAAATGTCAAGCACTCAACCAAGTCTACGCGGAAGAAGACCCGAAATCAGCAGCTCTGCGGAAGTCTTAGCATCTAGACAAATTTTCTAGTTACTTTTTCTATTTTTCAGTTGGTTTGATCAAAACCTATACTTTTAGTTTTTAATTACTGTCCAAACTAGTAACCATTTTTCTTGTTTCAACTTCCACGACTGTGGGATGGGCACGATAATTCAACATTTGCAATGGTTAATTGACCCTTAACAAAACCACCTTGACGAAGCGGGTTCTAACATTCAATAAAAGGACAGTTTTCCATCCCCATACTGTAATTCGATTATTAGACATTCTCTACCTGTACTTTAATGGCATCCATTAAGATACAAATTTTCCATTAAGATACAAGTTTATATCCAATAGAAATGCGCAATATTCAGTCAATATCAACTATTGCCCTGAACATCTATTTCAGAAATAAAATGTTAATTTTCTATTTTGTTATGAATGGTCGTAGAAAGAATAGTGTATGCAACTCACATTTAATACTATTAAAACACGAGCATAATATACTATTAATGCTGGTAAAGATTCTCAATACAATTTTTTTTCTAAATAAGTCCATTCAACAAAACTCCAGACTTTGAGACTCTGAATACAAAGATATGGCAAGTGTTTTCAACATATGCAGCTATTATCCGTTAGGTAGTTTCAGTTGAGGTTGTCAACTCTTTCAAGGTGCCTGTGATGTCTAGAACAGCATCCCCCGTGCATCCCAACTATTTCTCTTCCTTCACTGAAAAAAACCACCGTCACATTGCACTCAGTAAAATAAACTGGCGGTACAGGACCAGTCAGGTACAACTTTTTTAAAATGCATGCCAATCATATATATGAATGAAATTACCATGAATATGCCAGAAACGCAAATTTTAGGCAGTCGTCGCTTGCAGAAGGGTATGCAAATCGATTTTATTTGGTTTTTTTTGTGTTTTTTTTTATTTTAAAATGGATGCCAATAGTGCCAAACGAAAAGCCGTGAAAAGGAATCCAGCGGAAATTCATTGGCAAGCAGATTCCGCGCGCAAAACAACTTTTGATGCGCACATTAAATCGTAAAATTTTTTGGTGTTCTTGATTTTGAATGATTTTGATTTTAGATTTTTTTTCAAGGCTTTTCGTTTGGCACTATTGGCATCCATTTTAAAATAATAAAAAAAAACACACAAAGAAAATCGATTTGCACGCGATGACTGCCTAAAATTTGCGTTTCTGGCATATTCATGGTAATTATTCATATATATGATTGGCATGCATTTTAAAAACGTTGCACCTAACTGGTCATGTACTGCCAGTCTAAAAGCGTGGAACATGAGAAGATCTTCCATTTGGCAGTTATTGTGATAAAAGATATGTATTTTTGTTGTTTCTACAGCAAATTATATCCAAACGTGTTTAGTCTTTTTAATTTCTTTACCTTACTTTTTCAGATATGAATATCCCAAATCAACCATTTTACTAGTTTTCAAAATTTTAAAAATTAAGGTCTTACAATTAGGAGGGATTTAATACTCAAAGATTTAATTTGTAATAATTTTTTTTGAAAACAATATGGATTTATTTTTATATTTAGACATTTTGATCTGGATACCTTTAATAGGTACACATTTTTTTGTTTGGATATTTTTATCGAAACATATTATAAAACATATTATGGTGTATGGTGTTGACATTTTCATATTAAATAATATTTTTCCTAAGAACATTGATATTTTAACCAATACGTCAATGTATTGTAAGATTATAAGTCTAATTGAAACATACATTTTATGACTCGTTACGGAAAGCAATCATACAGCGTGATCTACCAAGAAATGCGGAAAATAAAGTGGTGTACTAGTCTTCAATGTGGGAGAGCCCCTGCAAAATTTTAGAGGATTCTGAGGTAATTTAGTATATTAAATTGTTAGTAAATTTGCGAAGATACACTACTGATGTTGAGTAAGTCCTGACCTACTCCTGAATAGGTCGACGAACTTACTTGTGAAAGAACGTATTCGAGTTGTTTACATTTCCTTAATTGGCATAAAAAGTGAAGCCGGCTGGCGAGATCAAAAAAGGGATCTACACACGATCCAGCGTCAGGGAGCCAACGTTGTCGGTACGCTTTGAAGATAATTGGAATTCCAGCGGACCAGTTCACTTTTACGAATCAGTTCAAAGCATGCCGACAAGGCTGGCTCCCTGCCTTAAAGAGAGCCGCGTTTTTGCTTTCGTGTCATTGGCCGGTTTAACTAAATATCTCGTATATCTGCTTGTCCTTTCAGCATGGGGTCAATCGATTTATTTCGATTTATGTCGATTTATTTCGCTATTTTTGTAGTGCGATTTGATTAAAACCAAAAAGTCACTTCTATCTTATCCAGCTTTGCTGTCAGTAGTGTCAATCCCAAGTCTGATAAAGTGATAGGTTGTACCGCGTTACGTTAGATTAGTTAAAGTCATTTGCGGCGCATTTCTACAAAAAAATAAGGTAATTTTTTTGGACATTTTTTTTTAATTTCCCATTTTTTTAACTCCTTTCGGTGGGGACAACGTACTGTTAAATTTTCCGCATGTTATGGAAGATCACGTTGTATTTGTGTTGTAAATACTTAAATGCAGAAAATATGCCTCATTTAAAATTTAGTCTACTGTATTCTTTCTTTTTTTGTTTGCAGTTAGTTCTAAGTAATTAATCGTATGTAATATCATTAATGCTTGGAATTTTATCGGTAAAATTTCTCCGAAAGCGTTGTTGCTTGGTAATATAAAGAGTGTAAATTGACAGTTTATTATCTGATTAAATCCCCAGCGCTTTAATGGGAAGGATTTAATCTTTGATAATAAACTGTCAATTTACACGAATTATATTACCTGTTGGCAACTTAGGTTGAGAAAAAATTTATAGATAAAATTTAAAAGCACGAGTGGTATTTAGGGAGAATATTTCACGAATAAATAAGGTGCACAAATCATCTTTAATATTGAGTTTTGCTAGCAACTGCCTCCAGACGTTTTCTTATAATTTTTTAGTGTTCACTGACCTTTATTTTCAATTTCATTATTTACCTCACATAAAAATGTTTTTCCAAACCGACTCCTCTAATAAAGAACAAAGTTTTCTTCTTTAGCCTGTTTTCGTCCACTCCTGGACATAAGCCTCTTCCATGTTTTTCCACCGCTGTCTGTCCTGATCACCCAAAATCCAGTTCTTGCTGACTTTCCTCTGGATATCATCTCTCCATCATGTTGGGGGGCGCGCCTAGTTTCTCTGGGCCTCCAATGCATTGTGGTCTTCGTCCACTTCATATCATCCCTGGCGACGTGCCCTGCCCAGCGCCATTTATTGATGGCAATACGCTCTATAACATCAACGAAGAACAAAGTAGGTGTAACTATTTAACAGTCGCAGCTGCAGAAACTTAAAAGTCCACAGAATTCGCTATATTTTAAATGTAATGACAATCAATAAACCAATATACTTTGAACCGTCGGTATTGTAATGCATAGCCTGGTCCAAAACTTCTGAGTCTTCACTGTAAACAGTTCTTAAGTATGCTTCGACCAATCACATTATGCATAAAGACGGAGAGAGCACTACCAATGTTCCGCTGTTATATTCTATTTTAAGTTGATCAAAGAGAAATGAAATATGGTTCTGGTACCGTCATCTAGTAACAGTAATGCTAAACGCTACATACAGAGAATCGCCAGTCGGTGTAATATACAAGAATTATAATATAAATTGTTGATTTATTGATATATCTTTACTTATTTAATTCTTATTTTCAATTCTGTGTAAAAATTAAGTTAAGTTAAGCAGAGGGTATTTATACTCTAAGAGTTGAGTTGGAATAAGTATTATGAATTACTGTAATATAGGATACAGAGCATATACTTCTGATTTCCCGAATTATACGTGTTGTTACATTGGGATGGATTGCCGAACGTACTACGTAAGTACATTTGTGTTTAACATGAAATAATTGACTTGTCTGCTCGGTAGGCATTTGTATTTAATTTGTGATAACTATTATTTTATAATTACCTTATTATAATTCATCAAAAGCAGCGTATAACTTGTCCATAACCCACATATTCCACACAGCTTTGGGAGTTGTCATCTTATGTGGTGTGTTTATATTATGTTTATATTATTATATTACTACGTAGGTACACAGTTCAATACAATACAATTTACAAGTTAGGTTAAAAATTAGCAATAAGCTAAAGAAGAAATTTATAGATAAAATTTATTTTCGGAACACATTTAATGAAACAAAACGTCAAAATATTACCGCGATATTTGTACAAAGAATTAAAGCGATAAATTGTTCGTGTTGATACTGTCAAAAGCCGATCTATGTTAGTTTACCACTAATAAATAATATGATATTTGATTGGTGCAATGTTGTCAAAAAACGTGCTTTCATGGACGTTAATGAGTGAAGTAATCCTTAAATTAAAGACAAGACGTTATAAAAAGCATAAGACACAAAAAGAAAAAAGTACTAAAGAACCAATGAAAATAAACAAAATAGATACAAGGAGTAATAAAAGCAAGCACTAATAAATACTGATAAAAAAACTTATGTCATCACGTAGCTATACCGGGTGACAACGATATCATCAAACTCAAAATTCATTAAGTATTAATCCCATCCCAAAAATCAAACATATGTTCATCTTGAAATTTTGTATTCAAGATGTGCTAATTATTAACAATAACTTAGCACTTAATTTAAAACAAAATTCGAAAGCGAGAAAATGGGCGATTTTTGGCCTATTTTTGAGGTAACTCTTTTGAGAAGAAAAGGCTCTCTGCAACTTTCATATAAATTGATAGTCTTTAAGTTATAACGACTTGAAAGTTTATTATAGCTTGAAACTAGAGGTATTCAAAACGATTTTCATCAAATAATGCAAAAAGTATTACATTGAGCAAAACAAAGATTGTAATTGTCCAGTAATTCAAAAATATATTGTTTTTCGTTAATATTTAACATCACCTAGATGCTCAGTTTTTTATCGTATGTAATATCACTAGTGCTTTACATTTTATCGGTAAAATTTTTTCGAAAGTGTTGTTGCCTGGTAATATAAAGAGTGCAAATTGACAGTTTATTATCTGATTAAATCCCGACCGCTTTAGCGGGAGGGATTTAATCTTTGATAATAAACTGTCAATTTGCACGAGTTATATTAACCTTATGGCAACTTAGCTTGAGAAAAAATTTGTAGATAAAATTTAGAAGCACGAGTGGTATTTGTGGAGAATATTTCACGAATAAATAATTCATTAAGTACATCTTCAATATTATGTTCAGTAATTAATTGCCTTCAGACGTTTCCTGGTTATTTTTTAGAGATTACTCACCTTTATCTTCAATTTCATCATTTACGTCACATAAAAATGCATTTCCAAAGCGACACATCTAATAAAAAACAAAGTAGGTTTAAATTATGACAATCAAGAAAAACAATATACGTTAAACCATAGGTACTGTAACTTATAAGACTAGTCATCACAACAAAGCATGCTTCGACCAATCACATTACGGGTGAAACCACACAAATTGCATATTACCAATCTATCGCTTTTACGTTCTAAGGCTGCCGGCTCAAATGGTATGGTACCGCCATCTAGTAACGCTAGCTTAACTTAACTGCTAACTGGCCTAAACAGTGAATTGAATTATTATATTAAAGTGTTTATTAATATATATTTATGTATTTAATCCTTGTTTCTAATTTGAGAAGTTTAATAGTTAAGTTAAGATTTACTTGTTTAAGTAGAGAGACTTTAAGTACAACGAATTATAATGTATATAGTGATACTGCAGAGTTTTGATTTTCCATATACGTGTTAGCTGCTTTGTGATGATTGATGAATTACCATTCCTAAGTACCTACATTTGTGTATTTATCATGAAATAACTGATTTGTCTGCATCGTAGATATTCATATTTAATTTGTTTTGACAATTATTTTGTAATTACGTTAGGTATTAAGCCATTGAAAGCTGTGTATAACTTGTCCCGAACCTATATAAGTTCCACACAGCATTGGCATTTTAGGTTATTAATACAAGACTACAATTTACAATTTACGTTAACAATTAGTAATAAGCTAGAGAAGATATTTATAGATAACTTTTAAAAGCACGATTTGTCCTATTTGCCGAAAACATTTCACGACACAAAACATCAAAAAATTTTCGCAATATTTGCCGCTGCAGCGACATAAAAAATTAGAGCGATAAATTTTGCATGTTGGTACTGTCAAAAGCCGATCTAGCTTGAATTACCACTAATAATGACGTTTGATTGGTGCAATGTTGTGAAAAAACGGGCTCTCATTGGCTATAGCGTTAATGAGTGAAATAATCGGTTTAAAATACTTTAGAAAAAATGTTCATCCGCCATATCGAAGCCGCCATTTTGAATTTTTTACTTCTGACTCCATATTCACAATCAGCGATCTCAAAAACATAGATATCCTAAGTTTCAAAACTAAATGAGTAATATTTGTCAAATGTTAAATATCTAAATTTAGGAATGGTTTCACCCCCTTGGGGGTAAGAGCAAGTGACCGGACCATATAAAAATTGAAGATGATACCTTTTACTACAACAATTATCAATAAAATATGTATCACATATGAGATTATTCCCAAAGTATACATATTATTTTACCTTCAAGTACTATACTATTACCATTGTGATCCTAAAATAATGGGGAAAGTACTGGCGATGAGTAAATATTTTTGCCAACAATAATTAGTTCCTTTGGTTATTTATTCAAATGACCGACAATTATCACAATTAGATCAAAATATAGGATATGATATGACTTCAAAATAAATAATATTAAGCATGTACACATCAGTGTGTTTAATTCAATAATAGTACAGTAACTAGAGGTTTCAACTTCGGAATAATGTCATATTGAACGAATTTCTTCATTTTTGGCATTATAATAGTAAATGCTTCACAGAAAAGTTATAGGGGGTGGATGCCACCCCTTCTCATGGGGTGGCACTTAAAAAATATATATATTTATTGGAGCTGAAGTAGAATCAAATTTTAAGAAGAAAAGGTTCTGTGCAATTTTTCACATAAATTGATAGTTTTTAAGTTATAACGACTTCAAAATTACGATTTTAGCTTTAAAAAAAGGTATTTCCAAAGGCTTTCGTCAAGTATCTCGAAAAGTATTACTTTATCGAAAAAATGTTACAGACCAATTACAGAAAGTACAAACTGGGAATTAATTATATTTTTTGTTTATTGATGTAGTATTAATAATTTCGGAGATATTTAAATTTATATTTGGTATCCAAGTGTTTCGAAATTACCTTAAAGTTTAAAATGCATTTTTTTCTAAAGCAAGTGCTTTAATTGAGCAAAAAAAATTGAGCATCTAGGTAATGCTACATCTTAAGTAAAAAATGATTTGAAAGCGCAATTAATTGTCTTTAATTTCATTTCTTAGCATGCTTGACGTAGGTGTCACAATTTCTGAGATATTTAACATTTAAACTGCATTTTTCGTCTTATGAACATTCGGACGTCATTTGTAAACTTTCATACCTCCGAAACTATTAAATCTATGTAAATCAATAAACAAGCGAAATTCATTATCAGTTTATGAACCTTATTTTTGGTCTCTACCCATTTTTCAATAAAACTAATATTTATTGAGATATTTGGAAGAGGAAAAAAAATGCGTTTTATCGAAAATACCTTTACAATTTAAACTGTATTTTTTTTCTAAAGCAAGTGCTGTATACAAACCAAAAGATTTGAGCATCTACGTCATGCTGTACATTAATGAGAAACAGTGTTTGAAATTCCTTTTTTTTAATTACTGGCTAATTATAGTAACAAAATGGCGACGTTGTTATTAAAAAAATGTGTAGACGCACATTGCTTCGGTCATAACTTCTTTGTTTTTTATGCTACAGAAACAAATAAAAAACAGTTGAAAGCTTAATTAATAACCTATTATTCTACTTATTAGCATCCTTGACGTAGGTGTCACAGTTTCTGATATATTTAACTCTCACTATAAATAAATTTCTTATGAACACTTGAATGCCAAATGTAAACTTAAATATCCGAAATTATTAATCCTACATCAATAAACAAAAAATATAATTAATTCCCAGTTTGTCCTTTCTATAATTGGTCTGTAACATTTTTTAGTTAAAGTAATACTTTTCGTGATACTTGACAAAAGCCGTTTGGAAATACCTTTTTTTTTAGTTAAAATCGCAATTTTGAAGAATTTTTAAGTTATAACTTAAAAGCTACCAATTTATGTGAAAAATTGCATAGAACCTTTTCTTCTTATAACTTGATTCTACTTGAGCTCCAATAAATATATATATTTTTATGTCACCCCCTGAGGTGGCATCCACCCCCTATAAATTAGCAAGCCCCCGCACAATATAGAAACTTTTCTGTGAAGCATTTACTATTACACTGCCAAAAATGAACGTTCAATATTTCCGAAGTTTTGCATATTTTTTACCTCAGGTACTGTACTATAAGCGTAACATATCTATTGCTGTTATTGGATTTGATGAAGGGCAACAGAAACGTAAGAATTGCGTTAGTATAGTACTAATTATCAGCAAATATTTGCCGACACGCGAACTACTAAATTGTTGTATTTGTTTTAAAGAATTTAGTTCCTCTGATACTTAATATATTCGAATTTAAAGGCAATGAACATACATGTCAGAAAAATTTGAGCTCTGCAGCAGAGCTGAAAAGTTCAAGATTTTTTTTTTTATTTTACTAGATGTTTTTTTGTAACATGAATGTAATGGATTTGAAAAAATGGTTTACTAAAGTAATAGGCAGGATTTGTTGCACTTGTCTGATAACACAGACACACACACACAAAATTAATTTCCGAAGGTGAAAGGCATCAATTCCAATGTTTTTTGAGCAGCTGATTCCAAATATCACGTCAAAAAAATATGTTTCACCACTCAATTTTTCGCAAATTGACAATTCATCCCTAAATTCGGTGTTAAATTACTATTGAATCTAATAGAACCACACGCGTTTAAATGAAACTTCTGAATCGTTTAAAATAGCTCTAGTCGCATACTCTAGTCGTACCATGGCCATGATGGTGATGTAATTTCCTCCCTGACGGCTTGACAGATCGGGGTTATGACAGGGAATATTGATAAATCGAGAATCTTTTGACCAGGAGACACTAAACAATCCCGGGGTTGGAACAATTCCCTCCGTGAATCACAATACATTCCGAAAATGGGGCGAAAGGGCTGAAGAACGGTTTCCCCGGTTCTTGAAGGCAAAGAACACGATGATTGCAATATTTTTTCCACCTCCCTTCTGGGAGGTGGGCTTTTCCTAATGGAAAAAAACTAACACTTGTTCTGATTTTCCATACTACGAGTAATATTGATAAATCGAGTATATTTTGACTAGGAGACGCCAAAACAACTATAGGGAATTGGAACCATACCCTCCCTGACTTACAAAACATTCCGAAAATACTGCGAGAGGTCTCCGTTTTCAAGGGCGACGAATACGATGGTGACCATATTTCCTCTTCTATCCTCCCTCTAAACTACCCATGGATTGAGAAAATCACCCTCTTTTTCGCTTCAAGAATTTCTCACGTGAAAACTATCAACTTTCAAGAAAATATGCAAAGAATAAGAAGTGTTTGATAACTTTGTTTTTTACAAGCTGCACACTGCAGATATTTGACATTTTCAGGAAAAACATTTCGAATAACAGTGGCTCAATGTTCCATGTATTTTTGAAATATGCAATAAAAAATAGGAGGTGAATATTTTTTTAAATTACCCTGTTTATATCTTATTTTAACAGTGGCTCAATGATCCATGTACTTTTGAAATATGCAATAAAAAATAGAGGGTGAAAATTTTTTTAATTACCCTGTTTTTATCTTATTTTATATATCGCTTGTCGACTTGTAGAGTAGGCTTAATAAAAATGTTTGTCTGTGTCTCCGTGCGAAATGTGTGTATACATTGTGTCCCAGGATAGATGTAACAAGAGGTGTAATGGACCAAAAATTTTGGATTTTTGGAATGGTATTTGGGGATTGAGTCCTGCTTGTTGTAAAACTAAAGTATACCAGAAATGACTTGATTTGGTGTTCTACAGGGTGTTTGATAAGCAAAGTTGTAAAAACCACCACTAATAAAGTACCTTTATTTTTCAAAATATGAAAAAATTCCACTAAGAAAAGTTATTTAGAATGCAATTTTATATTTCTATACCAAATTTCAGGTATATGAAATTATTTTTTTGAACCTTCCCATTTTTTGCGAATTAAGAGTTGAATTCATATTTAAAGTTGTGTAGGAGCAAATGTTAATCATCTCAAAAAGTAGGCTATTGGTAAATAAAAAATTGAATATACGAGATGTAAGAAGGTATAATGTTAGTCGAACTAATTGTAAAACAAGGAACAATTACTAACAGAAGATTAATGAGGTTTAAAAATTATAACAAGTAATAAATGTCAAAAATATAACAGATTCACAAACAAATTAATTATTGACCAATACAAAACAATGTTTACAATTTTTTTATTATTCGACGTAGCTACCACCCATATCCACATACATTTCGATCGTTCGCCTGAAGTCCTTAAAACTGTTTCGAATATGATCTAACAGTGTGGAATTTACGGCATTTGTAATTCTCCGCTTCAACACTGCTACATGGTTAGGAAGTGGTTCAGCGTAAACCAACTGCTTGAGGCGACCCCGTAAAAAGAAATCCAATATTGATAGGTCTGGGATCTCGCCGGCCACTTGATCGGTTCATTCCTGGCAATCCAATTTTCTCAAAATTTAAATTCAACCACCGATTAACCATTTCTGTGGAGTGGCCAGGGCATCATGTTGAAAATGAACTGAAGGCATATCACTTAACATATTTAAATGTTCTTCAGAAAATCTTTCAAGAGGCTGTAAATAAGTGTGCTGGTTTAACCTTCCCTCAATGAAATAAGGTCCAATAACTCCAACGTGATAAGAAACGGCACATCACACATTCACTTTTTTATAATATTGTCTTCTACAATGAATTCTAAAATTTGGATTTTCAGAAGCCCAAAACCGACAATTCTGAGATGAAACAACACCATTGGTTGTGAATGTGGATTCATCTGAGAAAATTATGAAATGATGAAAAAATCTCTCTTCCATGATTTTTTCTCCAATGGTCAAACAAAAATCCAACCTACGGCCGTCATCCCCCTCTTCAAGCGTATGTTTATAATTTAGAGATCAGAGTTGGTAATATTAATAAGAGCTGATCTCTCTCTTAGTGGAATCCTAGGATTTTCTATATCAGAGGCATGAGCTATAATAGCCCCAACATTGTCTTCGTCATATGCTTTTATTTTCTTTTCATGTTAAGAACACTACCAGTAGCCAGAAACTTTTTAATTATTCTCATAGCCTGAGTACGTGACAAAGCAGTGTTTGGAAATTTCAAATTAAATTGGCTTACCACTTCTCTTAGTGAGTTTTCACCGCCAATTCCGTAGCATTGTACAATATAAATTTTTTCACGCACTGTGAGTACCATTTTCACTTAATTTTTTATGCTTGGTTCGTTAATTTGAAACAGAAATTAAGGATAATATTGACTACGTTTGACAGATATATCAATAATAAATGATAAATGTGTATCCACTGCTTTCCTCATAGCCTACTTTTAGCTTCTCTTTAGCTTCTCCTTTAGGTTCTACTTAACTTTAAATATTAATTCACAAAAAATAATTTCTATGCAGTTTTAATTGAATGGTTCAAAATAAAATACTAATTTATTGAAAAAATGGGAAGTTTCAAAAAAATAATTTTATATTCCTGAAATTTGGTATAGAGGTATAAAATTACATTCTAAATAACTTTTTTTAGTGAAATTTTTTCATATTTTGAAAAATAAAGGTACTTTATTAGTGGTGATTTTTACAACTTTCCTTATAAAACACCCTGTAGAACACCAAATCAAGTCATTTTTGGTATACTTTAGTTTAACAACAAGCAGGACTCAATTCCCAAATACCATTCCAAAATTCCAAAATTTTTGGTCCATTACACCTCTTGTTACATCTATCCTGGGACATACTGTATATCTATCATGCGTTAAACTTAGAAGATGCGGCTTGTGCTCCTTCTTTTCTTGTATCAAAGAGAGGATTGTTGAATAATAACATGAGTTTTTTTACTTTTCTATCTCCCTCTTTCTCCTGGTCAAAAGGTATTCGATTTATCAATGTTCCCTGTAATAATCCCGATTTGTCAAGCCCTCATAAGCATATTATGGAAAAATCAAAACAAGGGGTAGTAGTAGTTCTTTGGGGAAAAAAGTACACCACCATAATGTCCGTGGTACGATAGAAGGTTAGGAGTATGTGACGAGCCATTTTAAATGATTCGGAAGTTTCACTTCAACGCGTTCTATTAGATTTAATGGCCATTTAACCCCGAATTTAGAGATGAAATATGAATTTGCGAAAAACTGAGCAGTGAAACATATTTTTGACGTGATATTTTGAATCAGCGGCTCAAAAAATTTAGGAATGGTGCCTTTCGCCTTTGAATTTTTTTTTTTTGTGTACCTGTGTTATCATTAGGGTTCACTAGCAACACTGATATTCTAAAAGACAAAAGCAATGGTCGCCTCCTGACCTGCATTTAAAACTGTGCATACTGGTACGAGGTATTTTTAATCAAGTATTTAAATTAAGTAAATGAAATTACGTCAGCTTATTAAAGCCTAATATATATTTCAAAACTTATTAAATTTATCTTATATTAGTATTACTTTAATTTTATATTTCATTTACAAATTAATTACATTAGTAGTTTATTGCAACTCTGGATATAGGTAGAAATTATGAAATATTTGTGCTTGTATAATAAATTATTTTTATAGACTATTAAATGTGAAAAACAATTGAGCATTCAGCTCGAGATATACATTTTCATATCTATTAAAAGATTGCGCCATATCACCAGCTTAAATACTCTTAAAACGTACTATTTTTGTAATTTTGAACCACGAATTCGATAAGGCATTATTTTTTGGGGTTATTCAGCATCTACGATCAGATAGCCTAAGATCCTGCATAAGAAGTTAATATCCTCATCTGTTATTCAGATAAGAAATAGTTTATATAAAAGAAACATGTAGATCGCGACTAGGTTGCCTAGCCATATCTTGACCCCATGACATTTAATTTGAAAAAAGTTAATTAAATTTTTTGTTGTTGTCAGGCGAAATCGTATATAGCAGCGAAACCATTAATTCTACAGGAATTTTTCAACGAAGCAAATTCATCATTATTTTATAATCTTTCTAATAGATCCCTACCAGTTTTTCCTAGAACCAACGTTTATCTAGATATTCGAGATGAGAAGAAAACCCGTTTAATTGGAAAATCTAAATTTCCAGTTGTATCGCTCCTAGCGTCGTTATTTTTTGTCGTAGGGCAAGAAATAAAAGATAGCTAGACTGTTGTAACCTCCGATTAAAGAACTTATATCTAGATACATAATGGCATTACTTTGTGTGATCCCGAAAGATTCATAATCTAAGGCACTTCTTCCCATAAGTTCTTGATTGGCTAGTCGATCTATTCGCGACCGATTCGGGCACCATCGGTTCAGTTTGATTATCATAATCTCATAGCGTTTTCTGCTCGTATGCACTATCTGCACCAGTGCAAATGTATCTCTTTTCAACTTATGTATAATTTCTCTCTATCTCCTTCTATTATCTGCACTGATGCAGATAGTGTAGACGAGCAGAAAACGCTATCAGTTTGACACTTTTGACAGTATATCCGCCATTAATGTTAATAAGCGTTTTTCGTGTTTTTCGATCAAAATGTGGTGAAGAAGTCTTTTTATTTTAAGTTGTGATTTGCTCAATACCTAAATAATATTCTCTATTCATATTTACACAGTTTAGTGACAATATATTTAGTGCAAATAAATAGTGAAGTGCTGTGCCGTTGGCAGAAAGCAGTTTAGAAAAGAAGAAAATCGATCGTGCCATAGTCGTAACATGATGAAGTTCAGTTTACAGTCGTAAAGTAAATAGCAATTAAATTTTAATATCCTTTCAATACATATTTATCTTACTGTTTTATCTTACTGTAATATCTTATGCCTACATCACGTTATATAAAGAGCCGGTAATGCAGGAATTGCAATAATTCATTTTAATGAAAATATTTACCATTCTACACATTTTCTACACACACAACGCCACTGTTGCCTATGGGATGTGATGTTCATCTGTTCTTTTTAATGGACATATAATGTGACTATGTTAGGAGAAAACAAGGTATATAGTGAAAAGATAGCCTGTTATGTATCTAGATATAAGTTCTTTAATCGGAGGTTGTAACGGGTTTTTGAAGTAAAATTCTACACACTCTTTGCGAACTTGCATTAACAAAGGCTTTTTAAACATATCTGACCGGATCGGGACAAGTCGATTTAGAATAATTAAATTCTACGTCTGTTAGGTTATTTTTCGTTGTTGTATTATTTATGGTTGATTAGTTATTGACAGGGGAAGGTCGACTATCTCTTTTTTTTGCAATGGAAAGAGATGGGCGAAAGGCACTCTACTCTTCTAACACAAAATCGCGATGGAGAAACGTCAAAAGAAAAATGCCAAAAATGTCAGTTTTGATTCGTTCATGTCGGGCCGAATTTTCGAATTTCGGCGTGCGATTTACAATGATGATCAACTACAAGTATTCCTCTTTCCGTATCGCCATGGTACGGGCGTCACGGTATCGTATTTTTGAAAATATGAGTACATTTAGATGCCGGGTTTTCGACGAAAATTTCCCTTCGGATGGCGCATCTCTGAAAACGGTTTTTCGCCCGTAACTCGGAATCCGTGAGAGATAGCTCAAAAATAAAAACACCCAAAGAAAAACTACATAATGTGAGGAACGTTTTACCGCATTCCAAATTTTATTGAGTCTTGATTTGGGCCCTGCGGGTCTTTTAAGATGGCGGTGTCGTGCATTTTTTTGGTTAAAACGCCCATAACTCCTAAACGGTGGCTCCTAAGGCAAAACACTATGACCTAACGAATTTGTAGATGATTTAATAAGCCACAAGTCTCTTTTTTATTTTTTTCTCTACGACAAAAAATAAGGACGCTAGGAGGCAGTTGTATCGACGGGAAATTTAGATTTTCCAAGGAAACGTGTTTTTTCCTCATATCTTGCGAATAATCTTTTCCTCATCTCGATCTAGATAAACGTTGCTTCTAGGAAAAAGCTGATAAGGATCTATTAGAAAGATTATAAAATGATGATGAATTTGCTTCCTAGAAAAAATCCTGTAGGATTAATGGTTTCGCTGCTATATACGTTTAAAGACAAAATTTCGATTTCACCTGACAACAAAAAGATTATTTATTTTTTATTTATTTGCTTTTATCATGATTAGAGAATATTATTTAGGTATTATGCAAATTACAACTTACACACTTTTTTATTTATTATGAAAATACCTACTTTCTGTATATTGCCCTAATCTGGGCACGCTAATATACTAGTTAGGTAAATACTTTAAAACACTCATTATTGGAGAATCACTCAAAACAACTACTCTTCTAGCTAATACTGACGAAGTATTGAATTACATGATAATATTCTCTAATCATGATAAAAGCAAATAAATAAAAAATAAATAATTGTAAAAATAAATCAAGAATAGGCTTGTAAATAATGAATTAATGTTTCTATACTCTAATGATAAGAACTAACAAGTTCGAAAAAACTTGTACAACTTTTCTAGAGTTGAAAAGAATGTATGGTTCAATAATTGCTGTGATTTTCTGAATTTTAATAAATAATTTAAGTATTTTCAATATATTTTGTTGCCTTAAAATGCCAGGAATCCTGTCATGTAATTCAATACTTCGTCAGTATTAGCTGGAAGAGTAGTTGTTTTGATTGGTTTTCCAATAATGAGTGTTTTAAAGTGTTTTCCTAAGTAGTATATTAGCGTGACCTGATTAAGGTACCAATATACAGAAAGTAGATAATTTCATATTAAATAAAAAGTGTGAATGACTAAATTTGAGTAAATGATTTAACCCTTTACCGCATGAGTTTTTAATTTCATTTAAAAAAATATGGTGGACAGGAAATATGGTTGAGATAACAGCAAAAATGTTTTAAAAAATTATATTTAAAATTTAATAAACTTACACAAAAAAATGGCCATATATGGCACAACATGCAACTAAGACATGTTAAGCTATTCATTATGAAAAGCATAATAACAATTTCTGTCTTTGTTTAAGCAAAGAAATGCTTCACATTTCTCACATTTTATATAACTTTTCCCGTACCCCCAGGATACTTGCACCTTTATCTTTCCCTTTGCCAATGTACCCAATGGTCAATACCATCTGTTCTGACCTCTCGAATTGGGAAATTCTAAAAATTTTGAAACTTCATCCGGAATATTCATTTTGTCTTCCTTCCATTCTAAAGGCCTTTTCTTTCTCATTTTTTTTGTAACTCACTAAGCGGAATATCATCCTCGCTATCACTTTCATAGTCGGTCCCAGGTATAACAATTGTTGGAATGTGCATCACTATCATAATCTGATTCCAAATCCGGAGCCAGTACAACATTTTCTTGATCAGAATCTGACAGATCTTCATCTTCACTATCCTCTGGTATTTCTCGAATAGTTAGTTTAAATCCTCCATAAAATCTTTTTGGATCCATAACACCTAGAAAGCAAGAATAGTGTGAAGACTAAAAAATTCTTGATTATGAAAATCCAAAAGAAAATCATGTTGTAGATTCATGCTGTGCCATATATGGCACAAAGCTATTTTTGTCAATAAAAATATCTAATGCTTAAAAAAATGCCTACTTACCTCAGTAATCTATCGTCAATACCACACTTTCAATCACTAATAGTTTTTTTCAGACAATAAAGTTGTTCAAATATTTAGAAAACACAACAGACAAATATAAACTTGTGTGTCTCTCATCAGCAGGTGTCGGCCATAGTAAAAATATTTTGGATCTCCCAAAATTTACTACTAGATGTCGCTACTATAATACAATGTGATGAAAACATGTTCCATGTGATAATATATGCACTCTACAGTACTATCAGAAATACCAATAAATTATAAATGGGTTAAAACTGCTTTGTGCCATATATGGCACAGTATGCGGTAAAGGGTTAAGTATTTCCAATATATTTTTTGCTTTAAAATGCTAAGAATCCTATCATGTAATTCAATACTTTGTCAGTATTAGCTAGAATAGTAGTTGTTTTGATTGATTCTCCAATAATGAGTGTTTTAAAGTATTTACCTAACTAATATATTAGCGTGCCCAGATTAGGGCAACTATATACAGAAAGTAGGTATTTTCATAATAAATAAAAAAGTGTGTAAGTTGTAATTTGCATAATACCTAAATAATATTCTCTAACAAAAAGATCTATTAGCCTACATGTTATCTTTCATAAAAACTATTTCTTATATGAATAACAGATGAGGGTATTAACTTCTTATGCCGGATCTTGAACTAAGAATGTTACAAAAAAGAGCCACACTGAAAAAAAATTTTTTGATTTAAGAATATATCGGTTTATATATATGCAAATAAATAAATTCTTCATATAAAACAAATACTTTTGTGGCAAGTAATCAAAAGCTGGTGGAAAATTAAATATTCTTGAAGAATTTATTTATTTGCGAATATATAAACCAATATATTCTGGAATCAAAACATTTTTTTGCGTGCATACGTTCTATGTTTGGAATGGATGTAAGAGGATCTTGTAGAATGCCATTTGTCCAAAATAAAATTTTAACATTGCCTAGTCTGTATATTTTTGAAGTATTAAAATTTGTAAAGAAAAATATGGATAACTTCACACAAAATATTTTTCACAACTACTCTACACGTCATGGCTCTGATTTGCAATATGATTTGCATAGATTAGAGTAATGCAAATCTACCCATACTATATGGGATCAGTATTATATAACAAATTAAGTACAAATATAAAAAAATTTGTAAATGTAAAAATCATTCCTTTCTGTAGAAGATTTTCTAAATCATACTAATTCATATTTGTTATATGTGACATTTGTTAATGAAAATACTAATAACAACAAAATTACTTGCTATTAACTATTTGGTATTTTAGTGAATGTGTGTGAGAGTATGCTATATGTAGTGAAAACTACATATATGGAACAATCAGTATACGTTGCCCCTATCACAGCTCAAGAAGTCAACGATGCCTTGGTGTATCAAAAAAATTAAAAATCTTCTAGCAACTTGTCATCTGCTGGATTACGTCTACTACAATTTAGACAAAGGCAAATATGTTGCTTCTCTGTCATTTGATTTGTCAAAAGCATGTGACGCCATAAAAAAGGAATTTCTAACATAAAAACTTTATTGCATAGGTATCAGGAGAAATATATTATCTTTGGTAATATCATACATGGAATAGAGAGTGAAGAGAGTAAAACTAGATGGAACACAATCGGAATTAGAAAAAGTGCTACTAGGAGTTCCTCGGGGTTCTGTTTTGGGACCATTACTGTTCATATTGTAAATCAGTTACTTGTCGAGTCACATAAGCAGTGGACATTTGACTATGTCTGCAGATGGCTTGTCGGCCGACACTCCTAAAGAGTTTCAAGGGGCAGAAATTGTAATCCTTGAAGATGTTAACATGTGGTCCCAAGCAGCATTCAAAGTGATGGGAACTGGCATCTGAGGCATCGGAACTTTAATATAGTAGGAATAACATAACTGTTACTAATTTTGCGACTTCAGGGTAATATTCACTTTGTGGTATGCATTTGTAGTGACAATTAAGTAGATTCTACTGAATTTAGACACTGTATAGTTATAACACTTTCAAGTAACTGCTGGAGAATCTGCAACGTCGTGGATACTACTCTGCATTACTTTGAAGCATCCTCAACTGCAAAGTGAAAATTGGTAGTAATGCCGACTGCACAGCTTTACCAAAGGACCACTTGAAAGTAGTCTAACTTATTAGTGACATCTTGAGTAAAAATGAGGTTATTTCTACGAACATAGGGGCTTTGAAGTTATCTTTACTACTCCCCACTAATTGAAAATTACTTAAAAGTTACATATACCTTGAAAATCTACTATAGAGTAATATTAACTTTTAAGACAATTTATATAATTATTGGCATTGAATAAAATGGCGGCATCTGAAATGCTCAGTAAAAGCGAAATAAAGTTTATCAGCACTCATCCACGTTTTATAGAAAACTGAAGAAACAGTTAAACAGTAGTAGAGAAATAGTGATTCTTCAGAATATGATGCAAACATGAAAGATTATTTCGCCACAGCAAAACCATCATCTTTGGCAACAAGTGCAAAAGTGCTCCCATCAACACAAGAAGAGTAATCGAAAACTATAACAGTTGTAGTGATTAATGATACTGTGTACTGCTCGAAAATTACAACTTGTCTTTAACACACAGATTGACCGATAGTTCAGTTAGTGATCCACTGAGCATATTAAATGAATTTGCCGATTAAAAACTCCAAATTTAATAAATATTGTCGATGGGGAACGGACAATGTCGGTATAACGGCCTAAGACATTATTTATGTACAATAAATTGAATTGAATGAAATTAAATGTAAACTGATCACTAAATAAATATGAAAACTGTTATGTATTTTTTCCATTATTACACACCTTACGTTAATAAATATATTTATCCAACACTTTCATATAAAGTGATCTTTATTGATAAGACTTTGAAGGTATAAAGTGACCCATAAGTCACTAGTGAGATAAAGTAGTAAGCTAAATTGAGGTAAAGTGATTTAGTCACTAAAGAGTAATTTTAATATAAAATAAAGTCCAAGGAATTTATTTGTTGTCTCCATTATATGGAAAATTAACAAAACAAAGAATCCATGCACTAACACTTATTTATATTTATGGTTAACATTTATTGTCATCATATTCGATTTTTCACAAAGAAAACTGCTCTTCTGTACACAATTTTTCTCTATACTAGTAACGACGTCTGTATTGCCTGACTCGTTGTGCTGCTCTCCCTGAATTTTTTTAGCAATAACAATCTTGTTGAGACTGAATCTTCCAAATAAACTTCCGCACGGTGGATGATTTCCACACACTGTGACGTTTAAGGGTGGTAATGTCACCCCCAGCATTGGCCAAGAGTTGATGAGGAACGGCGCATGCTATGGCCAGTATACAAATCTGCATCAGGCAATTGCAAATAATCAGCTACAATTCTTGGAATTTTTGAGAGCTTATTTAATCCAACGCATTGGACAGTGCACTTTCCCTTTTGAAAATTTAAGAAAAATCTTTTGTGAGACACATTTTGCGGTCTTAAAGACATATTTCCTAATAGAATCAAGTGGGTTCACCGAAAATCCTTCATTTAAAACTGTGAGACTTCTTGATTTATTCGTCTTGGTATCTGGTATGGATATATATAGATATTATTCTTTATCTCATATCTTCGACGCTTAAGAAGGTCAGTTCACCGCAACGGCAGGCACCGCAAACTCCCAATATCAATGCAACCTAAAAAACCCAAACATTTAAATAGGTATATAAAAGCAAGATCATAAAAAACACCTACCTCTGACATAAGATGCTCACCGTCAGGGGCATCCATCAAATATTGTTCGATATGTGCTCTTTCCAAATAATATCAGATAATAAAAAGTACTTAAAAAGTATAATAATTGTTATTTTTAATAATCCACATATTCCATCGCACACAGTGACAGTGACACTTTAACAGTTATTACCGCGTTGCCAATTAAAAAAAAAAAATTACCTATATCGATTCTGCCAATTCTACCAACATGAAAATAAGTTGATAGCAACAGTTACTAAGATCTTATAGCGTCATTGGTCCCATTTGCTACATCTAGGTAAATATAACTACACAGTGAAATTGTTGCAGTTGCCGTCACCACTTTTAAAGTAACAACAACTATAATGTTGGTGGCATCTGCTACTTTATAGTAAATGTAACTTGTAGGGAAATAATTTTGTTTTTTTCAACCTCTAAGTTACTGCAATTAAAATCGTCATTTTTCTGTTGTTGAATGAAGACGCCATATTGACACGGATAAAAATATAATTCAATAAAAAATTTCTTTTTATTATAGTCATTTACAAATATGTTTTCTAAATAGATTATTATTTTATAATATATAAAATTTTAAAAAAAAACGTTTTCCATAAAAAATTTTGCAGTTTTGCTTGTACACATAATTTTTGCAAAAAATTTGTTTTCCGAAAAAACCATTTTCTCGAGGGGGCGTCTTTTTTATCGAAGCATCATGATAACATTTTACAGAAAACAAGTGGTGGTTTTAATATCCACACCCAGGGTAAATGCAAAACATCATGATTTATAATATATGCTTATGCATGTTGTATATAATCACCTTAACTTGGACCTTGGACATATCATGTGCTTAAACTCAGTAAGTCATTAATTTGCTATTCGAATAACAGAGAGCCAAATATATAGTTTGCGCTCTCATTTCGGTCAGCTGAGCTGTCATTTCTACCACTTGGTTACGTCCCGTTTACGTAATAACCTAGTCTTCAACACGGTAATGGTAGAAGTACCGGAATAGTAATTTGCTACGTAATTATTATTCCCCATTTTGCTGAATACTTGGTAGAAGGATGGTTCCCATTACGTAACAGTCCTTAGTTGCGGAAACCTTTAAAGTTCCCCTAATGGCAACTATTACGTAGAAACTACTAAAATTGCTGCTTGGGGTCACAAAGGGGCAGATTAATATTAAATGCTAAAAAACAGTGTTTTTATATTCAAATATAACAACTCAATATAACAATACACGATGGCATAAGTCCATGTGATAGTGTTAAACTACTTGGAACCTACATCGATTGCAAATTATCGTTCGACAACGTTCGGTCTCCAAATTGAACATATTGGCAATACACTAAATAAGGCTTATTTTGCAATACTAGAGATGAGTAGCACTTTAGACGAAACTGAGTTAGTAAATATATATTAATAGACTACTAAAATTGCTGCTTGGGGTCACAAAGGGGCAGATTAATATTAAATGCTAAAAAACAGTGTTTTTATATTCAAATATAACAACTCAATATAACAATACACGATGGCATAAGTCCATGTGATAGTGTTAAACTACTTGGAACCTACATCGATTGCAAATTATCGTTCGACAACGTTCGGTCTCCAAATTGAACATATTGGCAATACACTAAATAAGGCTTATTTTGCAATACTAGAGATGAGTAGCACTTTAGACGAAACTGAGTTAGTAAATATATATTATGCGTTGGTATACTCACACATATCGTATAACATAATCTGTTGAAGAAATTCTACCACCAGTGATGAGTGAGTTTTTATATGTCAAGAAAAGCTTGTACGACTAACATTTAAGTTAGATGCCAGGGGAAGCTGCAAGGATGTATTCAAAAATATCTGATAACAAAAATGGAGCAAGCTGCTCTACAATTACGAATCCAAATAAGCCTAAGGACGAAAAGCACGAAAATGCATTAAATATACCTAATGGACCTCATTTTGAATATATAAAAATAATAATTTTGTAACCTCGTAAAGAAAGTTTTTGAAAAGATAGCCTTGCTTTTGTTGAAAAAATCCACATTTAATTTTCGATTAAATAAAAAATTATTACCGATTGATAAACTTTTATCTTTTTCTAGTAACTGATGAAACTTGATGATATGTACGATAATACTAATAAAAGAGGGTAAAACAGAGAAGTTTTCAAAATAATTGTAACATCTAAGTTATCGTTAAATTTTATTCCCATAAATATATTTTTTTTTCTAACCAATAGAAAGAAGCATTCTATTTATTTGTCCTTTGGAAGTTCATTTATTTTTGATAAAGAAAAAAACATTTCAGAATATTCAAACTTAAATTTAGTGCGTAATAATCACATAGAGAAATGAAGATTTTTTTACAAAAGTACAAAATCGGCATTATAGAACCTCTATGTTTAGCGTCGGCATGGTTCTATGAACCACCCTGTATACCAAATGTATCCCAAATGCGAAATAAAATATTATTATTATTATTATCATTAATTCACAACAAACACAACAATTTAATCCAGTGGCACACAAGCGACTATATCTTTCTAAACATGCGTGCAACTTCAAATTTGTTTATGTCGGTTATATGCACTAAAAACACGTCCGTCGGTTTGTTTTTCTATTACTTGAGTAGATTTTTTGAAATGTTGACCTTCACTTTGTTATGGACGTGAGTAAAATATTTAAATTTTGGGTTGTAAGATTATGACCCTACAGATATATAAAATAACTCAGTGCGCTGTTTCCTGTCTCCTAGCTTTTATAATTAATAACTCATTAAGGTATTGTGCACTACTTTAAAGCAAGTAAACGCTAGATATCCCCTATAAAACTGCAATAAAAAATGAATGCATGACTACTTGGTTCTTCCCCACCACCCAAGTAATGATTTTAGTTTTAAAATACTGTATAAGATATTCTAAAAGCATATTTCTAAGTCTACTTATAAACGTAAATTAACTGGAAGGACTCTATAAAAATGCTTTGAGCGAATGTTTTGTATTTAATGAAGCAACTATAGATGCATATAAATCTATTACTACACTCACTTTATCCACACGATATATGGGTTATATGGGCCGCAATGTATAGTTATAAAATGGATATATAGTGAATACTGAGAACAGTTCATTTTATAAATAAATAAATAAATTCACATTTATTTCGAACAGGTATAAATACCCAATTATAGGAAACATAGTGCACATGAATAATAATAATAATAATAATAATAATAATAATATTTATTTACATTAATTTATATAGTACATACGCATATATTAATTAGATAACAGTGTAAATAAATATTGAAAATAGTGGCAGACTATAATGGTTACTAAAAGTAGGTGTCCGAGACTTCCTTAAGTTTTCGAAAAAACTTGACTGTAGGTCTCGAATTCCTGGGGAGTAATATATTCTTTCAACGCTATTGCTATATTAAATGTAATAAAATACTAAAATAACAATAAAAAAATCAAATAATAATAGGTGACTAAAATGATACTTAAGTATTATACAATACGTAAACATGTATATACATTATACGTACACATATCTTATGAAAAGGGAAAAGACAAAATATATAAACATAAACATAAGGAATGCAAATATATATAAAGAAATAACAACGATTCTGTCAAATGTATATTTACACCATAGAAGAAAAAGGTAAAAAGAAGAAAAGCGGATATAATAATGAGTTTTCATAAAAGCGTAGGTTTATTTTCAATTAACCACTGGCGAAGTTTTATTTTTGAGGACTTTTTATATATTATTTGCTTTAATTCGGGTGGTAGAAGATTGTACACTTTTATGCCAATGTAGTGGTACACTCTCTGTCCAATGGTCTTACTTTTTTTGGGTAATAATAGATTTTTTTTGTGTTTTGTGTCTTGTATTATGTATATGTGAGATATAATCCGTTATTAATTTGTGTTTTGACATATTTGTTAACGCAGTTAAATAAAAAAGTTTCTTACGTCACATATTTTGGTATGTTTAAAAAGCTCATCATTTGAAAACCTTGCCGGAAAATTAAAAATGATTTTGAGTATTCGTTTTTGTATGACTTCCAGAGGTTTTATTACATTTGAGTATGCTCCACCCCAGCCAATAATACCGTAAGTAAGCAGTGATTGTACTAACGCATAGTAAACGGATTCGTGGATACTCAAAATGTACTTTAATTTTTGAAACATATAAGATAGCGATCTCAGCTTCCTGACTAAGTTTTCAATGTGGTGGTTCCATCTCAAATGAATATCTACAATTATTCCAAGATATTTAACATATTCTGAGTTTTCCAAATTCCATTTATTATTCCTATGTTTGAGTTCAACATCGATAGTTGTATAGGATGGTAAACCTCTTTTGTAACTCGAAAATGGTATATACATTGTTTTATTTAAGTTAATCGTTAGCAGGTTGTTATCAAACCATTTTGTTATTTTGTTTAAATCTTCCTTTATTTTTTTATTTATTTCAGCCCAAGTCTCTCCTTCTACAAATAGTACAGTATCATCAGCATATGACACTATGTCTCCGTAACAGTCTAGGTTAAGAAGATCATTTAGGTATATTATGAATAAAATAGGTCCCAAGACAGTTCCTTGTGGGATACAAAATGTTATTTTTTGCTTATCACTGATGTTGGTGCCTATTTTTACCGATTGATATCTGTTTTCCAAGTTGTTGCTAAGTAACTTGAAAGTCTGTCCCCGTATTCTCATATTTTGGATTTTGCGTAGAAGTAATTCATGGCTTACCGTGTCGAAAACTTTTGCCAAGTCAATGAAAACTCCTGCACATGGTTTGGCTGAGTCTAAACAATTATAAATTTTTTTCGTTAAATTGGCTATTGCATCATTGGTTGACATGTTCTTACGGAAACCATATTGCTTCTATGACACTAAGTTGTAACGTTCTATGAAACTAACTAGCCTAGTTTTTAATGCTATTTCAAATATTTTAGCAACATTGGATAACAAACTAATGGGCCTGTAATTATCAACTATTTCACTCTCACCTGATTTATAAATTGGTGTTATCAGAGCTTCTTTAAATTGGGATAGACAATCCCCTGTCTCAAAAATAAGGTTTATCAGGTATGTTAGGGGTTTACTTATGATTTGAGATAACTCTTTCAGAATTTTAGTTGTTATACCATCAGCACCGGGCGCTGAGTCATTCTTAAGTGACATTATTATCTCAATCAGTTCATTTTCATTAACCGGGTTTAAAAATATTGTGTAAGGGTTATTAGGTTGTGTTTGTTCATTTTGATCGGATTGCCAATCTTTTTTTATTTTCTGTGCCATTTTTTCACCAACAGTAACATAGTGCTTATTAAATATTTGCTCAATTTCTTTTCCATCCGTAACATTTATGTTATATTTATTTTTTATTTCAATTATGTCGTTATTGTTTGTTTGTGGACTGTTTGTATATTCTCTCATTAGGTGCCAAATTTTCTTGCTATTGTTTTTATTTTGGATAATGACATCTTTGTAATAATTTTGTTTCGATTTTGTAATTAATTTATTTAGTTTGTTTCTATAATCTTTGTATTCTTTAAGCGAATCTACATTTGGGTTTTTTCTGTACACATTATACAATTTATCTCTGACATGTATCGACTTTATTAAACCCTCTGTGATCCAAGGTTTTTTTTTTACCGTTTGTTTTATTGTAATTGTTCGTGTTGACATTTCTATAGCCTCTTTGATTGTATTTATGAATATTTGGGTGGCTCCCTCCACTGTATTTTGCATGTAAATATTTTCAAATGTGTTCTGGTTTATTATTCTACATATTTTTTTATAATCTAGTAATGTTTTTGTCAACTGTGTTTGTCTTGATTTGAAGTTATTATCGTTAATTTTTAATATTGGAATTAAAATAGAAACAATAGTACGAATTACAAAACTCCAATACAAATATAAAAATAAAAGAAACACAAAAGTGTAAAGAGAAAATAAGAGAAAAAACATAGTATGATGAATATATTATTATATTATTATTATAAGATCCATTTCTACGGTTTTCATGTAAGATATAAGTTTATAGATATAGAATTACATGCATTAAAAATTGGTGATTTGCGCATGAGGTTAGTTCAACCAAAAGGACAATAAAAACAGTAATTTTCCCGTGAGTTCATGCGAGGAGCCAGAAAACAATAAAGGTTATTGACAAGGGACAGACAGTCAATAATATTGTTTGCAATATTGTACACAAACGAAAGAGCAATGCAGTTCCTTCTTGTGCTTAGTGCGATTATATGAAACATATCTAATAAAAGTGCATTGTCAGTGCCTCGTGGAGGAGACAAACCGTTTAATTTAAAAAACACAGACTTAAGAAATTTCCTTTGCATAGATTCAATTAATAAAACTGAGTTTTGGTATATTATAGGAAACCATATGAGTGCCGGATATTCTAGTTTCGTTCGAATGTATGTAAAATATAATAATTTTAAGCTTTCAATATTTGAGAAACAGCTCCAATTTCTAACAAAGAATCCAAGTATAGTGCAAGCAATTGCAATAGTGATCGACGTACCGCCTATCTAGGCGTTGTCGTTGAGACACATTGGCTGCAGAACGTAGAGTCTACGCCTTCCTACACTCCACGTCAGATGACCGGTATCTTCTCTCTCACTTAATGTAAAAGCTGTGGTAAGTGGAGTAAAGACGGGAGATCTATTTGCCGGCCTATTCATTCGTCTCGCGCCTCAGAACGCCATAACCCCTCACACTATTAAGAATACTTTAACTATAACTTAGAGGGTGATTTGGTCATTTGATTATATGGTTAGAGGAACTTAGCTGACAGTCAAATATAACCCCGGGATCCTCAAATTCGGAACAACGTTACAGGGGAAAATTATTAATATGATAATCAACTTTATGGACTTTTACCTACTAGTAATTGTTATTATCTTGCATTTAGCAATATTTAGCTTAAGGAAATTGTTGGAAAACCACACAGAATCGTTATTGATTTAAGTTTGTAAATTAGCACAGTCATAATTGTTTACACTTGCACAGATTTTGAGATCATCTGCAAACAGTAGCTGGTGGTAATTGATTGTTGACGTTATATCATTTATAAAAATTGAAAACATCAAAGGTTTGAGCCCTGTGGAACACCTGACGTAGCTAAGTAATTTGGAGACCTGTGACCACCGTGTTCTACCCTAGAAAACAAGAAGGACATCAAAAGCAAGATCAAGGTATCTGAGAAGGCTTTTAGCTTGAATAATAATAAATAGTGACGTATCTGATCAAATGCTTTTTGGATATCTGTGTTGTGTATATAACATCTACTTGTCCCCCCACGCCCGAGTTTTCGGATGTGAACTGGGTAATACAGGCAAAATTAGCTACTGTTGATCTTTGCGTCATAATGAATGACTACACTGTAAATATCGGTACACAAAATTATTTCTATAACTTTGGCGAAATTGCACAAAATGGTGATGCCTCTGTAATTAATTATGGAATGGACGCAGTAAGGATCGAGTAAAAATGGTATGCAGTGGAGTTACAAACACAGCAGCACAGTCCCTAACCACAAAACTGGGAACGCCATCTATACCAGCGGTCATTTTATTTTTTAGCTTCTTAGTTGCATGCAAGATGTCATTTTTGGTAATACGGTTAATGCTTATTGCTTCGGATATGTGTAAGATGGAATCATCTGTATGAGTAGAAGGACTACTTTACTACTTATGAACGAAGTATTGGGATTCCTCATAGTGGTCTAAAATTACTGGGTTACAAGGTTTAGACAGATCTTAAAAATTCATGCGCTCTTTAATTATGAAATTTCCGGAAATTTATTATAAAGTGGTGTATTAAAATTATTGTTTTATGTATTTCCAATATCATTATCGAGGCGCAAAATATTGTAAATTTTTTTAAAGTTCCGACCACTGCAAAATGTGCAACTTCAATCGAAAATAAAATACATTTTACTCTTCAGATTTTTTCATAGTATTTTTATTGATAATGTTTTTATATGGTCGAAGACCGAATTCGACACATACTATGCAACTCTCGAACATACAAAAACAGACAGTTGATTCTTTCGTAAAAACACCTCACAAAACATATTTTTGGGGTGGCGATTTGATTTGGAATTGCGGAAGTGGAGAAAATTGCACTATTTCATTTATTTTACGAAAAATACTATACATATTTCATGAAAAGTACTATTTTCACTTTTTCCTCTATAACTGTCATTTGTTGTCGTAAAAACTTCATACTTTAGTATTACAATATTCAAACCTTTCGCTTTTCAACGGTGTATGCAAAAAGAATATATGTTATGATATAATTGAAAAATAAATAAATAATAATGGGGGGGGGGGTTATCATTTTTGTGTAATTTACAGCGAAAAAGTGTGGATCGGGAAAACTTTTTTATTTTTCAAAATAACTGCATACTGTAAGGGAGTAAGCTGTATCTAATGAAATAAGTAAACTTTTTTATTTGGAGCGATTTTTTTATAAAATGCATAGGAAGTGAGAAAAAGACTTGTGGCTTTCTGACGCGCAACCCCTACCCGTATATCGGGCAACAGATAGTTTTGATTTTATTACATTTCTTTGTGAATATAGTGTCTTTAGTTAACTACTGTTTGTTTTTTAGGATGTATTATTTTAAATATTGTTATAATTTAAAGAAACCGCTGCCCAAGGAATCACTACTTCCACATCCAGATTTTTTATCCAAGTCACTCACAATGAAAAAATTTTGTATGTGGAAATAATTGTTTATGGAACTTTAATAATATATACCCCAAAAACCCATAAAACGATACCCCACATCGGCAGCTGGGTGGGGGTGGTGACACGGAGTGGATGAAGTAAAAAAACATTTTGGGGGGTGGTAATGGGGGTGGCTAGTGCCAAAAATTTTTTTGAGACCCTAACTTCTCTTGTATATACTAAATACCAATTTCTTGGACTCTTACCTGCTTGATTTACCCATTTATCTCAAATTTACCCCAATTTACCCCCCAACCCTTCGACAGAACAAGATGAAAATATAATCTAGTTCTAGATCTCGTTAAAGTACGTACATGTACCAAATTTCAAGTCAATATCTTAAACGGTTTCAGAGTAAACGTGAGCACAAGAAAAGTTACAGACAGACAGACCGACAGACAGACAGACCGACAGACAGACAGACAGACAGACAGAAATTTTTTTTTCGCTCAAACTTAAAATCTCGATGTTTTTTAAGCCTATTTGGACAATAAAAATTTTTAAAAAATTTTTTGTCGTTACTATACTTCCACTGGACGTGGAAGTAATTATGTGTTTATTGCAAACCAACGACTAAAATTTGAATAACTTACGTTAAACATTTTTGAAGATCTGCTAAGTTATATTGAAAAATGTGACACTTTTTAAGGATATTTTAACTATACCAACTTTTAATCCATTATATCTCGAAAAATATGCATTCTATGTGTATAATATTTTAGCCATAGATATAACACAGCTTTTCTCGTACGGTGATATTTTTTTTGCCTACAATTTTTTACTTTAAATGTTCAGAGCTATTGTCAAAAATGATATATCATTTTCTATATAACTTATCAGATCTTTAAAACTGTTGAACGTAAGTTATTCAAATTTCAGCTGGAGGTTTATAATAGACACATAATGAACGCGCAATTTTTTTAATTTTTTCAGCCCCTCCATGTTTGAGATTAAAGTGAGGGTCTACTGCATCGGTAACCTAGGATTTAATGCAGCGCGTACAACGTTCAAACTTATTATGCGTCTATGATTACTATACTTTCAAAACTTAATTCAGTCCTTAAACTACATTTTACTCGTATGCTGGTACCCCATCTTTAATAACAAAAAAGTTTCCTTGATACAAACTTTTTAAATGCAGCCACCAAAGAATCCATGCGATCTCGAATGAAAATATTTTTTTGTACCAGATATTTTATCTTTGGTACAATTTTACGTATGGCAATCGATTCATTATGTTTCAAAATATATACGTGACCAAATTTTCAAGCCGCGTCAATGGGTAGAAACAAAATATTGTATTTTATAGAAATTTCATAGAAAAATGGAAAAGCGCGATTTTTTCAGCTTTCGCAAATGGGAATCGAAAGGCGACCTTCATAAACGAATTCGGCAGGTCATTTTACATAAGAATACTTCAGTTTCTGTAGTTCGCGAGTTGTATAGGCCACTTTGATTTTGCATATTTCAACGGTCTGGCTCTCTGGCTAATAGCAGTTTTTCATGCAATTTAAGTTACTGAAAAAGAAAATTCAAATTTCAAGTAAATCATTCGATTGAAAAACGGGTTTCCTAATGATTTTCAGTTGTAACAAGCAGTTTTCCAGCTCTAACTTTTAACTGGGCGAGATGGTCGGCAAATTCTAACAGCAATTTTTAAAGATAATAAAATAATGAGCAATTTGGCGTCATAAAAAAATATTGTTCATCACGATGTACATGAATTCACATTATATATTTTACGACACCACAACCTTATCGTATTTATGCTAGTGCGTCACAAAAATATTCATAAATAAAAACTAAAGTCCTAAATGAAACAAATTTCTTTCCAAAAATTTCTCTTGTATCTTGACTTCAGTTTTTTTGCTGCATGTATATGAAAATTTGCAAAAATAAAAAAGATTGCTATTTATTCAAAATATGAGTACATTCTTAGCGAAGTAATAAGTTCATTGTTATTTAAAGAAAATAATAAACAAAAATCGATAGAAAATAAAAGGCAATTGGAAGCGCTTGCTTGCTTGTGTACTTGAATTAAAAAAAAATCAGATCGATAACTCAATCAGATTTCAAGATATGGCGATGCAAATTTTAAAAAACAGTCAATTTCTCAAGTTTTTTCGAAATAAGAAAGTCCTGTATCACAGAAAAATATCGTAATTGCCCATTAGAGATCCCAGATAACCTACTCAACAAGGTCTCCTCTGATTCTACGCAAAAAAAGAGAAAAAATAAACGACACATTCCTAGGTCAATTTCACTCCACTAGCCCATGCTATACGCCCATAATATGGTTCAATGTTAGCAAATTATTTTGAGAAAACCTTTCTCTTACATCTCAAAGCATATTAGATATATAGGTCAGCATTAACAACCACCCCAAGATAATTTCATTGAACGATTATAAAACCACATTTTCTAAATTCTTCAATAAAACTCGATCCTTCTAAGTTGGACTTAACAGCTATAGAGTTTTATAAAACGCTTGACACCTTGGCAGTCATAAACCAATAAAGGCCAAAAAGTTAATTTAATTTTAATGCAAATTCTTGAATGTCTATTTAAAATTCTCTTTAATACAGTTAATGCTAATGCTAATGCTAATGTTAATGCCAATGCTAATGCCAATGCTAATGTTAATGTTAATGTTAATGTTAATGTTAATGTTAATGTTAATGTTAATGTTAATGTTAATGTTAATGTTAATGTTAATGTTAATGTTAATGTTAATGTTAATGTTAATGTTAATGTTAATGTTAATGTTAATGTTAATGTTAATGTTAATGTTAATGTTAATGTTAATGTTAATGTTAATGTTAATGTTAATGTTAATGTTAATGTTAATGTTAATGTTAATGTTAATGTTAATGTTAATGTTAATGTTAATGTTAATGTTAATGTTAATGTTAATGTTAATGTTAATGTTAATGTTAATGTTAATGTTAATGTTAATGTTAATGTTAATGTTAATGTTAATGTTAATGTTAATGTTAATGTTAATGTTAATGTTAATGTTAATGTTAATGTTAATGTTAATGTTAATGTTAATGTTAATGTTAATGTTAATGTTAATGTTAATGTTAATGTTAATGTTAATGTTAATGTTAATGTTAATGTTAATGTTAATGTTAATGTTAATGTTAACGTTAACGCTAACGCTAACGCTAACGCTAACGCTAACGCTAACATTAACATTAACATTAACTTTAACGTTAACGTTAAAGTTAAAGTTAAAGTTAAAGTTAAAGTTAATGTTTTTTTTTGTTAGCCTTTTATTATGTTAATGTTAATGTTAATGTTAACGTTAACGTTAGCATTAACTCTAACGCTAACGCTAACGCTAACGCTAACGTTAACGTTAACGTTAATGTTAATGTTAATGTTAATGTTAATGTTAAAGTTAAATAAATCTAAAAGGCATTTCTTCAGCCACCTACAGTCCTACCTTCATTGAGCGGCCCCAGAAAGTGCACGCCTAGCTTCTTTAGTGAATTTCTTCTTTACAATTTGGGAATATTTTTGCATAAATTATTATTAAAGTAATTAAACAAGAATCGTCCCCCCTTCCGCGCACTACCTAAAACTAAACTATAAAACAAATAGATTTTCACTTTAGAAATTGAAAGTTTCAACGTCGGACTTAAGAAAGCAAATAGATAGTACAAAATATAATAAATACTAGGTCAACTTTTTAAAAATATTTTTGAATATTTCCCATGGTTATATCATAGGTATATCTCGTTTCCTTTTAGTCAAGGAATATTCTTCTTTGATTGCATGTTTACTATATTTTATTTACATGCATTCATACACTTGAGTTATTGTTCTGCAAATTTTGCATTTAACGTAACAACAATTATAAAGCATGCATTGGGATCTTTCAGTTTTTTCGTCTACAACTGTTCTACATCCTCGATCGTAACAAAGTTGTCGACAGCTCTCTGATCCATTAGAAGTCAAGAGCGGATCTAGAAATTTTCAATAATTTTTTTCTCGTCTGTGGCGCGTGGGCTCATACGAAATATGGAAAATAACATCTAGAGAAGTACTCCTCTAACGACCCCAAAAAAAAGGAGTTTGCGGAAAAATTTTTCAAAATTCGAGTGCCCCCCCCCCCCCGAGCCAAGGGACTCCCGTTTAAAATTATTCTTTTTTGTCATATACATTTTACTTTTCATAAAAATGCAACAATAAGTTTTGGAGTTTATGAAAATATTTTTATTACTAACTGAGATACAACGAATTGAAATTTTGTAATTTGTTAAATTGTAAATTACAAAATTTCAGTTCATTGTATTTCAGTTAATAATGAAAATATTTTCATAAACTTCAAAACCTATTGTTGCATTTTTATGAAAAGTAAAATGTATATTACAAAAAAGAATAATTTTAAACGGGAGTCCCTTGGCTCGGGGGGGGGCACTCGAATTTTGAAAAAAATTTCGCAAACTGCTTTTTCAAAACTTTTTAGGGACCGTTAGAGGAGTGCTTCTCTAGATGTTATTTCCCATATTTCGTATGAGTCCCATGCGCCACAGACGAGAAAAGAATTATTGAAATTTCTAGATCCGCCCTTGTTAGAAGTTACATTACATTGCCTAGAAAAAAAAAGTATTTGCATGTCTTGAGTTTGAAAAGAGAATATACACGGTGATAGGATATTAACCAAGAATCATGATTAACGAGAAAAAATATGCACACGAAAAAAAATCGCTGCCCAAGGAATCACTACTTCCACATCCAGATTTTTCTATCCAAGTCTCTTAAAACAATATTTGCCCTTTATTATGTGGAAGTTATTGTTTTTGGAACTTTAATAATGTATTATATAATGTGTAATAATATTTGAAATCGTCTACCCCAAAAACCCACAAAACGATATGCCACATCGGTAATGGGTGTGGGGGTGGTGGTAGGAGGGTGGTAGTGTGGTGGATGAAGTAAAAAAAAAATTGAGGCCTTTGGTTCTTGTACATACTCTAAATCACAATTTTATTTTTTTCACCCCCTTTAATAATGGGGTGAGGATGGTAATATGGGTGGCTAATGCTAAAAAGAAATTTGTGACTTTATATCTTCTTTTATATATTCTAAACATCAATTTTATAGTCTCTTACTTGCTTGATTTACCTGTTTACCCCCAACCTTTCAACGGAATAAGATGAAAATATAATCTAGTTCCAGATTTCGTTAAAAAAACATAAGTGTACCAAATTTAAAGTCATACCTTAAACGGTTCCAGAGTAATCGTGCACATAAAAAGAAGTGACAAACAGGCAGAAATTTTTTTTTTTTTTGCTCAGACTTAAAATCTCGATATTTCACGACATTCTAAGCCTATTTAAGCAATAAAAATTCTCATTTTTTTTTTGCGTTACTATACGTCTGGATGTGGACGTAATTAGTTTTGAATCAAGTCTGTTTTTCATATATACACAAAGAAATAAGTTTAAAGTGACCATATTTGAAACTTGCTAATTCGGGACATAATAATTTTCTTACTATATCTTAGCCGGGGAAGGAGAATACTAGTATCAGCACGTTATCATCTGTGCGACAAGATCCTATTGGCGTTTAAATTTGTAGGGGGTGTAATTCAAAATAATTTTTACAAGGGCTTATCAAATCAACGTCGCTCAATGACATGTGCCGCTTGACACTATTAACAGTTCAATTAATCGCTATTTTCCTTTCCCGGCTAATGAAGGTATGTTATTAATATTATTATTATTATGGATTAATTATGAAATGTTTTGATTATATTTTATTCTAAATTAAAAGAATTTTATTTATTGTACAAATTTGTAATATACATAATAAATATTTTCATTTCATAAATATTTTTCCAAAAACTGAATTTTTCTTAGCAATCCTTTGTTTTATAAAAGTTCGTCATGAAAAGCGTTACATGATAAATTTTTATTGTAACGAACTATCAGCATCGCTTTTAATGTTTCTATAGTTAGCTGATATTTTTCAGTACAACTTGTAGGCAAAGAGGGCTAGATAGCGCCCTCTTTGCCCATTTTGAATGCAAAGGAGCGCTTAGAGAAAAAAAGAGTCTAAAAATCAAGTTGGGAACCATCTTAACACACAAAGTTTCCAATTTAAAATTAATCTGCAATGGTATTCAAGCAAGACTTCGACTCTATTTGGCATTGGTGACTTATATTTATTCATTATTTTTTCTGTTGAATGAGCACCCTGTATATTACTTTTAACAAAAGTATATCAGGTTTTCTTCCCGGCAATACTGACATTTACATTCTAAATAATATTTTTCTCCATCATCTCTTCATTAATTATTTTTAGGACTACCACTCTATATAATTGTATTTTTTTTTTCACTAAAAGTGAAGCAGATTTCTTTTCCTTGATGTTGGTTAATTAAAAGTCAAATGTTATTGTTCCCCGTCACATCGTTTTTTGTTAATATTTTTTCAAGGTTGTCCACCCTGTATATTCTCACTAAAAATATAGCAGGTTTTTTCCTTGATAATCGTTACAACTACACGCCATGTATGGTTTTGTCACTGGTAACATTTTTTCCTTAATTTTCTTTTTTGTGTGTTCATATTTTTCACCAAAAATATATCCCATTTCTTTGTTGGGTATAGCGTTAACTACCTTACCAAAAATAATTTTCGTCAAGATATAGCGCCAACAGCAGATACCAGACCGACACACAGATAGACGGACAGATATACAGACAAAATAGCGGAAGTGAAATACCTTAATTTTCGTAATCCACATGGTCTGGAACGTCAATATCCGAAGAGATATCGGATAGTGATTTTCTCACGATTATAATTCGATAAACGAGAAGGAAATAAAAAGTATTATTTTTCAATTATGCACAAAATTTAATGATTGTTGAGGAATAAATAGGCCAGGGAAATTAGCATTTGACGTGGACATAATTAGTAAAAATCTAAATTTTGCGCAGACGTTCTTAGAGATGTCCCGAACTCAAATCCACAAAAATCACAACATAGCTTCCCAAGGTATTCAAGGTTAATGTTTTTTGCAAATATCTCGCATTCTATGCATCGCATGCTCATGAGGTCAATGTGAAAGTTATAGAGAATTAAATTTTCTACAAGTCGTCTTCTTTATTTTTTCCCAATTCCCCCTCTCCCCTTTCCGAGATAATCAAGGTTAAAGTTTCAAAAACATTATTTTTCGCGAATATCTCGGTCCAAAAAATCGGACAGCAATAAAGTTAACGGAGCGAGATCGGAAAATCATTTTTTTAAACTTCGACCTTGAATATCTCGAAAAGGGCGAGGTTTTGGAAAAAAATGCAAAATACCAATCGATAATCGAATTCTCTACAACTTCCATGTTAACTGTATTGCTGTCCAATTTTTTTTGGTGCGAGATATTCGCCAAAAAACATGTTTTTGAAATTTTGACCTTGAATATCTCAAACAGGGGAGGGGAGTGTTAAAAAATAAAAAAGACAACTTTTAGATAATTTAATTCTCCACAACTTTCATATTGACCTCATGGGCATCCGATGCATAGGACGCGAGATATTTGCAAAAAACATTGACCTTGAATACCTTGGACAGCCACGTTAAGATTTTTGTGGATTTGGGTTTGGGACACCTCAACGAACGTCTGTGTAAAAATTCAGATTTTTACTAATTTTGTCCAGGTTTCCTCCTTTTTTGGCTAATTTCCCTACTTTAAAATGTAAAGATGCTTTTTCAAGGAATTTTGTTGTGATTACGATGCAGTGTTTACGAATACTCTACCTTTGATGCACTGTTGATCGACAAATGAAGTTTCTATGTCAAAGAATAGTCCACTCTATATTTTACAATAAGTAAAATTATAATTTGCCTAATCTATCATTAGCATATTTTTATCAAACCACAACAGTTTTTTGCAGAATGATAATTTTCATATATTATGCGTGAAATCGACATACAGTAATTAAATAGCCATTTTGTGAATTATTTAAACAAAATTACTAACCTAATTTTAAACACCGCTCAGTATACGTTAGATCTGATCAAGTGTAACAAATAATTATTAAGGTATGAAAATTAAATAAATATTGTATTTATTAAGAACCTCTAATAACCCATGCTCGTAGTCATAGTAGGTAAATAAGTGAAACTGAATGAATAAGTTCCCCATGTCCTTTACTAGACATTATAGTTTTTTTTTCAAAATATTTGCCACTCTTCGCTTACCTTTCCATCAGTAAAGACGCGGAATTTGTAACAGTGGTCAACAACTTTTGTGAAACTAGTACTGTGTTTAATTGTTGCTTTGTTATACTTGGATTAGTACCTATTTATTTTGTAAGTACCTAATATATTTTTTACTTTGTCATTTCTGAAAAACGCTATGATAAAAATAATATAAAAACAAACTAAACATAACCTATCCAAACGATTTAATACAATTGCGAATTTTTCGTTTTGATAATAATTTATTATAAATTTTAATTCCTGGTGTATTTTATTACTAACGTATCGATAATTTAATTTTTAATTTCAAAGCATATTTTAGTAGGAAAAACAATTTGATTTTATAATTTTGGATAGGTTTAAAGTGTTTCATAAATTTTTAGGAGTCATTTTGATACCTGGCAAAAATTTTGTGGTTATTGCTGCTGTCTCATGACCTATATGTATGTGATTATTACATTTAGCAAAACATTTTTATTCTCTCGTATCAGGTTTGGTAAATTTAATTTTATAATTTATTTTAGCTACGAAAATACTAGCTTATTTATATGTTTCTTATATGTCAAGAACCAAATAGCAAACAATTAAACTGTATGCTATACAAACTCAATTTTTTAAACTTTTTTTCTCACACAGGTTGCGCCTGTTATGCCCTCTTTTGCACCCCAAAAAAAAAGCTAGTGCCCTATCTGCTTTCGAGTTATTAACTGTTGAAAGTGGGGGATTGAATTAATAGTCCTGTCAATGAATGGTTTCTAGAGGGAAATGCCGAGATCACAATTTTTGACTTGGCTGTGTTTGGACTATTTAGGAGGTAAACATACCTAAACTCCCCGAGCGTAGGAGGTGGGGGTGCACGAAGAAGGTGGTTTTGGTTTTTCGCTCATATCTCGAAAACGGTTAGCCCTAATCAAAAAGTGGCTTATATGCAAAATTAAAGCTGACTAAATTTTCTACAATAATGTTCCTATTAATTTTTCTCGTATCTGTTATGATTCAGTAATGAATTGTATATCTTTTAACTGTATTCTAACTTTATTATAAATTAAATAATAATTTTAATAACCATCGTAGAAAAAAATTTCTTCTACACATATCCGTTTCACATCAGACTGAATTCAAATATCGAATAAAAAATGTATTTGCGTCTGTAAGTGTCTGTGTGCGTGTATACCGTTTCTTGTAAACACGATAACATCTGTTAGACTTAAAATATTTGATTACAATTTTGAACATATGTAAAACAGCATATTACAATAATCCCTATTGAAATTGGGCCATGTCTGTAATACATGGTGATAACCAGAGGCCTACAAACTGTCACTTGATAATAAGCTTATTAAAAATACCATGCTTCATATTTTAGGATAACATTGATATATCATCTAATTTAAATAAAGTTGGTTTGCCTAACTTACACATGATATACTGCGGTTTATAAACCGCATCTTATACATCTTCGTATTTTTGTATTTGCTTAATTAGAAACCTTAGTGATATTTTGCTCTGAAATTAAAATAAGACCTATTTTACGTATGAGAAAAGGGTCTCTGGTTATCATCATGTATAACAGATTTAGCCCAATTTCAATGGGGATTATTGTAATATGCTGTTATGTTCCAATTTTTTTAAGTCTAACAGAAATTATCGTGTTTACAATAAACGGTATACACGCACACACACACTTACAGACGTAAAGACAATTTTTATTCGAAATTTGAGTTTAGTCTGCTATAAAACGGATATCTGTACAAGAAATTTTTTTCTATGATGGTTATTAAAATTTTTATTCAATTTATAATAAATTTATAATAAAGTCAGAATACAATACAAAGATATTCAATTCATTACCGAACATATACGAAAAAAATTAATAGAAAAGTATGCCAAATATAAACCTAAATATCTCCGAAACTATTAATCCTACATCAATAAACAAAAAATATAATTAATTCCTAGTTTGTACTTTCTGCAATTGGTCTGTTTTTTCGATAAAGCAGTGTTTTTCGAGATACTTGACGAAAGCCGTTTGGAAATACTTTTTTTTAAGCTAAAATCGCAATTTCGAAGTCTTTATAACTTAAAAACTATCAATTTATCTGAAAAATTGCATAGTACCTTTTCTTCTTAAAATTTGATTCTTTTTCAACTCCAATAAATATACATATTTTTTAAGTGTCACCCCCTGAGAAGGGATGACATCCACCCCCTATATTGGCAAGCCTCAACACAATATAGAAACTTTTCTGTGAAGCATTTACTATTATACTGCCAAAAATAAACGAAATCCATTCAATATGACATTATTCGGAAGTTTTGCATATTTTTTACCTCTAGGTACTGTACCAAAAGACTTTTAGCTTAATCGATAATTTTTAATTTGATCTCTTAACATTTTTGGCATCAGTGCCATAGTTTCTAATATTTTAACTTTTAAAGAGGTATTTTTACTTAAAAACGTTTGACGCTATTTTAAAACCTGCATATCTCCAAAAAAACAAAAAGGTACGGAGAGTTTAGAAACAGCAAATTGTTCCTCCGTTTATAAACTTTTCCCTGGAGATATTTATTTTTTAGCTACGAGTGATACTTTTCGATTTATTCGACAAAAATCGTGTTGAGATGCCCGTTTTCGTAATCTGCAAAAAAGGCGGAAACGCGAAATCTTTAAAGGTTCAGATCTTTTTTAATATATCAGTTGAAGGACCCATATACTAAGTCATTATGGAAAGAGGAAGAATTGTATTTGAATAGCACCGGCAAAATCGAGAATTCGAGCCTACAGGTAAGGCCGATATTCTTACTAGGGCCCTAGGCACGGGCCTAGGGGCCTAGTCATATGCAATTCTTTCCCTTTCCATAATGGCATAGCAGGGTCCTTCAACGCATGTATTAAAAAAGATCTCAACGTTTAAAGATTTCGTGTTTCGCCTTCTTTGCCGATTGTGAAAACGGGCACCTCAACGCGGTTTTTGTCGAATAAATCGAAAAGTATCACTCCTAGCAAAAAAATAAAAACCTCCAAACTAGTGATGCCGCCGAGACGAGACATTTCTCGGTCTCGTCTCGTCTCGTCTCGACTTGTCGAGAAGAGGCCAAATTTTTTTCTCGTTTCGAAAAACCGAGACGAGACGAGATTTTTAAAGTCGAGATCTCGCCGAGACGAGACGAAATCGAGAATTTCTCGACATTTTTTTATTGTAAAATTATTCTACATTTGACCTTCGAATGAATAATATAAACTTGAATTAAATTGAGAATATAAATATTTACAAAAATTAATAATATAGACTCGTCAATCACGTTTGTATCGTATTACGCCCTGCCATTTTTTACTGGTGCTACGTCTTGGAAATGAATATAATTTAGGCAAGTGTAATGATGCCGACTTCCGTATTTCTTAGAAATGGTTGTTCGAAATTTTTGTAATTAACCTTACTTACTATAGAAACTAGCAACAGCATAGATATTTTCAGTATAATACGAACTTGATTAATTTAAATTATTAAATCTTATATCTTCTTGGAGTATACGGTATACAGGCAAAAAAAATCTTAAAATATGGAGAAAATTAAAATTCACAGTACTTCAAATAGTTCTTTTAGTTAGAAAACGTTTAAAAATTAAACAAAAGTCAAATATTCATATAAATTGAACTGTACCTTTGTAAATTAAATAAATAGAAATCACTTGTAAAAAAAAGGAAAAAATTTGAAATTTCATTTGTCGAGACGAGATCTCGATTTTGGGTAGACGAGAATATGTCGGGACGAGATGGCTGAAAGATCTCGTCCCGACAATGTCGAGGCGAGACGAGAAAAACCAATTTGTCGACGAGACGAGTCTCGCGGCAACACTACTCCAAACTAAAGATCATAAACCGAGAAACAATTTGCTGTTTTAAAATCTCCGCAACTTTTTTTTTGAGACATGGTTAAAAATGGCGTCAAACGTTTTTAAGTCAAAATACCTATTTAAAAGTTAAATATCTCAGAAACGCACTTGCATCAAAAATGTTAAGAAACCAAATTAAAGATTATTATCGATTAAGCTAAAAGTCTGTTTTTAATTTTTTTCTTCTACTTAAACAATAAAGAAGTTATGACCAATACAATGTGTGTCATCGCATTTTTCCTTAAAAATTTCGTCATTTGTGACAATTATTATTTTCGGCAAATTTACCTTAAAGTGCAACCTGTTGAGTAGTCGTAGAAAATTATAGTATTCTACTCGCATATAATAGCTATTACACGCTTACTGAATAATATACTATTATTTTACAATATTCTTAAATACGTTAATATACATCTTAAACCATTGCCCTTATAGTCCATGCCAAAGTTGCAAAAACCCCAAAAGTGCAAGGGTAGCGACATGACTATCCCCAAACGCAAAAAAACACCCCGTTTTCCCATTTTTCGGTGTCAGACATTGGATTTTTTTTTTTGAGGAAACTCAAATGTTCTGTAAAATTTCACTACCAGACATCCCCCGGGGGTGGAGGGTTGAAGCCACCCACATGATTGCATATTTATTTGCATAATAGTATTGTATGTATTAGAAAACCCCCGATCCAACAAGTCCTCGCATGCCTGATAACGAAAAATGGGAAACAGCAGTGGTATGTATTTAGGGGTAGTTGGTTAGAGGTGGGAAGTTAAATAATATCAGTATCGTGTTCCCCGTCCTTGAAAACGTGTAAAAACAATTTTCAGCATATTTGGATGTTTTTTGCATGTTTCTAAGAGAGGGGGTGGTTTCAACCCCCGGCACTCGTTAGAATGTTTGGTTGCAATATTTTACAGGACATATTAAGTTTCCTCAAAAAAAAAACTCGATCCAACAAGTCCTCGTATGCCTGACTACGAAAAATGGGAAAAGGAGTGGTTGTTTGCGTTTAGGAGTAATTCGAAGGAGGTAGGGACCGCGCGATTTCCATCGTATGGCCTCCCTCAAAAATGGGGGGTAGTCATGTTTGGTCGCTACCCTTGCACTTTTGGGGGTTTAACCTTTTTTTTTTCCAACTTTGGCATGGAGTATTAATTCACTCATTTGAAATATTGAAATTACGTTAAAAATTCAGCCAATCTGAATTTAGCGAGAAATTAATTATTCCAATATAGAACTTGTATCAGATTAAGACAAAAACTGCTGTCCAGTTTCAATTTTTTTATGGAAATTCAATCTGTGTGTTATCACGAAGTTACAGTAAAGTTTATTAGAATCTGAGAGCTGAGCGTTTATTGGAAATTAACTTTTAATTTTAAAAAATGTTTTGTCTCGTTTTTAATATCTCGGGTTCTGTTCATCGGATCAGACCAAACAAAAAATTTAAATAAAATTATGAATAAAACAGCACCGCAAATCCGATCTGCTATTTTGTTTTTTTTTTGCAAAAAAATTTAATTTTACACCATCAGAATGCATTTTTAATTCATTTATATTATATTAATAGATATCGATCTACATTGGACCAAAAATAAAGTTATTATGGTTCCAAGCAATACAATACACTTTATTTATTGTTTTCAGGGGCGTAGCGTATAGGGGTATGGGGGATAATTTTTTGGAGGAATTATTATTTATTTATTTACAGAGTTGGCTTCTTACTAATCTTCTTTAATAGTTTATGAAGTTGGCAAATTTGAAAAATAACCCCCCAAAAAGTCGTCTCGCTACGCCTCTGATTGTTTTACATCCACAAGGTATATTATTTAGCGTTGGTATTAATATTCAATATAGAATCAGTTTTAAATTATATTTAATAGGTTAATGACTTTCTCAAAATAGTAAAATTACCCATCATTAGGCAAAAGTAAAACACTCTTATTGTTAGAGACGAAATGAATTTTTAATTGTCTAACAACTTGAATATTTAAAGACTGTTTTGTGTACTGTACATTCAAAATGATAAATATATTACTATTCTACTACTCAACAAAAGTAAGACTTCCAGATTTTGAAAATAAAATAATATGTCGAATACCTCATGTGCCACTGTGGTCTGAATCGAGGTAAGTTGTTTCAAAAATGGCTAGAGAACGCAAACCTCAACCAAACTCAAACTTTCTTTTAGATAAATGTCGAGAAATTTCGAACAAATCGTCGGAGCCCGTTTCCCGAAAATTAATTTCAATTTTTGTGTATCTCAATTTAAAATATTTGAAAATTGTATTTTTGACAACTAAAAATATCAGAGGACATGTTTGCAGGGACGCCAGTGGTGGAGCGATAGAATAAAAAGGTACTGTTACACGGGCAATTTTCATAGCAATTAGTTGCTGGGCGACACACTGGAGCAATTAATGGAACAATATTGCGCAACATTGTGCGATTTTCAAATATTTCGGCAATATATGGTCATATTGCTCGACATTGTTCTAGTTGCCTGTAATTTTAATTCGAGTATATCCACCGGGTTTGGGAAATTCTATCTCGCTCGCCCATATACCTACTTCCGTCATATTCTCTCTCTCTCCTATTAGTAGTTTCTTTTGTAATTATAGTACCCAATTTGTTCACAAGTAATTCAAAATCACATTCTGGTGAAGTTTTTGAATAAAAAGTCGTCTAAACGTAATTCATTCCACAATGTAGAAGACAATAATTGTCGTCGAGCTAAATATGGTCGCACCCACATTCGCCTGGTTCTTTTCTTTTTGCTTGTGAACAAATTGGGTCCCATAATTACAAAAGAAACTACTAATATGAGAGAGAGAGAGAGAGAGAGAGAGAGAGAGAGAGAGAATATGGCGGAGGTAGGTATATGGGCGAGTGAGATAGAAAGAATAATCGCCCTTAATTTCCCAAACCAGGTGGATATACGGCAACTCGAACTAAAATTACAAGCAACTAGAACGACGTCGAGCAATATGACCATATATTGCCGAAATACTTGAAAATCGCACATTGTTGCGCAATATTGTTCCATTAATTGCTCCAGTGTGTCGCCCAGCAATTAATTGCTAATAAAATTGCCCGTGTAACAGTACCTTAACACATGCCAATATTGAAAACAATGTCTAAAATACTTTCTGGTATATTAAAAAATAACGATTTATAAAAAGAAAATCAAGCCAAGCCGTTGCGGATATATGTTCATAAAATGACCTAAGGAATCACACTTTGAAATGTTACTAAGAGCGTACTAAGAGCATATTTAGTTTGTAAACATAATAGACCAGGAGCCCGCCGACCACTAATTGTGTCATAGGTTTACTCCCAAAATATGTTAATTGTTGTTGATGATTTGGGGTAGTAGAGCACAGAAATGTCTATGCCAGCACTTTTTTAACTGAATTTTAGTTTGCCCAATACCATGACACAATAGCCCATACTGATACTAAAAACGTATCTCGTCGTTGTAGCATAAAAATGAAATATTTTATAAAAACTTACTCTAGGACACCATTTTCAAAAGTTCCTAGGTCCATTAGGAAGCATCTCCGGACTCATATACGTAATCTTCAGTATGGAGTCAGAGAGGGTGGGTATGGAATTTGGAAAAGACTATTCATATAATATGGAACGAACTTCCTTAATGCAAGTCGTTTGTTTCATTTGTTATATATCAACTCAGTCTTTTCAAAAATTGTTAAATGACTATGGGATGTATAATTAATTGTTACCAGAAGTGATAACCTAATCAGGTTGTATAGATTTATGACTTAATAATTGATAGGAAAATTACGTCCTACATGTATTTTTTATTTATTAAGTATGAAGAATTTTAATCTCATGAATGCCTTATTTTAAACTGGATTTTATATATCTGTACATCGTTAAATGACTATTTAATCAAATGTTTACTAGTCGCAATCCCAGTGTGGTGGTTATAGGTTTTCATACTAATATCGCAGAGGAAAATAACGTGATTGATAGAAAGGACATAATTAGGTGGTGATACCCGTTTCGTATGTTTATTATTACTCATGTTGTGTACCAAGAAAAATGTCAAAATAATCAAGATACTTTCATAATAAATTCGTATTTTATATTATACCCTTAGATACAGCAAGTCGATGAAAGTATAATGTAGAAAGTTTAATTCTAAGCAGATTTATTTATTTATTTTTGGAAAAATTTGTTATGGATTTATGGAATTAGTCAAAAATATTTATTGCTTTCAAAATATCGTGTGAAAAATTTAAAACACAAATTTAAATAAATTTGGTATGAATTACTTCCGGCAAATCGTCTGTCGAATCTAAGGATTGCATGTGACTATTGTCAATGTTGAGGAGCATGAGAAGCAACACAGATAAGAATACAGTAGGCAAGAGTATTTATTGTCTTTTTATTTATGGCGGACTTACCAACGAGTAAAGTACGGGAACCAGCTTTAAGGCTGCATCAGTCACTTAAATTCAGACCAAGCAACCTGGTTGGTCACTTAAGGATTCTGGAGCTAATCCAAATCGAATCCATGACCAAACCCACTGACTCAATGTCAATCAAGCATGACTTTGACTTCCCGTTTGATGTGCTGATTGAAAGCCGTCAGGCGGTTGGAGAAAGAGTCACACATCTGGTACACAGATGGATCCAAGATGGACGAAGGGGTTGGTGTGGGCGTAGCAAGACCTAAATGCAGGCTATCTAAAGCCCTTGGTAACACCCCAACCATCTTCCAGGCAGAAATCTATGCTATCTAAAAGTATATAAATCTTTGCCCTTCAAGTGCCCCTATTTAGGCATTCCTGGGCACTCGAAGGGCAAAGATCTATATACTTTCAGATAGCCAGGCAGCACTAAAGGCCCTCAGGTCCTATAAATTCGAGTCTAAAATTGCCTGGGAATGCAGACAATCCCTGAAGCAACTGGCAAAAACAACAAGGTTACCTTGATGTGGGTGCCAGGGCATGAGGGAATAGAAGGAAACGAATTGGCCCCATTTTTTGAACCCGAACCGTTCTGTGGCTTATCTAAGGGACACATAACGAAGGAAGTTCTAAAATGGGAAAAGGAACAAAAGAAGTCCTACTGGAGGAATACTCCAGGCCAAGGACAAGCGAAAATGTTTATAACCTATTCAACAAAGAATGCTACAAGGCTTCTCGAACTTGAAAAGTCCGACCTGAGGTCCAGTTAGAAGGCTGACCACAAGCCTTCTAACTGGCCATTGCCCCTTGAGATATCATCTCAAGAACATGGGCATGGCAGAAGATGACAAATGTAGATATTGTGAAGCTGCAACTGCGATTGCGGAATATACACTTTGCGAGTGCAAGGTACTAATCCGCATTAGGCTAAAGTACCTAGAACAGGCGGAATTAACGCCTGAAGACATAGGGAAATTAGTTCTCAGGAAAATCACAAGCTTTGTAAAAAGTCTTGGAATCCTGGACAACAACTAGTTGTAGGGTAACTCACAAAAGACCTTTTAGGCCGAAGTGAAGAAAGGCCAACTTAGGGCCGAGCGACCCCTTGAACAATCTACAAACTACGGGAGCCAGCGACACTTTTCGTTGCTATATTTGCTTAAATTTTGTTTATCTTTTTTTCTATCATATTAATGTAACTTATTCACAAAACAAACCTCTGACACTTCGTTAGCGGGCCAACGCTTTGCAGTATCATTTAAATTATGTTATAAAAGTATTTAAAGCTGAGAATTTTGTATTCTTTATTGATATTACAGTATGATGGAAAATATTTTCCTGCCACTTTCGTTGTAGACCGGCGTGCTTCTTTTATTAAACAGATTGTTCAAAAAAGAGTGTCGTTGGCTTCCGTACTACTAGTTATTATCCGAGAGATGATCGCATGAAACTCTACGTCGTCGAGCGTCCGATTAATTCATAATAAATTTGAAAGAATACACTAAACCACTGGTCTACCTAAGATATTCTGGCGGAAGACTTTCAGTTAAGCTAATCACGGAGCATAAAGAAGGTATGTTTCCTATGTTACAAAACATCGGACTAAAATTTATCTAGTCCAAGCGACAGGACGAGAAAATTTCCTTTTTTGACAGATTGAGGTGGCAGTGGTTTTTTTAACAGTTTTGTTTCGAGGTCAGGAAAAACATATCAAAAATGTAATAACTTAATTATGCAAATTAGATACCAAAATCGGATTTTTGTGTAATAACTTGTTTTCTATCAAATTTACGCTCCAAATGGTGGTATCCAAAGTTAAAGATAATCAAATTCTCTATAAAAAAGGTTAAATACATTATTTTCCTCAGACCAATAGTTTCCGAACAGTACCCGCGCAAAGAAGAATTATCGCAGCCTTGCTAGCCACAGAAGCAGCAGCACATCAGTACTCCTTGAGGCCCGTGCCACGGCGTATTACGACAAGTGGAAGATTCGGATCAACGCCGAAAAGTCGGAGTCCATACTCTTCACGCGTCGGTTCACTGAGAACCACATATTAACACCAATTTCGATAGGGGGTCGCCAAATTCCAATTAAAAGGTGCGTGAAGTATCTGGGGGTGAACTTAGACAGAAGACTTACGTTTGACATCCACGTTAACGAGACTGTACGAAAGGTCTACTCCATGTCCAGGAGTCTGTATCCGCTCCTGGCGCGGGGTAGCGGACTAAACAGGACAAATAAAAAATTATTGTATACGATGGTGATCAGGCCGGCCATCACATACGCGGCGCCGGTGTGGTGCAGCATCCCGGCCACGACAATGCGGAAACTTAGAGTTTTAGAACATAAATTTATGCGTCTCATTTCAGACTCCGGTAGGTACACCTCCCTCAGAGACCTCTACGCACGTTGCCACGACATAACCCCATTAGTCGCCCAATTCAAATGGGGCGACAGTCCGCTAACTCGAGACATAACACGAATCGAATATAAGACACCCATTACCATACCAGGCGTTGCCTATCTTTCGGCAACCTCCCTAGCCAAATCTTTCCTATACCAAAATTTCCATTTCATCACCTTTTACCTTTCACCACCTTTTACTCTCAAATCCCTTCTCTTTTCTCTCTATTAGTCTTATTTTTGTTCTTTTGTTTCTTTTTGTTCTTTTTAAAATCCCCTCTCGACCAATAACTTCTTACAAATCAAAACCTTTTAAATCATAACTTCCCCTTCATCCTACCTTTCCGAAGGCAGGTAGACCATCGGATGAAGGTTGTCATTTATTCGAACGGGTTTTTTCATTGAGTTTTTCCCGTACTAGTAACCCGACCTCTTAAAACAGTGCGCGTGTGCGCGCTTAAACAAAAATTCGCCATTTTCTATTTATTTCTAAGTAGTTCTAAGTATTTTAAAATCGTTCATGATTATTTTTCAATAAATTGTTAGGTTTAAGTTTTATTTCTTATTAAAACAGGACCATTTTACTTACCGTTCTAGCCGAGGCTGGACCTGCCCCACCCGGCCACCCATGTACCACGGCGTTGCGCGCCGTGGTGGTGTGGCCGGCTCTGAACCGGGTTCCAACTCAGGCGCATTTTTTGTAACTAAAATGTTAATAAATCTTTTTGAATTGAATTGAATTGAATTGAATTGAATGAGTACTCCTTGAGAACCTTCCTTCAGATTCAGGATTGGTGTGGACATAGCAAACATCTGCAAGAATGGGGATGGAAAAGCGTCTCGAATGGTCTGATGCCTATTACTACTATGAAAGACGCTGCTCCAGAAGAACTTTTAATGACAATCTCTTGTAAATGCACGATAGGTTGCAAAACAGCCTGTGGCTGCCGGAATATGGGATTGCGATATTCAGCGATTTGTGGAAACTGTCGAGGCCAGTTCTGCACTAATGTCGACATTGAGGAGAACACTCTAGATCACGATGAGCCAATAGAGGATGGAACGTTTTGAAATGCGATACAAGAATGACTCTCTGACTATGATGAACAAAATGAAACAAATCCACTAGAAATAAACCATTCAACATCAACACGTGAAACTGACTCTTACAGACCTCCCTCTCCAGAGAGAGGTACAGCACGGAAAAAACAACGTGTAAATCAATATTTTTCTTTTGCATTAGACCTATAAAAAATATTTTGTTTTGGAAATATGAACTTTACTCTTTTTTTTAATGCAACAACCTGTATATTTTTACACCATCCGAGAGGCCATAAAAATGGTTTTTAATGATATATAAAACATAATATTTTTCTTAAAAACCATACTAGATATTAAATTTTATATTTTTTTACCATAAAGTCATGGTAGTCCGAAAAATAGATATCAATCATTTTATTTAAAACAAACCGAAGTTAGTTACCAACAAACTTGACAGAACTAAGATATTGGTTACTTTAAATTACATGCTTTTGTTTTCTACGGCTAATTTGATAAATTGTAAATTTATAGTAAATTGGACAATTCTTTTTAAGATAAATACTGTCTTATATATAACGTTAAAAAGCTTTTTTTATGGCCTCTCAGATGATGTAAAATATATACGGAGTGTTCCATTTAAGAAAATTAAATTAAAGTTCATATGGTCCTATATACGACTTTCAATTGCTTTTCTGAAATAATTTTTGGAAAACATGTGATTTCCTATAACTTTTATTTCTGAACTTTTTTATGTACATTAGCAAAAAACCGCATACATGAGTATTTAACTTTTTGCAATCTTTATTGTTCAATAATAATCGTAAACCACTATTATCAATATTATCATCATAGTAAACAATAAATAGAATCAGCCACTTTGTAAGTTTGTTTTTGATTCTTACCCCTATGCAAAAAAAACGAATGAAGAAGTTCGAGGTTGCACGCTCCGATCATGTGTAACAGGACCCGACTACAAGAAAATTATGCATGATTTCTGTCTAAAAATTTCAATAATTTACTGTTCTACTAATTGTGAAACGACTTAATTTTGACAATTAGCATATACTTTTGATAATATCTTTAAGATTGTTATTTTTCAACGAGGGGTAAACCGCGCTGGGGAAATCTTTTGTACAAGTTACAGGAACTCTAAGGGAACTCAGAGGAAATCAGAGGAACTCCAAGGAACTCCGAGGAACTCTGAGGAACTCAGGGGAACTCTGGAGGAACTCTGGGGGAACTCTAGGAACTCTTGAGGAACTCCAAGGAACTCCTGCGACACACGTGACACTAACGTCATTTTACGCATGCGTGCTTGCATGCGCGTCTAGTTATTACCCAATAAAATCACTACATAGCATGTGTAATGGTTAAAATCAAAACAAACTCGAATAACATACGTGTAGTGCAAGCCGTTTTAATTATTTAATAGTAGTAATAAGTAGTAAAAAAATTACGACGAAATAAGTGAATACGAGAGTGAATAATTAACAAAATTCTAACTGAAAAATTAACTAAAAATGAGAAAACGTCTCGGAAAATGTTGAAATCCATTTTGATATTATATTGAAAGAACGCAGCCTCGAAGGCAGCGGAAATCTTTTGAATGTCGTTGCGGGTTAAAATTGAAAACATTACTAGAAATTAATTGATATCTCGATCGATATTTAAAGTCGAAAATATAACTCCGTAAAATGATGAGGAAACAACAATTTCCAACTTTAGCATGGAAACTATCAATTCTCTCGCATTAATAACCGTATAATAACATTTTTTAAAGGAAATTTCCGTGCCCGTCTCCAGTTCTAAAAAAAATTATCTGTAGTTTTCTCAATATCTTTTGAACCTACTCTTTTTGAAAGTCAAATTACAAAAGTACCAATTTAGACATTCTATTTTGCACGAGATTTTGCTACATTTACTTCTACATCTAGTGGAATATTATTATAGTAACGCAAAAAAAAAATTAAAATTTTTATTGTTCAAATAGGCTTAGAATGAAACGTCGAGATTTTAAGTTTGTACACAAAAAAAAATTCTGACTGTCTCTCTGTCTGTAACTTTTTTTTTGTGTGCACGATTACTCTGATACCGTTTAAGATATTGACTTGAAATTTGGTACGCGTATGTATTTAACAAGATCAGGAACTAGATTATATTTTGATCTTATTCTGTTGAAGGGTTGGGGGTAAATTGGGGTAAATAGGTAAATCAAGCAAGTAAGAGTCCATGAAATTGGTATTTAGAACATATAAGAGAAGCTAAGGTCTCAACAAATTTTTTGGTATTAGCCACCTCCATTACCGCACCTCCACCCCATTATTAAAGGGGGTGAAAAAATTGAAATTGTGATTAAGTGTGTATATAAGAACCAAATTCCTCAAATTTGTTTTTACTTCACCCACCCCAGTATCAGCCCTTACTGTCACTACCGATGTGTCATATCGTTTTTTAGGTTTTTAAGGTATGTTATTGAAGTTCCATAAACAATTATTGCCACACATAGTGGAGTGCAAATATAGTATCAATATTTTTTTCGTTGTGAGAAACTTGGATAAAATCTGGATGTGGAAGTAGTGATTCCTTTTGGGCAGCGGTTTTTTATTATTAATTAGTGATTTTTGGATATAATTTTCCAGGATAGTTTATTCTATTCAATAATAATTACTTCTCTACTTGAGGTATTTTGAAGCCTACGAGACGTGGTCTGGCGAACACAATGGGCTCATTTAGCATTTTTTTTTTTTAATTTATATTTCGAAAGTGTACCTTGTAATTAGTAAATGTGCAAAATATTACATTTTTTTTTTCAACTCCTTATAGAAAATAGAGCGCGCGAAAACGCAGTGTGACGTCACATCACTCGGCGGTCGACCGCTCATCTGTCCCCATATAGTTTCACATGGCAAGTACGACGAACGTGCTAATTTCGTTCATATATTTTAAGTGTTCTGTATTTTGGTTATTAGGAACTCGTTAAGCGATAATTCGATTCATCTTTCCAATGCTTTTTGTAAACCGACGATCTAATCTACTCAATCCTTGTAATTCGAAAGAGCAACTTCTATAGCGGTTAGCGTACAGTTGTAGAGTTGAGGCACGATCAAATCGCTGACTGTTTTATTTATTGACCAGATTATTTCTTTTATTTTATGATTTCCTAATTTATCATCTTAACTTGAATTTATTTTTAAAAAACTATAGGTAAAGAGTGGTCAGATCAAGGAAAGTTGAAAGGGAGGAACTCAGGGACCTTCGGTGAACTCTGAAGGAACTCAGGGGAACTCTGAAGGAACTCTGGGGAACTCCGAGGAACTCAGGAGGAATTTCGAGGAACTCAGGAGGAATTCCGAGGAACTCAGGGAACTCCAAGGAACTCTGGAGGAACTCTGAGGAACTCAGAAGGAACTCAGAGGAACTCAATCCCAAAGGGGATTGATATCGTCAGCGGTTTACCCCTCGTTTTTCAATTACAATTTTTCGTATATATATTCAAAATAATGTTTTGAATTACTACAGGTAAGACGACACAGATTGTTTGTTTTTACAACTTTATTAACTGATTTATCGAGAAGTTGCACACATTGTTGCATGTTATGAGTTTATTTCATCATGAAATCTCTCCAAATCATATTTTTATTATGCTGCCCGTCGTTCTCGAAAAATAAATGTTCAATCGGATGCCTTCAACCCTTTTCGCTAAATGCCCCAATGAGAATTCAGAAACTATAAATCTGTTGTACCGTCACAAAGCAATCATCGCACTTAAGTACTGGCCTGTCTCACTTACAGCACGGTCTTATCTCTAATGGAACTTATAAGAATCCACGTGGACTAAGGAATATTTAGATTCCTATAATTGATCAATTAAGCGCTATTAAGTAAAGTAACGTGCAAACAATAGTTACCAAAAAATTTTTTTACAATGAGAAGTAATATCAAACCCAGGGCTAGCCTTAGTTTCTCAAGCGCCCTCGTGCGAAATTTTAAAAAGCGCCCTTTTTTCTGGTCAAGTCAGAAAAAAGTTTTTTTCGTCCTCATCACAAAATTGATGAGCGGGGGGGCGGGTAAAATAAAATAAAAAAAATTCTCGTGGCGTCCCTTCTATTAGGCTCTTGGCTTAGGCCAACCCTGATCAAACCCATACCTCCTGTGTCTTGTACAGACTTTATATATTTACTAGAATGACCCCATCGAGATTCGACGAAGTGGGGGATCTTTAAAATATTATTATTTAGAGGCACGCCCTTTGAACTTACTAACAGCACTCACATTATATTGTTTTATTAGTTGTATATCTTTTACACTAAAACTAAAATAGCTTTAGTAGTTGTGTTATAGTTAACACACGTCAATTACTATTTTTTTCCATAACATTTTTTGCTAAATTATTTTTTTGGGTCATCACTAGTCAGCCTCTATATTTTTCAATCAAGATATTTTTTTTTCCAAGGCAATACGCTTCAATTACATGCCAAATATTAGTTTTTTTTTTCAGTCAAATAGTTTTTTAAGATATAGAACCAAGCGATCGATCGATAGACAAACTGAATGACGGAACGAAAGACCTAAATTTTCATAACCTAGATCAGTGGTTCCCAAACTTTTCTAAAGAGGGACCGTCCCCTTTTGACAAGAATTTTGTTGACGACCCCCTCTCCGTCTCAAATAGAGATACATTTTTGTTGTGATTTTAAAATTAGTTAAATATACTTATCGCAAAAAACGTTTTTTCCAGTCCGCGCTTGTTTGCCATACTTTGTATTCAACTTTGCTTTCTACATCTATAAGCAAGTAACTGGCGTAATCTATCACAGAGTAGTGAATTTTGTTTCGTGCTGCTGGAATTTTTCATTATATTCGAGAGTGTGGTAGCGCTAGGCGGCACTGGAGACCTCTAGAAATTTAAATTAGCCTTCATATAGGCAACAAAACAAGATGAGACATCATTTGTATCCTGTACAGGATGCAAATGATTTCGTTAAATATTCGCTCAGTAGTCAACACAATGGTTGACTACTGAGCGAATATTTAACGAAAAGTCAAGAGTTATAAGGTACTATTTATGTATATATTTTTATTTTATATATTAGCATTTTGATCAATATGGATTGATTTTGAATAAGTCATTAAAGCAGTCTACGTCTAGAAGTAACAAAAAGAAAAATAGATTGTACAGCAATGAATACCTTAAATATGGTTTTACCGTTGTTTCCAACAAACCACATTGTGTTGTTTGTCGAGAAATCTTGTCAAAAGAAAGTTATTTAAATAGTGAATGTCCAGATAAAAGGCAAGCCTGTAGAATTCTTTGAAAGAAAGCTAAACTCCCTCCACAAAGAAGAATCTACTTTTAAATCAGCAACCACTACTAATGAAAGAGCGTTACTAGCAAGTTATTGACTTGCATTTCACATTGCAAAAACCTGTAAGCCACATGCAATTGCTTACCAGAAGCTGTTAAAATGCTGCAAATAATGGTTGATGAACAAGAAGCTGCGAAGTTAAAAACAATACAATACTATTCAAAGAAAAATAAGTGACATGCCGGAAGATATTCCCACATAAATTGATGAAAATATTAAAAAGTGCATCTCTCACTACAAATTGACGAAACCACAGATATTTCCAGCTGTGCCCAGTTTACAGCATTCGTAAGATGATACGAAAAATGCTATTACAGAAGATATTTTATTTTGTACGCCATTAGAAGCCAATACGACTGAAAAATGTTTGTTCCGCACTTTTATGAAAAATACTCATAAATACGACATTGACTGGGTGAAATGCATTGCTATATGCACCGATGGTGCCAAGGTAATGATAGGACATCGATCTGGTGTTATCGTCAGATTACAAGAAGTGATGCCAAACGCTACATGGTTACACTGTCAAAAGATTTACCTTCTGAAATAGATTTTGTTTTTAAAAGTGTCATTAGAGTGGTAAATTCCATCAGAGGAAAAGCATTGCAGTATTTTTAGAAAAAAATGTGAAGACATGGGTGCTTTATATGTAAATCTTCTTTATCACACAGAAGTAAGATGGCTTTCGAAGGGTAATGTCTTTAAGAGAGTTTTCCAGTTAAAAGCAAAACTTTTGAGGTACTTGCAATAGGTATGAGAAATCGGAATATAAAAACCAATTTTCCAATTCTCTTTGGTTTCTCAGGCTGGCTTTCCTTGCTGATATTCTCGAACACTTAAATATTTTGAATAGTCGCTTGCAAGGCCACGAGGTTATTATAATAGCAGCATCTGATTAAACTAACGGATTTATAAAAGAAAATTAATTTATGATCGACTTCAATTGTAGAAAGAAGTCTGATTCATTCCAGTACATTTAAGAACTCATGGAAGATTTGACTAGGTATAAAATGACAAATTTTGAGAAAGTTTTTGCAAACATGCAAGTCAGTTTTCTCAATTTCAAACAAAACCTCTGTGACTATTTCCCCAAAGAAATTCAAAACAGTTATGACGATTACAGATTAATACTAAATCCCTTTTAGACAATTCCTTTCAAAATGCTGGGATTCCAACAAACATGAAAGAAAAACTTATTGAAATACCAAGTGACGGAATTTTAAAACTAAACTTTTTTCCAAGAACCCAGAATTAAAAGGATGAAAAAGTTCCCCGAGTTGGCGAACGAAGCCGTCAAGTGTTTGGTTCCATTTGCAATATCATATTTATACAAGTTAAGTTTCTCATCTACGACTGCCATCAAAACAAAAGTCCTCGAACTTGAAAATATATAATTGTATGTGTATCAAATTTAGTGCCCCAAGGCTGCATCAGCCACCTAAGGATTTTACAGCTCTATTTGAATCCATGATCAAACCCACTGATTCAATACTAATCAAGCACGACTTGATGCGTTGATTGAGAGCCGTCAGGCGAGTAGGGTCGAAGAATGGCGGTTGGAGGTACACAGATGAATCTAAGATGGATGAAGGGGTTGGTGTGGGCGTAACGGGGCCCAAATGCAGGCTATCTAAAGCCCTTGATAACACCCCAACCATCTTCTAGGTAGAAATCTATGGTATAGATCTTTGTGCCCAGGAATGCCTTAACAGAGGCACTCGAAGGGCATAGATCTATATACTTTCAGTCAGCGAGGCAGCACTAAAGGTTCTTAGGTCCCTTTACCTTCGAGTCTAAAATTGCCTGGGAATGCAGACAATCCCTGAAGCAACTGCCAAAAAACAAGGTTACCTTGATGTGGGTGCCAGGGCATGAGGGAATAAAAGGAAATGAATTAGCTGACAGCCTTGCAAGAAAAGAGGCTGAAACTCTATTTTTCGGACCCGAACCGTTCTGTGAAGGAACAAAAGAAGTCCTACTGGAGGAATACTCCAGGCCAAAGACAAGCGAAAAGGTTTATAACCTATTCAACAAAGAATGCCACAAGGCTTCTCGAACTTGAAGAGTCCGACCTAAGGCTGATCACAGGCCTTCTAACTAGCCATTGTCCCTTGAAATAATAATAATAATAATAATAATAATAGTAATAATGAATAATCTTTATTTCAAAGAAATGCTATGTACATAATTAATAAAACATAAAAATGAAATGACGTCTAAAAAAGAAAAGAGAAAAGAGAAGAAGAAGAAAAGGAGAAGAGGAAGAAAAATTCATAATCACAATCTGAAACTATAGCCTATTACACAAATACTATGCAAATTGTATGGTTCTAAGTCTACTAACATACTTTTGATTTGCTTCTTAAACATATTTATTCTAACAATATCTTTGAATCGCATTGGTAATTTGTTATATAGTGTTACGCACATATAGAATGGACTTTTTTCTGTTAACGTGAGATTATGGCGTGGATATGTGATATCCTGTGTCCTTGTATTATATTCATGTTGGGTGTTATTTACTAAAAATATTTCTTTATTTGTAAAAATAAACATTAGGCACTCATAAATGTACAAACCATAAACAGTCATTATCTTGTTTGATTTAAATTTACCTCTACATGAGTCACAATAATTCATATTAAGTATAATTCTGATAACTCACTTTTGTATAATGAACGTTTTTTTTTAATATTCGTATTACTGCCCCAAAAAATTATCCCATACCTGATTGTTGCTTAAAAATTGGAAAAATATATAATTTTACAACTTTTAAAATTTAGACTTGTTTTAATTACCCTAATACTATAGCAGATTTTATTTAGTTTCAAACACAAGTGATTGATATTATTAGAAATTTTGTATTTTCTACCAGCTTTCTCTGCTCGCCTGAAATTGCTATGTTTTCAGGAGTTTCATTTCTCATTTGTTTTGTTCTAAATAGAATGATGTTTGTTTTCTCTTTATTTAAAATAAATCTGTTTCTACTGTACCATTCACTTGTGCTCGAGAATAAATCATTACATTCTTTTATTAATTCGGGGTAGGTTTCTGCCGCCACCAAGATATTATTATCATCAGCATAATTTATTACACTATGATTTGTCCTCGTTACTACATTACATAAATCGTTTACATATATAATAAATAATATTGGCCTCATTAGACTGCCTTGTGGCACTCCAATATTGTTAGATAAAATTTCACACTTAGCCGTTTTATTATCTCTTATTATTTTTACTCTTTGCCGGCGATCGAAAAGGTACGATCTCACCCACTCAAGTGCATTACCTCGAATTCCATATTTGTCTAATTTTATTATTAATAATTCGTGATCCAAACAATCATATGCCTTAGACAAATTCAAAAACATGCCTAGTGCAATTTTTTTATTCTCTATAAATTCTAGAATTTTTTGTGTAAATTGAAATATTGCTGTTTGTATAGATCTCCCTTTCAGATAACCATGCTGAGTATTATTAAATAATCTACAGACATTCATAAATTCAACTAATTGAAAACACATAGCCATTTCAAATAGTTTTGAGAAACTGGGTAATAGACTAATTGGTCTATAGTTTTCTAATATATCCGGATCTCCTTTCTTGTAGATCGGTTTGATACTGGCCAATTTTAGTTGGTCTGGAAAAATTCCAAATTTAAAGAATTGTTTATAATGTAACATACTACGTCTTTTATTTCCTCTATGCATAATTTTACAATGTTGGTGGTTATTTCATCTTCATCACTACCATATTTATTTTTTAAATTTTTGGCCATATTTACTAACTCACTTGTCGACACAGGTCTCAAATACATTGATTGATTATTGTTTACAATATTACATTCAAAAGGAAGTTTATTTAAATTTGCGACAAGTTCTGGGATTACATTTAATAAATATTTGTTATAGTCATTTGCAATTTTATTTACGAAATTATCATTTTTGTTTTGTTTACCAGTGATTTCATTATGTATAGACCACATGCATTTACTTTTATTGTTTGAGCTTGTAATTTTATTTTCATATATCTTTTTCTTGCTCTCTGACAGTAAGTTATTATATTTAATCTTTTCATTATTATACATTTCCTTATAATTACTGTCATTTCTACACAACACTAATAGCACATCTAATCTATTTTTTTGTTCATTTACTAGTTGGTTGTTAGTATTATTATACTTTTTCATATTACTTTTTATATTGACCAATTTCTGAGGAAAACATTCATTGAAAATATTTAAAAAAATATTCATAAAACATGTCCATTGTTTATTTACGCCATAATTCATACAATCATATACATCCTCCCACGTTTGTCTCTCAGGTGCTCCAGAAACTTGCATTTATTTTTTTCACTAAAGAATCTCTTATATATTTTATCCTGTCCCCTTGTTTGACTATTTATTTTGAACTTAATTTTTTGTGCGGTATGATCTGAAATATGTGTATTAAGTATGTTTACTTCTAGTCCAGGGAAATGAGTAAAAAAAGTACCATGTTCGGGACTGTGACTCATCCAGGCAGAGACCACGATGGTGTCAATAAATGAAACCTATATAAAATCTGCGGTCGATTTTCTGCATATGTTTATTTACAGCCACTTTAATGCAAAAAAATGGAAAAAACGTGTTTTTTCACACTTTTTCACCTGCCAGTAAAAAGTAAACTATCTTACAGATAAATCAAATGAATCACCTTGTAGGAAATTAAAAAAGCTTTAAAATGGCGGTTATTAAATGTCGATATAGTTAATTGTTGCTAAGATAATTGCAAAATGCGGAATTTTATTCAATAAACAATATCTTGTGTAAAAAACAATCTACTGTTTTGTCCTTGCTTAAATAGTTGACTCTCATAGTGCTTAATATCTGGTAAAAATTTCAAATCGATTCGTCAAATAGTTTTTGCAAAATTGCATTAATTTATCCCAGAGACCTTTTTTTTACAACCCCACCACGTCCAGAGAAATCAAAATACAATGATTCTACGGCCTCCACCTGAAAGGGAAAGACTTGATTTACCAAAATGCTTTGTTAGATATCGAAAAAATTAATTTTCAGACCTCCAAAATGACGTTGCAAAAGAACTCAGATTTTTACCTTATAAACAAATAGAATAATTTTTTAACAATTGATTGTAGAGCATCGGTTTTTCGATATTTGAAAAGTTGATATTTTTACACGAATTTTGAAAAAAAAAAAGAAGGTCCTAGGTCAATTTGGAGCAAAGTTAGCAATTTTTTTTCAAAAATTCATAGCTTCTTTGTTTATAATAATTAAGAAACGTAACAAGCGCCATTTTAAAGGGGAAGAGTTCAACTTTTAGTGTGTATGTGAATCGACAAATATTCTGTATTATTATAAATTACAGCGTTATTTATATCGAACAATGTGTTTCTTTTCACACTTTACAAATTCTATTGTTTATAACTTAATATAACAGTAATTTATATATTTAATTGTACACAAATCTTTCCTATAATTTTCAATAATAATACAAAAATTTTGATAATGTATAAAAATATTTTTTTGTAAAATGTTTAAACAAATTACAGGTAATTATTACTCTCTTATTATTTTGGAGCAGATTTGTTGAACCATAGAAAGTTTCTACTGTATCATACAAACCATTATACATGACAAACGCTGTCACTACATGTACATTCACACGCGTGTTGTATACTTCTCCGAAGGAAGTAATGGTTTGTTTTATTATTTATTAATAATTAATAATACGCAAATTAATAAGAGCACTTTTCATAAATTGTATGGTAATTTTGCATTTGAAAAATATCTTAAAAATATAAATTATATCGAATAGAGTGTTTTTATTTTATAAATTTTAAAAATTCAATTGTTTATAACAATAAGATATATATTTACGTGTACATAAGCCTTTTCTACAACTTTCAACAAGAACAAAACAAAAAATTTTGATATTTTGCAAAAAAAAAAATTTTTTTTAATGTTTAAACAAATTACATTGTTAATGTTAATGTTGAAAAAATTGAAAAAAGAAACATCAAAATCGGTTAACAAACACCAAAGTTATGACTTATGTGGTCAGTTTGAAGATGCTGTTTCAATTTTTGAATGCGCGGATTTGAGGGTTCCCCCTCCACAACCTCCGAGCTAAGTTGATTTGAGCCTCATTTTAGAAGCTTTGCCAACAGTTTTGAGAAAGTGCAATCATTTTCAAATTTTTTACACTAAAAGTTGAACTCTTCCCCTTTAAAATGGCGCTTGTTATGTTTCTTAATTATTATAAACAAAGGAGCTATGAATTTTTGAAAACAAATTGCTAATTTTGCCCCAAATTGACCTAGGATCTTCTTTTTTTTTTTTTTCAAAATTCGTGTAAAAATATCAGCTTTTCAAATATCGAAAAACCGATGCTCTACAATCAATTGTTAAAAAATTATTCTATTTGTTTATAAGGTAAAAATCTGAGTTCTTTTGCAACGTCATTTTGCAGGTCTGAAAATTAATTTTTTCGATATCTAACAAAGCATTTTGGTAAATCAAGTCTTTCCCTTTCAGGTGGAGGCCGTAGAATCATTGTATTTTGATTTCTCTGGGCGTGGTGGGGTTGCAAAAAAAAGGTCTCTGGGATAAATTAATGCAATTTTGCAAAAACTATTTGACGAATCGATTTGAAATTTTTACCAGATATTAAGCACTATGAGAGTCAACTATTTAAGCAAGGACAAAACAGTAGATTGTTTTTTGCACAAGATATTGTTTATTGAATAAAATTCCGCATTTTGCAATTATCTTAGCAACAATTAACTATATCGACATTTAACAACCGCCATTTTAAAGCTTTTTTAATTTCCTACAAGGTGATTCATTTCATTTATCTGTAAGATAGTTTACTTTTTACTGGCAGGTGAAAAAGTGTGAAAAAACACGTTTTTTCCATTTTTTTTTCATTAAAATGGCTGTAAATAAACATATGCAGAAAATCGACCGCAGATTTTATATAGGTTTCATTTATTGACACCTATACTACCCTAAAAATCGTGGTCTCTGCCTGGATGAGTCACAGTCCCGGCCAAAACCTCATTTCCCTGGATTATTCGTATTGTTCGTCAAGATTGGTCAATATATTATCAATGCAACTTTTAGATTTTTGGCAAATTCTAGTAGGTTTACTCATTTACAGTAGCAAATATATTAAAAGAATTTTTTAACGAGAAAAAGTGCTCTTTATCTTTGTTATTATCTTTCATTTCTATATTGAAATCACCGGCAATAAATATTATTTTATTTTCCTCAAAAATCTGAATCAATAATGACTAACTTATTAAAAAAGACATCTAATTTCCCATTGGGGGGTCTATATATTACTATGACGATAATTTGGGATTTGTTTACCGTAAATTCCGCTGCGACACTCAAATTCCCCACTAGTTGACAATCTATTTAGCTTATTTTGCACTTTAAATTTTAACTCCTTACTTCCATATATCGCCACACCTCCATGATGCCCTTCTTTTCTGCAAAAACTTGTGACTAGCTGAAACCTTCTGAATCCATGCACTGCTAATTGTTGTTCCGACTTCCAGTGCTCCGTTAAACATATTAATTTACACTCTTCGTGTTCCTCAAGTAACGCTTCTAGCTGATTAACACTATTTCCCACTGATTGCACATTTTGATGAATTAGACTGATAGGTATATATTGACATTATTTTTTTTGAGAATTTATGTTTATGCTCGTCTGTTGAGGATTGCTAAATATCACTGCTGTCCTGATAATTTATATTAAGTTTTAAATTTTCCACTATTTTCTTGTAATATGGGCATTTCACACTTTTGGCCGAGTGGCTGATATCATCATTTGACTTATTAATTTTATTTTGTCTTAGGCAGTTTGCACATTTTGCACTTTCCAAATTTGTACACAAGTTCGATTCATGACTTCCCGCACATATTGCACATACCGTTGTTACATGCTTACAGTCTTTGGCTAAATGAAAATAGTCACAACATTTGTAACATCGTTTAACATGAAGTGAGTCCTTAACATTGCAGATTTTCCGTCCTACACTTTATTTAGTATATTTTGTCTAGTATTAGAGTCTACTGCTACAATTAAATCAGTCAGAGGTTCACGATTAGAATTTAGCTTAACATCCATTTTGCGTACCACTTTAAATTCAAAGATATTGCCTGAATTATCTAATTTGTTTTGTTTGATTTTCTTTGACATCTGTTCATTTTCTTCCTTAATATCTTCTTTTCTTACTCATTTTATAATTAATTTTGGATTAATTTCATTATATCATCTCAAGAACATGGGCATGGCAGAAGATGACAAATGCAGATGCTGCTAAGATGTAAGATGCTAAGATGCAAGATGCTAAGATGAAACTGCGGAACATATACTTTGTGAATGCAAAGTACTAATCCGCATTAGGCTAAAGTACCTAGAACAGGCGGAATTAATGCCTGAAAACATAGGGAAATTAGCTCTCAGGAAAATCACAAGCTTTGCAAAAAGTCTTGGAATTCCGGGCAACAACTAGTTGTAGGCTAATTCGAAAAAGATCTTTTAGATCGAGGTGAAGAAAGGCCACTCAGGGCCAAGCGACCTCTTAAACAATCTAAAATCTACAATGTGTATCAAAAACAGAGTCCAGATTTGCGAAGCTTGTTTCTGAAAAACAGACACATGCGTCGCGTTACTATTTTTTTACTTTGTAGTTTGTTCTTTAAAGCAATTAATACTTTTGTTTATGTTCCGAAATATGGAAGAATAATAATAATATTAAGGTTAGATATTTAAGATAAAAGTTAAGGTATTATTTCTGTTAATAAGCTTTTATTTACGAAAGACGAAAATAAACGTTTTACTAATGCGTTTTTGTTTCATTTTTGGAATCTTCTCGTGATCCTCTAGCTCTTTACCGCGACCCCCCATACTTTGGAAATAGATAATCTGGAATCTGAAAATCCTAAGTAATCTGAAATAGTGGTATTTTCAATATTGCAAAACTTCTCTTCGGTAAGCGAAGAATATACAGAATTTGTAAAAATATTTGCAAAAATCTCAAAATCTCCCCTCTCTATTCATTAATTAATTTATTTTTTTCGGTGGCCACTTTGTAATGAGCTGTGTATAAGATGGATGACTAACAACAAAACCTTCACAATATTCCCATTTATTTGAATTTTTTGACCACAATAGTCGACAGCCTCAAATAAACAATTGCCGTCACCTGGATTGGAAATAACATATCCTTCCATGATGAAAAGAGATATTCCCCAAAAAATAAAAATAAATACTTTATCTTAGAAATGAATAAAACAAAAGGTAAAAGGCGTAAATTAATTCGATGTTTTTAACTGCAATGGGTGATACACAAGCTGGCTCGAGCGTTGCACAGTGGTCCCAAATTGAGTTTTTTGGTTCAAAAATGGCTAGAGAGCGCAAATCTTGTAGGAATCGGACAATTTTTTTTTTAAATTCAAACCTACCAAAACTTCAACAAATCCTCGGAGACCGAATTTTGAAATAAAGATTCCTTTTTTATTATATTAAGTTAAAGGCCAAAAAAGAAAAGTGGCTAAAGAGCGCAAATCTTGTCGGAAATGAACAATTTTTTCTTAAATTAAAGCTTATCGAAACTACAATAAATCCTCGGACCGAAATTTGAAAAAAAAAATTTTTTTATTATATTAAGTTAAAGGCCAAAAATTTTTTTTTGACTTAACTTAAAATAAAAAAAAATACGTTTAAAATATTTTTTGTTTATTTTTAGATCGACCTCAATATTGATATTAGGAAATAAAGTTCAATAACTGGGTGACGGTAATTTTTTTTTTTAATAATTTTTAGAGACCTCTTTTGAAGACGGTTCGATTTTTTTCCAAAAATTTTTTTCCACCCTTTTTAGGAAATATTCGTCGTTTTAAATTTTAAAAATTAACATCGGGCTCGTCATCAGAAAATCTTGAAGTCATCATGTGTCACCATAGCAGAATAAGTATGTGTATGCTGCCCCCTCACCCATCTGGTCGAGATTTTGAGCACAAGTTGATAGTAGTGCGAGATTTGTCTTCAACAATAAAAATAAGTTTTTGACTAATAGTACTTATCATCAGGTAAATACTCGCCAAAAAAATGATTTACATATACCATTCTCTAGAGTAAATATCACCTTTAAAGCTCCTAGCCGTATAGGTGCAAAAATATTTAACTGGCTTCCAAATACTATAAAATCTATAGAAAAGGAAAATATATTTTAAAAAAAACTTACATTTTTGCTTGATAAATGCCTATACAATACTGCAGAGTATTTTAAATTATTGAACACCTCACCAGCATTTTATTTCATGTAATGTATTTGTGACATATATATGTATATGTATATAGCACCTCTATTTTTGTTTGTTTGTTTGTTTGTTTTGTTTTAGCACTTAAGTCTAAAATTGTGACGTTTCTCATACAAATGTTTGTCTTCGAGAATAAAGAATTTTTGAATTTTGAATTTGAATCAGAGATGGGCAAAGAACTTATTTATACTACTTCAAGTATCAAGTACTTGAAGTAGTTTAAATGAGTACTTTGCCTATCTCTGTGCGAGATGAAATTTCCCAAAATATTATTATTGAAAAACCATTTTTGCAAAGGAAATAATGAGGCTAGGAATTATTAACCAGTTGATTGCCATTTATTCCGATAGTCAAGCAGCGCTAGAGGCAATCGATTCCATGCAGGTCGATTCAAGACTAAGATGGGACTGCATAATGCCCTTATGGACCTAGAAAGTCGGAACAAAATGACCATGGCGTACGCACCAGAACACAAGGGACACAGAGGAAATTAACAGGCTGATGAATTGGACCGGGAAGACGCATCTGAGGAGTAGAATCCTTTTGTGGTGTGGATACGAGATATCCATTAATAAATGGGTACAAAATAAATCTCTTGGACGGTGGAAGAGTTTACCGTGACAGAGGCAGGTCAAGGAGTTTATTAAAGAATGATCGACCAAATTTACGGAAGATCTACTACGCCAAAATACAAAGTCCATTAGGATAATGTTGGGTCTTTTAACTGGACGCTGTATGATTAATAGACATATGAGACTAATGGGCCTGGCAGAGGATGCAATTTGCAGATTCTCTCAAGAGGAAGAACAAACCTCAGTATATGTGCTATGCCACTGTGAAGGCCTGGCTGGACTGAGATTCCAACTACTCGGCGATGAGAAACCAAGGGCAGATAGCTATCATCAAGGCTGTAGAGTCTGATGCAAAAGACAAAGCTGGATATGGAGCTCTAAAAAAACCAGAACAGGAGCGCCACAATAGATTCACGAAGGTTCTCCGGCTTCTCTTTTCTAATCTAATCTAATCTCATCTAGACCAGTGCCAATAATTTTTGAAAAAAATAAAATTCTCAGCAGTATATGGGTGGTGGGATAATTGAAGATTAATGGTATATAAATTGGGAAAAATGGATTGGACCGCAACAGATAACCGGAAGTGGGGTGGGGGTGCGAAAATGTGTGTTTTTGGGGGTAAAACGTGTTTTTTTACGATTTCTGACAAAAGTAGACCTCCTATCGAAAAAAGTTTAATATAAAAGTTGTAGATAATTGAGAGGTCTACAACTTTTATTTGAATCATTTTTTTACATAACCTCAAAAATATTGAGAAAGACGCCAAAAACCAATGTTTTGTTTTTTTTATTTTTATCTTCCACAAAAATAATGCGATTTTGACGAAATTCAGTGAAAATATACATTTTTATATCTCAAAAAAGCTGTAATTTTTTTGAGATATGATATTCGTTTTTTGATTTTTTTGCGAGTTTAATTTGAAAAAAGGCCTAATTTTCAATCAAAAAAGTTGATTAACAAAGTTTTGATTTTTGAAAATCTCAGGACGGCATTTTTTTGTTGAAACCTCTACTTTAAGATGGTGTAAAGAAATCATACTGTTCCTATGGAAAAACATTGTTAAAAATGGAAAAAACCAATACAACACTTTTTTCAAGATCGATTTTTCCGTAAATGTCACTAATTCTTCATTGTAAATGAAGTGTTGAAAGTGGTGCAAAACGGTAATTTCAATGGAATGTGTAATAAGGGAACTTTAATTAACCGTTTGAGGGTCGGACTGCTGAAAATCGAAATGTTTGAACAATAATTTTACCTACTAAAAATGATCATTTTTATGCAAGAAAAAAACTTTTTTATGCTTTATGGGCACTCTCACATTAAAAATAAGTTTATTACGTATTTTATATTAAATCAATTTACAAAGTAGAAATACATAATCAAAATTTATAATAATCTCATTTTTTTGGGAAGTTGCTCTACATTGTCAGGCTCAACACATTGTTCAGTTTCTTCAGGATATTCGATAAGGTCTTCGACTTCGTCAAGGTCCTTAAGTTCATTAAGAGTTTTATTTTCAATATTATTTTGAACATGTGTTGTTGCTCCGAATCGCTGATTTCTTCTAATGGTTGTATTTCAGAGTTAGAACAGTTTTCGACCCCGTGACAATTCGAGCGTAGAATTGGGCGTTTTACTCCATGCTTTCGACATCTTTTACTATCATAACCAGTTTCACAGCTGCAGCAGATAGATTTCAGCAAACTTTCAGGAATTAATTAAGTAATTCAGCCCATGGAGACTCTAGCGCTCAAAACTTCGCTGTTGAACAAGTCATCAAAAAACCGTTTTATTAGGTTATTAGCTTAGAATAAATACACCATGACATGCACTAACATAAAAGGCACATTTGATATACGTACCATGGAAACGCAGCAAATTATATGTGAGGAGAAACACAGAAGTTAATATTGAAAATTACGATGAATAACGGTGTAAACAACGATATGCTAGTTGTGAACGCGTGAAAAGGAGGACAGGACAGGTGGGTTGCAAGCGAGCTGGAAGAAGAGAACGAAAAAGAAGTGCGCGCGCACTCGAGAGCGCGTAGTAGAAAAACTACCCCGCCATAATTCAATTTTTCAACTTTGAATAATTTGAAATATGTATGTCAATAACATTGTTTCAATGTATGCGTGCCCATAAAACGGATATCCGGTTACTATCCGGTATCCGGCCTATCCGGCCACTTTATTACTATTCGGCTGGGCACCGGATAGTGATCTAATATCCGGCCAAAACCGGAGTTAAAAAATAAAAAGTGGTATAAAAATGAAACAGTTTTATTATTTTTCACTTATCCTGCATTACAATTATTACTACAAACTGGCAATATCTATAGATTAGTTACTAAATTAATACTTAAAGTTTACCAATGGTAAATTATGGTGAATAAAGATGAGTTTTTCAGCGTTTAGAGGCAGTAGACGATTGCGTTTCTTTTCGTATACGTTGCCATTTTCTGAAACGGGCCTCTCACTGAATACACTACGCAAGGGCTGAAAGATATGTTTACAAACTTTGACAAAAGTGTATACTGATTGAAGTTAGTATACCACCATGCGTAAGGGTCACTATTTCTTTGAATCCGTGCACCTTTCAAATAATAATCGATCTCCTCGGCCACTGAACTTTTCTCCGAAACGTTTTCATTAACGTTACTATTTTTTCGCCACTTCCTCAAAACAGTCCCAAAAAGTGTTGTGAATATCAGCAGTAACATTATCTAGTGGGTTTCTCTTACTTTGTTTATTGGAAGGAGAAGAACCACTTTCACTATCATGCTTGAATATGAATCATCACAACTATTTCTTTAAGCCTCCAGCAGAATAATTTGACGGAATTTTTCAGCCCGACTTTTATCGAAAAAACTTGTTTTAAATCTGGGGTGTAGAAGAGTTGACAATAAGTATCTATTTTTTGTCGTTGAGGTTGCCAAAACGTGTTTTAAATCCAACTTTCAATGTAAGCCGGATATTTGGCCGGATATCCGGTATTCGGTATCCGGCCAAAACACTATCCGTTGCATCTCTACCATAAAACATAAAAAAGTTTTTTTTTTCCTAAAAATGGTCATTTCTAGCAATTTCTTAGGTAAAATTATTGTTTAAATATTTCGGTTTTCAGCAGTCCGAACCTTAAACGGTTAATTAAAGTTCCCTTATTATATATTCCATTGAAATTACCTTTTTGCACCACTTTCAACATTTCATTTACAATGAAGAATTAGTGACACTAAAAGTATTTTTTTGGTTTTTTCCATGTTTGACAATGTTTTTCCTCATTGTAACAGTATGATTTTTTTACACCATCTTAAAGTAGAGGTTTCAACGAAAAAAATACCGCCCTGAAATTTTCAAAAATCAAAACTTCGTTAATCAACTTTTTTTATTGAAAATTAGGCCTTTTTTTCAAAATAAATTCGCAAAAAAATCAAAAAATGTATATTATGCCTCAAAAAAATTACAGCTTCTTTGAGGCATAAAAATATACATTTTCAGCGAATTTCATCAAAATCGAATTATTTTTGTGGAAGATAAAAATAAAAAACCAAAAAATTGGCCTTTCTCAATATTTTTGAGGTTATGTAAAAAAATGGTTCAAATAAAAGTTGTAGATCTCTCAATTTTCCACAACTTTTACATTAAACTTTTTTCGATGGGAGGTCTACTTTTGTCATAAATCGTAAAAAAACACGTTTTACCCCTAAAAACACACATTTTCGCACCCCCACCCCACTTCGGGTTATCTGTTGCGGTCCAATCGATGTTTCCCAATTTATATACCATTAATTTTAAATTTTTCCGCCACCTATATACTGTTAAGAATTTTTCAGATTTTTGGCCTCTGAAAACCGGTTTGGCACTGGTCTAATCGGCCTTTAGATATCTTTTTGTGCCGTGCAATGGTAACAATTTCAATTAAATCAATTGTATCACGAATATCTATCCTATTTATTTAAATCCTAACTTATTCTGTACATGTTCGCGTAAAAGTATATGGTCTTAACCGCCCCACCCAAAAAAATTGGGACGGTACTCCAATTGGTTCAAAATCGAAAATTGAGATAAGACCAGATATTTACGATTTGATGTTCCATTTTTTAAATCATCTTATTAGTACTCACTAAATAATATTTGATTGGGACGTCCAAAATAGAAGAATCATCATTTTACTAAAACCACAATTATTGGCGAATAAATCCTATTTTACAATTTAAATAATAATTAACCTCTTAATAAAGCGTACTTTTAATTCATATTGCAACAAGTATTTAACAATATATTTTATAATGTTAAAATTGTCTTAAATTTTGTAACGCAAAAGGAAAAAGTAACACCGTGTACAATTTCTATTATCTATAGACATTGCAAGAAAATATACTAAACAATATTATGAAAGAGAAACTAAGTAAAGTAGTTTAGTTCTTGCAGACAAAACCAACTTTTTTTGTTGTTTACGGTTAAATGAATGAACAAAATACCTTTTATAGTCTTGGCAGGTACAACATATATACGTATTTACTTAAATTATAAAACAAAAACAAATTTTTGTATCTAAAACTGGGGAAATGTCAGTATGAAAATCAAATTTTGAAATCTCAAATTACAAGCGTTTATGAAGAATAAGTGGCAGATGACCTTGGCCTACTTGAGTTTCAGTTAGACTCTAACTGAAGAGAGGCTTTGAAATAAATTCATATTCATGTACACAGATGATTTAACGATAGTTATTTCGAATTCTTAAAGAAGAAAAAGCTAATAGTGCAATACAAAACTTTAAGAATCACTGTAGAGAAAGTAGACTAATTATTAATTATGAGAAGAATACATGTATGCAGTTTCATAGTAAACTAACAATTATTTCTAAAATATTGACTGAAATACTCAATAATTCACACATATCACGACCTCGAGCTTTCTTGGAGTTACTATGGATACAAATTTAGACCGGACAGAAAACTTAGAATATATGAAGGACTAAATAAATCGTAGTTTGCTATACTACTAACCCTAAAAAATGGTCTACGTAAAAACTATTGATAACAGTATATTGCTCTAGTCTATCTCATCATTAGCTATGATATTATATTATGTAAAAAAATGTTTATACAACAAAAAAGAGTAATGAGAATGATGTTTAATATACCTTATAGACACACCCGCAGAGATGCATTTATAGAAAATGAAATATTAACCGTTACCTCCATATATCTACTGAAGTTATTGACCTTTGTCTATAAAAACAAAAATTTCTTTAAAAGACAGAAAGATAACCATGAATACTTTACTAAGAAAAGAAAAACACCACCAAATGCAAAAACACTGGATGCTTTTTCGAGAGATCGTCAAAATATGCTGGCATTCAATATTAAATTGTTATTTATCGATATATTATTATGAAGGCACACCTGTGTGTGTCTATGTATACTATATTATATTATGTAACTAGTACTTTATTGTAATTTTGTACTGACAACAATTATGCAAAATATGTTTGTTGAAATTAAAAAAAATATAGAAATAAGTAAAAATAAATCGGCAGCTACGGAAAGCGGCTGGAACCTCCCCATTCGGTGGATCTTTGAAGCCGAAAAGAGCGCTAAAAAAATATGAACGATCTCATTTAATTATATGTTTTTATTTATTATTAAAAACCATATAATTCTTTGTGGACAGCTTCTCTGCCAGCTGTGGTCGGTGAAGTGTTCATAGTGGACCGTTTCAATTTGAGCTGATAAATATTATATTTACCTTCTTGTCTCGACCGATTTTTCACTAAATCGGTAGGGGCAGGTTGTTGTTTGGTTGCTTGTCACTAACGTCAGATGTCAAACTGAAAATTGCCAAAAGGTTTCAGAAGAAGATTTTTTGACAGCTGTCAAATTTTTGTCGCCAAACTTTCTTAGTTCTAAATCTGTCAAACTGACAACAGTCAAAAAAGGTTCTGAACTTTGCTGGGGGTTTTGTTTTTTGACAGTTGTCGAAAATTTTTAGGTTCGTATAGGTCGCGTGCGCCGACGTCACAGATTCTGAGACCTTAGGAAAACAAACAGCTGTCATCGAGTGACGTACCGATTGAACGTGTTGTTTAAAAGTATGTTTTGCCATTTTTGTGATATTTTGAAACTTAATTTTGGATTATTTAACATCCACAACTATCCTTAATTATTTCGTGTGGTGAATTTTGTTCGTTAATATGGAGATAAGTTTATATTTTACAAAATCGTCTCATAATGTAGAGGTTAGGTACATGGAAAAAGTTGGTGTCATCGAATTAAATCCTTTATATTTTGAAAAATGATGACTTCAGTACTAATATTGGTGTATTTCACCAATATTGATGTCCAACACAATATCCATAAGGATATTGTGAATTACTTGGTTCTTGTGAGTAATGCTTAGATAAAAGACATTCAAAAATCTTGCAGCTATTTATGGTTGGGTGAAAGAAGTACTCTCCAAGAAATTTACAGGATAAAAGCTTTTTGCAAAGGTAAGAATTAGTTGTCGATGATCAACCCTTTTTTTCAATGTATGCTTACCTAATTAAATGTTGCTTAATGAGTAATTGCTAACATACAAATTCATTTTTCAGGTTATGAACTCTTAACTTACCATCTTCAACAAAAGCCATCGACTACTTGGACTATTACTGATCCAGATGATCCTTCAGTACTCATTGTGACTGTGTTACTAGTCTAGACAAAATTTGTTCACTACCCAGTCTTTCCTTTCAATTTTTAGCAGTAAACGGTGCAGTTAACTGTTATAAATTTTATGAAAAATACCATATAAATTAAAGATGAAGGACTGAAGTACTGTGAACTACTTGAAATATGTAAACAGATGTACACAATTTCTTCCTATAGATTGAACTATACAAACCATGGTAATTTGTGCAAGAACTTTTTCATATCGTGTCTTATTGTTATATAATATGTCTGTATTTTATTATTTCATGTGGGCAGGTCAATTGTTAAATATTTATTGTATTTTATTAAACACGTATATTCACTTTTTTTATTTATCACTCGTATTATTGTTGTTAGCAGTGAATTGAGATAGTCGATTATGTTGAACTTATATATACATGCATCTTTGCATCTAACTGAAAGTAAAACAAAATATACTCTTACTAAATATCAAATTCTTTATTATCCAAGGTTCCATAGGTTCCATTAGTACTCGTAAGAAGAATCAACAAGAAACTTAACAGGAGATACAAAGAAAGATCTATATTGCAATAAAAAAATAAATGATTATATTATACACTAATAGGTACGAAGTATCTAAGTAGTAACATTGTAATTACATAATTCAAAGAACATTTATAGCTACAATTTGACAGTTTCAATGCCCATTTGGACTTTATTTATGTGTTCACTCACTTCAGATCACTTTGTCTTAGTTTCATAGTTTTTGAATGTTCAAAATCCAACACTGGATTTTTGAGCACTACACAATATATAATTTAAAAGGACGTTTAGTTGCCAGATCAATCAATGACAGCAATACTTTGAATTTCCTTAATATATGCACTTCATCAGATATCCTAATGTAGCCTGTGTACTTTCCTCTTGAGGTATACAACAATTTCTGCTGTTATACTTCTTTCTCCCTCAGCATCAGTTCTACCCTCACTCAACTAAAATTTAAATACAAGAAACGATTATTAAAAATGCTGACAAATCAATATAAAGTGTTATTTTTTTACCATGAATTGTTTCTAGTTATTATTATCACAAGCACTTTTAGTTTCACATTTGGGTTTTAAGTTGTATCCCATATTAACAGAGAACATCTAACTGGATGGATCATCGTGGTCTTGAATTACGGCTGTCTTTCCTACAACATAAATCCACAATAAAAATCAAATTCTTAAATTAATAAGCAACAACTTACTATTAATAAAATGCTTGGAATACCCCAGTAAAATAATTCTTTTAATTGCCTGGAATCTTTTAATCCTAACCTCTTCTGGCTGTAAATCGACGTTATTTTAAAAAAACTGATGTCTCTGTATTGCCACACTTCCACAATTAATAATACAACAAAAACTTGCCATTTTGTACGATATAATGTCCATAAAAACTCTAATATTATGAAAAATTCAATTCTTAGGTTGTCAGTAGTCATTTGACAGCAATGACAGCGGTTTGTTTTCCTAAGGTCTCAGCTCTGTGACGTCACGCGCACACGACCTCGATCCAAACCACGTGACTTCCAACATGGCGCTGAGGGCAAACATCCGGCAATCCTTTATTTTCATTCGTTAAATGAGTTTTTTTTCGGTTGCCTTGGCTACGTTTCCGCGAGTTAATTAAAATAAACCCCATGTTTGCCCTCAGCGCCATATTGAAAAATAATTTTGACAGGTCGTTGGATTGCCTAATTAGGCGATCCAAACCACGTGACTTCCAACATGGCGCTGAGGGCAAACATCCGGCAATCCTTTATTTTCATTCGTTAAATGAGTTTTTTTTCGGTTGCCTTGGCTACGTTTCCGCGAGTTAATTAAAATAAACCCCATGTTTGCCCTCAGCGCCATATTGAAAAATAATTTTGACAGGTCGTTGGATTGCCTATTTAGTTTTTAGGTTATGTTAATGTTTTTTAGGTTGTGATTGCCGGACATTTTTCCGGCGTTGTGCCGGAAATGGATTCAAGTCTCTCAGACTTTTATTGTCACTGTCACTTTTAATAGTTTTGGGCAAACAACTTACTTTAGGCCCAGTTATTTAATTATTTTCACGGAAACCAAATCGAAAGCGTACAAGTGTGATATATCGTTGAAATCGGAATTTTTACTGCTTTTCGGTGGTTCGATTACAAATTATAAGTAAGCATAAAATAAACAACTTGTTGTGTCGAGACGGCACTAAACGTAATCCGATCATAACCAAAACTTTTTCAGATCTTCTGGAGCACTAAAGAAAACCTCATGCAAAGTTTCATCCAAATTCGTTTACGACCTTATGCACCAATGTGTCTTAATCCCGATTAAGAACTGATCGAGATTATTTTCTCATTTTTGTATGCACCGACACCGGAGAGCGCGTTAAGCGACATTATTGTTAATCGGTCGACGAAGTTGGTTTAAGCTTATATTAAGATTAAAATTTTCAGCCGCATTTCTAACCTTAAAACGTCAATGAGAAGATTTTGATTTAAAAGTTGTGAATACTTTGAGTTTTCACGCGTATAATTACAAGTGCAGGTTCATTACTAGACATCAACTACCTATATACACATGGAAATCAAACTTATTAAATGATTTCTTTCTTGCGGTGTAAAATTTGGGGTTCTTTTAGGTCCCCCATCACCAGCATCATCTTTTATAACTTGAAAATTGTCCGTTTAACGTAAAAAGTGTAAAAACTCGGTACTCAGTAATAGCGCGAGAATTAATGCTGTACTAAAAACCGCTGCCAAATGGAACTTTAATAATACAATATTTGAAATCCTCTACCCCAAAAACCCATCAAACGATACCCCACATCGATAGTGGGGTGGGGGTGGTGATAGGGGGTGGTAATGGAGGTGGATAAAATAAAAAAATATTTTGACTTTTCTGGTTCTTGTACACACACCAAATCACAATTTTTTTTTCATCCCCTTTAATAACGGGGTGAGGGTGGTAATGGGGGTGGCTAATGCCAAAATTTTTTTTGAGACCTTAGTTTCTCTTGTATATACTAAATACTAATTTTATGAACTCTTACCTGCTTGATTTACCTATTTACCCCAAATTTACCCCAATTTACCCCCCAACCCTTCGACGGAACAAGATGAAAATATAATCTAGTTCTAGATCTCATTAAAGCACATATATGTACCAAATTTTAAGTCAATATCTCAAACGGTTCCAGAGTAAACGTGCGCACAAAAAAAAGTTACAGACCGACAAACACACAGAAATTGTTTTTCGCTCAAACTTAAAATCTCGACCGTTCATGACATTCTAAGCCTATCTGAACAATAAAAATTAAAAAAAAAATTTTTGTCGTTACTATACTTCCACTGGATGTGGAAGTAAAAGTAAGAATTAGTCATTTGACAATTACGTTTTGTCAGTTAAAACTACAAATATCCCTAGATATTTCGACGTTGTCAAATTACTGACCAGATTAAGTAATCCACAAATCTGTATCAACGGTGCATAAGAAAGAAAGCTCAACTCTCTAATCGCGATTAGTTAAACTCATTTAAACGTAAAAACGGTGCATACGACTGTTAGTAGTTTCGCCGCTATCGTGCTAACATTCATTCACACATACACACACACAGGGACATTTTTCAAAAACCATTTTTTTGGGTTCCTGGGACCTCAAAACGTAAATATTTGATGTTATCTCAATTTTCGATTTTGGACCGATTTTAGTAATCTCCCACAATTTTATTGTGGGGAGGTTAAAATGATAACAGATTTATATTTTTTTTTCTACGATTGTTATATAATTCATTTAATATAGACTTTGTTTTTGAACAACAATCAAAGACTTCCTGAAATATATATAAGGATGTATGTCTCCCACAGTCTACGGCTTAGGCACGCTCACCCTGTGCGTTAGATTTGAAGCCGGCTTCACATTCGTGGCGCGAATGCCCGCGAAACGCGAAAAACGCGAATGTAGATGGGCGTGATTTCTCTCCGTGGACTTCGCGGGTACTCGTGCCGCGAGTGTAAAGCCGGCTTGAGAGTAATGGTACCGCGTACGTTTAGGCTACATAGAAGCGCATCAGTCTCGTGATTCAATCGTGAGTGGCGCCTCTACTGTTTGTTCTTCGTAAGCGCAATTAATTCATTATACCTGAACGCAAGCTATAAATATGATTCTTTGTTCTAATTGAGTCTACTGCCAATGTCAATCTGATTCTTCCTACTTATTATTATTAATGACTATTAATGACTTTATTAATGACTATTAATGTCATTATTAATCACTTTTTTAATAGATTTGCTCCGCCTATGGTACAAAATCATTGCCAAAACAAATTAGTTTAGGCAAAATGGGATAATGACGTCAGTTCAAAGATCCATTGTTCCGACTATAGCACTACATTGCAAATATTTACTTCTTCACTGTTTTCAGAGGATCTAAATAATCCAATTTTCAAAGAAATGTGTTTTCATTTAATAGAAACAGTTATGTCATAATTTTTAATTTAACTGAAACTGTCAAAGGAATATTTAATTGAAATGAAAGGGACGTACTATATTTCGAACATTAATAACATAACAATGAGGATGGCTATTGTCAAAAAAAATTTGAGAACTTGCTTCTCATACATACAGTAAATCTCAATTTTATGGACTCATGCTTGCTTTACCTATTTACCCCTTAACCCTTCAACGGAATGAGATCAAAATATAATCTAGTTCCAGATCTCGTTATAATTCATAGGTATAACAAGTTTCAAGTCGATATCATCAACCATTCCAGAATAATCGTGCGCTTAAAAAAATACAGACAGATCGACAGAGAGACAGAAATTTGTTCTGCTCAAACCTAAAATCTCGATGTTTTATGACATTCTAAGCCTATTGAACAAAAAATATGTTCAGTTTTTTTAACCACAGCTGTACCAGGATATAAGTAAAATTGTTTCTTATATTAATAACCGTTACTTCGCTATGTATGTCGACTTTGCAAACTGTACGACCATTTCCATATTTTTTTTTATAATTTTTAACTAAATCATGATTTACAATGCTGACATTCACAATAACTTGAGACACCGATCGTTTATTAAATATCTACCTGTAAAAATGTAAAATGAGTATTTCATTAGCTACATAAGTTTTTTTTATTGTTATTTTTTAAGTAAACGTCTTTATAAGACCATAACGTTTTGCAATTTGTATAACCAAAATAAGCCTTGGCCTCCTTGCTTTAGGTTTTAAGTTGGCGAATTAATGAAATATATAAATATTTATTTGCGGTTTATAATAATAACTATTATATATTACAAAACTCCGGTTTTTTATCTTTCTGTAAATTCACTAATAAATAATCAACTATTAATACATAATAAATGACTGATGTGGAAACTGAATAACAATGCCTAACTGGCTATGATATCTAAACAGATTAAAGTTTATTGATCAATTTTTTATATCCAAGGTCTTGTAAAATGGCTACTTGACGAGGATTATTAAAGGAGGCTGCATATTGACGTATGTTTTAAACTTACTTTTCCAATATTAAGTAGTAGATGACCGGAGATTTAATTTAAATTGAATCGCCTTGAAAGAAGAATCGTTAAAAATTATGTAGTAAAATTTCACTGTTGCCCAGTTAATTGAACTTTTATTTTTACACCGACCTCAATATCGAGATTTGGTAATAAAGTTCAATTAACGGGGCGACAAATTATTGTTGAAAATAATCTTACTTCTCATAAATATATAACAACCAATCACTTTGGCGAATTCATTTCAGTAGCAGCTGATAATGCAATAAAAAACCACTTTGGTGCTAATATATTCACCGAGTGTACTACTATGATCACGATTTCAAATTCCTTCTTTTTTACATGGGTAACTGAGGAAGAAATTCTCGCTGCAATAGATAATTTGAAAAATACTGATTCTTGTGGCATTGACTGTATTCCTACCAAGATAGTAAAAATTATAAAACATTATATAGTAAAACCCTTAGCATAATATAATAAATCGTTCTATTGAGCTTGGAGAATTTCCTTATGACTTTAAAGTTTGTATAGTTGAGCCAATTTTCCAGAAACACGATTCTACCTGTGTAGAAAATTATCCTCCAGTTACTATTCTAACTGTATTATGTAAAGTTGTGAAAAGAGTAATTTATGATAAAATGTCTTTCTTTCTTTCTTAATAACAAAGAGTCAAAACGACTTTTACCCTGTACTGATAGATCTACAGAAACCGCAATATATGACTTTTCTGAATATGTACACAAATGTATTGAAAATAATAAATCAGGGGGAGCACTTTTTTTCGACATGTCACGAGCTTTCGACTGTTTTGAATTCGATTTTGTGGAAAAAAGTTATATGCTATAGACTTAAGGGGTAAATTCCTGTCATGGAAAATCTCTTACCTTAAGTATAGGAAAATACCAGTTAGAATCGGAAATATTTTTTCTGATAAATATGTAACCCATATTGGTGTTCCGCGGGGATCTGTGCTGGGTCTTCTTATATTTTTATTATTTATCAATGATTTACCAACATATATTCCGGCAAATTGTATTATAATATATGCAGACGATGTCATTTTAGGAAATGATGCAGAAAATCCTGCGGATCTCCAAGATAAATTTACTAAATATTGTTGAAAAAACGGTTTAATTGTCAATGCAGATAACAGAGTCGCCATGAATTTTTACAATAGGAAAAAAAGTGATCATCACTTCAATATAAAAGTCAATAATGTGACGACAGAAATCTCATGTTCTAATAAGTTTTTTGGTACTTATATTGATGCTGTCTTAAGTTATACATGTCACATTGATCATGTCTGTAAAAAAATTAATAGTAGTTACTACGCTATACTACATCTAAAAAATTCTGTTGACGCAAAAAGTTTGATTAATATTTACCACGCACTTGTTAACTCGGTGCTTTCGCATAATGTTATCCCGTGGGAAATATCACTGTTGGCAATTGTAATAGAATATTTATTACCCAAAAAGAAGTTATAAGGCTCATTTTCTCATTAAAACCGACAGATTCGTGCCAACCAGTATTCCGGGAACACAAAATATTAACTTTTCCTTGTCTTTATATTTATAATTGTATTTTATATGTAAAAAAAATATCGATAGGTTTCAAGCGGCATTAGCGCATAATTATAGCACGAGATATGGTTGCCCATACATCCTTCTTGTTTGTATAAAAAGACTCCATCGTATGCTAGGAGCCAATTCTATAATCGTTTGCCTGAAGATATAAAGTCAATAATCCCCCTGCACCATTTCAAAAAAAAAAACTAAAATTGTCTTTGATTAGTAAATCCTATTACACAGTGATTGATTACCTGAAAGATGCGTGATTAGCAATTTTTGTGATAATTCAGTTTTACTAATATATTTACATGTTAGCCTAGTTCTGAGTAAAATTTTGTTTAGTGTGTAAAGTTGTCATTCGTGTATTAATATTTCAAATAATGGATGTTTTTAAAAATAACTAATAAGATATTGACTTGAAATTTGGTACACGTATGTATTTTAACGAGATCTGGAACTAGATTATATTTTCATTTAATTCCGTAGAAGGGTTGGGGATAAATTGGGCTAAATGGGGGTAAATGGGTAAATCAAGCAGCTAAGAGTCACAAAATTGATATATAGTATATACAAGAAAGCTAATGTCTGAAGAAAATTTTTGGCATTAGGTGATGAAAGAAAAAATGTGACTTAGTGTGTGTACAAGAACTAAGGACCTCAAAATATTTTTCTATTTTTTCCATCCATTCGCACTACCACCTCCCTATCACTACCCCCACTCCCAGTACCGACGTTTTTGGGGTAGACGATTTCAAATATTATATTATTAAAGTTCCATATACAATTATTTCCACATACAATTTTTTTTCCTTGTGAGAGACTTGGGTATCAAATCTGGATGTGGAATTAGTGGATTCCTTGAGCAGCGGTTTTTTAAATTTTATGAAGTCTTTTAAATTTAAAAAAGATTCGAAAGTTCTAATTTTCCTGCTATGAACTATAGCGTCCTATTTTGATGATATGCCAAGAAAAAATTATAATACAAATTTCCAACTGGGCGCCCCAAACAAGCCCGGGCCCCTCAAAACGAACTCAGGTCCGGAGGGAATCACCCCCGCACCCCCACATGATGGTGATAGTCGAGCGATCCCTACTCCCTAAACGCAAAAAAACACCCCTTTTCCCATTTTATATTGTCAGGCATGCGAGGACTTGTTGGATCGGGTTGTTTTGAGGAAACTCAATATGTCCTGTAAAATTTCGCAACCAGACATCCTAACGACCTCCGGGGTTTGAAACCACCCTCTCCCTCATTACCAAAAGCTGGAAAAAACATCCAAACGTGCTGAAAATTCTTTTCTACGCGTTTTCAATGGCGGGAAATACGATGCTGATATTATTTAGTCTCCCACCCAATGCATAGAACGACCTCTATTTTCCATTTCTCGTTATCAGGCATGCGAGGACTGGTTGAATCGGGGGTTCTCCAATACCTACCATACTATATATACATGCGCATAACCCGTTCTATCAAACTCCTTTTAAGCTGCTATAAAGAAATTCTCTCCCTAGAAAACCTGACTCAATGAGCGCTTGTGATCTCACAGTAACAAAAACCGATGGTTTGGGCATGCTAGGGTAATTTTTGAGGACTAAGAGAGAAGGTGATGCCACCCTTGAAAACAGGGGATACCTTCTTTAAAACCTTCTGTTTGAGGAACACTTCGAATTAACCAAAAAGTAATAATCTTCGGTACAGAAAAACTTCAAAATCCAATAAATAATGAAAACCTGGTTTCTGAAATAAAAGGCACAGTAATATTTCCACCAATCATCCTGATTTCGAATTTAAAATAGTACGGAAAATCGACCATGAAAATTCGACAGACATAACTGCTGCAGTTGATGCCAAAACTAGAATATCGTTGCTGAACAAGGAATATATTTATGTTGGATGGTACCGCTGCAAAGTACATGATTGATACCACGTGAAGCGTTGCTACAGTTGCTGTAATTTTGGTCATATATCAAAAGATTGGCCTAGTAGAATTCCAGTGTGTATCAATTGCGCCGATGGACATGAGAAAAACCTGTGTACATCAAATGTACAAAAATGTGCATTTTGTATCAAGTCTAACAACCAATATAAAATGAATTACAGCTTCCACCACTCTGCAAATGATCCCAAATGTCCATGTCTCCAAATCAAATTTAATAAGATCTAGAACTCTGGCTAATCTAAGTTGCCAATCCGAATAGCAATCAGCAATGAAAATCAATAAACTAGACTACAACATATTACACATCTGTCATGTCAATATTAGGTCTTTAAACTCCTGTTTTGACGACTTCTCTGCCCTTGTTATTGAGCAACGATTTGACATCATAGCGATAAGTGAAACATGGCTAGCTCTTAATGACCCATCAGGAAATTTTGTTATACCCCAGTACACTTCGTTGCGGCAAGATCGCACTAGAAGAGGAGGAGGCGTATGTTGATATGTCCATAAAAATATCAAACACAGTTTAATAATTACAGATTACATTGAAGACGATTGCCATTTTGAACAGTTATGGATTTCTGTTACCCTTAATAACAGAGGATATCGTCCTCCTTTATGTAACATTACATATTTAAACAACTTAGAGGAAGTTCCTAGCAACATTTCTGGCGTAGTCGATGATATTATCTTTGTTGGAGATTTAAATATTGACTTTTACAAAAAAGATACAACTCAATACAAATATATTAGTCATATATTGAACTGCTTGAACTTTATGCAACACGTTAATGAACCTACTCGTATAAGTGACACTAGTTCAACACTTATCGATATAATCTGTACCAATACAAAAGATAGAGTTATAGAATGTAGCACACTTGATATGCTCAACATGTCTGATCACAGATTAACTTACTGTAAATTAGATTATAATGTTGCAAAAAATCTACCTCGAAAGGTAACCTATAGAGATTATCGCTTTTTTAATTTAAATGAATTTGCACACTGGAATTACCTAAACACATTAACGCATATCGATGACAAAGTTAAGTTTCTTAATAAAGCTATTATAACTCTATTTGATATACATACACCATACAGGACGGTTACCTTCAAATAACCAACAAGGCCCTAGATCACTGACAACATTAAACAAATTATCAGGCTTAAAGATCGTGCATATAATAAATATAAAAAAGCGAAATTCGAAAATCACTTACAGACTTTCAAGGATCTCAAAAATTATCTATCTCTGGCAATCAAAAATGAAAAGAAAGCGTATATTACCCGTCAAATAAATTTGCAATCTGGAATGTACATAGTAAACCCCGTAATGAAATTTCCCCTGATATCAACAACGCTAATGAGATAAACCAATTCTTTACAAATATAGTAGCCGGATCCATAAATAATGACACTTTAGATTTTTATCGAAACAATATCGCCAGTTCTTCATCAACTGAAATGGAACTTCCTGTAGTTTTGGTGGAGGAAGTAGAACAAACTCTCACAGAGATTAAATCATTCGCTTTCGGCTCTGATAATATCAATTTGGAAATGCTACGCCATGTTTTTCCATACTGTAAGAATGCCATAAATACCTCATTTGAACATTCTACTATTCCTTCCATTTGGAAAAGATCGATATTAACCCCTCTTCCTAAAGTTTCATTAGCCACCGAACTTAGACCAATAAGTGTTCTGCTACCTTTATCAAAACTTCTAGAGAAAATAATTAGTAGAAGACTCACTGATCATATTTTTACAATTAATTATTTTTTATTTATTTGCTTTTATCATGATTAGAGAATATTATTTAGGTATTATGCAAATCACAACTTACACACTTTTTATTTATTATAAAAATACCTACTTTCTGTATATTGTGGCCCTAATCTGGGCACGCTAATATACTAGTCAGGTAAATACTTTAAAACACTCATTATTGGAGAATCAATCAAAACAACTACTCTTCTAGCTAATACTGACGAAGTATTGAATTACATGATAGGATTCTTAGCATTTTAAAGAACAAAAATATATTGAAAATACTTAAATCATTTATTCAAATTTAATCATTCACACTTTTTTATTTAATATGAAATTATCTACTTTCTGTATATTGGTGCATTAGTCGGGTCACGCTAATATACTGAATGATTAAATTTGAATAAATGATTTAAGTATTTTCAATATATTTTTGTTCTTTAAAATGCTAAGAATCCTATCATGTAATTCAATACTTCGTCAGTATTAGCTAGAAGAGTAGTTGTTTTGATTGATTCTCTAATAATGAGTGTTTTAAAGTATTTACCTGACTAGTATATTAGCGTGCCCAGATTAGGGCAACAATATACAGAAAGTAGGTATTTTTATAATAAATAAAAAGTGTGTAAGTTGTGATTTGCATAATACCTAAATAATATTCTCTAATCATGATAAAAGCAAATAAATAAAAAATAATTAATTGTAAAAATAAATCAAGAATAGGCTTGTAAATAATGAATGAATGTTTCTATACTCTACTGATGAGAACTAACGAGTTCGAAAAAACTTGTACAACTTTTCTAGAGTTGAAATAGAATGTATGGTTCAAGAATTGTTGTGAATGACTGAATTTCAATAAATAATTTAACTATTTTCAATATATTTTTTTGCCTTAAAATGCCAGGAATCCTATCATGTAATTCAATACTTCGTCAGTATTAGCTAGAAGAGTAGTTGTTTTGATTGGTCTTCCAATAATGAGTGTTTTAAAGTGTTTTCCTAAGTAGTATATTAGCGTGACCCGACTAAGGCACCAATATACAGAAAGTAGATAATTTCATATTAAATAAAAAAGTGTGAATGATTAAATTTGAATAAATGATTTAAGTATTTTCAATATATTTTTGTTCTTTAAAATGCTAAGAATCCTATCATGTAATTCAATACTTCGTCAGTATTAGCTAGAAGAGTAGTTGTTTTGATTGATTCTCTAATAATGAGTGTTTTAAAGTATTTACCTGACTAGTATATTAGCGTGCCCAGATTAGGGCAACAATATACAGAAAGTAGGTATTTTTATAATAAATAAAAAGTGTGTAAGTTGTGATTTGCATAATACCTAAATAATATTCTCTAATCACTGATCATATCATGAGTAACGACGTACTTCCTCCTACGCAATCTGGATTTAGAAAGCATCACAGCACTACAACAGCGCTAATGAAAATCACCAATGATTTTATAGGAAATATTGACAAATCACAAACCACATTCTTAGTGCTCTTAGATTACAGCAAAGCGTTTGACGTAATCAACCATGATTTTCTGTCCAAACTCCATTATAACAATATACATCCTACAGTGTTAAAGTGGTTTGCTAGTTATCTGTCTATTTATAATATACACCAGTGATCTGCCAAGTACTATCTTCTTTGTGTACTATGCATCTATATGCAGACGGTGCGCAGCTTCAAATAGCAAGTGATCCACGAAATCCTGATCAATCAATTGCAGTGTTAAATGAAAACTTAAAGCGAGTATCTGAATATTCCATGAACCATGGTATGATGATTAATCCAACCAAAACAGTAGCTCTGTGCATCGGAAATAAAGTGCTGTGTACCAAAACTAAACAAAATGCGTCTTATGACATTTTTTTGGATAACAACTACATTAATTTAAGTGATGCTGCCAAAAATTTAGGACCTATCATTGATTAAAACATGAATTTTGAAAAGCAAGTGATAAACAAATGTAGCATAGTATTTTCTAAAATTAAATATATTTATAAATATAAGTACATTCTGCCCTGTGATATAAAATGGAGGTTAGTGAATGGCTTAATATTAAGTCATTTTGATTATGCCAGTAGTGTATACTTTCACTTTCTCAGCAAAAACTTTCAGAACAAAATTCAAGTTGTGCAAAACTGCTGCCTTAGATTCTCTTATAACATAGATAAAAAGGACCATATTACACCACATTATGTCGATAAAAATATTTTAAAAATAGAAAACAGATTTATTTTCCTGTATGGTACGCTCCTTTATAATATTGTTACCAATAATACACCCCAATACTTATCTGCCTTTCTTGAATGCAGATCTAATACTCATAATGTGCACTTAAGATATATCGATAATTATACCATTCCAAAACATAAACAAGTAAATTTGAGGGTTGCTTTTCTTATCTTGCACCTAAATTGTTAAACAAGCATCTTAGTATATTTATGTCCACAAATTCTATATTCCGATTTAAAAATAAACTCAGGAAAGAACTACTAGACCAGCACAAGAACACGTTAGCGTAATTTACTCTTATATCATTTGTTTATAGTAACCATAAGTTTAAATATAAGAATTCTATTACCTGTATTTTCACTCGGGGCAAGTTGTAATAACGATACTTTCGATACTTCCTCCCATTTGATTTGTATATGTATTTATATATGTATATGTCAAATAAAGATTGTTTATTATTATTATTATTATTATTATTATTATTAATTGAGGGAGGGAGTCGTTAGGATGTCTCGTTGTTAAATTTTACAGGCAATATTGAGTTTCCTCAAAAAACCTAAATCCAACAAGTCCTCGCATGCCTGATAACAAAAAATGGGGCAGATAGAGGGGTTCTATACATAATTGTGAGGGGTAGTTAGTTGGGGGTGGAGACTAAATAATATCAGCATCGTGTTCCCCGTCCTTGAAAGCGTGTAGAAAACAATTTGCATCACGTTTGGATGGTTTTTGCATGTTTCGGTATTCGGAGGCGGTAGTTTCAACTCCCGAGGGTCGTTAGGATGTCTGGTTGTTACATTTTTCAGGACATATTGAGTTTCCTCAAAAAACCCTCGATCCAACAAGTCCTCGCATGCATGACATCGAGGAATGGGAAAAAGGGGTGGTTTTTTGCGTTTAGGGGTAGTTCGAGGGGGGTAGGGACCGCGCGACTATCACCATCATATTGGCCGTCCTCGAAAATGGGGGGGGGTTTCCATGTTTGGTCGCTACCCTTGCACTTTTGGGGTTTTTGCAACTTTGGTGCACTATTAGGTGATAAATCAATATTATCATCAATTATACTTTGTCAACTTCCTGTACCTATTTGAGTGATAAAACGAAAAGATTGGCTGTGTGCTTAATCTCAGTGGCACGACGTAAATGCCAATTCTGTATTTGTGCAAAATGTTAGTGAAACAGGTATTCGCTGTCGGCGATGCCCGGCTGCAACTGTTGCTGGTTTCGATCTACTTTCCGTGAATTATTAGACTTCAGAGGGTCATTGAAGTGACCTTGTAGAGGTTAATAACAAAACATAGGAAAAGTGTCACTTTGTAAAGTGAATAACGTCGACTACTGATTCCCTATTACGTTAACATTATCTTTCTTAGCAAGGTTTTTTGATAATAAAATGTTTTATATTAGGCACTCGAGTATTTGTTACCCTAATATAGATAAAAATAATAATATATTTATTATACATTGTATTTGTTACAGTGAATAAATAATAATATATGTGAGTGGTGGCGAAAAGGAACCTGATGGCAAAAAAGAAGTCGGAAAATAAAAACGTTATTTGGATTATATTATATAAAAATCTCCAAAATTAAAAAAATGAATATTTTGACCTTTCAGGTTCCTTTTAGCACGACCACTCACAATTGCTTATTGATGCAAATAATGGTACATAATTTTACAAAAATTAATTCATATGTGTCTTTTATGCTAAATAACAAAAAACTTTATATACAAAAGCGGAAAATCATCAAAATCTGATCATTTGTTTGTACTTTACATTATTTTTTATTTAAGTAATTATCAAGAAATTCAAGAGCACTAGTTAAATAATTTATTTCTTTTTTTAATAATCCTCCCCTGTTAAGGTAAATAATGTTCCCAAATGATTGGAAGCACAATAATGGTAAAAAAAATTTTTTGTTAAAATAAGCTTAGAATGTCATTAAAGGTCGAGGTTTTTCATTTGAACAAAAATTATTTGTAATTCATAACTGTTTTTTGAGCCCACGATTACTCTGGAACCTTTTATGATATTAACTTGAAATTTGGTACACCTATCCCAAGTAGCACAATATTAATTCCTCAAGATATCCCGAGGATAAAAATTTAGGAATTAGTAAATATCTTCTAGAGGTCTGTAAGAGTTCCCTAAGATGGGCAAATGTCAGCATATCAGTATTAAATAGTACCTCCCATGGTAATCGAAAAAAGCTATTAGTATAGAATCCTGTGAGCAGCCTTTTGCATACCTATAGAATTCCCATAGTAATCTTTAGGATATCTTATCGCTTGCTAGAGTTGGGTAGTACTCGTATGATTCGTATCATTGGTACGAATCCTTGCAGTGGTACGAATGGTACGAATCCCACAAAAATAAAAGATTCGTACATTTCGTATCGCCGATACGATTGATACATTTCGTATCACCGATACGATTGGTACGAATATGGAATTTCGTACTGGTATTGCGATGCGATACTGGGTCAGCTGTATAAGGTTAAACTTCAAACGTGGATGGGGACCGCGCGTTTAAACTGGAGATTTCAGATTTTAAAATACTCATAATCTCATAATTGAAAAAAATCTAGGAATATGATACAAATATGTATATAATATGGTTAAATAAACGCTATCTATCTTTTTACTGATGTCTAATGACGACGACGAAATCATTAATGAAATAGAAGGTGCTCGAAGTCCTAAAAGTTTACACTGTTAATATAACATTATAATACTCTGGCCCTAACTAACACCACATATAATATTCTATAATCTATGCTGAACACTGTGGAGTGGAAGTGTGGGTACGGATATTACGAATGGTACGAATCAGTACATGATACTGTTTAGTATCATGGAATCAGTGATACGAAGTGGTACGAATCGTACGAATCTCTCGATACGAATCTTTTCTTGATACGGATTCATTTGGTACGAATCCTTAAAAAGAGTCGAATCGCCCAACTCTATCGCTTGCCAATATAAATGGTCTCGAGGACATCGTTATAGGATTTCTATTAGATGTACCGCATCAATCCTGCAAACAGATTTAATTCCTGTAGTAATCTTTCGGGTATTTTATCGCTTACCAATATAAACGGTACTGACGAACATCCTTATAGGATTTCTATTAGATGTACCATCCATCACACACCTTTTATTATTATTTATTGCCAGCGGCAGCTGGTGAAATTTTGGTTAGTCAAAATCTCAGTATTGAGACATCAGACCCAAACCAAAAGAAAGATTAAAGATCGTTATAAGATCCATCCAAATAAATCGATGATCCCTGCGAGAATTTGAACGTTGCAGTTATGTTATTAATGTTCTATAAATTCATGAGTATAAGAAAATGCATGACTGATTATCGTCAGTAGTTTGTACGTGGCGTCATCTAGAAATAATTTCTGTAACAAACTAAGTGGTAAGCAAGAAAATTTTACGCATTAAAAGAATTTCTTCTTGCGATTTCTATAGGTGTTCTATTAGCGATAATAATAATATTTCCATTTAATACTTTATTTGATCTCCGTAATATATAGAAAATTGAGCTGTATGGTAATTCCCTTCTAGAAGATGTCTACAAGTATTCTGTTAAGGAAAATAATACTATTTCCCTTTTAATACTTTATTTGATTTCTATAATACATAGAAAATTGAGCTGTATGGTAATTCCCTTTTAGAACTTCTAGTAGATGTCTGTGGGTTGACAAAAGTTGAAATTCCTATATAATGTCCAGTCTACATTTCCCCAGTGCATAAAAGTTGAGCACATATAAAGATTTCTCATTTTGATTTCGGAAGGACTTCTGGAGTACATAAATACAAGATATCCTCGCGGGCAGTAAATAGAACTTCTTAAAGATATCTTAAAGAACTCTGTGCTACTTAGGATGTATTATAACGAAAACTGGAATCTATCTTGATCTTATTCAGGGAAAGGGTTTGGGAGTAAACAAGTAAAGCAAGTAAGGAAGAGTCCATAAAATTAGTATTTAGTGCATGTAGCCAAGGTCTCAAAATTGCGTTATCAGCCACTCCCCTAACGCCCTCATTACCACCCCCACCCCATTATTAAAGAGGATAAAAAATTAAATTTTGATTTATTGCGTGTACAAGAACCAAAGTCCTCATTTTTTTTTTTTGTAAAAATCCTTAGATAAAATATGAACAAGTTTTTAATTTAATTACTTTATAAATATTTATTTTCTTGATAATATAATATGATTTCATGTATGGTATCATAATTCATGGTATTATCATTATTACCTTGCTTCTCCATGCTTCCCTAATGTAATACTGAAAATTAAACAATGGGACAACTTGTATTACATTGCCATTGCCATTGTTATCATGTTGTTGTTGTTAGCATATTTCTAATAGACCGGCAGGTGGTGACAGATTTTGGGTTGTGATTTTACCCAGAATGCCTTTTGGAGGGTATTATGGTATGCATATTCTATTGTTAATAAATGATAAACTAAAGAGTCATCCCGGGTCCTTCATATATTAAAGTTATTAACATTTGTTTGCAAATTAAGCGTTTCGGTACGATTTCACCCAGGCTGCAATTAGGAAGTTTCCATTTTTCTCATTTTCTCTTAATAAATAGTCGTAAAAATCTAAAATATATCTGTAATTTTTTTTTTAAATTATCTCTATAAATAAAAAAGTTATGGTCCTTCCAAGTTTAAAATGCTGCGATCATCTGGGCTGAGGCTTGATTACGTCACAATACATGATTCCGCCAACAGCGAGCGGGCGCGGGCACCTTTATACTCGCTGGCAGGCACCTAGTTTATAGCCAGCTTGCATTTGAGAGCCGAAAAAATTGCTAAAACATGCAATTTTGGCACGTTCATATTTTTCGAAAAACACCATTGGGACGGCCGTATGATGTCGCGACGTAAAGAGGAAGTCTTCCAGATAAACCTGATCGTAAATTGCACGGCGAAATTCGAAAATTCGGCTCGGCACGAACAAATCAAAAGTGACATTTTGTGACATTTCAGAAAATCGAGCACATACACTAAATAAAGGGAACATACGGCGCGCCACCGGTATGGCAAGTCAGCGCGTTGTGTATTGTGACGTCACGGTGGACTTCAGCCGATGCGAAGTATTCAAATAAGAAATTGAATAAGTTCGTGAGTTTTTCAGATATCGAGATAATTTTTTTTTGTTTGACTAGTTATCTGAAAGACTACTAATGAGGTTGAATGTACATGATATTTCTAAAATAGGAAACTTCCTAATTCAAGTAAAATACGACAATTGAATAGTCAAAGGCATACCGTTTGCGTGAGCCCAAAAGGTGATCACGGTCAGGTGTACTTGCATTTAAAAAAATGATTTATCCGCGTTTCTGAACAGGTTGCCATTAAGAAGTTATACATGGTTGTGCTATACATCAGCTACAGAAAAAAATGGCATACCGTTTGCGCATGTCCAAGTATACCTCACATTAAAATATCTAGTAGAATTATTTAACAAGATTCCGTTATTTAAATCAGTATGCCATTATGTTTCCATGCAGTTTATGATAGCGTATGTTGCATATAAAATTGGCATAGCGATCAGGGCAGTCATAAGTACAGGCATACGCAAGAGAAGTTGCAAAAGGGTTAATTAAATTTCCGTGTGTTTAATCAGTATGCTTCTTTGTTTTTCATTCCATTGAGATGTATTTATATGGAGTACTGAATGGCATACCGTTTGATAAGGTCCGAGGCTGGCAAAGTATAAAATTATGATGAAAACACAAAAACCGCTAGTACAAAATAAACGACAGAATTTTTATGATTTAACTCAGTATACCTCTCCAATTTTGAGTCAATCATGTTATATCAACGTCAGATCATAAGCGGCAAACTGATTGAGAAGGGTAACGGTTCCCAAAAAATTTAATTTTCTTTATTTAGTGCAGTGCAATTAGTGATTATATATGAAAAATGACGGAACCCAGCTATAGTGAATGGATTTGAATGCTTTTTTTTTATTGGATTTCTAATGCCATATGCTAAAAAGTTTACCCATTGAGAATTATCGCAATTTCGAAAATCCGTAAATAAAAAAAAATAAAAAATTTTTTAGAATCTTAAAAAAAATCATCGGAAATTTTAAATTTTTATTTTAAGAAAATAATGATTGTTATAGTTTTCTAGGTTGTTTATAGCGAATTTGTAAAAAAATGAAACTTTTTAAAATTAATTTGAAGATGGCAGAAGCTCCAAAAAGCGAAATAAATGAAAGAAACGTTAAATAATACAAATACATCGATTTTTTTATAGAAAATAATTTATTAACAACTTTTTATTTATTTATTTTTTTAATTAAAGGTAAAGAGCCCACCTTTCGATTAAAATCGGTCCGAAAAGAGCCAGGTTAATAGATCTTATTTTATTTTAGTTTAACATAACAATTTCGCGGTAAACTTCTATGTTAGATGTACTAGGGACTTAATTTTTTTTTAAATTAAAGCTAAACAACCCACCCTTCTATTAAAAGTGGTCTAAAATGGGCCAGGCTCTTCAATTTTTTTTTAATTAACATATTACTTGAGAAATTAGGCTTTTGCAGTGAAAAATCTGTCGTCTGTTTTGCGGTTAACTTTTATGTTAGATGTACTAGAGATTTTTTTTAAAACTAAAGCTAGAGAACCCACCCTTCTACTAAAAGTGGTCTAAAATGGGCCAGACTATTCAATTTTCTTCTTTTCATCCATTTCTGAAAAATCCGTACGAACGCTTCGCTAGCTGCTACAATACTGGCCTACGCACGCTTACGCCACATCTACTATGCTTACACCCCATGCGCTACCAATACAACGTGTGAGCCACAGAAGACTAAACAATCAGAATGGAATCTTTCAGGGAGGGGGAAGGTTCGCGCATTTCTAAGCGCGCATCGAATCCCCATATGTTCCTGGAATAGAATACAGCGATGCCACATTTGGTAGATTGAGAACAACAAATAATCTGGTACTCAATACAGAGTTGCCAGATGTACAAAGAAATCTGATTTGTACAATAATTTAGTAGTTACATACTTTGTAATTTTGAAAATAGATTAAAAAATCAACAAAATGACAAGTTCAGCATTATGTCAAACCAAGACAACTTTTAGACAATTCAGAAAGAGTGATTTTGCAAATTTAATTAAAGTTGAAGATTTGTGCAAAATTAAATTATAAACTCCTAATTGCGACCCTGACTACAACATTACAAAATACGCCCCTGATATCTATTCCAACAAGATCCGCGATTCTGGAGTTAAATTGTACAAAGGATATGCCGCCAGTTTCCATTCTGATTGTTTAGTCTTCTGTGGTGTGGGCCACACGTCCAAAAACAGGGACCTGATAATAACGAGGATACAATGACGGGATGCGCTGCAGCGCATAGCATGCAAAGTAATTTTCACAGTGCGCTGTGAAAATTACTTTGCATGCTATTTTTCGTACCATAAACTCTCACAATTGGTATGCCATATTATTTTAGCGAACTTTATGACTAACTTGAAGTATAAACTTAAAGGCATACTGATTATAATGACGGCAAATTTTTCTGTAATTTCGCGACGTTTTTTCTTGAATTTGAGTATGTAAAACTCGCACAACTTGTATGCCGTTTGTTATTTCACTTCATTATATCATGATTGCTTCCACCATACAATGGCATACTGATTAAATACACAGAAAATTATTTTTCTATTTTAAAATCTCACTTCCATTTTCTCATATGACAAACCCGTTCAAATGGTATGCCATTTTACATATCGACATTTTAGGATACATATTTCTTATTGCAATACATTTTTAATTGAGTAAAATAACAGAATCTTGTTAAATAACTCTACTAGATGTTTTTAATGTGAGGTATACTTAGTCATGCGCAAACGGTATGCCATTTTTTCTGTAGCTGATGTATATCACAACCATGTATGCTTATTAATGGCAGCCTGTTCAGAGACGCGGATAAATCATTTTTTAAATGCAAGTACACCTGACCGTGATCACCTTTTGGGCTCACGCAAACGGTATGCCTTTGACTATTCAATTGTCGTATTTTACTTGAATTTTATTATGGATTCATGGCAGCCTGGGTGAAATCGTATCGAAACGCTTAATTTGCAAACAAATGTTAATTAACTTTAATATATGAAGGACCCGGGATGACTCTTTAGTTTATCATTTATTAACAATAGAATATGCATACCATAATACCCTCCAAAAGGCATACTGGGTAAAATCACAACCCAAAATCTGTCACCACCTGCCGGTATATAAATTTTAATTATTATTATAATATTATTACCAGACCACTCTTTTTTGTGTGGCTGACACAAAAAAGAGTGGTCTGGTCTGCCGACCAGATCAGTGTATCCTTATGTACTTGGACCCGCTGAAACCGAATCCGAAGTCAGAATTGTTAGACTGTCCCGTTTTTCACCCCTAGCACCAAAAAAACACCCCCTCAAAAAATGGTCTGTCAGGCGGACCAAACTACCTCTTATCTATTTGGTAAGGGCACACTGGTCTGGTCCGCAGGCCAGACCACTTTTATTTGTGTGACTTTGTTATTTACCATACGCGATGAATTCGATCAAAATAAATTGTATGCCTGTATATACCTGTGATAAATCAACAAAGGCGAAAATTGTTTAAAGAATTAAAAAGTCCATTTTATTATAGCTCGAAATCTTAACTTTTCATTTTAGACCGTTTGATCTTAAAAATTTTTTAAATGTTCGCCTGAATTTTCAATTTTACTTTTATTATTATTATAATGTATGAATCAACAAAAACATCTCCCAAAAGACATCCTAACTACAAGCCTGAGTAAACATATTTTTCGAGCTCTATGCCGCGCATTGAAATTTATTTAAAATGTGCTCTGTTTTTTAGATAATTTTTCTTGTGTGTTAGAGACAATCGATTGGTAGCCCGTTCGGAGAAAGTTTAAGAGCCGTCGTTATAGGATCTCGCCCCTTCGACAAAAATACCAAGAACCGGCACTGACTGAGAGACCACCTTCTAGAATACATGTCTGGGGAGTCAGAACATGGGTGACTAGGAAATTGTCTGAGCAAATTACTAAGAAAGACATGGAACTCTCTTCCGCTACTGTTATCAATTAATCTTAATGACACAAAGGCAATAAACAATATTAACTCATGTGTTCGATCGCCATCTATGAATTTTTGCTTATAAGCGTTAAACACCAGGAGGCAAATGACGAATAATGTTCAAAGTTTGTGCTAAGGTTTCTATACGTCGATGGAAAGTTCTATTAATCGTCTATCACGTACTGAAGTTCCTACTTAATCTCGTGTACCCGTACCATCTTGAAAAAAAAAATGGCGGAAATCGGGTATTCAGATAACGGCCTATATCTCATGACCCGTTTAACCCTAAACCTTTTTCTAATTTTAATCGAAAGCTCATAATATGCTGAAAAAAAAAGATCCTTATGACTTCTCTGTGACCCATGGTCCGGTTTCACAAGAATTGCAACAACTTTTGCAAGTATCTAAATAGGTCCCAAGAAAATGCAAACATGTCGCTACTGGGAAGTGTTCGCCACTTTGTTTGAATTAATTGTCACGTCCTTGATTTAAAATTTTGTTTAGGATTCAAAATGTTTTATTAAAAATCGTGGTTTATTCAGTTTTATTTCCACACCCACGTAGTGGAAAGCAAGTAATGACGATAAAAGAAATTTGAAATTTTTTTATTCTGTTCTTAGAATATCATGAAACGTTGAGATTTCAAGTCTGAGAAAAAGAAAATCTGTCAGTGTGCCGATCTCTCTGTCGGTGTATCTTTTTTGGGCGCACAATTTTAAGAAGAAATTACGAAATTATTTAGTAAATGGCTGGTTATTATTCAGTCGATGAATTTTTTAATGATGATCGTACACTTCAAATCACTGAAATAAAACTGTGTATACTAATAAATTTCTGTATAGAGAGTGCGCAAAAGTCAGTTAACGCTGTCGAAAAACTTCGTGTGTAGGATGAAATAAAGCGTGCGAAGTGGGAAGTGTTTGAACACAAGCCGTAACTCATAAGATTTCTTACTTTATGTTTAGTTTTGTTGTACTTGTACAATAAAACAAGTTTTTTTCATACTGTCATTTTCTTATTTTACGGATATGCAAGTCGACTAACTGACTATCGCCGCACTCTGTATTTTATGTATATGTACATATTGTACATATACATATTGTACATATACTGTAATTAGTCATGTGCTATATTTTACTTCATTTACTGACATATTCCATTTCACTGTATTATGACCGAAAGGGTGAACAATATCATTATTATTATTCCTCTGGAATGGTTTACAATTTGACTTGAAATTTGGTACACCCATTTGTGATAACTAGATCTAGAACTAGCTTATATTTTGATCTTATTCCGTTCATTACTGGCTATATTGACAAATCGAGTATCTTTTGACTAGAAAACGCCAAAACAACCCCCGAAGGTTGGCGACTCAGCCGACTCCTTGAATGGCAAAACTTTTCGAAAATACTGCAAAAGGGCTGAATAATGGTTTTCCCCCGTTTTCGTAGTTACAACACCCGGAAGTTGTTTTGGCGTCTCCTGGTCAAAAGATACTCGATTTATCAATATTCCCTGTAATAACCCCGATCTGTCAAGCCTGCACAAGCGTAGTAAGGAAAAGTCAAAAAAAAGTAGTTTTTTTATTTGGGGGTAGTTCCAGAAGGGTGGAGGAAATAGTATTGCAGCCATCGTGTTCCTCGTCCTCGAAAACGGGGGGAAACCGTTCTTCAGCCCTTTCGCAGTATTTTCGGAATTTCTTGTCACTTAGAGAGAGGGTGGTTCCAACCCCCGGGAGTTGTTTTGGCGTCCCCTGGTCAAAAGATACTCGATTTATCAACAATCCCTGTAATAACCCTTCACAAGCGTAGTATGGAAAAATCAGAACAGGGGGTAGTAGTAATTTTTTTTTGGGAGGAAAAGTACACTACCATCATGTTCGTGGTACAATAGAACTTTGGGAGTATGTGACTAGAGCCTTTTTAAACGATTCAGAAGTTTCATTTCAACACGTGTCGTAGTTCCAGAAGGGTAGGGGAAAGAGTATTGCAGCCATCGTGTTCCTCGCCCACGAAGACGGGGGGAAACCGTTCTTCAGCCCTTTCGCAATATTTTCGGAATTTCTTGTAATTTAGAGAGAGGGTGGTTCCAACCCCCGGGAGTTGTTTTGGCGTCCCCTAGTCAAAAGATACTCGATTTATCAATATTCCCTGTAATAACCCTGATTTTCAAGCCCTCACAAGCGTAGTATGGAAAAATCAGAACAAGACCATTCGTCGAAGTGACGTGATGAGGTAGTAGTAGTTTTTTTGGGAGAAAAGTACACTACCATCATGTTCGTGGTACGATAGAACTTTGGGAGTATGTGACTAGAGCCTTTTTAAACGATTCAGAAATTTAATTTTAACGCGTGTCGTTGTATTAGATTTAATATTCATTTAACCCCGAAGGGGCTCAAAGAACATTGAGATAGATCATTTTTTGACATATAAATAATTTTTTTCTACACCTATTTAATTATATGACAATTATTAGCATTTTTTGGTGAAAAATCGTACTCATAATTCACTGTAGTGAATTATCGATTCATAATTCACTGCATCCGGCCAATCACAAACACAAATTCAAAAATCATTGTTTCGCTGATTCAATGATATTTGAAATCGACCGCGATCAACTCTTGCTGCTGCGACTGACAATCAACTTGCGTGACAGTGACAAGTGTGCCATCATACCGCCATATTGTTTGTTTACGTTTTCGACTTATTACGAATAGGTACCTATTAATGCTATCAATTTTCAGTCTAATTTATTTGTTTATTATTTGTTTAATAGGTGTAGAAGAAGCATAGTATTACATTCGCGATTATGGCCATTATTCACTCAGATGATTTGCGCCACTCGCCTACGGCTCGTGGGCTCAAACGTCATCTTCATGAATAATGGCTATCATAATCGCTCATATAATAATATGCTATTTTTTCCACTTCCCGTTTCACTGGAAATGCCACTAACTTTTAATTTACAAATGGAATACCCTGTATATTATTGCATTTTTGAATTCTGCATAATTTTGTGAATCCAGTGATACCACACAGAAGTGACATTTCAAACGTTAATGTTTATTTTAATTTAATTTTAATTTTCCATTTAAGTGTGCCATAACTGTTCCGATTTATTCTAATTGACCCGTGTAATGCTAGAAAAACCAAAACCTCGTCGAAAATACTAAATTATGGGATTTATGAGCAAATAAAGTTCAGCAAAATGGTTTTTGGGATAAAACACAATTTTTTCAAATGAAACATTATTGGTACCGTGGTACTGTTTATTACTACTATTAATAAGGAATTTATTAATATGCCTTATTAAAATGTGCGATAAATACAATCAAAATTACAGCTAAGAGAAAACACAAAAGATTCGGGCAAAACGTCATTTCGACGAATGGTCCTGTCAGGTGACCCTCCAAGGTCACCTGATTTGACCCCCTAGATTTTGTTGTTTGGGGTCATTTAAGAAATATTATCTACGCAACCGTTGTTACAATCCGTGAAAACTTGGAACTACGACTAAGACGCGCAATTAATAGCATAACGACCCAGCAATTGGCGAATGTTCTTCGAGATACAGCTATGCGAGTTCAGAAGTGCACTGGCGTTAATGGGCATCATTTTGAACAACTTCTGTTATATTGTGGCGCAGTGCGTACGGAACTTGGCTAATTTGTTAGGCTTGCGACCAAGGAGTCCAGGGTTCGAATCCAGGCTAGGGTACGGAATTGTAGAGGCATTTTTCATATGTTGCCGAGACGGTAACAGTGGGATAGATCGCGGTTGTGTGAGAGACAACACGGCTAGTCGTTCTCCTTTCCTGGGTTCGAGTCTCAGCTGCAGCAGATGGCAATGTCTCACGGAATGGGTGCTGTGCTGTTGTCTGTGTGTACGAATCCTGGTTGAGTGGTAGAATAGCTATAAACTTCGCCAGGAAGTTAATATAAATAAGACGTGCAAATAAAATAAAATAATAAATGGATATTTTACTGTGTAATTAAAGAGGCCACTAAAAAGCGTGAAAAAAATTTAACCGCTTTCAAAAAAGTCTCTAAAAATTATTAAATAATATTTCACCTTCGCGTCGTCCCCTTGAACCTTATTACCTAATATCAATAACGAAGTCGATGTAAAAATGAAAAAATATTGAATTCAAATGTATTTACATTGATATTAGACCTAAAATCAGCGCATAGATAATAGTATTTTAAACAACAAGTTTTGAAAACGAATCTTTTCACACGAGTGAGACAGTTTGGTAGAACGAACCGAAGGCGAGTTCCACAAGAGTGTGAAGAGATGTTTTTAAACAATACTTTTTCTACGACTGCATAATCAACCATTTTTAATAAACTTCTTTAAAAGTGATGTGGTTTGAAGACTTCAAAACTGATGTTTAGTTGTTAAATAAGGCGGTTGCTATGAACCTGAATAGGCAAGCCTACTTCAAAAAATACAAATAAAAGGTTGTCAGTTCTGTTTTTGACATGACCGTGTGAAAAACATGACAGTACTCTGTTTTTTGGATTTTTCGTGTGAAAAAAAGACAGTCTCGAGTCATGGCTACTGTGCGTTATTTGTCATTTTCGAAGACAGTCGTAGAAAATAGTATATTACGTAATGGGTGATGTAAGAAGCATATTACGCATGAATGGAAAAGTTACGCACGATGCCGCTTATCAAAAATTTTTTTTAGGATTTCTCCCCCCCGCCCATCAAAAACTTTTTCTTAGGATTTCTCCCCTCCGCTCATCTTGTTTTACGCCCCCCCCCCCCCCCCCCTGAAAAATCGTTTGCCCGCCCTTAAAGCACTTTCTAGCTACAGGCCTGGAGTATTGATGCAGGAAATCATTGTAATTATAAAGTATCTATGACGGATGCAACGGTAATATTTAGATCGAAACTAAGGAATAATTGGGATTACATGTGGAAAGAATCAGCTTTCATAAAACCGACTCGATATTCTCTTCACCCTGACTTGCCGTATAAGTTTTAGCATGAAAACTATAACTGCTCACGAAAATACATCATAACGATTATCCGTTTGAAATTTGGACATGCATGTTATCCTGCACACTTGTTTAAAATATAGATCTACAGCTCTGATATCTGCGAATATTGCAATGTCACAGGCGACTTGGATCATATATTCTTTGAATGTACAAGACACGCAGAAGCAATTGATACATTATATAACAATATAATAAAATATGGCAACATCCCTACACCGTTCAATATACTATATCTATTGTCCTTAAATAAAAAGAATATTTTTGACTATCTTATGGATTTCTTGGAAGAGACAAAAATAAAGTTAGCTTTGTTCCCTATGTTTTACACCCTTGTGTTATAAAAACCCTACTAACCGTGGTCTTATTTTGTATGTTAGAAAAATTCCCTGAAAGAATCCTGGACGAGAAGTTTGTGACCTATGTACATCCTTTGTTTTGTTTCTGACAGTATGTCATGTAGTTTATTGGTTATTGTTTAGGTTAGATGTAGGTTTGTAATTTTTCTTCTGTGGCTAGCTGTATGGCTTCGGCCTTTATGATAAAAAAAAAGAATAAAATACTGATATTCAGTGCATATATATAAAAATTAATACAACTGCTTACTAAAAAATTCTTTAATTCAAATATTGATACAGTATACTTAATTATGATAAACACAATCTGATTTTAAAAATCTTATTTTATTTTAAAAATAAATAAAACTGATAGATACCGGAAATAAATAATAAATAATTCCAGCATCACTAACATTTGCAAGTAATATATTATCAGGAAAACGAATCATACGATCTCGTTTATATTCTACACCGTTTATATTTGTTGTGTTTCGCTGATTTCCATTGGAATAGAATTAGGATTCTTCTTATTTGCATAAGAATCTTTAGTGTTTATATGAATATTAGAATAATGTATTTTCCTATGTTACACTGTACATCGGTATTATACAGAATCGGAAAGTCATGCGTTTGGCATTGCTCTATTAACCGACCGCCCACAATAAAGACGTCTACCAGTACTCTAGCAGACAGTGACAAGCTCTTTCAAGAGAATTTATACATGACTGCTTGCTTCGCTCTCGCTTGCCGCTTTCGCCATACCAAAACGAACACTTTCCGATTCTGTATTCTTAAAGCAAATTAAATATTAAAAGTATTTACCGTTTCGATAAAAAATACGTAAAATCGCGTTTGTAAAATTTTGAATTTTGGAATATCGACCTGCTGTATTTTTAAAATAAAGACATTTTGAAGCTTTATCCATAACAGTTTGAGAATGACCTAAGGATTATATGCCTTGAATTTGCAACGATTCCGTCGACAAAAAATTACCCATGCATTTGGTGCGGGGTTCTTTATAGTGTGAAAAAGTTTTTGACAGATTCGCAGAAATTCAAAATATAACCGACAAAATCGCATGTAGTACAAATTTTCTTCTTTCTTTTAAAACTTGTACTAAACTATAATAATATTTATAATAATTAACTAATGAATCGAGTTTTAGATTTCAATTTCAAATTCGAATTCAATTTAAAAAAAAAGGCCGTAACTCGCTGTCGTATAAGTAAAACGGATTATTGTTAAAACATTTTAGGTTACTTAGTTTCAGATATTTGAAGCATAAAATGCCTATAAGCTGTAAAAACAATTAATGTTTAACCACCGTTAAAACCGGATTAAATATTTATTAAATTAAAGAGAAGGTGTAACCGTAATTATCTACCATAATAAATTTTAGCGGAATGATAAACTCTAATTAAATTAAATTTCTAAAACTTCCTATTCAAATTTTACAAATATAAGAAAACTGCAATGTTGCAATAAAAGTCAACACAATAAAGAAGTTCAAGTCTCTAAAGGAATCATACAGAGAAAAAATTGATTTATTTTATCGTAATTGTAAAAAATTGACACTCCGAAATGATCTTAAAAAGTAACAGGAACAATTGCGCAAATAAATATATTTAATATACAGGGTGATTTACCATGACATGCGGAAAATAAAATGGTGTACTAGTCTTCTATTCTGCAAAATTTTAGAGTGATCCGCCCAAGGAACAATTTTGGTTTCTTAAATATATACAAGGGTGCTATAAAACTATTTACAAATGCCTTGAAAAATCTATTTTGCTGTAACAATATCCTTAATTCTGATTACGCATAGATGCGTAATCAGAAAATTTAAAAAAGTAGGCTGCTTCTCGGTTCCCACGGTATTTTCTGTCGTTTCTTGTAATTCTTCCTTAATTTTCTAAAGAAAAAGTTATAGTTATTAATAATTTTAATTGTGAGATTGACCTTGAATATTTTTATATAACAAGAAAAACATGGCCGGCCAACTAAAAACCTAATTGTTATTTTACAGTCCTTTCATTAAACTATATATTCTAATAATGGTAGTATAACATTTACTCTAGTCTTTTTGTATCCTATCACAAATAATCCTTTCCTTACATAAATGCAAATGCACTTGGCGAAAATCACATATGGACTTGATAAAAGCTGTAATAAAACGTTTGGGTTTTAAAAGAACCGCCTGCAAGACGAACCGCGTTGAGATTTTAATTCGCAAAATGTCATTTTTATAATAAATGTTTTATTGAAGTTTTAGAAAGTTTTTTATGGAATTAAAATTTGCCTTTTAGGTTTATAGAGGCCTTTTTTTCTTCAAAACGGTTTCATCACAACATTTGTCAAGTATGTTTTAAGAGTCTAGTTTTGTAATGGCCTTTAATAAGTACTAATAGACACTGAAAATGTCTAGTTTTAAAAAGGATTTTAAATGCATGTATCGCAAATATGTTAAAACCGTAAAGAATAATTTAAAGCCTCATTAAATCTAAATGGAATTTAAGACGTCAATAAAACTAATTAGCTTTTTGGAGAGTTTTATGTAGGTATGATAAACCCATTACAAATATATATTATCCTAGAAGCAAATTAGCTTTTTAATTTGGTCTTACAGAATATTTTAAAACTTACCATATAAGAGCAAGTATACTTTAAGCCTAAAAGGCCTTAACTACAACATCGATAAAGCACAAGACTATTTCCTGACCCTGACAAACCTTTCTTAAAACTTCCTCAAGACCAAGTGACTTTTAAATTGTTCCTTGAGCGAGGTAATTTAGTAATTTTTGCTTGCAAAGATACGCTACTGTTACTTGTCTGTGGTCAGTATAGAGGAATAAACTTACTTGGGGAAGAACAAATTCGGAGATGTTTACATTTCCTTAATTCGCATAAAAAGTTAAGCTGGTGCGTGCGGTGAAAGTGCCGCGTTTTTTGCTTTCGGTCGAACAATCAGGACATCGGCAGGTACAAAGTGCCGCCAAAGTTTGATGTTTTTGTGTTATCGAAGAGTTTAAGTAAATATCTCTTATATCTACTTGTTGTTGTAGAGTTCACTAACATAGGGTCAATGCCTTTTCGACATATTTTGCTAGTTTTATAGTGTGATTTAATTAAAACCAAAAAGTCACTTCTACCCTCTCCAGCTTTGCTGTCAATCCCAAGTCTGATAGGTTAACGTCAGTAGCGGCGCATTTCTGCAAAATAATAAGGACATTTCTTGTCGTATTTTTTAAATTTTTTAATTCCTTTCGGTAGGGAGAACCTACTGATAAATTTTCCGCACGTCATAGTAGATCACCCTGTATAATACAATATATTATATTTTTAAAGTAATGCTCTTGTATAGCTCGTAACATATTTATACTGCACATAAAAAAGACTGCAAAAACTGCCCATTAAAATATCTGATAAGAGTACTGCAGGGCCGTACTCACTTCAAATGTTTGCGTATTACAATAAACAAAATAATACTAGAGATTTAAAAATAGCGGTTTTCGATAAATAGAAACTTAATGCCGTTTCTGCTAAATTAAAAAATCTTACTCTGTTTTGCTTGTGTCAAGATGTCAAGATAGGAATATTATGCATTGGTGGACGCATTATCCGCCCTTCGCGACATTGACAGATAAATCCGGCTCTGTTTGTCTGTTACTCTAGGTTTAAAGCCGACAATAAAGGCCGTGCCGTTCTAGTATATGGGTGAATTAAAGCTTTTAATAGAAAAGCGCAAATTTTAATGAAAAGAGCCTAAAGACAAACAAGATAATTTATTATTAGATAAAATTGGTAATGGTAATACCTGTATAGATATTAATAGCTCATGAAATAAAAAATAATGACCATTGCATACATTCTATGTACAGGGTGGACCAAATTAAATGGGATTTGGGATTTTCTCTAAAATTGGCATTTTTGGATGACCTCTATACCTCAATTACCAAGTGTCAAATCAAAAATCGAGTAACACAGACGCACTTTTTTGAATAGAATTCGTTGCTGATAAGAAGAAAATTATGCATGCCTCAGTTTTCGAGATATAGACTTAACTTGTGTTTTTCTAAATGGAACACCCTGTAAATTATTTCATTATTCGATCACAACCTAAATTACAAAGCCCCACAAAAAAAAGTTCAAAGCAGCGAACCAGACTCACGTATTCCTATGTATTTTCGGTCGCTGAATCCGAATCCGGGGTCAAAAAAAATCGTACACCCCCAAAATCATTAGCTAGAGCCAAAAAACACCCCTGAAATAGGGTAAAAAGAATATTAAGCTACGAGAATAGTTGTTACATCTTAATCAATCGAATTATACAAATCAAGGTTAAACAACAGCGTACATACAATAGATATGAAACACACCCCCAGGGAGGGGCGAAAACTAGCCGCCATATATAAAAAAATCGATCCAAAACAGCAATGACTGCTGAAAAGGCTCAAAATGTCTAAGTTTTGTTAAAGTGATAAGAAACTGCATCAGGTCCGACGTAATCCTCATAAACTGCCCCAAGTTTAAAGGATCCGAGAAAAACAAGAAAAAACGTAAAATGCAACAGGATTTCTATTTTCATGGATGCTATGATTGGCTGAAATAGCGTAGTACTCTAAAATAGAATTAGAAACTTACGTACCATCAACATTCTACAGGGGTTAGTTTTCACACCCTCAAAGGGCGTGAAAACTATCGCCTATGTAAGGTTTGACTATAAAAAGTTAACAGTGACTTCTATAAAAATTCGAAACACCTGCGTTGTGTGGAAGACAGAAGAAACTAGACTATGTTCGACGCTGTGCTTGAAAACCACCCCCACGGGGTTGAGAGACGCCACCCCTATAAAAAAAACCTATGGAAATGAAACGAATAAGCAACAGTATAGCTTTTTCGTTACATCTTGAATTACGGTAGTTTACATCCTTTCTGGGGGTGTTACTTAATAACATTTATAGGACATGAGTTTCAAACTCTATGTGTGCAACGCGATTTTTGCCAATCATAGCATCCGTAAAAATGTGATTCCGGTTAGTTTCTCTCTGTTTTTCCAGCATCCTATAGATATAGGCATAGTTTTAAGTCACTGATATCAAGCGGAACTCCTTGTTGAAGGTGCGGAGCATTTTCACAAATCCTTTGCAATTAAACTAAACAGCAACAAAAAGAAATATCGATTCCAAAAACTTCTTTGCTCCTTAAACTTTTTTTTGTCCCTATACCACCCTTTTCTATCTGCGAGATACTCGCAACCTCGTGGGGGTGGTTTTCAAGCACATCGTCGAACATAGTCTAGTTTCTTCTCTCTTCCACACAACGCAGGTGTTTCGAATTTTTATAGAAGTCACTATAACTTTTTATAGTTAAATCTTACATGGGGGGTAGTTTCACACCCTCTAAGAGTTGACAGTGTATGATGGTGATGGTACGTAAGTTTCTGGTTCTATTTTAGAGTACTACGCAATTTCAGCCAATCATAGAATTCATGAAAATAGAAATCCTGTTGGATTTTACGTTTTTTTCTTGTTTTTCTCGTGTCCTTTGAACTTAAAGCTGGTTGCTCTCAACCCTATAGGGGCAGTTTATGAAGATTACGTCGGACCTGATGTAGTTTCTTAACACTTAACAAAACTTAGCCATTTCGAGCTTTTTCAGCAGTCATTTGCTGTTTTGGATCGATTTTTTTATATATGGGGGTTAGTTTTCGCCCTTCCCTGGGGGTGTGTTTCATATCTATTGTATGTAGGTACGCTGCTGTTTAACCTTAATTTGTATAATCCGATTGATTAAGAAGTAAAAATTGTTCTGGTAGCTTAATCTTCTTTTTATCCCATTTCAGGGGTGTTTTTTGGCTCTAGCTAATGATTTTGGGGGTGTTCGATTTTTTTTGACCCCGGGTTTGGATTCAGCGACCGAAAATACAGGGTCTGGTTCGCTGCTTTGAACTTTTTTTTTTTTTGTGGGGCTGTGTTATCTATCCAACGATATATCATATTTATCTCTAGAAAAAGTGTTTAATTTTCGAAAAATTTAATATATTTGTGAGTAGGCCGTAAGAAAACTATCAATAACAACACTTCTTATAATATCAAATAATTTTGTCAAAAACAGGAAAAACTATACTAAAATAAATGTTCGAATTCTCCTCCATTGACATCTATGCATATTTATCGCTTTTCTAATATTTATTGAGAAGGCCATGGTAAAAAAAATCGAAATAATCGTAAATGTCAAAAACTAATTTGTGAGTTAATTGTGACAGTCAGCATTATTAAAAATGGTTCAATTTACTAATGGTCAAAAATATGATATGATTAAGTGTTTTATGGAATGCGTAGAAGATTCAAATTTAGCTTCTGAGCTTTATTTTAATAGGTAAATTATAGACAGCAAAACTGTACCAAAAGTGCCGCCTAAACAATATTTTTAGATATCCAGAAATGAGACAGCCAGACATAAAAATATTCAAAAGGCTACAAGAAAATTTAAAAGAGTTTGTATCATTTGTAAAACCTTGAGCAAAAATATATAATAAAGCAGGTAGAGTAGCTGTAGAAAATATTTTCTATGGCCTCTTCACAAATATATTAAATTTTTAGAAAATTAACCACTTTTTCTAGAGATATATCGTTGGATAGCTAATTTAAGTTGAGATAGAATAATGAAATAATTTATAGGGTGTTCCATTTAAAAAAAAAACACAAGTTATGTCTATATCTCATAAACTGAGACATGCATAATTTTCTTCTTATCAGCAACGGATTCTACTCAAAAAAGTGCCTGAATGTGTTACTCGATTTTCGATTCGACACTTGGTAATTGAGATTTAAGACGTCATCCAAAAATGCCAATTTTCCAAAAACGCTCTATAGCTCGGTAGTCGAAAAAGATAGACGATCGCGGTTTGCGTCATTATTTATTTAGTTTTAGAAACCCCAAAGCTTATGCGGTGCAAATACGCTTATTGTAAATATCAAGCTGCATCTCCAGTTCTACTAAACTGATTTTCATAAAACCTCGCATAGAGTAGGGCGATTTCAATGAAATAAAAACTGAATGTTACTCCAAGCTTAGATTCATTTTTCTTTCAAATTGATTCAAACAAACAGACACAAATTTCAAAAACTGTCTTAACGTATTACCCATGTAACATCCCCCAGATTAATTTCTTGCAAATATTTTCAATGTACAGGCTCGCCAACTTTACAGATTTATTATATGTATAGATAATTCACGAAATTTAAGCAAAATAGTTTGTGTACTTTGATAACAAATTAATTCTTTACGAAGCAACAATGATTCCACTCCCAATGTAATCTACACTCAAAGAAACTGATAGGTGAATTCAACCAAAAAGGGCATATGAAATCGCGCCTATCTAGTTTCATAGTAAAATCAATCGGAAAAGAATAGTCACACAACAACTTTGTTTTCGTAAACAAATAGTAGTTTAATAATCATATCTTCTTGTAGAACAACAAATTAAATAGTACAATGACATTTTTTTATGTTCACTAACCATTTTCAATTTGGTCTACAATTAAATAGTACGACTTTGTTTTTTGTTCACCAACTAATTTTTAGGTTGATCTACACTTTATTGGATGATGAAGTTTTTTTTGGTTGGCCAAAATCTCAGTATTGAGACATCAGACCACCCAAACCAAAGATTAGAGATCGTTTATAAGATTCATCCAAATATATCGATGATCCTTGAGAGAATTTGAACATTGCAATCATGTTATTAATTTTCTATAAATTCATAAGAGTATAAGATAATGCATGATTGATTATTGTCAGTGATTTGTATGTGGCGTCATCTAGGAATAATTTCTGTAATAGACTACGTAGTAAGCAAGCAAATTTTATTTTTAGAACTTCTAGAAGACAACAATAATATTGGTTTGTCTACAAAGTACAATAATACAGCGAACTAATACTGGGTTAAAATTACAATTCGATAATACTTAAAAATAAAGTCTACTATTTATCTAGTTTCATTTGACAAAATTCAGCAAATTATTAGTAAGATGTATAAATTATAGTCTTATGCACCTATTTTTTAAGTTAATGTTTATTTTGTTGTGTAACAATCACCTTTTGTTTAAAAATACTATTAAATATACTTCAATTTAACAAAATGAACAACATATATACTATTTTTTTGATTGATTTAACCCATAGTATTTGCAAACAGAAGCGCTGATGCGACGTCTTAATTCATCAAAGTGGATGGCAGAACGATGTTATGTTTATGTAAACAGAACTGCGGGTTCACTCTAAAATAATATTGGTTTATCTGTCAACTATAATAGTAGAGCAAACTGCTACTGGGTTTACAATTACAATTCGACAATAGTTAAAAATAAAATATACTATTATCTAGTTTAATTTGACAGAATTCAACAAAATAATAGTCAGACGAAAAAAATAATAGTCTTATTCATCTATTTTTTAAGTTAATGTTTGTTTTGTTGTACGACAACTTTTTATTAACTAAAATAAGAATCACCTTTTGTTTAAAAATACCATCAATATAATTTAGTTTAACAAAATTAACGAAATTGTTATTTAACCATTTTTTTTTTGTTGAATTTACCCATACTATTTCTTTGAGTGTATTTATTTCTTGAACAGGCATAGTTTTAAGTCACTGATATCAAACGAAACTCCTTGTTGAAGGCGCGGAGCATTTTCACAAATCTTTTGCAATGAAACTAAACAGCAACAAAAAGAAATATCGATTCCAAAAACTTCTTCGATCTTTAAACTTTTTTTTTGTCCCTATACCACCCTTTTCTATCTTTAATAATAGAAATATTCTCGTTTACTTCATTTTAGAATACTTCTTTGTATTTCTGTACTACATGTACTGATTTATATACTTTTTATAAAAAACCGCAAGGAATTACTACTTCCACATCCAGATTTTCTATCCAAGTCTCTCACAACGAAAAAATTTTGTATGTGGAAATAATTGTTTATAGAACTTTATTAATATAATATTTGAAATCCTCTACCCAAAAAACCCATAAAACGAACCCCACATCGGTAGTGGGGTGGGAGTGGTGAGAGGGGTAGTAAAAAATATTTTGAAGTTTCTGGTTCTTGTACACAGTACACACATTAAATCATAATCTTTTCTCATCCCCTTTCATAATGGAAGGGGTGGTAATGGGGGTGGCTAAGGTCAAAAAATTTTTTGAGACCTTAGCTTCTCTTGTATGTACTAAATACCAATTTTATGGACTCTTACCTACTTCATTTACCTGTTTACCCCAATTTACCTCCCAACCCTTAGACGGAACAAGATGAAAATATAATCTAGTTCCAGATCTCGTTAAAATACATACGTGTACCAAATTTCAAGTCAATATCTTAAACGATTCCAGAGTAAACGTGCGCACAACAAAAAGTTACAGGCAGACCGACAGACAGACAGAATTTTTTTTCACTCAAACTTAAAATCTCGACGTTTTATGACTTATGACATTCTAAGCCTATTTGAAAAATAATAGTTTTTAAATTTTTTTTGTCGTTACTGTACTTCCACTGGACGTGGAATTAAAAAGAACGACCTGGTAAAGTAATTTTGCTTCACACAGGAAACAAGAAGAATAGCAGAGAGAATTTGAAAGCAACATCTTTAATAGCGTACTTCAGAGTGAGAAATGAAAAAATATTATCATGTTTTTCTCAGTTTTGACAAAAATATGCTTTTTTCTAAAATTTCGCAATTCCGAATTAATTGGCGAGATCGAAATTCGAATGTAGCAGAAAATTTTACATATTGGTGTGAGAAATTTACCTCAGAATGCTTTCGGCTATAATTGCAAAGGTAATCAAAATAATAATTTACGGTTCAGTAAAGATGAAAATCTATATTTGCGAAATTCATAACACATACATCACGTACAACCTTTAGGCTTAATAGGGCAGAATTGACGAGAAACAGCCTTCATCATTAATAGACAACAAGTATTTGACACAAATTTCGGCATCATTTTTTCACGCTGATCATAAAGAAATCACAAATCGATTACAATATACCTCGTTTCGTCAAATAGCCGTAGCTAATGGCAATTTTGCGGTGCGTTACACTACGTTTTACGTCATAACGATACATTTTTTACAATTGTAACTTTCTATTATATCTGTTCACATATTGTCCCATTTAGCTGATCGCTTTTATAAAAACAATAATGTTATTGCATATATTTACGCACTAAAATTTATCACCTCATTTTTAACAAATTAAAGATTTTGCAATGTTGTTCTAATAAAATTTAGTTCATTTATTTTTCTCAGGACAAGCACGAATACAAGAAAAATTAACCACGTCGAAGTAGAATGGATGATAGTAACTCCGATGAATTCAAGAATAAAAACGTGCATCCACAGTTGAGGTCCAATTTTTTGTGTAATTTGTTTTTTTGGTAAGTACACATTATTTCGCTTAATATGATTTCCATCACTTTAATACCTAGTCCTTTGTCAATCGATTATATTTTAGTGTACTTTTTAAATCTTGTTACTGGCTTTTTCGTCGTTAGGATAATAGAAAAATCGAAATTTTACACGAAGTCGATGTTTCTATTTATATTCATATAATGACGTAAAAACAAATTACACAACAAAAATTTTTATAAAACATCATAGCTAATACAATCAACAGACTTTTTTTAAATAGCACAAAGCTTTTTTTTAAGCGTTCGGAGGTGTCTCCAAGTTGGTGGGGTCGGAGGGGGAGAGGTGCGTTAGATTGCAGGATACTTGCGAAAATTTTAAGAGTAAATGTTTCATTGGTGTTACGATAAAAACGGTTTGGAACGCTTTTAAACCCCTTACCGCATGACTTTTGCAATTTTGATGAAAATTTTAAATTCAGTATATTTAGACATACACTATTTACAGGAACAATATTTCAAAAAAATCAATTTTGAAATTTCACACATATATTTGAAAAAAAAATGGTTTGTGCCATATATGGCACACCATGCAACAAGGACATTATACCGAGAGATCGAGAAAGACTGAACGTGATGTCACACGGAAAAGTCACTAAAATTATCAAAATTGATTTCTATTCTACATACATTATTAAAACTAATTTCCTATGTTGCTAGTCACTGTTGCCAATCTGATGTCTGTCATTTTCGTGAATGTTATTATTATTGGATTGTGTTTGATTTATCATTTATCTCCCTTTCTGACTAATAAATCAGTGTTTTTCAACGCAATCAGTTCACTGTCACTTGTGTGGCAAGTTAATAAAGAAACTTGCATTTTGTGTAAATACTGTAATTGACTATATTTAAGGTTACTGTCGCCAACGTGAAAATGTTGAAAGTACCAGAAAATAGTACATATGTATGCAGTATGTAGGCGGCACAAAAACAATCTTTAGGGAGCGGCACGTTTAGTCTTTCTCGATCTCCCTGTATAATGTTCATTCTGTGTGACACATCATATAATAAATTTGGCACACAGAACACAAAAAATTTTCCAGGAAAATTGAGATATTTGCAATGCGTGCCTGCTTTCACTACTGCTAACTCCCATATTCAATGTTATTGAGCATTTCGTCGGTGAAGAAAAATTTGAAAAACTGGTCCTCAATTTCGTGAGGCAGTTTCTCATTTCCAAGGAATTTGATATCTTTCTCATGCACTAAAAGATCTGATTATGTCCAAATCGGGGGTTCTGGCTTGTTTGGGTGCCTTTACAAAATAAATTAGAGGAATGTCATCCTCATTATCCGGGTCGTTTTCTTCGTCCTCTCATTCAACATAATCAGTTTCCTCAATAACGCCGTATTGAGCTGTCGGATGATCATAGTAGGACAGTCCATCTCTTTTACTAACATTTACTATTCGGTATATCCACTACGTGCCCATAAAATTTTCTTACATCCATTATTTCTGAATGGATGATTCAACTGAAAACAAAATTCAGTATTTTTACCCGATTCCTTTACTGTATGCTGTGTCATATATGGCACATACCTGATTTCCTACAAATAATGATGTCTAAAAAACATAACTGCTTTATTTCACTTGTACACTACTTGATTATAGTCAAACTTCCCCACAATATTTAATTTGTTGAAAAATATTCACCAAAAACACTTCCAAATAAGTTTACAAATTGACGGTTAGGAAAGATCTGAGGCAGCCATTGAACAAAAGTGATCATTTTAGTTCATATAATTGCCGTATCGATTTGAAACTTTGCAAACTTATGCAATTCTGGCGACAATGCAATATGTACCATTGACCTTGTATTATGGCTGACGTAGATGGGAGGTAGTGACAGGAACTCCTCATGGGCGTATCACCGGCGACTCCGCCATAAATTCGAATTTTCCTCGACAGAGAGAGAAAATAAATGACAGTTAAAAAAATTAAAAAACACGCTTTTGAGTTGCGCACTGAAAAGTTAAAAATAATTGTTAGGTAATTTTGGGATTCCAAGACCTTATTGCATTGGAAAATACAATGAATTCATGGGTGGTACGGATCAGATGGACTCTAACATTAAAGTTTATAGAATTGGAATTGATAAGAAGTGGTGGTGGCCTATTTTTACATGGCTAATTGATGCCTGCATACAAAATGGCTGGATTTTATATACGAAGCATAATCCTAATACATCTCAATTGAATTTTCGTCGTGAAATAGCACAGGCCTATTTGAAAAAATTTCAAAATTTACCAAAATCGGCTGGACGGCCTTCAGCATATTCACCAGATAGCAGGGTTTCTCCTGATATTAGATATGACCATATCGATCACATTATTGAGTATATACCTAACAACAAGCGAAGGCGTTGCGCTGGCAATCATATACCATCAAGTGATGTGAGAACTCAATATCGCAAATGCAACGTAGGTTTGTTTCGGTAAATACCACCAGCAGATTTAGATTTTTTTCGAGATTTTTTTTTTCAATATTGAAGAAAAATAAATTTTTAGTCCTGTTGCAGATGTCTTATTTTTAATACCCTAGAGTACTAGTGTGCCATATAAAACACAGCCTATATTTTTTTTCTGAACAATGTAGAGTCAAAAAATAATATGAATATAATATTTTATGTACCTAAAGACTCAGGAAAGTTCAAAATTTGCTTAAATAAGGGAAATTAATTAATTCAGTCATTAATGGGTTAACAGATGTGAAATCGTGTAAGTGTGAGTGTGAGAGTAAGAGTGAGTTTTACAGGATATATGGACATATCTACATGTGGCTGAATAGTTTTGTACGCTGTTTCAGTTTGATTCCCATTTTTGATGGGTTATTCTTTTTACGTCACTAATTTTGTCCTGGTATCTTATTGGGATATTCTCACATACTGCATTTTGATTTGCAGCAAGACTGCTGCATCTGCTTTTTCGTTCCCGACTATGCCTACGTGGCTGGGTATAAATGTAAATGTGACTTTTTTACTTGTTAAGTTTAAGCGGTGTAATAAAATATGAATAGATTTTATGGCTGGATCTGTATTTAATATGTTTTTGATAGCCTGTAACGAGCTCAGGGAGTCTGCAAATAAGAAAAGACTCTTTTATTGATGTTTCACAATGGTGAAGAGCTTCCAGTACAGCCTGTATTTCTGCGGTATATACGCTTGCTAGTTGTGGTAATGCTCGTATAAGTGTTTCACTTGCAGTTACGATTCTAGATCCAACTCCGTTATCTATTTTTAATCCAGCTGTGAATATTGCCTCCGTGTTGGAGTATTGGTAGAATGTTTTGTAGAATAAGTTTTTCAGATGACCTGGGTTTGTTTCATCTTTTTTTTAAAGATGAGCACTTTAGGTGGCACGTAGGTGGTGTAAGATGCCAGGGAGGGATTTCGGAAAAGCCTTTAGGGTATATTTTGGGGAAGTCAATATTCTGTTCCATACGGATAGCTATCGGCCTTGTTATTGTGGGTCTAGACTCATAGAGCTGTGAGTTATCGTGTTCAAAGAGAATTTTATAATTCAGGTGCTGTGGTTGTGCTTTCATAGATATCATGTAGTTGGTCATTAGCCGTTCTCTTCTTAAGCTGAGTGGAGCCTGCTTCCACTTGCTGTGCTGATATTGGGCTTATTCTAAAAGCTCCTGTGGCTACCCTGAGACCAGTGTTCTGTATAGGGTCTAGCAGTTTAAGTAGTGAAGGACGTGCTGAAGAGTAAACTATGGAGCCATGTCATTTAGGGTCAATTGCAGCTCGTTGTGTTCTGATCTGAGGCGACAGAAGTGAATGACTTTAGTTTTTGTTTCAGAGAAGCGAAAGCCTTTTTGCTGTGCTTGTCTGCTGATAGTGTCAATAGCTCCTTGTAAAGTATTTTGGATCTGGTTCATAAGAAGCGCCGAATAGCATATAAGTAGATCATCTACATACAGGCATTTTGGAATGGCAGCATCAACATTTTTTTATCATGTCGTTAATAGCAATCGCGAAGAGGGTGACACTCAAGGTGGAACCTTGAGGTACTCCGTTTTCCAGCACATAATTATTTGATAACGAACATTAAATTTCCTATTCGTTAGGAAACTCTGTATAAGCTCAGGAGTCGTCCTCTTAAGCCCCACTCATGCATTTTTTGAAGGATACCGTATCTTCACGTAAGATGATAAGCTTTCTCAAGGTGAAAAGATACCGCTGCTACGTGACATCTATTTGCAAAGCTGTTCTGTATATAGTTTTCTAAGTGAACCAGATGATCCTGAGTTGATCTATATCTCCTAAAGCCCATCTGCCAGTTAGTAAATTCCCGCTTTCTAAGTATCATATTAACCTTAAGTTAATCATTTTCTCCATTATTTTACTAAGGCAGCATGTATTTGGCGGTAACTTGAGGGCTCTTTACGATTTTTACCGGATTTTAAAATGGGTATAATTATCGCTTGTCACCAACTTTCGGGATACTTTCCTTCACTCCATATTTGATTGTATAAGCTAAGGAGATTTTCTTTTTCTGATCGTGGCATTTGGATGATGAACTCATATGGAATCGAATCAGGGCCTGGTGAAGACTTTTTTACTGTGGCCAGTGCATTTTCCATTTCCTCCATAGAGAAGGGGGTATTGTAAGATGACATAGTGTTTTCAGAGAAGTCAAATTCTCTTTCGAGGTTAAGTTTTTTTCGAAGAAATGTTCGGTTGCAATTATTGTCACTGCCTATATTCTGAAAGTGTCTGCCGTAAACATTTGGTATTTCTTCTGGATCATAAACTAATTGGTCGCTCTCGACAAGTACTGGAGAGGGTGCCAAGAAGTTGCTGCCAGACACTTTTTAATTTTATTCCATATGTCTGTGGTAGACTGTAATTGAGGATATGTATTCGTGCCAAGATTAAATTTAAAATTAAATTAATAATAATAAATTTAAAAACGTGGAGAGCACTTGTGTAGGTAGGTAACTACATTATATTTTGCTCATTATGCCTATACCGCTATATAAATGCGCCCCACGGTTTTAAATTTAATCACCTAATAATTATTTTTAACTTTTTAGTGCGCTTGTGACGTGCTTTCCGGTGAGGCCGAAAAGGGTCACTTTTGACACCTTAAGAACGGTTCAGTTGCTCGGGCGCCAGTTTCCTATATTACGTGGGGAAACGCCACATCCCTAAAACAGCCTGTAAAGTGGGGCTGAAATAACTACGGTGGAGAAACGGTAAATTCCAGTGGGTCAATTAGGGAAAATTAGACTCTAACATATACAGTAGTAAAACACGCAGTTAGGAATATAATAACTTTTATTTGTAAATATCTCGTACTATCATATACACAGTCAGTTACCTATCATTTTTACTCTTACTATTCCTTTCTCCTCGGGCGGTCTGCTATTAATGAATGGTCGATTTGAACTGCCTCCGAGTCCTCCGGAAAGCTAGGCTTGTCTGACAGGAGGTGGCCGACGCTCTTCTCGATCTGGTCAGCTGCTGCTTGCTCGGCACATCTGGCTGGTAGTTGAGCTCGTGAGGAACTTACTTCCTATCTGGCGGTTTGGACGGGGCCTAGAACAGACGTACCAAAGCTAAAGTAGGGGACTAGGGGAACTCTATGCCTCCTGTGCGTAGGTGATGACGTAGGCTCGACTTGCGGTATTTTCAGCAGCGGATACTCGTACGGCTTAAGGAACTTCTATGACCAAACTTACTCTTTGGGCCTGCTGGAGCACGTCTTCTTTAGTGGGCCATTCAGGTGGGACTGATCCTCTGTAAGGACTCCAGCTGCAGACTTTCTAATTCAAAGATGGAGGCGGAGTGGGAGAATGGCCAAATCCAATGCGCCCCAGTGTTGGAGTGACGTCGGCGGCAATTGGAATATTCACCACAACGAATTCGTGGACTTTGTCATTATTTCCAACTTTCGGTGTTAGAAAAATTTGCTGCTACACTTACTTTATTTCGGATTCTGGTCAGGCATGTCTACTTGGTGGTGGAGCTTGTGAGGAACTTAATTGTTTTCTATTTACTATTTACTACCCTTCTCTATAGGTAGGTAGCCCGTATCCCGTCTCTTTGACGAAAGTGGGGGAGATGATCGGACTTTGGTGCATATGAGTATCAAGTGGCGTAGGCTGTACTTAATATAATTTCACCAGAACGATTTTATTTATAAAAGTATGCCTAAGTTCAATCTGATTTTCGTTGATAGAAAAATTTCTCAGCTTACGTTCGTAGCTGGTCACGGCTTATGGATCCTCGCGCATCTACTTCGCTTCATGGCTGGAATGGAACTGAAGCGAACTCGTGCGGGGTGTAGTGATGTGTCGTATTTGTATGAATCGTATAATAATACGACTCTTTCCGATGATACGTATGGTACGAATCTTTACAATTGATACGGTTTCGTGTTCGTATCTAATGTATACTGACCTAACGCGAACAATGCGATTTCGTATCGATACGTTTCAAGCACAGTAGATAATTCTCTACTGTGTTTCAAGAGTTAACCCTTCCCTTCCCAACTTATGTTCTCCTGTTGAGATTTACAATATATAACGAATAAAAAACGAACTACTTATGTTTATCCTAGACTGTCACACATCTTATTTGTTTGTATTTCTCAATAGTTTCAAGCTTTTAAGGATTAAGACCAAAATGTTGCATAGGCAAATATACGATACGATATACCAATTCAATTGTACAATAGTACAATTATGTGCAGTTTTTTCGCGCATACTAGCATCTTGACATACGTTTAGTACGAAATACGAATACGAAACTTCTGATACGAACTTTTTGCATACGATACGAATATGATACGGATCTTTGAAAACAGTCGTATTGCCCATCACTAGCGGGGTGTTAGCTAGTAGCGTGTGTGGAGGTATGCTGAAGTGGGGATTTAGACGGTCTCGCAGTTAATTGAATGTGGCGCGGAATGAATGATATGAAATATTTTAAAATATTGGTGGTTCTAAATGAAACATATAATATTAAATAATAAAATTATAATAAATTGATTGGGTGTCAAAATGCGCTTTGTTGCACGCTTCTCATAAAAGCGTGTTTTTTTTGTTCAGCTCTAAATATTCTTTCACATTCTCATTCTCGTAGAACTAACCGTTTACGAGTAACAGAGTGTCAAAGTTTGCAAAAAGTCTATTTTCCGAATTATGTTATAAACTGTTGATCGTACATACATTAAAATGTCAAATGATAATCTTGTAGTGCACTAAATTCCCTATAATTTTTTGCGAAAGCGAGTTTTGTTAAATAACACCTTAACTATTGATCGGATATGAAAAGATGTAATTGCAGACTTGTATGTTATTACCAATCCCGTAAATCACTAAATTCTAGTAAATTTGGGATTGATAATAACATATGTGAGTGTACAGTTGTCTTCAGATTTACTCTGCACTCAAAAAACGACAGCGCCTTTGATCTTTACCGCACCATCAAACACGCCGACATTCTTTACTCGCATAACAAATCCGTAGACAACTATACGACGAATAGTTTAAGATATGTTTTGAAAAACTATTTTTTATCACTTTTGATGTAGCTCGTAAACTATTAGTATTACCAAATGGTGTCTTGGCAGAAATTGTAATTGCCTTGAACATCTGATAGATCTCAAATTTATCAATTTTGACAAATTACTGTTTACCTAGCAAGCTTGCCCAGTTTAACTAGCTTTACAAACTTTGTGCTTCTTGCAATTAAATTCAGTAAACATGTGTGATAGTGAAAGTGAAATTGAAATAATAATCCATAACACAGCCCCACAAAATAAAAAAGTATGTTGTACCAGAAAAGAGCCCATTATATCCTCACTTATTTTGGTGCGCTGAATCCGAATCTGATGTCCAAATTAACTTCTACCTTGTCATTTTTTTGTAAATCTCGTGTTTTTTTCGCATTTTATTTGTGGTGGTGCCGAAAAATGGCTCAAATTGATAAGATATAGAAAAATGTTATTAAAAAAAGGTGCTTAGAATCCAACGAGAACCCCGTATATTAATTTTGAACAAGATGGTCGGGGGAAAAATTTGTAATTTTATTTTTTCTCAGGTTTGGTTTGGTGTTGGATTCTAAGCACTTTTTCTTAATAAAATTTTTCCACATCTTGCCAATTTGACCCATTTTTCGGTACCACCACAAAATAATGCAAAAAAAAACGCGATTTACAAAAAATGACAAAGTAAAAGTTAATTTGGTCCTCAGATTCGGATTCAGCGCGCCAAAATACGTGGAGTTCCATGGTCTCTTTTCTAGTACAACATACTTTTTTTTTGTGGAGCTGTGTAATATTTCCTAAGTTTAATTTTCATAACATTTTCTAAATTGTAATCGATAATTAAAAAATTTCAGAAATAAAGTGTTAATTTTCTATTTTATTATGACTTGTTTAGTTTTCATTAAAATTATTATTTTTTTTTTGTTATTTATTTTGTGTATTTTTTAATAAATGTGAATATATATTTAAGCATTCTTCAAATTACATTTATGCCATAATCTTCGCACCAAAACTTTTAAATTGCTCACATGTCAAATAACATCAATGCGCATGTAATTTCGAGGTATTCTCAATAAAAAAAAGAGTCTGGCAGTTGCTCTTGCTGTATGAACACAGACATTAGTCGCTCCACATTTTTGAGCATATTTTCATTTAATTTTAACAATTATTCGCAACCGCAATATTATAAACTTCTTTTTTTGTACATTGTGATGTGCTTTATAAACTTTCATAAGTGTATCCAACAAGCTTGTGCCACAGTCCTGGTTTCAACATCAAAGAGGGCCCTCTGAACACAACCTCAGCAGGTTTGTATGGTAAAAGAAACCTCAAAAATAATACAGATTACATGCATTTTATCCTTTTTCTCATATTGAATATTTCGCGCACATTTTTAAAAAGTTCATTTTTCTCTACTGTTAAGTAACGCTGGGAAACCAATTTTAATTAATTCTCAAACATGACTGGTCGTAAAGAAATAGTGTATGCAACTCAAATTTAATGGCTACTAAGTGTTCGTTGCGTAATATACTAATTAAATCATATGTAATTAGTTTTTTGGCACGTACGTACGATTAATCGTTTAGGTGTCATAGCATACAAATTTGTTTTTATTTTTTAAGTATTTATTTTTAAATATGTAACGTATATTTTGTGGTACTTTATATTAATTTGCAAACTACGGTTTTCAAACTTTGACGTGCTGTAACACGCGTTGTACAAAAATAAACTAGTGAAGGATTTTGTAGACAATTTAGTGCTGAAATAAAAAGTGCCTTATCATTTCTGTAGTAGCATGAACGGTTCGCTTGAACTTTTCCCAAAGTTATCTTTGCATACACTTGCAGTTCTGGTGACATTACAATAATGTGGTACCAAAAAGCGCGTTTTTCAGTTTTAACACTATCATGTGATGGAATATTGTATTCACTCAGACGTTGTATTCTAAATGGAGGAAGATTCGGTTTTAAGTAAGGACGACGCAATGAATATAAAAACTAAAAAATTAAATTAAATGTAAAAAAACTTTTTAAAAACAAGCTTTTATTATTATTTAGGTGTGCAAGACGAAAAAAATAAAAATAAAAAAATTGACTTAAAATCTTGTCACCTGAATAGAAATAAAATAATAAAATAAAAGGAAATACTTACTTAGGTACTTAATATTATCTGTCGAACAAAATTAATGCCTATATGAACTTCTGAAGCTTTTAAGACAATTATTTTTTTTTATTTTCTGCTCATATTAACGCGCATTTAGTTTGGTCTACAGAGGGTATCTCAGAAGTGGACGATCAAATGAAATGAGGTGATAGGGGAGGTCATTTCTAATCAACATAACCATACATGTGGTTATCCAATTGTTTGTGGTTCAAAAATTATTTGAACTTTTGTATTTTTCCCTGAAATCGCTTAGTGCTTCCAATAAAGAATTGGAAAAAAAAGTGTTTTGTTTTTAATGACTTTTAAGTGGGTGTATCTAACCATTAAAAGCACTTCCATGAACTCAGTTATCTTCTGTCAAATAAAAAAAAATGGTTTTGTGAACACATTTTGCTCACAAAAAATTGTAGTTAACTTTCAAGGACCCTGGCAGAAAAAATGTACTACAGAAAGTTGACCAACTATCAGAAGAAGTTGTCCATGGGCCAGTTGTACGAACTAAGTTGAGCCAAGTTCAGCTTGAACCAAGATCAAAAGCCAAGGTTACCATTGTTACAATAATTGTAATCATGGCTTTTGATCTTGGATCAAGCTGAACTTGGCTCAACTTAGTTCGTACAACTGGCCCTAATAAATAGGTGAGTAAAGTGCCCCCCCCCCCCCTACTTGTTTTTTTTTAATTTTTTTTTCTCAGAAAGATTGCGCCTATTATGCGCCACTTTGCGTCCCAGTGTAATTAGCTAACGCCCTATTCGTTTTCGAGTTATTGACTATTTAAAGTGGTGGGGGCAAGTTAAAGCTTTTTTGGTCACATTAACAAAAAATTGCAAAATAGTCTCAAACTATAATGGTGGAGTCAAATTAAGCATAAAAATAGGTGAATAAGGAATTCTCTGGCAATTTTATAGTTTTAATTTGTTGTAGATATAATAACAAGTGCCACGAGCAATTTTGTACGAAATCGGTCCATTGCTTCTTGTAAAATTTTAACAATTTATTTCTCAACACTGAAATTTTCTGCTATTTTCCTTATTATCTCTGGTCCTAGTAATCTTATCGCAAAAATAAAAATAACAAATTGTTCGTAATAAAATTTAAACAGTAGGCATGTGAAAAAGCTTTCTAAAAACTTGTTAATTTGTCCCCCCAATAAAAAGCTAGTGCGTTTTATGGGGCCGTATTATATGTATAGAGAGGTGTGGGGGTGGGGAGTAGGAGGGTATCTCCTCTATTAAACTATAATAAAAAAGAAAATTTGATGACATGAAAACTTGCTCCCCACCTCACCTTCAATAAATAATACCTCGAAAATGAGAAGGGCGTTAGCTAATTGCTTTGACACAATTTAAAAAAAAAAAAATGATAAAAAAAGATTTGTTCTGTTTGTTACACGGTGTTAGAATCTGCATTAAATAGACATTTTCTGATAACTGGTGGGTTTTCCTGTAGTATATTTTTGATTTGCCAGAGTAACTTAAAAATTAACTAAAATTTCTTACCACTTCTCTAGATTAGGTTCAGGTCCATACACTGTTAACAGTCGAAGAGCGTGACCCCCTGCATTCGACACATGCTATGCAACTCTCGAACATACCAAAACATACGGTTGATTCTTATGTAAAGACACATCACAAAACAAATTTTAGAAGTCGCGATTTGATTTGGAATTGCCAAAGTGGAGAAAATTGCACTTTTCATCTTTTTTATCAAAAACACTACTTTCGCATTTTTCTTGTATACCTATCATTTGTTGTCGTAAAAACTTCATGCTTTAGTATTACAATATTCATACTTTTCACTTTTCAACGGTGTATACAAAAAAGTACGTGTTAAAGAGCGGGAGCTAGGTGGCTTTTTTGGCAGCTCATCGTTTTATGAACTTTGAGATATTTTTAAAGTTTAATGGATGATAACGATTCATAAAATCGACTTCTGGCGGGGCACCTCCTGTCACGAACACTGTTTAAAAATTAGTGAAATCATGACATCGTTACAAGGCTCATTTTTTTGTGTGTACATATTTTATGTTTAGAATGAATAAAATATGATCGCCAGAAAGTGTAGGCCGTCAGGAGGCGCAGCCAGAAAGGGAATAATGATACAATACATCTGAGGCACGGTACGGAGTCAAGTTAGCCGAAAGTGTTAAATTCCTGTATATTTAAGAGCCTATGGTACATAATTCTATTGTTGAAGGAGCTTATATTAACTTTTTAAAAAGGAGCCAGAACTTGTAATGATGAGTTTAGAGTTCTGAGATGAAATATGCGAAAAAAAATCCAATTTTCTTCAAAAATCCTAAACATTTTCTTTCTGGCTAGCCTTACTGACGGGAGTTTCTTTCTTGGAATTTTTTTCTGTGTTCAAAACATTTAAATAAACATGCTCAACCTTAAAAAAGTTTGTAACGATGATGTTATATAACTCCGTTTTTTTACCTCTTTGACCTTTCTGGTTGCGCCCCTGATGGCCCACACTTTCTGGCGATCTTATTTTATTCATTCTAAACATAAAATGTGTACACACACAAAAAAATGGCTTTGTAACGATGATATAATTTCACTGATTTTTATATCTTGAACCATAGCCAACTCGACGGGCTGACATATGCCAGAAGTCTATTTTGTCGTTATTTAAGTTCGATAGAATTAATCAGCGCATAGAAAATGCTTGTAACGATGAGTGTCGGAAAAAGCCACTTAGCTCCCACACCATTACGATATGACTGAAAAATAAATATATAATAATGGGAGAGTTCTAATTTTTGTGGAATTTACATCGAAAAAGTGTGGATTGGGATAACTTTTTTATTTTTCAAAATAACTGCATACTGCAAGCGAGTAAGCTATAGCTAGCGAAATCAGGTTTTTTTTTTAATTCACGATTACCTTTGACCAATCAGGAACTAGAAATTTTCATAAAGAACGATCGAGTCCATTTTTTCCAAGAGATAGTCCATGTTTTCGTGCTTGACATTCAAACAAAGTTTTACTGTAAATCAACTTTATTTTTTCACTTTTAAACGAATAAAACAGTTAAAATATACGATAGTCGTGGATAAAGTATAGTATTCAGCTCGCGTATAATGGCTATTACACACTCGGATGATTTACGACACTCGCCTACGACTCGCAACGTAAACATCACTCTCGGAAGTAATAGCCACCATTATACGCTCGTTGAATAGTCTGCTTATATTTGGAGCGTTTTTTTTTTTCTATAAAATGCATGGGAAGTGAGAAAAATTAAATGTAAAAAAAACTTTTTCAAAAACAAGCTTTTATTATTTAGGTGTTCTAAAACGAAAAAAATAAAAATAAAAAAAAATCATTGTCTTAAAAGCTTGTCACGCGCGAGAAGTTCATACAGGCATTATTTTTTTTGACAAAGATTGTAAGTACCTAAGTAAGTTTTTTTTATTTCTATTCACGCGACAAATTTTTTCATTTTTATTTTTTTCGTTTTAGTACACCTAAATAATAAAAGCCTGTTTTTAAAAAAGTTTTTTTAAACTTAATTTAATTTTTAAATTTTTAGTTACGCCTTAATTAGTTGTATATATTCATTGCGTCGTTCCTATCCGATATAAAACTTTGTTATATGTCAAAAGCAAGCTTGGCTATTTAATTCTTGATTTAATATTGTCATTACCAAAAGTAGGCATAAAGTATTACACGTTGGTGTAAAGAGGGTTGCAGCTCCTAAGGATTTCTGCGCCACTGGGTAGGTGCATTTGAAGCCATTCTAGAATATCAGTTTTTACTCAAAAATGGTCGACCAAGCACGTTGGTAATTTCTCTCGTGAATTTTTCTATTTAATTGCCGTTTATAGGCTTTCCATTTAATTCAATTATGGGATCTTAGAAGTTCACTAATTTGTGTGTGTATTTTTGGTTATTTTGGACGCCACACAATGTTCGTTTTGACGGATTTTTAAGAAATTGTAAGTAGCATTTTTTTTGTTAACCTATGGAGCACGTGTTCCACTAACATATTTTCCTGGTATTGTAGAAAGCCATTTTGTCTTGATTGTATCCAAATGGTTTGATATTTTGGATCACCGATTCAACGTATTTTCCTGGCATTGCAGAAAGCCATTTTGTCGTGATTATATCCAAATGGTTTGATATTTTGGATCACCGATTCGAGCCGCTCTCCATCTTTCAGTAAGTTGGATTTTGATTTTTTTTATATATGTACTTATATACCTGTATTTTTTTCAGGGCTCTCAATTTTAATTGCAGTTTTCCCTTTCCATTTAAATTTCAAATTTTACCTTTTCACGTTTATATGTTCAACTTTACTTAATTTCCATTTCATTTATACTTCGTTTTATTCAATTTTACGTCATCTATTCCAACGATGTTAGTTGGAAGTTCCATTACCTTGGGTATGGACTTACTCTAGTTTTGTTTTGCTCCAACCATTAACGTGCAGGAGAAACTCTGGGTTTCAGCGTTTGTGGTCACCGGATTGATTTTAACGACGACAACTTTATGCATCATCTTGGATTGTGAGTTGGATTTCTTTTGGGTAACCGGAACATACGTGGAAGTTTCCCTACGAGAGACAAGGATCTCTCCAGAAGGCAGTTTTTCCCTACATATTTTCATGTAGTATATGAGTAATTATGGACTTGATCGATCCAATGGTCAATGTTTAAATATTAGTACATATTTTGTTTTATTTTCGTTCGGCTATTCAAAAATCATTTTATTACATTTATTGCGGCAATTATTAAATTATGTAACTTATGTTAAATTTACAAATTTAAGTACCCTTTTCCTTGCTAACGTCAAAGAAATTTAAAGTTTTATGTATCGTAAATTTTTATTGTAAATAAGATTATTATTATGGGGGGGGGGGGGTGTTATTGATAAATCAATTATTAAGATTAGTTTCAAATTTATGAGGCAATTTACGAGTTTTTCCTTTTGTCGTCAAAATATTCTGTAGTGATTAGATTAACGAGGCCAGTCTTTTATCATTATTTAACTGGTGTGTTATACATATATAGTTTCCTTTTAACTGACAAAAAAATTTGGTTACGATTAATAGGGCCAGACATTTATCATTATTTAACTGGTTATACATATAGGGTTTTTCTTTTAACTGGCAAAATATTCTGTAGTGATTAACGGGACCAGTCTTTTACCATTATTTAACTGGGTTGTTATACACACAGGGTGATGTGTTAGGTAGGCTAAATGTACATTTACTAGTTATTATATAAGGTCAAAATTCCGTGATATAACGTACGGTAAAGAAAATTGATAGGTACTTAACATTTTGGTAATATTACTTCGATAGGTAATCTTGCGGCTGTCTACTTAATACCTAATTTTTTTATCACCTTAATACATGTCACCAAATTGAATAAACTTATTGCCCATAATTTGATTGAAGAGGTGTGTTTCCTTTTTAATTCACCCTATGATAAAACTTACTCTCTTGATTAATGCCTCATTTTGGAATTAAAAGATAGTGTTTGGGTACCCTTGACAATTTTGGGAGCCTTCTAGCTAGGTTGCAGTTTTTGTTTTGATAGTGGAGCCCTTTTTGCATATATTTGTGGATCTGATACTTATATGCTATATTTTTTTTGGTAGTGTCAACCTTAAACCTACCCCTCTCACCGACTAGAGGTGAGCTAGCTCTCGGCACACATGTTGCGAGCCTCTGCAGCTGAAACACTACCTTGTTAAAAAAATTTATCATTTTTTTGTGTGTTATTTTGTCAATTTTGGCTATTGATCAAAAAGCTCGTGGCAACTTATAGTTTAAACCGGATCCTTCACCATTTCTTAGAATGCAACGTATGAGCGAATACAATACACGATCAAATTATAGTGTTGTTCTTCTTCTTCTTTAGCGGGGCAAACCTAAACGCCGCACTCAGGCCTTCTGGCCCATTGTGCTACCGCTATGAAATTATGGAATTCCCTCATTCAGGCCGAATTCCAATCCAAAGGCCAGAATTTTTCCTATGGGGGCATTCCTTATTTCCTCCAGCTACGGAAAACCGATGCCGAAGTGTTTGTGCCTCAAGTTCATAAGACTAGGGTAGGAAGTCAGGACGTGGATAGAAGTTTCTTCCTCGTCCCCACAAAACCTGCAGTCGGGGTTGTCCACCACCCCGATAGTGTGCAGGTGTTTTCTGAAAGAGCCGTGTCCAGTCAAAAGATCTGCCACGATTTTGACCTGTTTCCTGCTTAGTCGCAGGATTTGTTCTTCTCGCTTAGGCAAGGGCCCCGAGATTATAGTGTTAAAACTAAAAAATTTTGTCCGCCATCTTAGGGCGTCCGCCATATTGAATCTAGTGTGATGTCATTTTATTTTCGTATTCTTCTCAGCAAACCATTTCATTTGATACCCATATCATGGAGGTGCATAAAAGAATAACTGGTCCGCCATCTTTGGGAGTCCACCATATTAGATTTAGAATGACGTCACTTTGATAACCATGCATTGTCATCCAAACTAAACGTGTATGCAAAATTTCAGCTCAATCGGTTGGGGATAACTGTTTTAAAATTGACTTGCAAGATTTGAACTAAACAAACAAACATACATACAAAGCAAGTTAAATAAAAGCTTGTAAAAAAGCCTTGTAACACGAACATTGCTCTGGCGCGCTTAAACGATAACTAGAACAGATATTTGAATTCAATAAAAGGTATTCACTAGTGTATACAAATGACTTCAGTTGTGTGTAAAAACGGTAATTTTGCAACTTGAGGCGAGATGGCGTTGCGGTGCAAAGAAATTATTCGGTCCTCGGAACTCTTGATATGGGAGGCAAATGATGGAGCATTACATTGAAAGCAATTTTTACGATACGAACAATTTTCGGTTGTCGAAATATTTGAACTTGAATATAATCTTTTTAGGTAAAAAAAAGCGCCATAACATTTTTGAAATAAATTTTAAACGATAAGTCCTTTGTGATATTTTTCATAGTGAATCATGCTGATTTAGATAGTAATGAAACAAATTTATTTCAAAACATAAAATAACTTTTTTTTCAAGTAAGACAAAGGTGGTTGTAAGTCTTTGATATTTCTGTTTATCATGTTTATGTCGTATGTTCAATTGAATTTTACACTGTAAATTGTAGACATACTGTTACATTTGAAAAAAAAAATGCGATTTTTCTTACTTGAAATCAATGAAGTTCAAATGTCTCGAAAATCAGTGACTTTTCGAAAATTGTTCGTATTATAAAAGTTGTTTAAGGTGTAATTGTTCGCCATAACTACCTCATTTCACTGTTCCTGAGGTCGAACAATTTCTTGGCACCATCACCACCATCTATACGTCAATTTTTAAATGAACCATTTTTACTCAGAACTGAAGCCATTTATATAATCTAGTGTATACCTTTTATGGAATTTAGATATCTCCTTTGGCTATCTCGAAAATAGCACTGGGAGTTTTAAGTGGGACACACTGTAGAGTGATTAGTTAACTACTGATGTAAATATTGTTACAATTTAAGAAATAGATGCTTTATGATTAACCCTATATGTATAACATCAAGAAATCAGGTGAGAATTTTTTACTGTAAACATATGCAGGACAATGTAAAATATCGAATCTACTAATTCCTAAAAAAGTAAATTTTTGGAATCTCATTATTTCGTGAAATTAATAAAAGGTGGCACATGTGTTATTGAAGATTGCCTAATAAAAGTATGTAGTTTTTCAAGCAGTTATTATGCGGTCGTCCAGCATTCACATAAAGTATGGACCATTTAGGAGCCCATTTATTTCCAAGCTAAAATATGTAATAAAGAAATATGCATTACTATTATAAACTTACCGTCTACGGAAAGTGCATTTCGATGTCATTTTAATCGACATTATATAAAAAAGGGCACACCTGATATTATTGAAAAAAAGTATGTATGTGTCTATTATCTGTCTATTGCAAACCAACCACTGAAATTTGAATAACTTACGTTGAACGGTCTTGAAGATCTGCTAAGTTATATTGAAAAATGTGCCACTTTTTAAGGATATTTTAACAATACCAGCTTTTAATCCGTCATATCTCGAAAAAATTTACATTCTATGAGAATAGTATTTAGTCATCGATATAATAACACAGCTTTTTTCGTACGGTGAAATTTTTTCATAATTTTCTACTTTATATCTCTTTGAAAAGTGGAATATTTTCTATATAACTTAACAGATCTTTAGAACTGTTCAACGTAAGTTACAGCAAGTGATGAGCACATAATTTTTTTAATTTTTTCAGACCCTCGATTTTTGAGATATTAGCGGTTAAAATGAGGGTCTGCTGCATTGATAACCCAGGACTTAATGCAGCGCGTACAACGTTCAAACTTATTACGCGTCTATGTCCACCAAACTGTTATAAACAACGATCTTTTGTTTTTCAAAATTTAATTCAGTCCTTAAACTGCATTTCACTCGCTTATACTAGTACTCTACCTTCAATAATATAAAAAAGTTTCCTCAATACAGACTTTTTTAATGCAGCTACCGAAGAATCCATGTAATTTTGAATGAAAATAATTATTTTTGTACCAGATATTTTATTATTGGTATATGACCAAAGTTTCATGCCGCGTTAATAGTTAGAAACAAAGTTATGGGATGGGAAATGTAAAATACTGAATGAAAGTGGAAAAGCGTGATTTTTTCTGATTTTTAAATTTCAAATCGAATCGCGACCCCCACAATCGGGCTCGGCAGATCATTTTACATGTTCGCGAGTTGCATAGGCCACTTTTATTTTGGATATTTCTCCGGCTATAAAGGATTTGATTGAAGCTGCTTAATATCTTAATACCTTGTTTCATAACATTGTAAGATATCTTTTTATTAACTCGGTGGCAATGCGGCTTTAAGCAGCAAGAACACAGGATTACCCGTAGGCAAGACAAAGAGGCAAGGCAGTGCCTAGTGGTCATTTTAGCATTGGCAATAATTTTACCATTCAGATGAGACAAAATTGCTACAAGCACCATGCTGATGGGCTTCTTTAATATAATATGGAGCGAGTCGAGTGTAACATATCTGCTCAGTCACCTTTAATCCTGTGTTTTTATCACATTTCCCTAATTTTCCATAATTTTTAATTAAGCTCCCAAAAAAAAGTTTTTGATGGTATTTTTCTTAAACTGCCAGCTTTCATGTTTCTGCTACTTAATGTTAAATAGTATGTCGTAACACCTAAAACCCGTGATATTATTTGAATGTTATTTTCTTTTTTTTAGTTGGGGTTTACCAATATTTTATAAAGGATGGAAAAAGGAGCTGGATGAAGATGATTTGTACAAACCATTGAACGAGCATGAATCTCATAAATTAGGAGATAAGTTAGAAGAAATATGGAAACTAGAAAAGTTAAATCATTCAGAACCTGCCCTTTGGAGAGCACTATGGATAATGTTCCGTTCCGATATTTTAGGCCATATGGTTGTTTTGTTTTTTCTTGAATTTATTCTACAGTAAGTACAAGATTCTTGAAATTGTTTAAATACCTGCTGTCGTCATATTGTAAAGAAGTTTGACTGTTTTAAAATTGAAGAAAATAAGTAATATACATAACTTGGTTTTCTGTTTCATTAGTTTTATCCAGATTTGCCTGACATATGTTTCGGACTTACGACCATTATCAAGGGGTCTTAATGATCCCGAGGTTTAAACTTATATCTGACAAATCTAAATAAAACTAATGAACATAAAACTAAAGTCCACGAGGCATCTCCTCATAGACCCGTACTAGATACGACATCATAAGCTGTGTTCTCTTTAGTATATTCTTTTATTATTTCGTGATGAAATGGGTGAAAATGCAATAATTACATCTGTGGACTGTGGAAATGGTGGAAAAACATCCAAACACCCACAATTTTAACTAGTTCCTCAAATATGGTTTTATCATTCTATAGTCTTTGAAATGTCGTCATCCCCTGACAGCAGATAATCTTTTATTAACATTTCTTTCAATATAACGATACAACCAAAACTTTTTCGTTGTCTTCTTCGTCTACGGTGACAAATAAGTTGATAAGACAATATGTCCTATTCGTCGCTAGACATCGTCTAAACTAAACGAATTCAATCAGCTTGTTGTATGCTCCGTGTATGTAGCGTGCGTGAATCGTCGCTGCAAGACGAATCTTGTACGCGTCTATGATGAGACGCCTCGTGGCCGATGGCCTAAGTATAACAAGGACTTACTAAGAATACTTTGATTTAACAAATAACGAACACAAAATTCAAATTTCTTTGTTAAATATCACTATATTTTTCTGTTTGCAACTGCAGTTTCGTAGTATCTAAAAAAACAATGACGTAGATCTAGTAAGCCTTTTAGATGCTCTATAGTTGAGGATCGAGACCCATGAATTCGACACGAGCTGTGCAACATACAAAAACAGAGAGTTGATTCTTATGTAAAAACAACTCACAAAACATTATTGAAGTTGCGATTTGATTTGGAACTGCAAATTTGTAAAAAAAAAGAACATTTTCATATCTTTTTTTTCGAAAAATATAATTTTTGCAGTTTCCATGTTCCCTTCTAGTACACGCAAATTAGACATTTTAGAAAAATAATTTAGAAAGTAATAATATTTGAGATACGTACTCTAGATAGAGTTAGAAATAGATACCCGAGAAGTTCCCACCAATTTTGCAAAAAACCACCCATTACGGGGACTTAAAACTGGTTTTTCATAAACCGTTCGTCGGAAGAGAAAAAAGTATAGGAAATAAAAAATTTGTCGTTCAATTTTGCATAAGAAATGTCCTATTAACCTTGTAGCTTATCCTCACCTGTTTCGCACTAACAGGGTCCGAATAGAGTAGTTTGGACCGCACAGGTAAAAATCGATCCTATTTGAAGTTTCACAGAGAATACCTTAAAACAGGTTATTTTAACGAGAAATAAATTTTTTTCATTATTATTATTTTTTTTTTTTGTTTATTGACACTATCATACAGAGATAAGATATTCGCTGTGAAACTTCGAATAGGATTGATTTTTACCTGTGCGGTCCAAACTACTACCTCTCTGTTCGGACGCTGTTAGCGCGAAATAGGTGAGGATAAGCTACAAAGTTAATAGGACATTTTTTGTGCAAAATTTAACGACAAATTTCTTATTTCCTATACGTTTTTCTCTTCTGACGAACGGTTTACAAGATAAAAGTGAAAAACCAGCTTTAAATCCCCGTTAGGGGGAGAACTTTTCGGGTATCTTTATTTCTAACCCTATCTAGAGTACGCATCTCAAATATTATTACTTCATAAATGATTTCTTTTATTCAGTGTTTTTTAATCTAATTTGCGTGTACAATTCCTCTATATCTGCCATCTGTTGTTGTAAAAACTTGACACTTTAGTACTACAAGTTTAAAAGCTTTCGATTTTCAATGGTGAAAAATAATATTTGGTACGATACGACTGAAAAATAAATAAATACTGATGGAAGAAATTTATCCGGAAATGACCGCAATTTTAAATAGAACACCCTGTATATTTTTACAAATTTGGATTCAAGAAAACATAATGAGTATACCATGAGACTTTCGCGAATTTTTGAGTCGATGTTCAGTTTTTTAAGCATTTTAAGACATTCGTCCAGAGTGCTTTGAAAGACCAAAATTTGTTCTACGCAGGTAAAGTCCAAGGGAAAAATGCGATTTTTCGTTTAATTTCAATAACTATTTACGAAGCCTCCAAAGTTGAACATATCACTTTTTTATCGAAAACTTTTTTTTTTCAAATGGGAAGGTGGTGGCTCATAGTGTTCAATAAGTTATAGATTTTTTTCTGAATTCATTGGTATCCATTTCAAATCTATGCTATTTGTTTTTCTAGTTTATTTAATTTATTTAAAAATAAAAAAAACACTTCCAAAATAATTTTTATTGATCCTTATAGTTTGCACTAGTACTTATACCTATTAAGAAACAAAAGAGAGAACTAAAAGGCTGTTATTCACAAAAAAGGTAGTATTCACATTTCATAATTAGTCATATAATTTTTTTCAATTATACGAGTGCAAATCGCACAAATATAAGTGTTAAATTCCTAGAATTGGTGAACGACATTTGAATTTTACAAATATTGTTCATAATAACCCCTATCACAATCAATACATCTTCTTGGTCGCACAATTGTGTTACTCATTACGTTCCTTAACATTTGGGAAGTAATGCTACTAAAAGCTCTTCTTATTCTCGATTCGAGATTCTCGATGATCATAATGGGAGTTTTATAGACCTGTCCCTTGATAATTGGGTTAGATCAGGTGACCTTGCAGCCCACCTTATGAAACCCTGGTTTGAAATAAGTTGGGTGGCATAAGCTTCAATGAAATAATCCATAACAACGCAGTTGTTATGGGGGGTGCTCCGTCTTGCTTTAAATACAACAATTGGTATTGTGCTAGAGGAACTTGTTCGATTGCTTGCCAAACTTGATTTTGTAAGAATTCGAGATACCTCCGTCCTGTCAGCGTATCTTGGAAGAATATTGTTCCAATGATTCGTGTTTCATAAATACCTGCCCATACATGTATCCCAAATCTTTCTTGAAACTTCCCTTGTCTAACTAATCTTTGATTTTGTTGGGACCAGTATCTTACGTTCTTACGGCTGAACATCCCATTATTTGTGAAACGTGCTTTATCGGAAAAAAGTATGTTGAAGACAAAAGGTTTAGCCGGATAAGCATGACGAGTCGACCCCCAAATGGCAACCTATATCGAAACTTATGTTTTTATTGTCTTTTTGAAACTTATTAATTAACCACTCGTTAAACACAGTACGTCTTTCAGAATCTCCTTCCTACAAATGTTGGTGTAGATTGTACTTTAACGAGCCGTAATTATGTTTTTTCAAAATTCTTCTTACTTTTTCTCTATTCTTATTGGGATGCTCTGCCACATGTATTCTTCTAAACAATGTCTGAAATCTACAAAATAATACAGTTAACCAGTATTTTACTGGAAAATAACCTCTACGCCTGTGACTTTTACGTCAAAGGATCAGTTAGAGGGTGGTTTTGACAAATAATGAATAAGAACAAAAATATAAAAATGACGTATTTTGCTGACGTTTCGGAAAACGAATCTGTTTCCTTTCTCAAAGCGTATTATAATGTTTGTGGGCTGTGTATATTAAATACACAGCTTTAAGAATATATTTGTTATATTCAGTATCCATAGATACTTACCAACGTTTAGACAATATTCTTCTTATTGTTTCCCTATTTGATCCTAGTCCTTCCGCTATTAAGTTTAAGGATATTTTGACCACACCACCAGCTTTTAATTCGTTATTTCTCAGAAAACATTAATTCTGTGTAAATAATATTTTAACTGATCAAAGTATTTCACATTTCAGCAAGTGGTGACGGACACATAATTCACACATATTTTTTTTTTAATTTTCCAGCTCCGTTTTTAAGACATTAGAGGTTAAAATGAGGGTCTGCTGCATTGATAACTCAAGATTTAATACGGACCATTCAATGCTCAAACTTGTTACACTTCTATGACCACCAAACTGTCAAAAGCAACGATATTTTGTTTTTCAATAATTAATTCAGACCTTGAACCGCATTTCCCTCGCTTATACTAGTACTCTATCTTCAATAATAAAAAAATTTGCTCTATACAGACTTTCTCAATGCCTCTACAGAAAAATCCATGTGATCTAAAATGAATTTTTTGTTTGCACCCGATATTTTATCTTTGGCGCAATTTTATATATGGCAGATTCATCGTCTCTCTGAATATATGTGTCTAAACTTTCAAGCCAAGTCAATGGCTAGAAACGAAGTTATGTAGTAAGAAATGTAAAATAACTAGATTTCTAACAAAAATCATAAAAAAGTGGAAAGTGCGATATTCCGATTTCGTAATTTCGAATCAAATCGCGACCTCCATGACCGAATTCGGCAGGTCTTTTCATATCACATAAGAATATGACTTTAGTATTTGTATGTTCGCGAATTGCATAGGCCACTTTAACTTTTTATTTTTTTCAAGTCCTGTTTAGAAGAAATACTTTACTTTTCTTTACGCTGGTTCATAGAATTGTACGTAAAGAGAGTCAGCAGCGGAGAAAGATCATAATCCTGTAACGGATATTGATGGTCAATAGTAAATACCGCAAATTTTAAAAATCCTTCTTTAAACGTTTTCAATATTATTAATATGGATGTCAAAATGAGGTTCCACACCACGCTTGCATATTCAAGTCTAGGTCGCACCAGAGTATTATATAGTATTTTTATGGTATTTGCATTTTGAAAGTAATGAGCATTACGTACAATAAAACGAATCATGTCGATGATGATGTACGGTTCCTAACAATATTACGTCTGAAAATTCTCTGACTTTTTAGTGTTTTCCCTGACCTGTCTTCCTGATGATAAATTTCTAAATGTCAAAGTAGGTATCAGTTTTTCGTGAGTAAAATTGTTTATGATTCGGCTATTAAAAAATTCTACAATCGTAAAAATGAAAACAGTAAAATAAATCGTGAACTCTTAATTCTAAACATAACGTATTACTCTGAATAACATAAAGCAGTAAAGTTAGCAGACGGGCAGATATTTATAGGATTAAGTATAAGAATATATAATATTATCTATACTACGCGATATATTGAGGATATTTTATTACTTCAATAAAGTCGTTTCTTATTATTATCATTATTTTTTTAAATCGGTCACCCTTCTCTGTGGCTCCGACACTAAAAGAGAGGAGCTGGTTGTACCGACAGCCACTCCCCACTCCGTGGCGTAAGTGACTACTAGGTCCGGGAATCGTGTGCCCTGAGTAGACGTAACGAACTGAGGATGACGGAGTTATGCAGTCTACCGGTTAAGATCTCTGTGGAGTTTCGGCACGCCGGTATGATCTTCAGTTCTAAAAGCAGTGTGTGTCACGCTCTACCGAGGGCTCCTATAGTCAGTACCACCAACTTAACAGTATGGTCTGAATGAAATCTGTGGAGTTCGAAGAGCAAATCTCGATATTTTGTCCGTTTTCCCTCCATCTTCAAGACAATGTTGTTCTCCGCGAGAGTCGAGAACTCTACATCATATATTATCTAGAGTTGGTGATCGAGAAGGACTACGTCAAGCTTGTTGGCTTGTATTTGCCTGACGGTGGAAAACGAGTAGTTCCAATATATTAGACACTTCTCATTTCCCACAACGGACTCAATATCCCCCGGAGCGTAAGGCAGCACTGGTGTATCGTCTATCCCATACGAGTGCCTTAAATGGTAATAAAGCACTTATAATGCTCCGTCATGCCTTTGGATATAGACCGAGACTGCATATGTCGGGCAAACCGACAGCAAGTGAATTAGTCTCTGGCGCCCTGCGGCAGGCCCTGCAGCTAACATCAAGGACCTATATACCCATGACACAACTACGATAGACAAAGGTATTGAATACACCATCCTGGCAAGCCCTTATAAATCCCTCAGCCCAGACTTCAGCCCGGCTGACCTTAAGAAGGCAAAGGTCAGCCTTTCGGATAAGCCAAGGTTCTCTATATTTTTAAAAACTCTATGCATTGTCTTATCCGTGTAAAGCTGCAGCTTCTTAATTCAGATATTTCTCTTTGTAATAAATCGTTTTCATATTTGTTTCTCAGAACTTATTGAAGTCCAAAAATGTACTTCCTTGATAAAATTTGAGTTTTTCCATTTTTTAAATAAAGCCATCTCTGAGTTTTCCTTGTCTCGTTTGAATTCCCTGACAGTTCCAGGATTTTCCGGTCCTGGGAAACTCTGTCATGTTACTATGTTATCGCTGTCTTCTCTAAAAGAACATTCCAAATAAGATATTAGACAAATCGATTCTTAACGCTGCCACAACGTGTTACATTAACTCCGCTAGTAGTATACTCAGATTGCATCTTTCTTAAATTTTGTATGAATGATACTACTCTACTACTACTTGCTTGTGTTTAGAGATAAACAGAGCTTTACACCAATTTTTAGTTGTGTTTAATGGTGCCGGTGCGGTGCCGTGCTTAAGAAAATGATTTCGTAGTTCGGAAATTTCTCATACATCCCTGAACCGATTGAAAAAATTTTTTGATAGGCCTTTAGAGACAACATTATAGAATGGTACTAGACTACTGAAAAGTCAAATTTTTTTTTTTGATTTTCGCACAAGTAAAAAAATTTTCTTTTTTTAGTTTTAAATAGCCTAGTACCATTCTATAAAGCTGTCTCTAAAAGAATATCAAAACATTTTTTCAATCGGTTCAGAGATGTAGGAGAAATTTTCGAATTACGTTCACAGAACCGCCCACCTTAAGTCTACCTGCAATGTAAAAAAATCCGCTAAATTGTCTATCTTATAATATATTATTAAATCGTCAGCATAGAAGGGAGAAGGAGAGTGAGATCAACGGCAATGTCATTTATGAACATAATAAACAAAAAGAGGCCCAATACCGACCCCTAATATATTCATTCGATAAACTTATATCCCTGGTATTATACAAACTGACTTCTACTGAGAAGTTAGGATCCAAAGGAGCATATTAGCTTTTTTAAGGTTAGATTTTTGTTTGTTCACTTGAACGAATTCCAAAACATTTAGAAGCTCACAAATTTTTTAACTAATTCGCATTTGTTGACTGTATTATGCCAACGAAAGAAAAGCACTTGATTTCTGTTCACAATAAAGGTCTCATTTTATTTAGAAGCAAAATTGTGGCAAATTTTATTCGACATCAAAGGGACAAAATAGCGTGACATGGAACTTTTGATATGTTCATTATATGATCGTTGTAAGATAGTATAAATTCTTTTTAATTTTTGATAATACATAACGAAACTCCAAAGCTTATATCTTAAACAGCAACTTGTATATAGGATTTATGCAGTTATATCATAGTTGTACAACATTAATTATTGTAATGTGTAAGAATTTAATTTATGCACTATAATGTGTTTGTAACTTATTTTCTTGACTTTTATGTTTTCTTCGTATTTGTTATGCAAGATTACCTAGTTAAATTTCCATTTTTTTAATTTTTGATATTATCATGGCCACGACCTCTTAAAAGGAATTACCCATATCTGAACTAGAAAATAAAAAAAAGTTGCGTGGAGGTCTATAAATCGACCGGTTTCTCTAAATACATTCTCATTAGTTTAATTAAAGTTTTAACTTAAAATACGATGTTTATGTATATTATTACTATTTGAGTCATGCAATTCTAAGATAACAAATTCCTGTTGTTTGTGTAGAAGGTATTTCGTGTCTCAAGGCGTCAGTGCATGTGACGAAATATTGCAAAAAACGGCACCACTCATATTTTTCCCATACTCAACATTTTTAACCTGTAAGTGTGTAAAGAATTATCAATTTTATTAACTCATTAAAATTAAATAACAACTCAGCTGAAATTAACATGATAAATTCAGAAATTTCAAAGACATACATATACCTTCAAGTTTTTATTAAACTACTGGCCCCTCACTATCTTTCTATATAAGTATGATTTGGATATTCCTTCACGCAGATAAGGAAAATAAATTCCAACCGGAAGTAGCCTATTTTTTTTAATTTCTACTTTGTAATATACATTGAAAGAGCTCTTAAAATCATCAATGAAATTTTGCATCAATACCGAAAACATTTTAACACAAAGTTATTATTCCTTTAAAGCAAAGATTCCCCTGCAACAACCTGTCTGGGTTCTTGCAGGGGAATCTTTGCTCTAAAGGAATAAGCGTGGACCATTAATAATAGGCCATAGTTCAAAGGTAGATTCTTTGGACCAAAATATGAGGATATAAGCAAACATGGTTCAGTAAAATATTGCTGTGGAAAAAGATACAGGGTGACAAAATTGTAATTTCTTTTTCTTTTTTTTTGCAATATCTCAACTACCTCTTGACCGATCTTCTCCCAATTTGGTAAGGAAACCTTTTTTAAGCTAATAAACTATAATGTATGTATTACATCACGTTAACCCTTGAAGAGCGCCTCATAAGCTACCTGATGATGAATATTTTTTCTAACGAAACGTAGTGGCACTTTTGACTAGAAAATCCCATGCAGGAGTCATTTCTACGTAAAAAAATACACTTGATAGAACTTCTAATTGCAACCGTTTTCAAGAAAACATACCCAATTTGAAAAGAAAAAAAAATGTATTTATTGAAAAGTATGCTTTGGTAACGTCTTAGTTCTCTCATTTACGTACAATTTCATTAGTTTGACATTTTGACAGAACTAATACACCACTAAAGCACACTATTCAATAAATACATTTTTTCCTTTTCAAATTGGGTTTGTTTTCAAACAATTTTTGAGATCTATGTAGCAGTTTTCGTGAAAACGGTTGGAATTGTCAAGTTCTATCAAGTGTACCTTTTTTTACGTAGAAATGACTCCTGCAAGAGATGTTCTAGTCAAAAGTGCCACTACGGCAATAATTTACTAAAGCATCCTTGGTTATATCCTCATATTTTGATACAAAGAATCTACGCTTGAATTATAGCCTATTATTAATGGTCCACCCTGTATAAGAAATGCTGATAAAAATTCAAATAACGATTCAAACCTATTTTGAAAATTTCTTAATGAAAAGAGTTCTTCATTTAGCTTACCTAGTGAAATGTATCTAGATACTACACTACCACAAATAATTTTGAAGAAGTTTTTGCACTTTCTACTAACTTTTTCTGCAGTGCATTTGGGCGCAAGTTTTGATAATCTCTTTGATAACAAAATATTTAATTGTAACTTTATTTCATACAGCACGTCATTGTCTGATATATTTTCTGTAGCTCGTAAGTCCTACTAAAAAAGTTAATAAGAAATGCAACAACTTCTTCAAAATTATTTGCAGTAGTGTAGCATTTAGATACGTTTCACTGGATGAACTAAATGAAGACCTCATTTCATTAAGTAATTTCCAGAACACCTTTGAATTGTCAGTTGAATTTAGATCAATATTTCTTGGGCCACCTGTTAGAGGCGACAAACCTATATGTATATACATCAAATTCTTCGCTGGATAGTCCTTTCCAAATCCTATAAGTTTAATGCAAGATTTCCCCTAACCCTAAAAAATTATTCAAAAAATCCCAAAAGGTGATTTTCCCCATGCAATATAAATGGAAAACTGCAGGTCTCCATAGGCACATTTCAAATCAAAATTTTGAAAAACCAAAAAATACGTACTTAATTTTTTCGGATCTGGAAAGAAATTGGGGGATCAAGACCCTCTATAAAAATTAAGTCATTTTTGGAACACCCTAATATACACGTTATAAAGGAGATTCCGCTCTATTATTTCGTTCTTAGCTATTTTTCCTTGAAAACCAGTCATTATGGTGATATTCGCTGTGAAAAACAGCGATTGGATGTTTCTTGGCTGCACGCTTCAAACTCCTATATCCAAGATATAAACTCTTTATAAATTATTTCTCCTAAAATTTCAAATTTACGTAGACTATTACTGCTATATTTACCAAAGAAGAAATAATATTTCTCTCTATTTATTTTTAGGTTATCTCAGCCACTACTACTAGGAAAATTAATGAATTACTACACACCAAACCAAACCACAGTTACATTACAAGAAGCTTATATATACGCAAGCATGATAGTTTTGACGTCTTTACTGTATGTAGTAACATACCATACTTTAAACTTGTCTCTGCAACATCTAGGCATGAAGATCAGAATAGCTTGCTGTTCAGTAATTTACAGGAAAACTTTGAAACTGAGTAAAAAAGCTCTGGGAAAAACCACCATTGGACAAATGATAAACTTGTTGTCCAACGATGTCAATAGGTTCGATAACTGTTTCAGATATTTCCATTATTTATGGGCTGCGCCCATAGAAACTATTTTGATCATGTACTTGCTGTACGGTGTTGTTGGAGCAACAGGTCTGGCTGGATTCTGCTTGCTTATTTTTTTCATTCCTCTCCAGTGTAAGTATATACTAGTTTATTTATTAACTGAATGATACAAAATGTAGGATATACGACGTAATGGTTTACTTTCTATTAATTCCGCAAAATAATAATCGATATTCACCATTAGGAAGTTCGAAATTTCAACATAAAATGTGCAATATAAGTTAACAGCTCATTATTTATTACTGTATTTAATTTAGTATTAGGTGAAACTAGAGTTATCACATACGATGGTTATTGACTTAACCTGTACTCGCAGTGCTGGAAGAAGATGAATATGGAGAAAGAAGAATTAACACAAGATGCTCTCAATGTTATCCAAAAAACCTGGGTAGCTATTCTGTGTTCATGTGAATGTTCGTTCTCATGAGAAAGTGGGCGGAGTTCTCTTGAAAACTGAAATAGCGTATTCTCTAACTGTGGGAGCGCTCACATCGCGACAAAAAGCAGAGAAATTGCTTCCCTTGGTGAATTATGTAGCGCAGACAAATATTAGCTTTAAAGCCACTGAAAATTCGGACAAATTTACATAAAGCTGTTTTCATCAGAAATAGGTATAGGTATATGTATTTAATATAATACTAAAAGCCCCCATAATTTCTAGTAAATGCTTTATGTTAACTTAACCAGTATTTATATATTTTTTTGTTAAAAAATAACAAATAGTGAAAATATTAGGTTTTCAATATATTACTATTAAAAATACGTTCCCTTGCAACTACATGTGTTGTTTTTTCCAATTATACAGTGTGTGCCCGGATGGAGTTGACAAGAGGAAAAATATCTCTATTTTTGATTTTACGACGAAAAGTCATTCCTTATAAAAAATTCTGCTTGTCGAAAAAATTAATTTACCATATAAAAACCTTAGATCAGATGTAGCAGGTGTTAATAAATTAAGAAAACATCAAAATGCCTCAAGAGAAGAAGTACCTTCATTTATTATTTTGGACAAAATGTTTATAAAACAAAGTTGTTTATAATTTATTAACACCCGGTACATCTTATCTAAGTTGTTTATAATTTATTAACACCCGGTACATCTTATCTAAGATTTTTATATGGTAAATTCATTTTTTTGACAAGCAAAATTTTCTATAGAGAATGACTTTTCATCGTAAAATCAATAATAGAGATGTTTTTCCTCTTGTCAACTCCATCCGGGGACACACTGTATATCAGTCGATAAAAGAAAGGTAATACATTTTTTTTTATTCAGTGCCTAATTTATTGGGTCGTTTAGGTGGCAGCTAAAAATGGTTGAAATCCTCACACCATATGTTTTGCTAACCCTAAGAAAAATAGTAAAACAATAAATGTGAAATAACACAGGACCACAAAATATTTTTGCAAGTTGCGCCGGACCAGACCCAGTGTAGCATAAGTTTCTGGGATCGCTGAAACTGAATTTGAAACGTATTTTGCTCCATCACGTCAGGATTTTTTTTTAAATTAAGAATTTTTTTTTTAACCTTCATATTACGAGATCGAAGATATGGCGGAGTCGCTGGTAATATCAATTCATTCACAAACAGGGTATTATTTTTGTAGTAATATTCACATGATGCCCTACATAAAGAGAATTTCGCAATAGTTACCTTCACTATGTAGAGCTTAAATAAATAAAAGAAGCTACTAAACAGGTTGAAAAAAAAATCGATTTGCCTTCAAAAAAATCTTCGAAAAATATGTCTAAAAAGTGAGAAATGAAATTTCACTCGGTTTTATAAATATCTGTCTACCTATTAGTGAAAAGTGGCAAGGAACTGTACCAATATCGATTTGAAATCGGTGTAATCTGTAGATGAAAACCGCAACCAGTCTTGAAATTAGATTTCAAATTGATATTAGGTAATAAATTATAGTTCCTTGCTACTTTCCACACCATAGGCAGACAGATATTTTTTGAAGATTTTTTGATTTAACCCTTTGTGGACTGATAAAAACTGACTGAGATATTATGAACCCTATGATTACCATTAATTTACATAAGGATGTCTACTTTGAAAGAATTTTTATCTGAGTTAGAAAAATTTCTCGTGGTGAAGATATTGTCTACCAATTCTATTAATATCATTATCCATTTTTTTTCCAATCCATTTTTTTTCCAATGGACGGTTCGCAATTAAGACATATTTTACTAATAGTCGAGTAAACTCTAACTTGTCACGTGTATGAGTTGGTTTGTAACATGACGTACGATTTAATATGCTATGCGCACAGAGCCATCGCAGTGACGCAGAGAGGAACTAGTCGCCTATGTCTGGTCCTCTTAGTTTATATGATGAAGCAACCTTTGGACCCACCAAGTTAAAGTTTACTCGACTTTAGTGGATCTTCAGTGCTGCGTACCTCTACACGTGGGAGCTTGAGACATCATTGTTCTACCGAATACATAAATTCAAACAAGTCATGACAAACGATTCTCAGCATTATTTCAGGTAATGAAAAAGAAGATACATTTTTTTTGTCACAAAATTTAATCAAAGCATTAGTTGTTAAAGTTCATTTTTGCGTGCATAAGATGGTTCAATTTGTCCACAAAGGGTTAAAAAAATATATTTTTTTCAACCTTCTTAGTAGCTTCTTTCATTTATTTAACTTCTACATAGTGAAGGAAATTATTGTGAAATTCTCTTTATGTGCGGCACCATGTGAATGTTGCTACAAATATAATACCCTATATATAATACGTCGGTTAAAAGAAATTGTTAGTCCTAAAGAAATTGTTAATCCTAATTTAAAAAAATTCTTAACGTGATGGGGCAACATAAGTTTCAGATTCGGTTTCAGCAACCAAAAACGTATGCTACACTGGGTCTGGTCCGGCGCACCTCGCAACAACATTTTGTGATCCTGTGTAATCTTTAAGGGGTACAGTCAATGTTTTTCGCAGTTCGTAAGAAGAATAGTAAATTATTAAATAAGATCTTAAAACATGTGCAACTTTTTCTTTGTGCGCCACTGGTGGCTTTATTTAAATAAATAACGTATATAAATTATATACCAATCGATAGAAAAAATCTATATCATGTGAAATTTTTATTTATTAGACAGTTTTAGAGTTATAACCAGAGGTAGCCCACCTCTACCCACTCCATTTTTCTGTAAAACTTTATATAAGAGAAAATAGTAAAAAAACAAAATAGGGGCATTATGCAATATTTTATTCTCTACGTTTTTGAGAATGCAAGTAGTCCTCTTGAGGGGGTGCAAGGGGGCAGGCATGCAAAGTGGAAGTATCAAAATACTTATTATACTCTTCGCAAAAACGAAGAGTATATTGTATTTGATCGGCACATTTCTAAAATCGTGAATATCGCTCGTAGAGAAAAAATTTTCATATCATTGTGTTAGTGAACGAATTCTGAACAACTTTCAAAATGTCCGTCTGTCTGTCCGTCTGTCCATCCGTCACGTTTCTTGTAAGCACGATAACTTAAGAAAGAAAAGTCCGATTATATTGAAATTTAGAAAGTAAGTTAGTGTTAGCTAGAGAAAGAACCCTATTGTTTTTGAAGAAAATCGATCAGTAAATAAAAAAGTTATTAATTATTTAATTTAAAAAAAATATATTCTCTTAATTTTTTTCGCTTGTACTAAAATGGAAATCTTACGAAATATTATTTCCATAATATATTTTTTTTTGTTTATGAATTTTACTAATATACAGCGTGTCGCACTTTTCATGGAGCCACCCTCATATCTCGCTCATCTGATATCCGAATATTTTGAAATTTTGGTGGTGAATATATACCTATAAAATGAGTCTTTATACGTAACCACATTTGATTTTAGTCAGAGGCGTTCGATTCTAGAATGGAAAAAGTAAAAAACTAGTGAGATATTCTTAATCAGCACCTTTAGAAACTCCTTTGTACAAGATTACACCATAGTGGGTTCAAAAGTGTTTGAGATAGGGGCCGTCAAAAAAACAATTTTTTCAACTAAAAATAATTTTTACCTGTAAAACGGATTCTCAAATGAAAAAAATGTATTCTTAATTTTTTGTTCAGAATAATGTATTGTACTAGTCTGAATTGATTTTACAATAAAATAATTATTTATTTAATAAGGAAAGAATTTTAATTAGTACATGCTTAACATTTTTCTAACGAATAATCTTCAATAAAGACCTAAGTAAGCCATGAAAACAAAAGTTATTGCGAGTGTCAATTGGTTTTATTTATTTATTTATTTATTTATTTATTTTTGTTTCATTTATTTTATTTTTTAAATCTTGCCTTATTTAAATAAATAATTATTTTGTTGTAAAATCACCTCAAACTAGTACAATACATTATTCTGAACAAAAAATGAAGAATAGTTTTTTTTCATTTGAGAATCCGTTTTGCAGATAAAAAATATTTTTAATTCAAAAAATTGCTTTTTTGGCGGCCCCTATCTCAAACACCTTTGAACCCACTACGATGAAATCTTGTACAAATGGGTTTCTAAAGGTGCTGATTAAGAATATCTTACTAGTTTTTTTCTAAAAAAATCGCTAATACTTTTTTTTTGAAAATCGACCCCCTGTCTACATCCTAGAATCGGACGCCTCTGACTAAAATCAAATGCGGTTACGTCTAAAAACTCGCTTTATAGTTATATATTCACCACCTAAATTTCAAAAAATTCGGATATCAGATAAGCTAGATATAAGGGGTGGCTCCATGAAAAGTGCGACACGCTGTATATTTCATAGAAGTACGAGTTGAAATATGTATGATTGTCGAAAGATATAGGTATATCACAGACAATCAATTTTCGTAGCAATATGTGGTGGCGCAGCGGCTAAAGCTTTGCGTTGCAATCCAAAGGTCTCGTGTTCGAATCCCACACAGGTTGGACATTTTTTTTTTCATATAATTTACAAGAAAACTGCGAAGAGTATCCTATAGAATGTGTAACAATTATATATAAAAAGCTGAGTAAATTGGCGAAGAGTACGTTTTTAGCTTGTTTTACTTTTGAGTTACCTTTATCAAACAATCTTTGTTCAATCATCATCCGGTATTCTAGTCGTCCAAAGTTCAAGTCACCGAAAGGAAATAATTTTTAATTATATTAAAATGCAGTATGCAGTACAAGGAAATAATATACACAATAAGAAATTAGGCTGGTCACAAAATATAACACAGCAACTGAAAAAGTAAATAGACATAAGCAGTGAAGCATATTACTATTACAGGACTATAAATATTATTCCTTGTTTTTCTTCCTGTATCGTTCGTTATATTTACATTATCAGAATAATAGTTTTGTAATATTTGTTGTTGTAATATTTTATATTGCAAACCATTCACTCTCTAGCTCCTAATGGCCTGGATTAATAAAATCGAACAATTCGATTTATCAATAGACATTATAAACATTTATTTAATTTTTTAGTGTTGATGGGTAAGCTAACATCCATGTTCCGATTGAAAACCGCAGTAAAAACCGATGAAAGAGTGAGAATTATGAGCGAAATAATATCTGGTATTCAAGTTATAAAAATGTATACATGGGAAAAAGCATTCTCTACGCTGGTTGAACAAATCAGAAAGTAAGTATAGTTCGTTAAATTTTATTTTTATTATTATTACACTTTTTTGAAGTTACATAGTACAGGAGGATGGTGAGTATATTTCGATATTAAGACAATTAAAATCAATATACATAAAATCACCATTTAATTATAAATAATATTTTAACTAAATCAATCAAAACTATTTCCTTTTCAATTATGAACCTTATCACCATCTTACACTTTTATAGTAAAGTTTTCACTATACAGTTTGAAAATAAAGTGTGGACAGTCAGTGGAGCAAATATGAGCGGTATTTTAATCAAAGGAAATAGCAGACAGATGTACCTGAAGCAGCACCATCGTTGACTACCTTCTACCAGGTAATCTCTAGTACCCTTCAATAGGTGCTAAATACAGTCCATATCTGGTGTGAGAAGGAGCAGATGACTTTTAACCCCTACAAAACTGTAACAGTATCCTTCAGCAGAAAAAGGAGGCTGGAAAACTTAGAACCGCCCACCTTAGCAGGTGAAACTGTTCCATTTGCAGGGGAAGTGAAATACCTAGGGGTTACACTAGATAAATCACTCAACTGGAACTCCCATCTGATAAAAGTAATCTACAAACCAAGACTCTCCTTATGGGCATGTCGCAGAATTTGTGGAAAAACCTGGGGTATAGGTCCCCAACACATATATTGGATATACGTTACGGTCATAAGACCAATGGTAGCGTATGCCTCTATAGTTTGGTGCAGTGGCGGATCTACAGGGATTCCGCGGAACCCGGGCCCGTGAGCTTTAGGGGCCCGGAACGGACCAGCCCAGATACTTCAACACCTCACACTTCACAAAAAGAAAGTCAAGTCAAATTAATCACAAAATAAAGTTCCATGAAATACATATATTTAGTATCTAGTCAAATAAGCAAAAAACATGTTTTACAGGGGCTCCACAAAAGGCGCGCGAGACAGTTTGATTGGGAGCCCGCAGAAAACCATTCGAACCCAGGCCCGTAAGAGCAACGCTCCGCCACTGGTTTGGTGGTCGAAAGGGCTACAACAGAAGATCAAAGCCAACTGGTCTACAGAGACAAGCATGCCTGGCGATAACTGGTGCAATAAGTACCACACCGTCAGCCGCTCTAGAAATCCTCCTGGATATATCCCCTCTCCACATCTATCTGGAGAAAGAGAGGCCAGGTGGGCAACATACAGACTTCAACAAGCGGCAACTAATATGCCGCAGGCTAGCATCATGGAACGCAACAGGCTATCAGCTGACATGGAGTGTCACGACATTCTAGGAATGCTTCCAGATGTGATGCCTATCGCAACCAACTATGAACTGCCTTTTACCGCCCTGCTTCCTGGAAGAGATGATCGGAATAAAATCGACCTACAAAGAGCAGACATATGTTGGTTAACAGACTGCTCCAAAATCCCTGAGAGAGTTGGAGCTGGAGCATACAGACGCAACCCAAAGGTAAGAATCACTTCGAGCCTGGGTAATTATGCGACTGTCTTTCAGGTAGAAGTTCATGCCATTGAACTGTGTACAAGGAGGCTTGAACAGATGTGGCCTAGACACAGATCAATAAGAATATTTTCAGACAGCCAAGCAGCTCCCAAACCTCTTGGATCACATCGTTACAATTCCAAATAGGTCTGGAACTGCCAAAAGGCTCTAACCCGATTGGGTAGATACAACAAATTAACTCTGGTCTGGATACCGGGCCACTCTGGCATGGAGGGCAACGAAATAGCCAACTCCTTAGCCAGCGTTGGCATACCGGCAAGTACTACGAAAACAACCATCTTGGCCTGAACCGAGAGGAAAATCCTCCAGTACTGGCAAGAACTACCAGGGTTAGTTGATTCAAAGGAGTTTATTACATATCCTCTGAAATCAAGAACTAAAAAACTATTAGACAATAACTCTAGTGGGTCTATATACGGGGCACTGCAGACTAAATCACCTACACAGACTCGGAATAGCAGATAACGCTGAATGCCGACTGCGTTTGGAGGAGGCGCACGTTTTATGTATCTGTCCTGCTGCAGAAAGAACCGTCCTGCTGCAGAAAGAACCAGATTCTCATTATTTGGCAAAGGGCAACTGCTACTCACCTAATAAAGTAGTCGGCTTTATTAAAAAGCTCAACCTACTGGGTGAAATATAATAATTATTATTATTACACCTATGCTGCTCGTTTTTTCTTTTAATACACAATATACAATAATATACCAAAATACTCAGCGATTCGGCACTGTATTGTGCCCAAGGTCTCGTTACCTTCTATTAAGTTTTTTCTACAAAACAAAATAGAAGATTATCAATACCATACCTTCATACCTTCGACACATTTGGTTGACTACAGGGTACATTTATCTACTGTCCACACTTCATGCTCAGACTATATAGATGCCTTCATATAGCAAATAATGTTTTAACATGCATTCTTTTTTAATTTTAGGTTAGAAATTAAACAGATTCGTTCAACAACATACATTCGAGCTCTTCATATATCTTTCAACAAATTCATCACAAGAACATCAGTATTTTTGTGTATCCTTACATACACATTTACAGGCCATCGACCAAGCGCAGAATTCGTATATGTAGTATCATCTTTCTACAATATACTAAAAACTGTCATGATCACAGACTTTCCACAAGGTATATCAAACCTCGCTGAGTCCCTGGTCTCTGTCAAACGGATTGAAACCTTCCTCTTATTTGATGAAGTTGATCCGGAAGCTTTGAGAACTACAAATATACACGATACCAAGAAAATCAGTTCGCTAGCTCCACTTATCCATAATTCCAGTAAAAAGTCCATCGGTATATTCCTCCAGGGAGTTTGTGCGAAATGGTCAGATTACCTACAGGAACATGCCTTGTTTAATGTAAATTTTAACGTAGGGCCTAAACAACTAGTGGCAGTTGTAGGTCCTGTGGGCTCTGGTAAAACTTCATTACTTCACGCTATCATGAAGGAATTACCACTTACGAATGGTTTCAAAGATGTAGTTGGTAAAATATCATATTCCTCACAAGAACCTTGGCTGTTTGCCGGTACTATCAAGCAAAACATCTTATTTGGCGAAAAATGGAACAGCAAGAAATACGAGAAAGTTATGCAGGTGTGTGCTTTAGAAAGAGATTTAAATCTCTTGCCGTATGGAGATAAGACCATGGTAGGTGATAGGGGGGTCAGTCTAAGTGGAGGTCAGAAAGCGAGAATAAATTTAGCAAGAGCAGTATATAAAGAAGCCGATATATATATCCTCGATGATCCGCTGTCCGCAGTGGATACACAAGTCGGGAAACAACTTTTTGAAGACTGTATTTCCAGTTTTCTCAAAAATAAATGCACAGTACTAGTTACGCACCAATTGCAATATTTAAAGTCAGTAGACAAAATATATCTCATGGAGAATGGGAGAATAGTTACTACTGGGACGTATGAGGAAATTCAAAATTCTGGAAAAGATTTCGCGAAGTTGTTCAAACACCAAATAGAAGAAGGTGAATGTGATAAAACTGACGTAGCATGTTCAAAATTAAAATCCTTTGAAGACGTTTCTGATGAACCATCATATATAAAGGAATACAGAAATACTGGTAAAATTTCCTCGAAAGTTTACAAAATGTATTTATTGGCAGGAGGCGGTTGGTGCTGTTCTTTCTTTGTCTTCATTTTGTTTGTATTAACACAATTGGCGTCAAGTGGAGCTGACTTCTTCATCAAATTTTGGTAAGTTTCACTTCCAATATATAATGTACAGGGTGTAATAATTTTCAATGTATGTGAAGTTATATGTTCTTGGGGTAAAAATAATATTAATATCATAATATTAATTTTATACGGTATTTATTCGTTAGTTATAGTCGGAAATCAGAACTGCCAAATTTAATCATAGGGTGAAAAAATACATACATTATCTGATATGACCCTGCGGATCTAAATGTGGAGACCGTTATTCTGGCCGCGATTGCAAAAAGGAGTAAAAAACGTTTCAAAAACTGTGTATTCCTGAAAATTTATTTATTTTAGGTTCCATCGGATTTACAGGCTTATCTTTCAACATTTCTTAATTATTTTCAATTCAATGGAAAGCTCAATCTTTCTAGATTCAAGTGCTGCCCAGTTCTTTCCGAATTTCTTGTTAATAAATGCTATAGAAATTGTTTAAACAAAGCGTACCAGAATGGAGCTGTATAAATTTCAGCATCGAGGCATTTTTAAAACTGTTGCATATAGATACATACTTCTATGATATGAAACCTGCAGAAAAAACTATATCAATTTTTAATGAAAGAACTATCTGCAATGCTTTATTGCTGTCATAGATATGCTTATTTTTGTACAGTGCTCCGCTGTTTCCGCTAACATTTTGAGTTTATAAGTGCACGTCTCGCGCTTTCCAGCTGAATAGTGACTTGTACCTCAATAAACTGTGAATACAAAACATTTATGTTCTTACTATGCTTATTACTTGTACGTAAATATTATCATTTTTTATCATGAAAAAAACATTTACATTTAAAGAGTAATTAACTTGCGAACAAAAATTATTACATTATAAAATGTAGCTTCATTCATGAGGTACAGAAAACAACGTACTATTAAATAAATTTTAATTTACTTCTTGCGCGTGAAAAATAATAATGATCAAGTTATACAATGTGTGCCCAAAAGAAATGAGAAATGGTAGAAAGGGCAAATCATTTCATCGACAAAAAACCTAAATTGTATATGTCGCAATGGCTCAGTTTTTTTTTGTGAGCCTTTGATTTCTTCATTTTTTCCCCATAGAAAATTTCGTTAATTCTAAATTTAGTCATAGTTCCTGAACTATTCGGTCAATTGGCGTTAAAAAAATTGTTGCCTTTTTGATATAAGGTAATAACACAAATTATTTTGATTGAAATAAAGCACATAATAATGCACTTTTAGCTAGTACCTACCTACCTAAACAACCTAAACCTAAACAACCTACCTAACAATTTTATTCAAAATGATAAAAAATGTATCACAAATAATAAGAACTAGAACAACAATAAGAACAACTTAACAACGAATACTACTAAAAAAAATATATGAGTAGTTAAGTAAGGAGAGAATGAGCCCACTTCAAGGTCAAGCTGGAGCTGTGACGTCAGCACGCCCGCAGCCCCGCGGGTGGCGCGCAGGTGATAGATGATAGATCCTATGATCTAGGTTCTAGTGTGAGGTGAGATAATGCTAGATGATAGATCCTATTATCTAGGTTGTAGTGTGAGGTGGGATCTTCTTAGATGATAGGTGATAGGACCTAATGGGAGGGGGGAGATCCAATCCCTGAGCTTAGATAAGAGATTATATCTAAAAGGACGTGGCTGAGAGTATACAGGGTGTGTCTAAAATAAGATGGCTGCCGTTTATTGACTAATAGTATTGTATGTTTACGTTAGTGGGCGTTAAGAAAATGGCTGCTGACGTCCATCATTGAGATTAAATAGACAAGTCTTATAATTATGAGATAAATATTCATTTACTTCTATATGTTAAGATTTGAATGTAAAACTGCGGTCAAATGCAGAGACGTTATCGGATTCCAGGAAATTGTTAATGTAAATAAATGCGACTGTCTACGGCTATATGTATATTTAAAACGCGATTAATTACCTTTAGATAACTACAGCGGCTAGATCAAAGGAAATATCGAGACCCAATATAAACGCTTTTCAGACAAGTCTAGACTTGTTAGCCTGAGTTTTATATAAGATAAATATTCATTCGCTTCTCTACGTTTAGATTTCAATTTAATAAGAATATAATGCAGCTAACAACTAACATAAGATAGGTATACGGTAAAGATGCATGCGAAGAATTTTGTGTCTTACAATACATGGTTTCTTATGGGAATATGTAGCCACCCCGCAGCGATATAGCAATTTAACATTGTTTTATATGTAAAAGACGAACAGATTATGAAAATTCGGGGGCCTTTTAGAAATCGTTCACTGCAAAGTCACGTGACCCTCGACCGCCGAGTATAAAAGCAGCGTCATCTCCCCACCTCGATCATTAGCTGTTTATCTCTCGCGGTGAACGGTTGTCTAATTGAAACAGTATGTCGTCTACCGAGACCGTATCTAAACTCAGTACTGATATAATTAATTTAACTAAAAAATCATTGCTGCTCTTAAAGACCGATGATGAAATCGACCAACATATTTCGATAATTAATAGCAATATTAAACTAGTAGCCAAGGCAATTAAAATCAAAATTCATATCGATAATAAAGGTGAAAATATATTTAAATTGGAAAATAATTTAGCGCTTTTAAAATACTACCGAGAGCAATTGAAAAAATTAAAATTAAAAAATAAAATATTAGGCGGTTCCTTAAAGCCGGCAGCACGAAAATATTTAGTATATCAAGAGGTAGAATCTTGTTTTAAAAATCGTGTTAAGTCCGGTATAATAACTAACGTACAAATTAAAGAACCGGTATTATTTTTTAAAAAAGCGTTTAGGAGCTTCTCTATTCAAATTAAAAAATGTTTGAAAGATGGACTAATTAAAGTAAATGTTATTTTTGAATGTAACTTCGTACAGCCTACTAATGGCACAGTGGAATTAAAAACATTTGCTACAAGGAACGCTGTGATAGACTTAAATACGGATTTAAAGGAATGGTATAGAGAAAATGTATCCGAACGGTTATTGAAACATCTAGAAGACTTTCAAGGAAAAGATTCAGGCTGGGCCTTATCGGAAATTATCGGGCTAAGAGTAAATGTTAATAAATATTGTCCTATAACAGTGGGATTATCAACATACGCTGAAATGCCAAGCTTTATAAAAAATAAAATGTGTGTTATTAACGTTAAAAATAATGATGAATATTGCTTCTTATGGTCAGTAGTTTCGGCATTATACCCCGCTAAAAAGCATGGGGAGAGAGTGACTTCATATCCTCATTTTGAAGACGTTTTAAAATATGACGGCATCGAGTTTCCGATGGAATTAAGAAATATTAAAAAATTCGAACGCTTAAATGATATTTCGATAAACGTATACACCGTAATTAAAAGGGAAGTTTTACCGATATGTTTAACTAAATACAGTTTTGAACGCGTCGTAAATTTATTAATGATTCCTACGAATTCTGCCGATAATTTTACTGATGCTACGCAATATCATTTTGTTTGGATAAAGAATATGTCTCGATTATTATCTAATCAGTTATCTTCACATAATGGTAAACTATTTATTTGCAACCGATGTCTTAATCATTTCTCTACTCAAGAACTTCTAGACCGACATTCAAATGATTGCAATTCGAAAACTAATACTTGCAAAATTGAATTACCCGACGAGGATGAAAAGTTTTTAAAATTCAAAAATTACCGATATAAAGAAAGGGTACCGTTCGCTATTTATGCTGATTTCGAATGTATCTTAGAGGACTGTGATGCTAACACGAATCAAAATACTCAAAATTACCAGAAACATACAGCTTTTAGCGTCGCGTATTACTTAAAATGTTCGTACGATGACAGTCTATCACAATTTAAAATGTACCGAGGCGCCGACTGTCAGTACTGGTTTGTTAAAGAACTTGAAAAAATTTCAGACCGAGTTAATGTAATCATGTCCGACATAAAACCTATGGAGTCGTTAAACGAGACACAAAAAAATGAATTCGATCTCGCGCAGGTCTGTCATATCTGTGAGGGGCCCTTCAAAGAGACGGACATCAAAGTAGCCGATCACAATCATTTAACTGGGTACTATAGGGGACCGGCGCATATGAGATGTAACATTAATTATCAAGATAGTCACGTGATTCCAGTTATATTTCATTGTTTATCAGGTTACGACGGCCACCTGATAATCAAACAGCTAGCAACGGCATTTGACGGACAAATTTCATTATTACCGATTAATAAGGAAAAATACATTTCTTTCACTAAACGAGTTAAAGATACGAAAATTAAACTAAGATTTATTGATTCGTTTAGGTTTATGGCAGACAAAATCGAAAAACTAGCTTCCTATCTCGACGATGACCAGAAACGAATCACTAAATCGTATTGTAATAATGATGAACAATTTCAATTATTAACGCGGAAAGGTGTTTTTCCTTATGATTATTTAAATTCTTGGGAAAAATTAGACGAGACATCTCTACCGGCTAAAGAAGAATTTTACAGTAAACTGACTGACGAAAACATAACAGAGGACGATTATAACCATGCTATAAATATCTGGAATAAATTCGATATTAAGACATTAGGGGAATATTCCGATATATATTTAAAAACAGATGTATTACTGCTAGCTGATATATTTGAAAATTTCCGCGAGACATGCATACAGACGTACGGACTTGATGCTTTAAATTATTATACTGCTCCGGGGCTGGCATTCGACGCGATGTTAAAAATAACTAAAGAAAATTTAGAGCTTCTCACAGACATTGATATGATACTGATGATCGAAAAAGGCGTGAGAGGCGGTGTAGCGCAGGTATCTAACAGATATTCGAAAGCTAACAACAAGTACATGGGGGATGCGTTTAATCCCGATGAAAGAGAGACTCACATCATGTACTTTGACATCAATAACATGTATGGAGCCGGGATGTCTGTTCCGCTACCTACAGGTGCTTTCGAGTGGGTACCCGTCGAACAATTTTATGCCTTAGATATTCCAAATTTATCGGACGAGTCAGACATCGGTTATATTTTGGAAGTAGATATCGAGTATCCACTTGAATTACATGAGCTACATAAGGATCTCCCGATGTGTCCAGAACATATGGTGCCGCCCGGTTCAAAACATTCAAAATTAATGACCACTCTGTTAGATAAAACGCGATATGTAATGCATTATAGGACTTTAAAAAAATGTTTAGAACGCGGATTAAAACTCAAGACGGTACATAGAATTTTAAAATTTAAACAGTCGCGATGGCTAAAGAAATACATTGATTTAAATACGGATTTACGAAAACAGGCAAGTAACGAGTTTCAGAAAAATTTCTATAAGCTAATGAACAATGCGGTGTTCGGAAAGACAATGGAGAATGTCCGCAAGCACAAAGATGTTAAATTGGTAACTAAATGGGAGGGGAGATGGGGTGCCAAGTCTCTGCTCGCGAAACCGAACTTTCACAGTTCGACTGTCTTCGGCGAGGATATGATTATTATTGAAATGAATCGACTAAAAATTAAATTCGATAAGCCAATATATGTGGGGTTCGCCATTTTAGATCTTTCAAAAATTATTCTTTACGATTTTCATTATGATTATATTAAAAAAGAATTCGGTGAGCAAGCCAAACTACTTTACACTGACACAGACAGTTTAATTTACGAATTTAGCGACGTTGATATATACAAGTACATTAAAAAAGACATCCATCAGTTCGACACATCGGATTATCCTGTAGACAATGTCTACGGAATACCTCATGCAAATAAGAAGGTACTAGGCGTAATGAAAGACGAATGTCAAGGGCGCGTAATGACAGAATTCGTAGGACTCCGTGCAAAAATGTATAGTTATAAAGTGGAGGGTGTGTCGGTAAATAAAAAAATCAAGGGTCTCTCGCGTTCGGTAATCAGAAAAATTACATTTGAAGACTTTACGAATTGTCTATTTAATAAAGAAATTTTGACCAAAGAGCAGCGATTAATTCGATCAAAGAAACATGAAATATATACTATCAAACAGAATAAGGTGGCACTCAGTCCGTATGATGATAAAAGAATTATAAATTATATAAATACCGATACGAAACCTTGGGGATATAATTTCCAACAAGTCTCGGCTCGTCAGATGACGTCATCGACGCAGTGAAGCGCTTGGCAGTAGCCGTTCGGATTCATTTACTTTAGAGACTTTGATCGCGATGGACGGGTTAGAAAAAGAATTGCAGTACAAGCTTGTACTTATCACTCGCGACGTATATGAGAGGTACATTCAAAATGCATTGAATCGGGGTAATTATCAATTAGTTCATAAAATTTTAGAAAAGATTGTTATACCGGACAAAGCTTTATACTGGATGGCTTTAAGAGATAGTTCTAATTTCGATTTAATGAAAAAAATATTTACGAAAAAACTTCAAAACGATATTTTTATTCAGCAGTTGGAATATATTTTCCAAAGAGAATGTATTACTCACCTTACCGTGTATCGATTACGAGAAGTAATTAACAGACATTATCCTGCCGCGAATAATAGTTATTTTAGAATTTTTTTAGAAGAATTATTAACGTGTAATGATGATTATATGTCAATTGATTTTTATTCGAAATCGTACCCGGCTAAAAATATTTCTGATAATTATAAAAGTATTGATTGGTCGATTAATAAAGCATTTTGCGAGGCAGCTTACTTTACACAATACGAATTTCTTGAAATTTTGTTTCGAGTAATTGGTAGGAATAATATACATTTCAAATTAGATATTAATTTCAATGAAGAGCATAAGCAGTTAATAAAATGGCTGGAGGATAATATATCCAAAGGTCGCTCTGGGCAGCCGATTGGTTGGAGCTCTGGTCCAGACAGCGGGCACTGGCCATCGACTACCTTAGAAGATTATGTTAAGACGCTTGACATAGTTCGCCTACATTTTTTGTAATTAGTATTAAAGTATTGTAATATAAATATTTTTACATTTAATAAATTAAATTATTTATAAAATGTGTGTTTTTATTTCCTAATACCTATCCTGACATGATGATCATGAGAGAGGCAGGTGAGACAGCTTGAACAGCTCCAACAGCTCGAACAGCTCCAACAGGTGTAACAGGTACCGTACCTGTTACACCTGTTGGAGCTGTTCGAGCTGTTGGAGCTGTTGGAGCTGTTCAAGCAGGCCATATACATATACATATACGTGTATTATATATGGGCTGTTTGAACAGCTCGAACAGCTCCAACAGCTCCAACAGCTCGAACAGGTGTAACAGGTACGGTACCTGTTACACCTGTTGGAGCTGTTGGAGCTGTTGGAGCTGTTCAAGCAGCCCATATACATATACATATACATGTATTATATAGGGTCAGTTTCAACAGCTCGAACAGCTCCAACAGCTCCAACAGCTCGAACAGGTGTAACAGGTACGGTACCTGTTACACCTGTTGGAGCTGTTGGAGCTGTTCAAGCAGCCCATATACATATACATATACGTGTATTATATAGGGTCAGTTTTAACAGCTCGAACAGCTCCAACAGCTCCAACAGCTCGAACAGGTGTAACAGGTACGGTACCTGTTACACCTGTTGGAGCTGTTGGAGCTGTTGGAGCTGTTCAAGCAGCCCATATACATATACATATACGTGTATTATATATGGTCAGTTCCAACAGCTCGAACAGCTCCAACAGCTCCAACAGGTGTAACAGGTACGGTACCTGTTACACCTGTTGGAGCTGTTGGAGCTGTTCGAGCTGTTCAGACACTTAATAAGTATGAGATGCTATCAACTCATTGAAATAAAAAAAATTATTAATAACATTTTTTATTAATATAAAAAAATTATAATTAAAATTGTGTAGAATTAATAAAATAATAAAAACACTGGTCTGGCTATCCGGCGGGAGGGCAGATCGTATGTTAATTTAAAAAAGAAATTTATTGGTCTCGCCGGCTGACAGATCGACCTCTCCAAATCTCCGAAGAAATTCTGAGTTCAATGGAGTCTGTAACAATTTAAAAAAATATCTATAAGTATTGAGTTATACGAAACAGAAAAAATATTTTAAATACCTTTCATGATGTCGGCTAAGAGCATCAGCCGGGGCATCTCCTGTGGTGGTGGTGGTGGTGGCGTTACGAGACCCTGGGGCTGAGGCAGCCCCAGGTACCTCCAGCCCTCCGGTGGGACTTGGCACATCGAACATTGGCAAATATTGCCCGCTATCCGCTCTCTAAGCCCCGTTTGATTGTGCATCTTTGCAACGTCTAACTGATCACCGCGCTCTGACTCGAGGCAAGAGCTCTCCCCCCCACTTCTCTCTCTCTGCCCCCCACCCCACTCGTCATTCATACACGCACACATGTATACAGAAATAAAAGCCAGTATGGTTAGCATAAATTTGTTTATTCAAAATCCTTATCTTTATTTACAATATACCACTGATATATCGAGTAGACATTCTGCCTAGAGCAGCGTAAATGATTATTAATATGTTTATGACAATGATATTCTAAATTATTTAACATTAAACTATTCATATTATTACAATTATATAAGTCTATAATATTATTATTATTAGACAGATAATGCTGAAGCCATCGCTTCTTTTCCAGTCCCTTGACATAAACTTTTGCTTCTCTCCCAAGTACGTGGCTATCGATGAAGTCCTGCAGGTCGCCGTACCGGAGATTATCATAAGGCGTGGACCATCGGAGACCGTGCACATGATCAGTTATCCAATTAATTTGCTTCTGAATATTGTGTGTAAGAAGCCCGTAACTAACAGTCGGTTTAATTATCCGATGTACACACGAGACATCGGTAATATTAAAAATTGAAATTTCTTTACATGTAAAAGCTAACTCCTTTTTATGCTGGAAGCCCTGCACGTCTATTATATACATATTAGTATGGACGAACTATACTGGTTAAAGGATTGTAATAAATCAATCTATCATGAATTATAAGACAATATGCAGCAGTGTCTTTCGGAATATTTTTATTAGTGCTAAATTCCAGCCTAATGTCCACTGCACTCGACTTTACAACCTCATTCTGACACGAACAGTCGATAACTACCAGAGGAGCTTTAGTTTTAAATTTATATTTAGTAAGCAGAGGTTCATTTTCTTTCTCATAATAAGATTTCTGAAATTGACAGAACATTTCATACAGAGTAGCACAGAAATTCTTCTCAAAATTAATATTCAAGTTATCATAGGGATATGATTCCGAATTTAAAAAAAGTTTAAAATTAGTCAACTCGCAGTGATCAAATTCACTCATACGTTTAGCGACTGCATTTTTACGACCCGTTTGAAGGCCGAAAATAATATATCGCGGTGTCTCTAACTGAGACGAAGTTTTAATATTCCAAGTATGCGTCTGCGATTCCATCAGCATGGGGTATTCATGTAATTCCCAGCTTCTAAACGGTACAGGCAAATCGATATTCCTCTCTAGATATTTCATTAATTTTAATCGCTCAACGTCAGATACAGTCACGTGTGGTACACGCCATTGAACGATTTCCAATTCTACTTTAATCTTTTCATCGGCTACAAGATTTATGATTGCGTTTGTATCAATACTACTGCGAACGAGTACCAGCTCTTGACGGACATTTAAAATAATTCTTTCAAAGGTCTCTGCGAACCCCAGACATATTTTTAAAGGTATACATGCGTCAAAGTAACCGTTCTCGTCTGCAAAATTATCATCCACATCAGTCCACCCAGCATTTTCTAAGTGATTCGCGTCATTCGGAGTGAATGATGCATATCCCTTCATAACAGTCGCGAGGCCTGGATTTCTACTGCTGTCCACAATTTTACCGCTCACTTCGTATCGTATCTCGTCAAACAGATACAATAACCCCATTTTATCAAAGACCGCTGTGTTCGAAACCGTACCATCCTCTTTAAGTAACCGGCCCCGCATATACAGCGAACTAGCATACGGCGCAGTATACACATCCTGCTGCTGAATGGGTATACGAATTTCGTCGTTATTATTTAAATTTCTGATTGAATATGGCCCATGACTATGATTTTCAAAATTAGTTATCGCGGTTTCAAACGTAGGCTTCTCAAACACGTTTAAAATATTCGGATTCATATTAGCACTTTGTAACCGAGAGAGTAAAGAAAACGTCTATTTTTAGATGTTAACACCTTGAAGGTTACAGGTGAACTGTTTCGAGCGCGAGCAGGTGTTCCTTTTAAACTATTTCGGAAACTAAGACCCATTCTTCTTCAAGTGCAGTCTTACCGTGATGACCTCGCCACGGAAATTAACAAGATCACCGTCTTGATCGACTATCTTAATTGATATGCTATCTATATGCCTCTTATTAATCGGCAGGTAAATTGCATTAGCGGGACACTCTATTATTTTATAGCCGGGAGGCACGCTAGGAAAAAATTCATGAATAATGTGTACAGATCTATCATTCATGTAACTGCCCGTGATGAGATTACACTCCACGCATATAGCGTTTACTTTTTGAATTTTTGCCGGGAAATCAGATATATGTTTCTCGAGCGGTTTTAGACGACGAGATGTAAATCCTAACAAACTGCCAATACCGCCGGCCTTTTCAAAATTTATCATCTTATTGGATTTTATTTCCACTTTTAACGTATTTTTATTGGATACTATAGAAATATGACTATCGTTACCATGATTCAGAATAAAATGCTTTCTTACGTAATTATTTATATCTTCTATTTCATACGAGCCCTCCGGAATTTTTATAAACTTATCGTCTGTATCATAATATATATGATTATTTGTAGCGTCTATGTTCGGTATGGAGTTATACGCCTCGAAATTTATTAAAGCAAGCGAATATTCAGCGCCGTCTTCAAGGTCTATGGGTGGGGAAAAGTGCGCGGTTAAATTAGATGATTTGCCGGATAATGTAAACGTACAAGACATGTTGCGGCTTCAAGGTTAGCTCTGAGAATGAACGTGACTTAAAAGCATGACGCATTATATAGAAATTGTAAACACAGATGTCCACAATTTACTGTGTCATAAGACTGATACTGCTTGTGATTGTATTCAATAGAACAATTTAAATATTTTATTAATTCGAGAGGAGGCTGTAAATTACCAAAACTATCATAATAAATGGCTTTCGAACCGTTCTTAAAGTATGCAGTCCAATGAGTACCATTACCGCTATCACTATCCAAGTTCACAATGCCCGTCTCAATTTTATGTACGCGTTTAGGTAGTCGGTCTCGCATAAATATTCCTCGAAAATTAGGTATATTTAACATCTTAACATATTTTTTCAGATCCACGTCGGTGAGCGCCCGATTTGGTAATTTTACTAGTCACTTGCTGTTGGTGTTTTTATTCATGTATAGTCCAAGTCCCGTTCGATAGGGACGAAGATAGAGTCCCTTACCTAGGGCGATACTCTCCATAGCCTGATTGTGACGTTTAGATTCTTTAAGCTGGGAGGCTGCCGCCTGAGAATCTCTTACAGCTTTCGCTATACCTGCAGATCCGCCGGCTAGCGCTCCCAGAGCACTAAGTCCGGCAAATATTGGTATTAGCGGTAGAACGCCACCCGTCTTCGGTATAGGAATAACGCGAGCAGCCATCGGTGATATTTTTTTATCTTTTTTAATACGCTGTACTGCACGAGAGGCCTTTTTAATAGCATCCCCGACAGAGGGAGCTCCACGTACTAGTTTACGAATTTTATTGGATATTTTTTTAAACGTCATCGTACCGCCACATTTTCTTTTTTTACATCCCAAGCCTAATTTAACTTTAGCACTCATGATGCCTGCTACACCGGCTGCTGCCGCTCCTTCTCCGATGGACGAATCCCTAGCAAATACACGCTTCAGAGCACGTTTTGCCAATTCTTTATCGGCAATATGCCGTCCTTTCACATCATTGACTTTAGAATATTGTATGTCGTGGTCACGACACGCCTCATCTAGACCATTAATTCCGCGATCTCCTCGCGCCAGTCTTTTTTCTAATTTAGTACCCGGGCCGCAGAAACGATAGCCAGGGATATGGGCTTCGAAAGGTAATTTATTTATGAGAGTGTTTACAGCCATGTTACCTCTATCACATGTAATAGTAGACTGAGGTGTTACAGGTGATCGAAAGCTATTTATACTTAAACTCCTGGTGGAAATACCTCAGTGTCAATCATGCGTTTCATCAAGACAGGTAACAGTCTGAAAATCGATAATCTCGATTTCGACAGTCATGTGAAAAAAGATAGTAGACATGGTCCTCTGTTACCCGACAGCATCAGGTGTATCATATGCGGACCTTCAAATTGTGGGAAAACAAACATCGTGATAAGCCTGCTGACTCATCCACACGGCTTGCGTTTCAAGAATGTTTACGTCTACTCGAAATCTCTCTACCAGCCTAAATATGAATATCTTAGAAAAGTACTCGGCTCGATCGTGGGATATCATGAATTCAAGGATAGCGATGTAATAATGACGCCTGCGCAAGCTAAAATTAATTCCATTTTTATATTTGATGACGTAGCTTGCGACAATCAAAGTGTGATGCGTGACTACTTTAGCATGGGGCGGCATAAACAGATAGACAGCTTCTATCTCTGTCAGACCTATACCCGCATTCCAAAACATCTGATAAGAGACAATGCAAATTTACTGATATTATTCAAGCAGGATGACATGAATCTTAGACATGTATATTCCGATCACGTTAATACCGATATGAGCTTTGAGGATTTCAAACATATGTGCTCGTTATGCTGGAAAGATAAATACGGATTCCTAGTGATAGATAAAGATAGCGATATTAAACATGGCCGATACAGAAAGGGGTTTGACGAGTATATATATACCTGTGATTTTACTATCTCAATCAGTTGATAATTACACATGTTATCTGACGCACCTGTCGACATGGACATTACTAATAAAATTATCGAAGCTCGGAAAGCCGTAAAGCGCAAATTAGAGGCACTCAAAATGCACGATCTGCAAATCGAAAAGTCTTTTGCCCCAATCACCGCACCTTTACATTCAATAGCTAAACATATCAAGCTTGAGACGGACGAGAATTTAAACATTAAGAAAAAGTCTGAACCCTCAGAGGATGAAAAAAATATTAATATTACACCGTCACCGTCGATTGTCGACTCTGAAGAAGGCGACCAGTCAGATGAGAAGTATCTTGAGAAATTTAGCGATCTGCCTAAAACGTATATATCTGAGATGATGCATGATACTGAAAATACACATGATTTTCGATATGGTGTACGATATAATCCCGAAGAAGATAAATATTATATTGGAAATTCTGTCATTCAGTTTGACGGTGACAATTTAATAATAAATAATAAAGAGTATCAGGGCACTCGCGGTCTTTATGAATTACTATTTAAAAAACGTTCGCATCACTATAACTATGATGATAAGAAACAGTACATTGATATTGTAAAAAGGACTAGCGCACATAAGAGAAATTATGATTCTGAAAAGCAAAAGTCTGGTAGTAAGAGCTGGAAGTACCTGCATATTATTAAACCGATGCTTTACGCTCGCGAACCTCGGCAACGTGCTCCTGGTAAAGTAAAAGGCGGTGAATTAATGATGCAAGTCACCGATAATGCTATTGATTACGTATATTGGGACGATCCTAATGAACTCGTCGATCGTCTTAGGCTTTTGATAGCTTCACAGGAGGCAGGCAATTCAAGTCATACGAATGAAATAAATAGAATTTTAGAGGAACTATTAGAAAGTAAAATAATCGAACCGCTGGATTAATTTAACAGTACGTAAATTATTGTTGAACTGTAAACATGTCTGCTATAAAAAGAGATATTGTTAATGAAATACATAAGCCGGCTAGAATTAACTTTAAGAGACGAAAAGTCGTAGTTAGAGGTTTAAATGAATTGCTTCAGGCTGACTTAGTCGAAATGATTCCATATGCTAATTACAATAAAAATTATAAATATATTCTCATTGTAATTGATGTTTTTTCAAAGTACGTATGGGCTGAACCAGTTAAATCTAAATCTGGCGTAAATGTTACTCGAGCTATGGAAAAAATATTAGTCGCAGATAAACGAATCCCCGTCAATTTACAGACTGATAATGGAACCGAATTTTATAATATTAATTTTCAAAAATTAATGAAAAAATATAAAATTAATCATTATTCTTCGTATAGCACTAAAAAATGTTCAGTAGTCGAGCGCGTAAATAGGACTATAAAATCTATGATGTATAAAGAATTTAGTATAAATGGTTCTTTTCGGTGGTTTAATTTACTTGCTGATATTATTAAGAAATATAATAATACTAGGCATCGTACCATCGGCATGAAACCTGTAGATGTAAATAAAAAGAATGAAAAAATACTCTTGAAATCCGTTTACAATTATCCTACAATTACATACTCACAATTACCTAAATTTAAAATTAACGATCATGTGAGAATAAGCAAGTACAGAGGCGTGTTCGATAAAGGTTATACTCCTAATTGGTCTAATGAAATATTTACTATTTCAAAAATTAATTATACCAGCCCCATAACATACTTACTGACCGATGCACAGAAACAGCCAATAGAAGGATGCTTCTATACTGAAGAACTGCAGAAGGTTAAACATTCAGACATGTATCTCGTTGAGAAAGTTTTAAGGAAGAAAGGAAATAAGGTTTTCGTTAAATGGCTTGGATTTGACAGTTCCCATAACAGTTGGATTGAAAAAAGTAGCATTGTTTAATTTTTATGCACTTATATTAATTATTATTATTATTATTATTATTATTATTATTATTATTATTATTATTATTGCTATTATTTTTATAGGTTATGTATTCCATGTACATATATAAGCTTTATTACTGTATTATGCGTTCAGATAAATAAAATATATTATAAAAATTAAATTATTTTTTTATTTTTCGTCTGGGGTGGCTTTATTTTTTAAGATTTAATTTTTTTGATTGCATATTTGAATTCAGCATTAAAAAACACATAAAATGTAGCATGAACATTTTCGTTACAATAAACTTGAAAAATATGAATTTTTTCATTTTTTGCCTGGGCTGGCTTTATTTTTTAAGATTTAATTTTTTTGATTGCATATTTAAATTCGACATTAAAAAAGACATAAAATGTAGCATGAACATTTTCGTTACAATAAACTTGAAAAAAAATCTGAATTCTTCATTTAATTAGGAAATGGGTAATAATAGTCAACCATTTTTTAAATTAATTTATTAATACATATAAGAAAGAGGTTACATGTTTTGTGATATAATAACAGAATATTTATGTTCAAGTACTGGATTAATTATTTGAGCGTATCGTAATATTTTAATTTGAAAACGATCTCGATCGCTGGCGTCTTGCATCCAGTTACCACATCTAGCAGTTCTATGGGCATAGCTCCAATGGTAAATGTGATGAATTTTAACGTCCTCGCTGAACTGAACTGTTCTTGGACTTCTTCGGCTGGATACTGACATGTTGAAATGTACGTAAAACTTCAACGTACTTAACGTCTTCTCTGAGTAATTTTAAATTGTTCATAAATTGCTGTAACCTCTTCTTATATGTTTCGGGATCCATCTTTAGGACTCGATGAATTCGATGTTAGTGGTCGTGCCTGCTAGCCCTCTATATACTAAGTACACTTCTTTTAGTATAATGGTTTGTTGTAGCGTTACCATATCATCATCAGAAATAATGCGTGAGTATCTGGCTGGTAGACTCACTTTACAATTTTCGAGGATTACTTGGACCTGGATACCATACGGTGAAAGTGCTTTATATATATCTAGCACTTTATATTTTCTATCGACTTCCAGCTCATAGATTTTCATGAACGGCGTGACATGAGCTTCAACATTAATTTTTGCGAAAGACATTGCTGCTGCTGCTTGTATATATCGACTTTAAGATTGTGAATGAATGCAGCGATCTCAGGTCTTTACTTTTATGCTGTATTCCACCCCCACTTTTCGTATCGTGTAAGCAGAAAAATATGGGAAAAAATATGATGATTTCATTGTTTACATTATTTCTCTCCAAACCCCGAGACGCTCCTTATAATGGATCACGTGACTTATTAGTCATTGTATTATAACCGCCGGATGCTGTTATCTAAAGACAATTAATCACGTTTTAAATATACATATAGCCGTAGACAGTCGCATTTATTTACATTAACAATTTCCTGGAATCCGATAACGTCTCTGCATTTGGTCACAGTTTTAACAATCAAATATAAAATTTACGTATTGAAGTAGATGAATATTTATTCTATATATAAGACTTGTCTATTTAATCTCAATGATGGACGTCAGCAGCCATTTTCTTAACGCCCACTAACGTAAACATACAATACTATTAGTCAATAAACGGCAGCCATCTTATTTTAGACACACCCTGTATACTCTCAGCCACGTCCTTTTAGATATAATCTCTTATCTAAGCTCAGGGATTGGATCTCCCCCCTCCCATTAGGTCCTATCACCTATCATCTAAGAAGATCCCACCTCACACTACAACCTAGATAATAGGATCTATCATCTAGCATTATCTCACCTCACACTAGAACCTAGATCATAGGATCTATCATCTATCACCTGCGCGCCACCCGCGGGGCTGCGGGCGTGCTGACGTCACAGCTCCAGCTTGACCTTGAAGTGGGCTCATTCTCTCCTTACTTAACTACTTATATGGTTAATTTAATAAATATTCAACGTGACCACCATTAACCTCAATATATTTTATATTTAGATACTGTCTAACTTTAAGTAATGATTTTTCTCTATTCTTATTGGGATGCTCTGCCACATGTATTCTTCTAAACAATGTCTGAAATCTACAAAATAATACAATTAACCAGTATTTTACTGGAAAATAACCTCTACGCCTGTGACTTTTACGTCAAAGGATCAGTTAGAGGGTGGTTTTTGACAAATAATGAATAAGAACAAAAATATAAAAATGACGTATTTTGCTGACGTTTCGGAAAACGAATCTGTTTCCTTTCTCAAAGCGTATTATAATGTTTGTGGGCTGTGTATATTAAATACACAGCTTTAAGAATATATTTGTTATATTCAGTATCCATATCCATAGATACTTACGCTTACACAGAACTGTTGATATATCTAATTGATAGTTTTATTTTAAACAATGTTGAGTTTGTTAAGTTCTTCTTTTAACATCGGCAGCCAGGTTGTGCAAACATCTACGGAACAATTCGACACGCATTTATCCTCATTCAATAGTATTATAGCCGCTTCTTTAATTTTTCTTTTCTTGCTATCTGTCTCTTTTGTTAAAATTTTTGCCGATTCCCAGTTTATTCTATGTCCGTTCTCCCAAGCGTGTTCGCAAATCTTCGATTTCTGAATCTCATTTTTTCTAATGTAACCCTTGTGCTCACCCAATCTAACACTGAATGGTCTGGATGACCCACCCACATAATGTTTATTACACTCACACGGAATACTATAAAGAAGAATAGAGAAAAATTAAGAAAATGCCACAACCAACGTTTAGACAATATTTAAGTAATGATGTGCTATCATTTATCTAGTTTCCACAGCTTCCTATAATTCCTCTAAGGTATATTTGTATACTAAATACTTAGACTAGTCCCAAAAATAAATATCCATAGGATTGAAGTCCGGAATACGAGGTAACCAAGAAAATTAATTTCCAGATCCAGTGATGCGAATAGTGCGTATTTAAGTGATTACATACTTCTGCCGAATAATATCTGGGGCCTCGTTCTGCATGTGCCACATATTGTTTCTTAAAATCGAAATAACATAAAAAAATTGTGGAAGGTCACGAGGTAACAAATTTTGTACTGGAGCAAAATGATATGCTTTAAGTTTTTCTTTCTTTAATAACCTACAAATAGATGGTTGACTTAACCAGTTGCTGCCGATAACCGCCGCGTACACACCTCATAGCTTTTCTGCCAGATATTATTTTTGGAGCACCAGCGATATCATGTGTTGGGTGAATTGCACTTATTTCTCCCAAATGATCAGAAAGCTGCTGCACGGCCACAAAAAATTACTTGCGAGCATTCACAAACCATGTCTCGAATTTCAGAATTAAAAACAAATTCGCGAAACATTTTCTATAAAAAATATTAGAAACGAATAAAGAACACAACACTTAAATAAAACTCTCAGTAACAACTAATTATTGTTTGAAAAATTGGTTGCTTGACGATTTTTTTTTTATGCCTACTTGATAAATATTTTTCTTTATTTACTCTGATCATGCTGAGCCTCAATGCCTACTTTTAAAAATTATACAGATCTACAAAAGGAAAAGTCTTGTCCTAAGGTTCTCATCTAACTTTTCTGACGCGCTGAAGCCCATTTTTAAACAAAAGTAATTTTTCTATTGTGTCAGTTTTTGCTTATCCCCTAAAAAGGGCCAAAAAAAGGTCTTTTCCTAAGGTTCTGATCTAACTTTCTGAAATATTTTGACGCGCTGAAGCCAATTTTGACAAAAAAAAAATTCTCTAGTGTCAGTTTCCCTCTACAATTCCTTTGATCTCCTAGGAGTGGCAGAGGGAAAGTGACATGATAAAACAAATTTTCTTGTCCAAAATTGAATTCAGCGCATCAAATTATTTCAGAAAAAATAAATGAGACCCTTAAAACAAGACCTTTTTACTTCCCTCGCTTACCGAAGGAAAGTATTGTAATCGTGAAAAAATCACTCACTGAGATTTCTACGGATTTTTCACGTTTCAGTGTACTTAGATTACAAAAATTAAAGCCATTTAATTCCGTCAGTCTGTCGGTCCCTCTGTCTGTCTGTCTGCCTGGCGATCTGGCGACTATCTGTTGGCGCTATATCTGCAATACCACTTGACGGAGTAGGATAATATTTGGTAAGTAGCTAACACTACTGCCAACGAAGAACTGGGTTACAGTTCCAGTGAAGAATGTACAGGGTGAACCCTATAAAAAATATAATTAAGGAAAAAATATGACGGCAAACAGTAATTTTTGGCATGTTGTTAACAGAACTGTCAAGGAAGTAAAAAATTGAAAAAAAAAAGGGTGGTCACTTATAAAAAAATGTAAAAATGTGACAGAGGACGATAATATTTCACACGTAGATAGTCGAAGAAGTAAAATATGAAAAGGAATACAGGGTGGTCATCCTAACAAAATTTTATAAAAAAAATGTGGCGGAGCACGATAATATTTAGCATGCAGTTAACACAACTGTCGAAGAAGAAAAATATGAAAAAAAATATGTACAGGGTGGGCACTCAAAAAAATTTTTTTTTAATGAACAGGAGAAGAAAAGGAGAACGATAATATTTCGCATGTAGTAAACACAACTGTCGAAGAAGAAAAATATGAACAAAAAATTTACAGGGTTGCCACCAAAAGAAAATTAAAAAATGCGACGGTGGACAATAATATTTCGCATGCAGTTAATACGACAAGAAAAATATGAAAACAAATATACAGGCTATCACCCTAACAAAATTTTAAAAAAACATGAGGGAGCGATAATATTTTGCATGCGGTTAACACAACTGTCAAAAATGAAAACTATGAAAAAAATATACAGGGATATATTAAAAAAATAATGAAAAAATGTGACGGAGCACGATAATATTTGGCATGTATTTAACACATTCTCCAAAGAAAGATGTACAAAAATTTTACAGGGTGGTCACCCTAAAAAAATGTCCGAAAAAACGCAAGGGATAATATTTCGCATGTAGTTAACACAACTGCCAAAGAAGAAAAATATGAAAAACGGTGATCACCTTAAAAAAAATAAAGAAAAATGTGACGGAATAATATTTCGCAATCAGTTATAATACAACTGTCTAGGAAGAAAAGTATGAATATATATACAATATTAAAATACAGAATAATTTACGAATCATAAAACGTCCGGCAAGGCGTTGCGAATAAGAAGATTAAATAAAGTGTGATAAACAGAGAGGGAAGTGTTGGGTAAACACGTTACCGATTTTTTTTTGTAAACTTGTGTTATTATTTCAAAAGGCAATTAAAAAAGTTGCATGGAACTTTTAATTTGCACTTTCCTCAAAAACTGCTATATTTAGAGACTTGAAACAAGTATACCCTTTTTATTAAGAAATGACAGAAGAGTGCAATTTTCATGTGAAATCTGCTGTAGACAAAAAAGGTACGGCCTTCTAACACATTAAACGTAGCGTACGTAGCGCCCTCTAGGAGCTAGACTAAAATTGAAGATGTGTTATGATTTCCTCACCTCAAAAGAAAATTCTAAAATCTCATTAAATTAATAAATTAAAAACAAAATTTAAAATCTGGAACCCTGTATCTTGTTACTTAACAACATTTCATTAAGGTATGATTAGCTAAATCTTAATATTTTGACTCCTACCATGCACAGTTAAGTGTTGTACCATTTCCTGTAAATCACCCTATATTTATTTCCCACAATAAATGAGTCCTGAACTTTATAATTTAGTGACATAAATCGAGCTTTTCAATTGTTGTTTAAGTCATTAAACACTGAATAATTTCATTTGTTTTAGGGTGAATCTGGAGCAAAATAGAGCACAACATGACTACATCAATAACACTTTCTATAAAACATACCGTGAAAATGTCTTTCTGAATGACAAATACAGTATAATAAAACCTCTACCAACCACTGAAAACAGCAGCATAGACAAGTTCTTCATCACCGCCAATTGTGTTTACGTGTACAGTTTCATAATATCATGTGTTATCATTCTTACCATTGCCAGATCAGTTTCATTTTACAGAATGTGCATGTTAGCTTCCAGAAAACTGCATAACAATATGTTTTCAAAAATTTGCAGCGCTACTATGCATTTTTTCAATACCAATTCGTCAGGAAGGATACTCAATAGGTTTTCGAAAGACATAGGATCTATTGACGAAAGTCTTCCACACGTTTTAATCGACACAATACAAGTAAGTTCAATAAATATACAGTAGTGGATAAAATAGTGTACACATTTCTTTTGGGAAAACCAATGGGACATGTCATAATGAATTATTTCTTTTGTAATATATTTTCTAATTTTTCTTTTCATAAAGTTATAATATCATCAATATTTTTTTTTAAATGGCAACTTCCATCTGGAAATGAGGTTTGTCGTATTATTATTAACATTGTTATAGGAGCCCGCCGACCACTAATTGTGTACCATAAGTTTACGCCCAAAATGTGTGAATTGTTGTTAATTTTGGAGTAGTAGAGCACAGAAATGTTCATGCCAGCAATTCTGGAAAATGGTAACTCTTGTCAAAATATTGTATAGGAACAAAATTGTATAAAATTTTATGCACGTTGTTTTTTTCCATCTTTTTTAGTTTTTGTGTTAAATGACAAAAACAACATTGGCAACAGTTTTTTTTAAATATGACCGCCATTTTGAAAGTACAGCCAGTTTTTTTTTTTTTAGAACATGTCTTAAATTGTTCCTTAGGCTCTAATCTTTATGAAAAACATTATCCCCAAGGATCGGGTGGGGGGTGCACCTACAGCTAGGGAGGGCTCCCCGACTATAATGATAAAAAAATAAATAAAAATTCGACAAACGAAGAACGAAAAAAACGAAATTGAAATTTATTAGAATAAACACAAAGAGTAACAATTATACAGAAGTGAAATATCCTAATATTTAGTTTCATTAACTGAAAAGAATTTGTTCAAAAACAATTACACAAAATTGAAATAAACTAAAACTAGAAATTTCTACTTTTCAAAGTCGAAATTTTTAACTTAAAAGTTGTTTCTAGTTTTAGCCCGGGAGGCAGCGTTGCATTTTTGATGGTGATTTTACGCCGCTTGATTTTGTATGTAATCGATAGTCTAGATATGGCTAGTAATGGAAACAAGCGTCAGCTGTCAGACTCGTAGTGGACCTGGTCGTGAGAGGACGTCTATTATGTCGAAAAAAAAATATATTCAAAAATGATTTCAGGTCATTTGAAAATTTGTACAACAAATATTTACATGATAATAATAATTAAAAAAAAAGTCAGCTGAGTAGATAAAGGGAGATTATACGTTATATAAACCTGTATAAAAAACAGTTGATGTAAAATCATTTCAGGTTCAATGAAACATGAAACTTATACAGCTAACTCTTCATATTATTAAAACAAGCTAAAAACGTTCTCTTCGCCTGTTCTCTGAACTTTTTATATAATTGTTACACATTCTATAGGATACTCTTCGCAGTTTTTTGTAATGTTAGTTTTAGACATTTTTAATTTTATAGTACGAACTTAGTTGGTAAAATACTCAGTGTAAAATAAAGTAAAAATTTAAAAAAAAAACTATACCAAACCCTATTTGGGTTTAGAACCCGGGACCCTTGGATTCCGAGTCAAAAGCGTAAGAACTACAAAACCACCTTATACGTAAAAAAATGTAAATTTTTACATTATAAGACACGAGCTAAAATCATATTTTCACGGTTGTATATTACATTATGACATGTATATTTGTAAAATATATAACTAATACAATGATATGAAAATTTTTTGTTTGCGAACGATATTTACGGTTTTAGAAATGTGCCGATCAAATGCAATATACTCTTCGTTCTCGTATTTGCGAAGTATATAAAAAATGATAAAAACAATCGTCAGCTATTCTTTCAATGGGCGTAAGACCGTCGACTGAGGGATTATAAGTGCTGAGCGAGCTTTTAATCTGAGTATGGTACAATCCAATGTATGATCTAACTGACGATCTTTCCTCCTTTATATCAATAGCTGACGTACATTTTCATTTAATATATTGTTTAAATAATCATTTCTAGACATTTCAAGTGACTTGAAATCAATTTAAACTAAAATTTATGGTTTCAATTACAATGGTAATATACATTAAATGCACAGACCTTGACAAATTGTGACAGTAACTATCTGCGCATTTCTACGTAAATTTCCTGCGCCCTTACCTATGACCGTTAGGGCTCTTTGGGATCTATTTAAGTAGAAGTGTCTAGCCACTGAACAACCTGAAGTATAACTCGCATTGGCGGGAAGAATTCGCGCATCCAAGTTGGCGCGCGTGAAATCGCCATTTTTTTGGAGCGTTTGTAGACTTGCCGAGTTTTATTTTCAGTCGCAGTTGCCATGCCGTGCGAAAAGGACATGCAGGTAGGTACGCAGTTTTTTCAGCTTATCAGGTTTATATAAAATGAATTTGATTATTGCTATATTTAAAAACGTATATCTTCTTCCTTCATTTCATATTTATTTCTTCCTTCATGTAATTAATACACTTGTAAATTGTAACAAAAAACTAAGCCGATTCTGTCAACTCCGTTTGTGTTTTTTTGTACAGGGTCGTAGGGCTGGCCCCCAAATGTGTAAGAAATATAACTTGCAAAAGTAAAAAAACAACCACAAAATAGTCATAAGTTTACGCATGGGGGTTGGAGGGATTTCTTAATTTACCCCCAAAAATCATGAATCTAGACTCCAATTCATTTTGGGTGATACAAGGAGGCGCTAAGTTCGCCCAATTTTGAAAAAAAGTCAGGTAAAAAAAATAACACGTTTATGAATGGCAATCAGGAAGTTGGTAAGTATGAACCTACTGAGTGTGAAAATATATTCGCCTTCTTTGAAAAACGGTACGACAGCCTTGCCATTCGATGAATATCATAAATTCACGACTGGTAATCAGAAACTTGGTAAGTATGAACCTCCTGAGTGCGAAAATACATTCACCATCTTTAAAAAATGGTGAGAAGGTCTTGCCTTTCACGATAATTGATGGCTACCGCATATACTTATTATCCGTTTAATTCGATGAATAGCATAAAACGACTGGCAATGAGAAACTTGGTAAGCATGAACCTCCTGAGTGCGAAAACATGTAAACATCTTTGAAAAGTGGTGCGAAATTCTTGCCTTTCACGATAATTGATGGCGTATCGGAGCTTCCCACCTCATATATTGGTTACCCATGCAATTCAATGAATATCATAAATTTACGACTGGCAATCAGAACTACACCGGTAACCAGTATGCGGTAGAAAGCTCCGATACGTCATCAATTGTCGTGAAAGGCAAAACCTTCGCCACACATTTTAAAGATGACGAATGTATTTTCGCATTCAAGAGAATTATACTTATGAAATTTCTGATTACCAGTCGTATATTCATCGAATTACGTATATGCGTTAGGGAATTCTGGTACTTCATCAATGATCGTGAATGGCAAGACTGTCGTACCACTTTTCAGAGAAGGCGAATATATTTTCATACCTACCAAGTTCCTGATTGCCATTCATAAACTTATAATTTTTTTACCTGACTTTTTTTCAAAATTGGGTGAATGTCGCCTCTGTACCACTCAAAATGAATGGGAATTTGGATTCATTTTGGGGGTAAATTAAGAAATCCCTCCAACCCGCATGCGCAAACCTATGACTTATTTGTGTTTTTTTTTACTTTTATAAGTCATATTTCTTACACATTTGGGGGCCTACCCTACGCTTCTGTACCAATAAAAGGGGCAGGCATGTACATTTCTGTGCTCTACTACCCCAAATTAACAATTCACACATTTTGGGCGTAAACTTATGACACACAATTAGAGGTCAGCGGGCTCCTGGTCTATTAGAAGCACGAGCAGATCTGAAGATCCGCAGTACTCAGGCCTATCGGCCCATTGTACATTCGAGTTATTTATACAGTCCTTTTTAGAGTAGATCTCGTAGTTCTTCCGACTGTAGAAACTGCCCGAAATACGCCCCTTGACGCTCCTATTGATGCACAATGGCATCGAGTATGAGTGATGATTTCATCCTCCACTCCACACATCCAACAAGTAGGGTCATCTTTCAACCTCATTGTATGCAGGTGCTTGTTCAGAGGGCAGTGTCCTGTTATCAGTCTCTACCAGCTGTCTCAATCGTTCTCTATCGAGCGCAAGCAGCCACTTTACGGTAAAGTCAGTCGAGGGTCCCTTCATTTGGAGCCTCTACTACCTCATTCTGGGGGCCTGAGCACTATATTTGTTAAACTGTGTCAAAGTCCAGTCTTGCACCTCTGATTGAAACAGGCTTCTTGCCAGACCGAAGGCTGGCTCTGGGTCAGGCAAAGGAGTTTTTGCTCATTTTCCCGCCAAACGGTCTGCTTCTTTGTTGCCTTCGATGCCGCTGTGTCCGGGCACCTATATATGTCCGGTCGGAATTTCGATCCAACCGGAGCTGTTCATACCAAGTTCTTTCACTTACCACACGCAGAGGCAGGATTCCAACGTCAGCAAAAAACATCAGTAGTGTTTATCGACCTTACCGCAGCGTGCGATACTTTTTTGGAGCAAGGGTTAATATGTAAATTTCTCCGCGAAATTCCCTGTAAGATCACTGCTCGACTTATATATAATATGTTTACTAACAGAACATTTCAAGTCATTATGGGAACCTCCAACAGCAAACAAAGGAAGCTGAATAATGGCCTGCTGCAGGGCCCTGTATTAGCTCCGCTACTATCATCCATCCATATACCTGACATGCCCGACACATGATCCAGAAAGTTCAGTTATGCTGATGACTGGGCAATAGCAGCTAGACACAAATCTGCTGTAGTCGCAGAAGAAATGCTAACCGCCGATATCAATACCATCGGGGAATATTTTCGCAAATGGAGATTCTAGCCAAGTGCAACCAAGGCAGAGACCTCATGCTTTTATCTCAATAAGAAACAGGCGAATAGGCCACTAGAGGTCTACTTTGAGGGCAGCCTTCTCCAATACAACCAACACCCAAAATACCTCTGAGTCACCCTCGACAGGACTTTCAAGAACCACCAGTCCAAATTGAGTACAAAATTGAAAACGAGAAATAACATATTACAAATACTATGCGGTACTTCTTGGGGAACCACTGCCAGCACATTAAGATACTCCCCGGTTTGGATGAATAGTGCCTATGTGAAACTGATTGACGTGCAACTACATAACACCATGCGCCTTATATCAGGCACAATCAAATCAACCCCCACCTACAGGCTCCTAACTTAAGCCATATAGCACCGCCAAATCTACGAAGCGCTTCTCCGCGAATATAAGAAACTCATGTCCAATCGGCAACTCCCGATCCACCCTGATCTTAACATCAACAGGCTCCGCTCCAGGAAACCTCGAACCGCTAAGATGCTTCTGGAAAATAATTTTAACCTGAACAATGATTGGTCAGCAAAGTGGATTGAAGAATCACCAGCAGAGTTGCCCATTAAGAGCCTACGTGGAAAATGCTAGCAAATTCCAGTTTGTAACGGATGAATCAATAGAATATATTCTTAACCTAGATATTAGTTAGTAATCGCCACACGTCTGTTAGTATACTTTATTATATATATTTATACGTTATTTCTCTTTTAACCTTGTGATGTGCAATATGCCATAAGTTAAAAAAATAAATATATGTTTAAGTTACGTTCGGTTTGTCATTTAATAGAAAATATTGATGACGTTATGGCATACAATATGAGTCCTTTGATATGTCCGAGGGATTTTCCCAAAAGAAATTGTACACATTGTATCGAATTTATCCACTATTTTACGAAGGCACTAAATGGTGCAGTGCAAAATATTAATTTATATTTTTTAGATAGCTCTGAATGTGGTTGCTATAAATCTAGTCATTGCATCAGTTAAACCATGGTTCCTCATTCCAACTTCTATTATGATAATTGTATTCTACTTATACAGAATAGTTTACTTGGCATCAAGTAGAAATATCAAACGGATGGAAGCTACAAGTAAGTTGGATTTTTTAGTGCAGTAAATAGGAATTCTAAAATGACTTATGGGGGACAAAAATGGTACAAAGCTAATTTTTGGTATAGATGTTCCTAATGGGCCCAGGCATGATACTCCATCGAGTTATCGTCGCCATCTTCAAAAAATGACTGCAAATCGGGAATTTTTACACTTAATGAAAAATATTAGTTATCAAATATTACAACAAAACTTTTTTGTTAATTTTAAAATTGTGCGTCTGTTGATAATTAATTTAATAATATACCATATCTTAATCAAACTATATGGAATTAATTATTAAATGAATCTTGAAAATTATAAAATTGGCTGGTTTCTTAATTATACGCAAATGTTTACTTACCTGTTTATATATAAACATTTTTCAAGAATACATTTTTATAGTATTAAAATTCCGTATCTTTGAGTGTCTAATTCTATTTCATTAATCGTTAGATATATTTAATATGTTTATGAATGAATTTGTGAATCTACAAAAAAAATATATAAATAAATGTTAGCTCTTAAAGGATGGTTTTTGAGGGTGTGCAGCGGACAATTTTATATTTCTAAGGGGACGAAATTATTTCACTTAAGGGAAGGCATAATACGGTAAAATTTTCAGAACTATTTAGTTTAGAGTATTTATTGTTATTAACATATTTTAAAAATGTAATAAGTACGGTAAAACTCTCAGAACCATTCGAGAATTTTAATTTTCTAAATATCTACAAATTGTTATAGCTGTAAAGTTTTATTCATGTTGTTTCAAGGACTATAGTTACCTATTATCACTTTGTCATTTGCTACTTTACTCGTAATTTTACTTTTTAGTTACTTATACTATACTACGAAATTAAGTTACAACATATTTTAATATTATTTCAAAAACAACCTAAAATTATAAAGTAAACTATTTTGCAACAAAAACAGAAAAAGTTAATTTAAATAATTTCGTTCCTCTAGAAACATAAAATTGTTCGCTGCATCCCCTCAAAAACTATCCCTTAAGAACCTACATTTATTTCACTACATTTTTTTTTATAGATTCGCAAATCTTATTCAAAAAGTTTTGTAATATTCAAATATTTAATTTCCAACCCCCTCAAAAACCATCTTAAAATTTTTTTACCATTTTTGGTGTAGTGTGGGTTTTATTATTTCTTTTGTGCATACCAATTTTTCTGCAGATAATATGTACTTAAAAAAAGGGCCTTCAAGTTATCTTTAAAGCAATTTGTTAAACCTCTTTGCTCTTTGAGACCTATTGGTTTTATAGTCACTTAATTTCTACATTATTCAAAACCACAATAAACTCATTAAGTTTCATAGTGGATTTTAAATATTTTAATTTTTTTGGTAGACATCTATAAATCTTTAGGTTTTATGGGTGTTTTAAAATATGGTCTTTAAGTACTCCTTATGATCAAGCAATGAAACTAATAACTCTTAAGTAGTCTTACCCTTAATATGTTATCATAAATACTATTTGCTTTTAACGATAATTGGTAAAGGTTCCTTAAAACTTTATTAAGCTACATTAAAACTTTTTGATTTTTATAAAGCACTTATAAATCCTTTGGTTCCCCCACTTAAACTTTGAGAGAAGGGGCATATAACGCATAGTAAACGCCATTTTGTGATTTATTTTGTAAATAAACCATAATACCTAATACAATCATCATGTATTCAAAGGATATTATAAGGAAACTGTTTAAAATCTACTTACTTATAGTTTTTCACTTTTTCTTGCTCAATTAACTCTATAATCACAGAAATAACGAGAAATTAATGATCGCACACTCAAAAACACATGAAATAAATAATGTACATTTGGATTAGAGATTGTCTAGACAAATCTTAAGGATTTTAAAGAAGAGTAGTAAGGCTGGGTAAAATCTTACAGACTTTAAAATAGTAATAAAGTGGAGCAATTGGAATTTAACAAAACCTTTTGTTTTATAAAAATATTTCCTAAAGCCACAAACTCTTAATAGGGTATTCTATTACAATAAATGGTTTTATTATTTTTCAGCCAAGTTTTTTTCTGTTAACTATGGCAGACATGTTTGAACGTAGTTGGGGTAACAGTGTTTAGTTATATTTTTCTTATTCTTACTGTTTACATTTAACCTGCAACTATCTAAAATGTGTTAATATGTCATATAAACCCCTAAAAAGCCCAAAATAATACTGAGTAAGCTAAAACTAGGGTTATATATATATATATATTTTTTTTATTAATTGTGAATAATAAGCTGACAAATGAAAGGCGCGTGTTTTTTGATATACTTTACCAATAAAGTGGTCTACGTTGACAATTTTTTGATACTAGACTGTTAATTAATATCAAATTTTAAACGTTAGCACATGCAGATATTTCAATCGAGGCAGACATATTTTATTACTTGGCGACATTTTCTGATTTACACAGTTTAAGTGCAACAAATTTTCGACAAAGAATTATTAAAGACACAATTATTTATGATGTTCTCAAAGCAGGCTTAAAATTTGATTGCAAGTACTAACGGTTTTAAGAAGATTTTATAAAATGTTTTATGGTAAACTTGAAAATATCTTGTAGATTTGGGTTCTAAAGTACTGTTGGTTTTATTGATTGTTTTAAGGAAGATATTTATAACCTTTATAAAAGGTCTTTTTTGGTTTTATGTCGGGTTTATTGTAGCTGTTAAGTGGTTATCTAGTATAAACAGTTTTACGATCAATTTTATTATATAGACTTAATAAGATTGTGATAAAACTTAAATTGTTACTTGGGCTTGGCCCTTAGAATTTTTTTTACTATTTTTGGTGTATTCACGGGCACAATATTATCGTATCTACAAAATTTCAGAATTTTAAAACCCCCTTAGTGCCTAAAATTTTTCCAATATTTTTCCGCTTTTCTAATGAACATTTTCTGCTTGTTTGCAAATTTGTAGAATTTTGTCCACCTAGAACTTGAAAATTGACCACTGTGCATCGGTAAGCGAGGGAAGTAAAAATTATTTTTATTAACGCAAATCAACAAGCTAATTTTTTTTATAGAGTGACTTATAAATGGAAATACTTTATGTTATATATCAAAAGAGGCAGAATTTTATTATTTGTAAAAATCTATTCTTGTAAAATTCTGATATCTCTAATTGTACTCAAGATAACTTTGATTAAATTAAGAAAATAGCTAATTTTCAGCCATTTCTTGGATATGGCGACGAGAGCAGTAGAGTCGTGGGAACTCGACAGATTATTGTTTCTAGACCAATTTTGAACGTCCGTGTCAAAATTCAGCAGTATACCATTTTGTCCAGCAAAAAATTTCAGTTCATTTTCCAGTTACAATAAACGTTTATTAATTTCAGCCAGGAGCCCAGTATTTTCGCATATCAACGCCTCGCTGCAAGGGTTAACGACCATTAGGGCATTTGGAGCACAGGAAATTTTGAGGCAGGAGTTCGATAGACACCAAGACCTTCACAGTGCGGCTTTCTATATGTTTCTGAGTTGTAATAGGACTTTTGGTTTTTGGTTGGATTTATTGTGTGTGTTTTATATAGCGCTTGTAACTCTGAGTTTCTTCTTCATGGGAAATGGTAAGTAAATTGGTTAGTCAAGCAGGAGTGTAAGTCGAGTCAGTACAATAAAATAAATTTACTGTTTTGCAGCCAGAGCTGGGCACTACTTCAAGTAAAAATGGTATAAACTGTACTTCAATTACTTTTATTACTTGGAGAATTTTACTTCAAATACCGGAAGAAATGAGTACTTGGTACTTGCAGATATTTTAGAATAGTACTTTGTACTTGTTAAACCAAATTACAGTACTTAAAGTACGTTACAATTTACTTCAAGTATTTAAAGTACTTGATCACTACTTCGAGTACCTTAGGTACTGCAAGTAAGTTTACAATCCAGTTAAAGCTGTAGAGACTGGTAAGATCAGTTATTCGCTATTGCTAAAAAGAGCATTTGCCTTTAGTTTATATTAGACAGACATAGTGTGAGGGTAATACACATGTAGATCTATATTGAGAATGTTGATATTGTGTGTTAATGTGCTCGGGTATTCTTTGGTACCGAAACTACAAGTTTGAGAAGGTGCCAACATTTTGAAAAGCACCAGTTTTAGTCCGTTTTGGCCAAAAGTCCAATTTTGGACCAAAAATCTGGAAAATGAGCAAGCAGAAAATGTTGGCATATGGTTTTCTAGCAATGAGCATTGACAACGAAAATTTTTCGCTTGGTCAGAAAGTGTTATACTATTACTACTTACCAAAGTTGGCCATAATTGATGTCGCCGGTGCTGCCAATTGCAAGGAGAAAAAACGTTGGCATATATTGAAGGTATGTTTTATTGCTAGTTAGAATGTACTACTACCAGTAGCAAATTTTAGGAGTCAAAAAAATGGTTTATCAATGTTGCCACAAGTGCTCCAGTGATTTAGCAAAATGTACCAAGTTACTGCAAATATCCATGAAGAAGAATGACCCTATCGCTTCTTGTGGTTGTTTCCGAATTTATAAATAATAAGAAAAATAATAATAGGATATTAATACGCACAAGTAATATATTAATTAATACATATTTTTTCTAAAGTTTATTATTATATTATCTTCGGATATAAAAACAAATATCGAAGTGTAACTATACATAAAATAGACCTGCATAATTTCAATAAGTAGTTTCAGTTATTATTTTGTATCTTAGTTATTTTTGGTTTTGTGACCAGTGATTCTACTCTTTCCACGATCAAATTCGGTCGTAAGAAAAGTAGCAAACGTGGAAAACATAGTGGTCAATAAAACGGCAGGATGCGTTCCTACTTCTATGAGTAGGAGATTTTTGGGCACAAAAATACTCGCCTTGAATGTTGATGCCTATCAACAGTATACCCTCTTCAACTAGCACCAAGCCCCAAAGTGTTATACTCTGTTTCACAATTGAATATTTTCTGGGGCAGGAAGGGAGGTCTGACTCACATAAGATAAAATACTCAGAAAAATATTTGCTAAAACCTAACAGCAATCAGGGGCGGCCCTAGGGCGGTGCGAGTGGTGCGGCCGCACCGGGCGCCTTTTTGGGGGGGCGCCGAAAATGCAATGATAGTTCGTCTGCGTAAAAAAGAACCTTAATTAATATCACTTAACCTTACAACTTCCATTTCCGTGAAAAGATCTATATTCATTTGTGTCAGTTTTTAATTAATTTACGATGTAAATTTGACTTATGCTTGTTTTTTTTTTGGGATTTCTCCCTTTTCCTCAAAAATTTATTCGAACTAAAAAAAATTGTTTTTTCGGATTTCTCCCCTCGCTCTTCAAAAATTTCTTTTGATTTTACCCCCCCCCCCGCTCTTTAAACAATTTTTTTTTGTAAAAAAAAGTTTCTCGGATTTCTCCCCCCCCCGCGCCGTTTTCGGACTAAAAAAAATTTTTTTGGATGTACAAAATGTATGTTATCTTCGGTCTCTATGTACAGCCAATCATGAATAAGCGATTGCATATTGGGGGGGGGGGGGGCGCCACAATGAGATCTCGCACCACCTGAAAAATTTGCAAAGGCCGCCCCTGACAGCAATGCCAACATGTTATATCCCTCTCCTAGACTATAATATTCAAGAATTTTGTCAAATCTGAAAAATTATTTAAAAATTTTTACTTTTAGTTATTTTAGAATATATTAATGAAATGGAATGTAATGTTTTTTAGGAGCAAAATATTTTCATTTAGTAAATAAATAAAACAACTTCAAAAATTATTATTTAAATATACCCTAAATATAAATAATATGTCAATGTATACACATAAAGATTGGTTTAGATAAAAATAAAAAATTTAAAGTACTTGAAGTAGTTGAATGTACTTGTAAGTGTTTTACTTTTAAACAGTTCTTGATACTTGATACAACAAGAAAATACTTTAGTATTTAAATGTACTTGTTAGAATTAAATGACTAATTGAAGTAAAGTAGTACTTACACCTAAACTTGCAAGTACTACCTCGAATTACTTGATACTTGAAATATTCTGCTTTTTGAAAAGTAATTGATACTTGATGCTACAAGTACCCTAACTGACTATTTGGTACTTGATACTTGAAGTAGTTTAAATGAGTACTTTGCCCAGCTCTGTTTGCAGCCCAGTCGTTAAAGGTACCTACAAAAACTTGCAAAATGAATAATTTTTTTTTATGAATTAGTGAAAGTGTATAGAATAATATCTTCAAAAATTTACATTTCGCTTGGATGCAGAACATAAAAAAAAGTGAAAAAAAAAATTTTAATCAATTTTTTCAAAATTTTGAAATCAAGTCGAGCTAGAAAAAAATAAGAAATACAGATGAATAGATCATATATTTATGAACAAAAAATGTCTTAACAAAATTTATCGCTAAAGCCACGGTTTTCCCGAAAAAAATAGTCAACTGTAACGTTATAACTCGGAGTGAGGTCCATGTCCGTGCGCGCACTTGAATATGCTTGACTGTGACACCGACGCGATGCACTGAATTACATGTCTCTAAATCAGAATTTATTCAATCTACATGAGTGTTGGTTCATTTAAAAGATGGAAATTGTAGCTTTCTGATGCGTTTTTGTTTTAAACAATACAAGCAAAGATGGATGGGAAAAATATACTTAAATACAGTGTGTCCACGGATGGACTTAACTATACTTATAAAAATGGTTATTTTCAATTTTTCGAAAAAAACTTATTCTTCATAATTTCTTTTGCTCATTATATAAATACGATTCACGTTGAGAAAATTTGATTTTGTTATACAGGGCGCGCAAAATCATAAAAATTTGAAGTTTCAAAATAAAAAATTTTAAAATCAATCTTTTTGAGGTAATGAGATAAAGGAGCTTAAAAGCAGTAATCGCAAAGCCAAATAAATTTTTTTCATGGGGAATTAAATCGATTTTTCCCATATCTTGTTATCGATTAATGTGTTTTAAAGACTATGTAGTACTTGTAAAAAACGTTGTTTGCAACTATTATTAATAAGTTTGGGTGTAAATGTTGTTTCATAGTTTTTCAACTCAGGTCCTACTTCATTGAATTAACTTTTAGTAATCAAGATTTCCGCTGTGAAATAATGCTTAGGTGACATTGTTATTTGTTAACATTTGTCAATTAATATCTTTAGAAAAATGTTGACCCTAGAGCAGCGCATTTACTTGATCAAGTGTTATGGTATTGGAGAAGTGTCCTATAAATGCGCGATAGAAGTTTTCCACAGGAAGTTTCCAGGTGTACATGTTTCTGTAAATGCTTTAAGAAATATGGTTCGTAAATTCGATGTTTATGGTCACGTTAAAAATGTGAAAAAAAAAAACAAAAAAAAACATGATGAAAATGATGCTACAACAATTTTAGTGTTAGAATCAGTTCGCAATAACCCCCGACTTTCTTTGAGAGCAAGAGCGAGTCAGGTGGGTGGTGCATCTAAGAGTCACATACACAATATTCTGTCCGCAAATAAATTTCACGCATTCAAACCAACCTTTACCCATAAACTTCAAGAAGATGATGATTCATATCGACTTGAATTCTCTTTACTAATGGGTGAACGCATAATGGAAAGCCGTAATTTTCACCATCATATAATATTCAGTGACGAATCTACATTTACAATAAATGGGATAATCTCCAGTCAAAATTGTCGCTTTTGGGCAAAAGAAAATCCATACTTCAGGAGTCATACAAACAGCCAAAAATTTAAGAAAGTCAACGTATGGTGTGCGTTAACGTTCAATAAAGTACTTGGTCCATTTTTCTTGGAAGGAAGGCTTAATGCAAATTATTATTTAGAAATTCTTAGTGAATACTTTTTGCCACAAATGGATGAAGTAAGTTTGGAATTTAGAAGAAATATGATATTCCAATAGGACGGCTGCCCAGCGCATAGTACAATGATTGTCACCGATTGGCTAAATGAACATTTCTCCGAAAAATGGGATTGGGCGCCATGGACAGATAAACTGGCCAGCGCGGTCTCCGGACCTCACCGCAATGAATTATTTTCTGTGGGGGTATCTTAAGCCCAAAGTGTATGCAACTGACATGCAAGATAATATTGAGATTTTAAAAAACAGAATCACTGATGCCATTGCTACAGTGACACCAGATATTCTTCACAATGTTTATAACGAATTTCGAAAAAGGATGGAGAAATGCGTTGACGTAGGAGGGTTTCATGTTGAGTAAAGACGTTACTGTATAAATACTTAAGTTAAATAAATACTTTCTCACGTTTAATTAAAAAAAAATTGTTCTGTCTATTTTTAATATCAAATAACTTAATAACAATAACTCCCATGAAAAAAAAATTATTTGGCTTTGCGATTACTGCTTTTACGCTCCTTAATTCCAATGCCTCAAAAAGTTTGATTTTAAAATTTTTTATTTTGAAAATCCAAATTTTTATAATTTTTGCGCGACCTGTATAACAAAATTAAACTTTCTCAACGTGAATCGTATTTATGTAACAAGCAAAAGAAATTATGAAAAATAAGTTTTTTTCTAAAAATTGAAAATAACCATTTTTATAAGTATAGTGGACACACTGTATATTATCACGCCCGAACTCAATCGTCGCAATAAAAAATATAGAGAAAAATAAAAGTCCTTCAAAAAAATTATTTCTTCATTGAGAACTGTTAAAAAGTATGTATACTTTTCCAATACTTTAACAAATGTATAAGGAATCCATTGGATATAGCCGAAATGTGAATAGATGTACCTGTAATAAATACACAATATTAAAATCACGTAAAAGTTCATGTGAGCGATTCAGCGGCTATGTGTGGTGTCTGTACATGCGTTCATAATTATATATCTTCCTTCCATACTCACTATCTATCCTCCTATTCACTAAGAAAAATGTTAAAAATGTGTAATCAGAAAAAGAAAAAAGTAGTTACTAAAGTAGTTAGAATTACTAAAAATTTTTAGAGGTTCCATAGTATGCATTTAACCGTGCGCTTGGTCGCGCAGATTGACAAAGTTACTTCACTATTTTTTTCCAGGAATACCAGTATTTTTTATTTTTCCTACCCTGACTAATTTCAAAATTTTGAAAATTAATTAATTAATTAAATTAAATTGTTTATTACATTTTAGGTGTGCTATCTTAATTTTGTGTAAGTGTTTTTGATAAAATAATTTTTAATGCATTAAACTAAATATTAGATGCGTTATTTCACTTCTGTATGATTGTTATTATTTTGTATTAGTTCTAATAAATTAAATTTGTTTTTATGTTTGTTAACATTATTACCTTTTTACTATTTTAGCAAACGATTGACTTAATATCGTTTCTTCAAGGAAATTTCACTATTTTCATGTTTACCCTGAATCTTTTTATTGCACCTTATAACTATAGTTTTAACAGCTTAAATTTGAAGAGATCAGTAAAAATTAAAAACAGTTTCTTAATGAGCAGCTAATCTATTTAATTGTTTTTACTGGCATTTTAGCTAAAATAAAAAAATATATAGTACATTCGGCAAATTGTGGCATTCTTTTCCCACATTATCATCCTAGATCATTTTTGTTGAACTTTATCCTATTTTTATAAATAACACTTAAACTCAATGACGTTCCAGCCTCAATTATTTCAATTATTTATTTTACTTTTTCTGACAAAATCATTAAAAAAACGTAATGATAGAAATAGTATAGTTTTAATATTTTTTACAGCATTACTTACTAAATACATTTTAATTTCAATTAAACTCCTTTATAGAAACGTACGGTGGTAATGTAGGCTTAGCCATCACTCAGGCTCTAAGCTTAACGGGAATGTTCCAGTGGGGCATGCGACAATGGAGTGAGTTGGAAAATACAATGACATCGGTAGAAAGAGTAGTGGAATATACCGAAGTCAAGCAAGAGTCGGAGGAAGAAAAGAAAGAACCACCAAGAACCTGGCCAGAGCACGGCATGGTAGAATTCCAGTGTGTGTACCTGAGGTACGCTACAAATGAACCATACGTCCTCAACAACCTAACGTTCAAGATAAAACCGAAGGAAAAAGTGGGTATAGTTGGTAGAACTGGAGCCGGAAAGTCTTCCCTGATATCAGCACTGTTTCGTCTAGCAGAAATTGATGGCAAAATTCTAATCGACGGCATTAGCACAAGCGACATACCTCTGAAGACTATGAGATCAAAAATAGCGATCATTCCACAGGAACCAGTATTATTCTCTGGTACGTTACGGTCAAATTTGGATCCGTTTAATGACTATCAGGATATCGATTTATGGAATGCGTTGGAAGAAGTCGAACTAAAAGGTAAATAATTACAAAATAAATATTATAGTACTAAATATCAGTGCATAATTTTAATGATAATCCAATAATAATAAACGTCTTTATTATTTCCAATATTCGAGCTCGGACATAAAAGTAAAAATTAATTATCTTTGTCAGATTATACAAGTAAGGATTCGTACAACATAAATGTAAAATAATTCTTTAGAACAAAAATTTGTAACGCGTGTAATCACCAACAATTAATGTTCCTCGATTATCTCATGTCCAGAAGCAGTGTCTGACGTCAGATACTAGACACAAGCTCCGCTTTCACTCTGCACGTACGTATCTTACAAAACGCGGGACAGCTAGTATTAAATATTATTAATTTACGGCAAGTGTATTAACCTATATAATATAGTTGGGATATCAGATAGTCGATTCGCACAATTTACCACACGTAAACGTGCAAATGGTGATTTTGTAGCAAGCAACACGAACCTAAACCTAGATGTTAATTATGTAGTTAAGAAAAATTAATCACGCTTATTTAAAAAAAAAATCAAATTATAATTTGCTTATTTATCATCTACTTGTATAGTAATTGGAGGAATATAGACGTTTCATTTCACATTATTTGTTGCTCCAGACTTATTCTAGCACATGTGATCTTCATTGCGTTGTAAATTTTTTTAAACCATTTCTGAGCTGATTACAGCATAGGGATTTAAAAGTTGAAAACCTCGAATACGTTTTATCACTCACTCTATGTATTCATTAGCAGTATGTTTAGTAAGAAATATACGGCCGATGTAGGTGGTACTTTTTAACATTTGTTCGAGCTGCTGCAAGCCAATTTTTCTTCTTTTGAGTGCTATCGGAACAGTTTTAAAGGAGTATATATTAGTACGTTTTAATATACAACACCACTTTCTTGCTGACATTTTGCATGCAGGACCCGTTCAACTTTACCACGTAAATATAAATAAATTTTTAGTAGACCTTTGTTTTACGTTAACTGATGAAGTGTCTACCTAGTACCTAGTAGCTGACGTCACACAGATACGTTTTGTAATCTCACATCGGTTGCCACGTTTCATTAAAAACGGCATTATTTTAAAAAGATTTATCTCTAATTTGTCACAGCTGTTTTTTTATTGCAAATACAGTCGACGTCAATCAAATTAATAAAGTCGAAGCTGTACTAGTATACTATTTTTTTACAAAGTTAATGCTGTATAGTTTAATTTCTTTTATTTGTAGGTGTTGTTTCAGAACTTCATTCAGGTCTGGACTGTAAAATGTCGGAGGGCGGCTCAAATTTCAGTGTGGGCCAAAGGCAATTGGTATGTTTAGCGAGAGCGATAGTTCGAAAGAATAAAATATTGGTTCTGGATGAAGCCACTGCCAATGTGGATCCCAAAACTGATGATTTAATCCAATCCACAATTAGAAATAAATTTGCAGATTGCACAGTTTTAACCGTAGCTCACAGGTAGGCATAGAGTACTTCTACTTATTAATTAACATATCAGTTTGATGAAATATATTTAAAGATAGTGAACTAATATATTTTCACTTAAAGTATGCATTCACATTTAGTAATTCAGTACCACTTACTGTAGGAAATTGCTGAAAAAGTTGTGATTTAATAAAAGACATATTTATCACGTTATAATAAATCTGTAACTTAAATGTACCAAATAACTACACATCAACATCATCTTATCTGCATCGTTTCTTGACCAGTCATGACAAAAATTTCTTTATAGTATTTTACACTTCAATATTTATTTCGGGAATTTCCATAGAACTGAACAATATTTTGTTGGAAAAACTTACATACATGTTTTAACATTGTTGAAGAGTCATAAAAAAAATTCAGATGTCGTTTGGAGAAATGTTTAAAATAGAAAAATTGGCTTTTTCATTAATTTTCATTTATTTACATGTAGTTTTAAATATATAGTAAAAGATTAAGATTACAAACTCAAATTTTTCTCAGCCTACCTAGCATTACCCCCAGCAAACACACATAATTGGCCCATCGTTAATAAACCACCTACATGCCTTCACTTCATCATTGAAGAAGTACTGGCAAGGAGTGCTAAATTATTGAATAAAGTACAACATCGGCCAACGCTCGGCCATCACACACTTTGCCAGTAATAATGGTGGTATACTGGATTTCTAGCTACTTATTTTTCAAGTGTCGTTAATGAAAAACATGTTACTATTGCCTTGATATATGATAGCATACTGATATACGGTAATTGCAGGTGAGAGATAGATGGAGAGTATGACGAATGTATCCACTACATATACTGTAATATACTATTTTAGAAAATTGTATCAACATAATTTATGCATCTTCGTAGACTTGGAATATGTTTGCACAGCCAGTGTTATTATAAACCTATATAAAATAGACACAGAAAACAAAGGGGCCTCATGAAATATCTGAATTTTAAGAACGGATAATAGAATTTAATCTGAATATTTATTTTTTTACAAAATTTCAAGAGGATCATCAACAGTAATCATTAGTGGTTAATACATTTAATGAGTTAAAATGTGACTTTGGAAAGCATTTAAGAAAATAATATAAATTTTACTAGATCTACTTTTCAATCGAATGAAAACAGTTTGATGCCTCCCATCTTGTCCTAAGATCTGAAGGAGGTTATAATGATTATAGACAAGTAATTTGTATTCGCTTTTCGGTTATTGGCAAAAAGTGATTTTAAATATTTAATATACCAGTGATGGTTAAATATTTCCAAATACACAATAACAAAAGATCATCTTAATCAATTTACCATAACAATACAGGGACTATAATGATTAGACAATATATTGTATTAGGTTTTTTTTGGTATTGACAAAAGAGTGCTTTTATATATTTAACGTACCAATGATGGTGAAATAATTCCAAATATGCAATAACAAAAGGGCATATTAAACACATAGAGCCATCAACTTACCATTACAGGACAGATGATCTAATCTTAAACAATACTTTGTATCCGCTTTTCAGGTACTGGCAAAAGTTTCCAACATTTTACCAGTCATAAAACTAATGGCACATTACTTTGCCACTTATAGTGTGTTTGATGGGACAGCTACCGTGATTAGGACTGCTCATAAAGTTGCTATTTTTAATGGTTCCAATTAATACTAAATAAATTTTAAATTAAAATTATAAACTCTTACTTGTCTATTATATATAGTTTATTTATGTGTTTATGTTAGTTGACTTTAGAATATACATTTTATTAATTCTCTTATAGAATTCATACCGTTATGGACTCGGATAAGGTGTTGGTGATGGACTCCGGTTCTGCAGTGGAATTTAACCATCCCCATTTACTTCTTAAAAACACGGAAGGAATATTTTATGGCCTTGTCAAAGAAAGCGGTAAAACCATGGCGGATTATTTGATAGAGATGGCAGAAAAGGTATGAAACATGAACAAGATAATACAGGGTAACGCAAAAGTTAGTTTGCCGATTTACATGGTTAAATAAAAATACAGACAGACAAAACAAGAAAAGTTTTGCACGACCTAACATACTGCTATAGCTATACGTGTTTTGGAGCACTGAAACCGAATGCGAGGTCAGAATTGATCTATTACGTCAGCATTTTGACATAATCTCAAAAAACAGGTAAAAACCAGCCGAAACTGAGATTAAAAATAAATTGAAAGCTTAAAGAAGTTAACCACTTTACCTGTATGTATTTTGAGGCGCTGAATCCGAGGTCAACATTGACCCATCCCTTAGAATTTTTTCTTAATCTCAAAAATATCTTTATAAATTGCATTTGGATCTTCTATTGGCGTACCTTTAGAAAGTTCTGTGCAATGGATTCAGTTTCAAAATACTTATAGGTATAATAGTCTGTGGGGTAGTGCAAAACTGTTTTTTTGTTTTCTGTGTTTGTGTACCAAACAATGTGGAAACACAATTTATTAATATCATATGTTAAGAAATTAATATTATCGACAATTTTCAAAATGATGACCCTTGGTGGTCGATGCATGTTTGGCATCTGTCTGCAACAGAACTGCAATTGCTTTGGATTAAGGTCTTGTCGTTGTCAATTCACCGAAATCCATGTTCGATCGGTACCGTCAAATGAAAGTATCAGTAGATTGGGTTGCAAATAAGAGATTTTTGAAATTTTCAAGAGTGTAAAGTCGCATGGAGCCTGGTCAGGTCACAACTAATCCATTCGTCAAACGTGTGGTGGTATCCCATGCTCTTGCCAAATTAAATCAGTTTCTTCATACGGTGGACTATTCTGGAGCTCAGGAATAACAGTGGGCCTGTGAAACTACCAGACGGTGAGCGTGCTAGTCCATAATTATTTAATACTGCAAATCGGTAAACTAAATTTTGTGTCACTCTGTATTATTACTTGACAAATCTAGTATGTGCAGCATATTTCTTCATTTTTACCAACTTATTTCTTTCAGAGCTACAGAGAAAAATATACACAGCACCAATAATCACCTAAGTGTAAAGAAGAATTAATTCATGTGATATTATTTATTACTACAGAATTGTGTGTATTATTTAATATTTTTATACGTATTTTTATAAGAAAATTCTGTACATATATTTTTTAATAAAACTTTTAAAGAAAATAAGTACTTATGTTTATTTTACCTTTTAATCAGTAAACTTACATCTAAACATTTTTTATAAGGAGTGTACCACAGGGTTCAATACTTGGACCACTGTTTCACTATACTGCCGTCCTAAGCCAAAAAGACGTATCTCAAGTTTTGGCCGAAATGCATATTTTTATACCTTAGGATAGCTGGAGCTATTTTCTATATATTTCCATAGCGAAATAAACGTATTTCAATCGTTAAGTATTTTTAAAGTGCTAACAAAGTTTGACGTATCTAAAAAAATATGAGAAAACCTAAGCGATTTAGCCAATTAGACGTATCTCATTGTAAAAAAAACTAGTAACCTAATTAATATAAATTCATAACTACACCACTATTAACCTCTACATTAGTACAACTACAAAAAAAAATATTGACGCGATTTCGAAAATTCAAAACATGCCTTATATCTCAAAACAGTGAAACCTTGAGATAACGTCTTTTTGGTTTAGGAGGGCAGTATATATACATGTCAGTTCTCCAAATTCATTGGACATATCAGGATACATATGTATGCTGACGACACCCAGATAATTTATTCCTCTATGCTCGAGAATATGTGTAGATGCAATACAAGAAATCAGTAATTACTTAAAGGGGCCCTATAGAATATCATCAGAGCATCCACAATTATTAATCCCACTACGCTGTCCTTATATCTGGAAAAAAAATGGATTGTATTAATATACAGCAACATTGGAATTAAAAAAATCTTGGTTTAATTTTGGATAGATTATTGAAATTTCGAGCGCAGACAGCAAATAATGTTCAAAAGGCACACACTGTACTACGATTACTGTACCGACACAAACATAAAAAGGATGTTGTGTGAAACATTAGTGTTGTCCCAATTTACCTATTGTACCCCAAGATATAAAAACTCATAGTCTTTCGCAAAGATGCAACCAGAAAATGATGAAGTTAGATTTTTAGCCGTTAGCGGGCAACCTATGCTTATTAGTGAGCTTGTGATTTTGTGAAAACATCATAAATATAACATAAAAAATAAGAAATTAATTTTAATCAGATCTTTCAAAACTTAGTGTCACTGGATCCTAATACTATTTCTTATTAATATGTAATCCTAATTATTTATTGATTGTTTTTTTATATACTAATCGCCTTATCCTTCTGCAGTACCTGCTAATGCTCTTCGCAAAGCGAAGAGTATATTGTATTTGATCGGCACATTTCTAAATCAGTAAATATCGCTCGTGAGAAAAAAAAATCATATCATTATGTTAGTGAACGAATTCTGAACAACTTTCAAAATGTCCGTCTGTCCGTTCGTCCGTCCGTCTGTCCGTTCGTCCGTCCGTCCGTCATGTTTCTTGTAAGCATGATAACTTAAGAAAGAAAAGTCCGATTGTATTGAAATTTGGAAAGTAAGTTAGCGTTAGCTAGAGGAAGAACCCCATTGTTTTTGCAAAAAATTAATCAATAAATAAAAAAGTCATATATTGTATATATTTCATAATATGTCTACAGACATTCAATTATTGAAATGACATGTGATCGGCATATTACAAGTGGAAAAGTCGGATCAACTCCGAGAAGTCCGAGTCGATTCTCTTCACGCACCGATTTACCGAAAATATCATTTTAACACCACTTTCGATCGGGGGTAGACAAATTACTATCAAACTATCCTGGCCAGGACTAAACAGAAAATAAAAAAATGTTGTACATAATGGTGATCAGGCCGGCAATCACATACGCGGCGACGGTATGATGCAGCATCCACGACAATGAGAAAACTTAGAGTTCTTGAGAACAAATTTTTGCGCCTAATCTTTGGTTTGGACAGGTACACCCTCCCTCAAAGATCTATACGCAAATTATCACGACATAACCCCACTAGCGGACTACGTCCAAGAAGTTTCACAAACATTCTATCAATTCAAACTGGGCGATAGTCCGCTAACCCGCAACATAAGTCGAATCAGACAGCATAACGCCATACTTTTCGATATCAGACACCCCCTACCATACCAGGCGTTGCCTATTTTCCGGCAACTCCCTTAACCAAACTTTCCCCCACCATAACTTAATTCTACCCTACTCCTTATCTTTCCTTAACTTTGCAACTTTACAATCCCCTCTTCCTTATTTATGTTTGTTCAATTTTGTTCTTCTTTTGTTCTTTTGTCTTTTTTGTTTCTAAATTCCGTCTACGCCGAAAAATTCCTTAAAAATCCAAATATTTTAAGCCACACCTTTTATCCACCGCACCTTCCTAGTAGGAAGACCACCAGGGTGGAATTGCTTCGAGCAGGTTTTTTCGTTGAACTCTGTTTTCCCTTGTCACCAATCAAAATTCCAAAGTGTTCGTCTGTGCGCGAAACCGCTAGTTTTTAAAGTACTAATTTTAATTAATTTTTAAGTATTTTTAATAATAATAATAATAATAATAATAATATTTTGTGTACTATATTCATTCTGTACTATATTCATTCATATTCATTTAAATTGTTAATTTTAAGCTTTATTCTTAGGAGTTTTAACATTTCATTTTCAACTTAAGCCAAACCGGACCTGCCCCGCCCCGCCCCGCCCAACACCTATCACGGCGCTGCGCGCCATGGTTGTCTGACTGGCTCCGGGCCAGACTCCGGGGAGGTATGTACCTGTAACCTTAATTTTAATAAATTTGTTATTGCTCGCTTGCTTGCTTTGTCTGGCAATCCAAAGGTCTTGTGTTCAAATCCCTAACAGGGTGTTTTTTTCATATATATTTTTTTTTTCACAACAAAGTTGGTATCACAATTATTTACAAGAAAACTGCGAAGAGTATCCTATAGAATATGTAACAATTATATAAAAAGCTCAGTAAATCGGCGAAGAGTATAATGCTTCCACTAGTTATTAATGTTGTTATTAATAGATGTAAGTATAAGACCAATAAAATATTTTTATATTATTCATTTTTTTTATTGATGTCATCTTTTTTGTGGTTAATTTCCACATTAATCAAATATTAATCTTCATATGTATAGAAACTACGACGGGAAATAGAAGCATTAACTTTATAAGCAATTAATTATTCAGTATTTCAAGATAGTAGTTTCACATAAATTATAAGCTTATAGCGGATATGAAATATATCGAACGATTTTTACAGGGTATATAATATTTTCCAAGGTGATAAACGTGCACTTTCTCAAGTGATGGAACCTAAAGCAACACTTACCTTAAAGCTTTTCGCAAGTTTCCCAAGGAATCAACGAACATTTCCTGAAATGTTGAAAAATCAGGCTAAACAATTTTGTTTAAACACAGCTTTGCATGGTTATCGATTCATTGTGTTGCCAAAGAGAATTTTATTAGAAAGGTAAGTTTTATCATATTTGTAAGATTGTTTTCTAGGTTTTTTAAATTTTCCATTCTCATTCTTTCTTAATTTAAAAGCTTTATGTTTTATAATTTATAGTTATATCAATAATCTAAAAAAAAAAATTTTGGTATTAGCTCTGTCTCGACCCACTCTCTTCCCAAGTAGCACAAATATGCTATTCAGCTAAAATAACCAAAATGCAGCCGCAACTACTTGTGCTTCTTGGGTTTGCTCTACCGATAATCTAAATGCATTTCTAAATTTGTTATTTTTGCTGTTGATAAAGATTTAAAATCTGAATGTAATATAGCAATATTGCAAAAAGTCAAACTAATAAGAGAAAAATATTTTCATAAAATTTTCTATAACTTCTCAATTGAATAATGATAATTTGATAATAGTTTTAATGATTATTTCACTCATTAACGCTATAGCCAATGAGAGCCCGTTTTTTCAAAACATTGCACCAATCAAACGTCATTATTAGGGGTAATTCAAGCTAGATCGGCTTTTGACAGGACCAACATGCAAAATTTATCGCTCTAATTTTTTAGGTCGCTGCAGCGGCAAATATGCGAAAATTTTTTGACGTTTTTTGTCGAGCTTTTAAGTTTTATCTATAAATATCTTCTCTAGCTTATTACTAAGTAATTGTTAACGTACTTACCTTGTAAATTGTAATATTGTATTATGTAGTAGCAAACAAAAACACACCTCAATTCCAAAGCGAATCTTGTCTGAAATATATAGGCTGTAACTTTTGCCTATCCTTAACTATGTCAGTTTTCCTAGTGTTCAATCAGGTAACAAGTACACACAAAGATTGTACTTAATATAGCTCATAATACAGGAACAAGTCAAGCACAGCTTTCAATAGCTCGATAACGTAGTTACAAAGGTAAGCAAATCATTTATTATAAATGTCAAGTACACATTCGCTCTGGAACAAACTAAAAATGTATAGTACTTACATATGATAATCTACCAAAAAGTAACTCGTTGAATCAAAGCTGTGCATCAAACATTATAATTTGTTGTATTTAAAATTCTCTTTGCTTAACAAAGCAAACCTCAACATAATTCATAAATTTCGTAAGTTAAAAGTAAGGATTAAATACGTAAATATGAGTCGATGAACATTTATTTATTATGGAATATAACTTGTAGCGCTAGATGGCGCTCTCTATGTCAATCTCGGAACCATGGGTGTACATTTTATTTGGGCGAGACATCGGTACTAAAGTAGTGCTCTCTCTATCTTTCCTCGTCGTATTGCACCTCAGAAACGCCTGAAAGGTGTTAAGCCAGTCTATATATTATAATATCTAAGGTTTCAACTCGTTTTATTTACTAGTTGCCATGGAAACGTCACTAGATTATTTTAAAATATGGCGAATCTCCGTTGTTTCTACTGCGTTTGTTTCAGATTTGCTGTTTTGACAATATGAGTCGGTTTGGAAATATTTCTGTATATCAAATTAGTGATGAAATTGAAAATAAAGGTCAGTAAACTCCAAAAAGTGACAAGAAAACGTCTGAAGGCAGTTAATGAGAAAACATAATATTGAAGATGTACTTAATGAATTATTTATTCGTGAAATATTCTCCTCAAATACCACTCGTGCTTTAAATTTTATCTAAAAATTTTTTCTCAAGCTAAGTCGCCCCTAGTTAATATAACTCGTGCAAATTGGCAGTTTATTATCAAAGATTAAATCCCTCCCGCTAAAGCGGTCGGGATTTAATCAGATAATAAACTGCCAATTTGCACTCTTTATATTACCAGGCAACACGCTTTCGAAAAAATTTTCGATAAAATTTTAAGCACTAGTGATATTACATACGATAAAACTATTCACTAAAGCCGGTAAAAATTACAAGGGCGGGGTCAACGTTTTTTTGGGGAGAGAGAATCACAATACCAGAGTATTCTTAAATCGCTTCTGAAAATGGCTAAAATCCATCTAAGTTTTAGGCAACTTCACCTCAAAAAAACTTGACCCCGGCCCTATACTTTTCTTCTCTTGCATTATGAAATTATGTATTTCACCATTAGTGGTACATCCCTAACAAAGGTTTCATCAGTGAAATCATTAAAAAATATATCCGATTTCCAGTTTTCCAAAAAATAGAAAACATGCTGTGTATCAGAAACGAGGTGCATTATAGGATATAATAAAGGTCGTTCTGAAACTGTCTCAGAGTTCCCTGTATGACTATGAAATTTTAAATAACCAGTTTTTATTAAACAGAACAGATATATCCTCATATATTTTTCTTTAACCGTGTCAATGACTCAAGCTTCAGCGTTTGGCTTGTAATCAAGGGGCCCCGGGTTCGAGTCCCAGCTAAAGTATTGATGTACTGCCTATATGGTAGCACTAGACCGCCATTGAGTGAGATAACACGGCTAGTCGCTGTCTTCTCTCCTGAGTTCGAATCTCTGCTGCGGTAGATGGCGATGCCGCAGGAAATGATTGTTGTGTAGTTGTCTGTTGTGCATGTATTTTGATTGAGTAGTGGAATAGCTACTGTTAAACTTCACCAGGGCGTTAATATAAATAAGAGGTTAAAATAAAAATGAAAATAAAATAAAAATATTTGTGTATTTTGGTGTGTTTTCCCAGTCCCAATTTAGTACAGTCGAATTGATTTAACTTAATTTTTTTCGGCGACCACATTCCACCTGAAATTTTATTTTTGATTCTTGTGTATTAAGGTAGAGGCCTGATTACGAAAAAAATATTTGCGCCCAAATATTCCTTGTGCGTCAAAACTTATATGCACTTTTGACGCGCTTTCACGGATTTTCAACTTATCCGCTTAATATATCTTGTACTAGCAATCGGATAGGAATTTTAAAAATACTGACTTATTTGAAATCAAATTCTTAAAAAATGTCCGATATGTATTGGTCAATCCGTCATCTTGGAAATAAATAGAAAACACCAAAAATAGCCGAGAAAATAAAAATTGAACATCTTTTCTATAAGAAGGAATAATTTCACCAAAGTTAACAAAAATAAAACTCATTTATGGTCAAATATACTGCACCAATCCCTGACACCGTATGTCAAGTAGAACGGTCAAAGATGGCGGACGAAGGTTTTAATTCTTCGTCGATTATGAAGGAGGCATATTGTACATTACTTTTTTCTTTTTCGATTGTACGTTATTTTATGTATTTTTAGGGAATACCTAGAGTTTTTAATAATCAAAAAAGTGCGTTTTTTCAATTAAAAAAAGTGCATTCTTTTACAATTTTCAAAATGTATTTTCTTTGACCCTCCTTTCTTTCACCCAATTTTTATCGAAACAAAATGAAATATACTATATAAAGACTCGTATAACATCAAAAAATTAATGCAAAATGAAACTTCATTAATTTGAAAAGAAAATTTATTAAGCATACGCATGCTAATAATAATAATTAGCCCAGTCAACGAATGACCTAAAGCAGGGATTCCCAACAAGATTTTTTCAAGGACCCCCTCATCGGTCGCTATACTGACAAGGACCTCTTAAAAGCTTGAATTCTTAAAATGAAGATTATGTAGAATCTACCACTGCAAGTCAAGTAAAATACAAAACAATTGAATATCTCAGTGACATTTCACGGACCCCCAAGACATCGTCCTGGAGGTCCGCGGACCACCTGTTGGGAATCCCTGACCTAAAGGGTGGTGTAGAGTACGTGAGCAGGGACCTAAGCGATTACTTTAGAAAGTTATTCAGGGTGCTTAGCGAGTAAACATACTGAAAGTCTTAACGTCTAGGAGGTGAGCCGGAGGGAGGGGGGTACAAAGAATGTCCCACTTTTGTTTTTTCCCTTATATCTCTAAAATGGTGGGTCGTAGGGAAAAATTACACAATACAGAATGAAAGCTCATGAAATTCTCTACAACTTACATTTTATATACTTTTTTCTAATTCTCAACCGTTTTCGAGCTACAGGCTGCGGAAAAGTGAAAATTTTTGAAAAACAGATTTCTACCTCTTCAACTTTAAGGAAAAGCAAAGTGGGCTTCTCAAAACTGTACTTAAGTCAGAAATCATCAAGGAAGCGGCAGTGGTCTTTTACAACCCCTCCTCCACTCAAGGCGAGGTTGAAGAGGCTGGGAAGATTTGCTTCCTCAAATGGTATGGGGCACCAGCAAGACAGACTTCCCTCAACCAGTACCGCTCCAGTTGTTCATGAGGTCAGTGGCAATATTAAGCCTGACATCAGCTCCCTCCCACCAACTGAGAGCGCAGCTAAACAGCATTCTCGGCGCACCTACCACCAAGTGCAGCAGTGGCTCAGGAATGAGCTGCCCCCTCAAGAGTGGGGTGGAAACATGTAGGAGACACCCTGGTGCCAATTACAAGCACCGGAGGTGCTACTTTTTCTTTATCATCTTTAAAATACAATTTTCTATTTTTCAGGTAAAAATCTGTTTTTCGAAAATGTTCACTTTTCCGGAGCGTGTGGCTCGAAAATTGTTGCGAATTCAAGAAAAATATATAAAATGAAAGTTGTACGGAATTTCATGAGCTTTCATTTGGTATAAGAAAATTTTTCCCTGCGGCGCACCGTTTTCGAGATATAAGCGAAGAAACTAAAAGTGGAACTTTCTTTGTGCCCCCCCTCCGGCTCACCTCCTAGACGTCAGGACCTTCAGTATGTTTACTCCCTAAGCACCCTGAACAACTTTCTAAAGGAATCGCTTAGGTCCCTGCTCACGCACTCTACATCTCTTTTATTGACTGGAGTAAATATATGAATATATGATCAATAATCAGAACCAAGCAGTCAAGACTAGAGTACTATTATTTTTTATGGGTTGGGTATGCCGATGAATAGAATAGCACTAAGAATAACGAGCGCATTCGTTGTTTAAATAATGTTTGCGTGGATATTTCGATCACAAGTGACATTATGAAATCCTCAGTTAGTCACAAAAAATTCTAGCTAATAGTAAAAATAAGGATAGTTTTATAAAATTATTGCTCATAGTTAATAGATAATGACTTTAACGTTAAAATATGCAGAGAAGACGCCAATACTACAATCGTTAAAACTGCTGAAAACCGAAGACAATCAAGTTATAATAGTTGGTGAAGATATTGACCTTTTGGTTATAATGACTCAACTAGCATGGAATCATCATAAAAAAATCTATTTTTGCAAATCTAAGATTAATAAAATAATTTACAAACATCATGATGAAAATAGAATTGTCTGCAATTCCACCTACTGAAGAGATAATAAAAAAATAATGTTTAAGAATATATTTCCAAGTTCAGAAATGGTTTTAGGTTCTGAGAAAGATCAGTTACAATTCGGGTCGCTTAAAACTGAGAATGGCTTACTGCCGCATGTTATGAGTGAAAGTAATGCTTTTCCTAAAAATTTGCTTAGTGATATTTCTTGTAAATGTAAGAAAGACTGTAAAAATAAACAAGGTAGCTGTAGAACACTGAATATATAATGTTCTATTCTATGTGTCTATTGTAAAGGAAATAATTGTGTCAATGCTTCTTCTGCCCTTGATGAATCTGTTATCGATGAGGAATGCGGTGAAATTATGGCATATAACGGTAATGAAACTATTATAGTATATTTCCTTTTGTTTGGATGAAAATTGGGTCAAAAAAAAGGAGGGTCAAAGAAGACACATTTTTAAAAATTGTAAATATGCATTTTTTTTTAAATGAAGAAAACGGCACTTTTTTGAAAATTTAAAAAGAATGAATTCTATCCCCTGAAAGTACATAAAGTAACGAAAAATCGAAAAAGAAAAAAGTGACGTACAATGCCTCCTTGATAATTGACGAAAAGTTAAAAATTTTAGTTCGTCGCCATCTTTGACCGTTCTATTTGATATACGGTGTCCGGTCCGGGGTATATTTGACCATAAATGAGTTTTATTTTTGCTAACTTTGGTGAAATTACTCCTTCTTATAGAAACGATATTCAATTTTGATTTTTTCGGCTATTTTTGGTGTTTTCTATTTTTTTCCAAGATGGCGGATTGACCAATACATATCGGACAATTCTATATTTTTTAGGAATTTTATTTAAAAAAGCCAGTATTTTTAAAATTCCTATCCGCTTACTATTACAAGATATATTAAGCAGATAAGTTGAAAATCCGTGAAAGCGCGTCAAAAAGTGCATATAAGTTTTGAAGCACAAGGAATTTTTGGGCGCAAATATTTTGTTTCGGAATCAGGAGACATAAGAATCAACAATAAAATTTCAGGTGGAATATTATCGCCGAAAGAAATCAATTCAACTGCACTAATTTTATTAAAAGATCATATGAACCCACAGATAATTATAATTTGGGATAATCCGTATTTACCTGTATTTCTTTCAGCTTAATCAATAAATATTTTTTTAGGGTTGTATGGGCTATAATTTGCTTAGTGGCTTTAATTACAGCTATATCACTTTTATGTGTTGCTTGGTTGGATTTTCAAGAAAATCCCACACTTGTAGTTACTGACTCTACGCACCATCCCATTTGGAATTATCCATTTCCAGCTGTCACAATTTGCAATTTCAACCAAATTTCCAAAGCGAAAGCTTTTGAATTTGCGAAAAATATGTAAGTATCACATGTTTTCTTATTTTATTGGTACCAGTTTTATGCTTTGGAGCACACAAGTACCTAATTTCAGAAGCACAAACAATTCATTTTATTTACCAATATATACATTTCTGTTTTGTTTAGATCTGTTTCCGGAAGAAGCGTAGAAGAAGTAGCTTGGGATTTGCGATTGCTATTCCAACTAATAAATAATAATGATAGAAATTTGCCAGAAAAGAATTACACAAGACTTCAAAATATGCTTGCTAATAATAATATATCTGTTAACAATGCGTTGCAAAAAATAGCTCCAAGTTGTGAGGATATGTTCCAGCGTTGTAAATGGAAGGGAGAGGAAAAAAGGTGTGAAAGTATTTTTGAACCGATTAAAAGTACCGAAGGATTTTGCTGTTCTTTCAATTATTTTGCTTTGAAGAATCATACTTTTTCTGGGTAAGTGCATAATTATTTTAATTAAACTTCAATGCGCTTAAAAATTTTAAAATAACTCATAAAGATTAGAATGCGAATGGGTCGATTTAACATGAACCACCTCTATTCACCTATTGTGAGCACTCCTTGATCTACAGGGTGTCAATGAATCAATGATACAAACTTCGGGTGCTGATTCGATGATTCGACAATTTTAGGATAAGTACTCTAATGCATTATATCATTACAAACATTATATATAATAAAAGTATGATAACAAACTGTAACGTTCACTATTTTAGAATTTGTTATTTAAAAAATTACATTGATTAATTATTATTATTATTATTTATTTTTTTTTTTTGAAGCCAGTCGCCCTTCTCTCTGTCTCCGATGCCAGAGAGGGTACGCTGGTAATACCAAAGACCACTCCCTACGCCGTAGGGTCAGTGGTCACTGGGTCCGCGAATCGTGTGCTCTGAGCAGGCGTAACGAGCCAAGGATAACGGCCTTCTGCATTCTTCCGGCTAAGATTTCTGCCGAGTTTCGGCATGCCGGTATCGTCTTCAATTCCGAAAGCAGTGTGCGCCTCGCCCCACCTAGGCATCCTATGATAAGAACCACTAGTTTAACAGTGTGGTCCGGATAGAGTCTACGGAGTTCGAAGAGAAGATCTCGATATTTAGTCCGTTTTTCCTCCTCTTTCAGAACAATGTTTGTTTCCCCTGGGCGGAGAATTCAATGACAAACATTGTCCTAAGTTGGTGGTCGAGGAGGACTAAATCAGGTTTATTGGCCTGTATTTACCTGAGGGTGGGAAACGAGTAGTTCCAATAAATTAGGCACCGCTCATTCCCCACTACGGACTCAATATCCCCCGGAGCGTAAGGCAGCACTGGTGTCTCGTCTATCCCATACGTATGCCGCAGATGATAGTACAGCACACGTAATGCTCCATCATGTCTGTGGATATAGGCCGAGACAGCGTATGTCGGACAAGCCGACAACAGGTGCATAAGTGTCTCCGGTGCCCTTCGGCAGGCCCTACAGTTTACATCAAGGACCTCTATACCCAGGACATGACTTCGATAGACGAGTGTGTTAAAGACACCATCCTGGCAAGCCATAATGAACCCTTCGGTCTCAGACTTCAGCCCAGCTGACCTTAGGAAAGCAAAGGTCAGCTTCTCAGATAAGCCCCTGTCTTCGATGTTCTTGTAGAAGACTCCATGCAAGGGCTTATCTTTATGCAGCTGCAGAAATTTACGTTGCTCTGCTGCTTTTGTATGGGCTTTTAGCTGAGCGGGTTCCAGCTCGGTGACGGAACTCGGGTTTACCCGCCCAGTGTCGAAGTCGAGACCAAGTTCATCGGCTGCTCGTTGTGCTGCCTTGAATAAGAACGCTCCCGTCCCTGCGTTTTCATGGTCGCGAACCATGCAGAGAAGGGGATCCGAACTCTTGATGATCTTGCAAGCTCCATCCAGAGCCGACCTGCTATGTAGATACTCCAAACTCAAGAGTCCACGGCCTCCCTGCTGTCGTGAGAGATATAACCGCGGAACGGACGATTTTGGATGCAAACTTCTGTTGAGATGCATCATCTTTCGGGTTCCTACATCGAGTTGGCGCAACTCGCCTTGTGTCCATTTCACTACCCCAAAGGAGTGTAGAAGGATCGGAACGGCAAGCATGTTAGTTGCAGACACCTTATTCTTCCCCGACAGTTCAGAAGACCAAATCTGCCGGAGGAGGTGCTGGTACTTGCCGCGGAGAGCGTTTTTAACTGTTGACACTTCTTGAGTGGAGCGTTGCTCAACACCCAAGTATTTATACGTCTCTCCGGCATCTAGGTGGTGCAAGATGCTTCCATCCACAAGCTGCGCGTCCTCTCCGTAGTCACCGCATCGTCCTCTCTTGAGGTGAACCAGTGCACATTTGTCCAAGCCGAACTCCATACCGACAGCCTGAGTGTACTCATGTACCACCCTGAGAGATTGGCGTAAATCTCTCTCGCTGGAGGCATATAGTTTAAGGTCATCCATGTAAAACAGATGGGTGACCTTATGCCTCCTATCTCCGGGGGTACCGCAATTGTAACCACGGGTACTGCGAAGTTCAACGGATAACGGCAGTAGCGAGATGCAAAATAGAAGGGGGCTGAGAGAGTCTCCCTGAAACACACCCCTCTTAAACATAACCGGCTCTGTTTGGATTCTGACATTACCAGATGTTATAGTAAAGCGAGTCCTCCAGAGCGGCATGAGTTGTTCTATGCATCTCACTACGGGACCGGGCACCGCAAGACATTGGAGCAAGTGAACAATTAGCTCATGAGATGTCATATCAAATGCCTTGCGGTAATCGATCCAGGCCATAGAAACATCTGTCAATAAGCAGGTTCTCCTTGCAGCCAGCGACACCCTTCTTAGACCCACGTTGCTCGTATATCCGTTCGTAAACCGGGCCGCTTGCTTGAAGTACCCGCATGTACAAGATACGTGTGAATATCTTGTAACATGCGTTTAAACAGGTTATCGGTCTGTAGTTCGCTGGATCTGCCAGATCTCCGTTCTTAGGGAGTAGCACGGTTCGCCCCTCGATAATCCAGGAAGGGATTTGCTGCTCTCCATTTAGCCACGAGGTGAAGATTCTGGCTAAATGGCGGTGGGTGCTTGGAAGTTTTTTCCACCAAAAGGTGTTAATCCCATCGGGTCCAGGAGCAGCAAAGTTCTTGGAGCCTTCTAGGGCTCTTCGAACCTCTTCCGTCGTTATCGATTGGCACACTGCTTGAGGCTGCTGGAGCCCTTGGCAAAAAGCTTCAAAGTGTGCCAGGGCTGGAGTTTCTCGGTTTAGTGGACGCTTTTGTTCGTAAAGCGTCTTCCAGAAGTCTTCCACCTGATCTACAGTCGGCGGATTCTCAACAATACGCTCAGGCGGTTGGAACAGGCGAGATGGCTTCTTGCGGAAAAGGTTATTTTCTGCTACTGCCCTCACCCGCCTTGCTAGCGACTTTTTGCAAGCCACTAGCATCCGTATTCTATCGAGACAATGTTGCTTGGTGGTAAGCAGCACTGCCACGTTAAGCGTGTGATGGACTCGCCTTAAGTTGGCGGCGATTCGCCGCACTTTTGACGTGAAAGGCCTGTTCTCCGCCATGTAATCCATCACACACTGAATACGGGAGGCATATTGTCTCGCCGACCGGATCTTGGCTTCCATCTTTCTTATACGCCGGTCAGCTCTCTCCTGAGGGGAAGTAGTATTATCCCGCCTCACCACCGGAGAGAGTCGCGTCGCGGCGTCGTAGACGGCACAATTAATGTGCCAGATATCAGCCTCTTCCGGAATAGCTTCACTGAGTTCTGCGTCCACTCTGACCAGATCTTGTGGCCGAGGGGGCTTTTGATGGTGCAGCACCTTTCTGGTTCTGATGCCCTTATTATTATTATTATTATTATTATTATTATTTTTTTTTTTTTTTGTAAAAGCCAGTCACCCTTTAAACTCTGTGGCTCCGACACTCACAGAGGGGAGCTGGTAGTACCGGGAGCCACTCCCCACGCCCGTGGGGTGAGTGACTACTGGGTCCGCGAATCGTGTGCCCTGAGCAGACGTAATGAACCGAGGATGACGGCCTTCTGCATTCTGCCGGCTAAGACCTCTGCCGAATTTCGGCATGCCGGTATGATCTTAAGATCTGAAAGCAGTGTGTGTCTCGTTCCACCGAGGGCTCCTATAATCAGTACCACTATCTTAACAGTATGGTCTGGATAGAGTCTGCGGAGTTCGAAGAGCAAATCTCGATATTATTATTATTATTATTATTATTATTATTATTATTACTAATTATAATGACATTTAATAAAAACTCATGAGTCAAATTATTCCAAGACAGAGAAAATCACTTTACTTTACTATTACCTAGCTAGCTCAGAAAGGTAAAATAACCAGTAAGGTCAAGAACTAGTACTTATGAAGATTATAAATAAATAAATAAAATACTCCATGATAATAATAAACCATATATTAATTTCGGAACAATTAAATTGGTGGAACAAGAAACATTCTCCAGGTGAGGGCAAAATAATGGATTATCATTTTCACTTAAATAATGCATAGGAATAAGATCCTGTGAATAAAAAACTATCCTTATTTTTACCTGCCAGTAAAGTAATATTTACATGTCTAAACGCAACTAATGACGAGCATTTAGAATATCATAATTTTTAGATCAACCCCCGTTTTCTTTCCTTTGTAGGATCGATAGGATGCGAGTAAGATTAAAGATGAGATCAGCATCAAAAAACCCTGAAGAATAACTCTTGATCACTTAAACTTTATTTCACTTGAATCTTAAATTTTTACCACCTTAAACCTTCAGCTCCTATTTTAACTACTTAAAAGGGTTATGGTTTATACGTTAAAGACGATGCAAGAAACTTAAGCAATTAACTTATGATCCTATAAATATGAATTTGGTATTCAATCTACATGAACACTACTTCGTTTGTTGTGACTCTCGACCAAAGAGGTAAACGCGAAATAAAGAGAAATATCTGAAATTTTTAGGTTAGGTTAACCCAAAGCCACTTTGTCGCAGCATTACCCTAAAGTACAATGTCTTAAGTGTATTTTCCATTTTTTTAATATAAATTGATTGTTAGATCTACTGACGGCAGATTTTTGTCCAAAAAAGCGCACATTTTTCCCACTGTGCGACGTGCACAAATTCATGGGGTAGGGCAGAGGCCGCAGAGGCCGTAGAGGGCAAAATTTTTTAACGAACTCCAATAATGATCTAATATAAATTAAAAAAGGACCGACTGCAATGCGCATCTAACGAGAAGACTTTGTAGGTCAAATCGATCAAGGAACTGACTATGAGGTGTCCCTCTTGTAGGGTAGACACCAGCTAATAGAAAAGAAGCGGATTTAAAGAATCTTCTTTGAACTTTTTCGATTGTTACTGTATGAGTCTATATGGGACTTCATATTATTGATGCGTACTCAAGTCTTGATCTTACAAAGGTAACAATATATGAATACTTGTCCCAAAATCATCTCCTGGGATGTTACGACTCCCTAAATGGGGTGACTAAAATTTACTTTATGATTATTATCATCGGAATGCTCTATCATAATTCATAATACAGTAAAATTTGATAATTGGATTTATGCAAATGGGAGTCATCATATGATGTCGTATTGTGCTAATTATCATTACGGGTGTGCTTAAAGAAGGGTACGAGGATAAAATACATAAAAAAGAAATTACTCATATTTTCTGTGGATTCAGATATTATTAAAGTGAAATCTTTTAACTGTCGCACAGTGTCAGTGTATATATATGTACACAAAGTTTATAAAATGAACTGTGTCTTGTTACAAAATTTTTTAATGATGCAGCACTAATTTCTTGAATGCTTACGTGTTGAATAAGCAAATTTTGGGTTTTCAAATAATATTTCAACATTTTAGGATCTTGGCAAACAGAATACCAAAGAAACCCCGAAGAGTGTCTGCATGTGGATATCAAACTGGTTTAGAACTTCTAATGAATAATAATCCAAATGATTATTTTGCCTCACATATTCCCTCCATTGGACATAGAGTAAGTTTCAATGCATGATCTATAATTATCCTATAAATGACAATTCAAAAATAAAAAGAATAAGAAAAATACTTTGTATTCACACGGGATCACAAATGCTACATGGTTGAGGTATAAAGTGCTAAAACTTTTTCAAAAAACTGTTGCCTAAGGAATCTCTACTTCCACCTCCAGATTTCCTATCTAAGTCTTATACAACGAACACATTTTTGATACTATACTTGTACTTCTCTATGTGAAATAATTGTCCACAGAACTTTAATATCATAATATTTGAAACCGTCTACCCCAAAAATCCATAAAACAATATGCCACATCGGCTGATACCAAAAAAGTTTTGAGACCTTCACCAGCGGATTCATTCAATGTAACAATTTAGTCAAAACACATCTAACATTTATCGCGTGAACCTCTACTCCGTCGGCGCATTGAAGAATGTGGCCTGCAAGATTTTTTTTTGTTTTCGGAGATTGGCAAAAACTATCGCACAAAATCACAAGAAAAATCCAAAATAATTTTTTGTCAATATCATAAACCATCTTAGAGTAATCGTAAGCACAAAAAATTATGGACAGAACGACAGACAGACCGACAGACAAACAGACAACTTTTTTGCTCAAACTTAAAATCTCGACATTCATTGAACAAAAAAACACAAATTTCAAAATTATTTTTACGACTATACTTCCACTCCACTACGTAGTTGTGGAAGTAATAATAATTCTTATTTTAATTAATCGGAAATAATTGAGAATTAAGTTTGTAAAATTAATGCTCTATGTCCATGTAGCTTCAGTAGACCTATACAATCAGCATTTACTGATCCATGGTGCAACTACAAGAGTGTATTATTTAAGGATAGGACTTTACAGAGAGAGTGGGAAATATGCGTTTATTTTCGGTTTATTATAAATATTTAAAAATCATAAATGGTATAATCTTTAAAATAGTTTCAGATACTTTCCATTGCTCTAAAGGATACAAACATACAGTTTTTATTATACATTTTTTATATAGTTAAATGCCATATGCTCTAATAATGAAATTAGGAACTATTTTCATTGACAAATTACGATATTCAAGTACAATAGAAATTTACAATAATACAAGGTCGCCCAGGAGCGGGCGACCTCTAGCCTTAGTGGGCTATACTCACTGTTTATGAAAGAGGATTTGAAGGAAACAACTACTCAGCGGGCAAATACCCCGTATAGTAGCATCTGACCATATGAGACATATGAGAGTTTATCTCTCACCGTCACTTCATTTGATTCAGTTTGTATAAGACTAGCAAGTTGACCACTATCATTTGTCTGTTCCATGACCTATGGCATACTGAGGAGAACATAATAAGTTCGAAACCGGTCTATGTCTGGTTAGGAATTGACAAATGATAGTTGGTTACTGATCACGATTTGAAAGTATAATCCAATGCAGGTCGGGGTATTTGCCCGCTGAGTAGTTGTTTCCTTCAACAGTTTTAAGGATTATACTATGTTTGGTTTTTTAAATATTTGTAATAAATCGAAAATAATGGGATATTTCCCTCTCACTGCAAATTCCTGTCCTTAAAGAGGGGAAACTGATACTCCATGCACCCATACAATACATATAGTTATGTATAGAATTAAAATCTAATTACCTTAGTACTTATATGAACACGCAGCATAATTTTAACCTCAGTTAATATCATTAAAAAACGTAGTTTTGATGACGATACATTTAAATCTGCTTAGATTATTATCATATAATTTCTAAAATATACAACTTTTGTCGCATGTTTGTGTTATGACTCGGATTCTAACACCAATCGGATTTAACGCCACTTTCGATCGGGGGTCTCCAAATTCCAATCAAACGGTGAGCTAAGTATCTAGGGGTTAAACTAAGGTTATTAGAACACAAATTTATGCACCTCATTTCAGACTCCGGTAGGTACACCTCCCTCAGAGATCTCTATGCACGTTGCCACGACATAACCCATTAACGGACTACGTCCAAGAAATTTCACAAAGATTCTATAAATTCAATCTGAAACTGAACGATAATCCGCCAAACCGCAATATAATCCGAATCAGAGAGCATAATGGCATAGTTTTTGACATAAGACATTACCATCTTCCGGCAACTCCCTTAGTCACACTTCCTTCTACGATATTTATTTATACCCGTTATCTTTCCCTAACTTTACAACTTTCCAATCCCCCCTTTCCCCCCTCTTTATGTTTGTACAATTTTGTTCTTTTATCCCTTTTGTTCCTTTTGTCCCCTTTTTGTTTTTTCACCGTTTTTTCCAAACCGGACCCGGTCCTGCTCAACCACACGCCCACCACGACGCTACACGCCGTGGTTGTCTGGTTGGCTCCGGGCCGGGCTCCGGCCAAGCGCACTTATGTATTTCTAAACAAATAATAAATACTTTTTGAATAGGGAACTTGCCCAAAAAATAGAATTGAATTAAAATACTCAAAATCGTAAACTAACATCATTAAAAACCCCATAGAAACAAAAAATTTAAAAAAAAAAAAATTCCTCCAGAAATATAAGCGATTAAAATCTGCCGGATTTTACTCACTCCTGAAACGTGACGTCAGTGGGTGAAAGTCAGATGACGGCGTCAAGCGACACCGATTCTGCTTTCGCATGCTCATTTGTCAGAAACAACTAGCAGTGGACACAACCTAACCTAAAATTCGTTGGAAAAACATCTTCAATATTCTGAAATGTCACAAAATGCTACTTTTGATTCGTTCGTGCCGAGTCGAATTTTCGAATTTCGCCGTGCAATTTACGATCAGGTTTATCCGGAAGACTTCCTATTTACGTCACGACATCGTACGGCCGTCCCAATGGTGTTTTTCGAAAATATGAACGTGTCAAGATTGTATGTTTTTGCAATTTTTTCGGCTCCGAAATGTAAGCTGTTTTTTGCTATTTTTCGCAGATATCTCCAAAACGGTGGGAGTTAGCTCGAAATAAAAAATAAGGTCAAACGAGTATTTTCTACTACGAATCTTTTGCTATCTCCAGACTTTTGATTTGTTTTTTCGTTTCGGAGATAACTACAGAAATGTCGGCCACGTACGGCAAAAAATCGCAAATTTTGAGCTTCTACAGTTGGCAACTTTTTAATCTTTGCTCCTACGCCAAAACACTACTCTAGCTAATTTGAATATAATTAAATTTGCTAAAACTCTTTTTTTTATTTTTTGAATTCCAACAAAAATTAAGGAATTAGAGGGGGTGGGATTTGGGACTTTTTTTTTTTCGGTAAAATTTCTCCATTTTGTCACCGTAATTAATCGGTAATTAACTGAAATCGATCTCATTTACGATGTTCACTTAATATCATGTACTATTTTGACGCTCCGTTAATCTCGGCCCTTCGAAACAAAGGTTTCTGAGAAAAATTATTTTTTTAAGATATTTTTTTAAGATACACTCTATAGGAAAACCTGTAATTTCCTACATTTCCTCGAATATCTCGATAATTATTGTTTTTTTTTGAAAAATTTGTAGACAGCTTATGTAAAGAGAAGTAATTGAGCTTTCCGACCCTTTTTTTATTTTTTCTCTAACATAAAAAACAAAAGACTTATGACCGAATATGCGGACGTCTCAAAGCTAACCGCCGCCCAGTCTATTATTTAGGGTGAATGGCTAAAGTACGGCATCTGTTGGACACCACGCGAGACCAGTTTTCACCCGGTGACGTTGTTGTAGAACTCTCCAAAATCGTCCTAAGTTGAAGACATAATCAAAATTCGACTTAGGCAAAAAATTTCATTTAAAGACATTTTCGGGAGTCTGCAGAGGCGCAGATCAGTCCACAAGGACCGTTTTGGGTTCTATAAGGCGTTGGAAATGACCAGGCGAAAATTCGAAGGAACACCGAATTTTCACTTAGGAAAAATGTTTTTGGTTCAGAATATCAGAGTAGAAGTATATAATGACAAAGATTTATGAATAATAAACTTTTTCAAAGGTACCATAAATTGGACTTTGAAAAATAATATTTTTGGAAGGGCGTCAAAATTTGGCCCAAGAATCGATTTATCGAAAGTACGCCAAAGTTTCACTTGCAGGCTAATTTTTCAAAACTGCGTTGAAATTTGGCTTGAAGATCGATTTTTCAAAAGTACGCCAAAATTTCACCCGCAGATTAACTTTTCAAAAGTACCTTGAAATTTGGCTTGAAAATCAATTTTTCAAAAGTACGCCAAAATTTCACCCGCGGATTAACTTTTCAAAAGTACCTTGAAATTTGGCTTGAAAATCGATTTTTCAAAAGTACGCCAAAATTTCACCCGCAGATTAGTTTTTCAAAAGTACCTTGAAATTTGGCTCGAAAATCGATTTTTCAAAAGTACGCTAAAATTGGTCTTAAACTGGATTTTTCAAAAGTACCACGAAGTCAGTTTAAAAAGTACCACGAAAATATACTTTAAATTATTTTTTATTTTTTATTCCTCAACCAAAGACATTGACCTTTGAGGTACGATCATTGAAAGCCCAATTCTAAAGTATGAGCATAAAATTTTAACGATGCACTGCATCCAAAAGGCAAAATAGAAGATTTTGTCAAAGCCGGCGTAGTGCCGATAAGCAAAAATTGATAAAAATCAATGCACATGTACAAGGCCGGTTTCTCGCATGGAAAGAGTTTGGATTGACCCAGCGGCTCGCAATTTGATCGAGCGCGTTGAGTAGTCCAGACAAAGCGATGGTAGAAAAGCCAATAACGGGGCTTTTCAAATGACAAAGTTATAGAGGAAAACGCCTTGTGCATAAAAATCCAAAAATTCAATTTTGCCTAATAGTCGCTCGAAGGTGAGACGCTGCCAAATCGATATTATTAATCGACTGTGATAAGGGTTAGTAAGTCGTGGACTGATCGAACGCCACTCAACTTATGCAGTAATAAGTCCTCTGAATGTGTTTGAGTACGTGAATTTCCACGATACAAGAACTTTAAAGCTAGGTAGTCTCTAGCGAAACTAAATTCATTTAGTAAAACTTTTTTAAGTTAATTTCAGTCAGCCTTAATTATTCATTTACCCAGAGTCTGAAATGATTCTAAAAGCTCGCATTTTGATTCTGAGAAGGTACGTATGAATCTTTTCTACCTAATCGATCGTTAGCGCGAGCGCTCTCGCTTGTATGGTCTGAAAGTCACTACCTTGATTGGGGAAGGCACGATTCTTTCTTGAGAATTTTGTATAACCAATTCTGTTAAATAAACGGATTCTTTGAACTAATGTTTCTTAATTGATCTTGAGGCCTGTTGACGGTCTATAATCCCTGGAACTTTCGTATAGAAAACCGGATGTGTCGAGTTAATTCGCATTAACGTTCGACCTTCTGGTTGTTGTACGGAGGTTCGATAGGGATTTTTTTATGCGTTTTTTGAGAAATATATTCCGTTATTAATGGACCAAAACGCGATTTTCGCGTACCAAAACTAATCCCTCCGCAGAGAAATTCTTCGGTTGGGATTTTTTTTATGCAAAAATTCAGGAAATTAAGAGGTGCCTAAACCCCTAACGAGGGAATTCGGGTCCAGAGAGAGCGTAGTTTCCGATCTGTGGTAGTGCAGCCTTGGTCCCGCTTTTCGGCTACCGAAGTCATCTTATCTCGAACCCGCCTGGGAGGTAGAAGAACGGGGTAATACGCGACTGGCGCCCCCTGAGAAATAAATTGGTGTCGCGTCATTTTGACGCCCGGTAGTGCGTTCTTCTACATGGCGCCCAACGTGGGGCGTTGTTAGTCAGCAGGGCTTTCTGGAAAGGATATGGATGAATCAACGCCTTTCCAGTTTTACGACGAGCCGACATCTGTGATGGACAACGTCTCTAGAGGGTTAGAGAGGCCGTGCGCGGAGGATGTACTGGGTAGTTCGGGGGTTGGCCCGAGTACCACTGAAGGAGTCATACAGCCCTCCTCAGAACAAGTGTTCGCCCAAATGGCAGCAGGTCTTGCCAAAGCTCTAAGCGAAGCCACACACGAGCATAAGTATCGGTCGAAGCATCCAAATGCGGAATTTCATGGCTTCGAACACGAAGACCCTGAAACCTTCATTCATCATATGGAGGAATTTTTCGTCCGAGTACGAATTACGCAGGATAACGACCGTCTGTATAAAATATCAGAACAGCTCAAAGACGATGCTAGGAAATGGTTCGAACAATACCGAACCCTAATTACCACGTATCCTCTATTCCTCGAGCGGTTCAGAAGCCGTTACGATTCAGGTGAAGTACTCACCGAAGCAGTAGCTAATTTATATGGCAAGAAACAAGATGCCGAGGAAAATACGTCAGTATTTATTTCCAGGAAGGTATGCCTCTTCAACAGGATCGATCCGTTTAAGCCGGAGGCGATGAAGGCGGCTACCATCTTCAATCAGTTGAGACCTGATATGAAAATGCTCCTAAAGAGTGCCGTCATACTAGATACAAATACACTAGTGACGATGACCGAACAAATGGCCAAAATCATGGATGAGAATAAAGAATTCGAGATTCTGCAAAATGCAAAGAAAAGCAAAGACCGAGAAGCGTCCACCTCTACCGCTTCAGCTCAAGGGAATCAGCAATCGAGCAGTAACTGGAGAACGGAACCCTCCGCATTAGCGAAGCCGTCCTCCAGTTCCTTTGGTGCATCTAGGACACCATTCAATGGATCTCAAAGAAGAGATAATCCGCCAGCACCAAGGGTGCATTTTGCAAATAATATTTCCTCGCTGCCTAGAGGGGATATACCGAGAAGGGGTACTGGAGACGTAAGGAACTCCCGAGTCCCGTATCGCCCTTGCAGATATTGCCCAACAGAGCAGTGGCATTTTCATGCGGAATGCCCAAACAATCCCTATCGTAATATGAATACGGGAAACCAAGCGGGGGTCAGAGGCGATGGCCCAGGCCGAACTGTACCAGCCCCGCCTACCAGGCCCCAGCAGGCTCGAAGCGACCCTCGAGGAAGCTCCGAAGCAAGAAGTTTAAATTAAAAAACTTCGATGACCTTCCTGACCTTAATTACCTGTTTAAGGATCAAGAAATCAACCTATCTCCCCACCGATTCACTACATTAGAATCTATCAATCAAACCAACGACGCTTTCCCTCTGCCTCGCATTAAGATTATAATTAATAATCGAGCGGTTAACGCTTTATTGGATACAGGTTCGACAAGGAATATTATCCAACCGAAATTTTTGAACGACATTGATCAACTTACAGCTCCCCAAACTTTTGTTATGGCTTGTGGCGATGGTTTAGTAGAATCCCTCGGGACTACGACCATAAACGTTAATGTACTAGATGTACCCTTTCAGACCACGTTTCAGGTCATTCAAAATTTAAATGAAGAGCTCATTCTGGGAGCCCCGTTTTTATATGCTCACAATGTCGTATTCGATTATCAACGTAAATGTGTCTACGTCGGCACCGAAGAGCGAATAACCGTCTTCTGGAATCAAGCGGCACATCAAGCAAGGAAGCAATGCCGGCTTCCCGAAGAACTGATCATCGGAAACGATAATTTAAAACCTCTATTCGAGGAATTCGCTGAATTGTTCACCGCGGTGCCTACCCAAGCTACCACGGTGACAACGAAACATAAAATAAAAGTTAAAGACGACCGCCCGTTCAATATCAAACCCTACCCCATGTCTCCTTCTAAGAAAAAAGTTATGTACGATCAAATTGAAGAGATGCTGAAAGCCGGGGTCATAGAACCGAGTACCGCTCAGTACAGTTCGCCTCCCATTATAATTGAAAGGCCCGGCAAGAAGCCTCGCTTCTGCATTGATTATCGTCACTTAAATGAAGTAACGGAAGACGAAGCATCCGTCTTACCAAAGATATACGAGAGTATAAAGGATCTAGGAAACGCCAACATATTTACGGTGTTGGACCTCAAGAGCGGATATTGGCAAATCCCTCTTGAGGAGTCGTCAAAAAACTATTCTACGTTTACAACATTAGATGGAGCATCTTACCGATTTAACGTGATGCCTTTCGGATTGAAGACCGCTCCATGTACATTCCAAAAATTTATGGCAAGAGACGTATTGACCGGCTACTTGCATCATTTCTGCAAAGTATATCTCGATGATATTATCATCTACAGTGAAAATATAGAACAGCATGTAAACCATCTGAGAGCCGTCTTTGAACGCCTGCGTTTGCATAATTTAAAGGTGTCACCGGAAAAATGTGTAGTAGCCACGTCAAGCATAACCTATCTCGGGCATCAAATAAATGCCAACACCACTCAACCATTAGAAAAACACATATTACAGATACAAAATTATCCGGCCCCTACGACGAGGCGCCAGCTTCAGAGTTTCCTTGGTTTATGTAATTGGGTACGTGAATATATCCCTAATGTTGCAATAATTACAAAGCCCTTGACCCGACTACTCTCGAAAGACTGGCGCTTCAAGTGGAATCCGGAAGCCCAAGAAGCTTTTATTTTACTAAAAGAAGTATTGAATAAACCTCTAGGACTGCACCGGCCAGATTTCAATAAAATGTTCATACTGCAGACGGACGCATCCTTAATAGGATTATCTGCAGTATTATATCAATTGGGGGATAATGACCAGAAGCACATCGTCTCTTATGCTAGTAATACGTTATCTCCGACGGAGAGAAAATACCATATCAATGAATTGGAATGTTTGAGCGTCGTTAATTATATAAGGAAATACAAAATATATTTGGCAGACCGTCCATTTATAGTCAAAACCGACAATCGAGCTTTACTATGGTTAAATAAGCATAAGGACGAGAAAACGAAATTTACACGTTGGTCATTATTACTTCAGGAATACAGCTTCACAATAGAACATTGTCCCGGCAAGGAAAATATATTGGCAGACTATTTGAGCAGAAATCCTCAAGGCCCAAACGTCGAAGCAGACGACGAAGAGGAGAGAATGTACCCACCAAAATTCTCGTACAAGGAACGAATATCAGTGATTACCACATTGGAATTAAACGATCAGGTCAGAGAAGCGCAAACGCACTCCAGAGATATCCAAGACCAAATCGAACGATGGAATACTCTAGTGCGACAAGCAGATAAAACCGAGGCAGAGGTGAAATTCGTCAATACAAGACAAGTGATAGGCGGCACACTTTGGACGAGAGGCGAAAATGTTATAGAAAAATTATACGTACCAAAACGTATGGTCATGAGAGTAATATCTCATTTTCACGACCGACCGGAAGTAGGTCACCCCGGCCGCGATGAAACTGTTAGAATCATCTCGGGCCGCTATTATTTTAATAATTTGTCGAGACTAGTTAACAAATATTTAAATGAGTGCATTATTTGTAATTCCGTAAAAAGCAGACAATCACAACCGAAGGCTCCTCTCAGAAGCCATGCTCCATCGCATCCGTTCGAAGTTCTAAGCGTCGATGTAATCGGACCGCTTCAGCGAACCAAAGATGCAGATAACCGATATATATTAATGGTAGAGGATGTATTTAGTAAGTGGGTCGAAGCCAAGGCGTTCACCCAAGTCAGTGGAAAAACAATAGCACAATTTATCGAAGAGGAACTAGTGGCGAGATATGGCGTTCCGAGGGTCATCATTTCCGACCAGGGAGGCCACTTCAATTCCGGCTTTTACGATACGTTCTGTACACGTAACAATATTGAAAGATTCTTCACAGCAGCTTACCACCAACAGGCCAATCCAATAGAAAGGAGGGTGCAAGAAGCCAAGAAGATCTTAAAAACCTTATTATATGGTTCACCCAACGACGAGTGGGATCGACATGTTAGTCAGATGGCATATATCTTGAGAACAAGAAAAAACGCCGCTACGGGGCATACGCCCAGTTTCGTAGTGCTCGGCTATGAATTACCGCAGATTGGTGATTGGAATATGTTCGCTTATAGACAAGAACGTCGTAATCAAGCGGACGTTCCCCGCCTTGAAAGAGTCAAAGAGATTCGTAAAAATCAAACAAATTACCAATGGCGTTACGCGCCCAAAGTGGCGGTAACGCCGGTCGTATATAAAGTGGGAGATATGGTAATGACTAAAAGGATCAGGAAGGATCATACCTTCACACCGTCGTGGAGTGGGCCACACAAGGTTTTAAAGAGATTGTCCAATGAAGTTTACCTCATTCACAAGGGGGTAACTTCGACGAGATTACATGTCGATGCCATCAGGCCGGCACCTAAGGGAGACCCCGATGTTGAATTGGAATTGTCTGAAGAATCAGAAGATAGTCCGGATGAAATTCATCTTAGTGACGACGCTTCCTCATCAGACAATGAGATCGCGCCCAGGTCAGAGCGACGTAGCGATACCACACTAGTTCAAATCAATGTTCCCGCAAGTGCTCAAGATGAGCCGGATGTAATAAGTCGAGATCCCGAAGATGCTCGAGATGAGCCAGATATAGAAGAGTCACCTCTAGATATTTCTGAGGTCGACCACGGCTAATAGCCGTTTTCGCTTTTTTTTATATTTTTTCTCAAAATTCTAAGTGGCGATTTTGACCTATATGCGGTCGAATCGAAAATTTAAAGTCTACTCCATGAGCAGACATGGAAAGACGGCGAACCCGACGCAAGAGCGCGATCCGGTAAGCTTAGCTTCTCAAGAGCGAGAGCCGCCAAGTTCGAGTAATGGACGTAGGCATAAGTACGAATCAGTACGAGTTTCGGAAGCTGTTTTTCTTATGCAAGAAGACAACTTCTATTTTAATCATTTTAAGTCAACAAAATTAACGTATACCCCAAATGGAAACTACGAGTTTCAGAAGCCGTTCTTCGCTCAAGAAGACGCTTCAATTTTTTTTTTTTTATACTTTTTTCACAAGTCGTGATGACCGCACGAGTATCGTAAGCCGATTTAATCTACCTTACGAAGTAGAAACTACGAGACGAGTTTCAGAAGCCGTTCTTCGCTCAAGAAGACGCTTCAATTTCTTTTTTTTTTATACTTTTTTCACAAAGTAGTGATGACCGCACGAGTATCGTAAGCCGATTCAATCTACCTTACGAAGAACCAATTTCTAACCATTATAAGTTAACAAAATTCATGTGAGAAAAATATTTCATTAAAAACAACACATTGTGTTTGTTAGTCGACGCGTCCCAGTCGACGACTTGCTAAAAAGTCAATCTAGTTACAGAACTGCATTTTCCATGTGCAGAAATGGAAAGATGACCCAGCCTGTCGCAAGGGCGCGGCATGGTGAAGTCTGGAACTCAAAGGCGAGGACCGTCCAAGCTGCGGCATGGAGATATAGACAGCCTCTTCTAGAAAGGACCGAAGTTAAGCAAGAGCGAGACCAAGGCAAAAAAGCGAGTGCAACGAGTTAGTGAGAGTGGACGCTAATCAAAATTGTGCTACGCTTCGCTTCGCTTCGCACCTCGACGCGGGTGTAATTAAGTTGATAAAAATGTTGTATCAACTTGTCGTATTGTTTAAAAAATGTATTTATTTTAAGTTAGATAGGCGAATCAGCCGTCTGCCCCAATTAAGGCCGTTATTTTTAAAAACATCTGTACCATAGGTCAGACCGTCAAATGAAGGCATACAGACATACAAGTGAATATGGAAATTAAAGGCAATCGATGAGTAGAAAAGATTCAACCAAAGGAGGGGAGTGTTGTAGAACTCTCCAAAATCGTCCTAAGTTGAAGACATAATCAAAATTCGACTTAGGCAAAAAATTTCATTTAAAGACATTTTCGGGAGTCTGCAGAGGCGCAGATCAGTCCACAAGGACCGTTTTGGGTTCTATAAGGCGTTGGAAATGACCAGGCGAAAATTCGAAGGAACACCGAATTTTCACTTAGGAAAAATGTTTTTGGTTCAGAATATCAGAGTAGAAGTATATAATGACAAAGATTTATGAATAATAAACTTTTTCAAAGGTACCATAAATTGGACTTTGAAAAATAATATTTTTGGAAGGGCGTCAAAATTTGGCCCAAGAATCGATTTATCGAAAGTACGCCAAAGTTTCACTTGCAGGCTAATTTTTCAAAACTGCGTTGAAATTTGGCTTGAAGATCGATTTTTCAAAAGTACGCCAAAATTTCACCCGCAGATTAACTTTTCAAAAGTACCTTGAAATTTGGCTTGAAAATCAATTTTTCAAAAGTACGCCAAAATTTCACCCGCGGATTAACTTTTCAAAAGTACCTTGAAATTTGGCTTGAAAATCGATTTTTCAAAAGTACGCCAAAATTTCACCCGCAGATTAGTTTTTCAAAAGTACCTTGAAATTTGGCTCGAAAATCGATTTTTCAAAAGTACGCTAAAATTGGTCTTAAACTGGATTTTTCAAAAGTACCACGAAGTCAGTTTAAAAAGTACCACGAAAATATACTTTAAATTATTTTTTATTTTTTATTCCTCAACCAAAGACATTGACCTTTGAGGTACGATCATTGAAAGCCCAATTCTAAAGTATGAGCATAAAATTTTAACGATGCACTGCATCCAAAAGGCAAAATAGAAGATTTTGTCAAAGCCGGCGTAGTGCCGATAAGCAAAAATTGATAAAAATCAATGCACATGTACAAGGCCGGTTTCTCGCATGGAAAGAGTTTGGATTGACCCAGCGGCTCGCAATTTGATCGAGCGCGTTGAGTAGTCCAGACAAAGCGATGGTAGAAAAGCCAATAACGGGGCTTTTCAAATGACAAAGTTATAGAGGAAAACGCCTTGTGCATAAAAATCCAAAAATTCAATTTTGCCTAATAGTCGCTCGAAGGTGAGACGCTGCCAAATCGATATTATTAATCGACTGTGATAAGGGTTAGTAAGTCGTGGACTGATCGAACGCCACTCAACTTATGCAGTAATAAGTCCTCTGAATGTGTTTGAGTACGTGAATTTCCACGATACAAGAACTTTAAAGCTAGGTAGTCTCTAGCGAAACTAAATTCATTTAGTAAAACTTTTTTAAGTTAATTTCAGTCAGCCTTAATTATTCATTTACCCAGAGTCTGAAATGATTCTAAAAGCTCGCATTTTGATTCTGAGAAGGTACGTATGAATCTTTTCTACCTAATCGATCGTTAGCGCGAGCGCTCTCGCTTGTATGGTCTGAAAGTCACTACCTTGATTGGGGAAGGCACGATTCTTTCTTGAGAATTTTGTATAACCAATTCTGTTAAATAAACGGATTCTTTGAACTAATGTTTCTTAATTGATCTTGAGGCCTGTTGACGGTCTATAATCCCTGGAACTTTCGTATAGAAAACCGGATGTGTCGAGTTAATTCGCATTAACGTTCGACCTTCTGGTTGTTGTACGGAGGTTCGATAGGGATTTTTTTATGCGTTTTTTGAGAAATATATTCCGTTATTAATGGACCAAAACGCGATTTTCGCGTACCAAAACTAATCCCTCCGCAGAGAAATTCTTCGGTTGGGATTTTTTTTATGCAAAAATTCAGGAAATTAAGAGGTGCCTAAACCCCTAACGAGGGAATTCGGGTCCAGAGAGAGCGTAGTTTCCGATCTGTGGTAGTGCAGCCTTGGTCCCGCTTTTCGGCTACCGAAGTCATCTTATCTCGAACCCGCCTGGGAGGTAGAAGAACGGGGTAATACGCGACTGGCGCCCCCTGAGAAATAAATTGGTGTCGCGTCATTTTGACGCCCGGTAGTGCGTTCTTCTACAACGTCACAGTGCTTTTCGTGAGGAGTGGAGAGGATTTCAACTTTAATTATTTATTGCAAAGTAAGTACTGCGATTTAAGAGCTGATATTCGGTGTGGCGTGTTTTTATACATAAATACACACTTTAATGAAATAAAAAAAAAAATCAGCAAGTTCCCCATTGAATTGAATTGTCTCTCACCCAGAGCTCCCAGGTTCGATTCCCGGTCGTGGCACTGGGTTTTTTCAAAGGGAGAAATTAATTCCAGTATACTCGGATATTGGATGTGTGTCCCTTGTCTGCAAATGTGTAGCCCTCCCGTACATCACTCTTTCAGAGCTTTCAGGAATGAAAGAGATCGTATTCACTGTGGCGTGTTATTTATTTGTCAATGAGAATTATTTCTGTAGACAATAACGTCTGTCTCTGTTTCTCTTTCTCTGTCTCTTTCTTTCTTTCTTACATTACAGGTTGTAGGTCGCATTTCTTGCCGAGCTTTCATTAAGTCCACACTAGTAAATTTCTGCCATTGTTTTTCAGACAGTTTCCTTTCAGAAAAATTATATTATAATTACTTCCAGTTTCTCCTAAACTTTCAGTTTTTAACTGTGCTAGTTTGTTACGAGTGCAGAACATTTGCAAATCAGTACCAACAACCGATTTATTAGCTTTAAATAAAGGTTTTTATCAATACGCTGTGAACTCCAGTTCATTGAATAATCCCAGAAAACACATTTATTATATTTTTTTATCTATTTCAGGTATTAATACACAATTCGTATTACTTCCCAGATTGGACAATACAAAATATAATAAGTGAAATGAAGAAGCTAGACCTGATTAGCGTTACGCCAACCATAACTTATTCCACAGAAGCGATTAGAAGTATGGGCGTACAAACTAGGAAATGTATTTTTCCTCATGAAATGCCACTGATATATTTCGAACAATATAGTTTTCATAATTGCATGGTAGAATGTAGAATGAATTTAACAATTAGGCTGTGTGGATGTATGCCGTACTATTACATTCATGAAAAAGGTAACTACGAGACATTTTGGATTAAGTGGAAATTTGGTGAAAATATTTTCAACGAACGACCAAAAATATGTATCTAGCACTAAACTTTAAAAAAAATTAAAACTACTCGGGTTAAAATCTTATTAAAGGAAAGTAGAGTGTGGGTTCCATGTATCTACACTGTAGGCAGGGCAAATATTCTTAACCTGAAACCAACGAAAGGTACGTTTTTAATTTTCAAGATAGTGTCAGTGTTCATGTAGATGAACTTACCACCACTCGCCTGAAGAACGTGATTAAATTAGTTTTTTACTAAGGGCGCCAAGTCGCTTCTTCTTCAACGCAGATGGCTTTATCTACTCTCAGTGGGGTTTGGTTAATGATTTATGAGATCACCTAGGACCGAAGTTCTGTAATACACCAGGAAAGGTTAAAGTTATACCCACCGTATATTGCTTACAGCTCTCTCCAATCTGCCTTCTGATGACGCACTTGTTTTATCTCTAAATACTGCTTATTACTCTAATCACTTCTTAATTTCTTAATTACTTTTGTAGAATTCCTCCCATTAATTTTCGTGTTCTGATCGATGTTCTGAATAACATGGGAATTCTTTACAGTCAGTTATCGATCTGACATACGAACACGCCTGAGAGGTTAAACTTAAAGTTAATCATTCAATCAAGGAACTTCAACAGTTCAACAAAATCATTTATTTTAAATAAAATTCAAAATGAATACAAATAAACGTGGTAAAGAGTCCATCTAGTTAATCATTTATTTCATGATACCTGCCTACGAAACATGGCAAAGATAGACACCTCCCTCAAAGGGTGTTATTGCAACTACTGTAACATTACTTCCTCGCTGTTTAATAAATTATTATTTTTTTTGTAATGTGTTCGAGATTTAGACTGAACTTTATGTTATTTAGAGAAAAAAAGTTACTAAACCAGCAGCTCAAAGACTCGGTAGACGAGTCATGGGTCAGAAAACACTTTACAAATGGTTTTACGTGTTAGGTAGATTGTAGTTAATAAATGATAGATGTTTTTATAATTTATCTTAAAGAAATGTTGATTTGACTCATATAATGATAATTTTCCCAGAGAGGCGGGGCGCCAATCTTTCTATATTCGTAATTTACACTAAGAGTGAAGTTTGATTACAAGAAAGATAAACTAATCAAATTATAAAGAAAGTATAAATTGTTGACTAAAAAAAAGTGTAAATTAATATTCCAAATTTAGCAAAAATCAAGATTAGATTAACACTTGTAAATATTTCTAAAAGATATTTTACAAAAAGATTAGTTAATTAATTCAGTAGGGATTATCTAAATGATTTGTACAATTTGTATGGTTTGCATAGTTTGGTTTGTATCAAAATACCTGAAATAAGTGGACAATGTGATTATAAAATTGATTTTATTATAAACCAATCAAACTGGATGTGTTTTTGTTAGAAAACAACTAAACTGAGGCCTTAAAATTAAACAAGTTTATGTACAAAAGAGAAAACGAATGGACGATAATACGTTATGTAGATATTATTTAAAATATTGTCTTAAACATGAACCGACAATATGGTGTTTAAAGGCCATCATTAATTATTTAAATATAAGCGTTTCGTAGAAATTGTGATCACAAAGTCTTTACAGAGCTTTTTATATATTTGTTTTCAGTTAGATGTTACGCCGATAATTTATACCTAAATAATAATTGAAAATACTAATTATTCGTTGAAAACATATTAAAGATAAAATTGAAAGTTGAAATAATTTCAAAAAAATATTTGCAATTTGATTCTTTAAAGAACTCTAAAAATGTTAAAGCATAAAAATATGAGAGATATATAAAAAAACATTAGATAAAAATTTTATTTGCGACACTTATCTGGAATTCTCAGTGAATTAAAGTAGTGACTCCAAGTGAGGGATGATGATGGTGAAATCCAATCCACATTGACGTAATCGCTGATTTCTAGATCAGCCCAATATTAAGTCAAGGAGTTCCCAGTACTATATTCGACGCTTCCAGAAATTCCCTAAGGACCAATTACATCTATCCTACAATACTATCGTCGCGATCTCCGTAAAAAGTTGTCCTAGACCAATATATACATTCCATCTTCTAATTACGTAGAGGAGAAGAGAGACAACCCCATTAGATGATTAAAGAAATAAAGTTTCCAACCCAAACTTTAGTGTGACATTAAAAAAAACTTATCTAGAATACATATCTACAACTTGCATCCAGAATTAGAAGATTTGCATCTAAGATTAGAAGATTTGCATCGAAATTGAAAAGATTTGCATCTAAATGGAAAAGATTTTCATCTAAATTGTAAAACCCTGGAAAGAAATGAAGTGTAAGCGTGACTTGCTGCAAAATGGCCGTTTGCCAAATCTAAGTTACAAAAAAAATTATTTCTTTATAAATTACTTACGGATTAAACCGGTGAAAACAATTAGGCCTGCTTCATGTTCAAGAAGAGGGACTATCAACCCTTTCGATGTTGAAGTCGTAAAAAAAAACTTAATGAAGTCACATCACTATTCAAAAATTTAGCAAACAAATCGAAGTACTAAGCTTCAAGTAACGGAGAAATATTAGTTCAGTTCGCTTACTCGTAGTATGCAAATTGTGTCGCTCCCTATTCTTAGAACTAAGTTAGACGTGACTGGTTGCATACCGTTGTGTTTGTTTATGAAGTAAATTTAAGAAACAACTTTCGCGGTCTTTCACTCTTGAGTTAAATTATGTTATAATTTATGAAGCAGCAATATGCATGCTACACTACATGAAATGGAGGATAACAGTATCTATCGACCGGCACGAGAAGATTCACAACTTTTAGAAGCTTGTGTTTCGGCTATTTGACTTGCGACTGACGGCAGCAATATATTACTTAAATTGATTCGCTTGAGGCTAGCTTTGAAAGTTCCAAATAGTGATTTATCATTCACAAGAGCTAGGCATTTGATGATTGCTTTTTATAGAACGCGATAGACAGTCGATCAGCATATTCGCCACTCAATACGCCTTAACTAAAGATGAGTTGCTATTTAACAACCTGTTATTTTATAACTGTTATTTGTAAATAGCATTAACAGACTGTTATTTCCGTTCGAAAATAACAGGTGAGAAAATAACAGATAAGCAGCAGCGACAGCAGCATGATGTATAAAATAACGTCTCTGAAATAACATTTGCAAACTGCGCGCTGCGGTAAGCACATGCTGGCACTTCTCATCGATCTGTTATTTTTAAACTGTTATTTTAAACTGTTATTTCAAAAAAGCAGTAGCAGTTGAAACAGTTATTAAAAAATAACTGCTTTTACCCATCACTAGCCTTAACCGGCTGAGCTACCGTGCCGGCTTGATGATTGAATTAACTCGACAAAAAATTCAATGAAGCAGGTTACATATAGAGTCATTATTTTATTTCGATAACTTTATTCAAGAACGTCAATTTGGGTTTAATCGTTTTTGTTTTACAGGGGTTAATGAAAAAATTTGTGCAACAGAAGATTTATCTTGCTTGGCAAAAAATGAGCGTAAGTTTTTCCATGAGATTGTCTATTTGTTTAATTTAATTAAGTACCTATTAATGTTAAACAATAAACTTAGATCTATTAGTCTAAAAGCTGGTGAATTTTGCTTTCACGTGTTGGCGTATATAAAGTATTGTGACTGTGCAGAAATCCGATTTTGTGTTTTTATTGGATTTATGCATTTTCAACTAATGGTAGACTTAAGAATTAGATCATTTTGTTTCTTTAAAATAGTTCTAATAATTTTGACCAAATTTAACAATAGGTACTCCTTTAATAATAGTCTGAGATGGCATGATTAGTTGCTCCTAGAAAATGAAGATTTTCGGGGGTAGTGTTTAAAAACTTATTTTCTCTACCTCTCTAACGATTTGGATTAAAATTTACGAATTTTTCCTTAGTAAAAGTATGAGCTGGCATGTTAATCATACCTAGAAAATAAAAGGAGGTAGGGTAGGGGATAAAGAATTAGTTATAACCTACACTACGCGCTGTAAGCATCACACCTATATGAGAAAGTTCGTCCGAGTTCTGTTGGACCATTTATTTTTTTGAGCTATTTTGCCAACAAAATGTTACTATTTTTATTGTTGTTTTAGGTATATGAATTACAAAATTAGAATTCTTTCTACTCTATCGCAAGCATTAATATATATTTTTTTCTAGATTTAATAACCAGTTCTGTTCCTGGCGTAGATTTTTCTTCTGTGGGACCAAATCATATATACGGTTCAGAAAAAAGTGAATGCGGTTGTTTGCCAGATTGTGAAGACACACATTATCTATCAGAAAGTTCTTCTGGACTGGTAAATGCCAAGTTTTCCACAAATCAGATTCTAAAAATGTAGGTAAATATTGAGGTACAAGATGTGTCCTATACAGGGTGGTCCGGTAAAGTTCAAGGTCAAATATGTTTTGTCTTGTGAACAATTAAGAATTTTGAATTTTTTATTGAATATTTCATTAAATTTAGAAACTTTTCTTGCTCTTGTGATTTTTCATCCAGTTAGGCCTATTTCGAGCAAATTGCAAAAAACTAGGGGCATGCTGAAGCAATTTTATTCAAAAACAAAGGCAGCGTTTGTCAGATTCTAAGCTGTCAAATTTTGTTTTGAAATAATTGAAGTAGTGCAATTTTTTGATGAGTTATTGATGTGAAAATGATGCGCTATACTGCCTAAGATTATACCAATATGCTTTTGTCATTTTAAGGTGATCTGTCGTCAGTAGACGTCATTTGAACAGTTATTGTGACATGATATTAACGTCGTCATATTGACGCCATAAAAATGCTGTCATTTAGACGTCATTTTTAGATGTAGCGTGGTGAGGTAGAATGGTGACGTCAATTACACGTCATTGTTAAGTAATGCAAGTTACGTTACAAATTAATTAAGAAGAGAACATAAACATTACACCTTGGCATTCCGAATAAAAAATGTCGAATATAAGTAAGTTTTTCGTATGGAAATATACCCTATTGTTTATAGTAACATATAAAAGGAACTTCTTTGGATAAACTAGATAAAGTTTGCATTCTACTATGTCGACTTTATTTTTATTTTGGAAAAACGAAATAAGTTCTCCTATTAAAATTGCATAACGCATTCATCAGACATCGGTGGTTTGAAAAGCGCCTCTGGTTTTAATGAAAGATTAATGATAACATAATACATTACTGCCGAGTTGCCCCGCAAAATCTAGCCACAAGTACTTTTAATTACACATATTGTAATTTTTTTCTTATATTTCCAACTTTACAGTTTTTAAGTAAATTATAATATAACTGTTCAGTGGTTCAGTGAATTAAAACGTTGCCTAGGGAACACTCGCTACCTCACCAGGCGTCGCCTATTTTCCGGCAACCAATTTAGCCACACTTTTCTCTACCATAACTTATTTCTACTCTACATTTTATCTTCTCTTTATATCGTTAATTCCGTTCTTTCTTATTTTTAATTGTTTTTACTGTTTGGACAAAAAATGTTTCTGTCGGGTCAGCTTCCCTTTACCACGCCCTTTATACCTTATTTTTTTGTCCAAAATTGGTTTCAGCGCGTTAAAATACTTCAAAAAAGTTAAATGGGAACCTTGAGAGAAGATCTTCTTTTTGCACTTTTTAGGAGATTAAAGGGATGGTAGAGGAAAACTGACTCTTTTTGTTCTTTTTGTCCTTTGTGTCATTCTAAATTCATTTATGGCTGGTGAATTTCTAAAATTTAAAATTTTTCAAATAAAAACCTTCTTAAATAGATAACATATTTTTCTAGCGGCAGGGAGACCACCAAGGGTGGAAGTTGTCTCGAACGGGTTTTTTCGTTTAGCTTTTTCCCGTCAACTACCCAAATTCAGTGCTTATGCCTAGTGATAGTTTTTAAGTTATTTTTAATGATTATTAAGCCTCTTTGTGAACTACTCTTAATCAAATTGTTAATTTTTAAATCCGCCATAGATGAATAGGAGTTTTATTGTTTCAATGTCGTTAAACCGAACCGGACCAGCCCCGTCCAACCCTTTCAGAACCACCACGGCGCACAGTGGGGCAAATAGCTCATTTTTTGGACAATCGATAATTCCCAAGCCTGGAATTAATGAAACTAATTTTTTTTTTTAACTATTCGTTATAAAATTGCCTTTAATTCTATCGAGCCCGAATTTTGAAATTTCAAAATTAAAGATGGCTGATCCAATATCGCGGACATAAATTTTATCAAAAGATTGTTTAAAATTATAAAAAATCATTACTTGAAGGGTTCTTTTGGTTTCTAATCTCATTTCTGATCCCCGAATTTTGCGATTCAAAAAAACAAGATAGCGGATCCAATATGGCGCTATAATATATTTTTAAATGAAATGTACATGCACAAACTGTTAAAAATTGTTACTTAGGATTTTTAATCGAGAATCTGAAATCTAAATTACGTAATATCGTAATCCAAACTGGCGAATCCAATATGGCGGCCATAATATTTTTTTAATTGACATGTAAATGCGCAAATTGTTAGAAATTATTACTTGGGGGTTTTAGAGATTGCCGATCATGAATCTGAAGTCCAAATTACGTAATGTCGAAATCCAAGATGTCGGATCCAATATGGCGGCCATAATATTTTTTTAAATGAGATGTACATGCGCAAATTGATAAAAATTGTTACTTAGGGCTTTTAAGAGTTTCTGACCATGAATATGAAGTCTAAATTATGTAATATCGTAATCCAAGATGGCGGATCCAATATGGCGGCCATAATATTTTTTTAAATGAAATGTACATACGCAAATTATTAAAAATTAGGTTTAAGGACGTCAACATTTTTGATTTGTTATCTCATTTTTTTATAAGATGGCATATTCGAATCTGCCATCTTAGAATTCAAAATTACGAATGCGTAGTCAGCAATCGCAAAAACCTGCAAGTAACAATTTTTAACTATTTTCGCATGTACATCATAATTTTAAAAAAATTTATGGCAGCCATATTGAATTTAATTTTCTGGTTTGCAAAATATCGAAATTTTAATATCCGAAACGAGATTAGCAAACTGCGAAACCCCCGAAAAACAAATTTTAACAGTTTCCTTCTTGATTTGTCATTCTTTTTTAACTTACGGACACCATATTGGATCCGCCATCCTGTATTTCGATATTACGTAATTTGGACTTCAGATTCATGATCAGCAATCTCTAAAACCCCCGAGTAACAATTTCTAACAATTTGCGCATTTACATGTCAATTAAAAAAATGTTATGGCCGCCATATTGGATTCGCCATTTTGGTTTACGATATTACTTAATTCAGATTTCAGATTCTCGATCAGAAACCCTTAAAAGTCCTAAGTAACAATTTTTAAGAGTTTGTGCATATACATTTCATTTAAAAAATATTATAGCCGCCATATTGGATCCGCTATCTTGGTTTTTTGAATCACAAAATTCGGGGATCAGAAATGAGATTAGAAATCAAAAAAACCCCCCAAGTAAGAATTTTTTATAATTTTAAACAATCTTTTGATAAAATTTTAATTTACTTTCAAAATTTATGTCCGCGATATTGGATTAGCCATCTTTAATTTTGAAATTTCAAAATTCGGGCTCGATAGAATTAAAAGCAATTTTATAACGAATAATTAAAAAAAAAAAAATTAAGTTTCATTAATTCTAGGCTTGGGAATTATCGTTTGTCCAAAAAATGAGCAATTTACCCCACCGTGCGGCGCTGCATGCCATGCTTATCCACCTTGCTCTGGACTTGGATAAGAAGAAGCACATGTATTGTATTTTAACTGGGAGTAAACTTATTTTTCTTCTTCTTCTTCTTCCATTTGAATTAAGAGGTCCGCGGTTCGATCTCTATACATTCCAATTTTTTAAAAAAAAACTTTATTAATAATTGCGGAAAAATATTATAGTGAAATTTGGTTTGCATCCCTTATCGCAAAACCAAGATACACTTCTCAAATTACTAGAATACCCAGTGAATGATTACCGGTACGTCATATTAACGTCACAAGTACGACTTCTCAAATTACTAGAATGCCCAAAGGATGATTAAAAATACGTCATATTGACGTCACAAGTATGACGTCAGTTGTCCGTGACGACCGTCATTTTCACGTCTTAAGTGCATGTAAAGGTCATCTCATCGTCATCCTTGACCGAAAATTGGCGTCATAATGACGACATCTTGCTACTTGGGATCATAAACTGTTCCAGAGTAATCGTGCGCACAAAGAAGTTACAGACTGTCATACCGACATACTTAAAATCTCGATTCAACCTATGTGAACAAAAAAAATTTCAATTTTTTTATCGTTAGCATACTTCTACTCTACCTAGTGGATGTGGAAGTAATTGTGATTACGGATCGAGGAAATGAAAATTATCTAAACACGTTAAAGATAGGCAAGTGGAAAACACGGTGGAGGTAAGACCTGCCAAAGCCAGAGGCCGACCTAGAAATTTCAATAATTTTTTTCTCATCTGTGGCGCATGGGACCCATACGAAATATGGGAAATAACATCTAGAGAAGCACTCCTCTCACTACCCCTAAAAAATTTTGAAAAAGCAGTTTTCGAAAAAATTTTTCAAAATTCGGGTACCTCCCCTGGTCTAGGGACTAAAATTATTCTTTTTTGTCATATACATTTTACTTTTCATAAAAATGCAACAATAGGTTTTGGAGTTTATGAAAATATTTTCATTACTAACTGAGATACAACGAATTGAAATTTTGTAATTTGTTAAATTGTAAATTACAAAATTTCAGTTCATTGTATTTCAGTTAATAATGAAAATATTTTCATAAACTCCAAAACCTATTGTTGCATTTTTATGATAAGTAAAATGTATATGACAAAAAAGAATAATTTTAAACGGGAGTCCCTAGACCGAATTTTGAAAAAAATTTTCGCAAACTGCTTTTTCAAAATATTTTAGGGGTCGTTAAAGGAGTGCTTCTCTAGATGTTGTTTCCCATATTTCGTATGGGTCCCATGCGCCACAGACGAGAAAAAAATGATTGAAATTTCTAGGTCCGCCTCTGGCCAAAGCCTTAGTTTTTTTTCATCTTCCTGTACTTTTTTAATATATCGAGCTTCAGAAAGGTGTACAGACGACGTACTGATGACCAAAATGTGGTTCTGAAGACGTTCATTATGAATATATATTGCACAAATACACAGTGGGTCCAGCACCCTGAAAACTTGGTCAAAATTCAAAGATTTGCGAGGCTGGCATTTATGGGAAAGATATTTTAAAAAACCAAAATCCTCAAATATGCCTCTCGATGTTTTAAGAACTTCTCTGAAGATAATTATAGAATATTATATTACTAGGAGTAGAATGCACTCTTTTTTTGTGTTGAGCCCAGGATTTGCCGAAGCCGCAAACTGGGCGAAACACAAAAAAAGGCGTTCTACTCCGTGTAATATATACTATTTTTTCTTCAAGCGTATTAAAATGCAAAAATTCATTTATTTATCATAAATGTACAAATATTCAAACTACAGTCTTACATGTTGACACAATATGACAAGTGGCTAGTGGATAGCGCGCCACCTGTGGCTTTCGGTATTAACATTATGTTACTAGTAAAACAATACCCACTACGGCGGCGCTTTCGGAACTAACATGTTACTAGTAAAACAATGTCCACTACGGTGGCGTTCGGTACTAACATTTTGTTACTAGTAAAACAATGTCCTACTTCTACTTCTGTTTTTGGTGACATAATTTAAACATTTTAATACGCTTGAAGAAAAAAAAATATATTTGGAACCTTCTACGGCAAACATGTGAATAAGCTTGATATATTTCAAGTACATTTGAAAAATTGTCTGGTCATGATCAAACGTTTAACAAAAACGCTTGAAACTTTTAACGAAATATGATGATGACAGATCGAGCTGAGACTTAATCACATGGCGTTTCACAGAGTTTTTAAAATTTGTCTGAAGATGGTGGAATGATTACTCGATCACCATTCGACAACCATTGCTGTATAGTCTAGCCAAGCGCGGATCTAGAAATTTCAATAATTTTTTTCTCGTCTGTGGCGCATGGGACCCATACGAAATATGGGAAATAACATCTCGAGAAGCACTTCTCTAACGATCCCTAAAAAATTTTGAAAAAGCAGTTTGCGAAAATTTTTTTCAAAATTCGATTACCCTCCCCCCCCCCCAGGTCTAGGGACTCCTGTTTAAAATAATTTTTTTGTCATATGCATTTTACTTTTCATAAAAATACAGCAACATGTTTTGAAGTTTATGAAAATATTTTCATTACTAACTGAGATACAACGAATTGAAATTTTGTGATTTGTTAAATTGGAAATCACAAAATTTCAATTCGTTGTATTTCAGTTAGTAATGAAAATATTTTCATAAACTTTAAAACATATTGTTGTACTTTTATGAAAAGTAAAATGCATATGACAAAAAAAATAATTTTAAACAGGAGTCCCTAGACCTGGGGAGGTAACCGAATTTTTAAAAAAATTTTCGCAAACTGCTTTTTCAAAATTTTTTAGGGGTCGTTAGAGAAGTGCTTCTCGAGATGTAATTTCCCATATTTCGTATGGGTCCCATGCGTCACAGACGAGAAAAAAATTATTGAAATTTCTAGATCCGCGCTTGATTCTAGCAATTTTTGTTTACCATAAAAGGCTAAATAATACTTGAAATTTCAAAACTGATATACTTATATTTACAGTCAGTCAGAAAATGTGAAATTGGCATCACAAAAACTAACAAACAGATCATAACTCTTATAAAATCAATTCGCACCGTCTTTTTTTACATATTCAGCGGGTGCTAAATGACGGTATATATTTCGCAAATAGCATCGATGCTTGTGTTGCTGGTGTGAAGTTAACATCAAAATTTTAAAGTTAATAATAACTTAATGTCCTACAAGTCTGTTATTTTACAATAACCACCGTATTTTGAGACATATTAAATGAAAAATAACGCCCTAGGGCGTTATGAATATCTATAACGCCCTAGGGCATTATAAAATTATAATACAACCCAAAACAAGCAAATTATGATAGCGTTATTGACAAACAAAATGCATTGCTATGCAACGGCGGCGTTTACAAACAATTTTGATTTTTACTCTCTTTTAAATCAAATCGTTCTGAACATAATAGATGTCAAATTAATAAATCGTAAATGTCAAAAAAAAAACAAAAAAATCGAATTAAATAACAGACTTGCAGGACATTAAACGTTGAAGGCATCACGGGTGTTATAGGATAATGACGCCCTCGGTCGACGTACATTCCCTCGGGCCAGAGGCCCTCGGGATTGTACACTATCGACCTCGGTGCGTTATTATCCTTATAACACCCTTGGTACCTTAATAACTATAATGTCCTACAAGTCTGTTATTTTACAATAACCACCCTATTTTGAGATACATTAAATGAAAAATAACGCCCTAGAGCGTTATGAATATCTATAACGCACTAGGGCATTATAAAATTATAATACAACCCAAAACAAGCAAATTATGACAGCGTTATTAAAAAAAAAATCGAATTAAATAACAGACTTGCAGGACATTAAACGTTGAAGGCACCACGGGTGTTATAGGATAATGACGCCCTCGGTCGACGTACATTCCCTCGGGCCAGAGGCCCTCGGGATTGTACACTGCCGACCTCGGTGCGTTATTATCCTTATAACACCCTTGGTACCTTAATGACTATAGTAAACCAATTAGCATATATGTTTTTTTTTCATATTCCGAGGGTACTAAATGATGGCATACATTTCGCAATGCTCAATAATGGTATGGGTTTCGTAATTAGCACCTACGGTTGTAGTGGCAACTTCACATTCTCATGTTTCTGCTCAATCACTTTTGACAACTTGTAACTCAAATAAGGTAGCATAATTTCATGTATGAGATTAAACCCATAATATTGGAACACATTATATAAAACAGTATGTTATATTTTTTACATCAATAATATATCCTTTATTACATTTTTCGGCAACATAACGAATTGTTCATTTTTGTATGTTTCTATCTTCTAGTGTTAATTATTATTATTTTTTAGAGGTAGTCCAGTCTATAATCAGAGCATCTTAAGAGTCTTTTTCAGTGATTTAGTAGCCATAAGGAATAGAAGAGATGTACGTTTCAATTGGCATACTCTTCTAGGTAAGTTATATTGGATAGTAAAAATTAGTTGAACAATCGTGATTCATCTTTAAACTAGACCAGAGGGAACTCGATTCTCAATGTATTTTTTCTACAACCTCGAAAAATGTTCATTTAATGAGCGTAAATTCAATCATGAACAACTATTTTCTGAATTTCATTTCGCATTAGTTGCTAGGCAACAAATGCGATATGAAATATAAAGGTACATATGAGTGAACATAACAAGAATGGTGAAACTTACGAATACAACACTCGTAATCGGGATAAAATACAGACACGGAGCCAGTGATTGATTGGCTTATACAAAGAGGATCAACTTTGGAATTGATTTATTTAATTCAGTTCCAAATAGTATTAAGGTTGTCCATCAGAAAATTTAAAACTAAATTAAAACTGCTCCTTTTGGTTAATGCTTACTATGATCTATCAGACTTTAATTATATGTAAATTTATGTTATTATAAGTAATATGTTATTTTAGTACAGCCGAAATGATTTAATTTAGTTTCTTTCGGCGGCAATATTCCACCTGAAATTTTATTGTTGATTCTTATGTATTATGACCTCCTAATTACGAAAAAAATATTTGCGTCCAAAAGTTCCTTGTGCGTCAAAAGTTATATACACTTTTTGACGCGCTTTCACGGATTTTCAACTTATCTGCTTAATATATCTTGTACTAGTAGTCGGATGGGAATTTTAAAAATAAAATTCTTAAAAAATATAGACCTGTCCGATATTGGTCAATCCGCCACCTTGCAAAAAAATAGAAAAAACCAAGTATAGCCAAAAAAATCAAAATTGAATATCTTTTCTATCAAAGGAGTGATTTCACCAAAGTTGGCAACTTCGTCGAATCAAAAACATTGTAACCAAAAACTTCTTGTTAAGACATTTTGAGTCTTTGGATAAAATTGTGGCAAGGGAGCTATTCAAGAGAGCGTGGTTTAACGATCGCCATGTTCATACAATGGGAGCTACTTTTAATTTTTCGTCACCAGAGCGCACCATTGAGGGTGTATGTCAACAGAACTGTTCAATGTAATTCTCAAAAATAGGGGTTGTTATTATTTTTGTTTTGTTGTGCGAATTAACATGAAAAATTTTTGAATTTTCCATGTTAATTCGTATAGATGCATGATCGAAGTAACATGCAACATTGAGCTTAGAAAGCGAGGTGCTAAATTGACAGGAACTAATCTTGGTTATTATTAAAGGTTATTGCAAACCGTTACACCTGTCAAATTTTTTATAAAATGTCAAATATCTCTGAAACGGCTGGGTTTAGAGATAAAGTATGCTACATGTTTTCGACTCAAAATTTTTCGCTCTTTTCGAAAACCTGAAAATATACAGGGTGTTTCATTTAAAATAAGCAAGTTAGTATCGACTTCCGGTATAAGCGAAAGTGCCAAATGCTTGTAATTATTTTCTTTGGATTGATCATCCTGACATTAGTAATTTCCTAAATTTTCAAAATTTTTTAGTGGGTACTTTTTCCTATATCTATCGATACAATTCCCGCTGGAACACCCTGTATAAGGTCATAGGTTCTCTATAGCCCCCTCTATCAAGTATGTAATGCGTGCTCTGTGTGTCGCGTTTGTTTCAACTGACCTACACCCTTGGCTGCACGCTCTATCGGCAGTTCTCAACAGTTAACTTCTCTTAGCTTTCCTCAAGTAGAATGAGACCTTCAAATGGTTTAAGTTTAGATTGTTTTTTTAAGGTTTTAAGCACGTATGTAGTTAAAAATATTTTCTATCCGAATAAAAATTATCTTCAAAATGTTAACAAAATTTTTTTTGAAATGAAAACCTAACTTTGTCTTTGGGGCACAGATGAAAAATATTGTCGCTTACTTCATATACCGGGTGCCAGAGGCTAGTAGCTCCCCCCCTATATTTTCTTTATTTTGTTTATTATTTGTTCTAAGGCAGGTAAAGTGCAAGGCAAAAATATAATTTTACTTCCACATCCAGCGGATGTATAGTAACGACAAAAAAATTTTTGAAAATTTTTATTTTTCAAATAGGTTTAGAATGTCATGAAACGTCGAGATTTTAAATTAGAGCGAAAAAAAATGTATGTCTGTCTGTCTGTGGGTCTGTCTGTCTGTCGGTTTGTCTGTCGATCTGTAACTTTTTTGTGCGCACGTTTACTCTGGAACCGTTTAAGATATTGACTTGAAATTCCTTAACGGGATCTAGAACTAGATTATATTTTCATCTTATTCCGTCAAAGGATTGGGGGTAAAATGGGGTAAATGGGGGGGTAAATAGGTAAATCAAGCAGGTAAAATTCCATAAAATTGGTATTTAGTGTATACAAGAGAAGCTAAGGTTTCAAAAAAATTTTTTGCATTAGCCACCCTCATTACCAACCCTATCATTATTAAAGAATATGAAAAAAAATGTGATTTAGTGTGTATACAAGAACCAAAAGCCTCAAAATATTTTTTACTTCATCCACTCCCCATTACCACCCCCCCATTTTTTATTTTTTTATTTATTTATTTAATCGCCTTATTTATATTAATGTCCTGGCGGAGTTTAGCAGTAGGCCATTCTACCACTCAACCAGGATGGACGGACACACATAGACAACATCATTCCTACGACATTGCCATCTGCCGCAGCTGAGACTCGAACTCAGGAGAGGAGAGCGACTAGACTGTGTTGACTCTCACACAACCGCAATCTAGTCCACTGCTACCATCTCGGTAACACATGAAAAATGCCACTATACATCCATACCCTAGCTAGGATTCGAACCCGGGACTCCGTGATCGCAAGCCTAACACCTTAAGCAATGCGCCACCGAGCCTATCACCACCCCCACCCCACTACCGTGTAGGATATCGTTTTATTGATTTTTGGGATTTCAAATATTATATTATTAAAGTTCTATAAACAATTATTTCCACATACAGAATTTTTTCGTTATGATACTTGGATAGAAAATCTGGATGTGGAAGTAGTGATTCCTTGGGCAGCGGTTTTTCGTTTAATTTTATTAATAACTATTTACGAAGCCTCCAAAATTGAACAAATCACTTTTTTATCGATTTTTTTTTTTCAAATGGGAAGGTGGTGGCCCCTAGAGTTCAATAAACTATAAATTTTTTTCTGAATTCATTGATATCCATTTCAAATCTATGCTATTTGTTTTTCTATTTTATTTTTATTTGAAGATAAAAAATCACTTTCAAAATTATTTTTATTGTTCCTTATACTTTGCATTAGTACTTATACCTATTAAGAAACAAAAGAGAGAACTAAAAGGCTATTATTCACAAAAAGGTAGTTATTCAGATTTCATTATTAGACATATGATTTTTGCAAAGGCAACTACGTTGAAGTTCAAGAAAAATTATATTGAAAGTGATTTTTTATTTTTAAATAAATTCAATAGAATAGAAAAACAAATAGCATAGATAGATATCAATGAATTCAGAAAAAAATCTATAATTTATTGAACACCAGGAGTCACCACCTTCCCATTTGAAAGAAAAAAGTTTTCGATAAAAAAGTGATATGTTCAAATTTGGAGGCTTCGTAAATAGTTGTTAATGAAATGAAACGAAAAATTATATTTTTCCCTTGGACTTTACCTGCCGTAAAACAAATTTTGGTATTCCAAAGCACTCTAGACGAATGTTTTAAAATGCTTAAAAAAACTGAACATCGACTCAAAAATGGACTCATGGTATACTCAGAATATTGTCTTGAATCCAAATATGTAAAAATATACAGGGTGTTCCATTTAAAAATCGAAATTTGCTGTCATTTTCGGGTAGACCGGGAATGGTCTCATACTATTTTTTATGGCAAATATCCATTTTTACAGGTAGTTTATGCACTCCGAGTTTCAAATGGATAAGTTAAAAAATAAAAGAAATATTGGGGGGAGCCACTAGCCTGTGGCACCCGGTATATTATTTTTTAATCAATTCTATGTTTTAAATTTTAGCTTATTTTGGTGGAATATTGGGCTTGGTCATTGGTTTTAGTTTCGTGTCTGGCATGGAACTAATTTATTTTTTCACCATAAAACTATTTGCTGAAATAAAGAACAATAAAACAAAGAGTGAAAATATCTGGGAGCCTAAGAAATTACGTAAACCTCGCTACACAAAAGTAAATGCACAGAAGACAGTGTATGAGAATTTGGATCCGAAGAAATTGATGATTCCAACGGAAACAGAAATTAGAAGGCGAAGCAACTCAAATCCATATTTTTATTTAGACTAAAACAAATTATATAAGAATAGATAAGATCTTACTGAATTGAAATCTAAAACTGTTTACTATTTAATAATAGTTATAAAAATAATAAAATGATGGTATGTATGAAGCCTTTTGTTAGTATTTTTCTTCAGTTGTGTATCCAACAACACTTCCTTAATCTTCGAAATTATTGTTTCTCTCTCTTCAAGAAGATTTATCCAGGTTCTTTGAAGACTGCACATCTCATAGACTGTTTAAAACAACCTGGCTATAATGTTGGGTAAAAATCCTCCGGAGAGGGGTCCAATCGGAAGTTATGCTGCTGGCAGGAGGGCTCAGATGCAAATTTTTTATGACCATATTCCTCGTGTTCTATGATAAGATTAATAATTTTTGACCAAGCAGAAAATTTAACAACCGTTTATTACTGCAGCTCTATTGTGCACAACAATATCAAGCCACATGTACATTTTTAAGTGAAATCACACGAAACCTAATCGTAAGATATTATCCATGCATTTTTAAATGTTTTCAGATAGTCATGCATTCATATACATTGACTGGAAAATTGTTTTTTTAATGTTGAAACTAGGAATAAAACAACAAATAAAACCTACCTCTGCATGTAACACTTATTAATTTTATATTCATCAATTATTCAGTGTTCGAATCAGTATATAAATAAATTATTGGTCTGCAGCGGAAATACAATATACTAACAGACCAGATTATTTACTAAACTAAACACAACATAATAAGTGTAGAACATTTAAGTGATGAAGCCCAAAACAAATTTAATTAATAGAAATGTGCTAAATGTTCCAAAACGTCAAACATCATTATTGGAAATAGTAAAGGATGAGGCTAAGAAATTTTGTTTAAGTACAGCTTTACATGGTTATCGATTTATAGTGCTGTCAAAGAGAATTTTACTAGAAAGGTAAATATGCTATTTAAGAGATCAATCAAATCATTTATTTTTGTTGTATATGAGAATAGTATTTGCACATTTTAAGATTTAAATTATTGTATATCTGCAAGTAATATACAATATCGGAAAGTATACGTATTGGGTTGGCAATAAGAGCAAGCGAGAGCGCGGCAAGCGAGAGAGAAGCATGCAATCGTGTACATGCCTCTTTACTTTACAGTACTAGCGGGCGGTCGGTTAATAGCGCAATGCCAGACGAAGGACTTTCTGAATCTGTATGTACACATATGTTCACACTGCGTACATAACCGTCCTACCTCAGCATTTCCAGAATTGAGTGAGGAATCAGCGTACAATAAAGATAGGAGGAAAAGGCATCGAAAATATTATTCTCTTGTGAAAAGCTCATCGTCTTTACCTCAGTTGCGATGCTTATCAAGTAAAAAATTTCAAAATGATACTTATGGTCCAATATCTTGTTTCGAACTGATAGACTGGTAGACTGGCGGTACATGACCAGTCAGGTGCAACGTTTTTAAAATGCATGCCAATCATATATATGAATGTAATTACCATGAATATGCCAAAAACGCTAATTTTAGGCAGTCGTCGCGTGCAGAAGGGTGTGCAAATCGATTTTCCGTTTGCATGGAAAATCGATTTCTGCGAACAATTTTAAAATGGATGCCAATAGTGCCAAATGAAAAGCCGTGAAAATAAATCCAGCGGAAACTTATTGGCATGCAGTTTCCACGCGCACAACAAAGTTTGGTGCGCACATTAAATCGTAAAATTTTTTGATATCTCCGAACGATTTTAAAATGCATGCCAATACGTTTTATGATAAATTTGCACTGTCAAACGACGATTTACCGATTGGCATGCAGTTTTATAATGCAGAACGTTATTAAAAGTTACTCCTAAAATGCAAAAAAATTCAGGTCTCTCCGAACGATTTTAAAATGAATGCCATTGAGGTATCTTATTGGTAATGAAAAAAAAAAGATGATATTAACAATTGGCATGCAGTTTTCGGTTGCTTAAAATATTTGCCGTCATCCAAATACACAACAAATAATTTCAGGTATCTCCGAACGAAGTTAAAATGCATGCCAATATGTTTTATGATAAATTTGCACTGTCAAATGACGATTTACCGATTGGCATGCAGTTTTATAATGCAGAACGTTATTAAAAGTTACTCCTAAAAATGCAAAAAAATTCAGGTTTCTCCGAACGATTTTAAAATGCATGCCTTTGAGGTATCTTATTGGTAATTAAAAAAAAAGATGATATTAACAATTGGCATGCAGTTTTCGGTTGCTTAAAATATTTGCCGTCATCCAAATACACAACAAATAATTTCAGGTATCTCCGAACGAAGTTAAAATGCATGCCAATATGTTTTATGATAAATTTGCACTGTCAAATGACGATTTACCGATTGGCATGCAGTTTTATAATGCAGAACGTTATTAAAAGTTACTCCTAAAAATGCAAAAAAATTCAGGTTTCTCCGAACGATTTTAAAATGCATGCCTTTGAGGTATCTTATTGGTAATTAAAAAAAAAGATGATATTAACAATTGGCATGCAGTTTTCGGTTGCTTAAAATATTTGCCGTCATCCAAATACACAACAAATAATTTCAGGTATCTCCGAACGAAGTTAAAATGCATGCCAATATGTTTTATGATAAATTTGCACTGTCAAATGACGATTTACCGATTGGCATGCAGTTTTATAATGCAGAACGTTATTAAAAGTTACTCCTAAAAATGCAAAAAAATTCAGGTTTCTCCGAACGATTTTAAAATGCATGCCTTTGAGGTATCTTATTGGTAATTAAAAAAAAAGATGATATTAACAATTGGCATGCAGTTTTCGGTTGCTTAAAATATTTGCCGTCATCCAAATACACAACAAATAATTTCAGGTATCTCCGAACGAAGTTAAAATGCATGCCAATATGTTTTATGATAAATTTGCACTGTCAAACGACGATTTACCGATTGACATGCAGCTTTATAATGCAGAACGTTATTAAAAGTTATTCCTAAAAATGCAAAAAATTCAGTTATCTCCGAACGACTTTAAAACGTCTGTTAATCAGTTTTATGAATAATTTGCACTACCAAACGACTATTTACCGATTGGCATGCAGTTTTGTAGTGCAGAACGTTATTAAAGTAAAAAAGCTATGCGCGGAGAAAGCGGGCGAAAGTGCTTATTTCAACTTTGGTCGCTAATAACTTTTTTTCAGTCCATCGGAGAGTTTCACTATAAAGAATCTTGGTCCATACCCAAGATCGCTAAATTTAGCGATCTTGGTCCATACCGGCTTGTGTCTATCTCTTTCTTTCATATCACCAGCGTGGTGCGATCCTCGTGTCATCAAGAATGCCATGCTTTTTAGCGCCTCGCCGTTGTACTCGCTAATAATTTGTACCTTTAATTAAATTATATTATTTGCAACAGTGTCTAATACAGTGCATAGCTGGATCATCCATAAACGTTGTTCATAATATCAAGTAGCAACGTGTGTTGTTTGGGTAAGTACGTATTTATTTTGCTTAGAGATTTTTATAGCCAGGGAGGTAGCGAGTTTTCGTGAAACCATTCGTATAAAGCTAGATTTTTTCCCATGATAGCATTAGACATCAATGATGGTGCAATACTGCCAATCTATAAGTCCTGCGAAAATGAGTAAAAAATTAAATACTTAATAAACATGTTGCAAAAAGAGATATCGATTTTCTGAAATGTCACAAAATGTCACTTTTGATTCATTCGTACCGAGACGAATTTTCGAATTTCGCCGTGCAATTTACGATCAGGTTTATTTGGAAGACTTCCTCTTTACGTCGCGACATCGTACGGCCATCTCAATGGTGTTTTTAGAAAAATATGAACGTGTCAAGATTGTATGTTTTTGCAATTTTTTCGGCTCCGAAATGCAAGCTGTTTTTTGTTATTTTTCGCAAATATCTCCGAAACGGTGAGAGTTAGTTCGAAATAAAAAACAAAGTTAAACGAGTATTCTCCACAACGAATCTTGTTTGCTAACAACAGAATTTTGATTTTATTTTTGTTTCGGAGATAACTCTGAAATATCGGTCATGTACCGCAAAAAACCGCAAATTTTGAGCTTCTACAGTTGGCAACTTTTTGATCTTGACTTCTACGCCAAAAGACCACTCTAGCTAATTTAAACAGAAAATCGTCATTTGGTAGTGCATATTTATCACAAAATATATCAGCATGCATTTTAAAAGCGTTCAGGGATAACTGAATTTTTTTCCATTCTTAGGAATTACTTTTAATAATGTTCTGCACTAGAAAACTATCGGTAAATCGTCGATTGGTAGTGCAAATTTATCATAAAATTTATTGGCATGCATTTTTAAATCGTTCGGAGATAGCTGGATTTTTTTGCATTTTTAGGAATAACTTTTAATAACGTTCTGCATTACAAATCTGCATGCTAATCAGTAAATCGTCGTACGGTAGTGCAAATTTATCATAAAATTTATTGGCATGCATTTTAAAATCGTTCGGAAAGATCTAATTTTTTTCCATTCTTAGGAATTACTTTTAATAATGTTCTGCACTAGAAAACTATCGGTAAATCGTCGATTGGTAGTGCAAATTTATCATAAAATTTATTGGCATGCATTTTTAAATCGTTCGGAGATAGCTGGATTTTTTTGCATTTTTAGGAATAACTTTTAATAACGTTCTGCATTACAAGTCTGCATGCCAATCAGTAAATCATCGTACGGTAGTGCAAATTTATCATAAAATTTATTGGCATGCATTTTAAAATCGTTCGGAGATAGCTGGATTTTTTTGCATTTTTAGGAATAACTTTTAATAACGTTCTGCATTACAAATCTGCATGCCAATCAGTAAATCGTCATACGGTTGTGCAAATTTATCACAAAATATATTGGCATGCATTTTAAAAGCGTTCAGGGATAACTGATTTTTTTTGCATTTTTAGGAATCACTTTTAACAACGTCCTGCACGAGAAAACTACATGCCAATTGGTAAATCGTTGTTTGGAAGTGCAAATTATTCATAAAAATGATTAACGTACGTTTTAAAGTCGTTTGGAGAGACCTGAATTTTTTTGCATTTTAGGAATAACTTTTAATAACGTTCTGCATTATAGAACTGCATGCCAATCGGTAAATCGTCGTTTGACAGTGCAAATTTATCATAAAACGTATTGGCATGCATTTTAAAATCGTTCGGAGATATCAAAAAATTTTACGATTTAATGTGCGCACCAAACTTTGTTGTGCGCGTGGAAACTGCATGCCAATAAGTTTCCGCTGGATTTATTTTCACGGCTTTTCATTTGGCACTATTGGCATCCATTTTAAAATCGTTCGCAGAAATCGATTTTCCATGCAAACGGAAAATCGATTTGCACACCCTTCTGCACGCGACGACTGCCTAAAATTAGCGTTTTTGGCATATTCATGGTAATTACTTTCATATATATGATTGGCATGCATTTTAAAAACGTTGCACCTGACTGGTCATGTACCGCCAGTCTATGAAATCATTTAATCAAAGCTCAACGATTTGTAGAATTGTTTGCCTCTTGCCATCTGATTGTAATAATCTGGAGTAAGGTTTCTAGATCTTCGTAGAATATCTCCAACCCTTTCTCTTCAGCCGCAGTTGTAGGGGCATACACTTAAATTAACTGTTATTGGGTCATTGGCGTTGATTTTTAGGGATCGCTAATGGCTGTATATTCAAGAACTGATAGAGTTATCAAAAGAGTTTCTCAGAAAGTTCTCTAAAGCCTATAATATTTGGTTAAGTAAATGCTTTTAAAATTGATTGGTAAAACAAATGTCCTAATCAAATCATGTAGAATTTTTGACCATACATTTATGGAAGAACGCACTCGGTGTCTGCTTTCTACAATAGCATGAGGATTTGTCTCAGACCAGACGTAGTTGTTACGGATGTTTATTATTCCATTTCTTATAAACCCAGCTTCATCGTGAGCAATAAGGTGCATAAAAAGTTCGAATGCCCCGCAAATTTCTTAACAACTAACGGCAAACATTTATGTGTATGATGTAATTCCTACACTTTCTAACTGAGTCAAAGATAGAGCAATTATTCGTGCAAGATAGACCGCAGGGAATTGCGACTTACACGTTCTGCTATTATTATTCTTTTTCGGAACTTTCTGGGTGTTCTTCAATTTGCATTAAAATTCGAGCTTAGGCTGGAGTTCGAACGTCTCTCTGACATCCACAATCTATTCTTCTTTGTGAAAAAAATTGCCTCCCTTAAACGCCGATAGAGTATTTCAAAAATTTTAGCAGACAGAACTTTTTTACTTATTTTGATGAGTAGTATAACCTCGTTAATTTTTTTATTCTTGTTTTTAACACCCTATGAAAGGTAATATAGACAGTGTGTCCCAGGATAGATGTAACAAGAGGTGTAATGGACCAAAAATTTTGTAATTTTGGAATGGTATTTGGGAATTGAGTCATGCTTGTTGTAAAACTAAAGTATACCAAAAATGATTTGATTTGGTGTTCTACAGGGTGTTTTATAAACAAAGTTGTAAAAATCACCACTAATAAAGTACCTTTATTTTTCAAAATATGAAAAAATTCCACTGAAAAAAGTTATTTAGAATGCAATTTTATATCTGTACCAAATTTCAGGAATATAAAATTATTTTTTTGATATCTTCTTATGAAAATTGAATTTCGCTCAAATTGGATAAATTTTTAATATGGTAATTTCAATCTTCCGATCAAAACTTCTCATATGCTCAACTCGATCATAAGTCTAGTTTCCGAGACACAGCCCAAAAAGCCAGGTTACAGAAAATCTGAATTTATGAATGCTTTTAATATATTTCATATTGCGGCACTTTTTAATGGGAATATTTTGAACTTGATTTTTGCTTTTAAACCGCTACCTAAGAAAGCACTACATCCAAATTTCCAGTGAGGGTGGTATGGGAGGTGGCTGATGGCAAGAAAATATTGAGGCCTTTGGTTCTGGTACACACACTAATTCACAACTTTATTATTTCACCCTCTTTAATAATGGGTCGAGGGTGATAATGGGGGTGATAGCGGAGGTGACTGATGCCAATAAAAAAGAATTGAGGCTTTTGGCTCTTATATCAAACTAAATCACAATTTTATTATTTACTTCTTTTAATAATGGTGGAGGTGGTAGCGGGGGTGACTGATGTCAAAACAAATTTTGAGGTCTTTGTTTCTTGTACACACATTAAATCATAATTTTATTTTTTTCACCTTCATTAATAATGGGGTGGGAGTGGTAATGGGGGTGATAGTGAAGGTGCCAAAAAAATGTTGAAACCTTGGCTTCTCGTACATACCCCGAATCACAATTTCATGGACAACTGGCTTGCTCTACCTATCTACTCCCCATTTAACCCCCAACCCTTCGACGGAATAAGATCAAAATATAATCTGGTCCCAGATCTCACTATAATACATAGGTGTACCTTTTCAAGTCGATATCTTAACCATACTAGAGTAATCGTACGCACAAAAAAAATACAGAAATTTCATTTTTGTTCAAACTTAGAATCTCGACATTTCATATCATTTTAAGCGTATTTGAACAAAAAACCACGATGTGGAAGTAAAAAACGGCGAAGAAAAAAATTTAATAGAAAAATTTTGGCGAAGGCGACGAAAAATTCGACATGTTAAAATAATTCGATCAAATTAGCTAAATTTTTTTTCACACAAACGTTGTGCCCATTTAATAAAGAAAATCTTGTTGAATTTCTTTTCAAAATGGCTCCTTTGATATGTAATACCCCATCAAAGAATTAAAAATGCAATGTAGTCATTATTATACTGTATAAGGTATTGGAGGTCAGAGGAGTTATTTCCAAAAATTTTTCTATAACAGTTTTTTTATTAGAAAGGTGGTATATTTTATAATTCATTATGCAACTTTGTAGGGTCATCTGGTTAATAGTGTGCTTAGTGTCCTTAGTTACAGCCCTAACACTTCTTTGTGTCTCTTGGTTTAACTTTCAAGAAGCTCCCACTGCTGTGGTAACTGACTCCACTTATCATCCCATTTGGAACTATCCATTTCCAGCTGTCACAGTTTGTAGCTATAACCTAGTTTCTAAATCTGGGGCCTATCGCCTGGCTAAAACATTGTAAGTATGATATATATAGGTCATTCATATTAGCTTAAAAATAGCCAAATAGAAAAAAAAATTATAAAGTTTCGCCACTTGGTATTAAACTTATCAATGGATGTACTTTCAAAAGAGTTCCCAAGCAACAAGTGGGAGCTTCATCCCTAAAACCCGCCCCTAAAGTGCAATTCGGTAGTTTTTTGCGTTTTTCTGGAAAACCGTTTGTCCTACAAAAAAATTATACCTACGAAAAATGTTCCCAGTAAAATTCTGCATAGAAAAGGGTTTATTACCTAAATTTTTTAGAACAGATTGGAATGTGTTGGAATGTCGCGTGTTCGATACCGGCCGCCGCGCCACCTAGAATTATATTGCATTATATACCATGTTCGTGAATCTCTATTAATGCAACCCCCAACATCAATAGCTGATTTCTCGAAAATCTCTCTTCTAAACCTCTCTTCTAACGGTTTTCCAGAAAAACACAAAAAACTACCGAATTCCACTTGTTGCTTAGGAACTCTTTTTATTTTGAAAGTACATCCCTTGACTAGTTTAATCCCCAAGTGGCAAAACTTTATAATTTTTTTTCTATTTATGCTAATCTGAATGGCCTAATACAACTGTAAGATCTCTCGACGTCTGTAAACAAAAGTAGTTTTAGATTTCTTAGATTAAATAAAAAGAAAAACCGTTGCCCAGGAATCACTACTTTCACATCCAGATTTTATCCAAGTCTTTCACAACGAAAAAACGGTTGATACTATATTTGCACTCCACTACTTGGAAATATTTGTTTATGGAACTTAAATAACATAATGTTTGAAATCGCCTACCACAAAAACATATAAAATAATATGTAACATCGGTAGTGGGGGTGGTAGTGGGATGAATGAAGCAAAAAAAAATTTGAAGCCTTTGGTTCTTGTATATATACTAAATCACATTTCTTTTTCACCCCCTTTAACAATGGAATGGGGGTAGTAATGGGGATGGCTAATACTAAAAACATTTATGAGACCTTAGCTTCTCTTATATATACTAAATACTAGGGATTGCATTACCGGTTAACCGGTTAACCGGTTAGCCGGTTATCAGGACAAAAAACACATGACGATAATTACCGGTTATTTTAATTTTTTACCGGTTATTTCGGTAAACTCTGAACTTACGATATGTCACGTATTCAACGTTTCTATTTATGTCACTGACTAGTATTCACTAAATACAGAGTGACTGTCCCAACACCGAGCACTTTTAACAATAAATAAATAATATTATAAAAAGTAAACTCCAAACACCAAGCCCCAAGAAATACAAGAGAGACATTGACAATATCTTATGATAGAAAATTGAATATTTCACTACCGCAAATATCTGTGGAATACATTTAGAAGTATTATTAACTTATCGACCCACCAATATCGATTGAGGAAGGGCATCTTCAGCTGGTGGTATTCTATGCACAAATATCAGACGACTAACAGATATAGCTTTGAAAAACTTACAGGCTATTTTTAAAAATATTGTATTTTTAGATTAGGTATTCAGTAAATGCCCTATTTGAGTTTATGTTTATGTTTATAATTTTTGTTATTTAAGTGGATATGTTTTTTACAGAATAATTATTTATTTAAATTTATTTCATTTATATTTTTTCCTTTTGATAAATTAACTCCTATATAAAAAAGTCTATTTGACAGTCACATTTTTGTCACTTTGACAGCGATAAAAAAAGGTGCTTTGTTTTTTATCATCGATAAATTAACTCCTATATAAAAAATTCTATTTGACAGTCACATTTTGTCACTTTGACAGCGATAAAAAAATGTGCATCGTTTTTTATCACGATAAAAATGCCTGTTCCTCAAAAGCAGAGTATATCTAGTAGTCGCACGTCATTTTAAAATCTGTACTGTCGGCTATAATTTTTAAGTCTTGTGGAAACTATACTGTACGATATGAGTCGTTTTGAGAAAATTATAATTATTTTTAATTGTTGTTCGTTCACATATTCTGTCGTTAATTTATCTTGCCAAAAATCACTCGAGCTTTTCTTTTATGGATAAATTTGTTTTTAACTCATTATTTTGCCACTCAGTAATTTTGCTCTAAAAACTGACATTTGACAAAATCGCTCGACCTCCGGTCTCGCGATTTTTTCATGTCAGTTTTTCTCATAAAATCACTCATTGGCAAAATTATTTCGTTACAAAGAGAAATTTATCCAATAAAAAAAAAGCTCTTGTGATTTTACTGTTGATAAAAATGCCTGTCCTCAAAAGCAGAGTATATCTAGTAGTCGCACGTCACTTTAAAATCTGTACTGTCAGCTATAATTTTTAAGTATTGTGGAAACTATACTGTACAATATGAGTCGTTTTGGGAAAATTATAATTATTTTTAATAAATTATTGTTGTTGTTCGTTCACATATTCTGTCGTTAATTTATCTTGCCAAAAAACACTCGAGCTTTTCTTTTATGGATAAATTTCTTTTTAACTCAAATTTTTTTCAATCAGTAATTTTGCTCGAAAAACTGACATTTGACAAAATCGCTCGACCTCCGGTCTTGAGATTTTTTCATGTCAGTTTTTCTTATAAAATCACCGATTGGCTAAATTATTTCGTTACAAAGAGAAATTTATTCGATAAAAAAAAAAGCTCTGTGATTTTACTGTTGATAAAAATCTTTTGTTTGTTCATTATATTAAACATACGTATATAAAAATGTTTTTTGTTAAATTTAGATGATTTTGTACATGGAATAAGACAATTGCCATTTTCGCCACCCTAATTATCTATTCTAAAATTTACCGGTAAATACCGGTTAACCGGTTATTTACATTTTTATTTACCGATTTACCGGTTATTAAAACTTCCGGTAAATTGCAATCCCTACTAAATACCAATTGTATAGACCCTTACTTGCTTGAATCCCATTTACCAATTTACCCCCAATCCTTCAACGGAATAAGATCAAAATATAATCTAGTTCCAAATCTCGTTAAAATACATGTGTTCCAAATTTCAAGTCAATATCTTAAACGGTTCCAGAATAATCGTGCGCACAAGAAAAGAACGACAGACAGATTTTTTTTGCTCAAACTTAAAATCCCGACGTTTCATGTTATTTTAAACCTATCTGAACAATAAAAATTTTCAAAATGTTTTTTTGCGTTACTGTACTTCCACTAGATGTGGAAGTAAAATTAACGGCTGATGACGAACATATAATTAGTTGGATAAGTGAAAATTCTTTATTTCTTCATTCCACAGCTAAACTCATTTACACGACATTTTTTAACATGGTAAAAATTGAAAGTAAAAGACAAGTTTTGGTAATAGAATATTATTCACATTTTTGTCTGTTTTACAGCAATTCGAGTGAGAATGATAAGTTTTGAGGTCCAATGAATTTGAAAAAGGCTGGATTTTTGCTTCAAGCAGGGATTGTAAACAATTCTTGAAAGATTCCCAAACTTAGGTTTTGATTTACAACCCCTACACCACTCCTTAACGTGAATTTTCTTTCACATTGGCATAGTAGCTCCTCTGGGATAAGAAATGCATCAGAGCATAAATGTAACAGTAAAAATGTTAACAAAACAACTTGTGTGACTTATTTTAATAGTTGTGCGGGTAAGATATAAAAAATATTACTTGGAGAAAGAAAAAAATACAGTTAATGAAAATTTGGAGTGTCACGAGCCTTTTGGTCAATAGCCAAAATTGACAAAATTAAAAAAATAATGATAAATTTTGGCAAGGTGATAGTGTTTGAGCTGCAGCTCTAGTCGGTGAGAAAGATAGGTTTAACCAAACCAAAAAAATATATAACATATAATTATCAGAACTACAAATATATGCATAAAGGGCGCCACTAGCAAAACAAAAACTGCAACCTAGCTAGAAGGCTCCCAAAATTGTCAAGAGTACCCAAACACTATCTTTTAATTCTAAAAATGTGGCATTAATTAAAAGGGTAAGTTTTATCATGGGGTGAATTAAAAAAAGAAACACACCTTTTCAGTCAAACTATGGGCAACAAGTTTATTTAGTTAATTTGGTTTTTCAAGTGATAGAGATATGAATTAAGTAGACAGCCGTAAGTAGTTATTAGCTAGATAATATTATCGAAAATGTTAGCTTTCTTTACCGTACGTGATATCACGGAAGGTTCACAATTTTTTACCTTAAAATAGTAAATGTACATTTAGCGTACCTAACACATCAACCTGTGTGGATAACAACCCAGTTAAATAATGATAAAAGACTGGCCCCGTTAATCACAACAGAATATTTTGCCAGTTAAAAGAAAAACCCTATATGTATAACCAGTTAAATAATGATAAATGTCTGGCCCTGTTAATCATAACAAAATATTTTGTCAGTTAAAAGGAAACTATATATGCATAACACACCAGTTAAATAATGATAAATGACTGGCCCTGTCAATCACAACAAAAAATTTTGGCGATTAAAAGGAAAAACTCTGAATTGCCTCATAAATTTGAAACTAATCTTAATAATTGATATAACAATAACTCCCCTCCCATAATATTAATCTTATTTACAATATAAATTGTGGACGATACATAAAACTTTAAATTTCTTTGACGTTAGCAAGGAAAAGGGTACTTAAATTTGTGAATTTAACAAGAGTTACATAATTTAATGGCTGCCGCAATAAATGTACTAAAATGATTTTTGTATTTTGAATAGCCAAACGAAAATAAAACAAAATACGTACTAATATTTAAACATTGATCGTTGAATCAATTAAGTCCATAATCACTCATATGTTACAAAAAAACCTGTATGGCAAAACTGCCTTCCGGAGAAATCCTTGTCCCTCGTAGAGAAACTTCCACGTCGTTCCGGTTTACCAAAAGAAATCCAATTCACAATCTAAGATGATGCATAAAGTCGTCGTCGTTAAAATCAATCTAGGGACCACAAGTGGTGTACAGGGGCAAACGCTGAAACCCAGGGTTACTCCTGCACGTAAATGGTTGGAGCCAAGCAAAACTAGAGAAAGTCCATACCCAAGGTAATGGAACTTTCAACTAACATCGTTGGAATCGTCGACGTAAAATCGAATAAAACGAAGTATAAATGAAATGGAAATAAGGTGAAGTTGAATAGGTAAACGTGAAAAGATAAAATTTGAAATTGAGATTGAAATGGAAAAACTGCCATTAAAATTGAGAGCCCTGAGAAAATACAGATATATAAGTACATATATAAAAAATTAAAAATCAACTTTATTAACCTACTTAAAGCTGGAGAGCGGCTCGAATCGGTGATCCAAAATATCAAACCATTTGTATATAATCAAGACAAAATGGCTTTCTACAATGCTAGGAAAATATGTTAGTGAAAACACGTACTCCATAGGTTAACAAAGAAAATGCTACTTACAATTTCTTAAAAATCCGTCAAAACGAACATTGTGCGGCGTCCAAAATAACCAAAAATGCACACACAAATTAGTGAACTTCTAAAATCCCATAAACAAATTAAATGGAAAGCATTTAAATGGCAATTAAATAGAAAAATTAACGAGAGAAATTTACCAACGTGCGGGCTGGTCGACCATTTTTGAGTAAAAATTGATCTTCGAATGCGCCTGCGCGGTGATGCAGAAAGAAGCCAATAATATTGAAAGGAGAGAGACCTTAGGAGCTGCAACTCTCTTTACACAAGTGAAATGCTTAAAGCCTACTTTTGGCAATGACAACTTAAATCCAGAAATTAAATAGCCAAGCTTGCTTTTGACATGTAACAGGAGGTTTGTGGGTTTCACCTTAATATTAAGAAATTGATTAGTCCCTAACTCCAAAGGTTGCGTAAGGGTATTTGGTAGAACTATAAAGAAAATGCGTTTTTTTAAATTATAGCGGGAGATCTAGTTTTTCCCTTTAAATCTTTTGTTTTGTTGATTTTGAGTCTATTGGTTAAATTTGGTTTTTTACTGACCTCTATACGATGAATATTGACCCAGGGTTTATATTGGGGTATTTTCACAACGACCATTAAATACTGTTTTTTTTTAACGAGTTGACAGTGCGGTGAGTATGTACGCATATACCAGCTCCAATCCGCGGGTGCTGGAGTGTTACCCAGCTATTCCTGCACTCGTAGGTAGAACGGTACGATGCACAGTGGTGTTTTTATTGAAAGCAGACGTCAAAAATCGGTAACCTAGCTAATTTTTTATGAAAATTTACCAAACTTGGTAGAATTAAGTATTTGGATATGCTAAATTCAGTTTTGCTGCAGAATTTTTTTTTCAATATGGCGGCTTTAGAATTTGGGTCAGAAGAAAAGATGAAAAATTCAATAAAATAACCCAGCCACAAATAAAAGTCCTGATCCTGGAACTTGACCCGAGTAGTCCCATGTATTTTTCGACGCTGAATTCGAATTCGACCTCAGAAAAGCCCAAACACAATTAAAATTTTGAGCTGGAGCGAAAAAACACCATTAGAAATCTCATATATGTAAACAATAAGTATATGCGAAATGGACTCCTAATACACAATCCTAGGATTTTTGAGGTTGCTGATTTCAAATTTCATTTTTGGGGTGAAAATCGAGTAAAATGGTTGAAGAGGGTGTAAAAATGAAAATTTGTTAAAATACGTAATTTTCATTCCAAAAGTATATTTCTAGGGGTTTTTGAGGTTGCTGATTTAAAATTTCAGCATGCCAAAAGCCTAGAATTTGTTCTTAGGTTGAAAATAAAGTAAATTATTGGTTGAAAAGGGTGTGGAAATAAAAAGTTGAAGAAATAAAAAGTTGAAGAAATACTTAATTTAAATTCTGAAATTATATTTTTAGGGATTAGAGAATATTATTTAGGTATTATGCAAATCACAACTTACACACTTTTTTATTTATTATGAAAATACCTACTTTCTGTATATTGTTGCCCTAATCTGGGCACGCTAATATACTAGTCAGGTAAATACTTTAAAACACTCATTATTGGAGAACCAATCAAAACAACTACTCTTCTAGCTAATACTGACGAAGTATTGAATTACATGATAGGATTCTTAGCATTTTAAAGAAAAAAATATATTAGAAATACTTAAATCATTTATTTACATTTAGTTGTTTTGATTGGTTTTCCAATAATGAGTGTTTTAAAGTGTTTTCATAAGTAGTATATTAGCGTGACCCGATTAAGGTCCCAATATACAGAAAGTAGATAATTTCATATGAAATAAAAAAAGTGTGAATGACTAAATGTAAATAAATGATTTAAGTATTTCTAATATATTTTTTTCTTTAAAATGCTAAGAATCCTATCATGTAATTCAATACTTCGTCAGTATTAGCTAGAAGAGTAGTTGTTTTGATTGGTTCTCCAATAATGAGTGTTTTAAAGTATTTACCTGACTAGTATATTAGCGTGCCCAGATTAGGACAACAATATACAGAAAGTAGGTATTTTCATAATAAATAAAAAAGTGTGTAAGTTGTGATTTGCATAATACCTAAATAATATTCTCTAATCATGATAAAAGCAAATAAATAAAAATAATTAATTGTAAAAAATATATTTTTAGGGGTTTTGAACTTGTTCAATCCGATCTCAGAAAAGCTCATATGCCCTCAAAATTTTGAACCTTTAGCGAATAAACAACCCTAAAATAAGGTAAATCATCAGGGCCCTTGCCGAAGAGATCAGAACAAATCCTGCGACTAAGCAGGAAACAGGTCAGAATCGTGGTAAGTCTTTTGACTGGACACGGCTCTTTCAAAAAACACCTGCACACTATAGGGGTGGCCGGCAACCCCGACTGCAGGTTCTGCGGGGACGAGGAGGAGACTTCCATCCACGTCCTTACTTCCTGCCCTAGTCTTATGAACTTGAGGCACAAACACTTCGGCATTGGTTTTCCGGTGCTGGAGGAAATAAGGAATGCCCCTATAGGACGGATTTTGGCCTTTGAGTTAGAATCCGGCCTAAATGGGGGATTCCAATAAATTCGAAGCGGCAGCACAATGGGCCACAAGGCCTGAGTGCGGCGACCCTTCGTCGCCCCGCTAAAAGAAGAAGAAGAAGAAGAAGAAGAAGGTAAATCATCCCTGATTTGTGATAACAATAAGTACATGCAAAAAGTAGTTAACAAGCGCAAACGTATTGTATTTAAATATAGATTTTTGGTATATCGCAAAGGACTTTCTGTTCTGAGGTGGTTAAGCAAAATAGAAGGAAACCCCTAGAAATGTACTTTTGGAATGAAAATTACTTATTTTGTCAAATTTTCATTTTTCACCCCTTTCAACCTCTGTTTTACTCGATTTTCGCCCTAAGAATAAATTTTTGGCTTCTAGCATGTTGATATTTGAAATCATCAACCTCAAAAACCCGTAGAAATATAAGTTTAGAATGAAAATTACGTATTTTTTCAAATTTTCATTTTTACCCTATTTTACTCGATTTTCACCCTAAGAATTAAATTTGAAATCAGAAACTTCAAAAACCCTACGATTGTACATTAGGAGTACTTTTTGCATGTACTCATTAGCACCATATATGAGGGGCGATTTTACCCTATTCCTTAGAATAGGGTGTTGTTTCGCTCCAGCTCAAAATTTTTAGGGTGTTTGGGCTTTTCTGAGGTCGGACTCGAATTCAGCGTCGAAAAATACATTGGACTACTCGGGTCAAGTTCCAGGATCAGGACTTTTATTTGTGGCTGGGTTATTTTATTTAATTTTTCATCTTTTTTGCTTCTTCTGACCCAAATTCTGAAGCCGTCATTTTGAAAAAAAAAAAAAAATGTCTGCAGCAAAACTGAATTTAGCATGTCCAAATACTTAACTCTACCAAGTTTGGTAAATTATTTTCGAAAATTGGCTAGGTTACCGATTTTTGACATCTGCTTTCAATGAAAGCACCACTGTGCGACGTGCAGTTTTTCAACATCACTGACAATGGTTTCCTTGTACATGCAATATCTCCATTCATATATACTCTGTATAAAATTATTTTATTACTATATAAAATGCCACAATAAGCTTCTCTCCAAAATTTAGGAATTTATCCTATGCTGCTAGTGGACCATTAAATAGATTAGAAAATCGTAATTTTATTGAAGAATTTTAAACAACCCATTTTTCCCTATTTAAGGGAGTTAAAGTTGAATCACATCCTGATAATGCATAGGCAAAAAAATAACACGCCTTTCCACAGATTTCTATAATCCGTGTTTCACAAAAATGTAGCTTCTTATATATTCTATCTTTTTCTAGTTTTTCTAGTTTTGACAAATATGGACAGGCAGTCTGACGGAAATTTTCAGATGTCGTTCAGAATTCAATAACTAATGTAATGATATGAAATTTTATTCTCAACGAGCGATATTTACAGTCTTGGAAAAGTGTAGATAAAATACACTCTTCTGTCGTTCTCGTATTTGCGAAGAACATAATAAAGAAATCATATATCGATACTCAACCTCTGCTTTTAATAGATATTCTACTTTTCTTTGTCGGTAGAATAAACTGAGTTATACATTGAAAAACAATGGACAAGAAAATAATTGTAATGTAAGTAATTTTTCTGTTATGTTGTTGACGCAGACATAGACCAGAGCTGGCTTGGGATTTCCATTTACTGGCGGAACTTATACATTCCTCAGACCAATATATTCCAAAAGAGAATTACACCAGACTTCACAATCTCCTCAAAAGTAACAAAATTTCTATCGACACCGCTTTGAAACATGTTGCGCCATCTTGCGACACCATTTTGAAAAGATGTAAATGGAAAAACGAGGAAAGAAGATGTGCAAATATCTTCGAACGAGTACGAACGTCTGAAGGAGTCTGCTGTGTATTCAACTATTTTGCTTTAAAAAATCACACTTTCGCTGGGTAAGAATAGAAATCAGTTCCATAATATTATGTAATATTTTACTTCTTGTTTGTTCCTAGGGTATCCATAAAAAATCTGTAATGTTTTCAGATATAGGGATCTCGAGAAATCATTTAGAAGACATGTAGCAGCAAGACCTAGAAAAGTATCTGCTTGTGGTTATGAAAATGGATTGGAAATTTTAGTAGATAATAACCCAGATGATTATTATACATCATATATTCCCTCCGTTGGGTATAAAGTGAGTATTAGTACAGTAAAATTAAAAGTTGACCCGGAACAAATTTGTAACAAGCTGATTTCTTGGGGATTGTATTCTATGGCTATCCAGGAGTCTCTCACTGAAAATCCCAAAACATTCGCCTTGCAGAAATAAACAAAAAAAATGCGTCGCCATGTTGAAATTAGGCACTTTCTTCCTTTAATCGGTAAGAGCCTACATGGATGACACTCCAAGAAAAAAGTAAATATTAGCAAAGTTACAGTTGTCAAAATGACAGATTTGCATAAGAAAGATTACTTTTTGTAATTTAATACCATAAAATGCAACAAAAAGCAACAACAATTATTATTGGCATACTAATTAAATATGGTTTATTTTAGAAATTGCACTTTTGAATGTCACGTTGGCAGGTTGTATAAAATACTGACTTTTTTAATAAATAAGACATACATATACAAAACTGTGTGCTACAATCATTTTACGAAATAATCGAAGAAAGTCATTTGTCACATCGATAGGTTATATAAGAAATTTTATTAATAATTAAAGTAATACATTCGTAAAATAAAATCCATTTTAAAAACAAAAAAACGTAACAACAAACACAATAACAGAACACATGAATAAATAAGCATAAAACACCTTCAAATACGAGCTTTAACTAAAAACCAGCCTCATTCTCAGAAAGTAACACGCATTGTCACAGTCCTGTCCAATACAATTTACAGCTGGTACTGCACTTCTCTATTCTCCTCTACATGTACAAGACTGTTTGCAATTTTTCTTGCAACCACAGAATAAAATATTTAAAATGAAATCAGGGACACACTTTTGTACTGTTTTTATTGTTTCTAGATAACCGCTGTTTTTCCAACCCCAATTCTCTGGATTAAGATTGTCGCTTAACCAGACTTGAATTTGCCAATACACTCTATAAATATGATACTTAGTGGCATCGGATGTTGGTGGGAGAACTGCTAGATCAAAGTGTTGGAAAATATTTTGCCTAGCAGAAATCTGGTTATACCTAACGAACCTGTAATCATTTACAGCCATATTCACCATTTTCAACTTAACAGCTTGATAACAAACAGAGAGATAAAGATTAACAGCCTGACAAAGAAATACCCTACTCTGTGTGTCAGCCATATGCACCATTACTCAGTTAAATCCGTTGTTAACTATCAAACTGGTAAAATTTATCAGTCAGCTAAGCATAATTCGTATGCACCATGTGTTTGACGGTTTCAGTTAGTAAACAGTTGGATTATTAAAAGTTACTAGTAATATTAGGTGGGCTATACTGATGTGACTAACTTCACTCAGATTTAAATCTTCATTTAACCTTAAAAATACTTGTTATCTGCCAAAGCTTTTTGCTTTTAGTTTAAAACAAATATAGAGGAAAACAAGAAACGTTCCCCAAATTTTACCGAGCGGGAAGAAGAGGTCATCATTGCACTGGTCAAAAGCAATATTCACATAATAGAGAATAAAAAAAAAACAATTTAAAATTCAATCTCTCCATTATCTAATTATTAACTATTCTGAAGTATTTGTCTTGTATAGAATATCGTTGCTTCAATCTATATGCATTAAGCTGATATAACCTCTTTTCGTTGTTAATTTCTTGACTTAACAGACTGATACGATTTTAACTGGCCAAATTTGGTTTGTTAAACTATCAGACACTTTAACAGTTTGTTAAGTATCTTTTATGTATGGTGCATATCAAACCTTACACTTAACAGACTGTTACAAAGTTAACTCTCTGATAACGGTAAACTAAGGAATGGTGCATATGGCTGTCCATCACATTTCAGACCGTTGATAGTAAACAGGCAGTTAAATGAAAGTTACCAGAAATATGTTGGTAGTTTTTTGTTGCAGCTACTGTCACCATTATTATGTAACCTAAAAAACTGTCACAATTCTCTCTTGAATATTCAGATTTTATTTTCGTGCCTTATCAGTTTTGTTTTTATATTTACTTTTTTATTTACGTGAGCAGTCGCCATTGAGTCAAGCTCATTTACTACAAAACTAGACGAAGCATTATACTCTTCGCCGATTTACTGAGCTTTTTATATAATTGTTACACATTCTATAGGATACTCTTCGCATTTTTCTTGTAAATAATGTTAGTTTTGGGACATTCTAAATTTTGTGATACCAACTTTGTTGTGAAAAAAAAAATATATGAAAAAAAAATCACGATGTGAGAGATCGAACCCGGGACCCTTGGATTGCGAGACGAAACTCTTGCCGCTACACCACCATTCCTTATTACTAAAATAGTTAATGAGTGTAATATATACCATTAGAAAATTTATTGTGATTATTAGGAAACACACAGTAAAATGTATTAAAAAAAAATAGTGATAGGAAATAACATTTCGCAAGGTTTCTATTTATTACAAACCATAAAAAAAATGTAAAAAATATTTTTCTAAATTTTAAATTACTAATAACTTTTTTATTTACCAATCTATTTTGTTGAAAAACAATAGGGTTCTTCCTCTGGCTAACACTAAGTTACTCTAGAAATTTCAATACAATCGGATTTTTCTTTCTTGAGTTATCGTGCTTACAAGAAACGTGACGGACGGACAGACGGACAGACGGACGGACAGACGGACGGACAGACGGACGGACAGACGGACGGACGGACAGACGGACGGACGGACAGACGGACGGACAGACGGACGGACAGACGGACGGACAGACGGACATTTTGAAAGTTGTTCAGAATTCGTTCACTAACATAACGATATAAAATATTTTTTTCTCTACGAGCGATATTTACTGATTTAGAAATGTGCCGATCAAATACAATATACTCTTCGCTTTTGCGAAGAGTATAATAATAAGTTTTTTATTTTATACATGCAAAAATGTTGTGTTCAATAGATATTTAAAAAAGAGAAGATGTACAATTACAACCCCACCGGGGATTATACTTTGCTAGGCGGCAGCTCTCTCATCGGAGGCATTGGGGGTGGGTAAGGATCTTTGGAAAATTTAATTTTAAAGTCTTCAATTATTTAAATAGGCGCCACTTAATCTTGTTTTAGTTAAGACCAAGAAAAAAAATGCCTATCCTAGCCTTTTGGGTTTGCGGGCGTTGCAAAAAATAAAGTCAAGGTTGGGTCCTCAAATTAGATTTAATAATAAAAATTTATCACAATAAGGTATCCTTATGGGGTAAGAATGTGCTCTACGAGCGTCAAAATGCTTAATAATTTATTTAATTTCACAAATGTTTCGCCTTTTTTTGGCCCCCTCAAATAGTACTATTTGCGGTTCACAGTAACTGTGGAACTTATTAAAAATCGTAATATCGACGAGATTATCTGACTTAAGTTAAGCGTAGAATTGGCTTGGTAATTTAGCAAACAAATTCCTTGAAAAGATTGGTAAATTTATAATTCAACGCCGTCGTCTCACACGACGTTTATTGTAAAATCAGAGGCTGGAATTTCACGTCGCCGTTTCTGAGTAAATAAAAAAAAACAGTCTGACCTTATTTTTAATTTGTCGACACCTCACAGTACCATGGACATCCAGGGCAGTTCCTTATTGCATAACGTGTTACAACCATGTGTTCTCTTCAGGGTAAGCGACCCAGCGTCCGGGCGGCATGCTCACGTGCGACCGTGGTTATCCAATAGCCGGTTGAATAATCGAATCACTCAGCGCTTCCAACCATATAACCGTATTACAGCTCAAATTAACATAGATCCAGGATCATACAATCATAAAATATTAAACAGTAAGTCTACAGCGTAAGAGTTACTAAATGCGAAAATTCCAAAGTGTAAGTTGCAAAATGCAAGTTAGCCATGTGCAAATTAACCAAATTCAAGTTAACCAAATGCAAGTTAGGCCGGCAAATCTACAAAACAAGAAATATTGTTATCGTTACTGCAAACGAGGAACAATTAACAAACTGCCTACACGGCGAAACAAATTTAGACGTACCTTCTCGCAGAATGGCCCTTCTTTTAAATATAATTTAACAAAATTCTCTAAGCCATGTGCTCGGTGCCCCAACAGCTTCTTAAATGGCTGTTACTTCCTTCCTAACCTTTTTTCTGAAACCGAATCCATGTACGTTGGAAACCCGTAATGAAAAACAATTGGTATTCAAAATTCATACACCGCGCAATGACGCGCTCACCCTATACCGACAGTGCGCTTAGCCGATAACCTGATTCTAAACTAAACGTAAACAACTAACATGTCTGTTTCTGTCGAAAATTGGCGTAAACAAATGTTAACTGAGAAACTTATGACTTTCATGTAAATATATTCCAGGCATAAAGTGATGGAAAACGCATACAACGTTACGCGGCACCTAACTGCCTACATTTTACAATACTGGGAAAAGGTTTCACTACTGCTTTGCCCTGTTTTAGACGCCCGCATACGCTGACAATTTATCAACAAATTAATTTAAGCACTATGAGCCATGCTAATTACCAAACAAACTCTGAAGGTTCCTAGTACCATGAGGGAGTCGAACATTCTTCCAATAGCTATAGTAATAATAAGGTAACATGCTACTTCCTTAAATTAACCGAATCAAACTTTATACCATAAAGATATAATTATAAATGCGTTGTGTCGCTCCTATGCGCTCAATGAAGAAATGTTCCTACCACTTACGTACAGGACAAGGTAAGGTATACCAAAAAGGAACCATGCATACAGGGTTCGCCCCAAAAAGTACTATTTACCCGTTACACAATCCGGAGATTGACTGAGATACATTGAAATGATCTCCAATATTAATTTGAAATGTCCCTGTTGCGTAGAACCGTAGGCAAATTAAAAGTTGTTGAATCAACTTCGATACCGGGTTATTTTTCTTTGTCCATCCAACATGTTAGAGATTCCTACTACAGTATCTTTGTTCATCCTAGATCTTTTTTTAAAGTTCAGGTCATCTAATTCGTTTATGAAATTATTATGTTGCTTTATAATTCTTGGCCGTCTGATTTGATCATCGCTGACGTCCGAAGATGAATTTAAAAAGCTATTGAATTCACCTATATTCTTTCCATTTTTATTTAAAAAATGTTTTTTTTTATATATAAACAAGGATTATTTGACAGTTGACGTTTCGATATCAGTCTGTTAAGGTTTAACAGCTCGAATTTCTCCTGTTAACTTAACAGAGGATTTAACTGACTGTTAAGCCCTAATCATCTATGGTGAATACCGAATAGAAACTTTATCAGACTGTTGGGGACTTAACTCCCTGATACTAATTTAACAGACAATGGTGAATACGGCCGTGAAACTGTTAGTTTTTTTACTGCCATACCATCTTAAAACAAATTCTTCCCCAATTACTGCAAGCTGATTTGCTTCAGCAAATTTACTTTTGAAAATGAATAGGCTGTTACTTAGTTCAGTATTATTTTTTAAAACTGAAAATACGGATAAGATCTCCCTCCCTTAAAGAACAAAAGCCAAAAAAACCGTTTACTAAATTTTTAAATGGCATTTTATGTTTTTTTTCAGGTTGGCAAATGCTCACTTTTCAACCCGAAAACTGGTAAGAAAGTGGCTACTTTCCAACCTGAAATGTCACTTATGTCACTTTCCAACCTAAAATGTCACAACATTTTGATTTTTGGTTTTTAAATTACGGCCTACTTAAAATTGCCTATTTTAAACATTAAATAATCAATAAATTGGTAACGAATCTTTTTTCGAAAGAAAGTCATTCTTTATTTTCTCTTTAAATTCATTTTTTCTACCAACTTATATCATCGATACTTTCAAATTCGGTAATCCTTAATGCCCGAATAATTTACAGGTCTGATGACCCAAAATTTTTCAATGAAAATTCTTGGCCTTAAAAATTTGAAAGTTTCGATGATATGGCATAGAAAAAAAAAGTGAATTTAAAGAGAAAATGAAGAGTGACTTTTTTTCGAAAAAAATTTCGTTACCAATTTATTGATTATTTAATGTTTAAAATAGGTAATTTTAAGGGGACCGTAATTCGAAAACCAAAAATCAAAATGTTGTTAAATTCTGGATATAGCGGTTCTACAGCATGCTGATCAATAATAATAATAATAATAATCCTTTATTCACTTTTGCTATACAATAGTATAGATGTGACAGGTCAATATTGAAGATACGTAAATACAATAGTAAAATGATAAAATTACATGATAAAAAATGCCTATAGTTTGCTACAAAAGTAGTTACTAATATTGTTAAACATTACAATAATATAATACATATAACAGAAATAATAAATTACAAAACTCTACATATTAAAATGTTAAGTGATACATATAATAAAACTTTATATCTATAATTTATACGTCATTGATTGGCATCATTATTAAAAACTTCTTGCAGAGAATAAAAACATTTATTTACTAGATGTTTTCTTAGTTTATTTTTAAATACTGAAAAACTTTGTTGGTTTTTATATCAACAGGAAGTGTATTGAAAATGCTGGTGCAACAGACATACGGACTTTTTCTAAATAGTGAGAGGTTATAATTGTTGATTGATATCTGGTTGGCTACGCGGGTGTTATATGAATGATTTTCTGAATTTAATGTAAATTTATTTCTATTTTGGTAGACAAACACAGCTGCCTCGAATGCAAAAATTGAAGTTAAAGTCAGAATATTATTTTCTATGAATACTGGTCGACATGAGTCTAGTGGCATGAGAGAAAATATGAGGCGAATGATTTTCTTCTGCAAAATAAAAACACGTTGTATTTCTGAACCCACACCCCAAAGTATAATGGAATATCTGAGATGAGAGTGCACGAGTCCATAATATACATTTAGTAGTTGCCCTTTCGATAGTATTAAGATTGCGTATTACAAAAAATGCAGAATGTAATTTTGTGTATACAAACTCTATATGATTTGTCCAAGTGAAATTTTCGTCTAGTGTTAGGCCTAGAAACTTAATGGATGCCGATCGTGTAATGGTACCTTGATCGGATATTAAATTTAAAACAGGTGGCTGTCGTCTTTTATGAAACTGTATATAAGTTGTCTTATTTAAGTTTAATATCAATTGATTTCGTGTACACCAATATGAGAATGCTTTTGGTAGGTTATTTGCATTATTATTTAGTTCTTCTGGCGAATCGGCCACAAGTCCAATTGTAACATCATCCGCGTATAAGACCAATTTGATGTTTTTACTAAGATGAGCTTCCAAATCGTTAATAAAAATTATGAATAGCAATGGAGAGAGGACTGCTCCTTGGGGCAAACCGATATTGATATTCTTTTCCTATGAGTAAGTGTTGTCAAATTTTACTACAATTTTTCTGTCGGTAATAAAAGACTCTAACCATTTACTGAGGTTTCCTCGAATTCCCAGTGATTCGATTTTCTTAATTAAAAACGCATGATTTAGACAGTCAAATGCTCTACTTAAATCAAATAGTATGCTACGAACATATTTATTAGCATCTAATGATTCGTAAATGAATTGTACAAACTCATATTCTGCTGTTAGGGTTGAATATTTAGGTCTGAAACCATGCTGATTTTCACTCAAAAGATTGAACGATTTTTTCTAAGATTTTTGATATATACGAGTTTTGCGTTATTGCTCTGTAGTTGTCTATCAGTTCCACATTTCCTTTCTTGTACAGTGGTGTGATGTGTCCTAGTTTTAGATTGACAGGATATATGCCAGTAGAAATTGATAGGTTAAAAAGGTAACAAAGTGGTTGAACAATAGTGTTCATGCAGGAGTTAATAACATTAAAATTAAGTTCATCAGGTCCTATCGATGTTTTGTTAGTTATATTTCTCAATGCCTCATATATCTCGTATGGCTCTATGTCTCTAAAGAACATTGATTGGGATGGGGTGTTAGAAACTGTACAGTTGTGGAAATTTACGGGGAATTGGGAGCTGATAAGATTTTCAGCTACAGTGGGAAAGTATTCACAAAAAATATTACCTATTTCACTTGGATTATTCACCATTTTATTGTTGTGCAGAATACTTAATGTGTCAATATTGTGCTTTTTGTTATTGTGGGTAATGTCCCTCACAATTTGCCAACTAGCTTTATTAGTGTTAGACGAATTATTTATTATATTCTCATAAAAACCTATTTTCAAATCTCTGATTTTTAAATTGAAGTTTTTCTTTTCCGCAAAATAAGTGTTCCGAGCTTCCTCAGTGTTAAGAGTTTTATATAGCCGAAATAGATTTTTCAGATGTTCACTGTCATCCAGAATATCTCTGTTGATCCAATAATATTGCATTAGTTTTTCAACAAAAAAATGCCTAATATGACTTCTCGAAAAATCGACTCTTTTTTTCTTAATAAAAATGCACGCCAATAACTGAAATATATTTCGTTTTACTCAAAAAAGATATAATAAAGGTCTTTGATACCGTCTAAACTTGATTGAAATTGGATGACTAATAACTGAGCTACGAAGGTGTTACAGTGAAATGTGGGACACTGTATAATAAACACAGCCACACAAAAAAAAAGTCTGGTCTGGCCTGCGGACCAGACCAGTGTATCCTTATGTATTTGGAAGCGCTGAAATCGAATCCGAAGTCAGAATTGTCAGATTACTTCTTTTTTCACCCCTAACCCCAAACCCACACAGCACAGAATATTTTCAGAATATTTTCATTAAGTGACAATATTCTGTAAACAGAATATTTACCTGAAATATTCCTAGAACCTCCATAAATATTTTTATCTAGTTTGGAATATTCATGAAACATTTTTGATCAAATATTTCTGTAATATTTTAAAAGAACGTTCGTGGTACGTTCCACAAAAAAATATTGTACTGCAAAATTTTGATGCGATACCTATATAACAATGGTTTTTATTTTTAACTATTATTATAATTATTTTGGTATACTAAATACAAATATTTATTTAAGTACCTATTTGTTTCTCAGAAATAATATCTTAATTTATATGTCTTTTTTTTTGTAATAAAAAAACTTCTACGACTAAGAGGATCATGAACAACTACGAAAAGAATAATGACTGATACACTACTAGTTATATCAAAAATAATTTATATTCGAAAGAGTTTGCAAAGATTCGACAGTTTATTTGTGCAGATATCGAGCTCTTTTAATAATAAAATTAGATTAAAATGTATTAAAAAGCAAAATCTAGCCATTGCGTGTTCCAACTATAGTCTTTAAATAAATAGTCTCAGAGAGGTTAGTGGTCGAGTGAGTTAAGGCATTGTCCTTCAAGTCACGAGATCGGCGCGCAGCAGTTCGACCCCTGCCCAAATCCGTTTTTTTTTTGTTAAAATAATTGCGAAAAAGATTTTGTTTTTTTAAGGGTAATAATTGCTTATAAAACCGATATACGAATATATTTTTTCCAATTTTAAGTCTGTTTTAGACCATTAAATATTGTAGATGACGATATTTTATCTTTACCGTTTTTTCTCCAACACGTTTCCTAGGTTTGTATAAGTACCTCAACTATAAAATCTTAAAACAGTTGACTCCTGACTTCCCCCCATCGCTCATCAAATTTGAGATCAGAAAAAATTTTGTTTCGGATTTCAACTATAATTATAGTCTTTAAGTAGGTACTAGCATGTGTAACTTCAGTGGCCGAGTGAGTTAAACCGTTAACTTCCAAATCAGAAGGTTGGACGCGCAGCGGTTCGACCCCTGCCGACGGCAATTGGTAAAGGTAAGTAAAATAAAATGAATTTAATAATTTAATACAATACCCTCGTGAGAAAAAAATTGGAGTGATGGTAAACAATATTAGATAATTAATTAGATAAGTTAATGTAAATAAAATATACGGATGGCTAACAAACAAATTCATAGGACAATACTTATTTATGCATTAATTACTTCATTTTTATCAAGTAGACTACTAACTAGTCACGTCATTTTCACGTGCCTTTGCTACCTGGGAAAATATACCTGAAATGTTCTAGGAACATTTAAAAGACTCCACTTTGTAATGTGCATGGCACATTCTATGGTAATGATTTTCATGTTGTGAGAATATTCTCAGAATATTGAAACGTTCCGAGCAAACATTCTGTGCACCTTCTTAGAATATTTCTGTGCTGTGTGGGAAGAAGAACCCCCAAAAAAGTGGTCTGGCCTGAGGACCATACCAGTGTATACTTATGTATTTTGACCCTCTGAAACCGAATCTGAAGTCAGAATTGTCAGATTCGCTTGTTTTTCACCCTTAAACCCAAAAACACCCCCAAAAACAAAAAAATAATCTGGCCTGCGGACCATATCAGTGTATCCTTATGTATTTGGACCCTCTAAAAATGAATTCGAAGTCAGAATTGTCAGACTCGCTCGTTTTTCACCCCTTTGAATCCCAAAAAACGAGCGAATCTGACAATTCTGACTTCGGATTCGGTTTCAGAGAGTCAAAATACATAAGGATACACTGGTATGGTCCGCAGGCCAGACCGCTTTTTTGGGGGGTGTTTTTTGGGGTTAAGGGTGAAAAAAGAAGTAATCTGACAATTCTGACTTCGAATTCGGTTTCAGCGGGTCCAAATACATCTGGTCCACAGGCCAGATCACTTTTTTTGTGTGGCTGTGTAATTAATAAACAAACCAAATAAATAAAGGTTTATCCTTTTTCTATTAATTCTTATTTTATTTAATAGAAAAAGGATAGAAAATAGAAAAAGGATATGCCTTTATTTATTTATTTGGTTTGTTTAATTAATCGTTACCTATATAATTTATTTAATGATAAACGATCACAACGTTTTTTATTACTAATATGATATTGTCCTACAAATAACCACATCAATATGTTCAATTGTAGAGTCCTGTCGTGTCAATAAATTGTGAATAAACGTCAAATATTTAAAAAAGTTATTTTCCTAATACCTTTCTGGTCTATACCAGTCAACTCTTACCAGCATTAAATCACAGTGCATCAGCCACTAATAAAAATAATGTTTAATCTTATAGAAAAGATTCATTGTTAAAAAATTGGCAGGTTATATTGAAACATGCTACAAGTACATAACCAACATAAAAGATAGAAAAAATGATTACTATTATTTTTTTCAGGTAATTGTACACAATTCATACTATTTTCCAGATTGGACACAATCTATTATACTAAACGACATGAAAACTGTAAACTTAATCAATATTAATCCAGTAATGACATATTCCACAGAAGATGTCCGAGAAATGTCTATATCAAAGCGAAAATGTCTTTTTCCTGATGAAAGACCTCTCTTAAACTTTGAGCAATACAATTTTCATAACTGCATGGTGGAATATAGAATGAATTTAACGATTAAATTCTGTGGATGTAAACCTTTTTATTATATTACCAAACAAGGTAGGTATCTAATTAATTCGTGGGTTCGAACATAAAAGTGAAAAATTTTCTTTCTCAGATTAAAGTTACGGACTCATGCAACATACAGTGTGTGCTATTTAATACCGCAACACCTCATTATTTTGGAACGTGTTGGCCGATTTTATTATTATTTTTTTTTTTTCAGATATAGTGCTCGATGAGCTTTGTTTGACTGTCTTGAAAAATTTGTAATTTTCGCATTTTCAAGGTCTACTAAGCTCCTTTAAATAGGTCGAAATTTCGAGATCGACTATTAAGCAATTTTTTATCGACAAATTGGACAGCGTATTCGATTCACAGTTGTCGATAGCGATATATATTATCATAAACATTTTGATTTTTTAACCTTATTTACAAGACATATGTTCTTTTTTACTATTTTGCAACCTTCAATCTCTATATACAGTGTGTCCCCGAATGTACTTGACAAGAGGAAAAACATCTCTATTATTAATTTTACGACGAAAAGTCATTCTTTATAAAAAATTCTGCTTATCGAAAAAATGAATTTACCATATAAAAATCTTAGATCAGATGTACGGGGTGTTAATAAATTAAGAAAACTTCAAAATGACTTAAGAGAGAAGTAGGTACCTTCATTTATTATTTTGGACAAAATGTTTATAAAACAAAGTTGTTTATAATCCAAAATAAAGCCTAAATACATATTATGACATATATCTTTTTACGTTGAATTTATTAATATGAATAAGAATTCAAATTAAGAAACAGAGTGTGCTGTCGATAATATTGAACTGACAAGCGTCATTGTGACATTGTGTAGAATATTATTATCTTACATCTGCATTTATTAGTGTTCTGTTGATCATTTAAAAAATGTTTACCAAACAAGAAAGAATTTATGTCATCAAATGTTATGGAATTGGAGAAGTCTCTTATCGATATGCAATTAACCTTTTCCACCAAAAGTTCCCTAACACAGCGGTATCGCGCCAATCATTGCGCAAACTTGTAAAAAAATTCAATGAAACTGGATCTGTATTAGATGTCAAAAAACCCAAAAAAAAGTACAATGAAGACGATTCGGCAACATTTTTGGCAATAAATTCAGTAATAGAAAACCCGAAATTATCTTTACGGAAACGCTCACAAAAACTGGAAGTAAGTAAAAGTCATTTATAGAGAATTTATATGGAAAACAAAGTTCGACCGTTTAATTCAAGGTTCAGACATACACTTGAAAATGGAGATGAAGAGAAGCGATTGGATTTTTGTTTATGGGTCGGTAAGAATTACCTCGTAGATAGAAGTTTTCACAGAATGTTTTTTTTTGCTCGCGAAGCAACATTTTGTACCACGTTTCATTACAAAACAGTCGTTAATGGGCTTTTGAAAATCCAAACAATGTCATTCACAAACGAAGTCAACGTTATAAAAAAGTGAATGTTTGGTGTGGGATTTTTTATGATCGAATCGTTGGTCCATATTTTTTAGAAGAAAATTTAAATCAGCATGTTTATTTGGACCTTTTGGAAAACTTTGTATTGCCATTTATAAACACTCTGCAACCGGAAGTAAGGCGTAACATTTTTTGGCAGCAAGACGGTTGCCCAGCTCATTCCTCAGTTTTGGTACGGCAGTGGTTGACAGATCACTTCGGAGCCAGATGGATGAGAAGATATGCTCCAATTAATTTTTCTGCAAGATCACCAGACCTTACACCAATGGATTTTTTTCTGTAGGGTGTTTTAAAACAGAAAGTTTATGCAGGTGACCTGCCGCATGATCGAGAAACACTAAAAGCACGAATACAAGACGCGGTGAATGAAGTGAATGTACTCTCAACCATTCGTAAGGTCTATGGTGGATTTATTAAAGGGATGGAGAAATATGTTGAGGATGGAGGAGGTTATGTAGAATAAATTGTTTTTCCACAATCGTTGAAGTTAATGTTATTATGTTATATTAATATTTGAAAAAAAATGTAAGTTGACATAAATGTAAAAGTCAAAATACAGACTTCATAATTTGTATTTAGGCTTTATTTTGGATTATAAATAACTTTGTTTCATAAACATTTTATCCAAAATAATAAATTAAGGTACTTCTCTCTTGAGGCATTTTGATGTTTTCTTAGTTTATTGACACCTGGTACATCTGATATAAGATTTTTATATGGTAAATTCATTTTTTCGATAAGCAGAATTTTTTATAAAGAATGACTTTTCGTCGTAAAATCAAAAATAGAGATGTTTTTCCTCTTGTCAACTCTATCCGGGGACACACTGTATAAGGTTAAAACTATATAATACAAGACTTCTTGAATTCATTTTGTTAGTGAACGGTATCATATCTCAAATACCACTAAATACATTTACGAAATAATAAAAGATACAAAAAGTTAATTTTCAAATTTTTTAAATTCCAAATAACAATTTGCCTTGTTTTTGTTTTAGATGATGCTCGTGAAAACATTTGCACCTTAGAACATATAGCTTGCTTACAAAAATATCAGCGTAAGTTACCTTTCTGATTATAAATATTTTTAGACGTCTCGTAATTATCGTAACGTAATTATCGTATAATAAATCAAAATCACAGTTCTCATTTTTACACAAAGAGCTCTGTACAGACTAAAATCTCTCGCGCTTAATGGAGTGGGAATTCCATTAACGAGGGAAAATACCTAGGAATTATCTTTGACCAAAAATTGTAATACTTACATCCAAAATGTTATAGAGAAAGCAACAATTATCCGACGGTGCAGCAAATGTGCCGAAAAAATTGATGGTTAAATCAGGAATTCATCATATAAATGATAATTAAATAATATGCAAAGGCCTGCTTGCCATTATAGGGACAGGATAAACCGCTTATAAGGCAGTATTGGAAGTCCTCATATAACACATATTTATCCAAGGAGAAGTTTGGTGGACAGGATAATGGACCCAACGCCGACAAGATAGTAGCAGTGAGCAGAGTACTAGAGGATATACAGGCCCGTGGAGAGCCGGTACGGGCCCAGGAGTAAAATCAAATTGACGGACCCACCTCGTCTGGGACACATCAAAATACTAATTTTCAATACACATAATATTTCATTTGAAATACAATCAATACAAAAATGTATTTAACAGTGATGGTGCCGGGCCCCGAGGCTGCAGTCCCGCCTGCCCCCCCCTGTCGTCAGCCCTGAGGATATACACATACACGAAGCTGAAGGCGGATCTCATTCTAAGAATCCCCACAGACATTATGGTTTTAAAGTACAACTTGAATTAAGATTACTCCAAGACAGAATGGGGGTTCGAGCTGGGATTTAATGAAACAGTTCTCCCTAATTCAGACACCTCTGGGGCAGCTGCAGAAAATCGTTTTCGAAAAAATTATCAAAATATGAAAACGAAAACATTTGGAAGTGAAATAAAGGTGGTTGCGGAAGGAAGAATTTTCAGGACTTTTAGTATGTTGGATCTGAATCTCCAAGGAATGTCTATACCAAATTTTTTCTGGGTTAGGCAAAATATGGGTATTGAGGTAAAGGCAAAGAACTTCTCTGATAGCCAAGCACCGTTAAAGTATGGTTCTATGCAGTTAATTCGAAACTAGTATGGTATTGTTTCAATAAACTCATAAAGAAACTTCGGAACTCAGAATGGAACGATCATAGCGTTATTACCAGGACACAAAAGGCACAATGAAAATGAAATAGCAGATGGATTAGCCAGGGAAGACACATTTAAGGCACTGGGGCGTAGCTAAGCCACGAAAAGGTACGCAGGTACAAAATGAGCACTGGAATGGTTGCGGAATTTCCCAAGGTAGGAAAAATGCCAAAGAGTTCATATAAGAACGATTGGCATTGACGGAAGACCTACTACGTCAGAATATAGAAATACTGTTAGGATAATGGCGAGGAGCTCTAAAATGAGTTTATGTGCAAAATACCTATCCAGAAATTTATTGAAGTACACAAAACTATCTATCTATTTATTTATTAAAAGATCAGTTTTTAATTCCTATATTTTTCTGATAATCTACACTATCGATATGCTACAAATAAAGATCTGTATAACTTAGCTCAAGGTGCGTGTGTTATAACTTTTGTTCGATACAATATGTGTGAAACTAAACGCCTTGATGAGGCTAAATTCCAATCGCTTTTGGATGGCGAAGTGGACAATAATACAGAATCTTTGATCGTTTTCCATGCTTGTACTTGTAGTCTAAGAGCCAGTGGCCGGCCGTAAGTCTGCCGGCCACTCTATATTTTCTTCATTTACTCTCCTGTACCTGCCATAAATGAAATGGGGACTCTTTAGTCTGACCGGCGGTACCCATAGAGTCACTCAGGTACTAAAGGTGTAAAAATTTGACGAAGTTCAGCATTATAGTAACAAGGCTGCCGCTTTAATGTTCTGAAATATTATATATTTATAATTATTATTATTGAAAAATAATAATGGCAGACAACTATGACGATTCCGAGGTCATGGCAGGCATTTTTTAATGACAGAAAATGCAACGTCACCTCTGGTGCCAGCAAACGCATATGCATTGGTATCATACTCACTCTAGTTCAAGACATGAAGCACCACAAATGGAGTATATTATCTCCGGATCTGACCAAATAAGATCAGCAGATTTTGGAAAGGAATTGAAGAATACAAAATTTAAGGAAGCTCTCATTGATTGATTTTTTTAGTAAACAATGGGCAAGTGATGAAATTTCAGCATTTCTTGGTAATAAATTAGTTCATCTCAGTTTTCGAAATTCTATGTTGTGAGTTGCATGAAGAAGCAGACAGCAAAATAATTTATCATGCATGTAGTATCGTTGTCAATCGAATATCGTAATCAGAGGCTCTGATATGGATATTATGATAATCATGCTTGGTAATATGCTACAATTAAAAAATACTTCTTCCCATATCTAGATGCTCGCAGGAATAGGAAACAATGAACAACGGCATATTGACATTACAAAAATTTATGAGCAGCTTGGTCAGTTGCTTAGTAAAAGCTTGACTGGTTTCCATGCTCTTACTAGGTGCGATTATAATCCTGCTTTTTTTTTATAAAGGGAAAAAAGACCCTTTACGTTATTAAAAAACAATATTGAATATTAAAAAGCATTTGCAGCTATGGGTGACGTTGATTTAACGGAGGATTTGTTGGAAGAACTTTTTAACGTGATTCAACGCTTCACTTGTGAAATGTACAACGCCAAAAAATTAAAAGACGTGGATGAAGCGAGGTTCCAGCTTTTTATCAGTTGCTACAAGACTAAAGACGTTAATGAAAAATTTAATAAAAAAGTACGCAACTTTGATGGAAGCTCTGTACCACCTTGTAAAAGTGAACTTCGTCAACAATTTTTACGAGCGCATTACATCTCAAGCATTTGGAAAAATGCTTTTCAAAAAGATCCTACCTCATTAAGCCAACTGGTACATGGTTGGAAAGAGCAAGAAAGCTCATATATTTTTAAATGGTTTGATGGAGATCAACTTCCAAGTTCTGTAAGAGATTTGGTTGAGAAATTTCCAGGTAATTTTATTTAAAATAAATCTGTTTTTTATTAGTTATTTCAATAATTTATGCTTGACTCATTTCATATACTTAAATTTAATTTTTACAGAAACCAATTTGTCGGAAGATGAAAATGAAGTAATAGAACAGTCGGATGATTCTGATAATATCGAAGGATAATAGATAATAATAGCTTTCTTTAAAAATAAAATATACTTTTTTAAAACAATTTTACTTAATTAGTCCAGTCAATGAGTGGTTTCTAGAGGGAAATGCTGAGATCACAATTTTTAACTAGAGAGCTGTGTTTGGACTATTTAGGAGGTAAACATACCAAAAGTCCCCGAACGTAGGAGGTGGGGGGGATGCAGGGGGCACGAAGGTTCTGATTTTTGGTTTTTCGCTCATATCTCGAAAACGGTTAGCCCTAATCAAAAAGGCGCTATATGCAAAATTAAAGCTGACTAAATTTTCCACAATAATGTTTCTATTAATTTTTTTCGTATCTGCTATGGTTCAGTAATGAATTGTATATCTGTTGACGGTGTTCTAACTTTGTTATACATTTATTATAAATTGAAAATAAATTTTAATAATCATCGTAGAAAAAAATTTCTTGTACAGATATTCAATTCAATTCAATTCAATTCAAAAAGGTTTTATTATAATGAATAATACAAAAGTGAGCCTGAGTCAAGTCCCGATTCAGAGCCGACCACACCACCACGGCGCGCAACGTCGTGGTAGATGGGTGGTCGGGTAAAACGGGTTTAACTCCGGCTTAAACGATAAATGGAGAAGTATAAGGTTAGAACTCCTGTTCTTTGGAACAAAAAACTTAAATCTAACAATTTGGCGAACTATAACTAAATGAGTTTTAAAAGCACTTAAAAATTACACTAAGGTTTTAGTTTGCACAGCACACGCGCACAGTTTTAAAAATTGGTTTATTGATACGGGAAAAGACTTAATGAAAAAACCCGTTCGAGCCAATGACAGTATTCTTCCGATGGTCTACCTGCCTTCGGAAAGATAGGGTGGAGAGGAAGTTGTGATTTAAAAAGTTTGATTTACAATAATGTTATTAAAAATACCATGTTCCATATTTTAGGATAACACTGATATATCATCTAATTTAAATGAAGTTGGTTTGCCTAACATACACCCGGTATATTGCGGTTTAGAAATCTTATACATCTTCTTATTTTTGTATGCTTAGTAATATTTTGCTCTGAAATTAAAATAAATCGTATTTTACTTATGAGAGTTTGTAGGCTTCTGGTTATCACCATGTATCATAGATATGGTCCAATTTCAATAGGGATTATGGTAATATGCTGTTTTACATATGCTCCAAATTGAAATCAAATATTTTAAGTCTAACAGAAGTTATCGTTTTTACAAAAAACGGTATACACGCACACAGATCTATACGCACGCACACACTTACAGACGCAAAGACATTTTTTATTCGATATTTCAATTCAGTCTGCTGTCAACCGGATATCTGTGCAAGAAATTTTTTTCTACGATGATTATTAAAATTTATTTTCAATTTATAATAAATTTATAATAAATTAGAATACAGTCAAAAGATATACAATTCATTACTGAACCATAACAGATACGAAAAAAATTAATAGAAACATTATTGTAGCAGCTGCAATTTTGCATATAGCCACTTTTTGATTAGGGCTAACCGTTTTCGAGATATGAGCGAAAAACCAAAAACCGGGACTTTCTTCGTGCCCCCCTGCATTCCCCCCACTTCCTACGTTCGGGGACTTTTGGTATGTTTACCTCCTAAATAGTCCAAATACAGCCCCCAAGTCAAAAATTGTGATCTCGGCATTTCCCTTATTGAACGTTCATTGACTGGGCTAAATCTATTTAAAAAATATTTTACCATGCACTAATGACCAATAAAAATAAATTTATTAATTTTATGATCTTATAATATACCTATTTTCTCTATTATTCATCTAACAGCAGTAAATATATATGTAAAAAATCGGCAGCTACTGGAAGCGGCTGGAACCTCCCCACACGGTGGATCCTTATCAGCTGTATTTGGATATTACATCGGAAATCAGAGCACTGAGCAAAGAGATAAATTACACGTGACTTTGGAGCCATTTATTTCATCAACAAATATCGAACGAACTGAAGCGGACTACAAGCAATCTGTTAAAACATAACCTCTCATGTTTGTTTATGTTGCATGTTAATCAATTGCCGGATATTATAAGGGTATTAACAGATAACGTTTCGAAGATTTTGTAAAATATTGGATAATGAAAAAAAAATAATAACACAGAATTTAGCCCAAATGACGCTCTAACCAACAAGTCAATAACATTATGGACTGTTCAAGCAGACTACGCATGCGTCACATTAAAATCTTCCTGCTCGATCAAAAAGGTCGAGCAAGTCGAGCTTCGGCCGAGGCCTTTATTTTGTAATATTCGAACGTTTAAGATTTAGCTCAGTTAACTCGATTTGCAATGAACGATTGTGATGTGTCCCATCAATCAGACGTAATATCCGAACACGGCTATAAACAATTATTACCTTAAAAAAAAACAACTAAAATAAGTTTTGACATTGTCAAAAATATTTGGGTTGGTAACCTTTACGAATGTTGATTTTTAGGTTATGAAATATATTTAGGGACATAACATGTTTAAGTTTTTCAAGTTTATTCACATTTTTAATGTTTGACTACGCATTTTTAGCTTGGAGCCACAGTGACTCCAAGCAGATAGTTAAAAAACTCATGCAAATAATTTTTCTATATAGACCATCTTAGGATAACGTCACGATAAGTCGACCATATTGCCTGAGGGATAACCAAACTTTTTATTCCAATGTAAACAATGAAGTAATCTCAGTTTTAAATGTGAAATAAAAATAAAACACCATCTTTTTTTGCGACAAGGTGCGATTGTGAGATAAGGTTTATTTTGAATGTAAAAAAGATTAGAAGAAAGGTAAAGAAATCACTTTCTGGCAGAGTCTATTGAATACTACATACGGATAATATAACAAGCTTATCACTGAAATCTAGCACTTAGTTATTTAAATGTAAACTTGCCTTGCCCATAACAATGAATACATTTGAGTTTATCTTTCTTGCACAAACTTCTTGCACAAATCCGGCCTCATAATATTTATATGCTTGTAAAGATTTGTATGCTTTTAACTGCTGATCTGCGAAGAAGCTGTGAGTCGATACTAAGTAATTTACCATATTAATTACGGACACACAAGGTAAAATAGACAAATCTGCAGAAAGGTCTCCAGTCTCCACTCCAAGGGTGTATGGGTCAATATTGTCTATTATTTTGATTTTCTCATCGTAGCGACACTTTACATCACCCATAAGGGTTGGATAATATTCACTATATGACATTATTACGAAAACACAGTTTCTCAAGAAAATCAGAAAAAAATATAAAAAACCACGCAAACTGCGTTTTGTTGTCCCTCAAACAAAATGTCAAAATTGTCAAAACCATGTGACCTAAAAATGGTTGATTAATAAAAAAATATATTGCTAATTACAGGTTAGATTTCTAACCCACAAAAAGAGTCCTATTTTATTAGGACAAAGTATTTAGGACTTCATAAACATTACACTGTACTAGATTTTAGTTGAAAGTACGGGAACCAGGCAGAAATTTTAATAATCGCTACGTAATATTCTTAAATCTTAAGAAATATATATTTTTGAGGTTAGCTGTGACGTCACGTACCATAAGCTATAAATTAACATTCACAAAGGTTACCAACCCAAATATTTTTGACAGATGGCAAAATACGTTTTCCCCTAACAATAATACCAATTTTTTGGATGCTGTCATATGTGCACATATAACGAATTATTTTTAATTTTTTTAACGGAAACCAAATCGAAAGGGTGCAAGTGTGATATATCGTTGAAATTGGAATTTATACTGCTTTTTAATGGTTCAATTACAAATTCTAAGTAATCATAAAATAAACAACTTGTGCCAAAATGGCACTAAACGTAATCCGATCTCAACCAAAACCTTTTCAGATCTTCTGGAGCACTAAAGAAACCCTCATGTAAAAGTTTCATCCAAATCAGGTTAGTAGCTTCGTAGCTATCGTGCTAACACACAGGCATTAGTCACAAACCACTTTTTTGGGTTTCCGGGACCTCGAAATCGTAAAGATTTGATGTTATCTCAATTTTCGATTTTGGATTAATTGTAGTAACCTCCCACAATTATTGTGGGGAGGTTAATAAACACAACACTATAAAAACTAAGTTCGTAGGCAAGAGCACTTAATAATTTTGATTATTGATACGGGAAACAACTAAACGAAAACATCCGTTCGTTGGTAATGGGTGGTAGGGATGGCCATCTTTTGGAAAAACCATATAACTCTTGGTGGACAGCTTCCCTGCCAGATGTGGCCGGAGTAGTGTTCATGGTGGATCGTTTAAGTTTGAGTTGATATATTTTGTTTTATCTTCTGGCCTCGGCCGATTTTTCACTAAATCGGTCGGGGAAGTAAGCTGTCAAATTTTTCTGGGGGAATTTGGTTTTTGACAGTTTTCGAAAAAATATTTTAGGTTGGTACCAATGTCTTAAATTATTTTTAAGTTATGTAGCACTATTTTTAGGTTATGTTGCCGGAAGAATTTCCGGCGGGATGGCGGAAGTAGCGGAAATAGTTTTTAAAATATAATGTCACTTTTAATGTTTTATTGGAAAAAACTCACCGAAAACGTTCCGGTGAGATTGCTTATACTTGTAGGGCTTGTGAGCGGTCCACGAAGGCTTCTCACACCTTCCGTGGGCTTTATGAACGTCGAAAAAACTTGTAATATCTCGATGCACTTGACACTCAAATTTACTCAGCATACAGTCTGCACGCTTTAACACACTAGTCTATTGAACGTTAGGTTAGACCACAGAGTACAGTAACTATACAGAGGCGAAGGCTAGCCTTCCCGCCAAAACCAAATTTGTATACTCATCGCCATTTCTTAATTGTTTAACAATCAACCTCACTTTTATCTTGACACTGTTGATGTTTATCGTGTTAAGTTTGGATTTGTGAATTTTTTTTTCCACTCATTTTGGGATATTGAAAACATTAACCGAGAATTAAAATTCTCATAAATAAAACCTAGTGTACAACTCAATTGAAAATAGGCGCCAATTATAAGCAATTCAAATCGTAATATTTTTCAATCCAACTCGAAATACACTGTCTTTTCAGTGTATCCTTAAATGGGGATCTGCACATGACGTCATAGCTAGCCTCAAAAATATATATTTCTTAAAATTTAAAAGTACTACGTAGCTATTATTAAAATTTCTGCCTGGTTCCCATACTTTCGACCAATATCTAGTTTGTCACAATAAAATAAAACGCATTTTGCAGGTTAGAAATCTAACCTATTAAAAGAAATAAACAACATATCTCTCAGTGTAGACCAGGGTGTATTAAATAGGTGATGCGACGACAACCCTCACAGTGGCTTAATAAGTGCTTACTTCGTACATATTGTAAAAGATGGCTCAACTAAGTTCTCTCATTACTTACGCATAGATAGATAATTTTATAGGTTCTGTGCATACGTACATACAGTGTTGCATACATTCCCGGCTTCTTGTTTTTGACAAGAGTCCAGTGACATCTGACATTAAGTAGCTAAATTAAAACATTGAAAGAATATATGTAACATTACATGCAGTATTGCACGTGTCGTCACAGCTAACCACAAAAATATATATTTCTTAAGATTTACAGGTATTACGTAACTATTATTAAAATTTCTGCCTGGTTCCTGTACTTTCAACCAAAGTCAAGTTCAACGTAATATGTATGAAGTTTTAAATAGTTTGTTACAATAAAATAAGACACTTTTGCAGGTTAGGAATCTAACCTATAATTAGCAGTCTATTTTTATTAATCAACAATATTGAAAAATTATTTGCGTGAATTTTTAAATATTTGCTTGGAGCCAGTATGGCTCCAAGCTAAAAATGCCTATACAAACATTAAATATGAGAATAAACGAAAACACCTTAAAATTTGAGGTTGTGTTAGTTATACGATGCACATGCCCAGGTAATTGTAGGACCGTATTGCTCGCGCCATCTATTAAAGTAAATAGAAACCATGCACTTACGAAGCCATTATTATAATAGGAAAGTGCCGGACCACCTATTTAATACACCGTGGTGTAGACGCAACTGGTACGCAAGGTCACAGAAAACGAGCCATCAAAACTGAAAGGAACCGCCAAAGACTTCGCCTCTGTGCAGTTACTGTATTCTGTGGTTCCACTATAAAATATATTTTACACAAGAAGCGTGTTATTTGGTTTTTAATTTTTTTCACGGAAACCAAAGCTAAAGAGTGCAAGTGTTATATATCGTTGAAATCGAAATTTTTACTGCTTTTCAATGGTTCGATTACAAATTGTAAGTAATCATAAAATAAACAACTTGTTGTGCCAAAACAGCAACAAACGTAATCCGATCTCAACCAAAACCTTTTCAGATCTTCTGGAGCACTAAAGAAACCCTCATGCAAAGTTTCATCCAAATCCGTTTAGTGGCTTCGCCGCTATCGTGCTAACAGACATACACACACACACACACACACACACACACATACACGCACGGTAATGCACTGTGGAGGACTGTCCTGGTACCCAATAGTGGAAGATTTGGTGGTTTTATAGATTTCGGATTGCTCTTATTCCACTTGTACTGTTCCTGTTTTTAATTTTTCTTTACACTCCTCTGTTTAGGAGTTATACAGAAAAGAAGATATACTCCACAGTTAATTGACAATCTATCGTGAGTGTTAATCATCGACAGTTAATGTGACATATGGAACTGTGTTAAGACTCCTCCACACTTTATGTTGAGTTACACTCCGTCACAATGATAGTACAGTTCACACCAACAGAAGCATATATGATCTTTGACTAATAAGAAAATATTTACGGATTATACAGTGTGTCCCCGGATGGGGTACCGTACTCTTGTAAACTTTCTTATTTTTGATTTGTCTAGAAAAAGTTTCGCTTGTCTTACGAAGTCATAAACAGATGACAAACAAGATAAATTATACAGGGTACTGCAAAAATTAGAAAATATGAAATCGACTTTAAGCAAATTACCTTTTTATATTTTTATTGGAAATTTTATTTAACAAAGTATTTTCAATTATGAAGAAAGCTAAAATATGCAATTTAGTTGCAAAATAAGGAAATAACAATTTTCAAAAAGTTGAAAACTATTTCACATTGTAGACCTCCTATTAGTACACATTTTTCTAATCTTTTCTAAGTTCTGCATAGACAGAATGAGATCACATCTTCCTTTATGTTTGCAACGGCATCCACAATTCTGTCTTTAATAAATCTACGTCGTCTTCAAAGTCGTTTGCTTATACGTTTTGCTTTAAATACCTTCATAATAAGTAATCCAACTGGGTTAGAACTGGCGAACGGGTTGGCTATGCTGTTGATCCATAGTGGCTAATCCACTTGTCGTAGAAGTGATTTCTAATCTTTGTCTAACTAGAATTGTAGAATGTACTAGGCATCCAGTTTGCTGAAAATTTATCTTTCTTCTAAATTGCAAATTTTTATTGTCTAGTTCGCTCAAAACCAAATTACTGAAAATTTCTAAATAAGTATTTTGATGCAAATTTCCATTCATAAAATAAGAACCGATTATTCTGTGATGCATTATGCCGCAGCAAACATTTACTTTTTCAAACTTTTGACTATTAGCGATAATTTGGAAATTAGGATTTTTTTGGGTGTTTTTGTACAGTCTGAAACTACAAGGGTAGCAGCGTCATCTTTGATTATATTAATTGTTTTTCGTGTTTTTTTTTTGATATTCTTTACATCCCCAGTGGAATCAAATTTATAAATTAATTTACGTATAGTACGCCGAATATAAGATAATTATTTTATTGTCGACCGTTTGCACGGCTAATTCTTTCGTCGGAATACCCGGCGCTTTTGATATTTGATAATAGGAATTCTCTCATATTTATTGCGTCTGCTATACTGTTTTGCGAGTCATACTTCTCATTTAGAACTTCTATTGCATATTTATAAGAAACATTTCCTGTTCCACAGCATTTGACCAAGTAAATTCGTTGTTCCTGGGTTAGGATAATTCAATAATCATTAATTAATATTTTTATAGAAAACACAAAATGCGAATAAATATGTATTACACAAACATTAATCCATGGCATTACTTGATGTAATCGCATCTCTCCTTTCCTTATTTTGCAACTAAACTCCGTATTTAAATTTTTCTTCATAATTGAAAAAATTTTGTTAAAAAAAATTCCAATTAAAATGTAAAAAAAGTTGCTTAAAGTCGATGTCTTATTTTGTAATTTTTAGAATACCCTGTACAATTTATCTTAAGTATGATAACTGTTTATGACTTCCTAAGACAAGCAAAACTTTTTACAAAAAAGCAGCGCAAAGCAAAAATAAGAAAGTTCTCGTCAAATCAAAAATAAGAAAATTTACAAGAGAGCTGTACCCCATCCGGAGACACACTGTATATATTGCAAAAAGAGTTTGCGTAAATTTAGAAAAGTTAAAAATTGCCTATTATGTAATAATCACATCTTATCTTTAAAGGGCAAAAACTAGTTATATAATTTTATATAGTTCATTTATTTACTATCACTGGGTATATTATTATAAAATATACTTATCTTCAGTGTTCATTAGCAATAATGCTTGAATTATTTATAATATTGACGTTTCACTTATATTCTTAAGATTTTGATTAGTTCCCTAATTTAAAATTAGGTTGGCATTGTGATATTACGATTTTTAAACAACTACCTTGCCATTTTATTATTTCACTTTACGTACTAGGGCGTAAAGTAGATTCTTTATATTTTAATGTATACATATATTTTTTGATAACGATTTCGGTATAAAAAAAATATTGCATGCAGTTCGTGTGTAAAGTGCATTTTTTATACTCATGGGATTGTCGAACTCGCTTACGGCTCGTTCCCATTCGTAAGAAGGTATAATTTTTCACACTTGTTGCATAAATAACTATTATTATGTGAAAATACAAAACACCATGTCGTAAAAAATTTTAGGTGTACAGCTAATTAGGTATACCAATATACAAGATGCTGTTCACAATATTGGAATATAGATAGGAATAAAACGATTTTTTTAAAATGTGCTTTGTAAACCACCATTTATTTTGCAAATAATACATCACTTTTTAATTTTTTTTAAATAATTGTAAACAAAATATTTAACATCTTTCCAAGATCTATTTTCTAGAATAGCCGCTTTACAAAGTTTTTTACCAGGCGCTACCACACTAGTTTTAACATAGCTCCGGAAAAAATTTAGAACAGCCGTACATTTTGGTATTATACATTTTTGTCAACGTGATTTCCTGTAGTGGTAAATCAACTGAAAATATTGAAATTTTAAGTGGTGATTGTACTTTATAAGAGCTATATTTCTCCAAAATTTCATTGAATACTATCCATTATTTTTGAAAGAACAGTCATTTGTTTAGAAACGCATTATTTTGCAATATTTAAATTTATAAAAATCCAAACATATGGCTAAAGATTTCCTTATAATCGGGCCTTACCCAAAGGATAATGGTAATAAAACTAAATGTAAAAAATAACAATGAAACAAAGTTGACAGTTACACTGCTCGATTTTGATGAGGTAGGCATTTTTAAAAATACAACCCATTATTGCTTGTTTAAGCGCCTTAAAACTGTACATGGTAAAAGCTGAATTTCCAAAAATCTTATTTCGGTCATATCTTGGCATTTCTTAAAATTTTTATTTTATGGCCATAAACGTTTCACTAAAAAATTTACAAAACACTAATTATTTCGCTCATATCTTCGTTATTTTTAAAGCTAAAGGGGCAAGGAAAATATATGTTATAGTTAATTTTACGACCTTTAATTTCTATTATATGAATTTTTAACGTCACACTTGTTGTAATACAGTTGATTTACCACTACAATCATTATTATAGAATTGAAAAAATTGCGATATTAGGGAAACCTTATTTAAAATTGGGTGCTTTGAGAAATATGGTCACTTTCATATATGCATTTATTGGAAAAAAACTAGGGAAGAATTTGAGCCGGGATAAAATGTTTTCTTATTAGGTTTTATCACAATTTTGATACTTTAGAAATTGTTTCAATCTATTTTTAGATTGATGTTAAAAGGTCGGTAAAGCTAATGCCGTAAAGTCGTGAAAATCTTTTACGGTTCCTAATAAAGGTCATAAAGGACGAAAAGTACAATACGTACTGCAATGTGTGCAACAAAGCACAATAATACATTCAAATTGTAAAAAATATAGAATAAAACAAATATTTTAATAGCTTTTAAGAATCAATAGCTTATTATATTAAAATTAGATTTTACTTACTTTTAAACTCCTGATAATAAGGTATTGATCCTAAAGGTTCAAAAATGGAAGCCTTCTCAAAAACATTTAACGAGGAATTATTTTCAAGAACAAATTATGAAGAAAATAGCACCCCGAAAGGAACAATGTGAAAAATGTATTAAATTATTTGAAACTGATTTTGCCACAGTTACTTGGGTTACAGTAAAAACCTTTATTTTTAATGAATATAGATCTAACTAAATTTATCAATTTCAACATCAAAAATCTCTTTGTAGAAATATTCATGAAGAAATAACTTCTGTGTAAATATTAATAAAAGTTAATAACACGTATATAAAACGTTTTATTCCTAAAAACCGCTGCCCAAGGAATCACTACTTTCACATTCAGATTTTCTACCCAAATCTCTCACAACGAAACAAAATTGTATGTGGAAATAATTGTTTATGCAACTTTAATAATATAATATATTTGAAATCGTCTACCCCAAAAACCCATAAAACGATATGCCACATCGGTAGTGCGCTGGTGGGGGTGGTGGAAGGAGGTAGTGGAGGTGGTTAAAGTAAAAATTTTGAGGCCTTTGGTTCCCATACACACTAAATGGCAATTTTATTTTTTTCGCCCTTTTTAATAATGGGATGGGGGGTGATAATGGGGATGGCTAATGCCAAAAAATTTTTTGATACCTTAGCTTCTCTTATATGTACTAAATACCGATTTTTTGACTTTTACTTGCTTGATTTACCTATTTACCCCCATTTACCCCAGTTTACCCCCCATCCCTTGAATGGAGTAAAATCAAAATATAATCTAGTTCCAGGTCTCGCTAACAAACATAATTGTACCAAATTTCAAGTCAATATCTTAAACGGTTCCAACGTAATCCTGCGCACAAAAAAGTTACAGACAGACAGACCGACAGACAGAAATTCTTTTTGCTCAAACTTAAAATCTCGACGTTTCAGCGCAGGCTAAGCCCATTTGAAAAATAAAAATTCTCAAAAATTTTTTGGGCGATACTATACTTCCACTGAATGCGAAAGTAATTAAATATTCTGCTAAGAATAGTATGTAAACTTTGTGAAAATATAAATAAAAAAATTCTTTACAACTTCTTTAAAGAGTATAATAAATAATAATTACAGTTAGGCATCTTTTATGACAAAATAACACATGTCCAGAGGTAGTGAAAGTTACAAGCACTTATTCAATAATAATAATGGATTGTGTCTATCACAATGGTTATACAAATAGATCCAGATGTACAATGTGCCTATCTTGGAATTTAACTAATATGTTCAATACGAAACTAGAACATCAAATTACTTATACCTTTACAAACAAAGTGAATTAACAATTAATAAATAATCAAAAATTGCCAATCACCACTCGAGATTTATATAGTGATTTTTAAACATGCTATAGTTTCCTAAACAAGTAACTATTCAATGAAAACTAAAAAGGGATCATTGTAAAAACTGAGGCCGGATACTCTAATAAAGTCAGGTACCTAGTAACATGTGGTTAAGAGGAAACGCGCCAAACTGAAAGAGAATGTATACAATTGTGCATGAAGTTATTTACTAGTTTTTGCTAGGGTTTCGGGAATTAAATTTAAAATTAGACTACGAACCTTATAATGAAACTCAAAATTGGGGCAGAAAAATGAAAAGCAATATGCATGACGGTGGGCGTCGCGATGCTTTAAACATCTCTTCCCCAGCAACATGCTAGTTTTATTATTTTTGAAAAGCTCGTTTAATTTCCAGTCTTTTTTTTAATACAATTTTTTTATGTTTCTCAGACATGAATTTTTTTCTTGTGGGGTACTCTCAACGAAACATTACCGTTGCTTGTGCATAATTAAATGATAATGTTTTAAGAAAAGTAACACTCGATAAGTTGAGGAAACCTTACAATTTATGTTTAGATAACAAAGATGCTCATATTGAGCAATTCAGCATTTTTTGATTTATTAATACTAGTCATGCTATATTTAATTACTAATATATTCATAGTTTTTTGTTATTTTTATGCTCTAGTGGATATGTCTCACATTAAAAAAAAATTAATATATTATCAAAGCTCACTTTATTTTATAAAACAATATTTAGTATCGCTTCTTGCAAGAAAAACGATATAAATAAAACTATTTAAAAAAATAACAGGTACATGTAACATAAATAACTTAAATGAGATCATAACTTATTTAAAAGTTAACATAGAGAAAATAATATTTACAAAGAAGACTGGAAATTAAAAGACCTTTTCAATGATGTAATAAAACTGGTATGTTCTGGGAAAAAATATGTGAAGCGTCACAACGCATGCATATTTTTTTAAATTTTTCTACCCTAAATTTAAGTAGCAGGCAGCGGCACTTTATACAGAATATGATTTCCTTCAGTAGTTCACAAGAATAACGTATTTCTCACATTCTGATTTTTTAGTTATTTAATTCAATTCTTGAATATGGTAAAATCTTAAATCATATAGAGTGGAGTACACTTAGACGAGAAAAATAAGTTATTAGGAAATTGACTGGACCTGAATGGATTTGCCTGAAAACTTTTTTAATAGCTTTCTATAAATGTTAATGAAGTTTTTTACTTAGCCCAGTCGATGAAGGTATTTACCTACAAAAACTTGCAAAACGAATAATTTTCTTTTAATGAGCTTGTGAAAGTGTACAGAATAATATCCTGAAAAGTTTACATTTCGCTCGGTAGCAGAACATAAAAAAAGTGAATAAAAAAATTATTTCATCCATTTTTTTCAAAATTTTGCAATTAAGTCAAGCTAGGAAAAAATAAAAATACAGATGGATAGATCACGTATTTATGAACAAAAAATGTCTTAAAAAAATGTATCGCTAAAGCCACGGTTTTCCGGGAAAAAAATAGTCAAGTGTAACGTTATAACTCGGAGATTCATGCGTGCGCGCGCTTGAATACAGAAGTAAATCAGAATTTGTTCAATCTATATAGTGTTGGTTCATTTAAAAAATGGAAATTGTAGCTTTTTGATGATTTTCTGTCTTAAACAATACAAGCAAAGGATGGATGGGAAAAATATACATGATTATTATGGTTTATTAAGTTGCAGTAACGTTAATTCACAAAAAAGTAGGTCTCAAATCATTTTAATTTCCTTGCTTGATGATTTTCTTGATAAATATATATATTTGAGGCTGTAACTTGACGAGAACTTGACCCATTGGAAAGAATGAAATGAATGATTCGGGCCGCCAGCAATAGGTGGGCGTCGCGAGAGACAGAATGAGATCACATCTTCCTTTATGATTGCAACAGCATCCACAATTTCTTCTTTGATTAATCTGCGTCGTTTTCGAAATCGTTTGCGTATACTTTTGCCTTAAATATTCCCATAAGACGTAATCCAACGGGGTTAGATCTGGCGAATGGGCTGGCCATGCTGTTGGTCCATAGCAGCCAATACACCTGTCGTGGAAGTGATTGACTAACCATTGTATAACTAGAATTGTAGAATGTACTGGGCATCCATCTTGCGGAAAATTTATTTTTCTTCTAAATTATAAATTTTCATTGTCTACTTATAGATTAGATTAAATTTTTAATTCCCAAGCATTAATTTTACATAACAATAATAATACAATATGCTCATCTATCTATGAAGAACTTAGAAACAGATTAGAAAAATGTGTACTAGTAGGAGGTCTACATGTGGAATGGTTTTCAACTTAGTTGAATAAAATGCAATTTTTTGTTTAAATTGTTATTTGCTTATCTTGCAACTAAGCTCCTTATTTAAGCTTTTCTTCGTAATTGAAAAAAACCTTGTTAAGTAAAATTTTCAACAAAATATAAAAAAAATGTCTGCTTAAAGTCGATTTCATATTTTTTTATTTTTAGAATTCCCTGAATAATTTATTTTAAGTCTGGCAACTGTTTATGACTTCCTAAGACAAGCAAAACTTTTTATAAAGAATGACTTTTTCCCGGCAAATCAAAAATAAGAAAGTTTACAAGAGTGCGGTACTTATCACATCCGGGTACACACTGTATATATTGCAAAAAGAGTTTTTCCTACTAACGTGCATAAAGCACATACTTTACGCACGCTGTGTAGTGCGTAAATTTAAAAAGTTAAAAATTGCCTATAATAATCATATCTTATCTTTAAAGGGCAAAAACTAGTTATATAATTTTATATAGTCCATTTATTTACTATCACTGGGTATATTATTATTTTATAAATTATTATAAATTTATATTTATATATTATTATACCTATATAAAGTATTAGTACGGACCCAGCGACACTTTTAGTTGCCATATTTGTTTAAATTTTGTTTTTTTTTTTCGATCATATTAATGTAACTTATTCACAAAACAAACTCCTGCTACTTTGTTAGCGGGTCAACGCTTGGCAGCATCATTTTGACTTATTAAAAAAAAGTGTACTGCTATACGTGTTTAAAGTTGATATATTTACAAAAGTTGTTTGACATCAAGTAAGTTTTTATTTTATATCTTTGTTTATACAGGGTAACCAGCTTTTCTTGTGAGATCAACTTTGTTAATTTAAGTGAAACACCCAGTATATACAAAAATATTGTGAAACAAATGTTTCCTTGTTTTTTACATACAATGTTTTTCATAACTCTTACAGTTTCCGAGAAAAGGTACAGACAGGATCATCTTACTTGGGCCAACCTCTGTACCTTCTACAAAAAGCTCCCGCAAAATTTTAAATTGATAAAATGCACCGTTTTCTAGTAAAACGCAAGAAACGACCCTGATAATTGATTTTTTCAAAAAGGTGATAAAAAGTTCCAACCTTCAAAAAAGTATTTTATTATTTTCCGCTAAATTGCATAGTTTTCGAGATATTGACCAAAAGTCAAGTTTATGGGCATTTACTGGGAAATGCATTTGTCTTTTGCTAGGAACTCACGATTCTTAAAATGCAATTAAATAAGTACACCTTTCTTAAGAAAAATTGCAGTAATGATTTTTTTTTTGCTTTTGAATACTGTCTTTCCTGAACTAAAAGTGTTTTTTGATTAATATCAAATAACAAAATAACATTTTATGCTTGCACTGAATTGTCGTGACAATTCAATTCCATGTCATTTGTTGTCTCAGGCTTCATTGTGTTCACTCATAATAATGTAATGTCGAGAAACGACTGTTTGGATCAGGAGGGCAGGTGCCTTGCCTCCCTATAAGATTAATTTTAAGCTCTAAATTGCGATTATTGCCACCGAACTGCAAGTGCGTAACGCCAGTTATCAAGCAAAACCTTTTGTATTGCACTTTATTCCTTTATCCTAAATATGGTATGCAAACAGGGCTATTTCTTAACTAGAGTAAAGTAACATCATTTACTATTATAGCTATCATAAAAACGTGGCACTCGATAATATTCTCGTCTCGATGCCTTCTTACAATCGTTTTTCTAATACCTGTACCACAAACTAATCATCAAATTTCCTTCCCTACAGACAACAATTTGTAGATAGATGTTTACATTATTTCTGACTTTGAACTGTACTTTAATTATAATACAACTCTATGAATTGAAAATTGACAAAACTTTGATGGACCAGCCCACTTGAACGTAACTAATTTAAGATAATATAATATAACCAGTTATTTATTAGGGGCACTTGTCCCTTTTATAGACTAGAGAATGGGATGACTCTGAAAACAACCTATTTAGCAACGTTAACAAAAACAGCTAAAGGTCCATATACTTTATAACTTTCACCCAAACTAAATATAAGGGCATCTATGATTGTTATCTAATAAATAAAATCAAGTAGAATGGTGTGATAATCAACCCCAATTTAACATTTAGTTATAATTAAATTACTTGTACAAATTCAACAAAATATACTAACGTTGAGATACAACGTTACCGTATGTAATAATTCATACAAAATAAGGTAATAAATCATATTTATAAATCATAGTACTTATTAAACTATTTCATAATCTAATATTTAGAATGAAAAGATTGTAAATGAATTGACATTTTTATTTTATGAAACTGATATTTTACGCGCTTGTTGTTATGAAATAGGTACACATTTTTGTGATTTCAACATTTTTGAAGGGAAGCTACAGTACCTAGAGGTAAAAAATATGTAAAATCAACAACATTTTTGAAAAAACAATGTAATTACTGGATAATCACAATAACAAAATGGCCACATTTTGTTTAAAAAAATGTGAAAGCGCATGTTGTTTCCTTATTTTTTATGATACAGAAACAAACGAAAAATAATTTTAAAGACCGATAAATTATCTTTAATTCTATTATAAATTTTGATGATATTTTCTAAGATATTCAACATTTAAACTAAATACTTTATCCTATAAACGTTCAAATACCATCTTTATACTTAAATATGTACGAAACTATTAATCCTAAAAAAGTATAAAAATGAAACAAATTCATTTTCAGATTATAGACTTTATTTTTGATCTCTAGCAATTTTTTCGCTAGAATTAAGATTTATTGAGATATTTGCAAAGAACAAAAAATGGTACGTTTTATCGGAAATCAGTATATAGTTTAAAGTGCATTTTTTTTCTAAAGCAAATGTAGACGGATGGAAAACTTTGAGTATCTAGATCATACCTTATGTTAACGAAAAACACTATGCGGGAAAATATTTTTTTGATTACTGACTACTTACGTTCACAAATGGCGACGACTTTATTTAAAAAATGTGAAGAAGCACATTGTTTTTGTCATTACTTCTCTGTTTTTTATACTATGGAGTTAATAAAAAATTATTTGAAATCATCTTTCATTTTGGTGGTTAGAATTTTTGACTTAAGTGCTATATATTCTCTGAAATATTGAACATTCAAACTAAATACCTACCTCATCTTATAAATGTTCGGACGTCATCTTTATGCTTACAGATCGCCGAAACCATTAACTCTACAAAAATTAGAAAAATGCGAAATTCATGTTCAATTTAGAAGCTTTCTTATTTGGTACCAAGGTTTAGCCCAATAAATGGCCTATTTCCACCAACTTTCGTTAAAATAGATGCATTATTACGTTATATTTCTTAAATTTAAAAAAAGGCAATTTTTGGTGGTTTTTATTTTCTTACAAATTAACAAATTATCAGAAAGTTTTTTCATAGCCATTCGCTATTTTTATTTCTGTGATATGATTATTAGGACCGGAGATAATAAGAAAAAGTGCAGAAATTTTCAGAGTTGAAAAATAAACTGTTAAAATTTTACAAGAAGCAACGAACCGATTTAGTCCAAAACTTCTCATGGCACTTATTATATCTACACCAAATTAAAGTAATAAAATTGTTGCAGCCAGAGAATTCCTTATTCACCTATATTGTTACTTAATTTTACTCCACTAGGATATATGATTTAAAATGTTGACATATTTAAAAACTAAATTATATACCTAATAAAAAAATCAGAATGTGAACAATTCATGAATGTACATTACAGCAAATTGAGAAAGTATTTAAAATGACTATGAAAGCCCAATGCTGTAAACTGTGGAGCCTGGTCGATACCAGATGTTTGTTAGGTTTTGTACCTTTTTAATAATATCCCGCCAAATTCGTGTGGTCAGTCACTTGTTTAAGAAACTAGCAATGGTAAAATCTACAATTTAAATCTATAGAGGTGATCCGCAATTTTTGATTATTTATTAATTGTTTGTTCGCTTTTTTTTATATGATTTGAGAATATTACTACACTCTGCGAATTTCTAGATGGATACCTACACTATAGTACGTCTCATTTTTTTATTATGTTTTTATCTGTTTGAAAATAAAGAATACTTCGCAAGGATATCTTTAAAAAAATTCACTGAAGCTAGTTTTAGAGTTAATAGATCAATGGTATTCAACCTAAAATTGCTTACTTTGAATAAAAAATATACAGGGTGGTCACCCCAAAAATAATAATAAAAAATGAGACCGAGGACAATAATATTTCACATGCAGTTATCACAACTGCCAAGTAAGAAAAATATGAAAATATACAGGTTGGTTACCCTAGAAAAGAAATAATGAAGAAGATGTGACAAGGAACAATAATATTTTTCACATAGTTATCACAACTGTCAAGGAAGAAAAATATGAAAATATACAGACACCTAAAAAATATTGAAAAAAAAATATGGGGAGATTTCGCATGTACGGGTTGGTCGCGCGAATGCTGGCCCCTAATTTAACTTCGTTATTTTTGGAGTTACGTAAAAAAGTTAAAAATAAAAGTTAAAGAAAATCGCTTGTATTTTCCAAAATTATTTCAGAAAAACAATTGGAAGTCGAATTTCGGAGATATGAACTTTACTTTGGATTTTTTAAATATAACGCCCTGTATATCTTTACACCATTTGAAAGGCGATGAAAAAACTTTCCAATGATATACAGGGTGTCCCACTTAAAACTCCCGGTGCCATTTTCTCGATAAATAAAAGAGATATTGGAACTCTGCAAAAGGTGTTCACTAGAATATATAAATGATATCAGTTTTGAGTAAAAATCGGTCATTTTACAAATTGAGGTATAGATGGCGTTATGACGCAAAGAAATAATTTGATCCTAGGAACGTTGAAATAAGGTGCAAGTGATGAGACATAACATTCTGAGCAACTTCTATAATACGAACAATTTTCGAAATATCACTGGTTTTCGAGATATTTGAACGATAATTTTTTTAAATATAAAAATCGTCATAACTTTTCTAAAATACATTTTAGACTACAAGTCTTTTGAGACATTTTTCATAGTGAATCAGACTGATTTAGATGATAATGGAATATATTTATTTCAAAACACAAAATAACTTTTTTTTTCAAGTAAAACAAAAGGCTGCAACTGCTATTTGGAAATTAAAGATTTTGACATTTCTGTTTATTGTGTATTGTCTAATTTTTGCTTAATGTTTATGTTGCATGTTCGACTAAATTTTACACTGTAAATTGTAGACATATGAAAAAAAATGCGAGTTTTGTTACTAGAAAAATTACATTGATGTTCAAATATCTGGAAACCAGTGATTTTTCGAAAATTGTTCGTATTAAAAAAGTTGCTTAGAATATAATTCTCCATCTCATGCACCTCATTTTAACGTTCCTAGGATAGAACAATTTCTTTGCATCGCAACGCCAATGTGTAAAATAACAATTATTACTCATAACTGAAGTCATTTATATATTCCAGCGGATACCTTCAACAGAATTCAAATATCGCTTTTGGTTATCGAGAAAATGGCGACGGGATTTATAAGTGGGACACTCTGTATAGAATATAGTATTTATCTTAAAAAAATTGTCTATTATACTATAAATTTACAATTCATCAAAATAGATGTGGAAATCAAAAGTATTCAATTTAATGTGAACAATACGTCAGTTCTCTGAAGATATTTGTTGGTAACTAATTTTACTCTGTTTTAAATAAAATGGAAAATTTCAATATTGATATATATTTTTCGGACTATCATAGATTAATGATAACAAAATGTAAAATTTAATATAGTTTTTAAGAAAAATACTATGTTTTATATATCATTAAAAAACCACCCTGTAGTTAACATAACTGTCAAAGAAGAAAAATGTGAAAAATATACAGGATGGTCACTTTAAAAAATAAGAAACGACAGAGGAAAAGGATATTTGAAACCTAGTTGTCAGTCGCTATTGCCAGGAAAAAATAGACAGTTTTTATAAGAAAAAATATGGTTATCCAACAAAAAAAATCATAAATAAAGGATCCCAAACAAATAGGGTAGAAAATACTTTAAATTTGAGTCCCGTCCAATTTGGTCAAAAATTGACCGAGAAGTGATTTTTTTAAAGTTTTGTATTTTTTCCCGCTCTCCAAAAGTCTAATTTCGACACTCGCTTTTGGTGATTTTAATTCAAAAACCGATGAGTCATTAATACAAGGCCGTCAGCCTTGCATTGATTGTTTTGGTTGCTTCATAAAAAATTTAACAATTTATGTTGCAATATTAAAATTTTCTGCTATTTTTCTTATTATCTCTAGTCTTAGTCTTCGTATGGTTAGTTATGCTCTAAATTTGCCTTTTAAATAAAATGTTCCTAAATCGAATTTTTGGTTTATGCTTCGACTTAGATTTATTCTGGGAGTTTCTACATCTACAACAGGCGCGAGGGTGGGCCAACGCAATTTTGGGTGGGCTATGACCCACCCAAGCTCCAACGTAGTTCCGTGCCTCTAATATATATAAAGTAAATGCACTAAAATTGTAATTCGAGAACCTGAGTATTTCCAAAAATAATCGCGTTAAATGAACGTTCTGGGGTGTTCCTGAAAATGCAGACCTCTATTAAAATCTATATGAAAATATAACGGAAAATTTTTGTTGGCACTGAAAATTCCAACATTTAGTATAAAAAGTATAGTAGTAGTGGTGGTTGTGAAAAATTTTTCCTAAAGATTAAAAATTAAATTCAAAGTTATTATTAGTGTTTTATTTTTTATGAAAAAAAAAAAAATAAATAAATAAAAACTCCATATCATCTGAATTTAATCAAATGTTGAATTTACGGCTTTTGAGCTATTCTGAACAACTTCTATCAGTAAAATTTTACAATAAAAAAATGTCTACGATTTTTTTAAATTTTCCATTTATTTTGTAGGTGTTTGAAAGGGGTGAATGGTATTTTACCCATACGTAGTTGCGAAATTAGACAAGTAGTTTTAGTTACCAATTTTTCCTTCTTCTTAAGAGATTGCATTAGAACTGAAGAACTAATTCCCAATAACTCTATAAAAGCATTTATCACTTCCTTTTGTCCAGTCTGCAAATCTATTTTTAGAATCCTCCACATTTTGGGAATAAGCATATCACTAACACACGTACTGCCCATCGTATTAGTTTGATATTTTTTACATTTCCAACCAAATAAGAATCTATTTTTAGAATCCTCCACATTTTGGGAATAGACATATTATTAACACACTTACGTGTTGATATTTGCGTTTTGAATGAAATAGAAATCTATTCTTAGAATCCTCCACATTTTGAGAATAGGCACATTATTACTAACTTACTTTTGCATTTATACTTTATCTTTACATGCATAGTGGTCCAATGTTTTAAATTTGGTCATTTATAAGCTTTCTTGAAAAAGATAGCAAAAAACTGCCATCTTCATATGAATGTTAGGGTAAATGCCGGCAATTTACAAATATTTGACGTAATACAGGGTCTTTCACAAAGTCATGCCACATCAAATATGTATTTTTTTAATAATACAGCCTATATATTTTTGTATTTTCTTATTCTATGGTGAACTCTTATGAAATTTTGTGTACATAATTTAATTGTTTTCGAGATATTCAAATTTGAATATCAATATTTTGCGTATTTTATATGAGGCTGTAAAACAAAACGGTTTAAATGAGAACGCTTACACATTTCTGTTTTAGTTTTTATTAATATATGTATTAATCTACGTATTAATCTATGTAACAATGCTAAACGGAAAGACCAGAAAGATATACTGCCTGCTAAATCGGAAGCAGACATTATTGGGTAGAATATTAGAAATCAAGATAGAAATGTGCAACTCCTGTGTTCAAAATCACATCTTTTAGATTTTACAGCCTCGCAAAGTACGAAAAATGCTGATTTCAATTATTTTAAGATTTAAGATTTTTTTTTGAGTCTTATTTATATTAACGTCCTGGAGGAGTTTAACTGTAGCTATTCCACCACTCAACCAAGACACGTACACATAGACAACATCTCAACACTAATTTCCTACGACATTGCCATCTGCCGCAGCTGAGACATGCGGTCTAGCCCAGTGCGACCGTCGCAGCAACACGTGAAAGATGACACTACACATCCATACCCTAGCCAGGATCCCCGTGGTCGCAAGCTTAAGATTGTAAGCTTTCTGCCACTGAGTTGGTGTCAAATCACACATACCATTCGACTTCAAAGCCAGAACTTAAATTTTTTGTAAAAATTCGGCCACAAAATGACCACAACTATTTTAAACCAGTTTTTATAAAAAAAAACGGTTGGTCCTATTATATTTAACAAAGGGGACCATTTTTGTACAAATTTGATTAGGAAATCATATTCCGGTACCAAAATTAACAAAGGAAACGGAAGAAAAAAAATTGGATTATAAGAGAGATTGAAATTCATATTGGCCAGTATCAAGAAATAATAACTTTTATTGATACTATATAACGTACTGTAAAATTTCATCACTCTAGGACTAAGGGATCCTGAAATATTAAATAAAAATATATAAAAGTATTTACGCAAAATTTCCCTTTCTATTTAGCATCTTTCTTTTATTATCAATATCTTGTCTATGATGAATATCCTGTATGTATTTTTTTATCTTAAAGTATAAAGTTTTCTTTCTGGCAATAGTGACAACTACATTCCAAATATTATTTTCCTCTGCCTAGAGTGACCACCCTGTATACTTTTCACTAAAGCTTGTGATAACTAAGTACGTGCGAAATATTATGGCCCTCCGTAAAAATGTTTTCATTATTTCTTTTTAGATCTTTCATGCAATTATTGTATTTACTACATGCGAAATATTAGCGTCTTCTCTCACATTTTTTCAATTATTTCTTTAGGGTGACCACCCTCTACATCTTATGAGATATAAATGAATACCCTGACTCACTGACTGACTGACCGATCTATCAATGCACAGCTCAAACCTCTGGGTCTAGAAACTTCAAATTTTCCATAGGGGTTCCTCAAATATTGTAGGCAACTACTAAGAAGGGATTTTTCGAAATTCGAGGATGAAAGAGAGGGTTGAAAATTTTAGGATTTTTCGGAAACGGTTAGCTCTAGATGCATGAAATTTGGCAGAACTATTTTTTGTTGATGTATATTAGATACGTATAATACGAAATTTCGATTTTCACTTTTTGAAGGAGTGAAAACGGGGATGGTAGATGGTTTCAAGCGCACCCGTATTTTGAAATCGTGTAAGTCAGAAACGTGATTATTCGAGTGATGGACTACTCTAAACAAATAAGAAGACAAGACACATATTCGACGGTATTCAAACAGAGACCCTCCCCAAACGGGTGAACGATGAGGAGGAGGGAGGGTTTTTAAACTTTTCGGAACCGCCTAGATCTAGAAGCGTGATATTTGGTAGAAATACTCTTTATTGGAACCTATTAGACACGAGTAAGGCGAAATTTCGATTTTCACTTTTTGTAGGGGTGAAAACGGGGGTGGTAAATGATCTAAAATGTACCTGTGTCTCTGAAATCGCGTAAGTCAGAAACGTGATATTCCAGCGATTAACTCTTCTAAGGAAATAAGGAGACACGTATTCGATGGTTTTCAAAAGGAGACCCTCCGAACAGATGAACAGAAAGAGGGAGTTTTTAAGCATGAAATTTGACACATGCCCTCTCATGTGCTCTATTGTCGATTAAAATAATTATTTTATTAACACAAAAATAGAATAATGAATTGTTATCAAATTGGTATGCGCAGTGGGTTTCCCCGAGTACTATGGATGTGCAGTGGGTTTCCTCGAGTACTATGGATGCACAGTGGATTTCGTCGAGTACTACGGATGCGCAGTGGGTTTCCTAGAGTACAATGGATGGGCAGTGGGTTTCCTCGAGTACAATGGATGCGCAGTGGGTTTCCTCGAGTGCAATGAATGCGCAGTGGGTTTCCTTGAGTACTATGGATGGACAGTGAGTTTCCTCAAGTGCAATAGATGCATAGTGAGTTTCCCTGATCAGTATGGATGTGCAGTGAGTTTCCTCGAATACTATCGATGCACAGTGGATTTCCTCGAATGCAATGGATGTGCAGGATGGAACTAGATTATATTTTGATCTTATTCCGTTGAAGTGTTCAGACGTAAATTAAGGTAAGTGGGGGTAAATAGGTAAATCAAGCAAGTAAGGGTCCATAAAACTGGTATTTAGTATATATAAGAAAAGGTCTCAAAACATTTTTAGGACAAGTTAGTGTGTGTACAAGAACCAAAGGCCTCAAATTTTTTTTTTACTTCATACTTTTTACTACTGTGTGTCTAGCTTCTACGATTTCGGATTAGAATACCATGCAACCTGTACGGTGTTTATATATCTTCTATTATTTTTTTGATTCTATAATAACTGGGTTACCTCGAGTAGGATGGATGCGCAATGGGTCTCCTCGAGTACTAATTAATTCGCAGTGGATTTCTTCGAGTATTATTGGTGCGCAGTAGGTTACCCCAAGTAGTATGAATGCGCGGAGGTCTCCCTCGAGGAATATGGAAGCGCAGTAGGTTTCCTCAAGTATTAGGAATGCGCAGTGGCTTTCCTCGAGTACCATTGATGAGAGTAGGTTACCTCAAGTATTATGGATGCGCACTGGGTTTCTTCGAGTACAATGGATGCGCGTAGGTAACCCCAAGTAGGATGGATGTGCTGTAGTTTACTTCGAGTAGTATGGATGCGCAGTGGGTTTCCTCGAATAAAATGGATGCGCGTTGGGTTACCTCAAATAGTATTGATCCACAATGGCTTTCCTCCTTCAGTTAGATGGATGCGCAGTGGGTTACCCAGTGTAGTTTGGAAGCGCAGTAGGTTTCCTCAAGTATTATCGATGTGCAGTGGCTCTTCTCGATTACTATTGATGCGCACTAGGTTGCCTCAAGTAGTATGGATGCGTAGTGGGATTCCTCGTGTAAAATGGATGCGCAGTTTTTGTGCGCACGATTACTCTGGAACTGTTTAAGATATTGACTTGAAATTTGATACACGTCTGTATTTTAACGAGATGTTGGTACTAGATTATATTTTGATCCTATTCTATTGAAGGGTTGAATAGTAAATTGGGGTAAACGGGGGGTAAATAGGAAAAACACGCAAGTAAGAATCGACAAAATTGGTATTTAGTATAAAAGAAGTAAAGGTCTCAAGAAAATTTTTGGCATAAGCCACCTCTATTACCACCCCCAAAGAGGGTGCAAAAAAATAAAATTGTGATTTAGTGTGTACACAAGAATCAAAGGCCTTTTTTTTACTTCATCCACCCCCACTACCACACCCTACCACCACCCCAACCCCACTAACGATATGGCATATCGTTTTATGTGTTTTTGAGGGAGACGATTCCAAATATATTATTAAAATTCCATAAACAATTATTTCCATATAGTGAAGTGAAAATATAGTATTTTCGTTGTAAGAGACTTTTTTTTCATGTTTTTTTTTGTCATTACTTCAACAAACTGAAGGTATGACCAAATTTTCAGAATTTTGACCATCCAAATCCTTATTTTGAACAATTATGTGACATACCGTTGGGTATATTTTTACACATATTTTAACACATTCCTCCACTGTTAATAGACCACCATAAAAGTATACACACCGATAGGGGGCGCTGAAACCAATAAATTTAAATCCTCCACAATTAATGATGAATCAGATTTTCACACACTGACCATAATCCCAAATTCTGGAGGATTTTTTTTATTGCGTTTCTGTGCAAAGCAGGCATCGAGAATCTCATTGCAGCGATAAAAAATTGTCGATGACTGAGAAATCCTCGACAATTCGGTCATCCTCGACAATTCAGTTCTATTCACAGAGTGTTCCTCCACAGTTAATGTAATGCATACACACACACACACACACACACACACACACACACACACACACACACACACATACAGGTCTGACCGTATTTGTGACAAACCATCCTCAAATGTATTTGTGGAAGCTTTGCTAATATGGTTGCCTGCCGATCAGGTAAAAATTCTCCTTTTCGTAGATATGTCTCATTTTTCGATACACTCCGTAGTTAAGAAATTATAAGGTGCATATATTTCTGACGACGTTTGCCACTAATACTATGTACGTGTGTAAAATGTATTCCATAAATCTACTGTGTATCATGTACGCCACATATATATTTCATGAATGTGTGTATGAAATATCAGTAAAAATACGAATTTCCAATATTACAATTATATTTAATAAAGATATAAGTGTATCTGCTTGCCATTCAGAACATTCTAGCTAACATTTAGATACATTATTTAATTAATAATCACAGATTACGTTATATATTCCTATATAAAATTATTTGTTACGTATTTTATAATTTGTCATTAGGTCAATCCTTTAGAAAACTTTTATGTACGGTAAGTAGATAGGCATACTTATTACAAGCTTTTGTTTAACTTGCTTTGTATATATGTTAGTTTGTATGTTGTTAGCTTGTATGTTAGTATGTTTAGTTCAAATCTTGCAAGTCAATTAGGAACGACTTAACGACGGTCAATTGAATTTTGCATACACATGTAATTCTGGTAACCATACCATAATATGGTACTAAAAAGAGTATTTTTACTTCCACATCCAGTGGAAGCATAGTAACGACAAAAAAATGTTTAAAAATTTTTATTGTCAAATGGGCTTAGAATGTAATGAAACGTCGAGATTTTAAGTTTGGGCGAAAAAAAATTCTGTCTGTCTGTCTGTCTGTCTGTCTGTCGGTCTGTCTGTCGGTCTGTAACTTTTTTTTTTGTGCGCACGTTTACTCTGGAACCGTTTGAGATATTGACTTGAAATTTGGTACACATATGTACTTTAACGAGATCTAGAACTAAATTATATTTTCATCTTGTTCCGTCGAAGGATTGGGGCGGTAAATTGGTAAATTTGGTGTAAATATGTAAATCAAGCAGGTAAGAGTTCATAAAATTGGTATTTAGCATATACAAGAGAAGCTAAGGTCTGAAAAAAAATTTTGGCATTACCACCCTCACCCCATTATTAAAGGGGATGAAAAAAAATTGTGATTTAGTGAAACCTCAAAATATTTTTTTTACTTTATCCACCCCCACTACCACCCTCTATCACCAGCCCCACCCCACTACCGATGTGGGGTATCGTTTTATGGGTTTTTGGGATAGAATATTTCAAATATTATATTATATATTATTAAAGTTCCATAAACAATTATTTTCACACACAAAATTTTTTCGTTGTGGGTGACTTGGATAGAAAATGTGGAAGTAGCGATTCCTTGGGCAGCGGTTTTTTTTAAGTGTAGTTCTTTGCATGTACTTTACGGTGGTGTTTGGAAAGAAAAAAAAATTAAACTTAAACCAATTTTTTGGATATTAATTGTAATTATGGATATTGCACGTATAAGCAATTTCAAATAACTACGTCATTTTTTTCTAAAACCAAAAAACGATAAGTGAATTATGAAAGTATATGAAATAATCAACGTTTAAAAAAGAATGATGTTCTACTTGCATCTGAATCCGTGATACGTTAGTTTTTGTTCCAAAATGATTATATTTCTCTCTCTGCTAGTTGAAAATTATCCACAACTAAAATTTTTTAAATTACATCGCATAAAGCACCATTGAGGACATAACGCACGTCCGAAAAAAAAATTATCTCCCCACCTCTTAAATATTGTAACTAGGCAACTAACTTAATTAATGGTATACATCACATATACATTCGAGCCTTTTTTTTAACATTTTTAGTCTTTTTACTTCCACGTCGAGTGTAAGTATAGTAACGACAAAAAAAAATTTTAAAACTTTTATTGTTCAAATAGGCTTAGAATGTCATGGAACGTAGAGATTTTAAGTTTGAGTGAAAAAAAATTCTGACTGTCTGTTGGTCTGTCTGTAACTTTTTTGTGCGCACGTTTACTCTGGAACCGTTGAAGATATTGACTTGCAATTTGGTACACATATGTACTTTAACGAGATCTGGAACGAGATTATATTATCATCTTGTTCCGTCGAAGGGTTGGGAGGTAAATTGGGGTAAATAGGTAAATGAAGCAGGTAAGAGTTCATAAAATTGATATTTAGTATATCCAAGAGAAGCTAAGGTCTCAAAAAAATTTTTGGTATTTGCCACCCCCATTACCACCGCCACTCTATTATTAAAGGGGATGAGAAAGGATTATGATTTAGAGTGTGTACTGTGTACAAGAACCAAAAACCTCAAAATACTTTTTTACTTCATCCACCCTATACTACCCCCCTATCACCACCCCCACCCCACTACCGATGTGGGGTATCGTTTTATGGGTTTTTGGGGTAGAGGATTTCAAATATTATATTAAAGTTCCATAAACAATTATTTCCACATATAAAATTTTTTCGTTGTGAGAGACTTGGATAGAAAATTTGGATGTGGAAGTAGTGATTCCCTGTGCAGCATAAAACGATACCTCACATCGGTAGTGGGGTGGGGGTTGTGATAGAGGTGGTAGTGGGGGTGGATAAAGTAAACAAATATTTTGAGGTTTCTGACTCTTGTACACACATTAAATCACATTTTTTTTTCATCCCCTTTAATAATGAGGTGGGGTTGGTAATGGGGGTAGCTAATGCCAAATTTTTTTTTGAGACGTTAGTTTCTCTTATATATACTAAATACTTTATGAACTCTTACCTGCTTGATTTACCTATTTACCCCAAATTTACCCCAATTTACCCCCCAACCCCTCGACGGAACAAGATGAAAATAAAATCTATTTCTAGTTCTCGTTAAAGTACATATGTGTACCAAATTTCAAGTCAATATCTCAAACGGTTCCAGAGTAAATGTGCACACAAAAAAAGTTACAGACCGACAGACAGACAGACATTTTTTTTCTCTCAAACTTCCAAACTATCCGAACAATAAAATTTTTTAAAAATTTTTTTGTCGTTACTATGCTTCCACTGGATGTGGAAGTAAAATAAGTTATGTTGAATTAATTGTCTTAAAAGCTTGTTATGTGAAAAGAAAAAAAAATACTTACCATCTCTTACCAATTGTAAAAGCTGTATTTAAAGCAATTGATTCAACTTAACTTATTTTTTTCACTTTTACACCTAAATAATAATAAAAGCTTGTTTTTAAAAAGGTTTTTTTTACATTTAATTTTTACTTCCACATCCACGTAGTGGAATGAAAGTGTAGTAACGCAAAAAAAAATCTTTTTTTTAATAAAATAGGCTTGGAATGCCATAAAACGAGATTTTAAATTTGAACGAAAAGAAATTTCTGTCTGTCGGTCTGTCTGTACCTTTTTTGTGCGCACGTTTATACTGGAACCGTTTATAATATTCACTTGAAATTTGGTACACGTATGTACTCTAACGGGATCTGAAACTAGATTATATTCTGATCTAATTCATTTGAAGGGCTTGGGGGTAAATGGGGGTAAATAAGGGTAAATAGGTAAAGCAGGCAAGTAGGAGTCCATAAAATTGGGACTTACGGCATGTACGAGAAGCTAAGGTCTCAAAAATTTTTTTTTGCATCAACCACCACCACTATCACCCCCCACACTATTATTAAAGCGGATAAAGAAACTGTGATTTAGTGTGCATACAAGAACGATTGGCGTCATTTTTTTTTATATTAGCCCACCTCCATCCTATTATTAAAGGGGGTAAAAAATAAAATTGGGATTTAGTGTGTATACAAAAACCAAGAGCCTTAAAACGATTTTGACATTAGCCATTCACTCTACAACCCCCGTTACCACTCCTACTCCGTTATTAAAAATAAAATTGTGATTTAGTGTGTCAAAGGCCTCAAAGATTTTTTTTGGTATTAGTCACACTCTCTACCAATACCATCGCCACTCTGGCGCTATTATTAAAGAGGGTAGAAAATAAAATTGTGTATACAAAAATTTTTTGGAGTTAGCCCCTCGACTACCCCAACCACCGTATGACATCGTTTTTTTTATTATTTTATTATTATTATTTTTTTAATGCCTTATATATTATTAAAGTTCTTTCGTTGTAAGAGACTTGGATAGGAAATCTGGATGATCTGGAAGTAGTGATTCCTTCGGCAGCGGTTTTTAATTTTTATTACTATTAATATTAGTTTTTATTCATATTCTAGTCACGTGCCATTTGTGCTATCTTATATACAGTATATATGGTCCTATTATATAGTCCTGTTAAAAGTATTTTGTAAAAATAGAATAATAATTTTTTGATACACTCCGTAGTTAAAAAGTGATAAGGTACATATATTTATGACGACGCACAGTGGGGCAAATAGCTCATTTTTTGGACAAGCGATAATTCCCAAGCCTGGAATTAATGAAATTAAATTTTTTTTTTTTTTAACTCTTCGTTATAAAATTGCCTTTAATTCTATCGAGCCCGAATTTTGAAATTTCAAAATTAAAGGACTTAAATTTTGAAAGTAAATTAAAATTTTATCAAAAGATTGTTTAAAATTATAAAAAATTGTTACTTGGGGTTTTTTTTTGGTATCTAATCTCATTTCTTATCCTCGAATTTTGCTATTCAAAAAACCAAGATAGCGAATCCAATATGGCGACCATAATATTTTTTTAAATGAGATGTACAAGCGCAAATTGATAAAAATTGTTACTTAGGGTTTTTAAGGGTTTCTTACCATGAATATGAAGTCTAAATTATGTAATATCGTAATCCAAGATGGCGGATTCAATATGGCGGATCCAATATGGCGGCCACAATATTTTTTAAATGAAATGTACATACGCAAATTATTAAAAATTGTTATTTAGGAGTTTTAGGGTCTGCTGAACATGAATCTGAAGTCTAATTACGTAATATCGAAATTCAAGATGGCGGATCCAATATGGTGTCCGTAAGTTAAAATAGAATGATAAATCAAGAAAGAAATTGCTAAAATTTGTTACTCAGGGGCTTAATTCGCTAATTTTGTTTCGGATATTTTAGTTTCGTCACTTTGGAAACCATAATATCGGATCCAATATAGCTGTTATAAATTTAAAAAAAAATAAGACGTACATGCAAAAATCATTAAAAATTAGTTCCTAGAGGTTTCTGATTCCGCAGTTAAAATTTCGTAATTTTGAATTCTAGGGTTGCATTTCCAGTATGTGCTAAAATAAAATAATTAATCAAAAATTAACCTTAAATGTCCAATCATAGAGTAGTCAAAAGACAAATACTATTAGCTAATACTATTAGGCAAGAACTATTAATCTTAATTCTAATATTTGGTCAAGTCATAAAATGACAGAAAGTAAAATATTGTAAGCCATGAACTTAAAATAACCTAATGCTTCTAGTCCTAAACAAACAGCTAGAAAAGTACGATAAGATATAAATCTAACATAATTTAATACGTAAAATGATGAACGAGTAGAATCTTCAACTTACGGACACCATATTGGATCCGCCATCTTGGATTTCGATATTACGTAATTTGGACTTCAGATTCATGATCAGCAATCTCTAAAACCTCTAAGTAACAATTTTTAACAATTTGCGCATTTACATGTCAATTAAAAAAATATTATGGCCGCCATATTGGATTCGCCATTTTGGATTACAATATTACGTAATTTAGATTTCAGATCCTTAAAAGTCCTAAGTAACAATTTTTAACAGTTTGTGCATGTACATTTCATTTAAAAAAATATTATGGCCGCCATCTTGGATCCGCTATCTTGGTTTTTTGAATCGCAAAATTCGGAGATCAGAAATGAGATTAGAAACCAAAAAAAAACCCTAAGTAACAATTTTTTATAATTTTAAACAATCTTTTGATAAAATTTTAATTTACTTTCAAAATTTAAGTCCTTTAATTTTGAAATTTCAAAATTCGGGCTCGATAGAATTAAAGGCAATTTTATAACGAAGAGTTTAAAAAATTTTTTTAAATTTAATTAATTCCAGGCTTAGGAATTATCGCTTGTCCAAAAATGAGCATTTGCCCCACTGTGCGACGTTTGCCATTAATACTAAAATTTAAAGGTGTGTAAAATGTATTCCATAAATCTACTGTTTATGATGTACGCCACATATATATTTAATGCATGTGTGTGTGATATATCAGTAGAAATACGAATTTCCCTTAATATAATTATATTTAATAAAAAAATAAGTGTTTCTGCTTGTAGTTCATAACATTTTAGCTAAAATTTAGATATAATTTTAAATTAATAATCACAGATTACGTTATACGTATCTGTAGAAAATTTGTTACATATTTGATAATTTGAAATTATGTCAATCTTTTAGAAAACTTTTATATACGGTAAGTAGATACGCCCATTTATTACAAGCTTTTATTTAACTTAGTTGTATGTATGTTAGTTAGCTTGTATTTTAGTACGTTTGGTTCAAATCCTGCGATTCAATTTTGAACCATAGGCCTCAATTTTTTTTTATATTAGCCACCCCCTCTACCCACCCCCATCCTATTATTAAAGGGAGTAGAAAATAAACTTGGGATTTAGTGCGTATATAAGAACCAAGAGCCTTAAAATGTTTTTGGCATAAGCCACTTCCTCTACCACCTCCGTTACCACTCATACATTCATATTCCATTATTAAACCAGGTAAAAAAATAAAATTGTCATTTAGTGTGTGTACAAGAGCCAAAGGTCTCAAAGAATGTTTTTGGTATTAGCCACACTCTCTACTATCCCCATCGCCACCTTCACCCTAATATTAAACAGGGTAGAAAATAAAATTTTGTATACAAGAACCAAGGCCCTCAAAAATTTTTGGCATTAACCACCCCCTCTAATACCCCAACCACCGTGTGACATCGTTTTTGTAATATTTTATTAATATTATTATTATTTTTAATGCCTTATATATTATTAAATTTCTTTCGTTGTAAGAGACTTCGATAAGAAATCTGGATGTGGAAGTAGTGATTCTTTCGGCAGTAGTTTTTAATTTTTATTACAATTAATATTAGTTTCTATTCATATTCTAGTCACGTTTCTTTTTAAATTAAAATAAGTATTTCAAAGATGTTTCTGTCATAATTTCTTTGCTTTTTATTCTAAAAAACAGTAAAAAAAAATTATTTGAAAGACTAATTTATTAATAATCTAAGGAGAAAAAAATTTTTCTCTACGACTTGATGGTATTCCAAAACAATTGCGACTCAATTTTCAAATTTGTTATTGTATTTTAGGCGTTGTCATAAGCATTTTTTACTTGAAATTTGATATGACGTTAATTAGTTCCACTAGAAGCACATTTTTTTAAGTTATCTGGTATCGTAACAGAAAACCAGATTGTTGGTTATGAAAATGCGAAGAAAATTGGAACTGTGTCATCTTTTTCGTAAATAACAAAACAATTAAGACCGATCTTTTTTAAACAATTGACAATAACTTAAGTGATTGTAAGATTTAATGAAACTTTCGAAAAATATGATTTTAGGGAAACAAAATACCTAATTTTCAGTCAAAATGTAAATATTTTCAAACATTTCTGTTAATACCACTAAAAAGTACAAAAAACCCATATTCTAAAAACAACTATGTTGTTCGGCGACTTAATGTACTTAAACAATTGCGATTTTTAGGCATTATTATAAATTTTTTTATTTTAAATTAGACATTTATTATTATTATTATTGTTATTTTTGTGAATTGTTTAAGGATGATTGATCGTAATTGTTTTCATTTTCCGCAACTTAACAATTTGAGCAAGAATGTTTTAGTATTGTTCGCAATTTTATAACGAACAATCTGTTTTCAAAATATTGCGATTTTTTGTTTAAAACTAGAGATATTTTAGAAGAACTGCGAAAAACACAGTATGACACCTTTTGAAAAAATACTGTATTGTACAATCGGCAAATAAAAATTGCCCAAAGTAGTTCATGTTTTTACGGTTAAAGAAATTAAAGAAATAAAAAAACATGTATTTCTCGAAAAAGGCAGATAGAAAATTGCATTTACTGTAATGTATACATAACTTTCATTGACTTTTATTACAGACTTTTTTCGGTTGGTCTTTGAATATGAATGCGGAGGAAGCAGTTATGTTGCCTAATTATTTCTAGCACGACTAATAAAAATATGAAGGGGATCCAATATTTGACATCTTAAGCCAAAAATGTATAAATATTTAAAAACAGCGCCGCTTCTCGACTGTGCTATCAATATTAAAATATTAAAATTGTGTGTTTTAAATATGGCAGAAAATTTTAAAAGTTGTTAATCTCAAATTAATTTTTAGTATTCAGCGAAGAAGAGTGCGCAATTTTGCAGCGTCTTCAAAATAAGCAATTTAGTTTTTATTGCTCCATTCGTTATATAATTAGAAAACATACTTCTAAATGTGGTAATTCTTAACCGAAAGTGGACGTATTATAGCGGGTGGCTCTTAAAGCCAACTCAACATGTGGCAGGTCATAAAGTCATTATTAGCTCTGTAAGTGGTTTGGGCTTGAAAATGAAATGCAGGCCATTTTATCCCTCGACAACCTTTAGAGTCTAAATGCAAAGCAATCGGATTCACAACAAAAAACCGCTGCCCAAGGAATCACTACTTCCACATCCAGATTCTCTGTCCAAGTCACTCACAACGAAAAAACTTTGTATGTGAAAATAATTATTTATGGAACTTTAATAATATAATATTTGAAATCCTCTACCCCAAAAACCCATAAAACGACACCCCACATAGGTAGTGGGGTGGGGGTGGTGATAGGGGGGTGGTAGTGGGGGTGTGGATGAAGTAAAAAAATATTTTGAGGTTTCTGGTTCCTGTACATGCACTAAATCACATTTTTTTTCCATCCCCTTTAGTAAGGAGGTGGGGGTGGTAATGGGGGTGGCTAATTCCAAAATTTTTTTTGAGACCTCAGCTTCTCTTGTATATACTAAATACCAATTTCATGGACTCTTACCTGCTTCATTTACCCATTTACCCCAAATTTACCCCAAATTTACCCCAAATTTACCCTAATTTCCCCCCCAACCCTTCGACGGAACAAGATGAAAATAATCTAGTTCTAGATCTCGTTAAAGTACATATGTGTACCAAATTTCAAGTCAATATCTTAAACGGTTTCAGAGTAAACGTGCGCACAAAAAAAAGTTACAGACAGACAGACAGACAGACCGACAGACAGACAGAAATTTTTTTTTCGCTCAAACTTAAAATCTCGACGTTTCATGACATTTTAAGCCTATTTGGACAATAAAAATTTTTAAAAATTTTTTTGTCGTTACTATACTTCCACCGGACGTGGAAGTAAAAGATCCTATATTATAAGTGAATATTGATATTATAAATATATTAAATCGTACCTCTGAAATAAAAGAAGTAGGTGTCAGCTTGAAAAATAATTTTAGCTACTGAGGATGAGGTGTTGGTCAAGTATTCGTAATATAAACATCACCACCTCATTGGTTGTTTATTTTATTATTCACTGAAACGTAAATTGTTGACACAAAAAATCGTACTAGTAAATTCAAAACATTAACTTTTACTACAAGCTGCCATATATTACTTATGTTGCTACAAAATTACCTATGGAAACAAAGAAGTTTTAGGTAAATATATAGGGTGTCTCACTTAAAATTCCTGGTGCCATTTTATTGATAACTAAAAGAGATATTTGAATTCTGTTGGAAGTATTCATCAAAATATATAAATGACTTCAGTTTTTAGTAAAAACGATCTCTTTGCAAATTAACATATAGATAACGTTGTGATGCAAAGAAATTTTTAAGGACTTAATGGATTTCCCATAATAATACATTCAACCGTGCAAATAAAAAAATTACATAATTTATATTTATTTGACATAATCTTATTTTAAACTCATCGAAAAGATATTTATTATTTATTGTATTTCCATAATATCGACGTTATTTTTATAAGTTTGGTTTAATAGTTTATTACATCTTTTGGGTGAAATACTTGAAAATAAATAATTTTTGTAGATCAAAGGAAATAAGTTTAACAATAATGACCTGAGATCTGTTTTTAATGATACCAAAAACTAATCTTTCATGGAAAGCGTAGAGGAAATGGATCATGATGTAGTTTGGGAATTCCTATTCCGAAATGGATAAGGAAGCGTCGACTAAACGGTATACAAAATCAAAAACTAGATTCTTATGCAAAATTTTCTATCGGATTCAAATTTTGACGGTTTATATGGAATTGCAAAAATAGAACAAAAAATATTTGTCTGCAAAAAACGCAAAAAATATGAAAATATGTATGCAATTATCTTTTTAGTTCTTACTCAATATTGATATTAAAAATATCAAACGTATATTTCAACAAAACATCATTCAAACTGTTTTTTAGCTGTAGCCAGACTAAAAGTGAACCTTACATGAAGTTTTATAGCAAACATTTAGAATTGACTTTTCTATTTAATGATTGATTTTAATTGCCTTCAAGTAAATATATCCCGTGCACTAAGATTCTTTTACATTGTACGTGTCATTAGTTAGTGCGTTTTACTAGGCTTCTTAAATTATTGTTTCAGACAGCTTCATAGAAAACATAGTTCCAATAATGATGAAAAACCGCTGCCCAAGGAATCACTACTTCCACATCCAGATTCTCTATCCAAGTCACTCACAACGAAAAAACTTTGTATGTGAAAATAATTGTTTATGGAACTTTAATAATATAATATTTGAAATCCTCTACCCCAAAAACCCATAAAACGATACCCCACATCGGTAGTCGGGTGGGTCGTGGTAGTAGGGGGGTGGTAGTGGGGGGTGGATGAAGTAAAAAAATATTTTGAGGTTTCTGGTTCCTGTACATATACTAAATCACAATTTTTTTCCATCCCCTTTAATAAGGAGGTGGGGGTGGTAATGGGGGGTGGCTAATTCCAAAAATTTTTTTAAGACCTTAGCTTCTCTTGTATATACTAAATACCAATTTCATGAACTCTTACCTGCTTGATTTACCCATTTACCCCAAATTTACCCCAATTTACCCCCCAACCCTTCGACGGAACAAGATGAAAATATAATCTAGTTCTAGATCTCGTTAAAGTACATATGTGTACCAAATTTCAAGTCAATATCTTAAACGGTTCCAGAGTAAACGTGCGCACAAAAAAAAGTTACAGACAGACCGACAGACAGACAGAATTTTTTTTTTTCGCTCAAACTTAAAATCTCGACGTTTCGTGACATTTTAAGCCTATTTGGACAATAAAAATTTTTAAAATTTTTTTTGTCGTTACTATACTTCCACTGGACGTGGAAGTAAAAAGAACCAAAGCCTGAAAGTTTCAATTTACATTCATTTTGTAAGACTTACAAACTGCTGTAGTTATTATCCTTGCAGCGCAGCAAAACCGCAATGCAAACGAATTTATGTAAACAATTATGAATAATGGCACGTCGTATTTTTGTGTGCTTCTTCAAAAACTTTTGAAATTATAATGAAACAGTTCATACAATATGCAGTTAATATAAAACGCCTCTAGCGATCACTCTGTATGATGGATATGGTCCAATTTCAATCAAGTATTCTGCGATTACATCAAATAAGGATCATAATGCATTTGTAGTTTTTCTATAATTTTTTTTTCATTTGGGCAATAATAAAAATGTAATAATATAGTTAAATTTATTTTGAGAAAAATCATAAAACATTATTTCTTATTATTTAGTCTCATATAATGTTATTTTTCAATTTGTTGACGACATATAAAATCTTATGTCATTAGCAAACATTTTTGACTTGACTGAAATTTCACTTTCCTTGAAACCAAAGTGCTACTTAAAATATCTTTAAGAAAAATACGTACTTATATATCTGCTTTCTATTTAAAAAATAAGTCAGTCTTCAGTTAGTCAAATCTTTCTCGTTATTATTAGACACTTTACGAGTACCTAGGTAAAATTTTATTACGGTCGCTCAGTTAAATTCTGTAAAAATAGCGCGAAAATGTTAATATCTACAGTTTATTCCCAATGATTCATCTTCAGGTAGTTAGTTTCAAAATTTAGAACACGTAATGAAAATAGATTTTATGCACTTTATATATTATTTTGTGTTTGTACATTTTAGCATGTTTTATCAAGTATGCTTTCTTTTCATGTTTGATTTAATAAATACGCACTTAGTTATTGTTAATTTTTTAAATTCTCTCAATATTATACAGTATGTCCACGGATTAAATTCGGAAGAAATTAAACTTTTTATCTGCAAGTTTTTTTCATGAAAAGCAAGCAATTTATACTAATTATAAGAAAATGGCTCAAATAAAAACTTTTTATTTTCATGCTCATACTAGGCTTTCAGAAACAAAAAGATCAGAATCCGTAAAAGTAATTATAATCTAGACCAGTAGTACAACCACACTAAATTTATCCAATATCCAATTCTATCCAATATATGCTTTACTAAAAGATAAATATGAAAGATTTTGAGAAATTACTTAAAAGAAAAAGTAAAAACATAACAGCACCTATTAAAAATTTTACTAGAAGATTATTATACTCTTCGCAACTAGGAAAACGTTGGTGACTGAATTCTGAACGATTTTCAAAATGTCCATCCGTCCGTCCGTCTGTCTGTCGGTCTGTCCGTCCGTCACGTTTCTTTTAAGCACGATAACATAAGAGTGAAAAGTCCGGTTGTATTTTAATATTATTTTTCATTATATATATTTTTTGCTATGCAAATTAGTTAACTATGGAAAACTATTATTAAGACCATAAGCAATATTCGTGATTTTTTTTCGGGCTGAGGCAATGCGATTTAATATCTTTTTGGAGTACTTAAAAATTTAATTTAGCAATTATAGAAAATTAAAGAGCCAGAAAATTTCTTTGAATTTATCAAAGTAAAAATTATATAATTTGACAACAATCCCCAGATTATCGTATTTTTTTCTAAAATTGGATGTTTAAAGACTTAAAAAACTCAATCTCATTGCCTCGGTCAAAAGAAATGACGAATATTGCTTGTGGTCTCAATAATAGTTTCCCATACATAGTTGCCCAGTAAAGTAGGATAACATACAAAAAAAAAATGTATTGTTAATTTTTTTCTTAAAACAAAACTTAAAAAATATTTTAAAAAACGATATGATTGTTTCAACGTATACTTTCACGTTTCGGCGAAACGTTCGTTTTTTTTTTCAACTCAATATACTGGTTACCCACGAGATCAGTTACACCACCACATCTTTTATTTTTAAGGAATCACTACTTCCACATCCAAATTTCCCATCCAAGTCTCTTTAAACGAAAAGATCTTGACACTATATTTGCACTCTAGTAAGCGAAACTAATCGCTCATAGAATTTTAATATAATATTTGAAATCGTCGATAATATGTGAAGTCGTCAATTAAGTTAAACCGTTCGAATGAAAATGTGTGCACAAATAAAGTTACAGACAGAAGAACAGATACAATTTTTTTTTTATGTCAAATTTAAGTCTCGACGAATCATTACATTCTAAACTTATTTCAACAAAAAAAAATGTGTTTTTTTACGATCACTATAATAGTAATACTTTTCGATTGACTAGTGCGGGCACTTGCTAGGTACTATAAACTTAAATACGACTTTCATTTTTCCTGTGCAACCGTTGAACCGTTCGCATCATGTCTTTCTCAAAAAGAATATCCGAGCCAAAACTTTTGAACTTCATTGCACCTCAGCTTGTGAAAAGTACAATGGTGTAGATTGTACTAATTGTAAACCTGCGGAAGATTTAATAGATACTAACGGAACAAATGAAACTTTGGAAGTTGACGAAACAAATTCATTTGATAAGTCTTTAGTATAATATAAAATTATGGTTACAATATTTATACTTTAAATAAAATAAGTGTTATACTTGTAACTATATAAACTTATTTCAATCCTTTGAATCAGTTCTCCCACTTTTATCATTACCAAAAAAAATTGTGAAAAACAAAAATTTTCCGGAAAACTTTTTCACATTCTTAATCTAAAAATTATATTGAACCTTTAAAAATGGTTCCATATGTTTTTATAATAATATATATAGTTCACGCTCATTTTTCGAATTTTCATGTATTTTGTAATGTGAAAAAAATGTAGTACATTATTATCGTGAAAAACTGCCTGCAACTTGGAAAATTAGCAAGTTACAGAAACATTCCAAGAGACAAAAAATATTTAGAAGTCCTCAATGCATACGTCTAAATTTTTTCAAATTTTTAAGTTGCTTATTTTAGCGCTACAATTTCAAAAAAGAGGGTGGTTTTTCATGTTTTCCCGGAAAAACTCGGTGGAAACACACTTTACAGGAAATCTGCAAATAAAAAAAGACTTGTATTTCGATGATATATTCACCTGAAGTTTTTCAGATTTTTTTTTCAACTTTTACATTTTCCCTCCCCCACTTTTAGGGATTTTGGAGTGGCCATATCTCGAAAAATATGCATTTTTCGAAAAAATTCATAAGAGTAAAAACTTATTATTTTGGGTCAAAAAGGTAAACATATTGTTTTATTACATTTTTGACCAAATTCTACAAGTTACGGAACCCATGATAAAAGGGGTGTTTTCTACCCCTTCCGATCATCTCCTACTCTAATCTTTTTCAACATTTTTATTAACGTCATTACAAACACAACAAGGTTTCATCAAAATCCATTCATTAGCACTCAAATTAGATGTTATGGAATCCAGATATATTTTATACTTTGATATGACAGAAAAAATTACATATATAGAATGTTTTTAATTTTAATTTATCACTTATATTCCTTAAATTAATGGACGGAGCTATAGTTTCCTAAGAATAACCAAATAATTTGTTAAATCCGTTAAATAGTTCAATTGAAACTATTTGTATAAAATTGCATGAAAATAAAATTATTAAAATTCAACATAAATATTTAATAGTTTAAAAACTATATATTTTGTGCATATGAGTAATATGAAAAATTGATTTATTTGATTTAATCAAATATTGATTTAGTCAAAAAATTCTTATAATCACACATAATGCTAGAAATCCCGAAATTACATAGAGAAATAAAATGATTCTTTGGACGAAAGTAAATTTTTGTGGGACCATATTGGTAACAAGGTATTATAATGCAGTACTACCATTAAGAAGGAAGATATTGATAAGCTAACCTTGCATATCTGACAAGTACAACTGAAATTACCGTCCATATATATTTTTTAATTGAAGATGTAACTAAGGTGGTTTTGAAAACAGTGAAATATTTAGCTTATCAAACTGTTAGGTTGGCTCATCGCCTCTAGCGATCACACGATATTTTCATTGTATTACTTCCTCCACGTAATGGAGGTTTTTGACGAGTGTTCAGACTTAAAGAAAATGACATTTTTGATGATAGCCATAAAAAAGTATTATTTAAATTTTTTGTAAAGATTAATGTAGAGATATTTACTAGAAATCGGACAAAAACGCACTACCGCCTCTACGTTTTCCACCTCCTACGTCCCTCAGGCTGGTAATTTACTTAAAACATGTTAACCTCCATCTGTCATTTTTTTTTTTGTTAAATGCTTATCACTGAGATAATAGACATTTTAGACACATAGTACCTTATATGACGATGATGAAAATTTGAAGTAGAATCTAAAACTAAAATAATATACAGGGTGTTTCGTTTAAAAAATACCACTTTATCTTGACGCTACGTATAAAAGCATGAACAAAATTTTATGTTAGTAAAAAATAATAGTTAATTTCATTTGGAACAACTTTTATTTTAACATTTGTTACTTTAACATTTTTTTTATTGTTTTCGAAAAATGTATAAATTAATAATGAACATTTAAATATATGGCTAACAATAAGTGTCTGTTGAGCACATTATTGGTATTATATTTATTTTTAGTAAGTATCACTTTTAATTTGATCCACTCAAAAATACCCATTTGTGGCTAACTTGAATCTGTCGGAAGCAGAAACTCCTAAAAGTGCTTGCTGTAAAAAATATAACGTAGAGGGCGTTCTAGCACAGTACAATAATACACAACCCGTGCATGCCACAAATATTGTAGAAAGTACCACACGTAAAACTATGCATTTCTGGTAACTTTTCACACATTTTGCCTTTTGAGAAAATAGTCGATTAACTTATTCTCTATGATAACGATTATTGTGAACCGTGACGGATAAATGGTCCCCCGAAGGATTTATAATAGATAGTCCGCTAAAATGTGATGAATTACAGAGTTTTGGTGGATAGAGACTCTGGCATACGCGTGTATGTATGCCACAGTTTTGGAGTATCCCAGAAATGAGTTTGATGCACACACAGGTCTCCATAAATATGATGGCACATACACACACACACACACACATACACACACACAGACATTTTTCAAAAACAACTTTTTTGGGTTCCTGGGACCTCAAAACGTAAAGATTTGATGTTATCTCAATTTTCGATTTTGGACTAATTGTAGTAACCTCCCACAATTTTATTGTGGGGAGGTTAAAAACAATCCTGTCCGATCCGAAAGGGGCATATATGTATCCTATTGATATTAAAAAAAATAAAAAAGCGTTACTTATGAAAATAAAAATGTTATTGTAATTTAAAATGCACGTTTTTAGTCCCAAAATTACTCCAATTTCCCCATAATGTAGCAAAATTTGAAAATGTGACGACACTGTCGTCAACAGCGATATATGTATCGGCATCGTCAAACGTGTCAGGATTGCTACGTAATTTTCGTCATTTAATTTGATTTAAATTAATTTTATTCAGGGTATTTTTTTCTTAGTTATGTAGTTTTAAGTATTCTAAATTAGCTATTTTAAATTTTAGGCAGATTGAATGGGTGCTGCAGAGAGTATGATACCAATACATATGCGTATGCTGGCACCAGAGTTGACGTTGTATTGTCTGCCGGAATGTTAGAACCTCAGAAAATGTTTGCCGTTCGAAATATAGGCTTAGAATATTATTATTAACAATAAGCATATATAAATTTCAACTTTGCTAAAATAACGTAATTTTTTTTTTTTGGAACATTAAAAAATGTCTACCATGACCTCGGAACTCTCATAGCTGTCTGCCATTATTATTTTTCAATAGTAATAATGCAATATTTCAAAATATTGAAGCGGCAGCCGTTACTTTACACCTTTAGCACCTGAGTGACTCTGTGGGTACCACCGCCGGTCAGACGAAGTCATTTATGGCAGGTATAGGGGAGTCAATGAAGAAATTATAAAGTTTGATAAAATATCATAAGTCTGCCGGCCATTGGTTCTTAGACTATTGCAATAGAGAACGGTAATCCGCTTATAATTATTATGAATTTGGAAATATTTCCTGTTTCATTCGTATTTTATTCCCCAGTTTGCCATTCTAAAACCACAGAACTTTATTTATGGTTCTCTTAGTTATAGTGTTATACTGAGCTAGACACTTAATACTGACTGCCATATGATTATATTTTTTTAATTTTAGCGTTGATAGACAGTTCTGTTCCTGGCTTTAACTTTGCTTCTATAGGACCAAATCACGTTTATGGTTCAGAAAAAGGTGATTGTGACTGCTTACCAGATTGTGAAAGTACGGAATATCTATCAGAATATTCTATGGCTACGTTGAACCGGACGTATTCTAACAGTGAAGCAAGTTTCTTGTAAGTTAAATTTTTAACGTAAGTTTAGGCACTATCAAAGCTGGGTAGTAATTTGAATACTTCTGTATTCGAATACAGTATTCGGAACGTTTTCTTTGTATTCGTTAATCGTATTCGACGCAAATTAGTAAAGTATCCATATTCGAATACATTAGATGAGTATTCGAATACCAATAAAAGTATTAGAATACACTAAAAGTATCAGAGTACCATAAAAAAAATATTCGAATATATTTTGACAGATCACGGCTTTTTTCAAGTAACGTTGTTGGCATTCGGTGGGCGTAACGTAATTTCAAACATAAGGGTCAAGCAAACTCACTTCAAAACAATGTTAACTGTAAATGTCGAGAGAACGCAAAGGCATCCGGCGAATTGCCCGCGAAAATAATTTCGTTGGTCACGATATTAACAACAGGACACAGTTGTTATTTGAGTTCATATTTTTTTTCTCAGAAGGAAAATATCTCATCGATCGATATTATTTGGAGTAACCCAAGCAGCATTCAAAGTGATGGGAACTGGCATCTGAGGCATCGGAACTTTAATATAGTAGGAATGACATAACTGTTACTAAATTTGTGACTTTAAGGTAATATTCACCTTGTGGTATGCATTTGTAGTGACAATTATGTAGATTCTACTGAATTCAGGCATTGCATAGTTATAACACTTTCAAGTATCTGCTGCAGAATCTGCAACGTCGCGAATACTACTCTGCATTACTTTGAAGCATCCTCAACTGCAAAGTGAAAATTGGTAGTAATGCCGACCGCACAGCATTACTAAAGGACCACTTCAAAGTAACGATAACTTCAAGTGTGCAATTTTAAGTCCCTGGTACGTTGTTGGGAAATTTTCTGGAACTCCAAGGATGTCTAACTTATTAGTGACATCTCGAGTAAAAGTGAGGTTATTTCTACGAACATAGGGGCTCTGAAGTTATTTTTACTGCTCCCCACTAATTGAAAATGACCACAAAATTACATATACCTTGAAAACCTACTATAAAGTCATATTAACTTTTAAGACAATTTATATAATTATTGACATTGAATAAAATGTCGGCATCTGAAATGCTCAGTAAAAGCGAAATACAGTTTATCGGCACCCATCCACGCTTTATAGAAAACTGAAGAAACAGTTAAACAAGAGTGGAAATAGTGATTCTTCAGAATATAATGCACACATGGAAGATTGTTTCGCCACAGCAAAACCATCATTTTTGGCAACAAGAAGTGCAAAAGTGTTCCCATCAACACAAGGAGAAGAATAATCGAAAACTATAACAGTTTGTAGTGATATTAATGATACTGTGTACTGCACGAACGTTACAACTTGTCTTTAAAACGCAGATTGACCAATAGTTCAGTTAGTGATTCACGGAGCATATTAAATGAATTTGCCGATTAAAAACTCCAAATTTAATAAATATTGTATCGATGGGGAACGGACAATATCGGTATAACGGCATAAGACATTAGGGAGTTATCGCGGAAGATAACGTATGTACGTTAAACGTTATCTTTGACATCTACGCTTGCGCATGTTTGTTTTTGTACGTGAAAACCAATATGCGCTTGCTTAGATGTCAAAAATAACGTTTAACGCAAATACGTTACCTTTTGCGATAACTCCCTATTGTTTGTGTACACTGCACGGCTTATAAATATAAGGTACAGCACTTGTGAACTGAAAACCATTAACTAAATTTATTGGTAGATTGTGATGTTCTCTTAAGCTTCTGAATATTACTTAACTGTCTAGACATATTATTTGAAATACTGATTTGTGATAGATTTTATTGTCAAGTGTGACCAGTCTAGTCTTCTTTGCATTAATAAAATCGAAGTGTACCACATTAATATGATGCGCAGCGCGCAGTGTACAATAAATTGAACTGAATGAAATTAAATATAAACTGATCACTAAAATATGAAAACTCTTATGTATTCTTTCCATTATTATTATTACACACCTTACGTTAATAAATACATTTGCAAGACATACATTGTTCAACATCGTTTTTAGTAAAAAAACAAATATTTTATTTGCACAAGTTTATTAACAACTTAATTAATAATATCAGATAATGAAAAGTACTTTGTAAAAATATAATAATTATTTTTAATCCACATCACACACAGTGACACTTTAACTTTAACAATTATTACCATGTTGCCAATTCAAAAAAAAAATTACCTATCTCGGATCTGTCAACTGTACCAATATGAAAATAAGTTGGTAGCAGTAGTTACCAGGATCTTAAAGCGTCATTGGTCCCATTTCTTACATCTAGATAAATATAACTACACAGCGAAATTGTTGTAGTTCCCGTTACCACTTTTAAAGTAGCAACAACTATAACGTTGGTGGCATCTGCTACTTTATGGGAAATGTAACTTGTAGGGAAATAATTTTGGTTTTTGCCACCTCTAATATGTGACAAATACTTTGCTAACATATATACCACCATAAAGTGACTGCAATTAAAATCGCCATTTTTCTGTTGTTGAATGAAGACACCATATTGACGCAGATAAAAATATAATTCAATATATTTTTTTTATTATTATGGTCATTTGCAAATATGTTGTATAAACAGATTATTACTTTATAATTTATAAAATTAAAAAAAAAACGTTTTCCATAAAAAATTTTGCAGTCTTGCTTGTACACATAATTTTTGCAAAATTTTTTTTTTCCGAAAAAAACATTCTCTCGAGGAGGGGGCGTTTTTTTTATCGAAGCATCATGATAACATTTTACAGAAAACAAGTGGTGGTTTTAATATCCACACCCAGGATGAATGCAAAACATCATGATTTATAATGCTTATGCATGTTGTGTATAATCACCTTAACTTGGACCTTGGACATATTATGTGCTCAAACTCAATAAGTCATTAATTTGCTATTCGCATAACAGAGAGCCAAATATATAGTTTGCGCTCTCATTCCGGTCAGCTGAGCTGTTCCAAAAGTTAGTCATTTCTACTACTTGGTTACATCCCGTTTACGTAATAACCTAGTCCTCAACACGGTAACGGTAGAAGTACCGAAATAGTAACTTGCTACGTAATTATTATTCCCCATTTTGGTGAATGCTTAGTAGAAGGATGGTTCCCATTACGTAACAATCCTAAGTTGCGGGAACCTTTAAAGTTCCACTAATGGTAACTACTTCGTAGAAACTACTAAAATTGCTGCTTGGGAACAGAGATAATAAGTAATTATAATATTTTTAAAATAAGTAAATATTCGCCTTCAAGTCATTCTGATAATGAATTTTAGATTGGTTTAACCCTTCGGACATATAATAATAACTATAACTCAAGATAGAAGTTCAGATTTGAAATTTGAACGTTCAGTGTCATATTTTTTGCATAGTACGAAAGCACGTTGCTTGGTAATATCCCGACGCGCGTCGCGCCGCGCCGTATGCGGAGGAATATTACCTAAAAGCAATGTGCTTGAGGAAGTGATAAGATTATGAGCTATTTATTAACGTTCGATGGACATTCCAATAGACAAGTTTTTGCAATTTATTTTATTTATTTGATACTCAAAACTGTTTATTAAAAACACAGTTTTATTAAAAGAGCAATTTGTATGTCGTATTCGTTTCCATTATTGAAGAGTTGTTTCCACGCATATTGTTAATTATTTCATTATGATGTTCTTTTCAATATTTAAATAAGGTTTTATAGAATTTAAATTATTATGGCCTGTAATTTTCAACAATTGTTGCCGGAAAAGTCCATACATGTATTCCAGATGTACTTTTTACACTTTTTACTTTTTGTTTTATTATTTTGCGTGTTTTCTTCTTTATATTTACCAAGTCGTTATTTGCAGTGCCAAATCATAATTGTGACATTGTCAAAAAATAAATTTTAAATTATTGAACTGTCAAACTGGATGACATAAGTGATAATTGTCCTAGGGAGATTATCAGCTATAATATCCCAAGGACGTTGATAATACGAAATAATTTTATCAGAGTTTCCGAAAGCACTTGCTTGGTAATATCCCGACGCCGTAGGCGGAGGGATATTACCTAAAAGCAATGTGCTTGAGGAAGTTGTGATAAAATTATGAGCTGTTTATCAACGTTCGAGGGGTATTCGCATAGAAAATTTTTTGCAATATATTTTATTTATTTGTTCAAAACTATTTATTAAAAACATAATTATTAAAAGAGCAATTTGTAAAATTAAATGTAGATTATGTATTATGTATTATTTGGTGTGTTTGTGATATTGGTATTCGGTATTCGGTATTCGGTAAGAAAATTTCACACCACTTAACACAATAATTTGGAAAAAAATTATTAATCCAATCTGACATTTTAAATTAATTTCACTGCTTGTCAAGTTGGCCAGGGTATTGTTGTTTTTGACATATTATGTTGATTTATTTTTGTTTAACCGGTTCTGTCACAAAGCTTAATAATTACTAGTTTAAAAGGTCTGTCATTGAGTTTAATAAGTGTATAGCAAAATGTCGCGATTTGGTAAAGAAAATCAACAAGTAATTAGACAAGAAATTCAAAATATGACACCAGATAACACCCGAAAATCAAAATCAAGTGTATGGAAACAGTTTGTTGAATTTTGTGACGAAAAGTTGTATAATATTCATGAGTGTATGAGTGTAGTAGAGGTGGCTACTATACTGGAGGGCTACGCATTTAATATGAAAAAGAAAAATTTTGAAGATTATAAGGAAAGTGTGGTCAAAGTGATGTGGAACTCTACTGCTAAGCAGTTACAAGAAATTTATTACGAAAAATATAAAATAAAATTTAATCCGTTTTCTGATGTGGAATTTGCGACCGCCAGAGCTGCACGCGATGCTAAGCGTAAAAAATTACAGAGAGATCCATTAAAAAGAAAAGTGAGTGCTTCAGCCTTAACCAGCGACGAATACAAAAAAATTATTGAAATGTGGGATGAAAATACTCCAGATGGATTGCAGCGAAAATGTTTTCACATAGTTTCACATGAGCTGGCATGGAGAGGAGGGGAAGGATATTCTGCGTGTATCCAATACTTCCAAGAAGAAACTGATAATTTCGGAAACCCAAAAGGTCATATAGAATATAATCCAATATTCTCCAAAACCACACAAGGTGGTTCTAAAAAACTGTCGGATAGTAAATGGTTGATTACAAATTTCGATAATCCACAAATGTGTCCGGTTCGTTTGTTTAAGAAGTTGATGGAAAAAAGGGGAAATCTTATTCAGACCGACAGATTATTCTTAACACCAAACCCATACTGGAGTCAACTCAATTCGAAAGGATGGTACAAGAAGTACAGTTGGTAAGAACATTGTATCTTTATGGTTTAAATCAGCAGCCTCTGATATAGGAATTGACACTAAAAAAGTAAAAATAACTAATCATTCTGCAAGAGCAACAGCTGTTTCGAAATTGGCCAAGGAAGGAGTTGGTGAACAACAGCTCATTAAAATTTCTGGACACAGTAATAGTCAGTCAATCAAACCTTATTTACAATTGGACGTTGAATATCATCATCAGATGATTGAATCCATGAGGAGAATTTCATCAAGTACTAGCAAGTTTAATCATGATCAGAGCACAATGCAAAATAAAACAGAAAGTACCCAGATTCAACCCACCAATTCAAGCCAGCCCACAAACATTTATAATAATTGTGTTTTTAATATTAATAAAACCTATAATAATTAAATTTATTTCGTTATTATTTTGCTTATTAGTCGATATCATTAGAGATTTGTCAATGAAGATATTAGTTCAACATCATATTCATATAGGTATATCCACCATATTTCGTTAAATAAAAAAAAATTACCAACTTTAGTTACACCAAATGCTAAAACTCAGATGAGTATTAGTTCAGTCTATCGCCCTTTCATAATTTTAGGTTACTAAAGGTGGTAGAAATGTATTTTTTGTTAAAGTAATCCATAACACTTCTAATTTAAAAAATATAATATTAACATGGTTTGTTGCAGTAGGTGGCCGTGATATAGGCGGCCATGCTTTTGACAGATGAGGTTTATATTGGTAAATTACATTAAGTTACTGTATAGTAAACCAGCAAACAAAGATATTTTTATGTAAAATATTTCTTGTAAGCATTTGCGTTAAACAATTTGAGAAAAATGGAATGCTTTGAAAAGTACAATTTATGTAAATACTGCAAAGAGTTGAGTCAAGCGCAAATATGTCATCCAAGATTAATATATTTAACGAATTTAATGGAAGACTGCGATCAGGAAGCGTTAGAGTCGAATGGTTTGTTTACGAAAATCCAAGAAAGTCTGCTGCAGATGTCAAGTAAATATGGCCTTTTGTGTAAAAGAGATTTGAACAAAATTGTTTCAAAATATTACATATATGTCTTAAAACGCAGACATCTAATTAATTCGTCACCTTCCTATTCACCATTAAGAAGAGAGGATGTGTTAGAATTCAAGCAACATTTAAATCTTACTATGTTTGTACATCCTACGTTTTTTGAATTATAAATTGTTAATGCATAATAATTTAACAAATTTGTGTTTTGTTTAATGAAACTTTATAGCGAATAATAAATAATAATGTTAATTCAGAAATTTTGCATTATTCACAGGTATATCTACATTATTTAATGGTTGTAGATCATATGTTTACCTTTTCAACTGTCAAAAAATTTTCACTTAAATACCGTGGCGCCTCGAAAAACTTTCCGGAAATTTTTTTAATTGCCATGGTAACTAGTCAAAATTAAGGTATCTTATTGGTTAAAAAGTAGAGGTGTGAAATTTTCAGTATAACTAACTAACTATCATGTTTTAATTTTTGTTAAAATGTGAAATAAATGTATTATTTTTTTCTAAATAATGTTGTTTTGTACTTAAAATTAATTTGTTGTTGTGGGCTTTGTTTTTGTTACAAAATAGCAAATAAAATACCCATGGGCACTTTTACGAAACTATTGATTTCTTCATAATGGTTACTACATATATAATATTTATTTAAAAAAAACAGACAGCGTCTCGGACAACTTTAAAGAAAATTGAATTTCACAACATATTTTCTTCACAAACGAAAGGAAAATATCAGGTATCTGTATCCAAAAAAAGTATTCGAATACAAGGTATTCAGATACTTTTTAAAGTAAAAAGTATCGAATACATTTGATGTCCGTATCCGGTACTCGAATACTATTCTAAAGGTACCCATTCACATACAGTTCGCCTGCAGTCCAGAACTGCCGATTTGCATATCGTCAGTTAAAATTTGTCAATACACATACAGGCCGCCGACTGGTTTGAGCCTGCAGTTTAATTGAATCGTACGGTAGACTGATGTGTATGGACAAAAATCGACAGTTTGAATGTTAAGTTCCCAACTTTAAACCTGTTGGAAGATTTCGTATTAATTTTCGAGCAAAATGACAGAATCGATTTATATAGGCAAGTGCCTTGCAAGTGCAAGTGCCATCCATTCTGAAATAGTTTTTACGGTCTTTTTTGGCACTACTTCTTAACTTTCTCACCAATGTCATATAAGATAACGTATCCCGTTGCAACAACTAGCTTTTTACCCAAAAACGTTTTTTTGGCTTTGTTAATAATAAAAGTACAAGAAGTGCTGCTAGCTTTTTTCTTCTGAAAGATATTGTTCACTACCGATCACTCGATGAGAACCGCTCGTGTGTGTGATGAAATCTCAGTTCGTCTGCAGTTCAACCACTGTCAATATGAAAACTGAGGGCTGCATCGTTTGAATTAGCTGAATAGTGTGTGGCTCGAAGAAATTTAAATCCTCAGTTCAGATCGTACAGTCCTAGGAGTGCAGGAGAACTGTATGTGAATGGGTACCTTAACTGTATCCGACCTAGCTCTGGGCACTATTAGTGCAACTAATTTGAGCGATTTAACGGTCACAGTTTTATTTATATTTGTGTCGTACCGTGTTATTGTTATTACTGTTCTATTTTCTCAAATCAATAGCTGCAAATACACGGAAAGATTTATCGATCGATTTGAGCGATTTATCGTTTAATTTGCAGAATTGTACAGATAAAACTGCTGGTGTGGGTCATCGTGTAAATATAAAAATTTGGCCGATAATTCTACGGCAAATAATTTGGAGCGATAATTTAGCCACTGTACATAAATACAACGATTAAGCAGAAGATAAATGTCCAGAATTATCTGATAGTATTTTGTAAAGCGTCGATCAGTGTGTTAGTTCTTATCGGAGTAAATATTGGACGATTTGCTTAAAAGCTTTTTCATCTATGTGATAGTAGTTTTTAAAATCATCAGGATCTTCCACTTGCAGCTGTTTTAGAAGCAGCATGTGGCATAATTTTTTTCTCTCTAACCACGTTTTAACTCACTTTGTACGATTTTTATTTCTTCTGCATCGTTTTATAATTGTGTAACCCGTCATTCCAATAAAACACTTTTAAGGTCATTTTGAAAATATGTAAGTCCCAAAGATCAACGATCACAAAAAAATCTTATAAAATTTAAAGATATATCGTTGTGAACGACACATATGTAACGAATAAATAGTCCGATAGATTTTCTACAATAATTCGCTCCAATAAAACTTCGTGTTAGTATCTCCAATAACATTTGTCTGAACGATTTTTCTTAACAATTTATCTGACGATTAATTGGTACAATTTATCGCTCCCAATATCTCTTTCCGCGTATATGCAGCTAATCTTATTTAAATGAACAATTATTGGAGATAACGCTTGCTATATTAGAAGTACCTACTTTAATATGTAACAGTGAGATCTGCCTGTATTTTACTTTTTTTTTATCTAAATAAGGAAGTACTGCTTCTAATTTATGTTATACCAAAGGGTTTAATCAAGCCTTTCATTTTTCTTTTTTAGTGGTGGTATCAAAATTACCAATTGTAGCATCATTAGAGTATTTTTCAAAGATTTGGTAGCCAAAAGAAATCGGAGGGAAGTGATTTTCAGCGATGAGACACTGTTTGGTATGTATAGATTATATTAACTGATGTTAATGATTTCTTTTTGAATTTTCAGCATTTTACGGTGGAATATTGGGATTGTTCACTGGTTTCAGTTTTATATCTGGCATAGAAATAATTTATTTTTTCACCGTAAGGCTATATCATGATGCATTAAAGTGGAAGAAAACCAATGTGGAACCCAAAGAATCACAGAAATATCGCAGTACAAAAATAAGGGTTCGGACAATTATGCATGAAAATTTGGAACCGAGAAAATTGGCTGTTCCAGTTGAGGTTGACGTCAGAAGCCGGAATTATTCGTTTCATCACAAGTATTTCGATTAGAAGAAGTATAACTATCGTATCGTATAAAATTCCAATATGCCTAAACTATTGAAAAAAAAAGTGGCTGATCTTATAAACGCACTTAATCATAATATTATTTTTTTACCCCCTTTAATAATGGAGTGGAGTGGTGATGGGGTTAGTAGTGAGAGTAGCACATGCCAAAAATTATTTTGAAACATTGACTTCTCGTACCTACAGTAAATTCCAATTTTATGGATTTTTGCTTGCTTTACCTATTTACTTTTCAACATAATAAGATAATTGGTTCCAAATCTCGTTTTAATACATAGGTGTACCAAATTCCATGTCAATATCACAAACCGTTCCAGAGCAATCGTGCACACAAAAAAAAATTACAAACAGAAGAACAGACAGACATTTTTTTTACTATATTTGCAACATGGCGGCCGTAGCGGCATCGTTATTTTTGTGGAAAACATTAATTAATGACTGTGCCAACCCCCCCACATTATATACACAAAAAATTTCTGGTAGCAATTAATCCAGGTATTAGAGAATTTTACCTGGAAAAAATCATGGTAGTTCTGAAATAGAATGTTTTTTAGCTCGCTGAATCCAAATTTTTAACTTCCCAACAAAAATTCCCCCCATAGCCCCTCAAATTTAGAGAAAAAAACCCAAAAATAGTTTTTTGACGTTTTTTATCGTTTTTTTTTCGCTTTAGAGAAAAAATACCCAGATATACAGAAAATAAACAAAATTTACAACAAAAAAAAGTCCTTTTGTGACGTGCTTTCTCCCAATTGTCTAGCGCATCAACAAGTGGAAGCGTCACTTTGGCGTCCAGATCAACTTCGGTTTCACTCGGGCGCCACCTTTACAATTTTTACGTGGGGCAAAGGTCCCACATTAGCCTCTTAACACAGCCTGTTGCAGTAGGGCTAGGATAAATTCAGTGAAGAAACGGTTACGTCCAGAGGTCAAAACGGCAGATTAGATTTTCATTCACATTCAACAGTAAAACACAGAATTCGGTACATCATATTAAAATATGAAATAGATAACAACAATAAAATAAATAAAAAATATGTAATCAAAAGTCAGAGACACTCATAAGGAGATTGTCTTTTATAAAGCTTAGAAATGTTTCATTTTACAATATATATAATCCCAGGCAGCAAGGTGCCGTCATTATGACGTCATTTTTTCGGCATTAATTACGTCAATTTCACCTTCAGCAGGACGTAAAAATGACGTGAAAAAGACGTCACAATGTCACAGCCCAATGACGTATTGGTAATCAGTGAATTTTGCGATTAGGGATGCAAACCTCTCATTATAATATTTTTCCACAATTATCAATAAAGTGTTTGACGAAAAAAAACAGAATGTGCAGGGATCGAACCGCCGACCTCTTGACTCGCAACCTAGCAATACAATACAATACAATACAATACAATCAAACTTTATTATTATTATTATTATATATTACAATATATCCCAGACACCTGTGTCCGAATACTGACAGACATTCACGGGGCGCAGCTCCAGGACGGAGCGGACTCTGGTCAACTTCAAAAAATAAAACTTTGACCTGAACTCCTTTCACCATAGGGAAAATTAAAAAAAAGGTATTAACAGATAAATTTCCAAAAAAAAAATACACTTAACTCACTGAATCATTGAACATGTTTATTTAAATATGTTTAAAAGCTGTATACCTAGTAGAAATAGTACTATGTGGCAAAAATTGAACTAGTCACTAAATACTTCTATTTATTTTTATTTTATAATGATTTATTTAAATTAAAATTTCAGGTTGCAAAATATATTCGGCAACTATGTCAAAACATACTGATGTTTCTATATGTACGTTTTTATTGTAATATATATTGCTATTACGATTGATCAAAGATCTCTATATACATATATATAGTGAATATATGAATATATATAGTGAACCAAATGACCAATTTTGATGACAAAATGACGTCATTTTAATGACGTCAAAATAATGACCTAAAAGAAACGTGTATTTGACGCCTTCATGATGACATCAGAAGTACGTTTTAAATATCACGTCTCTGGTACGTCATTTATTAATGACGTCAAAATAATGACCTAAAAGAAACGTGTATTTGACGTCTTCATGATAACGTCAGAAGTACGTTTTAAATGTCACCTAGGGGCACTTTGAAAAAAACTGACCTAGGTCAACAATTTAAATATTAGGGTAGGAAACATTTGAGAACCACTGTCTTTGTGGGTCAATGGACGTGTACTAGGTATAATTCTACGACTTTTAAATTGTCATAAAAAAAGTGCAAAGATTACCGACCGACTCGTCGCTGGCCGGCGGTTCAAAGCAAACGGCGGTACCATTGATAAGCGCCTCAACCGAACCAATTATAAAAATGTAAATAATTCCTTATCTCTTTTTGTAGAACTGCAAGCAATTCATAGGCGTAGAAGGGGTTTAAACACAGCATTTCTTTACATGTGTGTTTTTTTAATTTAGAACAAAATATTGGAGCTTTTATTGTTGTTTATAATTTATCAGATTTAAATATGATTTATTAACACTTGTAACCTAAATGAGTGTTCTGGGTTAAAAGCTTAAAAAACAAGAAATTATTCCATGCCATTGGGAAATAAAGAGTTAGACGTCTGAGATACGATAACAGAATTATTAAGTTAGGAAAAAAATCTGATTTATTTAACGAATTGCCGATCAGGTGTCGAAAACTAAAATTATTCAATAAATCTAGATCTTACCAATAAAGTTGATTTACATAAATTGTTCGAAATGGCTTCCATCTGCATCAATACACTTTTCGTCGAACTAAGGTCATACGCACTCCGTTTAACACATTTGGTAAATTAGGATAATTTTTTTATAGTTTCTATGCACATTAAAATACCACACTAAACTATTAACTAACGTTGTCAATAAAGAAAATAAAAACAAAAACTTGGTCCAAAATCCAAAACAAACACAAAAAGAACGAACAAGTAGTGCCTGTACATAATCAAAAACTTAACGACTTGAACGGTAAGTCAATAAAACAAATCTTAACTGTAAATACGTGGCCTAAAATTAAAAAAGAACGAAAACAACGAACGGGTTCGACGTGTGTGCTTAACGAAGTGTCCGCAGAAACTAAAATATTGCACAAGAGGGAGTATAGTTTTACCTTACCTATTTTAAAAAAAAAACATAAAAAAGTGTGATTATTAACTTGTGTCTTCGCCGACGCGCGGCTCTACAAAGGAGCGCGATACTTTGAAAAAGCCGAATTAGCGTATTTGATGGTTAGAGGCACCGACATACGCCAAAATAAAAGCCTATCCCAACATTCCAGCAGTTGTCAAACAATTTTATTGAAAATTTTCGAAATTAATTTTTTTTATAAAACTGGGTTTTAGACCTCATGTTATATAAGGTTTTTTTGTTCGTTTAGTCGTTCCCCACCACCAGTTTTTTTAATGACATGAAAATGATTACACCCTGTATTTTGTTAAAAAACGAGTAATTATTTCATGACATTGGGAAAGAGTTAGACGTCTGAGATACGATAACAGAATTATTAAGTTAGGAAAAAATCTGATTTATTTAACGAATTGCCGATCAGGTATCGAAAACTAAAATTATTCAATAAATCTAAATCTTACCAATAAAGTTGATTTACATAAATTGTTCGAAATGGCTTCCGTCTGCATCAATACACTTTTCGGTACATACGCACTCCGTTCAACACATTTGGTAAATTAGGATCATTTTTTATGGTTTCTATGCACATTAAAATACCACACTAAACTATTAACGTTGTCAATAAAGAAAATAAAAATAAAAACTTGGTCCAAAATCCAAAACAAACACAAAAAGAACGAACAAGTAATGTCTGTACGTAATCAAAAACTTAACGACTTGAACGGTAAGTCAATAAAACAAATCTTAACCACAGTCTTAACTGTAAATACGTGGCCTAAAATTAAAAAAGAACGAACGGGTTCGACGTGTGTGCTTAACGAAGTGCCCGCAGAAACTAAAATATTGCACAAGAGGGAGTATAGTTTTACTTTACCTACTTTTAAAAAAACCATAAAAGTGTGATTATTAACTTGTGTCTTCGCCGACGCGCGGTCTCTACAAAGGAGCGCGATACTTTGAAAAAGCCGCATTAGCATATTTGATGGTTAGAGGCGCCAACATACGCGGATCCGGTCATCGAATTCATTTTTCCTTCCGATCTTTTTTCCGAATATACCAAACTTCGAATACATTTTTCCGCATTCATTTTTTCCGACATTCATTTTTCTGACGGGACAACTTCCGAATGTAAATACATAGATTTAAATACGTAGATTATAATTTTTATAATTTAGAATTTAAATTACAATGTAGAATTTTTATCAAATCGAAATGTTAAGTATGTGCTATAGTTCTCAAAATTCCAATTCTCTCCTCTCATCCCTTTACTCCTGGTACATACGTCTCAGTCACTCTTTCCAGTCTGTCTTGCATTTTTTCTTCGGCGCTGCTTTTACTTTGCGGCCTAAGCGAAGTTTAGGGTTAGTAGGCAGATTTTTTTCTGCGTGTTCGGCGGAGCGGTTTTTCAAATTTTCTCTTAGCTCATTTTCGAAATATTTGCTATTCGGAAAAATAGGATTCGGAATAATTACATTTCGGAATTTTTATTCATTCGGAAAAAAGTCCATGCAGAAAAATGGATTAGGAAATATGTCCATTAATCGTCTGATAATATTGGAGTGGAGCATTTATATTTTGATTGCCTTTGATGCCTTTGCGAACTTCCGGGCGAATACTCTCATAGACTAGGACGATTCATCTACCAACATCTACAGTGAACTTGGAAACGGTTCGAAAACGTATGTGTCAAATTCCAATGAATATCCGATTAATTCGATATGTTTGACTTCGATGTAAGGTTCAATATCCAGCCGAATTTTGCATAAATGTGACGTATATCTAGCTAATTGTCTTCGTTGTCGCGACGTTGTTACATTATTGGCATTTGATGTCATCCTTTCTCCATCGTTTCCAACGGTAAACCGCATTTTGGCTTTGCTCGGTGTTTGTATGTTTGCTGGATTCTCTTCTTCTAGGGATAGATAATACAAAAAACAGATAGGTACATCCTTTATTTAAACAAATGAAAAAAGCTCTAATTCACCAAAAATCAACATATAAAGCTAATTTAACATGATGAACCAAATATAATTTACACCAATCAATGCATTTAATGTACATAGCATAGATATGTCTCTTAAGAGTAATAAATAAAGTGAAAATTAAAATTATATTCTATCACACAAATAACATCATAATATCCAAAATAAACAAGTACATTTCAATAGCAATAAATAATTTATAGCAAACTGCAACATAATATAATAATCAGTTATAATAATTTTCCATAAGGAATTTGCATTGTGCCATATTGAGAAGTGCTTCTTTATATGCTAATTTGCACATGGTTATAGCTAATCATTGTGTTTAACCATATGGGCCTTCAAATCACATCTTCGTGGAAAATACGCCTTACAACCTCTCTCTCCACACTTATATGGTAACTGAACACCTACAGAAATATTGGAAAAAGCAATTAAATTGGGAAAAGGCAATTAAAGAAAATTTTATAATAAGTTATATCCCGAGAGCTCTGAATTTTATCGGAGAAACTTCGGGTAGGTAGCTTTTCTTTGTAACACCCGCATTGTGTCAGATAATATTTAGAGCTTGAGGTCCTAATTATTTCCCAAATGAACAAATTCCTTACGTACTTTTATTTATAGATACATACACTTTTTTTATATGAGTTAAGTAACAATTATAGGAAAACATACTTCCTTATTAATAAACTACAAGCCCAACGTAATTACTTCCACATCCAGTGGAAGTATAGTAACGACAAAAAAAATTTTTTAAATTTTTATTGTTCAAATAGGCTTAGAATGTCACGAAACTGTCGGTCTGTCGGTCTGTCTGTAACTTTTTTTGTGCGCACGATTACTCTGGAACCGTTTGAGATATTGACTTGAAATTTGGTACACATATGTACTTTAACGAGATCTAGAACTAGATTATATTTTCATCTTGCTCCGTCAAAGGGTTGGGGGGTAAATTGGGGTAAATTTGGGGAAAATAGGTAAATCAAGCAGGTAAGAGTCCATAAAATTGGTATTTAGTATACACAAGAGAATCTGAGGTCTCAAAAAAAATTTTGGCATTAGCCACCCCCATTACCACCCCCACCCCCATTATTAAAGGGGATGAAAAAAAAATGTGATTTAGGGTGTGTACAAGAACCAGAAAGCGCGAAATGTTTTTTTACTTCATCCACCCCCACTACCACCCCCTATCACCACCCCCAACCCGCTACCGATGTGGGGTATCTTTTGATGGGTTTTTGGGGTAGAGGATTTCAAATATTCTATTATTAATGTTCCATAAACAATTATTTCCACATACAAAATTTTTTCGTTGTGAGTGACTTAGATAAAAAATCTGGATGTGGAAGTAGTGATTCCTTGGGCGGCGGTTTTTTTAAGGGGTCAAGTTACCCAGCATGAATTATATTCAGTACGATGCTGGTATATGAAACCATAACTTTAGGCACTATGCCGTCACTTTTGGTCGGTACAGGTGAGTACATAGGTAAATTGAATTTTCCATCCAAAGTGCGCTCTTCAGACAAAATATTCTTGTACGGCATTCCTCATGTTTGATAGATTATAAAAAAATAATCGCCTAGAACCTACCGCCGCGCCGTACAAAAATAATGGGAACGGAAGCCAGAAGAATTTTTGATTTTCCGAAAATTTTCCCAGGCACATAGGTGATTTAATACTGTACGGCGTTTGTACAATGAGATTTGTATGCTCTCATAGATTCACTATTCAGCAACGCCGTACATATTTAGTGGTTCCGGGGTGAGAAATCCCGGGCGCAACCCCCTACACCTAACTAAATAGTGGTGGTGATTTGAACCAACATCAAATTCAATGATTTTAATGCTTTCATGAAACGAAGACATTTTTTGCCACGCTGTACATTTTTCATGGAACACATAGCTGCGTCAGGAAAATTTATTTCTCTCTGAAAAGAGCAATTTTAGGGTGAAAAATTTGTTTACGGCATTAGCAGTTTGTTATACTTAAAACAAAAATCAATAAAAACTCAATGCTGTACGAGATGCTGTACGAAAAGAATGGTTCCAGATGGCTGGAAAAATATTATAGATTTTATTTTATTCTTGCAACTATTTTCTACTTCATAAATGTGATTTAATACTATACGGTGTTTGTACAATTCATTTTTTACGTTTTAATGGATCTGTTATTTAGCAATGTCGTACATATTTGCTAGTTATAATAAACTGATCATATTGTAACATACCTGTTACAATTTTTGCCGTAGTCAAAAATCCTATTTTATTTCCGACCATATTTTGAGTATCACTCAGTAAGTTACAAAATTTTACCGTTCATTTAATAATAAGTACTATTGTAAAACACATCACAAAAACTTCTCATTTTGTATACTTAAATATTTCTACAATACAGCACCCTCTTTTTAAATATTTATTGTACTAATTAAGAAACAAGGTTACCATAGATTTCTTTATGGATCTACATTTACTCGTGGTCAAATAATACATTAGTTTCCATTACTAATCTATTACTTTAAATATTAATAATACTACCAAAATCCAGATGGCGTAAAGCGCTTGACAGAACTGTTGTTTTTTAAACCATATTAGCTTTCCTTGTAATTGAAACTTAATTGGTATTCATTTTACTATTCTGAACTGTCAATGAAAGTTGTGCGACTCAATTGCGATATCTCCAAGACTTTGTCTAATTCTGTTGTATCGTCAATTACCTAGTGCATCAATAGATTTTGAGGTAAATTAGTTTTATTATTATTCTTTTATAACATATAGGCACCTTCTGTGCTATATATTTTTTTGTTCAATTGACCATGTGAGTATTTGTAAAATCTAATTTTGGTTTCCTTCTTTCCTATGATGGCGTTATAGTTCTGGCAGCTTAATTAAAAAAAAAATTATTAAGTAAAAATTATTTAGTAAAAATTATTTAGTAAAATTATTAATTAAAATTACTAAATTAAAATAATTAGTAAAATAGAAGTACTAAAATAAAATTAGTACTCAAATTTTTGATGAAGTTACATTTGTTTAAACAGAAGAATTTATGAAATTAAACAATGTTTATTTGGAGTTCAGTCCATAAGGAGAATTTAGTTTTTCTATCAATCAAATTGTGAAGATTCAATAAAAAGAAATTCTTGGATTCATTTGGTATATTCTTCCACACGGAGCACGTGTCAGGAGGGAAACATTTCCTATTGTAAAGAAGCCAATTAAACTTCATTTCCTAGAGATTCATTCTCGTAAAATTAAATTTACTGAACTAAGCCGAACTATTTCGACAATCAAGCACAGGTTGAAATTTCTTGCCAACGTCTTCACGCTGTAAGCATCGAGACGACGACGTGGTCCACCAGGTCTAACGAGACACCTTAGGACACGGTGAGAGTTTTGTGTAGTGTTAAATATTATTGGTGAATTATTAACATCCACCTGTGTTACATATATTTTTATGCAGGCCATGAGGTCCTTGATCAGCATAAATTTCGTTCTTGTTTTATTGCTGTACATTTCTATATAATTAAGATTATCAATTCATCTCTTTTTGAAATTCGGAACATTTTATTAGTTATAACTATTTTTGATCGTAACCTTGCTGAACATTTGAAATTGCTATTATTCTTTTTTACATTTATGATTATGTAATTTGCTCACGTAAATTTTAATATCGACCTGAATACTTTTATAATAAATTTTATCTCATAACTATTTTTTCAATCTTTATTTTTTTTCTTAATCAAAAGTCTATCCTTTCTAAATTTACCTGTAGGAGTTTTCGTCCTGGTAAAAGGGGGTCAGTAATCTCTATTAAGGCTGCAGGTGGCGCCCCAGATTAAATTCATTTTTAAGCCCTCCTTTTACCAGACACGAATTGTGTGATCAAATAAAAAGTGTGTAGTGTACTTTCCCCTAAATAAAATAAGAGCCACAAGGTCGACCTAAAGGTAAGAAAACTCACGCTTATCTCTAAACAAGTAGCTAGCCGAGAGCCGGGGTTCTTCTGGTTGTCACGTCGTTCTTGGGACTTGTCCCGGGGATAACGAGGGAACCCGAAGGCTCCAAACAGGCGTTCACTCCACCCAACAACATCGGGAGGAGCGAAAACGTAACAATATTAACTTGGGATATCACGGAATTTCCTATAAAAAGTACAGATATATTGTGTCGTACTTGTATAAAAATCTTTCCGCGCTGACAGAGCCAACCCTGACATTCACGTCACCGAGATACGGAGATAAAATTCCCGAGCTCTGTTTATGAAAGATAAACTGTCCGTCACATTCAATGATTATTATATAATTTCCCCGTTCAAGCTAACAATAAGTCACATCGAATGGGCTAATATGAACGGCATCACAATTTTCAATTACTATTTGATATAGTCGATAACATTTTGTAAATGCGGTACAGTAATTAATGACTCTAAAGGCGGGTGAAAATGTTATGGTAAATCTCATCAGCTGTGGAAAATCCTAAAAATAAAAATGTACGGCATCTATTTTTCTTCATATTTTCATCTTTAAAGAATTCAAAATAGCAAATTTTAGAAATATTATTCCTTTTATTAATACACAGCGCATTTTGAAAATCTTTTAAATTTTGAAAATTTCATTTATTGTTTTAATTCTTATTTTCATTTGGTTCCATTAATTATAACCGGCTACAATGTACAACAATAATATTTAGTTACATCATATCAAAAAATCGGTTGCCGTACAGGAATTTATGATCTTATTGCCAAAAAATGAGATTCAACCCCCAAATGTTGTTCATTTATACTTATAGTTACCATAATTTTTAGACGGCACAGTTGCTAAAAATAATTGTAGGTGTTGAATAATACTGTAGAATCGATGCCATACATTTTGCAATGATCTTGTACCCTACGGGTCTAGGGAAGGGATTTCTCACCCTGGAACCACCAAATATGTACGGCGTTGCTGAATAATGAATCTAGGAAAGCATATAAATCTCATTGTAAAACGCCGTACAGTATTATATCACCTATTTGCCTGGGAAAATTTTCAGAAAATCAAAAATTCTTCGGGCTTCCGGTCTCATTATTTTTGTACGGCAGTAGGTTCTAGGCGATTATTTTTTATGAACTATCAAACATGAGAAATGCCGTACAAGAATATTTTGTCTGAAGAGCGCACTTTGGATGGAAAATTCAATTTACCTGTGTACTCACCTGTACCGCCCAAAAGTGACGGCATAGTGCCTAAAGTTATGGTTTCATATACCAGCATCGTACTGAATATAATTCATGCTGGGTCACTTGACCCCTTAAAAATTACGATGGGCTTGTAGTCTATAATCGACGCTTTCTATAAACAACTTTTGTTTCGTAGTCATGAAAAATTACGCGTTAGATGCTTATTTGACTGTTGTTACGCGATCGTGATTGTAAATCTGATAGGTTGTGTCAGTTTGATATTAAAAATATTTTTGCAAAATTGCATAAATACACCGTTTGTTCATGGTAACAAAAATAAAAATAAACAAAAATAATAATTCTTGAATTTCTGTTTTATTTCGTTTTTAGTTCAATTGAGAGTAAACTAAATTAATTACGTGCATTTAAAAGCTGGACGTAATTTAATAATTGCTGTTAAATTTTAGCAAAAGCTGGCTCGTGTATATTCAGTGTAAAACTGTTGTCATTGGTTGAAATTTAAAAATTCACGAAATATTATTGGTCTATAATTTATAAGGGAAATAATCGTATACTATCACTAGTACTTATAATTTTATCGGTTAATTTTTTTGAGGTTTGTTGCCTGGTAATATAAAGAGTATAAATTGACAGTTTATTATATGATTAAATCACGAGAGGTTTAGTGCGAGGGATTTAATCTTTGATAATAAACTGCCAGTTTACACGAATTATATTACCTTTTGGCAACTTACCCAGGTAGCAGGGTGACGTCATTATGACGTCTTTTAAAGGTGATTTTTCTTCGCCGATGTCATTATCTCAATAAATGACGTACCAGAGACGTGATATTTAAAACGCACTTCTGACGTCATCATGAAGACGTCAAATACACGTTTCTTTTAGGTCATTATTTTGACCTCATTAATAAATGACGTACCAGAGACGTGATATTTAAAACGTACTTCTGATGTCATCATGAAGACGTCAAATACATGTTTCTTTTAGGTCATTATTTTGACGTCATTAAAATGACGTCATTTTGTCGTCAAAATTGGTCATTTGGTTTACTATATTCATATATTCATATATTCACTATATATATGTATATATGTATATAGAGATCTTTGACCAATCATAATAGCAATATATTATTACAATAAAAACGTACATATAGAAACATCAGTATGTTTTGACATAGTTGCCGAACATATTTTGCAACCTGAAATTTTAATTTAAATAAATCATTATAAAATAAAAATAAATAGAAGTATTTAGTGACTAGTTCAATTTTTTCCACATAGTAATAATAATAAGTTTGTTTTACTATTTCTAACTAGATATACAGCTTTTAAACGCATTTTAATAAAGATGTTCATTGGTTCAGTGAGTTAAGTGTTAGGTTGCGAGTCAAGAGGTCGGCGGTTCGATCCCCTGCACCTTCCGGTTTTTTTTCGCCAAAAACTTTATTAATAAATGTGGAAAAATATAATGAGAGGTTTGCATCCCTCATCGCAAAATTCACTGATTACCAATACGTCATTGGGCTGTGACATTGTGCCGTCTTTTTCACGTCATTTTTACGTCATGCTGAAGGTGAAATTGACGTAATTAATGCCGAAAAACCGTCATAATGACGGCACCTTGCTGCCTGGGTAAGTCGAGATAGATAAAACTAGAAGTACAAGTAGTTCTATTTGCGGAAAACATTTCACAAAACGAAACGTGACATATGTGAAAATATCACCGCGATATTTGTTGATGCGTCGCGTCGATACAAAAAAATTAGAATGATAAATTTTGCATGTTGGTACTGTGAAAAGCTGATCTAGGTTAGTTTACCACTAATAATAGCATTTCATTGGTGCAATGTTGTCAACAAACGGGCATTCATTGGCTATCACGTTAATGAGTGCAATAATCAATTATACTGAATTGACATATGTTTCAAAATACCCAAAACAAAAAAATAATGATACTATTGATAAAAAAATAAGTATTATTAGTTTGATGGAAATCTTCCAATGGAAAGAAATACAAAATCAAGGTTATTTTGGAGTTAATGTGTGGGCAGATATTTAACTGGTTCATATTTTTCAAACAAAATATATCGGAAGAAATATACTCATATTTAACAATTACACCAATGAAGTTTTCCTTTTTGAAATGGTGGGCGGTAAAAAGTTTGTTTCTTAGATGACAATGTACAATATATAAAATTGTCTGAAATAAAAATATATTTACCAGAATGTTTATACATAATATGGTTTCTTATGTTGGTCTTTTCCGTAAAGCCCTTATTACAAATTCCACAAATATAAGGCCGTGTCTCTCCATGAGTGAACTTGTGTCGAGTTAAATGCCTTTGTCGAATTGTGGTATAAGGACAATCGTCGCACTTATACTTCATGGATTTAACTCTACTCTTGCATTTAGATAGTAAATGTTCCTCTAATAAGTCTCTTCTATAAGCTTTATATTCACATTTATCGCAGGAATATCCTCTTTTTAGGTACTTTATTTGTTTGATTTCGAACCTTGAAAAACAATAAAAAATAAATAAGTTTTATTTTATAAAGAGTGACCCCCAAAAATCGCCCATTTTCTAGCTCTAGCTCTCTTTGGCGGTTTTGAACCAGTTCAAAACCGCCAAAGTGAGTTGTAAGTTGGGTTCCTAGTAATAATATGTGTAAAGAGTAAGGCCAAAAATCGCCTACTTTGTAGCCCTCGAATTTTGTTTCAAACTAAGTGCTAAATTATTGTTAATAATAAGAACATCCTGAATATAAGATTTCAAGATGAGCATATGTTTGGTTTTTAAGATATGAGGAATATGCGTGATGCTATCAAAAAATACACAGCCCCACAAAAAATGAATACTCTTCAGCTATAGCAGAGCAATTAATATATTCTTAGTATTTTTCGACGCAGAATTCATATCTAATATCGACGAATCCGTATATCTATTGATTAGGCCAGAAGGGCCAAAAACATCCCCTATATATTGATGAAAATAGGAAAAAATTATGCTATTGAGTTATAGAGCTTCCATGAACAAAAATATAGTAAAAGTCTATTGGCTGAATGCATGAACGAAGGTTTTGACTAGGGCTTACACAAAGTAATTGAGACACACTCTTAAGAGGGTGAAAACTACCCCAATATTATACAAACCTGCATAAAAGCTCCAATAACTGGTGAAAAAGCTTTATTAATAGAAATGAATCATAATCTGTTACGACCTAGTTCACGAAAGCAACCCATCTCAGGGTGCAAAACTACCCATTATCTTGAATTATTAACTTGAGTCAGTGAAAAGATAGTGAATGTACCAGATATTGCACTCTTGCAATTTGTCTGGATCTGGAATGATAACCAATATTCCCACAATAGTTTTTTTACACACCTATGAAGGGGTAAGCAAACAACGCACATTTATATAAGCGATCTCGCTGTGAGAATGTTACATTAAACTGAATTCTATCACACGGATAATAAAGTTCTCCATAAAATTAATGTCTTAGTGATCTGTTTTCAAACTTCAAGTGAATTATATAAGAAGAAGGTGGGAGTGCGAGGGGGTGAATATCAGAGACATCGCAATCGCTGCATCACATTAGCGAAAATCCTGTAGCAAGGCATGTCAAAAAAATTAAACTTTCCCGAACGCCATAGTCCGTTTTTAACCCTCAAGTGGATTTTATGGGGGGGTAAGGGTGCGAAGGGATGAATATCGGAGCAATCTCGTAATCGCTGCATTATATAAAAAAAAATACTGATGTAGCGGTTTCCAAGGGTGATTTTCTCTTATGTCAGGGTCTCTGGATTTTAATCCACCAAATGATCCCGACGGGGATCGAGGTGGGTCTTCACCCACCAATAAGTTTTCATCCTGTTCTCTTACCTCATCGTAGGTGCGTCATAAAATAATTACAAAAATTCTAGTTATCGTCATGGGCGGATCCAGGAGCTCCCTAAGGGGGGGCACTTGCACAAATTGATAAATATTGAAAAGTACCTGATAACAAACCCAAGTAGCAAAATAAATAATTTATTTTATAGTAGTTTATACAACCTTTATAAAATTACTTTGCTACTTGGGAATGGTGTAAAAAAACATATGCCGGGTGATTCCGACAAAGCGGCGCCGCCGGACCGGACATTTCAGATTTTCGCACAGCAGAAGGAAGACCCAAGGGAGGGGGGGCAATTGCTCCCCCCTTGGATCCGCGCCTGGTTATCGTCCCACATTCATACCTACTGCAATCAAAATGCGATATCTGGTACATTCACTATTTTTTCCCTGACTCAAGTTCATAATTCAAGATGAGAGGTAGTTTCTTACCCTGTAATGGATTGTTTTCGTGTACTAGGTCGTAACAGATTTATGGTTCATTCCTATTAATAAAGCTTAGAGGGTACAAGCTTTTTCGGCAGTTATTGGAGCTTTCATGCAGTTTTGTATAATATTGGGGTAGTTTTTACCCTCTTCAGGGTGTGACTCAATTACTTTGTGTAAGCCCTAGTCAACAACTTTATTCATGCATTGAGCCATTAGACTTATACTAGATTTCTGTTCGTGGAAGCTCTACAACTCAATAGCATCATTTTTCCCTATTTTCATCTTTATATAGGTGATGTTTTTGGCCCTTCTGAATTAAACAATGGATATACGGATTCGTCGATATTAGATATGAATTCTGCGTCGAAAAATACTAAGAATATATTAATTGCTCTGCTATAGCTGATGAGTATTCATTTTTTGTGGGGCTGTGTATTTTTTGATAGCATCACGCATATTCCTCATATCTTAAAAACCAAACATATGCTCATCTTGAAATCTTATATTCAGGATGTTCTTATTATTAACAATAATTTAGGACTTAGTTTGAAACAAAATTCGACGGCTAGGAAATGGTCGATTTTTGGCCTATTTTTGGGGTCACTCTTTACATATATTATTACTATGAACCCAACTTAAACTCACTTCGGCGGTTTTGAATTGATTATATCTACTATAAAAATAAATTTAAACACAAAAGTGGTCATCAAACACTAATAACACAGGCACATAAAATAAAAAAAGTGCAAATTTTCTGAGCTTTCACATATATACTCCCATGTATTTTTGACAGCTGAACACGATCCCGATGTCCGTTTTACTCCATCAGGTCAGAATTTTTTTTTAACCACGAAAAACAGAGGAAAACAGGCCAGAATTGGGTTTAAAATATAAATTAAAGATTTTAAATAAGTAGATCATGTATTCGATGTATTTTTGACCGCTGAATACGATCCCAATGTCAGTTTTGCTCCATCAGGTCAGGGATTTTTATTAACCACGAAAAACAGGGGAAAACAGGCCAGAATTAGGTTTAAAATATAAATTAAAGATTTTAAATAAGTAGACCATGTATTCGATGTATTTTTGACCGCTGAATACGATCCTAATGTCAGTTTTGCTCCATCAGGTCAGGGATTTTTTTTAACCACGAAAAGCAGGGGAAAACAGGCCAGAATCAGGTTTAAAATATAAATTAAAGATTTTATATAAGTGGACCATGTATTCGACGTATTTTTGGCCGCTGAACACTATCCCATGTCAGTTTTGCTCCATCAGGTCAGAGTTTTTTTTAAACACGAAAAACAGGGGAAAACAGGCCAGAATAGGGTTTAAAATATAAATTAAAGATTTTTAATAAGTAGACTGTGTATTCGATGTATTTTTGACCGCTGAATACGACACCGATGTCAGTTTCAACCAATCAGTTCATGACTTCTTATTTATCCTGACTTATTCTTTTCTGTGGTACCGTACCCTTTTGTCTTCAAACGATTGCGTAATGGTTTTCTTTTCATTTTATTCCTTGTCAATGTCCAACAGCAGTTTGCCATCATATTAACATCCCATCGACATTGATATCTACGCTCCATTTCTTTTATGTCTTGGTGAAAACGTTCACCATGCTCTTCACTATAATCACCTAAATTTTCTGGAAACTGTATATGAGAACGCAGGATATGCAGTTTTAAATTCATTAGACAACCTAATTTTCTTAATTTTCCTGCCATGTTGGATATTATTTCTTTGTAGTCTTCGTTCTTATTGATTTCTAAAAATTTATCAACAACTTCTTCAAAGCTCTGCCAGCTCCCCTTTCCGTATTTGACATTGTAGTGATGAATTTCTTACCTCTTACATCGAATACATAGTCTACTTATGTAATATCTTTAATTTATATTTTAAACCCCATTTTGGCCTGTTTTCCCCTGTTTTTCGTGATTAAAAAAAAATTCTGACCTGATGGAGCAAAACTGATATCGGGATCGTGTTCAGCTGTCAAAAATACATCGAATACATGGTCCACTTATTTAAAATTTTTAAGTTATATTTTAAACCCCATTCTGGCCTGTTTTCCCCAGTTTTCCGTGGTTGAAAAAAAATCCTGACCTGATGGAGCAAAACTGACATCGGGATCGTGTTCAGGGGTCAAAAATACAGAGAGTATATATGTGAAACCTCAGAAAATTTACATTTTTTTAATTTTGTGTGTCTGTGTAATCATTGAGTGACTGAGTGTTTGGCATCTGTTTTTGAACAGGACGGATTGACTGGTAATAGCCGTGCACTTAGAACACTGAATCCATTGACAACTTTTGAGAAGGTGGCACTAATTTTTGAAACACCTTGTAGGTTAAAATTAATTCTTAGGACTGAACCTTTTATATAGAAAACGAAAGATACGTTTGAAACAGAATGAGTTATTTATTAACTTTCACGTTGTAACATTTCACTTAAAGTAATATTTTCCAAAAATAGTTAACTAAAACTCCACTAATTACAACATTGATTAATAGATAACTTTGTAAAAAAAATTTGGCTGTGTTTCTCGTTTGATTTTTGTTATTAAGTTGGCTCCTGGAGATGAACTGCCGGCGTGTGGTTGTGGCTTCCGCAGATATTTATATTAAAGTTATGCGATTCTTGAATTTTCCTGAATGATTTGAATATTTGAATCGAGCTTCGAGAATATGTTAGTATTTAAGCGATCTGCGAAATCGTGCCTTGGTAGTCATGTGGACGATAAGCCAAAACAGTGTGGGGTAGAATTTTGATTTCACGATTATTAGAAACTAATTTAAAAATACTAGAAAGACAAATTTTTTTAGTCCGAAAAAATTTTTGATGAGCGGGGGGGGGAAACAAAAATTTTTTTTTAACCCAATCTCTTTCAAAACATTGGGAAGACAGAGTTGAAATTGCCCCCCCTTGCGGTCGCCGTAGGTCGAGGGAAACTTATTCCAGGACCCCCCCTAGCTACAGGCCTGGCACAACAGTTTGTCTGCTTGCAATTGATACTTCTGTGGCTGTCTCCATTAAATACTTAATTAAGTGTGTTGGTTAGTAATGAAAAATTAGAAAAAATGTATAATGGGCTATTAACAATACAAATAAAAATACACTCTTTAGTCGGAGTCGGAACTCAATGGACCGCGTGCCTATAATACATTCAATTTAAGAATGAAGTGTTTGTTTTGAGATAAGGAGTTATTTCCCATCTTCTCATTGGTCAATCCGCGAAGTAAGTTCACACTACAATCAATATTACAGTCCGCACCTATGGTCAACTGGTCTGGCCACGGTTCAGTATTATTTTACTATTATAAAGCTTATTTAAATCTTGGTGTGCGAGTTTCTAAGTGATTTATTAGTGCCATTCAGTTGTGAAATTCTTTAAATATTTTGTTCACAAGGAAATATTTTGCACAATTATTTCAATTTCTGTTTATGATTTTGGAAACAACTAATTTGTTTTGTTATTTGCAATTCATAATGTAAATTGGTACTTAAACATGATGAAATAGGAAATAACCTCTAGAACAATAGAGATTTTGTAGGGAAACTGAGTCGACGTGAATAGTGACTGATTCATGTTTAAATTGCGATGTTTGTGGCCGTGTAAATCAGTTCCAGGAACATATTCTTGAACTGGATAGACTATAGCTGGTCCCGCAGCGTCCAACCCAGTCTTGCCCCATCTAGCCCTTTAATTGCAAGGCATTGACGTGCCATGCATATGTAGTTAACTCTGAGCACGTGCGTCTGGGAAGTACGACTTTTACTTATTATAATATAAATAAATTGGTTTTTTTATCGATTTGGTTGATTGTCTATAGTCGGGGAGCCCGTCCTAGCTGTACGTGCCCCCCCCCGATCCTAGAGGGCAATGTTTTTCATAAAGATTAAAGACTAAGGGACAATTTTAGACATGTCCTCAAAAAAAAAAAAAACAACTGGCTGGATTTTTCAAAATGGCGGCCATATGTTAAAAGAACTGTTGCCAATGTTGTTTTTGTCATTTAACACAGAAACTAAAAAAGATGGACAAAAACTTCTTTCACAAAAAACGACGTGCATAAAATTTTCTACAATTTTGTACAATATTTTGATAGGAGTTAGCATTTTCCAGATAAATGAGTCCAAAATTAAGAAAACATGAAAATTCATATATCGGTAAATCATTTAGAGGAAATAACTTTGACAATTATTGTAAGGCGTTTAATATAACTTTATATTATTAACATAACAAAAAACAAAATAAACTAAAAAAATTTAATAATAATAATAATAGCATTATAATTTGCAGACATTTATCTCGAAAACGGTAATAATGGGTTATGAACAGATTAGGGTTAAAAGCGTTAATAGTGACATCTTTTGGATTCTGCTGGCTGATTCCAATAAAACTAAATGTAAATTACTCTTTAATACAGGATTTGGCAATAAAAGAAAGCTTGTTAACACATCCGCATTAGCAGAAGAATACGGACCTCGAAAATGTTCGGCATTACTGAGCCTTCATTCATTTACTGGATGCGACTCAGTCAACGCCATTAACACGTTCACGACATGCATGGTTTCCGCTGTCATTCCCCTGTGCCTAGATTTGTACGTTTGTTGTAACTGTACCAATAAATTAAATTGTTAAAAAAAAACACGAATGGTTTCTTGTAAGCAGAAATACAAGATATTTAAAAAAAAATTAAATTATGTGTAATGCAATTAGAGATCAGGCTGTACCATCGGTGGCGCACCGAATCTACAAAAGAACATAGCAATGTACCACCCGTGGTACACTGTGTCATGAACGTGTTAAGGGAAAAGATAAAACCTCTAAAAATGTTACTTTCTCTCAAATATATCCGAATATTTCAAGATTTGGGGAGCAGCTGGAATATTGATGATAAATTAATCGCATCATTAGAGGAGTTGTACCATATATGGATCAAAGATATGCGCTAGCGTGGACGAGCTTCGTCTAATTTCCATTAGACAGAAATGTGGTGACAAAGATTTTTTGTCTTTTCAATTGACACTAAAGTTGATTTTCCTTTGATTCCATCATCAAAAGCTTGCCTTCTCGAGCATATTAAAAGGAGTGTTTACCAAACGCTGATTTGGCGATTAGCCGACGAAGGTATTCACAATATTGCAAAGCCTTGGAATGATTATGGAAGGCAAGAAAATGAAGAACCTCTTTGGTGTTCAGCAGATAAAATACTACCTCAATAGACGAAAGTGAGGATGATAACGATATCATAAATGAAGCAATAGAGTAAGAGGACTTGGAAGAAATATTCGATGCATCGGGAGACAGCGATAGTGAATCTGAAAGCGAATGAGGTGTTACGTTTTGTATTGAATTTTATATTTTATTTTAAAAGGTGAATAATTTATCTGGAAAATGGTAACTCCTATCCAACTATAACAAAATTGTAGAAACGGACGGTTTATAAACGGACGCCATTTTGAAAGTACAGCCAGTTTTTGGGAGGGGGGACATGTCAAAAATTGTTCCTTAGGCTTTAATCTTTATGAAAAATATTGTCCCCAAGGATCGGGAGGGGGGGCTTCCGTAGTATTACGGTTAGGATAGTCTCCCGTAGTACTAGCTTATAGTCTATTATAAGCCCTTATGTTAAAACCGCTGCCTAAAAAATCGCTACTTCCACATCCAGATTTTCTATTCAAGCCTCTTACAACAAATAAAATGTCGAACTAATATTTGCAGTCCACTATGTGGAAATAGTTGTTCATAGAACTTTAATAATATAACATTTGAAATCGTCTAACCCAAGAATCCATAAAATGATACAACACAGGGCAATGGGGTTGGTAGAGGGGAGGTTGTCGTCAGGACCCCCACAAGGGGGGGGGGCAGTAGGTACCGGGGCCCAGTTAGACTAGTAAAATGCTATCCTCGCTCATTAATTATTAAGGGATCCGCCAAAGACATTGACAATTTTTTTTTAATTTCTCCCCCTCGCTCATTAATTATTAGGCTCGGGGGCCCGCCAGTGAATTTGGTACCGGGGCCCATGATTTGATGTGGGGGGGCCTGGTTGTCGCAAAAAAATTTGTTGAAAGCCTTTGATTTTTATACACACACTAAATCACAATTTTATATTTTTACCTACTTTAATAATTTAGCGGGGGTGGTACAAAGTGTGGCTAATGCCAAAAGAAATTTGGAGGCTTTTGGTTCTTGTATACACATTAAGTCACAAGTTTATGTTTTTACCTCCTTTCATAACAGGGTGGATGTGGTGTGCTAACCACCCCCTCGACCAGTGACAAAAAATTGCGACCTTTGGTTCCTGCATACACCCTAATCACAATTTCATTTTTTTACCTCCTTCAATAATGGGTGGAGAGTGGTATAGGGAGTGGCTAATGCCAAAAAATCTTGGTCTTTGGTTTTTATATACACACTAAATAACAATTTTAATTTTTTACATCCTTCAATAATGAGGTGGAGATGGTAATGGGGGTAAAAGTGGAAATGGCTAAGGCCAAAAAAATGTCGAGGCCTTTGTTTCCTGTATACACACTTTAGTGCGTAGATAAATAAAATTGTAATTTATTATGCCGAGAAAAAGTTATAACAAATTTTCAAAAATGCCTCCCCCCCCAAACAAGCCCGGGAACTAGGGGAGTCCCCCCTCTCGACAGGCCTGAGAACTTGAATCACTGCAACGAAAATTAGAATGACTTACACCGAATTACCGCATATATAAAAAATGCCCTGCTTAGAAAACAGGCTCTGGAAGTCACCGCTTCACGGATTTACCCTTCGCACGGCGCAGCGTTGTTCTCAAATAAAATTACAATCGTTTTTAGACATTATTTCCAGCACTGACGTAGCTAGAGGGTTAGGGAGACACTCTGCTCCCCTTCCCACCCTATGCAGCGCTCTGATGTCAATAAAATTATATATTTTTTTACTTGCAATTTTTTATATAGCCCTTGTAATCGACTGCTCCTCTGTCCCAAACAGCTGGTTACGCCACTGAATAACACAGCGGTATAATTAAAACATATTAAATTTAGGAATCACTGACCTCGAATTGCGCATCTCTAGCGTCCTGTCCTAGATACTGCATTGGTAATATAGCTTTAACCAATTTCTTTTTTGGCTTACCTTGTATTTCAAATTTTATTGTGGAAAATGATACATGAATTATAGTATAGGAAATAGCGTGCAAATTCGACGACGAGTGGTTACCGTCTGCCAATCGGTAATCGAAGAGACCATATAAATATAAAAACTTTTTCTCTCTGGAAATTTTTGGTATGGTGGGGGGATAGGGAGGGGGGGCATTTATTTAAATCGAATAATTATCGATATCTGTCCGCATAGGTAGTTAGTATATGTACTTCACATACCCCAATTATGCTGGCAAACGAAACTTTCGAACGGCGCGCGCGCTAACAGGAAAAAAAATTTAATTTTAGTTTCTTTTCCGGTTAGCGCGTGCGCATTTCGGAAGTTTCGTCTGCCAGCGTAATTGGGGTATGTGAAGTACATATACTAACTACCTGTGCGGACAGATATCGATAATCATTCGATTTAAAAATAAATGCCCCCCCCCCCAACCATACCAAAAAATTCCAGAGAGAAAAAATGTTGTATTTTTTATATGGTCTCTTCGATTACCGACTGGAAGACGGTAACCACTCGTCGTCGAATTTGCACGCTATTTCCTAGACTATTAGTAGGTATATCATATCGCTTTAATATAGTAAACAATGAACATAAGAACTTCTGAAAGAAAGCTAATAAAAAGTCACATTTTTATGGTAGCTACATTTAATTCTAGTATATCAAATATATTTCTTAGCTATTTAGGCCATACTTAGTATTTTCTCGAGCGAATCTCTCTGAAGAAACCTCGAGAGTGATTTGTAGCCCAACTAAGTACGGCCTTAATTTCTATGAATTAATTTACGGTAAAATCTTGCTTACCATTTAAAATTTGGATCACTTTCTTCTTCACTGTCGTTCACGATTATTGCATCAGATTCACTCTTTATTGCATTGTCGTCTTTAATAGTTGTGTTTTCTGTGTTTGATGTAGCCAATATAGACGGAAGTGGTTCAAAATGTTCTGATTTACTATACTCATCAAAATTAGTGCCTTTCACCAAATCTATCAGATCTATTTTATCACTTAATGTTAAATTACTGGTTTCGATAAATAAATATATTTTCTCTTCAGTTTGGAGGCATTTACATTTAAATTCGTACGTGCTTATTAGCAAATCATAACATGAATTACATATAACTACATCGTCCGAAATATCCAAATCCTAATAAAATAGTACGTAAAAAAATATATAAAAAAATTATTAATAAAATACATGTATTTACCAATTCCGGTGAGCACTTTTCGATCATATCAATAATTAACATATTCTCATAATTTAAGGTTTTTGCATAATTGTTTATTGGAATGAATTGATCGGAATCTTCAATCCTACATAGACAAGTTCGGCAAATTAATAAACGTTTATTAATCCCACTGTTCATTTTACTTCTTATTAGCGCGCCGTTTTTAGTTTTTGGAGTGGATACCCGTACAAAAGTACATATGTATGTAGTGTTATTCGGGTTCTTTCTGATTAAGAAATGTATATATTTTGACACTTGTACTTCAAACTATTAGGAACTAAAATCACCACGGAGCATATCGGAGTGCTGCTATTAATAGTCCAGTCCAATCAGAGTATATTTTAAGTAATTTTCACTAGGCGGCATTAGAGTTCGAAAAATATGTCTACTTATTCCCATAGTCAGGATTTCTTTTGGAAAGTGATTTTTGCCGACCCACACACATAACAGTAATACAAGTAAACTCGGAAATGCACCGAGGCGAAAATTTTTCAATGTTAAACAATTAGTTCAGGAATATTACGTTTTTATTCCGACAAAATTCATAAAGATTTGAAAATTGGTGGGTATGTTGGGAATAGCATAAGGATTACTAAACCAAAAAGTTCCCATCCCTAAATAGTGTGCTTCATCCCCCAGGACGTCCTTTCTGAGTTTTTCTAGATTATCTCGGCAACGGTGTAATTTTCGACAAAAATACCTAATACCTTAATAATAACGTGGGAAATATGGCGCAAACATAAGGGTTGCTTCCGACTAGCACTCTCTACAGTACGATATACCTTAAAGTTTCACTTTTAACGCTTAAAATAGCAGTAGGCACTAAAATTTATTTACAATTTTAATAAATATACAACTTCCACCCCCTCACCTCTATAAAAAGACCGTGTTGTACTTATTTCCACACCACCCTAGAGGTAAAGTACTTGGCGCGTTCTTTTTTTAAGTGGTATCCCCTGTAGGCCTAATCCACTAATTATCAAATGTTAATTATAAATCTTGGTCGTCTTCCACAGATTCAACATTCAAGCATGATTGTCCATGGCAATGATAACACATTGTAAAGCAACGCAAGCCTGCTCTTCTGCAACTACACCTGTATTCGCACCCTAATTTACATGAACATGAAATAAGCGTTAAAACAGATTCGGGAGCTGGTTCTTTTATAGTCAACTTATAGCCAACTTTTTTCCACCCCCAATCGGTAGCTTTGAGCATCACGTTTTTCCATGTTTGAATTTGGTGACAAACTCGATAACAGTGTTGCCGAGCGGCAGCAGAAGTTGGTGGAAGTTTTGACAACATAACAGTGTTGCTGGCTTTACCAACTAGTCTGTTAAAAGACATAAATCTGTATTCATCTAGACTTTTTTCTGCCGAGGTACAGTTGTATAAAGCTAAAATAAATCGCCCTCCCACCGAACATTTCGGTGATGGTAAATAGATAACGAATTATATGACTTGCGCTAATTACGGCCCTGATTTACCAACGTACTATTTGTTTGAGGAGAAATGGTCTAAAAACCTTTTTTGTAGAGAATTTCCTGTAGAACACATTTGTACATAGGTATTTTTGTCGTAAAATGCACCATTTCATGGATAATTTTAAAAAAGCGAAAATTGGGGTGAATACTATGTCGTAGGGGATGAAGCACACAATTTAGGGGTGGGAACTTTTCGGTTTATTATTACATATGCTGTCCTGATTATTTCCACCAATTTTCAAAACTTTATGAATTTTGTCGGATATATCGCAATTTGAACCGTAATATTACTGAATTAAATCTAAAATTAAAAGTTACAATTTCGACCCACTTAAGATCACAACACCCCTGTATACCAGTTAATTGATGCTTGATTAACTTCAAACTTGGGTGGTAAGAAAAGATCAATAAGGTGATTCTTTGACCTACAGATGCAAAGCCACCTGAGGTACCAAAATATGCGGAAAAAATAAAAAAATCATATTGGGCATTTTTTTATCGGAAATTTTGTTAATGAAACTTGTTCAGAATTGTCCAAAAACCTTAAGTCCAAAATTTAATCAAAATTAAAAAATTGAAAAATTAAAATTTGCAAAATTTTAAAATTAGTTATTTAAAAAAAAACTGCAAATTGCTTGACAACTACCTGGCAGTTTGGGTTTAATGCCAAACAAAATTATCATAGTACAGTTTTCTAAACAAAAAAACTCATTAAAATGATATTTTCCGACATGGACATTATTTTAATCAAAATTTCACTGTTTTTTTATATATAAAAGTTATTTGCCTGGCCTAGTCTTGTCAATCTAGATGGCTGCGAATATGTTAAAATTATTTTTGTTCTAATGTAATTCATATAAAAAATACGAAAACGTCAATGTGTCCCATATTACATCATACAGGGTGCTGTAAACTCATTAAAATCACATTTTTCAAAATGAATTTGTTTTAAATATTATGATATGGGCCACCCGGATATTCAGAAAGCTCTATTTAGTAAGGGTTAAACGGTACCAAAAGTTCCGTAATGTGTAATCGTTACCGGCAGGTATGACAATTTTTCTTAAGAAATTTATGATTTATATCTAACTTCAATTACATTTTGATCAACCCTGTATATTTGTGTTAATATTTTATGATATGCCACCCTCAGCAGGAGACAGAATGGGCATCTGGCTCATTCTTGCTACATATAAAATATTAACACAAATATTCAGGGTTGATCAAAATTTAATTGAAGTTAGATATAAATCATACATTTCTGAAGAAAAATTGTCATTCCTGCCGGTAACAATTACACATTACGGAACTTTCGGTACCGTTTAGCCCCTACTAAATAGAGCTTTCTGAATATCCGGGTGGCCCATATCATAATATTTAAAACAAATGAGTCATTTTGAAAAATGGCGCGGTAGCTCAATACCGACGTGGTAGCTCAATCGGTTAAGGCGTATTGAGTGAATTTGTACATATCCGACTTCCCCACTTTCCCGAATACTAAACTTGCCAAGTACGCCGATGACACAGCCTTGTACGCGCATAGTCATAATGCACAAGCGGCTAACATGCTTCTAAAAGCCCACATGGCTCGTGCCACGGCTTATTACGATAAGTGGAAAATTCGCGTAAATGCGGAGAAGTCGGAGTCCATAGTCTTCACGCGCAGATTTACAGAGAATAAGATTCTAACAGCAATTTTGATAAGGGGAAACAAAATTCCAGAAAGGGAGTGCGTGAAGTATTTAGGAGTACGACTAGATAAGCGACTGACGTTCGACCGACATGTTAACGAAACTATACGGACAGTCTATTCTATGTCCAGGAGTCTGTATCCGCTTCTGGCCAGGAATAGCAGACTCAGTAGACAAAACAAAAAATTAATTTACACTGTTATTGTAAGACCGGCCCTAACATATGCGGCGCCGGTATGGTGCAGCATACCGGACACGACAATGAATAAACTAAGAGTTCTGGAACATAAATTTATGCGCCTCATTTCAAATTCTTCACGATACATCTCCTTAAGAGACCTCTACGCACGTTGTCATGACATAATGCCACTAGCGGACTACATCAAAGTTACATCGGAAAAATTCTATCAATTCAAACTTGGTGATAGCCCGCTAACAAACAACATTACGCGAATCAGAGAGCATAATGCACCTTTTCGCATAAAACACAAATTACCATACCAGGCGTTGCCCATCTTTCGGCAACATCACTAGCCACAGTGCCTTTATCTATCTATAAAAACTCTCAAACATAATTTCTGATCTTTACTCGTTTCTTTGTTTTTCTTTGTTTTCTTTGTTGTTTTTGTTTGTTTTGTCTCTCTAAATTATTTCTTCCCAATCACAATTTATTTTTGAATATCAAAATCTTTAGAAAATCAAATATTTGAAACCATAAATTGCGCGGTCTTGCATTACCGTTCGCTTTGACTGCATTGCTTAGAACGGGTTTTTTGGTTAGTAATTTTCCCGTGAAGACCAGCCATATATATCTGATATTTTATTTACACCAGCCTCTTTTGTATTGTATATATCAATTATTTTAAGTTTATTTTTTACATGTTTTACCTTATGCACTTTTTAATTCGCCTATCCTGCGAAAGGAGATTGTGTTTATATTTTCATTTTATTTTTATCCAATCCGGCCTCGCTCCGTCCAGTCAATCAATTACCATGGCGATTCGCACCGTGGATGTATGGCTGGCTCCGGATGAGTGCGCGGGGAGGACAATATGTATTGTTAATTTAAAATAAATTTGTTCTTGCTTGCTTGCTTGCGTATTGAGTGGCGAATATACTGATCGACTGTCTACCGCGCTCTGGGTTCGACCCCCAGCCACGGTATTGACAACACCGGTGGGTGTGGATGTATGTCTGCGTTTTTCCAAATGTGTAACCCCTTCCGCACAGCCTTGGCTTTGGACTTGGGGGTTGTCTACTATCTGTGGTGTGTTTATGTTTATGTTTTAATGAGTTTACAGCACCCTGTATGATATATTATTGGACATTTTCGTATTTTTTATATGAATTACATTGGAACAAAAATAATTTTAACATATTCGCAGCCATCTAGATTGACAACTAAAATTAGAATTATTTTTCGTGCAACACTGTATAAATTGTTCAAAATAGTATACATTTATCCAACAAAATGTGATCTTCATTTCAAAAATGTAAATACATACAGGGTGGTCCATTTAGAAAATCCTATTGGGGCCATTTCCGGTGAAAAAGAAAGTGATAAATATAGCGGATAAGTCTCCAAAAGTTGAAAATCTTACCTAATTTCACCATACAAAATTTCATCTCGATATCTTTAAAAACTAGAAAATTACAGGGGTGGCTCACTATTCGTTTACACCCGGTATTTATAGTACTATTGATTGCGATTTCAGAGAAAATAGTATGTGTATATCCGTTTCAAATAGTAGGAGACCCTGTGTTCATGACAAATTTTCCAGCATCGAGGTCAACAGCTAGCCGAAGTATAGGAAAATCGGAAATAAAAAATTGTACAAGTGCCAAGAAGATCATATTAACAGAAGCAAGCCCGCATTATGTTTTGTTTAAATTGTGTCTATCGCCCAATGGAGTTTTGGAACAATGTTGTGTTTACCGAAAAGTTTTTCAGTCTTGTAATGACGGACATATATACAAAATATTAGGTTACATTATTTTCACGATAAATACAATCGCAGTTATGTGCAGTTGTATTTGTGAATTCTTCAACGTCAATTTTTGCATTTGTTATAAATCGAAATCATTCCCATCGAGTGGTGTAAAAGAAGTAAAAAAAAACAAAAATACGTATGTTTTTCTTCTGGATTAACATTATTCAAATACCATACTTATGACATTTCACAATCAATATCAATTTTTTATAGCTTATATGTTAATAAAAAATCTAAATTCCAAAAAGACTGATTCACCTCACTTAATATTAGTAAAAACTGGGTTACTTGATTTTTCAAGTGTCCGGTATTTTATTGCACAGAGGTGTACTATCGTGTACCTCGTAGTAAAATCACATTCCCGGACTGCAATGCTTGTTGGCCGAGGCGTTAGCCGTCGTCCGGGAATGTATTGCTTTTACTACTAGACAAACAATGTAATATTTCGCAATCTTTTAAAGAAATTTCGTCTTTGTTGATTTATCGCAGGCAGGTACATATACAATTCATTTGGATCGAATTTATTGCGCGTTATATAATTGTAAGTAAGAAAACGTAAAGTATAAAGAAAGAAAAAGAAATTACAAAAAGTTAAGAAACGCCAGTTTACCCTCAATAAGCACATTTAATTCTCATACTGTAGTGTTGAGAAATAATAAATGTGAACATTTTTTTATTTTCAGCTTTTGCACAACCGAGTGGTACTGGGCGGCACAGACTCGTCACTAGGCGGCACTACGCTGAAAAAAAATGTTTTGTTTCAAGAATATATTCAGTGATGGGATAATTCGAATTAAAAATAACCTGTAATCCGATCATTTAAATAACCTTCATAATTCGATCATAGAGTTCCGTAATTCGAATTAAAAATAATCGGAAAATAATCGTAAAGCAGGTGATAAATTACGAAATACGAATAATGATTTCTGATTACTGAACGAATGAAAACTCGAATCCTTAATCGGTTGAACTGAATGATTGAATCATTTGAATTTCGATTCGATTCTCCGATTCCTGGTGTGCCAGCACTAGTTTTTTAGAACCGAGAAATATTTTTATTGAAATTATACACCCACAATAAAAAACAAATCAATACCATAACACCAATAACCAAAACCCACAGTGTATTGACTAAATAAAACAGAGTAACCCCAACATTTTAAAAGAATGATACCGTTCTTCTTGTTCAAGTGTGGTCGAATCGTCGATTCGACACTAGATTTATTATAACGCAGTCCACCAAACAGCATTTTAAAATTAATTTAAAGAACTGATAATTCATAATTTTTAATTCGTATGATTATTATAGTTGTAAAATCGTTAGAATCGAGACCGAATTAAAATTAATTCGAATTATCATCCGATTATTGAAATAATCGAATCGGTAGAATCCGATTATTGAAATAATCGAATCGGTAGAATCCGATTATTGAAATCATCCGATTATGCCCATCACTGAATATATTGGTTTATATATACGCAAATAACATGGGCGCAGCCAGGGGGGGAGCCATGCCAAATAAATAAACAGTACAAAGCAGTATCTAAATTATCCCTTGAAATAAATATTTTGTAATTAATGCCAATATTATCTAATAGAGGAATCTACATACACATCCGTTTTCAACCATTTTCTGAAAAATTTTCCTCATCCTCTGGGGAGGCCGGTTCTATTGGCCCCTCCCAGATGAATTTTCTGGCTGCGCCACTGGCAAATAAATAAATTCTTCATATAAAACAAATACTTTTTGTGGCAAGTAATCAAAAGCTGGTAGTAAATTAATTATTCTTGAAACAATAGTATATTACATACCGAGGTGGAAAGTGTTTCATTATTGTCGAGAGATAAGATAGTTGACCGAGACGCGTAGCGGCGAGGTCAACTAATTCTCGAGACAGCAATGAAACTTTTCACCAAGATTTGTATACTATTTTATTCACAATCATCTCCCTTAATGAACAAAAACCAAAAAAATCGTTTACTAAATTTTTAAATAGCATAAACACAGGTTGGCAAAAGCTCTTGCCGACCCGAAAACGGGTAGTGATGGGCGATATATCACGAACTGTGATTTAATCACTGATATTAATAAATCACAGGTAACGACTGTTAGTAAAGTTGGCAGAAAAGCGTGACGTGATCACGGCTTTCCTTCCGTATTTCGTTCCCTTGCCGTGGTTCAACCAAGACCAGTATAATAATTAACAATGTCTCCCGTACATCGTATTATGAAAGTCGTGATCACATCACGTTTTAAATTCACTGATATAAGAAAATCACAGTAACGATTTACGTTGTGATTGAAAAATCACGATATCGCCCATCACTAAAAACGGGTAAGAAAGTGGCTACTTTCCAACCCGAAATGTTAAAATGTCACTTTCCAACCGGCAAATGTCACATTTCAGTTCAATCGTCGAATGAAGTAGAAATGTCAAACTTTCCAACTTTTGACATGTAAGGGTAAAAACACAATGAAAGCAGGCAACCTGCTTACTGGTAGTCAGCGCCTATAAGCGCCAATAATTAAGTACGCTTTTAAACGTTCCCGTACATAGACAAAGCCGGCTACCAGTAAGCAGGCAGCCTGCTTTCTTTGTGTTCTTACCCTTTTAAAAGCGTACTTAATTATTGGCGCTTATAGGCGCTGACTACCAGTAAGCAGGTTGCCTGCTTTCTTTGTGTTTTTACCGTAAGACAATTTGATTATTTTTGTATGATAGTGAATAAAACTATTTGTTTTACCTATATGAAGAATTTATTTATTTGCGTATATATAAACCAATATATTCTTGAATCAAAACATTTTTTTTGCGTGTATTGCCGCCTACTTTATACGTTATTTTATACTCTGAGTCTAATTGTAATTTGACATGGCGAAAATACATAACCACGATTTTATTATTTTAAGTTGATGGGTTGGACATCCAAAAAAGCTCTTATAGCGTGCCAACAGATGTCATACCGGATAAGGGAGGGGATAAAGTTGAAAAATCAGTCTTTCGCGTTTAAATAGAAGGCTATAATAATTAAGAGAAAAGTTCAAAAATGGGAAAGATACAGGTATTAAAAAAAAAAAACTATCAAACGAGCCCCCGAACAATAAGATAGCTTTATTAGGTCAGGAGTAAATTAAAAAAAACGGAAATTTTTTAAAAAATTTTAATTTCAACAAAATTTTTAAAAATTTTTCGAAATTGTACTAAAGTACGTGTTATATAGGAGGGAATATCTGGTAAAAATTTCAGATCGATATCTGCATTATTTGTCGATAGATTCCATTTTTTTTTGAAAAAAAAAGGTCTTCGAAAAATGGCTATAAGTACTTCATTTTCTGTCAGATTTTGCTATGAGAAGAAAAATTATATTCTTCCAGAGTTGTTCAACAATTACAAATTTTTTCTATGAAGTCATTATTCAGACAGAAGTGGTGAAAATTGAATTTGAAAAAAAGATTTTTTTGCATAAAAAATTCCATGAGCAAAATGCATAAATTTTTTTGACATCACCGAATAATAGATCACTAAAAAGCCTTATTTTCTATGTATTTTTTATTTTTTTTTATCGGAATTAAAGGATAAAAAAATAATTTAGTTTCGCTGAGAATTTAGACACGTTCAAACGAAGCAAGTTTCCCGCCATTTGCGTGTGACGTCATCCGGCATTTAGCATTGGCAATGTTTATTAGTATTATTTTCAACAGATATTTAATCTATGTACTTAGTGGTGGCAAGCTATTTCATATAAAAAAGTTATATAATCTGAGACGAAAAACAATAGTTAATGTTGATAAAAATATTAAAATAATGCATTATGTTTACATATTCTGAGGTTAGGTATCTAAATCTAACTGCAGTAAAAGGATAAAAGTGAGCGTAAACAAATTTATTGTTACGAACAATAAATGATGCATCCTTGTCGCTTTTCCACCTCCAATTTCTGCACTGATATAATCGGTATTATTCCCAAAAAATTGCTCATCATAAACACGTCGATTTTCGGCAAATTGTCACTTTGAGCTTGCACAAAGTCGCTGTTCGTCATTTTTACCACTTAGATAAATTAATACACTAATAATTTTTACAAAAATAAACAAATCGATATTTAAAGGTCAGCAGACTAAAATTTAACATTTAATTAACACACAATTTAATATTTCAGCACTAGCAGATGTAAACTGTCAAAGCTATCAAACTTGTCACTTGTCTCCGTACTTTTCTAAATTTACCGCTGGGTGGATAAAATACGAAGCTGATTGGCTGTGTTTTTCAAATTAGCCAATCATATAATGTCATTTCTTACTGATGCGCTCCACCGGTGAATTTAGAAATCTGCGGTCTATGGATGAAACTAAAACGTTATGCCAGATGACATCAGTACCGTTTATAGTCACGTGGTTTTGTTCCGATAAAATTTGAATTTTAAAATGATTTTTTTTTTACAAAATAACTTTTTTTATACTTTCCTTTTATTATATACTCGGCTTATATAATATGTATAATGAAAAAATAATAAATTAATGCATTTTTAAAATTCATGCATCTTGCTCATTAAAGTTAAATATCTTTTGAATGGAATGCAGTGTCAAAAAATCATGTCTACCATTTTGAAGCGCTATTTTTTTAGTTCACTTAAAAAAAATATTACTCAATGATAATTGGTTTTCGAAAAATATGAAAAAATAGTGTGACATCTGTTGGCACACTATAAGGGCTTGTCTTGCATGTTCAAACAATAAAATCGTGGTTATCTCTTTTCGCCACATTTTAATACTATTCGTGACAATTCGACTGGACTAGGTATAAATGAATTATAACTTTATAGACTGGGAAATTGCTGGTTTTTCACTTAGAGGAGTGACAACCATCGCCATCTAACAACCAACCAATTAAACTTCCAAAACGATTAAAGGGTCGCGTGACGTCATAATGTTTGACAGTTTGGTAACATAACCCATATCTGTGGTTAGCATAAGGCACAGATCACGTAAACTATATAGGTATGTTCTGTGTTGTCAAGATTGGTAGACTAAAGTCTACCCAAGGTTGGTAGACTTTAAGGTGGCCTAATAACTCAAAATCCCCACCAAAAAATGGCATTAGCCAATGAACAGCTGGTGTGAGATCACACCAGATGCAGAGCCTTATTCAAAATATTGTAAGAATTTGTGTAATGTTAATTAAGCAAAGAACTCGTAACTGGAACGGGCTCGCAATAACCCGCTTTTGAGGTCGGTGGTAAGTATCCTCGCATTTTGAGTCACTGTTCTGCATGCTGGTAATGAGGATAAGTTGTAAAATGTAACACTATAGATCATAATAACGTCAGACCATATTTCGGGCCAGTACGGACGGTTCTTCTAGAGTGAGATAACTGCGCCGCTACTGCGCGTTCGAAGGACAAAGATAGTCTGACCTTTCACCCCCACACTGACTTCTTCTCCTAAAAGCTGTGTATTAAGGAACCTCATAGTCTACCAATCTTGAAGTCTACCAACCTTGGTAACCTGGAACTAACTTTTGCGCCACCTGTCGGTTGCGGGGAAAAGTAAACGCAACAAGCGGGTAATTTGAATATATGACATTATTGTTCTTGATACTTCCTTGAAAGAAAATGTTCAAAAGTTGATAAGGAATTAAATTACATTAATTTTATTGTATTTTAATTCCATTAAACTACACTAAAATTAATGTGATTCAATTCCTTACCAACTTTTGAACAGTTTCTTTCAGAGATATTTATTTGTGAGGAAAGAGTATTAAAAGGTTTGAAAAAAAAAACAAATTCTATAATGGAATAGAATAGAAAAATTTGTATTGCATTAAATATATACAACATATTCTTTAATAAAATGTCCCTCACGCACGTAATAAGATGAATATATTTCTTCCGGGAGCAATTCCTTCAAACGTGGCTGCTTAATATTGTCAACCCACCTTTTCAACAAATGAACATCTTTGAGAAAGAGATGACTTTTACTTGTCCCATCAGTACAACCAACACCACCTAGAGATTAAAGCCAGACAACAGCTGACATGACGTCACGCTTCAACGGTTGTCAAGTGTAGTGTCAAATGTATCTTATTGTTTATTCTGTGTTTTAAACGTGTAAATGTGATCTAAAACCCCCCTGCCAAAAATTCCACATAGAAACTTATAAAAAAAAAGTGATGCGGTTTTATCGTTCCTATAAGTTATATTAGTATTATACAGACAGGATTTTATCTGTTTTATTAAGTTTTAAATCGGTTATGAAACAGTAATTCCGAATGAGCTATTTGGAATTATCATGTTGCCCTTTCATGAGTACTTATATGAAATATATATCAACAAATCTACAGTTTAGTGTCTGCAAATGCACCCTTGCCCTTATATCTGTAAACATATGGAATTACAGATACAACTTTAAAGAGATTCTAAACTTTTCTATAAGTAATATCATAAGAGTTCCAGTCCGTCCTTTCTCCAGTATCTATCGTATGTAACACACCATTTATCAACATGTTTTTATTGTAAATTTCAACATTGTCTTTTTATTAGTATTAATGTGGATATACATGTCAACAAATGTACAGTTTCAATTGTATATTTTACAGATGTATTTTTATTGTAAACTTCCATTTTGCTTTTTTATTAGTATTAATTTGGATATGCATGCCGACAAATGTACAGTTTAAATTGCATATTTCAAATAGAAATACTAATATTGTGGTAAACACAAAATACTGCAAAGTCCTTATTTCCTCGGGTGTTCTTGTTCTAGCCTAGAAGCAATGAATGAGTTAGCAGTGAAAGAGACTGCTTTACTTTTAATTTAACAAACACACGTCAGTTCCTTAGGTCACATTAGATTAGATATGAATTAGCGACACGTATACAGCTCCCTCTACTGGAGCCTGGAGTTAAAGTTGCTGCTGAAATTTCTATCAGTTTCTACCAGAATGGAACAGCAAACATTTACTTATACCACATCAATGAGAATTTATGAGAACAGTATCTAATGTAAAACGTACGGCTTTCCGTGGTTAAATGGCAAGTGTTTTTATAAGAAACGAGCTGCATTAGGTTAGAACAGTTTTGATTTGCAATTGAAGATTACAAATTATAATGTTTGAATAGGGATTTATGAGATCAGTTTCTATGAGTATTAATGTTTTTTTTTTCAGTAATATATTAAATGTGTTTTCATATGTTTGAATGGGTAAAAAGAAAGGTCAGTTTTCAACTGAAATTACAAATACAAATTTAATCAGTTCGAATGGGGTTATATGCGATCAATTTCTAACAGTATTTATGCTGTTTTCCAAATATAATTGTGATGAGGTTTGATCAGTAACAAATTGTTCACTACATGTTACGATATGGTCGGAAATTCCAGGTACATATTTAGTATTACTTCGAAAGGATTGATGATAGCAGTTTCTACGAGTATGTATTTGTTGTGCCAATAGTAAATTATATAAGTCTTTATCAGTATGCATTCGGATCTAATTTAAATATGAAAATTATATCAGAATAAAGCAACCAAATATTTTAAACAGTATCTATTTGTAAATCCAGACATTTACTTATACTATCTCAATGGGAATTTATGAGGACAGTATCTAATGTAAAACGTGCGGCTTTCTGTGGTTAAATGGCTAGAGTTTCTATAAGAAACGAGCTGCATTAGGTTAGAACAGTTTTGATTTGCAATTGAAGATTACAAATTATAATGTTTGAATAGGGATTTATGAGATCAGTTTCTATGAGTATTAATGTTTTTTTTTAGTAATATATTAAATGTGTTTTCATTTGTTTGAATAGGTAAAAAGAAAGGTCAGTTTTCAACTGCAATTACAAATACAAGTTTAACCACTTCGAATGGGATTATATGCGATCAATTTCTAACAGTATTTATGCTGTTTTCCGAATATAATTGTGATGAGGTTTGATCAGTAACAAATTGTTCACTACATGTTACGTGTGGAAATTCCAGGTACATATTTAGTATTACTTCGAAAGGATTGATAATAGCAGTTTCTACGAGTATGTATTTGTTGTGCCAATAGTAAATTATATAAGTCTTTATCAGTATGCATTCGGATCTAATTTAAATATGAAAATTATATCAGAATAAAGCAACTAAATATTTTAAACAGTATCTATTTGTAAATCCAGACATTTACTTATACTATCTCAATGGGAATTTATGAGGACAGTATCTAATGTAAAACGTGCGGCTTTCTGTGGTTAAATGGCTAGAGTTTCTATAAGAAACGAGCTGCATTAGGTTAGAACAGTTTTGATTTGCAACTGAAGATTACAAATTATAATGTTTGAATAGGGATTTATGAGATCAGTTTCTATCAGTATTAATGTTTTTTTTAGTAATATATTAAATGTGTTTTCATTTGTTTGAATAGGTAAAAAGAAAGGTCAGTTTTCAACTGCAATTACAAATACAAGTTTAACCACTTCGAATGGGATTATATGCGATCAATTTCTAACAGTATTTATGCTGTTTTCCGAATATAATTGTGATGAGGTTTGATCAGTAACAAATTGTTCACTACATGTTACGTGTGGAAATTCCAGGTACATATTTAGTATTACTTCGAAATGATTGATAATAGCAGTTTCTACGAGTATGTATTTGTTGTGCCAATAGTAAATTATATAAGTCTTTATCAGTATGCATTCGGATCTAATTTAAATATGAAAATTATATCAGAATAAAGCAACTAAATATTTTAAACAGTATCTATTTGTAAATCCAGACATTTACTTATACCACATCAATGAGAATTTATGAGGACAGTATCTAATGTAAAACGTGTGGCTTTCCGTGGTTAAATGGCAAGAGTTTCTATAAGAAACGAGCTGCATTAGGTTAGAACAGTTTTGATTTGCAATTAAAGATTACAAATTATAATGTTTGAATAGGGATTTATGAGATCAGTTTCTATGAGTATTAATGTTTTTTTTTCAGTAATAAATATATTAAATGTGTTTTCATTTGTTTGAATGGGTAAAAAGAAAGGTCAGTTTTCAACTGCAGTTACAAATACAAGTTTAATCACTTCGAATGGGGTTATATGCGATCAGTTTCTAACAGTATTTATGCTGTTTTCCGAATATAATTGTGATGAGGTTTGATCAGTAACAAATTGTTCACCACATGTTACGATATGGTTGGAAATTCCAGGTACATATTTAATATTCCTTCGAAAGGATTGATGATAGCAGTTTCTATGAGTATGTATTTGTCTTTATCAGTATGCATTCGGATCTACTTTAAATACAAAAATTATATCAGAATGACACAACCAAATATTTTAAACAGTATCCACTTGTAAATCCAAACATTTAAAGATATATTTTAATGAGAACCAATCAGAACAGTATCTAATGTAACGCGTGCGGCTTTCCGTGGCTAAATTTTAAAAGTATTTTTAATAAATAGCTTTAACGGATTTGAACAGTTTTAATTTGCAATTCCAGATGAATAATTTTAATTGTTAAATAGGGATCTATGAGATCAGTGTCTTTGTGTAATGTTTTTTTTCCAATAAAAACACATTTTATTGAAAAAAAAACGTTACACTGACCTCATAGATCCCTAACAATTAAAACTATTCATCTGGAAATGCAAATGAAAACTGTTCGAATCCGTAGCTTATTTATTGCAAATAATTTTAAAATTTAGCCACGGAAAACCGCACACGTTACATTAGATACTGTTCTGATGGATTCTCATTATAATATTATCTTTGAATGTTTGGATTTACAGGTGGACACTGTTTAAAATATTTGGGGTTTCATTCTGATACGATTTTTGTATTTAAATTAGATCCGAATGCATACTGATAAAGACTTATATAATTTACTATAGGAACAACAAATAAATACTCGTAGAAACTGCTCTCATCAATCCTCTTTAAGGAATACTAAATATGTACCTCGAATGTCCGACCATATCGTAACATGTAGTGAACAATTTGTTACGGATTAAACCTCATCACAATTATATTCGGAAAACAGCATAAATACTGTTAGAAATTGATCGCATATAACCCCATTCGAAGTGATTAAACTTGTATTTGTAATTGCAGTTGAAAACTGACCTTCCTTTTTACCCATTCAAACAAATGCAAACACATTTAATATATTACTGAAAAAAAACATTAATACTCATAGAAACTGATCTCATAAATCCCTATTTAAACATTATAATTTGTAATCTGCAATTGCAAATCAAAACTGTTCTAACCTAATGCATCTCGTTTCTTATAGAAACACTTGCCCTTTAACCACGAAAAGCCGCACGTTTTACATTAGATACTGTTCTCATAAATTCTCATTGAGATAGTATAAGTAAATGTCTGGATTTATAAATAGATACTGTTTAAAATATTTGGTTGCTTTATTCTGATATAATTTTCATATTTAAATTAGATCCGAATCTTTACTGATAAAGACTTATATAATTTACTAGAGGAACAACAAATAGATACTCGTAGAAACTGCTCTCATCAATCCTCTTGAAGGAATACCAAATGTGTACTTGGAATTTCCGACCATATCATAACATGTAGTGAACAATTTGTTACTGATTAAACCTCATCACAATTATATCCGGAAAACAGCATAAATACTTTTAGAAATTGATCGCATATAACCCCATTCGAAGTGATTAAACTTGTATTTGTAATTGCAGTTGAAAACTCTTTTTACCCATTCAAACAGATGAAAACACATTTAATATATTACTGAAAAAAAAACATTAATACTCATAGAAACTGATCTCATAAATCCCTATTCAAACATTATAATTTTGAATCTTCAATTGCAAATCAAAACTGTTCTAACCTAATGCAGCTCGTTTCTTATAGAAACTCTTGCCATTTAACCACGGAAAGGCGCACGTTTTACATTAGATACTGTTCTCATAAATTCTCATTGAGATAGTATAAGTAAATGTGTGGATTTACAAATAGATACTGTTTAAAATATTTGGTTGCTTTATTCTGATATAATTTTCATATTTAAATTAGATCCGAATCTGTACTGATAAAGACTTATATAATTTACAATAGGAACAACAAATAGATACTCGTAGAAACTGCTCTCATCAATCCTCTTGAAGGAATACTAAATGTGTACTTGGAATTTCCGACCATATCATAACAAGTAGTTAACAATTTGTTACTGATTAAACCTCATCGTAACTATATTCGGAAAACAGCATAAATACTTTTAGAAATCGATCGCATATAACCCCTTCGAAGCGATTAAACTTGTATTTGTAGTTGCAGTTGAAAACTGACCTTTCTTTTTACCCATTCAAACAAATGAAAACACATTTAATATATTACTGAAAAAAAACATTAATACTCATAGAAACTGATCTCATAAATCCCTATTCAAACATTATAATTTGTAATCTTCAATTGCAAATCAAAACTGTTCTAACCTAATGCAGCTCGTTTCTTAAAGAAACACTTTTCTTTTAATCACGGAAAGCCGCACGAATTACATTAGATACTGTGCTCATAAATTCTCATTGATGTGGTATAAGTAAATGTTTGGATTTACAAATGGATATGGCTTGACTCATTTTGCTGGTCAATTCGGATATAAACTGATAACAATTTCAACAGCAACTTTACCTAACTCTTATAGAAACTTATTGACCATATAGGTTCTCATAGATACTTATTAATTTTTGATAATTTTCAATACGGATTGATGAGATTTCTTTGACAGGGCCCCATCTAAAACAGTCAACAAATAATACATTCCAGTGATAGTTATAAAATACTTAATTGCCATGCAAAATGGTAAACAAATGCTGCGTTCTTCGCTGTACTGGTAATTATGCCACCGGGAGAGGTACACGTTTTTAAATTTCCCAAAGATGAGAAACTGAGAAACAAATGGATTAAAGCTATTCATCGAGAAAACTTTAAAATTTCTATGCACTCTGGTGAGTTATTATTTTTAAGTCTCGTAATCTAAATCGAACGAAACTAAAATTGAGGCTAGGTTTTCACTTATCTTATTTTAGTGACCAAATACGCTTTTCGTTAGTTAGTTTTGCCTCAGAATTTAATTAGGAACCTCTTTTATTAAAAAAAAAACCGTTTTACTTTATAAGAATTAGTAGAAGCAAATTAGAAGTGATTTTTATTGTTCTAATTACGTAAAAATGTATTATGTATCTCAATATCTAAAACCAATATATGCATATTTTTTATTATATAGTATAAGTAAAACATCACTCTAAGCTTAAAAACAGCAAACATTACGCAGGTAATAAATATTTCGTATTTGGGAGTAGTCACATATAGTATAATAGCATTGCTTTAATGCATTACGCCGCCTTCCTTCAGTGACGTCACCAGCTGGTTGTGTGGCTTTAATCTCTAGGTGGTGTTGGTACAACCCGGTACACAACACTCGTTTTTATAAATTAGGTCTGTTGAATACATAATAGCAAAGATAACGAAAACAACAATCACGTGTACAAGTACAACTGCAATACAGACCACTAGCAAGGACAACAAACACCAACAAGCCAACAGGTCAACAAATTTCGATTTTTCTTCTACACTTTTCACTAACACAAAACTAACAAATTATGAAAAATATAAACATTGAAAGTGACATTTGAGAAGTTTGACACTACAGAGCAAAAAGGATAAGATAGAGTGGAAGGTTCCATATGGCCACAATGTATTTTTCCGTACAAGGTTTTCCTGCGCCACCTGGGCGAGTCCTAGGCAGCATGAAATCCCCCCACTACCACAGATAGCGGGAAACTGAAACTCAAGGTCTTCAATTCATGCACCCTGCGCGGGTCGGGCTCGTAAAGGAACTTTCAGCCTTCAATTTTTAGCGGGAAATTTAAATTCGGAAGTACCGAGCCGGCGCCCTCTGCAGGTCAGATGCGTAACTAAATCCCCCACTGCCCACTACCGCCATTACCGGGAAATTTAAACTCTCGAGGCACCGCACTCGTGCCACTGGATTTCTTAAAAATTAAGGAAAAAAGAAGCGATAAACGTGAAAAAATTACTTTATTTTAAGAAATAGCCACTGCATCTTTAACAAAACAAATATCACTAGTAATAAGTGAATGTAAATAGTATAAATAATTTATAAAATATTCTACAAATGACACTGTATAATAACTTATAACTAGAAATTTGTATAACACTGATCAATAGTTATGCTACAGTGTTGTATTGAACAGAAAATAAAAATTCTAGCCGTGATGAATTCAACGTGTGCAATTGAAAAAAATTAATCATACAAAATTAATAAATAAAACGGACACAAAACTGACAGAAAAATAACAAATATAAACATGTCAGCTCCAATAAAAAAAAAATCGTATATCGTATACTAAAAATAAATTAATGGGTAAAACAAAAATCACTAATTGGTGGTAGCTCAAAATACAACCATTACAAATTATCGAAAAATATTATTTTGTGTACTAATTCAGCAGATAACTTTCAATGAAACCATTCATTCTTTCCATATACTATCGATCCAAGTCTGATCATACCAGTATCTCAACAAAAAATGACTCTTACGAGACATCTTATCAACTGCTTTCATCTAACAATATCAATATCAAAAACAAGAAAATTATATTCTTTCTATATACTGATGATCAAGGTCTGATGGCGGCTGGTGATATTTCAATTTTTTTTTCTCGTCTGTGGCGCGTGGGACCCATACGAAATATGGGAAATAACATGTCAAGCTGAACTTGGTTTGAACTTAGTTGGTACAACTCGCCCTAAGTGCCAGCAATTTGCAAGATTTGTATGCTGAGTACATGATAAAGAACTTCGTAAGGCGGAGGGTACCAAGCTGGTAGCATATTTTCATAACAATTTCAAATCAAACTGGCATCTGGGATCTTACTCACATTTCGGGTTCCTTAGGGACCATACAAAACTCATGCCCTTTATCTTTATCGTTTCTTCTACGGCAGTTTGAAAAATTGCAGGCCACAACCATTATATACTTTATAACTATAATCAAAACTATAATTTTTTTACACATATAATACTTATTTGCTTTTTCTACATGTTACATTTTATTATGATCACCATTACCATTGCATGATTGTAAGGTTAGGTGCGTTTTTTTGTCCACGACCGGTAGAGTTAGAACTACCAGAATGATATTTACCAATAAAACGACAAAACTGAAATTCCTAGATGGGAGGCGACAAATTTCTTAGGATTCTTAAATAACGAATAATGGCATCGACATTCATGTGTATGGAATCAGAATGGCGAGCAAAAAAAGACAAGATTTGATATTCCGGTGTCAGAATTGTAGCAAAAAAACGCACCTGTGCAAGGTCAATAGTATAGACGACAATCTCTTTCATTGATGCCGATGCCTGTAAATATGTTGTTGCTGCCTAAAACTCGACAGATGGCATGTGTACGCGAGCCTTCCGCTCTATCTTATCCTTTTTGCTACAGAGTGACAGAGGTTGATAATGATAATGTAGTGTTACCACAGAAGACCTATACCAGAAGCGTCACTGTCGGAGGCACGTTCGATGTTTGGGTGCGTTTGCACGCATCCAGTAATTTAGTCGAGTAGAGAAACGGTCCAGTAATTTAGTAATTGCTTTCCACTAAATTACTTGACTAAAACACGCTGTCCGCATTGGTCCAGTACTAAATTACTAAGCGACTCGACTAAATTACTGAGTGCGTGTAAACGCACCCTTTCATTGGTAAATTGGCCATCTTGTCGGTGGTATTGTCAACCTATAAATCCTCACCTTTCTAAATTCACCGCTGGACGCATTGGTAGATACAATTAGAAGCTGGTTTTGGCTTTGGTTTTCAAAATAGCCAATCATATAATGTTATTGCTTACCGGTACGCTCCACCAGTGAATTTAGAAACCTGCGTATTTATAGGTTGACAATAATACCACCGACATATGACATATGCGCATAAAATTCAATATTGGCGGGAAGGCCAGAGAGTCGTTTCTGGTATAGGTCTTCTGTGGTGTTACTTTGCAATCAACAAGTTCAAGACCTGAGGCACAGAGCCACTCTGTGGATGCAGGGGAAACTATAATCACAGACTTGAACCACCAAAATTCGATTCCGGGTGCTCCTATTTAACTTTCTCATCTAGTGTACGTGATCTGCGGTAAGGTATTCAGTTAGTCGAGATACCCGTAGTATCAGCAATTTCACCTACTTTAAATTGGCAGTCTTTCAAAGTCATATTATGGATTTTCCAATGCTTTCTTCATTTGTTGCTGTTGATGGTTATCCATCGTGAGGAATCTTTTTCAAGTCATCTGTGCCGTAATTAACTAAAGCTAGCACTTTCTATAATCAGTGATGAGGGAGCAGATTTCGCAAAAAATTATCTATTGATTTTAACTTCATTTAAGTTATTCCCTTTCCGAAATATTTGTTGATGAAGTGACATTCAACATTATTCTTTTTTGAAAGAGCACTCAACACCAGGATCAACCATCAACACCAGGGTCAACCAGAAGTCAATAGGGGTGTTGTGCAGCATTGTTGACGTGCCCTCTGCACTTCGAAATATTATTAATTCAAATTACAAGAATCTCAAGGGATGGGTTAAAAAAAATCACCATTATTTTCATTAACTTTTTAATTTTTTTTACACAAAAATTGGTTTGCTTTTTTTGAGTGACATCAATATGCATTTCTATCTTGACTAGCCCATTGAAACCACTCTATAGGGATTTTAAGACATACATGGTATATAGTATGTATACATAGAGATCATATATATAGTAAATAGAGGAGCAATGCTGTGTTAATAAGTTGACCCCCAATTGAATCTGCGCAGGACGTTTGTAAGCACGCGCATTGAGCAAAGACGGGGTCATCGGCTCTTGAAAATTTGACCTAGAGTACAGAACTGGTCTTGCAGATTGGAGCCCCAATGGGAAAACAATAAGCGAAAATAAGTGAAAATATTATTATTTTCATAAACTTTTTCCCTGCAAAGAACAACGCCAATTTTATTTACATCCTGTCACATTTTCCCAAAATTTTTATTGTTATAGTCTAATTTATTCTGAATAGATTTCGTTGACAAAATTTGCCAATAATGGGCGAATTCGTCGATAGAGGGCCATGAGGAAATCAATACTTTGAAATTTATGTTAACAAAACTGCCTTAGGCCCACATTAGGCTATAAAATTTCTTTGACAAAGAGCTATTATAAAAGATATTATTAATATTGCTAAAAATAATGGTTTTCTTACAAAAAATTATTTAGGTTTGATATAATAATATTTCTTAATGCCACTTAAAATTATTTAAAAAGTAGAGTTGGTAAATCTTAATTTCACAATGTCTGGATTAAAAAAAAAACATAATGTGCACCTTGGCACTAAAGTTTCCTGTTATCACTTATTTGGTTTATTTGCCGATGCCTGTAAGGTTAAATGCCACATCGTGATAAAAAAAAATAATTTTAGTGTCTAGATACATAAATAACAAATAATGAAAAAAAATCCTGCGGTGCATAGGATTCGATCCACCGATCTTTGGTTTACAAGCACAACGCTACACATTAGGCTACTAGGACATTTTTACGCTTTTACAATATGATCTAGTTATCCCCAGGCATGCAATACACATCAGTTATTCCGGTAAATACGAAATGCGCATGCTCCCCGACGTCCGCTGTCACTACCTTGTGGGTACGCGCAGCTCCTATGTATTGCTGGTCTATTTCTAATATTATGATGTCTATGTATGTATATAACTCACATACCTAGAGGAATGTTGGGCAAGAGAAACGACCAAGATTTTTGAGAGACGACAGACACTTCCAATCTGGGGCGTAGTGAAGGGGGGTAACTTTGTCAGACTTGGCAAAAGTTGGGAGATATAAGTTGTCAATTTTTTTGGGTGGAATTTTTTTTTTTTTTAAATATATACTTAATTTAAGTAAAAATGTTTCTTTTTTTAGTTTTTGTTTTTAATGTAACAAAAAGACACTGCTAAAGTACATTCAACAAGAAATGATATGGTGACTGGATTTCTGACGTTTGAAGTTATGTTAGAAAGCTAGAAGTCACCATCAGATCGTTGTGGCGGCAATTTTCAATTTTGAAGACAATAATTGTAAATACTCGTGAAAAATTTGGAAACTTTTTTGCAGTTTTGAAAACTTCCAGGAATAGTCAAAGATTTTACAGGAAACTTTCTTTTGTTTCGGAAACTTCTGAAAATTTCCTGGAAACTTTCATATGGAAAGTTTCCTTTACCCATCTCTGTTAAAACATAACACGTAATTAAAACTACATGTGAAATAGTTTAATATGTGCTACTAGAATATTAATTTTCTTATGTGAATTTTTCTCAAGATGGATGCCACATTTAAAACTTTATATCTTTGAAAAATATGATAGCCGAAATAGTGCAATCTTTGTGGAAGTATTAAACAGCTTGTATAAAACTCTCTTTTATTACAGCTGTTACAAAGATCTTATAGTTGTGTAGAGACTGTAGAGACTTATTCTAACTTTCTGTAGTAGAAATACTGTAACAGGTTATTTTATAGAATTATCTAACTTGGTATGTAGCTATTATATAGCAACAAAATCGTTATATAGTGTAAAACTACTACGAGTTATACTGTAGAGCAATTTAACTCGTTATACAGCTATTATATAGCTCCTCTTTTCTTATAATAAAGACCGTCGCAGGTTTTACTATAAAACAGTTCGGGTTGGTATGCAGTTACTATACAGCCACAAAAATTCTTAGTTTATAGAAACAGATCACGGTTTACTTTACAGAACAATTCAGCTTTTTATGTAGGCATTAAAAAACCACAATTCTTGCATAGTAGTACAGTGGATCTCTTATAGAACAGTGTATTACGAAGCCATTATAAAGCCCTACAGCTCTTTAGTTAGATTGGCGGTAATTAAATATGTATCATAGCTTCCCAGTGTCTATGGTTATGTGAAAATTTAGATAATTTCAATATTACCAATAAAGTCAAGTGGTTCCAGAATATTTTCCACTGGGTTTCATTCCCTTCCATGTTGACATCATCCTGATTATTCTGATGCTCTTTATAAACACGTTAGCTGATGGAGGTGATCGGAAACTATAGATCAACTGATGTATTTCCCATGTTATAAAAACTACATTACTAATTTCCTCCACAGTTTTATAAATATAACTACAGCAGTTGAAATCCTGCAATAGCGAACTTTCGGCTGTATAAAATTTTGTATGCAGACACTGGATTCCATTAAAACACTTTAATACAGTTTCTACATAAGAGTGCTTAACAAAAACTAATACCTGTATAAGCCTAACAACCTTTATAATTAGCTGTAAGGATGGTTATATCACCTGAGAATATGACATTAAAGGAGTAACACAAATTTTATTGTGGCTCTGTAACCACAATTTATGAAATCGTTATGAAATAAAAATATTCGCATAGTTACTTAGAATTCTATGAGATATATCGGGAACCTTTACAAGGGGATAATACTTAGAGCCTTTATAAAATGGTTTTTTGATTACATTGTAAGAACATTCTTAGGGCGATTCTATATCACCAAATTGTCACAGAGAGCCAATTAGTTGACAATATTTAATAAAACATAAAAGAACACATTATTCCACTACTATAAAATAATTATACAACAATTCAGCTCAATATTAGTGCATTTAAATGTGGAAGAAGCAAGCCAATTGTAACATCATAAAATCCTACCTAACTAACCGGAAACAATACACCAGCGTGAATCATAAAAACTCAAAGCTCCTGGAGGTAAAAAGTGGGGTTCCACAGGGGTCCATTCTGGGGCCAACTTTATTTTAATATACATTAATGATCTTAAACAGGCTGTAACAGAGACTAACATTGTACTATTTGCAGACGACACCACATTACAAAGTTTCAGACACTAATTTGAATGTAGTTCAGCAGCGCATGGAGGATACGTGTAAAAATGCCGTCACGTGGTTCTCTTGCAATAAATTACACAGCCACACAAAAATAATAAAGTGAAAGCCACCTATCCCCATGTTTTTTGGGCCGCTGATTCCAAATATCACGTCAAAAATATGTTTCACTGCTCAGTTTTTCGCAAAATGACATTTCATCCCTAAATTCGGGGTTAAGTGGGTATTAAATCTAATGTAACGACACGCGTTGAAATGAAACTTCTGAATCGTTTAAAATGCCTCTCGTCACATACTCCCAACATTCTATCGTACCACGGAGACAATGTTGGTGTATTTCTTCCCTCAACAGATCAGGGATATTACAAGGAATATTGATAAGTTGAGTATCTTTTGACCAGGAGACGCCAAAACAACCCCCGGGGGTTATAACCACCCGCTCCCTGGGTGACAAACATTCCGAAAATACAGCAAAAGGGCTGAAAAATAGTTTCCTCCAGTTTTCGAGGACGAGTAACACAATAATTGCAATACTAATAAAAATAAAACATGTTATAAAACAATAAAATATATTTATAAAAAAAAATCATTCAAGAATATTCCTCCATTGTATAGTAAGCCTTTTTGGTTAGTATTTGCTTTAATTCTTGTTTTAGTTTATTTTTGTCTAGATTTTTCAATTCTAAAGGTAACTTGTTATAAATTTAGATTATTGAAAATTCTACATTTTTTTGAATGTACGAAAAGTTGATTTTGTTAATGGACAAATTATTTTTTGTCTTGTATTATAATCATGTTCCAAAGTCTTAAAAGTATGATGTTTTCTTTAACAAAAAAATCACAGCTTCATGGATGTATAAGCAATTGAATTTTTTTTTTTCACGAAATATATTTCTACAGCTATCTCTTGGTTCCATATCAAGTATGTATCTCAAGCATTTTTTTTGTACAGTAAGTATTTTGCATGCATCACTAGCATTTGCCAGAATATGATTCCGTATCTAGATAACGGGAGAAACCGTTCTTCAGCCCTTTCGCAGTATTTTCAGAATGTTTTGTCATTCAGGGAGGGAGTGGTCAAGAGATGTTCGATTTATCAACATTCTCTGTAATAAACCCGATCTGTAAAGCCCTCACAAGCGTAGTTCCAGAAGAGTGGGGAAAAGTATTGCATTTATCCTGTTACTCGTTCTCGAAAACTGGAGGAAACTGTTCTCAGCCCTTATGCAGTATTTTCGGAATGTTTTGTCATTCAGGGAGGGGGTAGTTCCAACCCCCGGGTGTTGTTTTTGCGTTTCCTGGTCAAAAGATACTCGACTTATCAATATTCCCTGTAATAACTTCGGTCAGTCAAACCCTCACAAGCATATTATGGAAAAATCAGAACAAGGGGTAGTAGTAGTTTTTTTGGGGGAAGAAGTAGGTACACCACCATTGTTTTCATGGTACGATAGAACATTGGGAGTATGTAATGAGAGCCATTTTAAACGATTGAGTTCATTTCAACGCCTGTCGTTCTATTAGATTACATATATTTTTGGCGTGATATTTGGAATCAACGGCTCAAAAAACATGGGGATAGGTGGATTTCACCTTTGGAAAATAAACTTTATTTTTTTTCTGTGGCTGTGTTATTCTTAAATGAAAACAAAACAGCAGACATGATTTTTACTCATAGACCACTGAAAGAATATAATAATCTAGATAAAGTTAAATTTTTCGGTGTCTACTTAGACCCCAAATTAAACTGGAGCCAGTTAACAATTAATATCGCTATAACCGGATTCGGTTATAGCGATATTTCAGTTAAAACAAACTAATCTCAAAAGTACGAACTAAAGTCCTATAAGAAGTGTGTCATTTTTTTTATGAAAATGGCGAACCCGCTTATAATGAACTTTCGGGTAAAACAAAACCTCATTTTGTATACATTTTTTCAAAAGTTTCTCGTTATAACAAACTTATTAGCTGGAAAAGAGAAAACTTCCACCAATTCGTAACAACTGGGTTTGTGTAATATTTAATGAAAAAAAAAAAGTTTTGGCAATGAGCAAGATGCATGAATTTTAAAAATACGTTAATTTATTATTTTTTCATTATACATATTATATAAGCCGAGTATATTATAAAAAGAAACTATAAAAAAAGTTATTTTGTAAAAAAAAATCATTTTAAAACTCAAATTTTATCGGAACACGTAACTGTAAACGGTAGTGACGTCATCTGGTCCTAACATTTTAGTTTGATCCATAGACCGCAGATTTCTAAATTCACCGGTGGAGCGTACCAGTAAGTAATAACATTATATGATTGGCTAATTTGAAAAACATACCCAATCAGCTTCGTATTTTATCCACCCAACGGTAAATTTAGAAAGGTGGGGAGACAAGTGACAAGTTTGATAGCTTTTACAGTTTACATCTGCTAGTGCTGAAATGTTAAATTGTGCGTTAATTAAATGTTAAATTGTAGTCTGCTGACCTTTAAATCTTGATTTGTTTATTTCTGCAAAAATCATTAATGTATTAATTTATCCAAGTGGTAAAAATGACGAAAAGCGACTTTGTGCAAGCTCAAAGTGACAATTTGCTGAAAATCAACGTGTTTATGATGAGCACTTATTTGCTAATAATACCGATTATATCAGTGCAGAAATTAGAGATGGAAAAGCGACAAGGATGCACCATTCATTGTTCTTAACAATACATTTCGTGGGTTGAGTATTATGTTGTTCTAATAATACAAATTACAAATTGGAGAAACAGATTTAAACATTCACGCTATATTTTAATCTATTTTGAAAATGTGTAGTTGGAATAAATTAACATTATTTCTATAACAATAACTAAAAAAAAAATATATTATACTATTACTTTATGAAGAAACTTATATCAACATTACTTTTTATTGGTTCTGCATTTTTTTTTTGTCAATGTATCGCGTTTTGGTTTTAGGGTCGTCTTTTTACATTTTTTTTAAATCAGGTTTTAGGTTTTTTTTGTATTGGTATTAGCAGTATAACTAGTAATTTTTTATTCGTGTTGACTATGTTTGTATCTCGATACGGAAAGATAAACAACGATCATCGTGGTTAGTATTTAGATAGGTGATCATCTAGGGAAACACAGCGATCTCGCCGCACCTTTCAGTTGCATGTATGTCAGCGTATAAACAGAAGCTATGCTATTTAAGACGAGGTTTGCGGGGTGGATATACCATATTTCGAAGAGCATGAAAGCACTCGGTTTCTTGTGTATTAAGCAAGTAGTATTAGTAGCGTGTGTGAGTCGGAAAAAAACCCGAAAATTGTAAATATTTTGAGCCGGAACAAGATTACCTCCCCCCCCCCCCCCCGTTTTCGAGGATGCTGAACACGATGGCGGTGTCAGAATTTCTCTTTGGCAACCCCTCAAAACGGCCAAAAACCACCCCCGAGAGGGGTAAAACGCGCTTCACTCGATTTCCCTGCAGAAAATAACCTTCCCCCCGTTTTCGAGGATGCTGAGCACGATGGTGGTGCTGGATATCGCATTCGACCCCGACCAACCCCTCCACCGGCCAATACTCGCCCCCGAAACGGGTGAATTTTTTTTATATATATGTATAATATATATGCTATATATACATGTGTATGGGTGCATATTAATACATCCTCGAAAACGGAAGTAAATGTGTTTCCCGCTGATATTACAAAAAAAAAAAAATTCACCCCTTTCGGGGGCGAGTATTGGCCGGTGGAGGGGTTGGTCGGGGTCGAACGCGATATCCAGCACCACCATCGTGCTCAGCATCCTCGAAAACGGATAGAAATGCGATTTGCCTGATATTACGAAAAAAAAAAATTCACCCCTTTCGGGGGCGAGTATTGGCCGGTGGAGGGGTTGGTTGGGGTCGAAGGCGATATCCAGCACCACCATCGTGCTCAGCATCCTCGAAAACGGGGGGAAGGTTATTTTCTGCAGGGAAATCGAGTCAAGCACGTTTTACCCCTCTCGGGGGTGGTTTTTGGCCGTTTTGAGGGGTTGCGCAACCCCGAAGAGAAATTCTGACACCGCCATCGTGTTCAGCATCCCCGAAAACGAGAGGGGAGGTAATCTTGTTCCGGCTCAAAATATTTACATGTTCGACCGACTCACACACGCCACATCCTCAGGCTTATCACAAGAGGTTTGGCAAAATTTCCAAGTGTCTTGGCGTCGGTAATTCACCTTAGTTGCGGAAATAGGCAGTCGTTAAATAAATAAATTTAAGAAACTACAGTGTTGGTTACCACTGTTTCTACTATAGATAGATAGATAGATAGATAGATGTCTTTATTTGTTCACGTAATAAAAAAAATTACAAAAACCCAGAGGGTGTAGAACTTGTCAAAAAAAAGAAACTATGCTACAGTTGAAATATGGTATACATGTATATAGTAAAATAGTAAAAAAAGAATCTAATGTAATAGAGTAAAAGACTAACGTAATAATATATAATGTATAACACAAGACAGAACAATAGTTATAATAACAATACAATTTAAAATATATTACAAGTAAAAACAGAAATAGAAACTATTTTATAGTGTATCATCAAGGTACTCATCTAGCGTATAATATGCTTTTTCCACAAGTGTGGCTCGCAACTTCGCTTTTAAATGTTTTAGTGATAAGTTTTTATACATGTCCGGAAGTTTATTATAGACTTTGATTATTGTGAAAGGTACGTTTTTCTGTACATATGTATAGTTTGCTTTAATATTAAGTAAGTCATTTTTATGTCTTGTATTGTAAAGATGAACTCTATCATGGTCTGCAAACAGAGACATATTCTTTGTTACAAATATCACAGCTTCATATATATATAGACTTATTAAGGTAAGTATCTGTAGTTCTTTAAATATAGGTTTGCAGCTAACTGTTTGTTTGATATTCAGTATATTCCTGATACATCTTTTCTGCAATAAAAATATTTTGTAAATGTGATTTGTGCCTCCCCAAAAGACTAGGCCATATCTAAATCTAGATTCAACATAGGCATAGTATGCTATACAGTATCGGAAGATTTTGGATTTGGGTAGCAAGCATAGTTTCAACGGCTTGACAGACCGCCTACAATGAAGGCGTGTACCAGTGCTCTAGTAGAGGGAGCAAATAATGACGCGCTATTAAGAAAACACGTACATCATTGCTATTAAAAATTTCAGTACCATTTATTGTAGTTGGCTCTGTTCAGTATAGGTAATATTATTACGTGCTTTAATAACTAAAATTATTTAACTGTTTATACTTTCAGAACGAGTCAAATAATTCTTTACATTTCCCACAGACAGAGCTGCTCACGTACATATGGTGGGGAAAGCAGGTGGCACGAGTAGGATGTGTTATACGATAAAAAAGAATAGCCTAGTTGCTTCGCTCTAGCTTGCTCTTATTGCCGACCCAAATGAAACATTTTCTGACACTGTATATGCGACTTCAGCATTTACATTTAGTGATATTACTTTTAAGGCGTAACAAGACTTGGCTATATTAGATGCAAGCTCGTCAGTGTGGGACTTCCAATCGAGCCGAGAATCTATAGTAATACCCAGAAAGCATATTTGGGACACAGTATTCAATGTAATGTCACCATTTGTAAAAGTTTTCTCCACACTAGACTTACTATTTGAAAATGATATGGCTTGTGTTTTATCTTTGTTTAATTTTAGATTGAGAGGGATATAGTATTTTTCAAGTATGTCTAGTGCCGAGAAAACTTTTTGCTCCAAGACTATTGGATCTGCCGAGTTAATGATTAAAGAACAATCATCTGCATATTGAATAGTAGTAAATTCATCAAGAACCATGGGTAAGTCGTTGGTATATAATATATACAATAACGGTCCCAATATTGATCCCTGTGGAACACCTCTCTTTATCACCAGAGTTTGTGATTTTAGTAACTCACCATTGCTATCTGTCTCTACGACATACTGAATTCTATTATTTAGGTAAGATGTTAGTAGTTGCAATGTGTTACCTCTAATTCCATACTTTTCGATCTTTTCTATTAAAATGTTATGGTCCACGCTATCGAAAGCTTTTGATAGGTCTAAGCTTATCGCAACTGTGCGTTCTTTATTATTTAGTGAATGTATTATTTCACAGAGTGTCTGGTAACCGGCTCTAATTGTAGATTTGTTTTTCCTAAAACCATTTTGTGTGTCATTTAATATCTCATGATTTTCTAAATAATTTATTATTCTGGTGTAGATTATTTTTTCAAAGATTTTGCTGATGTTAGAGAGCAACGCTATGGGCCTATAGTTGTTTATCATATTTTTGTCACCTTTTTTATATACTGCTTTTACGTAAGCAATTTTAAGGTTATCAGGATATACGCCAGTAGTAAATGATAAATTTATTATATGACTAAGTGGAGCTGCTATTTCAGTTGCAACATATTTTAATAATTTTACAGGTATCTCATCTGCACCTACCGACATAGTATTTTTTAAATTTTTTATGACGTAACATACCTCTTCAGGATAAGTAGGTGACAAAAATATGCTTTTGTCAATGGGTATCTTTAGTCTTTTTAATTTTTTGCATTCGAAAAGGCAGCGGTATCGTTGTATCCCTTAAAAAAAAGTTTTAATAAAGATTATATCAACAACTGGTATAAACTTAAAGAATTTAGTTAGATCAATAATTTTGGCTAAAGGCAAAAGGCATTTTCTAGCTTCACATCTTACATTTTATAGCTTTTATAGGAATACACAATTGGGTTGTTGACGAATTTTCAAAAATGGTGAAATATGGTAGTGGAGGACTTAATTTAGTTATATATTTAATTTGGAAGAAAAATTCTTAGCGCAACATATTTTTAAAAATTGTTAAACTTCGACTATTTGAATGTGCCGCGAAAACGGTAGTGACATCATAACGGCAGTTAGATGTGAACTTATAAGCAGAACAGATGAAGACGAATAAGTTAACATTGCTGACAAGAAAGAAAATAACCTCATATGTCAAAAGTAAATTTGACGTTTAGCTAGCAGTGATTGATGTTTGCAGTTATTGTTAATATTTTTTACAAAACGACTAGGGCAGTATATCTGTAAAAACTAATTCTCACATTCTACTTGCGGTAGATATATTTATGGTCAGCGAATTTTTAAAAAAAGAATCGTTTTGACATTGTAATGGTTGGAAGTGCAAAAGCTGCAAGGTAGGTACCTACTTACGTTACAACTGCTATAGACAGTACAAACTATTGTAATTTCTGCAAGAACTTCCTTTATCTTATCTTATTAATATTACATAATATGTCTAATATGTATTTTATTATTTAATTTAGATGAATTTGTTAACTATACTTTGTATTTTATTAAATATTTCCTTTTCATTGTTTTATTTCCTATTAACTATATATACATGCGTATCTAATTGAAAACAACAAAATCTACTAAAGAAATTATTTATTATCCATTGATACTCACTTTTAAGAAGAGTCAGAATGAGACTTACGAAGATTCAAGAAAGGTCTGTATTATAACAAAAAATAATAAATAGATAAGTACTTTATGCTAGTATTTATCTAAGCAATAATCAATGATATGTATTTATAACACACATAATTCAAAGGGCATTTATAACTACAATCCAACGCATTCGTAGCCATTTCCGACTGATTGTGTTCACCGACTTTAGACGACTTTCACAGTTTGTTTCATATAGTTTTTCAACGGCGAGTTTTTAAATTTCCTTTCCCTAGTATTATGGGGCGTCTAGGGAGCTTCATAAATAATCAATTGCTAACAAAAACAACTGCACTTTATTCCAACATAAACTAGATAAAATACATAAAAGCAGATTAAAGCCATTTCCCTCCTTTTAGGAAGTCAAAGCATGAATAACATTCTAATCTAGAGCCGTTAAGAATACATTAATACACCCTGTTTTATTCATCAGTTTGGCGGGTAATTTAAATTTGTAACAGCTAGAACGCCACAAGCCTTGTAATGCGGCCGTTTTTCCTACAACATAAACCCATATTAAAAATCAAATTCCTACATTAAGATACAACTTACCACAAATAAAACGCTTAGAATACATTGTAATTTGTTACTTTACTTGACATTGAAATGGTCTCCACAATAAGAAGACTTGGTCCTTCTCTGGTGGCTTTGAATCATTCATTATTACGTTCAGCGTTTATTATTGTAACACAACAGTTTTTCTGGTGAATTGGTGGTATTATTTACACAGTACGGCAGAAAACACTATCTGTACTTATATGTATCCATAACTAGATGCTGTTATACCGAATTGTAACCTATGAACGTCAGTTGAATTTGACGTTAAATATAATGTCAGATTAAACTGTCGTGATTGTCTTTTTTCTCCGTCACTATCAGCGAGTTTCTAAATTAGTACCCGTTTCTCGTCATTTTATAACTAACTTCTCTACAGACTGCCATTATTATGTCATCTCCGTTTTAAATGCATGTATTTTTGTAATTAATATTATAATATTGTAAGACTTTCTTTTCAACTTCTACATGTTTCTAATGATTTTTTATGAATAATTGTTATTGTTTAACATAGATTCTCCTCAAATTTTAACTTAGTGCAACAACCCAATTGGACACCATATTGCTATACTTATTGTACATTAACATTATAATGTTCCAACAACATCCAGACTGGCCACCCTATTGGTCTATTTGTTAGAATATTATAATACTGAAGGATATTCAAATAATGCTGATAGTACAATTTAATAGTCTTTCCCATACCGTTTGTAGACTGTTTAAGATAGAAATTTTTATTCAGATAGAACAAAAATGTTTTGAACTTTTTTATTCTGTAAATATTTAATTTCCCGCCAAAAGTGCTTATAGAACAATATAATACTCATCCCACGATTTGTTTACGCTCACTTTTATCCTTTTACTGCATAGATTAAATATCTGTTGAAAATAATACTAATAAACATTGCCAATACTAAATGCCCGATGACAACAGGCAAATGGCGGGAAACTTACTTCGTTTAAACGTGTCTAAATTCTCAGCGAAACTAAATTATTTTTTTATCCCTTAATTCAAAAAAAAAATAATAATAAGAATAAAAAATACATAGAAAATAACGTTTTTTAGTGATCTATTATTGTGATGTCAAAAAAATTTAAGCATCTTGCTCATTCCATCACTGTGTTGGGCCACGAATTTTTCAAATAAACAACCAAAACCAACAATTCATTTCATACCAAAAACAAAACTGCTCGCTTAGGCTAAAAAGTACTTTATTTTTAAATTACAGTACAGTAATACAATTATTAATAGAGTAAATCTATTGAATAATCTCAGATTGTGAATAAAGATAAATTTAAAAATTGGTAATAAATTATTAGGATAGGATAAAATAAGCGATAGGGTATAATACAAATTTGATACAGTTATATATCTTAAATTAAAATTAATTGTACATGGTAAAACTTAAGAATTTATAGTTTAATTAATGTAATTTTTTACTAGCCCAAAAAGGATCCAATGTGCTTAAAGGATCACTATTTTTTTCTATTATTTCTACAGATTGCTTATTTTCTTCTTGCAGTTTAGGCACGACTTCATTTAGTTTTTTCTTCAGTTTTTCTGTAAGAAAGATGTTTATTTGTTTTTAGGTACCGAATTATGATAAAAATTGTTATTTGCTTATCAAGGATATAAAGTGGTTGTTTTCAGCCCGAATGTGAAACAAGCACATGAGGTCTGTAAACATACATTACACTAGAGGTGCATACAGTATTTTCTGTACAACCACGTGATTTCACCAGCAAATAAATTCAAAATAACCATTCACGTATAAGTTCACAACACAAATTGTTCTATTCATTTTGAGGTTATAATGCCAATTTGACGAATAAAATGAATTTATTCTAAATGAAATCACTACTATTTTAGCTTTGTTGTTCATGATACGTCAAAACTCCACTAGACGAAAATTACATGAAATCGAGAAAAACCTTTATTAACATGGACTCTTAAATCATTAATGCTCTGTATTCTCAAAAATTTTAAATTAAATTGGGATAAAAAGCATTTTGGAGCAACAGACTGGATAAGGTGCATTTTGAAAAAACTATTTGGGTAAGTATAGAAACAAAGTTTGTCAAAATAAAATATGTTTGAACTCTTATGCAACTACACTACATCGTAAAAATGATATAAAGAGCAATATAATAAAAATAAAAGGCTTTAAATTCTAAGAACTTTGGAATCTCTAAAACAGACTCATGAAAATCTTCGTTTTCTTCTGCCAGAGAATTACATTAATTGGAATCATTCGTAGCTTTAAGGTTCTCCATGAATTTACAAAAAAAATCACATTTAATCACAAACCAAAATAAGTCCAATGAAGTTTTTAGATTTGCACTCCCTGCACATGATCAAAATACATCCTTGGAATTGGTCCAATTGGATCAGATTCACTTTGAAATAGCATAGTCGATGGATAAGGCGCATTATGGAAAAACACTTAATTTTTAGACATATTTTATATAGGATGAGAATAGATTTGGCAAAGCAAAACATGCAGATGTAAAGAATTAATTCATGTCGTTAACTAAAAGTGGATAAGACTCATTTCGTAATAACCCTCCTCATATGTGGTGTTCATGTTATGTTCAAGTGCGAAACGATTTGTAGCAACTATTAAAACATCTTATACTTTCTATTCCGCTAATGAATATCTAATTTCATAATGTGAGTGGCCATTGACCAAGCGCTCGTAGCAAAAGAGTGACCACAAAATTCGTCTTAGTATATTGCGAGCGAAGGAAAGGTGCAAAATTGATCGCATTGGTATCAAATTAGTCTTTGGGAAATTCCTAAGACCACATCTTTTCGTTTTGCAAAAAAACATGAAAACTACCCCTAAGGGTTGAAAATGCGGTCACTCTTTGTTAAATGATCAAATCAACCATCAGGCATTATTAATTTTGGTTATTAGGTCGTAAAGAATAAGTGATGGCGTCTGCCAGTATAGTGTCATTGCTTTGTCAATTGAGAGTACCTACACCAAAGTGGAAAGAAAAAAAGGTCAATTATACAAGGTGGGGCAATAGTTGGATTTCGATATCTCCAGTTCTACGATAGCTGGAAATTAGAAAAAGAAATACAAGTAAACTATATGAAAAAGTCTATAACCAGAAATTATTTTCAGATATACAGGGCAAGCCAAGACGAAATTACAGGATCAAGTGTTCTTTTTTAATAGGATGCTATGTATAGCAGTACATTCTTTGAAGCCTCTTTCTGGACTCTATTCATTCCTATATTATTATTGCCTATCTCCCAACCACTTGGATATAATGAATTTTTTTGTTGAAATAATGCAGATGCATCTTGAAAAAAATCACCAAAGTCACAATTATGGGTTTTAAGAAAAACTTATATGAATACTAGTTACGAGACATCTAATTAATGTTTTTGAATCATTTTCACTTCGTAAAAATGTACAGGGTGGCCAAAAATTATTTTTCAATTAAGAACTTTTTAAATTGAATTTTCTCAATTTTTTCAAATGGAATACCCTGTATATTTTTCGACGGTGTGATGTGGAAATGAAAAGCGATCATTTTTTGTCAGTACTTCCCTATGACTAATTGCAATCATTCACAATAAGTACAAAATTCAAGAATAAACTCAAAAAACAGAAGTTTCTTCAAATAATTCATTAGAAAAAATTATAAGTGCTCCATATGTTGCCCATTTTGATTGACACACGTCTCTATGTGCTTTTGAAATGAGGTTTCTACTGTTCCTAAAATTGCGGGTGTGATAGATCTAAAAGCAGTTATTAATCCTTTCCTTCATATTTTGTACTGTTGTTGGTATGCCTTTATATACAATTTCCTTCACGTATTCCAATAAAAAGAAATCCATTTTTGTAAGATCTGAGGATCTAACAGGCCATTTAATGGGTCCATTTCTTCCAATCCATTGAAGTGGTTAGGTATTATTTAAGTGGCCTCTAACTGCATTTAAATAATGTGGTGGAGCAATCTTGCTGAAACCACATCTTATTTCGAATCCTTTCAGGAAGATTCATCAGTAATTGTGGCAGATTGTTTTCCAGAAAATGAAGATAAATAGCTCCAGTCAATGTACCATCAAAGAAACGTGGCCCTATTACATGTTCTCCAATAATTCCTCCCCAAACGTTTATCCATCTGTGCTGGTTATCAAATTGCCTAAAAAAGTGAGGATTTTCCAAAGCATAATAATGGAAATTGTGCCATTAACAAATCCATTTTTATGAAAATTTGCCTCATCAGTGAATAAAACATTATGAAAAAAGGTGACATCTTGCATTTTATCCCTGGCTCAATTACAAAACTGTATACGCCTTTGAAAATCGTCATTAGATAATTCCTGGTGCATTTGAATATGACATGAATCTTATTATACTCTTCGCAAAAACGAAGAGTATATTACATTTGATCGGCACATTTCTAAATCAGTAAATATCGCTTGTAGAGAAAAAATTTTCATATCATTTTGTTAGTGAACGAATTCTGAACAACTTTTAAAATGTCCGTCCGTCACATTTCTTATAAGCACGATAACTTAAGAAAAAAAAGAACCCTATTGTTTTTGAAAAAAATCAATCAGTAAATAAAAAAGTTATTAATCATTTAAATAAAAAAAAGTATTTTCTTAATTTTTGTTATTTGTAGTTAAATAGAAATCTGGCGAAATTTTATTCTCTATTTTTTTTTTTTTTTGTTTATACATTTTACGAATACATATATTTCATGATATATCTAATTCGTTGAAATATAAATACTGGAAAGATACTACAGACAGAGGGTTGTCTTGAAAGACAACCCTCTGCATCCCAACCAACATGCATACACATTGGGAAGATCCACCGACACCGCCCTCCATGCGGTCGCGAGTCGGATTGAGAAATCTTTGGACAATAAAGAGTCCACCCTAGGTGTATTCATAGACATGGAAGGTGCGTTTGATAAAACCACCTTCCCAAAAATCACGGCAGCCCTAGTGGAGAGAAACGTCCCCACGATTATGGGAAGCTGGATATCCAACATGCTCTCCAAAAGAGCTGTACAAATCAGTGTGGGAGACGCTTCTGTACGAGGAATGGTCGCGAGAGGCTGCCCGCAGGGAGGTGTAATATCACCACTGCTATGGAACTTAGTTCTCGACAGCCTCTTGCGCCACCTCAACTCAGAGGGTTTCCACACAATCGCCTACGCAGATGATGTAACAATACTGCTCAACGGAAAATTTGAAGGAGTCCTCTGTGAAAGGATGCAGGGGGCTCTAAGAATAATTGAAAAATGGTGCAGAGAACACTCGCTGTCTGTTAATCCCAGGAAGACGGAGATGGTTCTCTTCACAAGAAAAAGGAAACCAGGAGCACTGGAAGCACCAGTTCTCCTGGACACAACACTAAGTTTCGCATCAGAAGTGAAATACCTTGGGGTAACCTTCGACGCCAAACTAACATGGAATCTTCACTTAGACAGAAGACTAAAAAAGGCTTACATTTCTTATGAGCAGTGCCGCAGGACCGTGGGGAAAACCTGGGGAATGAAACCCAAAGTGGTCATGTGGATATACACTGCCATCATAAGACCAATGATAACCTATGGAGCTGTGGTCTGGTGGCCTAAGAGTAAACAGACTACAGCGAGAGCCAAGCTCAGCCAAGTGCAGAGAGTTGCCTGCCTAAGCATAACAGGAGCTATGCGAACAACGCCGACGAGAGCAATGGAGGTAATGCTGTGTTTGCCACCACTGGATTTACATCTAGGAGAAGTGGCCTTAATAACAATGGCACGCCTCAAGTCCGTTGGCTTACAACCAAATGTAGGCTGTGGGGAGACCAGAAGTCGCCTGTGGAACGAGGCTGTCAGGAAGACGCCTCTTCTACAGGCATGCACAGATGGCATCTCTCCCCGATTTGTCTTTGATAGACCCTACACAATACAGACAAACAGTGAAAACGAGACCGCTGGTGAAGGTGTGATTAACATTTTCACAGACGGATCAAGGAAGAAGGAGGGGGCAGGATGTGGAATATATTCCAGAAGCCTGCAAATCCAATATAAATGGACTATGGATGAGCGAGCCAGCATAGTACAAACTGAACTGGCGGGCATAACCATAGCCGCAAAAGAGATTGTCCGCAGACAAACTACGGGCAAAACAATCAGGATCTACACAGACTGTAGACAATCACTACTAGCCCTGAGAAGTTACAAAATAACCACAGGAGCAGTATGGGAATGTCATCAAGCACTTGTGGGTGCCTCCAGTACGAACAACATCTCGGTATGCTGGGTGAAAGGACACGCACAGTGCAGTGGCAACAAAAAAGCCGACAAACTGGCCAAGAAGGCAGCAGGCCAACTTATTTTTGGACCAGGCCCGGCCAGTCTGTTACCGATTACGGCGATAATACAATTAATTAAGGAGAACACCCACAACGAATTTAAGAAGCTGTGGGATGAAACAAGCAGCTGTCAGCTTGCTAGGGAACTACTCACGTATCCCAACAAGAAAACAGCAATGGACTACCTGGCAATGACCAGAAGGAATCTACGTTTTATAACAGGAATCCAGACTGGACACTGTCCGCTAAGGAAACATCTATACAATATGAGATTAAGCGAAACACCTCTTTGCAGAGGTTGTGAACAAGAAGATGAGACGGTTCAACACATACTCTGTGACTGTTCAGCCGTCTCATCAATTAGAGAATCCATCTTGGGAGAGCGTTGGCCTACCTTGGCCAATGTAAGGGAGATGCCCCTAGGCAACATCACCACCTACTTCGAAAGAATAGGTTGGCTGGAGGCCTAGGCGAGTGTCTGCCTAGAGGGAGGATGTACAAGGGGTCCAATGGGGCCTAAGTGCTGTGGTTTTTGACCACCCTCCTGCTAATTCCATACTCCATACTACAGACATTCAATCATTGTAGTGATCTGTGATGGCACAATGGCTAAAGATTTGTCTGGCAAAATTAATTAAGTGCATGTTTCGCCCAGCGAGTTTAGTTATTTTGTGTAATTAATTAGTTTTAGATCCATGTGGACACGTATTATTACTTTTAATTTAGTTCTAAGTCTTCCTAAGGCAGGCAGGAGCTCTAACGACAAACCATTGCCGTTAAGCCAAACCGGACCTGAGCCGTCCAACCTTACACTCACTGCGGTGCTGCGCACCATGGTTGTCGGGCTGGCTCCGGGCCGGGTTCCGGCGAGGCACATTACATGTACACTCAATTACTAATAAATTCTTTTTGTTGTTGTTGTTGTTTGTCTGGCAATCCAAAGGTCTTATGTTCGAATCCCACAAGGGGTATTTTTTTCCATTTTTTTTTTATATATATATATTTTTTTTTTTCAATAAAGTTGATGTCACAAAATTTAGAATGTCCAATAACTAACATTATTTACAAGAAAACTGCGAAGAGTATCCTGTAGAATATGTAACAATTATATAAAAAGCTCAGCAAATCAGCGAAGAATATAATGCTTCCACTAGTTTGTTTTTAAGATTCAACGAACAGAGACCGTCTACTTATTGCTACTAAAGTGCTCACTTCTTTCTGACTAATATGGGCATTCTCAGCCGTTCCCAGCACCACAGGAAACTCATTTTCTTCATTCATAACACGTTTTATTCTTTCTCATTTTTTATATTCGACATTTCCAGTTTCCACAAATCTATTGAGAAAGTTTTGGAAGCTGCTAACATCAAGAATCCTTCTTTCAGGAAACCTTTGCTTATAAATTCTATTGGCAAGCAAACAATTTCTGTCCGACTTGCCCAAAACAAAAGTCATGTCTACAAGTTTCTCCTTATTAAAATTCATTCTGTAAAACTCGAAATATTTTAAATTTAATATTGTCGCGTGTTTCCACCCTTAGGAAACCACCCTCGCAAATTCCGTGGGTTCCAAAAATTATAACAAGAGATGTCCACTAACACCCTTTATTAAATGTTTACTGGATACTTCACAATACTATTATTAATTTAAATACACTTTACTGACTAAAAATCACAATGTTTATTACTTTGTTTATCTTTGAACTCTTAACCTCACTTTCTATACTTTCTCAACTTCTGAACTTTCTGAACTACTCGCCGAGAATGCGATCGGTCTTTTATACCTAAAAATGACAGATCTCGATTGTTCTGTGATGACGCCACCATTCTCTCGATAATTCCAGATGTTACTTTGGAATCTTCTGGTAGGTTCTTTTTCGAGTAGGTGCAAATACACTACATTCATTCAGACATTCGATCTGTTGAAGTCTGCCTACTTTTTAGTAACATAACCTTAAATTTTATGGGGTGCAACATATTACACTGCCCCCTCCTTAAGCCTGAACGTCCCGGTCAGGCAATTCAGCCTCTTTCACATACTTCGCCAGTCTATCCAAGTGTACGATCTTCATCTTGGACTTTTTGTATCGTTGAATACGATAGACGACATCATTAATTCGGGTAATAACAGTATACGGTTCATCCCAAGGAGGTTGAAGTTTCGGGGATCTCCATTCCTTCCGCTGTGGGTTGTACAGCCAAACCAGATCCCCCACCTTGAATCCCCCTGTACTGGCATTCTGATCATAACGAGCCTTCAAGCGGTTACTAGTTCTGTTCATCTGCTCTCGATCATTCTTTGGCTGTTCTCGACTTCCATTTCTGTAGTTGCTCATGGAAAATGGTTCCCCACGGGCAGCACAATTCTTATACTTGCGACACCAGGCCTCCACATCCTGGCGACTATTAACCCAATAGAATTGTTCCCGTGCTCTACTCAATGTCTTGTTTATGCCGAAGTGTCTGCTGAACGTTTTATTATGTGCTTCCTGAAGTACTTCTAGTACACGACACCTGGGAATCACTAGACGCATGGCAACCTGCTTCCCATCTGGGCTTTCCCATGCTCTCCTCAAAAGCCCATCTACGACCGTAAGTGAATCCCATTGTGACCATAAAGCCTTCAGCCCCACTTCTTTGTTGGAAACATCCTTCCATGCTGGACGCGTTCCCTCTTCTTTTGCTCGCAACATAGGTCCGATTTCTACATCGCGCAATTGCTCTCGCCTCAGAATTTTCGTTGACCAACTGTCTGGAAGATCGACCTTGACAGTGTTCACTTCAACCATGTTCGGCAATTTTCTCACCTGAGGGTAGCGCTTGCAATCTTCCTTGTCTGGTTTTCTGGATAATGCAGGAGTTTTGACTGCCTGCATTGTCAACAGCCTGGTTTTCTCGCATTGGTCGTTCACTTTTGACAGAATAAATTGTTTGTTCCCAATCCTTAAGACTCGCTTTCCTACGTCAACGATAAACCCATACTGTTCCATAATGTCCAGTCCCAAAATGAAGTCATCCGTGATGTCAGCCACGATGACCCTGTGGTCGAACCTTAACTGTCCAATCTGCAAACCCAGGTCTACTTCTCCATGAACCGTAGCCCTGTCCCCCGTAGCTGTCCGGACGATCACTTCATTTTGCCTCTTGGTAATCTTTATGCCTGATATAAATCCTGGCCGTACTATTGATGACGTAGTACCTGTGTCGATGGTAAACAAACATTTCCTTCCATTCACGTGGCCTTGTAACAATAGACTATTCGAAATTCCTCGAAGCTGGGAAATCTTTATTTCTCTGGGGTCACTGCATTCCCTAGCCAGAACAACCCCATTGGTACTGCTTTACTGCTTCTCTTCAAGATTCACAGCATTTACTCGACTCTCCGAATTCTGCTGTCGACAGTCTCCCTTCATGTGTCCCACCTTGCCGCAGTTGAAACATTTAATACCTCCGCTTGGCTTTCCTCTATTTTGTTGTTTTTCTTGCTTTCCGAGGCCATCCAATTTATCACATAATTTGGTGAACAGTTTCTGTATCTCTGTCAACATAGGGTGCTGGTTCATTTCTGGTTGCGATTCTTCGAGAGTCACAGCTCGCACTCTCGACCTTGGCGTATCCCTGTAAGCGGCTTCTACTTCAAGTGCACGCACCAAAGCTTCGCTACTACTTTGGTGTCTCGTCAGCCTCAGAACTCGCCTGACCTCTTCGTCCCTTATACCATCTAAAAAGGCCCCCACAGCTAATTGTTCCTGGAATTCTTTAGGTGCACTCGGATACGCCAGGTGTGCCAGTCTCTCTATCGCAGCTTCAAATTCTTGTAAACTTTCCCCAGCTTTTTGCATCCAGGATTTCAGCTGAGCCTGGTATAATTGGGCAAGGTGTTGATCGCCATACCTCAAGTCTAATGCAGCTTCCAAGACTTTAAAGTCCCTTTGTTTCTCCACCGGGATAGTCTGAAGTAATTCTGAGGCCTGGCCCCTTAACGCCAGAACTAATGCCATAGCCTTTTCCTCGTTATCCCAGTTATTTGCCGATGCTGCTGCCTCAAATTGTCTCTTGTAGGTTGTCCATGAGCTTTGGCCGTCAAAGGAGGGAGGCTTTAATCGAGGACCCGATGATGTTACTAACTGGCCTCCTTTTTCTCTCAACTGACGTTTAAGGCGCTCTACCTCTCCTTCGACCTCACTCATTTTTCCTTTAATTTGACTAACTTCTGTCTCGACCACACCTACTTTGTCTTCGACCTTGTTTATCTCCTCTTTAACTTCTTCCTTAACAGAAATGATTGCGTCCTGTTGTATTTTTATTTGATCGCTCAGGATTTTCCTTAATTCCTCCTGGCGTCTTTCTTCCAAGTCTTCCATTATTTTTCTGAGTTCGTCTTTTTCCTCTTGACGTTGTCTTTCTTGTTCTTGACGTCTTCTTTCTTCATCCTCTTTTTCTTTCTGACGTCTTGTTTCTTCATCCTCTTTTTCTTTCTGACGTCTTGTTTCTTCATCTTCTTTTTCTTTCTGACGTCTTGTTTCTTCATCCTCTTTTTCTTTCTGACGTCTTATTTCCTGATCTTCCATCATTTTCTTTAATTCGTTCCTTTCTTCTTTGTCTTCCTGCCGTTGCTGCGCCATCATTTTTTGGAATTGTTCGAATAAGTCCTGTATTTGTTTATCGGATGCCATACTTCTAGTTTTTATAGGCATAAGATTATGTTAAAATAAAATAAATTTAACTGTCACGTCAATATCGGTAATGGAACTTTCCAGACAAATCTCGAAATAGCACGAAAAAGTCTTATTCAGAGTCTTTTGTCACTATCCAGTTTAGAGAATTTACTAATCTCCACTAATGTCCAAATAGAAAAGTTCTAGTAATTTCCACGCACTAACACAAAAAATGAGTCTTTTTCAGTGTCTCTATCACTACTCAGTTTAAAGGGTTTAATACTTAACACTATTTTTCTGTCCACAAATAACCCTTGAACAATGTCCAGTAAATTAGTCCTGTGTTAGCACTAAACCGCGAGAATACTTCTCGAACACTCCAGCACAACTTCAAAGCTCCTCTTGTCATAAAATTCCGCTTTCTGACACCAATTTGTCGCGTGTTTCCACCCTTAGGAAACCACCCTCGCAAATTCCGTGGGTTCCAAAAATTATAACAAGAGATGTCCACTAACACCCTTTATTAAATGTTTACTGGATACTTCACAATACTATTATTAATTTAAATACACTTTACTGACTAAAAATCACAATGTTTATTACTTTGTTTATCTTTGAACTCTTAACCTCACTTTCTATACTTTCTCAACTTCTGAACTTTCTGAACTACTCGCCGAGAATGCGATCGGTCTTTTATACCTAAAAATGACAGATCTCGATTGTTCTGTGATGACGCCACCATTCTCTCGATAATTCCAGATGTTACTTTGGAATCTTCTGGTAGGTTCTTTTTCGAGTAGGTGCAAATACACTACATTCATTCAGACATTCGATCTGTTGAAGTCTGCCTACTTTTTAGTAACATAACCTTAAATTTTATGGGATGCAACATATTACAATATGATAACTGGCGACCAATCAATAAGTGCGATAAATGTTCATTGTACAAAATAATTTATACCAAACTGATGTTTTGTTGCTTGTCCAATAACGAAAACAGCAAAAAATATTACAAAAAAACTGTTACAGTAAGGGACCAGTGAAATACTATTTACCCACTTCAATCTATTGGAAGAAATGGCCTCATTTCAGAATTGCATAAAGATCTTATGCAACTACACTATCGTAAAAATGATATAAAGATGGGCAACATGTGGAGCACTTATTGTAATTTTTTCTAGTGAATTATTTGAAGAAACCTCTATTTTTTAAGTTTATTCTTGAATTTTTTACTTATTGCTCAATAAAATGAAAATGGTTACAATTAGTCATAGGGAAGAGCTTAAAAAAAATGTTCGTTTTTCATTTCCACATCACATCGTCGAAAAATACACGGGGTGTTCCATTTGAAAAAATTGAGAAAATTCAATTTAAAAAGTTCTTAATTGAAAAATAATTCTTGGCCACCTTGTACATTTTTAGGAAGTGAAAATGATTCAAAAACATTAATTAGATGTCTGGTAACTAGTGTTCACATATGTTTTTCTTAAAGCCCATAATTGTGACTTTGGTGATTTTTTCAATATGCACCTGCAGATGGCATTATTTCAACAAAAAAATTCATTACATCCAAGTGATTGGGAGATAGTCAATAATAATATAGTGGAGTCAAATTAGGATTTTAATGTGAATTGTCTGGTCAGGGCGGTTTTTTTGTTTTAACATATTCAGTGGGTCAACTATAGTTCACAGTTCAGTTTTGCGAGGTCGGCGTATTGTTTATTTAAACAATTTAATTTTTTAGACCGTATTTTTCATCGATTTTCTTTGAATATCTCGAAATCTATAAGTCCTATGGAAAACAACAAAGAGAAGGAAAATGTTCGTTATGAGTTGTGGAACAAAAGTACATAAACTATAATTCTTTCCAATTGTTATTATTATTTAAAAAAAATTAAACATTGCAAAATTATGCGTTTTTAAACGAATTGCTGTTATTTCAAAAATAAAGGATAATTTTCAATGAAATTTTGGAAAAGTATAGCTCTTACAAAGTACTATCACCGCTTAAAATTTCAAATCTAAATGGTTATTAAAATGGGTCAAATATACAATTGTTGCTAAAACTTTGCACCCTTGTGAAATCCTGCCATCAAATCCGAGAAATGTGTACGACGGCTCAAATTGTAGCTTTTTATAAGTACTTTAAGATCACGAAGGAAAAAATTTTTTTTTCAAAATTTAAACCGTTTTTATTGCATTTGTTTATAATTTTCGAAATTCTAGTAATAAACAAATTCAAATAACTCTGGTTTTTTTATGAAATCAAAATCGGTAAAGATTTATGAAAGCAGATTAAATAAGCCATCTTTCAAAAAAAATTTAATGCTCTGCCTGCTTTTGGAGCTGAGATACGTTGGTTTTTGCGTTTCGATCACTTATAAATAAACAAATTGATATTTCATCTTGAAATTCGGACTGATTTATTTCCCAGTGCTTATACTTTTGTCCCAGCTAGTTGAAAATAATTTAGAACTACATTTTTCAAAATTGCATCTAATAAAACGTCTTTGAAATCATATCATAATTCGCGGTTGACAGGTAATATTTCCCTCTTTCACTCATCGTATTTCGCAAACTAGGTAACTAAGACAACTAACACAATATCTCTCTCGATTTTCACCTTACCGAGATATATATTTTTAATTAATCATCTCTTTTCACAAATTTTGATTATTTCATTTAATTTAACGTTAAATAATTCGTTTAATTTTTTTTTTTGAAATTGCAGTGAATTTTCAATTTCTTTATTTTTGTTTTATTGGAATGTTCTTTCTTTTAAATGTTGTTTATTTAGATTTTGTTTATAAAAAAAAAGAGAACAAGAACAATTTAATTTATATACCATGTTTTCCATTAGTTTTCTTTGAATATTTTGAAATCTATAGGTCCTATGGAAATCAGCAAAAGAAAACGTTTTACAACAAAAGTACATAAACTATAATTTATTCCAAATGTTATTTTTATTAAAAAAAAAATTAAATATAGCAAAATTAGACGTTTTTAAACCAACGATTGTTCTTTCAAAAATAATGGATTTTCAATGAAATTCAAGAAGAATGTGATTCTTATAGAGTACAATCACCATTTAAAATTTTAGATCAAAATATTTATTAAAACGGCTAAAAAAAGCAATTGTGGGTATGAAAGTGAGAATGATTGTTTGATAGTGATGCGAGTGATGATACAGATTCTACACTGAGTGACGATAGAATGTATGCAATATTAAATTACAATTCTTAAATTATACAAAAAGGGCCATTTTTAATAATTTTGAATGTTGTTTCATAACTCTAGTTTTATTCTAAATTTTATTGCAAGTGATTTGGATTTTTATTTTTTGTGATGTGATTACTAGTACCGAAAATAGAAAGACTTTAATGCTGCAACATTAATTATTTAAATTTCATATGAAGCAACGATAAGATGTAATCCAAAACTTCTCATTGCATGTTATTACATACAATAAACTAAAACAGTACAATTCCTGCAGCAGAAGAATCCTTTAATTACCTTTTTTTTATCCTTAATTTGACTCCAAACAATAACTCGTAACAGAAATTAATTAGTTTTTTTCTATAGATTATTTTTGTGCTTAATTAACCATAGATGCATTTATTTTATTTATCTTTGTGTCTTTAAAAATTATATTTTGTATAATTAGTTTGACTTAACATTGTAAGTATTAATTCAAAAAAACTATATTAAAAGTAAGATATTTTTAATGAATTACAAAATTATCTTAGTAATTTTTGTCTCTTACGTGAATTTTCATAATTATCCGTGTAAAATCTGTATCATCACTCGCACCACTATCAAACAGATAATCATTCTCACTTTCATACCCACAATTGTTTTTTTTAGCCGTTTTAACAAATATATTGATCTAAAATTTTAAATGGTGATTGTACTCTATAAGAATCACATTCTTCGTAAATTTCATTGAAAATCCAATATTTTTGAAAGAACATCATTGGTTTAAAAACGTCCAATTTTGCTATATTTATTTTTTTTTTTAATAATAACATTTAGAATAAATTGTAGTTTATGTACTTTTGTTGTAAAATGTTTTCTTTTGCTGATTTCCATAGGACCTATAGATTTCGAAATATTCAAAGAAAACTAATGGAAAACACGGTATATAAATTAAATTGTTATTGTTCTCTTTTTTTTTATAAACAAAAGCTAAACAAACAAGATTTAAAAGAAAGAACATTCCAATAAAACAAAAATAAAGAAATTAAAAATTCACTGCAATTTCAAAAAAAAAATTAAACAAACTATTTCACGTTAAATTAAATGAAATAATCAAAATATGCGAAAAGAGACGAATTGCAAAATATATATCTCGGTAAGGTGAAAATCGAGGGAGATATTGCGTTAGTTGTCTTAGTTGCCTAGTTTGCGAAATACGATGAGTGGGAAAGGGAAATATTACCTGTCAACCGCGAATTATGATATGATATCAAAGACGTTTTAATAGGTGCAATTTTGAAAAATGTAGTTCTAAATTATTTTCAACTAGCTGGGACAAAAATATAAGCACTGGAGAATAATCAGCCCGAATTTTAAGATGAAATATTAATTTGTTTATTTATAAGTGATCGAAATGCAAAAACCAACGTACCTCAGCTCCAAATGCAAGCATAATTTTTTTTTTTGAAAGATGGCTTATATAATCTACTTTCATAAATCGTTTACCGATTTTGATTTCATAAAAAAACTATAGTTATTTGAATTTGTTTATTATTAAAATTTCGAAAATTATAAACAAATGTAATAAATTTAAATTTTGAAAAAAATTTTTTTCTTCGTGATCTTAAAGTACTTATAAAAAGCTACAATTTGAGCCGTCGTACACATCTCTCGGATTTGATGGCAGGATTTCACAAGGGTGCAAAGTTTTAGCAACAATTGTATATTTGACCCATTTTAATAAAATCATTTAGATTTGAAATTTTAAGCGGTGATTGTACTTTGTAAGAGCTATATTTTTCCAAAATTTCATTGAAGATTATCCTTTATTTTTGAAATAACAGTAATTCGTTTAAAAACGCATAATTTTGCAATGTTCAATTTTTTTAAATAATAATAACAATTGGAAAGAATTATAGTTTATGTACTTTTGTTCCACAACTCATAACGAACATTTTCCTTCTCTTTATTGTTTTTCATAGGACTTATAGATTTCGATACATTCAAAGATAACCGATGAAAAACACGGTCTAAAAAATATTCGAAAATAATTTCTGGTCTTAGACTTTTTTGTTTAGTTTACTTTTTTTTTTTATTTAACAGCCTTATTTATATCAACCAGGACGGACACACACACATAAACAACAACACAACACCCATTCCATGCGACATTGCCATCTGCCGCAGCTGAGACTCGAACTCAGGAGGAGAGTGACTAGACCGTGTTGTCTCTCACATAACCGCAGTCTAACCGACTGCTACCATCTCGGCAACACGTGAAAAACGCCACTACACATCCATACCCTAGCCAGGATTCGAACCCGGGACCCCGTGGTCGCACGCCTAACACCTTAAGCACTGCGCCACCGAGCCAGTAAATTTCTAGCTATCGTAGAACTCGAGATATTGAAGACCGACGCACTATTGCCCCACCCTGTATATACAGGGTGATTTAACTTAACATGTGGAAAATAAAATGATGTTCTAGTCTTCTATGTGGGAAAGTCTCTGCAAAATTTTAGAGTGATCCGGGGCAGTTTAGTATATTTTTTTGCATTAAAACTTGCAAAGATATGCTACTGAACCATGAACTTTGGCTACCTTTGCTCTCAAATGTTTACACGCCCACCGCTTCATGTGTTTTTCAAGCAGTTGTCAGACGATATTATTTGCGTATAGTCAGTGTCTTTCTGACTTCCATTTGGAGTGTATCGTTAAGTTTAAAATTGAATTCGTAGATCGATACCGTTCAATATGCCAACCTTTACGTCGCATGAACACTGAGATATGATTTTAACAAATGGTGCAGTCAATGAAAATCTTGAAGCCGCTGTACGAGTGTACGGAAGAAAATTTCCTGGTAGGCGTCTGCCACATGAAAGAACAATTTTGGGTGCAGTGCAACGGCTTCGTGACACCGGGTTATTCTGCGCTTAGAACAGTGCATTAAGTGTAATGATCAAACATTTGAAATTTTCTTTGACTTTTAAGTTTTGTGCTGTGTTCTACAAAAATTCTTTTAATTTTTGCTATTTTTGTAGTGTGATTAAATCCAAAAAGTCACTTCTGACCCCGCCAGCCTTGCTGTCAGTCCCAAGTCTGATTGTCGTCAGATTAGTTAAAGCCATAAGCGGCGCATTTCTACAAAAAAATTAGGTAATTTTTTTGGTAATAGTTTTTTAATTTTTCATTTTTTTAACTCCTTTCGGTGGGGACAACCTACTGATAAATTTTCCGCATGTTGAGGTAAATCACCCTGTATATATCATGTGATCATGTTTGCCACTGAATTCGACAGTGAAAATGGATAATACATTTGATAATCGGTTTTATGAAGGTAGATAAAATCTACTTAATATATGGGATTGAAAATATTTTGAAAAATTACAAAATTGTACTACAAAATTCCCCTAGACCCAAAGTGTGTGTTACACTGATATGAATTTAATATTTCTGAACTTACCTTGAGAGACTACTTGTTTCATATAAGACAGGAAAGCCTCATAAGCAAATTTCAAATGTTCTCTATCCCGCAAAATATTCTTCCTGCAATTTGTCAATTTGCTGGATAAAGAAGCCAGGTCTGGTATAGAGTTGGCATTATTTGTCACGTCAAATATGGCAGCTGTAAGCAAGCAAACTAAACCACTTTTGCCAATTCCTGAAGAACAGTGTACAACGACAGGGTGGGTGGCACACCTTTGTTGCTGATACAGTGTTATTAATTCAAGAACGTAGCTGACAAATGGCTCTGGAGAAGTTGGGAATAAGCTGTAACAAATATTTTTATTTACTTTAATGTAGTGAAACTAAATTTTTCACAAGTTGATTATCGAATTAGAATAATTTAAAAATCTGATCAAGGATACTGAAAAAAATGTTACACACAAAGGGAGGAGTGTGCAATACATGATGTAAAAAAAAGCACTTACTAGCACACCCCCTGTTTCAGTGCAGTTTCATAAAAGTCCAGGTTGTGTATTTTTAAAATAATGTCCTACTTCAAATTTATACGGAAATATTCAATTCAGTATATGTTGAGAAATAATATACGTACAGCATATAAATATGTTTTAAAAACGTTCTAAATATAGTCCTTTCAAATTAGGAAAAATTAAAGAAAATTCACATCTTTAGGTGTTTTCTAGTTTTGTTTTCCACAAAAATGCATAATTTTGGCTCAAAATCTAAAAAAAGAAGGTGCAAAAGTCTATATGTATATTTATTTCTTTCGTGCCCTCTAGTGGTGAAACTAAGCGGAATTAGAAAAAAAAAAAAAAAAGGTAGAGACAAAAATCTATAGGAAATTTTATGTTCTACAACTTTGCTCTCTTGATATTTTTCAGCAAAATGCATAGTTTTTCCTCAAAATAGAGAGACGAAAAAACGCTAAAATTAATATATATGTATATATTTCTCAAAAACCACCCTTTTTTAGAACTGCGGAGGGTGAAAATCGTGTTTAGACAACCCAAATACTTCACTTCTTACAGGTCTCATAACTGTGGGAAGATTTTCCATAAAACAGCGATTTTTTGACTAATTTGAAGGGACTAATAGTAAAACTTTCACATACAAAGTCCAATAGCCAGGGTTGAAACAAACAAACAAAATTGTAACTACAAGCCATAAAGAACTTTGAATGTAATAACCAATACGGTTTAAAGTTTGAGAGCAACGAGGGTTGAAGAGGAGACAACGCCAATCACAAAGTTTCAACAGTAAAGCTAAAGCTGAAGTGGGGTGAAGGGTAGGCAGTGTGGCTATTATAGGGCACCTGCACGTGACGTCTCAGCTAACCTCAAAAATATGTGTGTTTCTTAAGATTTAAGAGTATTACGCAGCTGTTATTAAAATTTCAACTAAATTTAGTTCAGTGTAATGTTTATGAAGTTCTAAATACTTTGTCCTAATAAAATAGGACTCTTTTTGTAGGTTGGAAATCTAACCTGTAATTAGCAGTCTATTTTTATTAATCAACAATATTGAAAAATTATTTACGTGAATTTTTAAATATTTGTTTGGAGCCAGTACGGCTTCAAGCTAAAAATGTGTATACAAACATTAAAAATGAGAATAAACTTGAAAAACTTAAAATTTAAGGTTATGTTGGGTACATGATGCAGATGCCCTATTGTAGTGTTGTAGGTGGCACCATCTGTTAAAAAGCACTGTACTAAAAATCTTGTAGCGATACCAAGTCGATATCGCTCCACCTAGGCATAATTAATGCAACATGAAAGACAACTTAATTAAAATTCGGTAATATCGGCTAAAGTTCGCATTAGATTACTGTACTCATCGCAGTAGTTAAAAACGACTTTACAGAAAACGCGATAACCAACAGTTAAATTAGGTGGAGCTACTATCGTTTCTTCGCGTTGGGAACTCGAGCATCGGGTCATCGCTCTCTTTGAGCTGGGTGTTCAAGCCAAGCGCATGTTTCTGCGCGATATCCACAACTAATTTCAATCACTTAGTTGGACAGAAATCCTATAAGGTAGGCCGTTTTTAATAAAGTAATTTATAATCTGTGGGGTTAATCGCGATTGTTTTTTCTATTTTAGAGATTTTGATTGAATTGGAAACTTCGAAAAGTTGGAAATTTCGAAAACTTGGACATGGTAAATGTAATGAGATATACGTACAATCAACATGGCGTAAAATTGTTTTAGTGGGATGCCATTAGCGTAATTGGTCGTCGGGTTGATGCCTAGATAAAATTTCATTGCTTTCTTAGCCGCTTCGATTTATCGTTCATGTATTTATGACGAGCGCCGATTTTCTTCTGGAAAAATGTATTGAGGGTTATGGACAGAAAGTTCGTGCTGCCTGGATGTATATTATTGCTGTTCGGAGTTCGGAGAAGAGTAGCCACGTCCTGACATTGGTATAACTTCCTTGGTAAGCCAAGAAAAAAACCACGTGGGAACACCTATTCGCAGACGAGCTGCCTTTTTTTTGAAGTTCCCTGCCGGCCATTTTGGAATATCTCCACGTCAACGACTGATGAGTTAAGTAACTTTCATGTTAAATTTACTGTTAATTACCACCTTTCCAACAAAAATCTTTGTGGCTATTTATTAGTCTAAATCTGCTTGGGCAAGATATTTTTTTTATAAATTTGTTGTGCTACCAACACTCAACTCAGAGAGCATTTGTAAATATCTATTTGTATTTTTGTGAGTTAACTTACTATGTCACGTTTTGTAGTTTATACCGTTTTTTTGAGATTTATTAGGTGTTAGGCCTGTTTTGGGCTTTAGGCCTGTATGTGGGGTAACGCGTTGCATTACAAAAGGGGTAGTTTAGCCTGAGGGGAGCGATTTGCTGTTATTTCTCTGACAGTGCAGTTAAATTCGCCGCGGGGCGTTTTACTTTCCAACAAAATTCTTTTGCTATTTATTAGCCTAGATCTGCTTAGTCAGGATATATATTTATAAATGAATTTGTTGTGAAATTTTAGAGCCATAGGCTATTTGAGGTAACTTATAATGGTTGCGTGCTCAATAATTTTTTTAGATTTTTTTTGCATGTAATTATAACCTTAAACTTGTTGTAATTTTATAGTTATAGGCTATTTGAGTTAACTTATAGTGGTTACGTGCTAAATTTTTTTTTTAGATCCTTTAATGTGTAAATATAATTTTAAACTCATGTCGGTATCTGGCTGAAATCCGCCACTTTGCATTGTGAGATTATTTACTCTGGTGTATTCGATGTTATCATGCAAAACTTTTCTTGCATTTAAGCCGTTTTTGTGGCCTAGTACTAGTCTCCTATTTTGCCGGATAACATTGTAAGGCAAGCGTCCTGTTTTGCCTTCAGCCACCATCTTGTATAGCACCAATTTGCCCCGGTGCATTTACAAGTTATCAATTGTCAGTTTTAGGCTTTAAGCCTTGTTTTTTTTAACCGTGTTATATGTGGTTTCGACCCTTTTAAACATTTAGCTTGTGTAAATAGTTTTGGCCAAGGTTTTTTTGTAAATTCTATCTCTACGGGGAGTTGTAACATTTACCTCTACAAGGTGTTTTTAGACCTGAAGCCATCTATCTCCTGTATACATTTAAGGTTAGCAATTAAGTGTTGTTTATTGAGATATACTAACCATTGAATTGTATGTGCTATTTAATCGATATTAAATCGATAATTTTATTATATCTTTGTTTTGTGCTGTATCTTCCTTATTTCATGATTCTCCTATAGAATCTGGCGCCCAAGGTACTCTTGAATTTTGGCAGTCGAAAACTCAAAATTTTTTCCAAAAAAAAAATATTTAATTTAAAAAAAAAATTTTTTAAACTAAAAAAAAAAATTTTTCTAAAATTTTTTTACGACTTATTCACTCTCGGCCGCATTAGTGAGACTGTTGTTTACGCTTACCCATGGCCCTTGGCCTCCTAAAAAACTGGCTAGCCGAGCCTAATTTGTTTTGGTAATAGGTTATTATTTTATGTGTTTGAACATTTTAAGTAACCAGACAAATTAGTTTTGTGTCATACAGGGAATATTTTAACTTGTCTAATTCTATAAATTAATTTGTAAGTGATGATGTCAGTTTGGGCTTATCCCATTTAATTTTATAGTAAAACGTCATAGTCAAGAACTCAACCATTCAAAGAGTTACTAAAATTTCCCCAGTTGACGAGGAAATATTAGAATCTTGACTGGGAAAAAGCAGTTTTTAGCCAAATGACTGGCGTTATTAAACTGAAAAAAAGATATTATAGGTAAATAAATACTACACTTCTATTGAAGAACATTTTTAGCTAAAACTTGTTTATTAGGAAGATCTCTCTTCACATTGGCTAATAAATAAGTTTAAGCTAAAAATGTTCTTCAATAGAAGTGTAGTATTCATTTACTTACAAGAATATTTTTTGATAAGTTTAATAACATGAGCCAGTTGGCTAAAAAATGCTTTTTGCTGGAATTTTTTTTTTTTTAATACAATGCTGTTTTAGTAGATATAATTAAAAATGATTGCCAAAATTACATTTATAACCGATGCACACTTATTTCGTGTATTTGAATCCTGGTGTTCTCGACCTTTCAGACGTGATTGTAAGTAGGTAGAGCAATAGTAAAGAAAGTACGAACGCCAAAACTAGACAACCAACACAACAGCTCTCTGTACTTTATTGGCTAATTTCCGCCCACTCCCCTCTGATTTGATCGCGTTGCTCCCTCTTAAGTGCCATCTTAGTAGTTATACCTGACAAATATTTATTATTTACATATAATAAGATTGGACATAAAAGAAAAACTATTTGACCGTACAAACATTATATTTGAATATTCCACTATTATCTGCATAATCAGTTAATAATATAGACGAGTTATTACACGATTATTGCACAAAGAAGGTTTCTTAAAGTAAAAATCTAGTGGGAAAAAAATAATTTCCTCCTGCTGTGAAAAAATAGCTATGATCGATCCACATGTGCAGAACAAAAAATCTACTATTTTCCATGGGAGTAGAAAAGGTGTATCTTTCTTACCTGCCTGGCCAAGAAGTAAACTGCAAATGCATAACGACCCAAGAGTCTCTCTTTTCAGGCAAATTTACAGAAATCAGTCTTTCAATCCAATGGGATTTTACTATCACACTTTGCAAAGATATCACCATATTCAGAATATTTAAATGCTGGCCCTTTTCCTTCGGCCAATACACATCATCACCAATCTAAAAATCACAACATATAATTTGTTTGGTTATTATAAGTATACTTGTGAGTGTTGTCGCGACAGAATTGAAATCATAAATGTTTAATAAATTTTTAATAATAATTACGTAACACAAATAAATTTGTTGACATAAAAATAATATAGTTTGTGTATGAACAATGTCAAAATTAATACATTCTTAATACACCACACTGAAATTTTTATGTATTTCATACAATTCGATTTATGAACTTGACAAATTCAGTTATTACTCCAGTCATTTTAGACAAAAATATGGCTTCTGATCTAACAAAATATATCCTTCATTTTTTTGTTTAAATCGATTTATTTTGGTGTTTTAAAGAAAATATTAAAAATCGGCCACGAGATATGGCATAAAAAATTATTCAAGGTCAAAGTTCACAAAAAAAAAACGGTTTTTTGCGAATATCGCGCTTTCTATGGCTCGGAGGCCAATTGAGAGAAAATGAAATATATTAAAATTCCGCACAAAAATGATCTCTTCCATTTTTTATGTACAACAAACGGTTTAGGCAATAATATGCTTCGAAGTTTCCGTGCAAGGCATAATATGCTCCATTTCATATAGTCCATGAATAGAATAAGTGCTTGTTCTATGTATAGTATTTATTAGCTGGTCGATATATAAAATAAAATAAATAAATATATCCAGTGTGTTTCACTTACAACACCCCCAATAACTTTTTTATTTTTCTTCCGATTTGAATCAAATCTTACTTAAGTATAGAACAAATTAGGATCTACTTATGTTCAGAAAAACAATCGCCTCCTACAAATGCAAAGCCACCTGCGGTACCAAAATATGCGGAGAAAATCAAAAAATTATATTAGGCATTTTTTTTATCGGAAAATTTTGTTAATAAAACTTGCTTAGAATTGTCCAAAAACCTTAAGTCCAAACCCATACAGCACACCAAATAACGATTACGATGTAAATAAATGTGCTACGTTTACACATTGTAGGCACACACGTATGCACAAAGGTTAAACGTCCGCCTTACAATGTAGCCACAGTATACCATTTAGATATACACAAATAATTTGATCCACAGTGTGTTATCGGATGCACAGTGATTGACTTCCTAATGTCTCAGACGAATGACGTCTTATGCTAGTCGTTAATTTGTCCTTTTCAGGTTATATTTGGTAATCCCCCACAGGTTTTTAGCAATGGGAACATATAAAACTACATACTAGTCAGTAAGTCTACTTGATAAAAATAAAGTAATTAATGCATAAATACGTTTTGTCCTATGAATTTATTTGTTAGCCATCCATATATTTTATTTACATTAACATATCTAATATTGTTTACCATCACTCCAATTTCTTCTCACAAGGGTTGCCTGCAAATTATAATGTTTATTAAGTTATTAAATTCATTTTTACTTACCTTTGCCAATTGCGGTGTGTAGGGGTCGAACCTACATGTCTCTGTTGTCCGTATTACAGTACTGACGCTTCTACCAACTGAGCTATCTTAGAGACCGTTATTTCGGATGCTAAAAGCAGTATTTATAGTGATGTGTATGAAGTCTTTATTATGTGAAATTGAATTTCTAGCCTCATTTCAAATATATGAAAATCTTTCAAGTTCTCTTTTTTTTTCTATTTTTTTACGTGTTCCCAAATCTGAATTTTTCGAGTTACTAGTATTTTTATATATTTATAATCATTAAGAAGAACTTATTTAATTTAATTAAACTGTCACCAGTGTCACTTGAGTTAAGAATTAAAGTTTTAAGTTGAAGTACTTATACAAACCTGGGAAACGTGTTGGAGAAAAAACGGTCAGGTATTACGTATCATCTACAACATAAATAGAATATTTAATGGTCTAAAACAGACCTAAAATTGAAAAGAAGTATATTCGTACATCGGTTTTATAAGCAATCATTACCTTGAAAAAAACAACTGAAAGTTTTTCGCAATTATTTTAACAAAAAAAAAAAAGACAGAGTGAGCACGGATCGAACCGCGTACCTCTTGACTCGCCGCTTAATGTTTAACTCACTCAACCACTGACTTCTGTTTGAATACTTGCTTAAAGATTTTATAGTAGAACACGCAACGGCTAGATTTTGCTTTTTAATGCATTTTAATCTAATTTTATTATTAAAAGAACTCGATATCTTTAAAACTGCCGAATCTTTGCAAACTCTTTCGAATATAAATTATTTTGGATATTAAAAAACAAAAATGCCTGCTGTATGTGTGGCACTCTTATAGAGGAAAGAGGACACATGAGATACACATGGCCGGTATGCTCACGCTGACGCTTTGCGCGCGCGCACTGTTCCATGTTCGAATAGTCGAATGTACACACGACAAGACACAACTAAAACATGTATATATAGTTATTTGTATCATGTGTATATATCGCACTTTTATGTGGTGTATGCAGTAGGCACGAGTATTATATAAAGCATCACACATACATATGACTTAAACCTTGTAGGCATCTTCTGCGGACGTCAAATTTCAACATTCTAATGATCCTTCTTTACGTTATATAAAAACGTTTAGAATCTTGAATGCATACGGTATACAATTATTAAACATTGTATCACATAATTCTGTCAATATAAACATAAGTGTATCTCATATGTGTACGTCAGTACTAGTTTAACAAGTAGATCCACCTTAACATATTTTGTTTCTCATGTGTATATCTTGTAGAGACGCAATTACAATTGGACGTGCTGTTTGAGAAATTTGATCAAAATAAAAAAATATTGAAATTTTGATTAAAATAATGTCCAAGTTCGAAAATATCATTTTAATGGTGTTTTTTATTTGGAAAACTGCACTATGACAATTTTGTTTGAAGTTAAACCCAAGTTGTCAGGTAGTTGTCAAGCAATTTATAGTTTTTTTAAAAAAAGTTATGAAATGGAGCATATTATGCCTTACGCGGAAACTTCGAAGCACATTTTTGCCTCAACAGTTCGTTGTACATAAAAAAAGGAAGAGATCATTTTTGTGCGGAATTTCATTATCTCTCATTTTCATAATAACCTCAATTGGCCTCCGAGCTATAGAAAGCGCGATATTAGCAAAAAAACGTTTTTTGTGAACTTTGACCTTGAATAATTTTTTATGCCATAGTGATCTCATTGCCGATTTTTAATATTTTCTTTAAAAAATGAAGAATATATTTTGTTTAATCAGAAAAGTCTAATTTCACTGGATTATATAATTATATAATTTTCTTGCTATTTACACATAAACAAAGTTACCAAGACTACATATCTGTCACCACTTAATTGGGTTGTTGCACTAAGTTAAAATTTTAGTAGAATCTTGGCTAAACAAATTCGTTTCTTCATAAAAAAGAAATGTGTAATAGTTGAAAATAAAACCTTATAAAATTACAATATCAATTGTATTTCAAACGGAGATGACTTCAAAATGGCAGTTTGCAGAGAAGTTAGTTATAAAACGATGAAAAAGTGCTAATTTAGAAACTCGTTGATAGCAATGAAGAAAAAAGAGAATAACGTTAACTGAATTTGAAATTATTTTTAATGTCAAATTCAATTGACGTTTATAGCTCATAATACGGCATAGTTTAGCAGCATTCAGTTATGGATAAAAATAAGTACAGATGGTGTTTTCTGTCTTACTGTAAATAATACCACCAATTTGCCAGAAAAACGTTTCTTAAGTGCTTCAATAATGAATGATTCAAATCCACCAGACAAACACCAAGTCTTTTCGTTGTGGAGACCATTTCAACGCAAGTATCTCTATTATAGTTCTATAAAATGTTAATTTTAGCTTCAAGATACGGCACACTACCAGCAATATAATAAGCTAATGGATGGCCACAATTTCAAAAAAAACCTGATGCATTACCATACATATTTAATTGGCCCGAACCGAGGAAAAGAAAATGTAAAATGGGTACTCATTTACAAGAAAAAACACAAAATTAAATTAGTTGCAAGCAATTAAAATGAATGATTTCACAGGGATGATCGAAGCATTTTATTAGTGGTAAGTTGTTGCATGTTAATGTAAGAATTTTATCATTAACATGGGTTTATGTTGTAGCAAAAACAGTCATATTACATGACCTGATGATGATCCATTAATTAGGAAAGAATATCTGAACACACAATGTTCAATTAGGAAATTTCCTATTTTAGAAATATCGTGTACATTCAACCTCATTTAGCAGTCTTTCAGTTAACTAGTCAAACAAAACAAAAATTATCTCGATATCTGAAAAACTCACGAACTTATTTAATTTCTTATTTGAATACTAGACTGTGACGTCACAGTACACAACTCGCTGTTATTTTAGGCATAATTACTTCTTCAAACGATTAAAACGTTAAACAAGCCCAACTACAAAAATATCTTACGCTGTGTCCGGTAAGATTAACACTGAATGAACTAAACTTCCAGTGCCCGCGCCCGCTCGCTGTTAACGGAATTGTGTACTATGATGTCATCGAGCCTCAGCCCCGATGAGCGCTAACTTTTTTATTTATAGAGATAATTAGAAAAAAAAATTAGATATTTTTTAGATTTTTACGACTATTTATTACGAGAAAATGAGAAAAATGGAAACTTCCGTATTGTTAAACATTGAAAAACTACGAAACTAAAACTGTGAAAGTGGTCTAAAGTTAGTGAACACATAACCAGAGTTCAAAAGGACTATGAAAGTGTTGAACTATAACTATAGGTATTCTTTTGAATTATGTATATTATAAATAATGTCACTTATTGCTCAAATATATGATACTATAGTCTGTCTTTAAACCAGGAGAAGCATTTCAAATTTATCGCGCTAAATCATACATCTGTGATTGGATACGCCTTCGCCAGTTTTACACAAGGCAATAGTCATAAATTTTGACATATATGTCAACTACTGGTCAAGTTTTGTAGTGTTTTCAGTTTGTACATCAATAACTATCAGTTTTTTATATCAGAAATAGAAAAAAAAACAGTTATTTTTACAACTTGGCATTTTTATAGTGCATAAACTCTTAACTATGGATGCCGTACCAAGTACAAGTTCGGCGACAGTTTCACCCCCACAGAAACGTAAACGATTGAATTTAGGTGCTTTAACATTAGCTGAAAAGCAATGTATAGTAAATATATATAAATAGATGAACCAAACGTTAAAAGGACTGCTATCGTACGCAAAATTGTCGATGCATTGGGTAAGACGTAAATAATGTAAATTTTACCCATTGTAAATATTATTACTTATTTTAGGAGATGTGGAATCAACCGTATTCCGTACAATAAAAGAATATAGAAAGACTGGAAATATTGCCAGCCCCAAAAAGCTTGGAGGATGACCTGGAAACATATTATGTAACAATGGCCATCTTATCACCATAAGATTCTCGATCTTTACTGAAATCTGTAGGATCATTTCTTTTTAAAAATTCGCTAACCATAAATATATATCTATGCACTAGAATGTCAGGATTGGTTTTTTCAAATTGTTCCTCAGTCATTTCGAAAAAAATATTACAATAACAACCGAAAACTGCTAGCAAAGCGTCAAATTCACCTGTGACATATGAGGGTATTTTCTTTGTTGTTAACAACGCTAACTTGTTTATCTTCTTCTGTTCTGCATATAACTTCACATCTAACTGCTATTATGACGTCACTGCCTTTTCCGTTTTCGCGGCCCATTCAAAAAGTTTAAAAACATTTTTTAAGTTGTGCATAGAATTTTTCTTCCAAATTAAATACATAATTAAATTAACGCCTTCACTACTAGGTATCACCATTTTTGAAAATTCATCAACCGAATGCAACAACAAATGCTGAATAATACAATTTTATTCTTAAAATGCAATATTTTTTGGAAAATATTTAACATTTCAACATACCTCATTATCATTCGACACACAAAATATCAACTCCACTTGCTGCTCTCTAATCATAGTCCAAAAATCGCCAAACGTCGATGACAATGGAGACTGGGCTACAATAAACGGTGGTGCATAAGGTGACACATCCTAAAAAAATAAGTTAGAATATAAATTCTTTTCATACATTAAAATAACTTTTAAAAAATTAAGAGATATTATATTCTAGGGGCGATTATGGAGTTGTCTGCAGGAATGATGTTGAATAGGTTGAATTTGACAAATCACTACATGACAAGGAGACGCGAAAGGTTTAAACAAAGAGATAAAATGTCAAAAATATTACTTGAGAAAAGAAAAAATTAGGGAGTCATTGAAAATTTGACATTAAGAAGCCGATGAGTCCCTAACTTCAAAGTAGGGGTCTTTTAGGGGAGTAAAGGGGTGAGAAAAAAAAATTAAAATAAGGATAGTACATTATATAAAATATAAATTTTTTAAATCAACATAAAGAATCCTTTATATTGACACCAAATTTAATAATAACAAAAAATTTGTCGAAAGAAACACAGAAGTTGGTTTTTATTTTGAATAGATTCTCTGCATGAAGTCTTGTAGATATATACAGATTGGTCCAGCCAAATGCGAACATAGTTGCAATATATTTAGTCGGGGCCATAGCCAGTGTGGTGTACGTTACAGCTTTGTCAGAGTTGGCAAAAGTTGGAAATTTGAGACATAAGTTGGCAAGGCAAAGAATATTTTTTTAGATTTTCTCCCCACCGCTCATCAATTTTTATTTCGAAAAATTTTAGATTTTCTCCCTCCGCCCATCAATTTTTATTTCGAAGAAAAAAATTTGATTTTAGATTTTCAATCGATTAATTCATTACCTAAGTATTCTGGATTATGATTATAATATTTTTAATATCACTCTGGGTAGCACTTGAAACAGAGAGTCATAAATTTAGTTTTTTTTTTGTGATTCAGGGTTAAGAGACTATTATCTAACCAACAGTTTACGATACGGAAGCAATTTTGTAAACTTTTTCCCAAGTATTACTTCTAAATTGGTTTTGAAAATAGAAAGGCGGTAAATAATGACATATATAATGAGAATTCAATTCTAGAGAATTTTCATGTTTTCATTTATCATGTTGGTGGTAGTGCTCTGTTGATTTGTTATTTACGTTTACATTAGGTCTATTCCTTTGCACTAAAAGTGTAGCACTGAGCTGCACTGGTGTAATATTGTCTCTCGCCTTAAGGGTAATTAGCGACCTAATAAGTACACCGTTGTCCTATTTGATTAATGAATCATTTATCGAAGGAAAATATCCAGATTCACTAAAGATATCTAAATCTGTACCAGTTTTTAAAAATAAAGGAGCAAGAGATGAAATAAACAATTATAGAAATATTTGCTTGCAAAGTCAGTTAGCCAAATTGTTTGATATATGCTACAATACAAGGTTAACTCAATTTTTAGAAGCACAAAATCTATTAAACACCTCACAACACGGTTTTAGATCCAAGAAATCTACCTCAACAGCAATCGCAGAACTCAGCAACAGTGTGTATGAATGTCTCAATAATAAGCACTTTATTTTGACCTATCACGGGCCTTCGACACAGTTGACCATGAACTGCTCCTGGAGAAATTATATCGCATTGGTGTACAAGGTGTTGCCTATAATTGGGCGGCATCATATTTACGAGGGAGAAGACAGATCGTGGTCATTGATAAATACAAGTCATAGTCAAGAAATGTTAATATTGGGGTTCCTCAGGGTTCAACTCTGGGTCCTTTATTTTTTATTATTTTTATTAATGATATAATATATTCATGTACTTCCTCACAAAAAACAATAATTTATGCAGATGATACAAACCAATTAGTAACAGGAAATAATTTAATACAGTCAGTTGAAACATCTAATATATCTGCATTAGAATTTTATCAATGGTGCCAACATAATGGAATAAGAGTAAAAGTAAATAAAACATTTTCTATGGTATTTCAACCAAAGAATGGTAAAAGCGAATCTAGTCAACTCATTAAGATGAACCATAAAAGCATTGAACAAGTGAATTCAATAAAATTTTTAGGGGTTGCAATAGACCAAAAAATGACCTGGGAGCAACATATAGATTATATTTCTTCAAAATTAAGTACTATGTGTTTTATTGTAAGACAGCTGCGAGCTACAGTATCTTTGTCCATTCTTAAATTGGCCTATTATGGGCTTGTGCAATCTATTTTAAGTTATGGTTTAATTTTTTGGGGACGTTCAGCTCACTTTCATAGTCTTTGTTATACAGAAAAAAATTATCAGATGTATGGTAGGAGCACATCCTCATACATCCTGTAGACAAATATTTATTAACTTGTCAATTCTAACTCTGCCTTCTCTCTATATATATTTAGTTGTATTAAATATAAAAATGAGAGAAAATTCATTTATGAAAATAAGCAATGTGCATAAATATGATACACGTAACAACAGTAATTTATATCAACCATTTTCAAGATTAAGTGTCTCTCAAAATTCGCATATTTATCAGGGAATTACATGTTTCAACAGGTTTTTAAATCTTTGTAGTGATGTTAGTGTTATTCAGAATTTTAATCATTTTAAACAAAAACTGTATGAACACCTAGTTAGTAAGGCATTTTATTCTGTAGAAGAGTACCTAGGTCATTGACTATTTCGTTTTGCATGTATGTTGAGTGTTAGATTGTCTAAGTGTATTTGATAATGACTATGTACGAGTGAGTGTATTGAGTATGTATATGTATGTGTAATGTACTATTTTGACTAGTTTGATAAGTTTTACCTTTGTATGTAAAATTAATGAATGAATAAAGTATCTATCTATCTATCTATCTATCTATCTTTAACTTATGATATCCGCATTGACGCCATCTCTGTCACTCAAAATTAGTGTCACACTTCTTGTGCAAAGGAATGGAACGATTGCGTGTTTAATATTTGTTTATAATGGAACCTAATTTTATGAAAGGTAGAATTTACCCATAGTGAATTTTTATATGGTACAAGAGTTTTATATAGACAATTTGAACTATATAAGTGCCGAATCCCGAAATGTTAAATATTTGAGGTTAGTATTTCTTTAAAATAATTTGACAATGACTCACATCGATACTAACACTAACAGGAAATAAGCAAAGCAAACTTTCTTTATTTAAGTAATTAATTGCATTCTTAAAATGACTTTAGATTGTAAAATAAAAAAAAAGGGTCAAATAAAATTTAATAAAGTACTTAAATATAAAATTTAAAAAAAATGGTTAACGATCCTATTATAAGAGGATTACTCAAGGTTCCTTTAATTTTTATAAATCCTGTTCTATCTTTAAGATAACTTTTTAAAATGTTTAAAAGGAGGAATCCCTTATACCTATGCACTCTGTTTTGTTTACTAATATGTTGTGTGGAAGAGTATCAAAAGCCTCAGCCAAATCAAGAAATATAGCCAAATATTTTTCACTGTTGTTTAGTGAATCATTAATTAGGTTTATTGACTCAAAAATAGCCGCCCAATAAACAAAGAAGGATGCCAATTGTGGGTCCAATGCGCCTACCTTAGAAAAGTGTACTATCTAAATTGAGCGGAAAAAGATGAGATACACACTAGAGCATTATTAACTGATATCACAGCTACACAAAAAAAAGTGGTCTGGCCTGCGGACCAGACCAGTGTATCCTTATGCATTTGGACCAGCTGAAACCAAATCTGAAGTCAGAATTATCAAATTCGCTCGTTTTTCACCCCCAAAACCAAAAAAAAGTGGTCTGGCCTACGGACCAGATCGGTGTATCCCCATGTATTTGGACCCACTGAAACCGAATCCGAAGTCAGAATTGTCGGATTGGTTCTTTTTTCACCCCTAATTAGTAAGTAAGGCCAAAACTGAGGTCATATTCAATTTCAGCAAGCCGAAATAAATGGGAATACAATGGTTTAGTTCGCTGAGTATGACTTTTTTCCATTTGTAGGCCAGTATAATTTATGCACTTAAGCAGCTTTGCAAACTAATATCTTAGAAATAGCTCAATTTTGGGGATTTGGGGATTACAGCAATTGACTTTTTTGTTTGTAAGACCAAGTACAATAACTTCGTCCACTTTACAAACTGGGGCATATTGGGCCCAAAGTCCCATAAGACTTTGGCATTCTTCTTTGGTTTATAATTGTCATTTCTACAACAATTTTGTTTTATTGCTATTTTATTACATTTACAAAATTGCAATAAAACAAAATAGTCGTATAACGTTTAAATTTCGCTTATTGGGCGCCTAAATCCAAATTGATTTGAGGACAGCATATTAAATTTATTTAGAAAATCTGTTAGTCTTTCTTTTAAACATTTTTCAGAAATGTATATTTGAGATGAGAGAAATAGGCCTGTAGTTTGCAATATCTAGACGACTTTCACATTTGTGAATCGGAATGACAACACTTTCCTTAAAGCAATTCCGAACAATTCCTGTGCTAAATATGCTATTAATTATAAGTAGCAATGGTTTTATTATACTTAAATTTTTTTGTTGTTATAATTGCCTAAGGAACAGTTATTTTTTAGGTCAGAAAATTTTAAAATTATTTCATCTTCATCTACTTTTCTCAAATACATTGATAAGTTATAACTTTTAACAAAGGAGGGATTTTTTTTTATAATTAAATGGATATACTACACTCGATAAAACTTTACTTTAGGAAAAAAATTTGGAAATCCTGTACAGACAGTAAAGATGTTATAAGACTTGAAATATGGATGCGGCCAATTCTCCAACAACAGGATTCAGACTTTACGTAGCTAAAAAAATTCCCTGAATTTTCCAAGTTTTCCATGACAAAAAAAATGTTCTTCGATGACAAATAATTATTATTATCATTAAATTAAATGTAATTTAGATAATCAAATAATGTTTTACTTTAATTTTCAATTTGATAAAAAAATAATTTGATGTATAAAATCGACATTAAGTGAACGAACGAAGGTTTCAATTTAGCAATAACTTAAAAAACAGTGGGAGCTTGTAAATAGTTTATTGTTTTCCATATTGTGCAAAATATTTAAAATTCCCTAAGATTTCCATGCTTTTTAAAATTCCCTAAGATTTCCATGCTTTTTAAAATTCCCAGAAGTTTACAGGTTCTTCAGATTTTCCAAAAGAGACCGAACCCAGAACAAAAATGTGGATGGTTTTGAAATAAATTAAGAATATTAAAAAGCTACTTTGTGTATTTATTATTTATTTTATTACAAAAAAAAAAGATAAAAATAACAAAGTAACTTTAATTACTACTATTCTTAATTAATCCAAAACTTCCAAGAAAATTAGAATATTTGTGAAAAAAATGGCAACTAAAAACTAAAAAGTTAATAGAACAAGATGAAAATTTATTTAAATATTAGGCTGCTCTATTTCTTTAGGAGTTTCACGTTTCACACAACTTCAGAAAATAGTTCGTTGTTGGTTCGTATATTCTTGTAATATTCTAGGGAATCAATTTCTCGCCATTTAGTTCCGTGTAATAAACGCATATTTTAGTGGGATCTAGCTACTTGTGAAGTAATATTAATTTAACATGTGAAAGATTATATCTCATAGTACAGTTTTTCACTGTTAGTATAATCTTGAGAAAATATAGATGTATTGCAAGTAGAAGCCCCATTTTTGTTAATATTTGAACTGTGTTTTTTTAAACAATCTCGATAATAATATACAGGGCATCTTTCTAAAAAATTGTTAGCTGTTAAGTCAGGAGCATATTCCTGATTTAACAATAAACAATTTTGTGATGTGCACATAATTATGTAGTTACAATGTGTAGTCATTCTTATGTACACTCTCACAGTAAATTATTAAAACCTACCTTTACATATGAGGCATTAATGTAATCATCTTTGGCATCACGCAATTCAACCCTGGAATAGTCATATGGCAGAATATCGGGGAACCGATTCTTCATTGGATAACACCTGGCGACAGATATGATCTTCTTTTGTCCCTCACTGTCTTGCTTATCCTGAATCTCTTTCCACTTAATATCTAAGTTTGTTGGCCCACTTAAAGTCTTATTAGTCAAAGTCTCAATGTACTTCTCGTATTTTTCAACTTCCTGAATAAACAAATTTTTTACGTCAGTATTGTTTAACGGTTTGCTGGGTAAAATTTTAACACTGAGTCGTTTAATTTCTGGCAACGCCTTTTCTTCTTTAACCACGTTAGTCGTTTTGGACAAACTAACCTTAGTTTCCGAATTTGCAGGTTTCACAGCGCTTTCCTCAGTCTTTTGAATAACATTCTGCTGCGGTATCAAAGGCGCCTGGCTGATGGTAAAATCTAAACCACTCAGCAAGTCAACATTGGACTCTTTGGTAGTAATCGGTACATTAACGGCCGTTTCCTGCTGAGTTTGCTGCTGAACGTTAGCAGGAGAGCTGTAGTTGTAGTTCGTTGGGTAATTCTGACCATAATTTTGACCGTAGTAATCCGTGTATTGTGTACCACTGACGGTCTGATAGGTTTGTTGAGCATCAGCTGTAGCAGTGGCTGCTGGATAGGATTGGTAGGAGCCAGTCATGGTGTTTCCAGTCGGATAATATTGGGCATTAGGAGTATAAGATACATTGCTGTCAGATTGATGTGACTGAAGGTTTTCGTAAGATTGTTGAGTACCTATTGGGTAAGTTGTTGACGAGGCAGAGTCAGTTTGGTATGACTGAGGATTTGCGTAAGTCTGTTGCGCAACGGAAGCACCAAGAACACTATTTGTTGGATATGTACCAGACTGATCGGAACCTGCTGCATAAGCCTGCTGATTCCCATATCCAGAACCAGCGGAGTAAGGTGTACTCGGATTGGCTTGTTGCAATGAAGGATTGCTAGTATTTGAATAAGTTTGTTGGTTTCCCGCAGCACTAGCTGGGACAGAATAGCCTGCTTGGGCCTGTAACGCCGCAGCGGCACTAGTGGCCATATAATTTGCATCTCTGGCATGGGCGCTTGACATGTTTACGACTGGAGAAGAGTATGTGGAGTTGTAGGAGTAATTTATTTGATTGGGTTGGACCGAGGTGGCATATTCGAGGGAATGGTATTGTGCCTGTCCTGCGGTAGAAACATTTTTTCCATCACTCTGAGACGTGCTGTAATTTGGGCCATAGCCAGCTGGGTAATAAGCATTAATATTGGTTTGGGAATAAGTATTGGGAGTTGATATTTGTGTCGGCTGCTGGGTATAACTCTGATATTGATATGCATTGCTGTTGGCAGGATCGTTGGCAGTACCAGAAGAGGCAGGGCTGCCCAAACTTGATTCTGGATATTGCATATGGGTGTTTGTGCTATTTGGCACTGTGTAACTGGAAAGAGGTCGGTAAGAATTTGTTGTGGTCGTGTAGGCTTTATTAGGATCATAACTGTTGACGCCTGAATCGATTTGTGTTGTGGGAGTATAGGGTTGTGTTGAATAAGCATATGTAGTAGAAGCATAGTTCTGAGGAATGTAATTGCTATACGAACTTGAAGTGATATTTGGAGAAGGTCTCGAGTCATTCTTAATGTTCGATAGAAGAGAATTCATTCTATTAATTAACCCTTGATCGACAACTTGTGTAGGCTGATAACCAGTTCCACTATTATTAGTTTGTTGTTGGTTGGCATAAGGATGATAAGGATATGCAGCGGTTGTGGCTGGTTGAATTTGTCCATAACCATACTGCATGTTGGAACTCGGGTAGTTGTATGCCTCATAACCGCTGCTCTTTGGTAAATCTGTGACTTCCGAGCCCAAAGGCGTGGGTCGTACAGCAGGAGGCCACGTCTGAGTGTCGGGCATATTTTGGGATACATTTAAACCATAGTTCATTGTTTGATGATACTGAAGGTTTGGATCGGGATAAGTAGCAACAGCAGGGTTCTTTTTTCTTGATTCCAAGTAGTCTTTCAATTTTGGAGCGGTAGACGCAGCGTGTGCAGATATATCTTCTTGCTTAGGTATGTCATTTTTTGACAGGATCTGTTCGCGCTCTTCCTGTTGTACTTTGCAAGCACTTTTGATTCTTTGCAGTAATTTCGACACATTAGTGTCTAATTTCGTGTAAAACTCTATACCCTTATTTGCTTTAGCTAATAAGTCATCATAAGAATCATACGAGGAGATTAGAGCAGAGACGGTGGAAGTTCTTTTTTGGAGTACATCCTGCACATAACGCCGAGTGTTTACAGCTTGCGCGTAGCTGGCTACCAATGCCTTTTTTATATTTTCCTGAGCAGCACAGTTCTGTTCTATCAAACCAGCCTGAAATAAGCATAGATACAATTATCAGTTTATTAATATATTTACTGAATAAAATATTGTTACCGACAATATATTGAGGTAACGCTGATACAAGACTAACTTTTTCCCACATAAATATTCTTACCAACTGCTGGTGTTTTTGCAGTTCCTGCTGGAAGAGCTGCTCCAATGACTGGTTTGGTTGTTTTGTCACTAAAGAATTAGTAATATCATCTTTGTGGACTGACTCTCTAAACTGAGCCCATAACATGGCTCTTTGAGTTCGCATTTCATCAACTTTTGCAACTAGGGTATCAAGATCCTTTAGAACTTTTTCATTGATGTTGGCTTTAAAAATACCAAATATTAAAAATAATGACCATAAGACAATTTTAATCAATTTTTCTTGTTTAAAAAATATTCTTTACTTACGATTCGGCAATTCTACGGAGGGTAATTGTTGCTTTAGTTGTCTGAGGGGCTGTTGTAGTATTTTTAAATTAGCAATATGAGCAGTCATAGCTCGGTGTAGTGTCTGATTAGAATCGTTGGCTTTCGTATGTGCTTCTCTGTATTTAGCTGCCTCCCTGGCTAGATCTGTTGCTATAATGCTTGGCGGTCTCTTGCCCATTAGTTCTTGGTAATGTTTCTCCGCCTCTTCTTCTTCCTAAAAGAGATTATCATCAAAAAAATTTCAAATAAAAAACTGGCAGGAAGAATTGAAAATCTCGCATTTTGTTGAAACTGTTGGCAAAATCTGTGTCACATAATGGTAATAGAGTGTGGATTTCAAGAATTTTGGCTTTTGTGGAAATGATTTAATAAGAAATGTCATACCAGAGGTTTTAACACTCCACGATTATACTTCTCTAACACCCTCTATATAATAATATATTTCCATTTCTTTCATTTAGATGTATGAAATAAACTAACAAAGCAGAAAGTCAAAAAGTAAATATGTACATCCTTATATTTTGCTTTCAACATGAATCAAAAATAGAGAATTCAAACTATGGGATGAGCAAGCTGTTGAGCAGTATCTCTCAAAAGCTATAAAGAATAGCATATTATTTTAATATTATTAAGTCTTAAAATTTTTATAAGCATTTGTCATAATGCTGACTGAAACTAATTTAATCTGGCGATTATCCTTACAGCATACTTCTGAAGTACAAATACTCTAATACCATGTACACTTCCCTAATTAACTGTCCCTTATCTTAAGTGTGAATAAAAACTTGCATAATATAATGTTAAAAGCATGGGCTATGATATTTCGTCATGCTGTTCACAGCATAACAATTTTTGTGTAATTTCGAACAGACTGGCAAAAACTGTAAATAGTAAAGGTCCTAGAATTGATCCTTGTGGTACACAACTTCATAGGATATTTAACCGAAATGTTCAACATGAAATTTCACACTTCTACATTAATATACTTTTAGGTATTGGCAGGGTTGAGAAATATTCGAATGCAAAATCGGTATAAATATCCTACCGAATAGTGGGAAAATGCACGCTTTACTTACCTTTAGCAGACCATCAATCTCATTCAAATTCGATTCCACATCTTGATAAATGTTTGACAGTTTTCCCATTGCTTCCACCAGATCCTGTGTGGCAGTTGGCTTTGCCGATAAGGCAGCTGCTCTATCGATCAGATCTTGTGGGATACCCGTAGCTTGACCCATCTAAAAATTGTTGTAAATTTTGTATGACGAATTTTTTATGGCATTTGACAAATATTACCTTTGTAAGTAAATCTAACTGCATAGAAGACAGAAATTCAACAAGCGACTGATCTTTACTTTCAACTAATTCTCCTATTTGCCTCAACATCTGCGCCTTCTTTTCACTGTACAAGGAAGCAGCCTCATGTGCTTCCATTGGTACCAACCGAGAAAATATATCAGGTCCGGACACCTATCAGAAGTAGAAAAATAAGTGCGACAAAAAAGTATTAAAATATCAAATTTCAAACAATAAAAAATTAGTTATTAGTGTGTAGAAAATTCATAAAAGATGGAATTCGTACCTCAACATCGTTAACGCTAAATGGTATTCCTTTGACAAGTGAAGCTCCTTTCACTTCTTGTAGCTGATCCAAATCTGGTACTTCTTCATGATAGATAAATTCATTTTCATTTTTTGCCGCTTTTCTTTTACCTTCTACCACATCTAGAGTGAAAGCCAAACTTTCGACGATTTCTTGCTGTATAAAAAATGTACATTAAATAAATATATTAGGCAATATATAAATTAGGGTGGTCCTTATTTATAAAAGCAAACGAAATTTTTGAATTGGATATTAACACACCGCGGGAAATATTAACCTCCTGTATACACAGAATTACCGAGTTGAGGAGGGTGCAACATAGATAATGTGTAAATTCCAATGACACAACTAATTTATTTCGTAGTTCATAAAAATTACATGTTAAAGTTATCAATAAGGCCAAATCCAACCAAGACTGGGAGGGATACCTACAAAACTAAACTCACGCAGCACAATATTGAAAACCACAAGGCCGAATAAGAGGAGGAAGTTTTATGAAAAGATCAATGGTCTTGCAGCCTCCAGAATTCATGGGGTCTTGGCCAAGGATAGTTATACTGCAAATGAAATAAGCTTTCTCAAAAAAGAGGAAGAAACCTACACAGAAACACTAATGGAAAGTATAAAGTTGCTCACAGAGGCACACTTTCCAGGCTCACTGATATTGCAGGGTTCAGAGGCCATCCAACTCCCAAATCAAAGGCCGGTGCGGCCCAGGCCTGTAGACTGGAGGTTAGCCAATCAGATAGTAAAATCCAACAAAATCAGATGGGCAATTAGCAGGTTTCAACCATACAAATCTCCTCGAATAGATGGTATTTCTCCGATTCTGTTTCAAAAAGAGCAGAATATCAGACTAAACTCCCAAGTCATATAGACCCACAAGCTTGTCCTCTTTCCTTTAGGAAGGTCAACAGACCTTGGCGCTGGATGATTTGAATAGGCTATTGACAAAGTCTTTAGATGACAAAGTAATGGCAGTGGCAACATTTCTAGACATAGACAATAATGCAACGAAAACTTTGTCAAATGGAGGAATCCCAACAGTATTCTGCCTGTGGATCAAAACCAGTCTAAAAAAAGAGGATAATAGAATCCAATCTAGGAGAGACTTTCCATAAATCCTCACAAAACTACAGTCATCACCTTTACACGAAAAAGAGCCTTAGGAGGCCTAAAACCCCTGAGGCTCATTGGAGTGGAAATTCCATTTGCCAGCGAGAGAGTCATTTTCGACCAAAAGCTGACATGAAATTCCCACATCCAAAAAGTCACACAGAAAGCAATGATTGCCCTGGGAAGGTGCGGGTAGATGTGTGGAAAAAACTGGGGGTATACCCCAAGATGACCCTTTATACACTAGGGATAAATTTGCTCCCACGGCGAGGAGGTGAGAAGTGAGTGCGGGGACAAATAGTCAGACTATCCTTGTTCTTCGAACGCAGTAGCGGTGCAGTTATCTCTTTCTAGGACGGTCCGTACTGGCCCGAAATATGGCCAGAAGTATACTATGACTTGTAGTGTTATATTCTACAACTTATCCTGATTACCACCATGCAAAACGGTGACTCAAAATACGAGGTAATTACTCCCTACCTCAGGCGGGTCATTGCGAGCTTGTTCCAGCTACTAGTTATTTGCTTAATTATTAACATTACACAAATTCTTACAATATCTTGAATCAGGCTCTGCATCTGGTGTGATTTCACACCAGCTGCTTCTTGGCTAATGACATTTTTTGGTGGGGATCGTGAGTTACGAGGCCACCTTAGACTCTACCAATCTTGGGGAATCTGTCTGGCTAGGTCTTCACAATGGCATAGCACACACACTGAGGTTTCTTCTTCCTCTTGGGAGAATCTGCATGTTGCATCCTCTGCTATATGTTTGTTAAGCCTACAGTGCCCAGTTATAAGACCCATCATAATCCTAATGGCCTTTCTATTTTGGCGTAATAGACTACTTGGAAAAGAAAAGAAACCAAGGGCAGATAGCTATACTAAGGAACCATTATCAAGATTGCGGAGTCCAATACAAAATAAAAAGCTAGATAAGGAGCTTTAAGTAAAAATTAGAACAGGAGCGCCACAATAGATCTACATGGGGTTATGGTGATCAAAACCAATCAGCCAGCTCCCTTTTGAAATCTGAATTTAAAGTTATCAGTGTTCTATACAAGTTTGCAAACAGTTGGCAAAACTACATGATAGAGGATTATCTGTTGACACACTTTCATTGGATGTCAGCATCTTACAACCGACTCAAAGTTTGCCAATAGATTAGTTTAAGTGTTTCCCCATTCATGTATTTGTCTACTATTCCGATTCCATAATAAGTAAACGGAATTTAGACTTTTTGACAAATAATTCATATAATCTAAAAATTCATTTATATGTATACCCAACAATTAAATGTTCTCTACAATATCCAATCTATCCCTAGTAGCACAACATATTGGGTCGATATAGGTGCAATACGTAACCTATATTGCATACTGGGCCAATATATGTCAGATTTAGCCAATATTGTACCAATATGCTTATCAGCTATGTTTTCAATATATTAATCTAATATACATCCAGTGTTTTACAAACATTGGCGTAATGTATAGAAACTAATATTAATTTCCAAACATTGAGCAAATATGCTTTATTATTTTTATTTACTTATTTATTGACAAATTAGCATCGATATAATGAGTCTTCAACCTTAAAATATATATGTTGCTATGATTCCTTAGTTTAGAGGCAAGCAAACTTGACTTTGACCCAGAGGTCCCGGGTTCAATTCTAGGCCGCGGCACTGGGACTTTTTCTGAAAAAGAAATTAATCCCAAAATACTCGGGTATTGGATGTGCATTCCTTGTCTCCAAACGTGTAGCTCTTTCCGCACAAGGCTCTTCCGGAGCCTTCAGGGATAAAAGGAGTCATATTCCCCGTGGTATGGTTATTTGAATACTCACTCAAATGTTTTTAATCAGCTGATAGCTCAAGGTTGAGTAGCCTATATTACTATATAACAAAATGCTATTCGCCTTGTTAATTGCTATGAGAACAATTAATGTATATTTTAATACATGATGTACATTTCTAATTTTAAATTTACCGCCCATAGCAAATTCAGAAACAGTGACACATTCGAGTTTCGGCCATGTTGCCGTATGCCGGCCAGTTGTTAGTGCTTCATAAATTTGTCAATTTCCTTAATGAAATACAGTGTGCAGCTTGTGACAACTACAATAATTTAATAGGTAAGTGTGCATGTTCCCATTCCAATAATAATTAATAGTAAACATAGTTTAGTTTTTAGTAATTTTCCACATTCCTACTTGGCGTATTTGTCTGCTTTCTGCCATGTTTAATGTAGAAATTGTGGCATAGCGGGTGTATAATATCCAGGATATTTTTGCAAAACATGCATATTTAGGCACTATCATATTTACTACTAATTACACCTGTATCTTACATTCGTCTAAATACCTATGCGTAATTATTTTATAAATACAGATTGTATATTGGGCCAATATTTTCCCATGGTTAGCAAATCTGATTCAATATTAACATTATTTAAACACTATTGGCGCAATATGTAGAAAGTAATATTAGACACTAAGGCAGTATGATATATATTTAACTTATTCCTAGAGTTTTTGAATATTTCAGCATTTTTTTCTCAAATAGATCAAGGGTCCTCGGTGCGATGTAAACAGCATCAAGCGAGAGAATGAAAAGATCAACTCGCAACATTTTTAAAATATGACTTTCACCACAGGCGAGAACTAATGGGTGTAAATCAGCAATTAGCAGAAACATAGGAAAATACGAGGAAAATGGTGTGTATTTATTGTTACATAAATATTATTAAAATACAGGGAACATTCTAGATTTAAATTCAATATTTAAGAGGAGAGGACAACCACACAAAACTATGAATGCCCAACTAATGAAAAAGGAAGTACCTAGCTATGTTCTATTCAGGAGAAGTAAACAAAAGAAGAAATGATTGTGAAAGCTCAAATTCTTTGACGTAGTGTCTAGTAAGTAAAACATTACTAGTGGGTTTGCTGTAGTCAACTGATTTTCATTATTGTAGAGGTCAATTCAAAGAAGTCACAGATGTGCAAATAAATCCCGCAATATTAGCATACTTAGCTAGATCATCAGATAAAGATGGGGAAGTAAATCTCGCAAGAAATCATGGTCCCTCAAGAAACGAAACAGATGAATGGGTATACAATAATAATTACACTTATTTGTTTATGGTTTTGTTTAAGTTTCGAAGAAGTGTTTTGTTTCCCTTTATATTTTATGTAATTATCACAATTAAATTTTTATTTGTTTGCGTTTTTGTTCAATTTTATATAAATATTCTTTTTAAAATTTTCAGATTTTGGATGTGCCATTCAATTTCCAATTGATGTAGGCACCTTTGTGCTATACAATGTGTCCAAATTTCTGACATGGGAACTCCTGCAGTAGGAATTCCCATGTCAGAAATTCAGACACATTGTGTAGCTATATGGCGCCTATGTTGATATCCAATATAGCACTTATATGTTAGTATCCAATATAGGACCTATATATTAGTATCCAATATGATACCTATATTGTATCCAATATGGAACCAATGTTAGTATCCAATATGATGCCAATCTTGATATCTAATATTATGCCAATATTTGATTGCAATATTGGGCATTTATTGTCAAAATCTGTCGCTCATTATATTGGCCCAATAAACTTGTGCTACAGGGGATCTTTAATTGTTAAACGAGTCGGAAAACTTTTGTTCTAAAAAAAATTACATTGGTTCTTTCTTTGCTCATCACTAGTTTATTTATGTTTTTAAGGAAATTTATCTATTAATTAGGATATCCGGGATGTTTTGAGTCATTTCAATAAGTAGTAAATTGTTTTAGAACGTATTACTCCATATATTATCACCTCATTATTAAAGTAATCATAGTCCTTTGAAAAATCTAGAACATTCCAAAAGCTAAATCGCGAGTTTCTAAATGTCTCAAAGCTGCTTGAATTACTTAAGAATTGCTATCGGTATTGATTTGATAAAAACATTTTTTTTATTTACCTGCCGATGTTTTAAGCTCGTGGATAACTTCCTTGCCTCTTCTAACTGATCACACGCCGCTTGGTAAAACGCTACCCTCTCCCCCATTTTCTGTTGCTCTTCAGCCTGCTGTCCTTGGAACAAAAGAGCAATGCATTTGTGATACGCCACTTTAAATTGTAAATATTTAATCCATTCTTTGTAGGTTTTACTTCCTATAAGTTCATCGCTGGTTGATTGAAGGATGGTCAACGATTGTCTGTAATAGCTGTACACTTGTACTGCCACTTTGGCTAAAATAACAACATACAGTATGATTTATTTGATAAGTCCAAGCAGATATCTCCAGTATTATGAAGAATTGTACTATCAGCTGAAAAATCTAAACGAGCATCATATTAACTTACCAATTATAGTAGCTTTGCGGTTATCCAACATACTTTTCTCTAAGATACATTCTTGGGCTTGGGCTAGACAAACTTGTTGGAAAAAATGTATCAGCTCTACTGATGAAATATAAATGATAAACTGGTGGTATTTCTCCTTGACAGACTGAAATAAAAGTTATAATTTGATTATAAATGCAGAATATACAGGTTCATGGTGGGCATTCAATTGTTAGATGATATAATTGAAGATCATCTGCATCACTAACTAGCAATTAGAGAATAAATTAGTCACTAGACAGAGAAAATCATATTACTTTTTCTATCGATTGGTTTATAATTTGTAAATGTTATTTATTTAAGTAAAGCCGTCAGTGGGGTGCATAGAAAAAGCAACACATGTAGTTGCATTAGAACCTATTTTTAATAATTGTATATTGAAAACTAAATAGAAACATTTTCACTAATTTCATATTCTATAACGCATTAACAAAAAAATATATAAATAAGTAATGATAAAACGAACAAAAAACATACAAATATTCATTTAGCACATAATAGAGCAAAAAATTTCAAAATTTTACGAAATACATTAACTAAAATAGGAAATTAATACTACAGAAGTCAGTGATGGAGACGGTATTGAGAACTATTTTAAAACCCATAGTGTGCGCTGACATGAATCCTGTGCAACCTGTCCAGCAACTTAAAGTTAGAAAGGGAATTAAACCAAAATAAAAATCAGGATGTGAATAGAATTTGACACTGGAAAGAAAATTAAACATATATCTAAGGATATTGCCAATCAAAAAGAAAATTGTCTTGCTCTCCTCTTTTTCCTTTCACTTGTGATACAGGAAAAATTACTCATAGAAGATAACATATGTCACGGCTTCGCGCATCCAGTATATTTGTGGACACGATACCAGTGCTATGCTTGTATATTTATAAGAAATTCCACCATTAAAAAAAAAAAAGAAGTATATTTTATATATTAACATTATACTATACATTGTTATTTATTATAACTATTTTCGTTTGTTTACGTACTACTGTGTTGTTCTTTTGACTTGTATATATACTTTTGTATCTTTAACGTCAATAAATTATGTCTATGTTTATGTAATTTTATTCTTTTTTAAACAAAATAAAACTACTAAGTTTGCTATTTTTGTTTAATAATATTGAACAGTCACAATTAAAATAAATTTTATTTCATCTGTTTTATTCATAGAAATGGTTGAATAGTCACTATAAATATATAATACGGAACACGAAAAACACTAGAAAATATATTCCTATTTAACGCAACCATGTGACACCACTGAAATTGCAAAAACAATTTCGTTGCCTAGACAACCGGCATGCGGTAGCGATATTGGTCTGTGTGCATTGTGACGCATGTTATCTTCTCCAAGTAATTTAACTCGACATCTTCCTTTTTTGGGAAAGAAAAAAGGAAGAGTTGGAAAGCTTGAAATTCCTTTCTAGGTGTCACTGCCACTCTCAGGATCCAAAGCAGCCAAATAATTATCTATTAAGAAAGTGTTCAAAGTTCGTCATAACAATCTACGACAAGTATTCCGACACAGATAATATCAACCTGTGTCGAACACGGTTATTTGCACAAAAAAGGATGGTTGAGATCTTAAACCAACGATTAATGCTTTGTCAACTCACGTCAATAGATGTATGTGTCAGGCAGGATTTGTTTCTCACGGGAACGTGCTTCCACATTAATACAGAATAGCCGTCCAGATTGCTTCTGGTATACTTACTTGTCAATATTACTTCATCGATATAACTCACAAATGTATTGATAGTGATTGCTATTAAACATTTTTCTATAGCTGTTTTGTAGTGAAAAACATTTGATAAGGTGTAGTGAATAATAAAGAAAATAAACTTACCTGGAATGCCCAAGCTGCACATTGGAAATGAGTACATGCCATTTTCATGCCCTCTGGATTACTCCTGGAATCTGTAGCTCCCAGATATGAATGTAAAGCTCCAATATTATACATTATTACCGTAAGTTCAAAACGAATATCAGAACCACCACAATTCATACCAGCCTGATTGTCTTTCCTTTAACAGAAAATAAGCTGGGATATACAAATACAGTATTTGCAGAAGAACTTTATATATTTATAATACATAAGACGACTTAATTTTTCTTCCTACGTTAGTTTCAGTGACAGATCAAACGTAAATCGGTGAATCGACCAATTCAGTGCGGCAGGAGGCGCCGTGAAGCGAGCCTAATTTAATCAATGAACTAAACAAACAACTACAATGGACGCGAAATAGCAAATAAGTGAGACCAATATGCAACCCGCCGTACTGTGGAATCTATGTCTCTTTTTATTCCATTAGAACAAATGGGTAAAACTCGAAAAACTTTTGAAAATTTCTATTGTTTAAATAGGGCGCCTTTCAAAATTATGCATGAGGAACTAAGGTTTGCCCTGATGAAACTCTTAGAGCAGCTTATAGTCTACTTAAAAATCCAACAGATAGAGATCCAGTTTTATTATCTGATCTTATGGTGCGGGAGCTACGTGGCGTTTTCTATGAGTTGGTTAATTCTATCAAACTTAAATAATGACAAAATAGACTTCTGGCATATGTCAGCCCGTCAAGTTGGCCATGGTTCAAGATATAAAAATCAGTGATATTATATAATCGTTACAAAGGCTCATTTTTTTTGTGTGAACACATTTTATGTTTAGAATGAATAAAATAAGATCGCCAAAAAGTGTGGGCCGGCTGGGGTGCAGCCAGAAAGGTCAAAGATGTAAAAAAACGAAGTTATATAACATGATCGTTACAAGATTTTTTTTTGGCTGAGCATGTTTATTTAAATGTTTTGAACACAGAAAAAAATTCCCAGAAAGAAACTCCCGTCAGTAAGGCTAGCCAGAAAGAAAATGTTAAGGATGTTTGAAGAAAATTAGATTTTTTTCACATATTTCAACTCTAAACGCATCGTTACAAGTTCTGGCTCCTTTTTAAAACGTAAATATAAGCTTCTTCAACAAAAAAATAGCCTCCCCAGAAAGTTCTTAGTGTTCAACAAAAGTACCATAGGCTCTTAAATATACAGGAATTTAACACATTCGGCTAACTTGACTTCCTACCGTGCCTCCGATGTATTGTATCATTATTATTATTATTATTATTATTATTATTATTATTATCATTATTACCTTTCTGGCTGCACCTCCTGACGGCCCACACTTTCTGGCGATCTTATTTTATTCATTCTAAACATAAAATGTGTACACACGAAAAAAAATGAGCCTTGTAATGATGACACAATTTCACTGATTTTTAGACGCACCTGACAGGAGGTGCCCTGCCAGAAGTCAATTTTATGAATCGTTATCATCCATTAAACCATAAAAATATCTCAAAGTTCATAAAACGATGATGTGCCAAAAAAGCCACCTAGCTCTCGCTTTATTAGAACAATTCTGAAAAAAATTTGAAGAAGCAGAAAACTAAGTTAGTTACTTTTCTATGGCAAACAATCCAGATACAACACCAGACCTAATACTCTATACAAATAATCTTAAAAACAACATAGAAAAAATCGAAACACATCCAGACATTGGCTTCGATCATTCAGCAATAGAAATATCCATGCAATTAAACAGAAAAATTGAGGACAAAGAGGAAAAAAGAATTAACTACAACAAATGTAACATCGAAGAGGTAAACAATATAATGACAAAATACATCGAAGAAGTACAACATGTATCAATGGACAAGGACGCAATCAAACAATTTAATGAAAAACTGATGATAACAATCATGGAGAATACACCCAAAAAAAGAGTGAGATACTACATATACAAATTGCCACCATATATCATTAGAATGATAAAAAACAAATGGAAAATGTACAGAGACTATTTAAACCATCCAAGTGAGGATTATACAACAAGGACATTCAAAAACTTATAAGGCAATATAAAGAAAATTGGATGAAAACGTGTTATGAAATAAATGAACATCAAGGGAAAAACTACTGGCAACAAATTAAGCAACTGACTCAATATAAACCATACCAAAAACAACCTGTCCTAGACAAAGATAGTATAACGTATAATTCTGACCAAGAAAAAGTGCAATTATTTGCAGACCATTTTAGAGAAACCTATATGGAAAACAACAACCCTCAATTTGATGACGCTCAATATGAAGATGTCAACAATTGGTATGAAACATTGTCGAAGACTTAAAGACTACCCTGTGTTATGTGCCCATGTGTGACGTGCAGTGGTAGAAAAACTACCTGCAAAAGGAACAGAACGTTTAGAGACATTACGTAACTTGAACTTGTCGCGATAGCACAGTTTATTTTCATATTCACGTTGTTATTCATTAAGGTTAATTAAAATACGTAAAATTAACGTTAGTGTTTCATTTTCATCACAAAGAAGAAAATTACAGTCCACTCAATCCAATACATGGTCCAGATCGAGTCCGGATTAGCGACAATTCGTAATCATTATACATTTAAAAGACATTTTTGTGCGACCGAGTTCGCAGTGTACCGAGTACGAAACAGAGCATCTTTATCTTGAGGGTCGAGCATCTCAAAGGCACGCAGACAAGAAGATAATTTCTGCAATATAAACTAACTATCAGGGTGAGTCGTTCCTTAATACAATTTATTTCCAAGTGTCCATTTATTACGTATCGATTTTATTTGAGAATTTATCTTTGCTTAAAATTACATTTCCAAAAAAATATGGAGGATTTAAGTACCTTGATTAGAAAGCGCGGGTCAGTTAAAATGCAGTTGACTCAATTCATAAATTGTGTAAAAAGAATACAGGGGGGGCCAAGAAAATTCACTTTCCATCTCTTTAAATGATGTCCAGGTTGTTGAGTTCGAGCAAAAAATATCGCGAGCTGAACAGTTAATTTACAAGTTTGACGAACATCAAAATAGTATAGAATGTCTTTCAGATGAGGTAGATTTAGAGCGTCAATTCAAAGAAAGAGAAGATTTCGAAGAGTCATTTGATAATATAACTTCTACCGCAAAACAAATATTGTTAAATAACAAAAAATCAAATGTTGCATGTGAAGAGTCGTTACACTCTAACCAAAGTGTCGTGTCAAGTGCTTCTGGGTTAGTAAATTCACAGCAAAATAGTGTAAAGTTGCCGACGATAGAGATACCCAAGTTCAACGGATCCTACGAGGGGTGGTTGGAATTTCGGGACACTTTTAGTTCGCTTATACATACAAACAATAATATCAACAGCATAAATAAATTTCATTATTTAAAGGCTTCTTTAAAGGAAAGCGCAGCGGAGGTCATAAAGTCTATTGAGGTCTCTTCTGAAAATTATGACGTTGCGTGGGAATGTCTTTGTGAAAGGTACAATAATACTAGATTATTGGTACAAAATCATGTAAAGGCAATTTTCGAATTGGAAGGTATTGGAAGGTATTCAAAGGGAATCTGCAGTGAAGACGCGGCAATTGGTTGATTCGGTTTCAAAACATTTGCGCTCACTTAATCAATAGGGTCGTTGACCATTTTTTGAAAAATTTATGTTCAAATACTTTATTAAATTTTATTTGACCCGTATTTTTTTATTTTACAATCTAAAGTCATTTTAATAGTGAAATCAATTATTTAAATTAAGAAATTTTGAATTCGCGCCCATCGCTACGTCAGATGTGAGCGCATGCGCAGTTAGATAAAGGAATAATCGACGGGCGTCGTTTGCTTTGCTTATTTGCTGTTAGCATATAGTCCAGTCAACTTTCCCCTCTAATTTGAGTGCTAATGAATGGATTTTGACGAAACCTTGTGCACTGTGTTTGTAATGACGTTAATAAAAGAGTTAAAAAAAAGATCAGAGTAGGAAATGATCGGAAGAGGTAGAAAACACCCCTTTTATTATGGGTTCCGTAACTTGTAGAATTAGGTCAAAAATGAAAGAGAAACAATGAATGCCAAAAATAAGATGTTTTTACTCTTGTGAATTTTTTCGAAAAATGCATATTTTTGGAGATATGGCCTCTCGAAAATTCCTAAAAGTGGAGGAGGTGAAATGTAGAAGTTGAAAAAAAAATCTGAAACAATTCAGGTGAATATGTTATCGAAATTCAAGACTTTTTTTATTTGCAACTTGTCTGTAAAGTGCGTTTCCACCGAGTTATTCCAGAAAAACATGAAACACTACCTTTCTTTAAAATTGTAGCACTTTAAAAATATGTTATTTATAAATTTGAAAAAATTCAGGCGTATGCACTGAGGCCTTATAAACATTTTTTCTCTATTGGAATTTTTTTGTAACTTGCTAATTTTCCGAGTTACAGGCAATTTTTCACAAAACAGATAATGTACCATATTTTTTGCACAAAAAATACATGAAAATTCGAAAAAAGAACGTCATTTATGTATATTATTATAAAAAAGTATGGAACCTATATATTTATACCATTTTTAAAAGTTCAATATGATTTTTAAATTTTCATGTATTTTTTAATGTGCAAAAAATGTAGTACATTAGTTATCGTGAAAAACTGCCTGCAACTCGGAAAATTAGCAAGTTACAAAAAAATTCCAAGAGACAAAAAATGTTTGAAGGCCTCAATGCATACATCTGATTTTTCAAATTTCAAAGGGAGTGGGAGTTTTTCCGGAATAACTCGGTAAAAACGCACTTTACAGAAAAGTTGCAAATAAAAAAAGTCTTGTATTTCGATGATACATTCACCTGAATTTTTTCAGATTTTTTTCAACTTTTACATTTCCCCTCCCCCACTTTTAGGAATTTTCGACTGGCCTTATCTCCAAAAATATGCATTTCTCGAAAAAATTTGCAGAAGTAAAAACGTCTTATTTTGAGCCAAAAAAGGTAAATTTATTGTTTCTTTTCCATTTTTGACCTAATCCTACAAGTTACGGAACCCGTGATAAAAGGAGTGTTTTCTACCCTTTCCGATCATTTCTTACTCTAATCATTTTTTCAACTTTTTTATTAACGTCATTACAAACACATTGCACAAGGTTTTATCAAAATCCATTCATTAGCACTCAAATTAGAGATTTTGGTCATTTTAGCGCTCTGTTGACCGGACTAATAGATCAAAATTAGTATCGACGTGAGTCATATAGTATGTATTTTAAAGAAATACTAACCTCAAATGTTTAACATTTCGGGATTCGGCACTTAAATAGTTCAAATTGTCCACATAAAACTCGTGTACCATATAAAAATCCACTATAGGTAAATTCTCTGAAGTTCCTTTCACAAAATTAGGTTTCATTATAAACAAATATTAAATATTAAACACACAATGTAAATGTAAACAAATATTGAATGTAAACAACAGAGCACCACTACCAACATGAAAATTCTCTAGAATTGAATGTTCATCAGATACGTCATCGTTTACCGCCTGTTTATTTTCAAAACCAATTTGTTCTTGCATGTGATGATTAGAACTCTTTTTAATATGATATATGCAATGTATATTTAATATACTTTTTGATCATATAACAATATTTTGTAAATTTTGTTGAAGGAAACGACCCTATTAGAGCAGCCCACCGAGCATTGGGACACCTTGATAATTTACATAGTGGCGTCAAAATTAGACACTGTTTCCATCCGAGAATGGGAAAAATATAAATCTAGTCTGGAAGATTTACCCACCTTAAGTAATTTAAAACAATTTTTGAAAGGGCGAGCCGATTTTCTTGAAACTGTAGATTCCATTAATACTAAAAAGATTAGGTCCGAAAGCAAACCTTTATATAAACCTGAGTATAAGCCACATTTTCAGCCAAGCAAGCGTAGTTTTTTTGCGTCCAAAATATATTGTTCCTTCTGTAAGAAAAATCATTTCATTCACACTTGTGGAGAGTTCCTAAAATTAAGCATTCGCGAACGAATTCAAGAAGCACAAAAACGTAAACTCTGTATAAATTGCCTGCGAGGGGGCCATCTTACAGAGGAATGCAGGTATGGAACGTGCAAAAGGTGTAACACCAAACACAATACGCTACTACATGAGGACCCAATTCCACATGATCAAAACAGAAATATTAATGAAGTATCGCTATCTTTATATAATTTAGACGAGAAGGTACTTTTATCAACGGCTTTAGTAAATGTATTTGACAAAGACGGGTACGGACATACAGTTCGCGTCCTGTTAGATTCTGGATCGCAATCCAGTTTCATTACCACAGAACTCTGCAATCTGTTACAACTGGACAAGTCAAATATAAATATATCAGTGGCCGGTTTAAATAATGCGATTTCAAAAATTTATTGTAAATGCAATGTAGAAATAGGAGCTATTCATACCTCATTTAAGGCAAACATTACGTGCTTGACACTAGATCGAATTACAGACAATTTACCAAATATTCCAATAAACAGAGCTACTCTTAACATTCCAGTAAATATTAAACTTGCTGATCCAAACTTTCATAAACCCGAAAAAATTGATATTTTGATAGGGGCGGACTTATTCTGGCAAGTAATATGTCCGGGGCAAATCAGTTTGGGGACAAATAAACCCATATTGCAAAAAACGAGATTAGGTTGGATAATATCAGGCCCTATAAAAATACAAGGGTCAAATACGGTTCATTGCAATTTTAGCCAAAATCTCGAAATACAAAAACAGTTGGCTCGTTTTTGGGAAATTGAGGAATGTTCAAATATAAAGCCGTTTTCTAAAGAGGAGTATGCATGCGAAGAACATTTAAAAATACAAAACGTACACACGGTCGGTTCATAGTGTCGATTCCATTTAAAGAGAACCCGGAGAACTTAGGCGAATCTAAACAGCAAGCACTAAAACGATTTTGGTCTTTAGAGAAAAAATTGAATCTTAATAATAGTTTTCGCGAAAGATACTTGCAATTTATGACGGAGTATGAAAACTTAGGTCACATGACACTGCATGAAGATACAGACGAAACAGTTTCCTACTATATGCCTCACCATGGGGTTATACGCGAGGAAAGTTTAACGACAAAGTTACGTGTTGTATTTGACGCGTCGGCAGCAACTAGTAACGGACTATCCATAAACAATCTTCAGATGGTAGGACCCACATTACAGGACGATCTTTTGTCAATTATTTTGAGATTCAGAAAGCACGCGTATGTAATATCAGCGGATATTACAAAAATGTATAGGCAAATACTTATAGATCCAAGTCAAAGATCATTACAGAAAATTGTATGGAGAACAAATCCTGCAGATCCGCTTAAGACTTACGTTTTAAATACGGTAACTTACGGAACTACGTCAGCGCCTTACCTTGCAGTACGATGTCTTGTCGAAATAGCTCATAACATCAGAGAAAATCTCCCAGATATTTCAGATATTATCGAACACGATTTTTACGTAGATGATCTTCTAACCGGTGCACACTCGGTCGAATCCGCCATTCGTATCGGTAAGCATGTTTCATCAGCATTAATTTCAGGCGGTTTTGAGCTAAGAAAGTGGCGCTCTAATAACAGCAATATTACGGAAAAATTGTCAAATGAGATTTCACAAAGTAAATCAATGCAGGCACTAGATTTTGGCGAGGTGCAAGGTACCAAAACTTTAGGTTTAGTCTGGTCTTGTGAATCAGATGTACTTACGTACAAAATTAATGAATACCTGGATAGAGTTCGCGTTACAAAGCGATCAATTTTATCTAGTACAGCTCAAATATTTGATCCGTTAGGTCTACTTACTTAGTCCGTGCACTATAATTGCAAAAATGTTGTTGCAAAAACTCTGGGCAGAGAAATTATCATGGGATGAGTCTGTACCGTTAGAATTACACACAAGATGGATGAATTTCAGACGAGAACTTCCTTTGTTAAATAATTTGAATATTCGACGACATGTCATATGTGAAAATGCCACACGCATTGAATTACACGGTTTTTCCGATTCGTCCTTAAATGCTTACGGATCATCAATTTACATTCGATCAGAAAATAAAGACGGTGAGGTTTTTGTTTACTTATTGTGTGCCAAGTCAAAGGTAGCACCTTTAAAATTACTTACAATTCCTCGTCTCGAGTTATGCGGTGCACTTACTCTAGCACGGCTAGCTAACAAGGTTCTGAGTTCTTTAAACATTGAGTTTCACGATTGTACATTTTGGTCGGACTCAACTATTGTACTAGGATGGTTGCAAACATCTCCTAGTATGTTAAAACCCTTTGTTAATAATAGAGTTGCAGAAATCCAAGAACTTACCGTAAAGTAAGTAAGTAAATGGCGCCACGTCCCAACAAAGGATAATCCAGCAGATTTACTATCACGTGGGGTTAATCCCAGCGAAATAAAAAATTCATTGTTATGGTGGCATGGCCCTCCATGGCTTTTGGAACATAAAACCAGTTGGCCAAACTCTCAATATGCAATCGAAAATCTTCCGGAATTACGTACAATACATACTAAAACATTTTTATTGACCGCTAATGATTTATTTCCGTTTGATAGGTTTTCAAATTTAAATCGACTTAAACGTACGATGGCGTTTATGTTACGATTTTCCAGTAATTGTAAAATTTCGAAATCTTTGCGCCGCTTAGATTCATTAAACCCCAGCGACATAAAGGCGGCATTTACTGTTTTGGTCAAATTAGCACAAAGAGAAATGTTTCCAAATGACTATAACCTATTAATTGAGGGTCAACCTCTTAGACCGAAAAGTAAATTGCTTAACCTAAACCCATTTATCGATTCCCAAGGAATAATACGTGTTGGAGGGCGCTTACGTCATTCTAATTATCCGTTCGATAAAAAACATCCTATCATCATTTCTCATAAACACAATCTCACAAAATTAATTTTTAATCATGAACACAGACGGTTACTACATGCAGGACCTCAACTATTACTGTCTTCAATCCGAGAAGAATTTTGGCCTACGTCGGGGCGTAATGTAGCCAAGGGGACAGTACGAAACTGCGTAACATGTTTCCGACATAATCCGAAACAAATTCAGCCTATTATGGGCGATTTACCAGTGGCAAGGTTTCATTCCGGGGAACCATTCAATGTCACTGGCGTAGACTACGCCGGGCCCTTTTCTTTAAAGGAGCGCAAAGGTCGTGGTTCAACATTCACAAAATCTTGGATATGTTTGTTTGTATGTTTCGCAACGAAAGCGATTCACCTAGAATTAGTGTCAGAACTTTCAACTGAGGCATTCATTTTAGCATTAAGACGTTTCACTGCACGCAGGGGAAGGCCTGCTCATATATATTCAGACAACGGGAAAAATTTCGTAGGCGCAAATACTGAATTAAAGAATTTGGGTTCCTTTATTGTTGACAGTACACAGCAATTATCAGATTTAGCCACCACAGAAGGCATGATATGGCACTTCATTCCAGCATACGCGCCCCATTTCGATGGTATATGGGAGGCTGGGATAAAATCAGCCAAACATCATTTAAAGAGGGTCATGGGAAACGCGTCGTTAACATATGAAGCATTTTAGAGTTTAATTGTCCAAATTGAGTCGATACTTAATTCCCGACCACTATCTCCCTTATCGTCAGATCCAAATGATCTCAATCCCCTCACTCCGGCTCACTTCCTGGTGGGAAGAAATTTATCGTCAATCCCAGATCCAGATGTTACACACATAGCTGAATCAAGATTATCCCATTTCCAACGACTTCAGCAATTAAGACAACATTTCTGGACACGTTGGAGCAAGGAATTCATTTCGGAAATGCAAGTTCGTTCAAAATGGAAGTCAACTCAAGGCCAATTAAAGGAAGGCACCATGGTTTTGGTCAAGGAGGACAATCTTGCTCCATTAAAATGGTGCTTAGGGAGGATCATCGATGTGTATCCGGGTCAAGATGGAGTCGTTCGGGTCGCTTCTATAAAAACCGGAGGTGGTATCATCAAACGAGCGTTTTCAAAAATTTGCCCACTACCAGAAGATACTTCCCATTGAAAGGCAGTCCTTTCAAGGCGGGGGGCATGTCGAAGACTTAAAGACTACCCTGTGTTATGTACCCATGTGTGACGTGCAGTGGTAGAAAAACTACCTGCAAAAGGAACAGAACGTTTAGAGACATTACGTAACTTGAACTTGTCGCGATAGCACAGTTTATTTTCATATTCACGTTGTTATTCATTAAGGTTAATTAAAATACGTAAAATTAACGTTAGTGTTTCATTTTCATCACAAAGAAGAAAATTACAGTCCACTCAATCCAATACAAACATATTTCTCTGAGAAACCAGTACCAAACACAAAAGTAGTAGATGAAGAAACCTATTTTGAAACTCCACAAAGGTAAGAACACAGCACCGGGAAATGATAACATCACGAAAACCGTAATAAGAAAACTGAACTATGAAATACACTTATATATTAAAGAAACATATGAATACTGTCTCAATAACTGCTATTTTCCACCAGAATGGAAACAAGGAATCTGGGTCACCATTCCCAAATCCAACACCAACCACACAAATGTTAACAACTATCGTCCCATTATATTACTATCTGTTCTGGCAAAAAATACTCAAAACAATATTACACAATGAAGTTGGACATGTTATCCCAGGGTATCAATTCGGATTTCGAGAAAAGTGTTCCACTGTACACCCCCTAACAGTCATCACTTCTAAAATACAGACAGCAAAACTCAATGGTCAATGTAGTGCTGCCATATTTCTTGACATCCATAAGGCCTCTGATAGTGTTTGGCATCGTGGCATCCTGTTTAAACTGATAGTAATTAACTGCCCTAAATATTTACTTTTTCTCCTTAAAGATTACCTGAGTGAAAGGACTGTTCAAGTTAAAATCAACGATCAGCTCTCACAAAACATCATAATTCACCAAGGTGTCCCAGAAGGCTCTCCACTCTCGCCCTTGCTCTACAGTCTATATTGTTATGACATATATAACTTTAATTTGGACCCAGAATATTTCAACTTGAATTAATATATTCTACAATATGCTGATGATACCGCACTCGTAAGTCACAACAAGAACATCTACAAGACAGTAGAAGCATTTCAATAGCTGATGGATAGAACATTTACATGGTTCAACAAATGGCGAATGAAACCAAATCTTCTGAAATCTCAATACATCATGTTTAACCATAAAGTATCCTCAAACAGTCCAACAATAACTATCGACAATAATACAACATATCGCTTACCCGCAGTAAAATACCTTGGAGTCATAATAGACAATAAGCTTAATTTTAACAGACATGTAAAACTAATTAAGAAGAAATGCATTACAAGAAGCAGACATTTCCGCAGTCTAACATATAAAAACAAAGGAATCAACAAACAAACTGCTGCCCATATTTACAGTACAATCTGTCGACCAATATTAGAATATAGCCACCCACTATACCTTAACGTGAGAAGACCAGTCAGTAAAAACTTAGAAATAGCAGAAACTTCAACACTGCGATTCATTACCAAAACCAGACACCCCAGAAATCCTCTTTATAAACCTCTCAACAATCTTCTCTACCAAATTACATAAATAACACCAATAGGCCAAAGATTACAACTCTTATCCACAAAATTCGCTAAAGAAGAAAGTAATATAGAAATCATCCAACCGCTCTGCAGAACAAGAGAACAAGGAATACCCAACAGAAGAAAATATCCGGAGCTAACACATCAATCACCACACTGAATGAACTACAATGAAACAATACAATTTTTTTTTCACATAATACGAATACATTGCAATAACATAAAATATGTATATAAATTACTTTAATTGTAACAGGCTGAAGGACGTCGGTCGATGGCCTTTTGGCGATGCTAATAAAGCACTTTTATTATTATTATTATTATTAGTTTTCTGTTCCTTATACAAACTAAGTTAGTTGGTTTTCTGTTACATATACATGGATTTATCGTATGCAAGGTTTCTTGGCGATATTCCGAAACCATCAGTAAAACTGTCTGAATTATTCGCAGAAGATATCAGTGTTACAATAAATGAGGACAGTGATGAAGACGACTAATATTATCATATATATCATTAGCATAATATGTTTTTTGATTACGTATTCTTATTAAAAAACATAACTTTTTTATGTATTACCATTTCGATGGAGTTTTGTAGAAAATATATGTATTGTGAAAAATACATCTCGTAATTTCAAAAAAATACGTAGGCTGCTCCAAAAAATTTTCAATACGTGTAATCCAAGCAGTTGTTGTTCATTTATATATTTATTAATATATCGAGTTTCTAACCAATTTATACTCTTTTTCTTTATCTGTTGTAATTAGTACGTAAGTAAATACATTATTGTTTAGTGTTACTCTGGTGTTATGATTTCTGAACCCACGATACAGGGTGTTTACTAAGGGGGTAAACACGTAACATTATCTTTGCCAGTTCTCTATCTTCGATAGAATTTTGTGAAAAATATATGTTGTAGCTTATTATATGGTGTATAATTAATGAAAAAATGGAGGTGGTCGCTAATGTTTAAGCATCAATTTTTTTTTTCTTCATGAAAAGATTTCCTGAAAATATCATTAACAAATTGTCTTGAGCAGATTCACAATATATGTGGAATACAAACAAATTGGTTCACTTGATTAAGAAAAAAAATTTTTTTTTGGATTTTCGAAAAAAAATACCAGATATGACGTTTTTGAGGTCAAAACTTTTTGTGGTAGTATCTTACGCAAAGATACATCACTTGAAGGAACCACGCGCAAAAAGGTTGCAAAGGCACGCACACTTATCTTAACCTGCCGTGGCCTTTACTTGCATAACAATTAACAGACAAGGGACTGCCTGCTTTACATCCCCTCCGAAGGATGGTATATCCACTACATAATCCTCCTCTTGAAATTACATTGCTTCCACGTATACACTGATATATACAAGCCGCTAGAAGGTGGGACAAGATCGCTGTGTTTCCCAAGATGGATTTCACCCATCCAAGTACTAACCATGCTGCACGTTGCTTCACTGGAGTATCGAGATACATACATGCGCGCTCTAACAATGAAGATAAACTTGTAAAAATATAGGTACTACAACACACTACCAAAACGATTCAATAGTGGTGACAATGATGGAATAGATAGTATGCTATTAACAAAGGAATATAATACAAAACACATATTTTCCATATTACCAAGTACATTTGATTCTTTTAACCATTCAATGCTCACATAATTTTGGAGATTCATTCTTCAAGCTATAAGAAAATTGAAATGACAAAGAAATAAGACTAAAGTGGTCAAATGCATATATTATTTTGCCACTGCTATTAAACAATACTACTTATACATGGCAGTCTCAGATATCCTAAACTTAAATACAACTAGCAAAACTAACAAAATTAATAAACATTTCCATACAAAAGTACTGCAAGTTGATTGTGGTGGGAGGGAGAAGTGATTCGTCGATAGATAAGGCTACTGAGTAGGTATCAACTTGAAATATTTCGTTCAACAAATAGATTTATTTTGAGCGGTATAGTACTGTATATAAACTTTTAAGTATATGGGACAAACATTTTTTTACAGCTGCACGTCTTGAATATATCTCGTTAATAAAGATTTCATTACATACCACAAAAACTGCACAGCAGCATCTTGATTTTCTTCCATTGGAAATCTAGATTTCAGGAAATGCAATTGGCAGTAATATTTTTTCAAAAGTTGGACACCATTAACGTCCATCGAAGGACGAACTGCAACGGCTCGTAACGATTCCAAATTATGAATTTCTGTGACATATGAGTCTGGATCTTCATTGTAAAAGGTTGCTATATACTGCAAAAAGCATTTTTGGGTTAGTGACATTCTTATCTAACGCTTCTTTAACAAATATTCTTACTTGTTTTAATTGCGGAGCAAATTGAGTATTTTCTGTACAAACTTTCAGATCAAATGATAACATGGGTAATCTCGGTGCAGCCTCCATGGTCAAAGTATATTCCTTAACGCGAATTATTTATATTATTACCTACCCTATTATTATTCGGCGTATTATTGACGTAGTAGAAATCAATAACCTACAATATAATGTCCGTTAACTGTTACTAATAATTTAACTACATTTCTCAATATAACTGATATTTTTTCTTAACAAATAAATATGTACCTGCAAAATTGACAGCAACAAAGCCTACATAACATTCAACAACAAAAAAACATTACAAAAGCCGATTTGACACATTTCTTGACAGATAAACTAGATAAATAAACAATTGACGTTTCTAGAGTTCCTGTTCTTGTCGAGTTTCTGGAATGCACGAAGATAGAGTAAAAAATTACTGAAACATAATACCTACAAATAACAAATAACTTACTTAATACCAGTTATTTTGAAAGAGAAAGTAAAATGTCGAAAAGCACTGAAAAATTAAACATAGACGTAAAACAGTCCTGTTAATCGCGTGATTGTTCACTCCACAACGTTGCCAAATTATATATCCGTTAGTTATTTTCAGATTCTTGACACATTTAAGTAATAAAATTGTTGTAATATTATTATAACTTTTTTTTATTTACAAATTGTCAGATTTCTGTTTTGGTGTTTTAAAGAGAAAAATAAAAACTAACTTTTTTATATCTGCTTCTCAAACGTTCCCGCCAATATTTAAATATAACGCCAAAAAATAAAATGTGATCTTAGGCGAATTCTTTTCGTCTGCACTATCTGCACCAGTGCAGATAATAGAAGGAGATAGAGAGAGATTATACATAAGTTGAAAAGAGATACATTTGCACTGGTGCAGATGGTGCAGACGAAAATAATTGACCTATTAGGTCTATTCCTTTGGATTAAAAGTGTAGCACTGATCTGCACTGGTCTAAGATTGTCTCTCTTTAACTTATGATGTCCACATTGATGCCATCTCTGTCACTCAAAATTAATGTCACACTTTTCTGCAAAGAAACGGACCTAAGTTTTTCCTCTAGCTAACACTAACTTGCAGTCTAAATTTCAATTAGGCAATCAAAACCACGTGACATCCAATATGGCGGCTAATGGAGTCGAGGGCAAACATTAATTTTCATTCGTTAAACGTTTGTGTTTTTCTGTTGGCTTGGCTACGTTTCCGGAATTTAGTAAAAATAAACCTGTGTTTGCCAATTGTTCACCAACGACGCCAAATTTTGATAGATCGTTAGATTCCCTAATCAAACTGGACTTGTCTCTCTTAAGTTATATATCGTGCTTACAAAAATATAATAAACGGATATGCTGACGGACAGATTGACAGACAGACGAATAGACGACGGGCATTTCGACATATATAGTTGTTAAGATATTGACAGTTTTAGAAATGTGTCGATCAAATGCAATTTTCATATTTCAGAACATTCCCAGCAAACAAAGAATGTATCCGTAATGTTATGCAATGTTAAATGGAAGTAACATTTGTAATGTTCTCTTGCAATATGATATTTATATTACAACAACGTAACAGAGAAATGTTACATTTCGAAATATTAAGCAAATATTTATGTAATGTTGGTTACATTACGTAACATTTAATAGTATGACAAATTACTTTCTGACAACGTTGATGTTATATTAAAGTAATAATGCATTGTTTAGTGGGTTATAGTAATAGGTAATAACGGCAAAAAGCTAGGTAAGTATGTAGCATATTTTGTAGAATATTTTATAAACTATATTTTTGATATGCCAAAAGTTTCAAAACTTTATCAGTTATTTTCCCTAATTTTCCCTATTTGACTGGAATACGGCTATATCACTGAAGAACACAGAGATAAGAAGGAGCAAGGTGGAGCAAGCCTAACGTGCTTCACTATGTCCGTATAAGATATAGGATGAAAAAAGAAAGCAGATGCAAGGTGGTGTCGATATCACACTGAACATTAATAGGGGGTAGTGATGGGCGATATATCACGAACTGTGATTTAATCACTGATATTAATAAATCACAGGTAACGACTGTTAGTAAAGTTGACAAAAAAGCGTGACGTGATCACGACTTTCCTTCCGTATTTCGTTCTCTTGCCGTGGTTCAACCAAGACCAATATAATAATTAACAATTTCTCCCGTACATCGTATTATGAAAGTCGTGATCACATCACGTTTTAAATTCACTATAAAAAAATCACAGTAACGATTTACGTTGTGATTGAAAAATCACGATATCGTCCATCACTAATAGGGGGAAAATATGCCGGAAAATATAGACTCAATAGGTCCATTCCCTTCACATACCGTGACAATAATTTTGAGTGACAGAGATGGCCTCAATGAAAATATCATAAGTTAAAGAGAGACAAAATCTTACGCCAGTGCAGCTCAGTGCTATACTCTTTTAGTGCAAAGAAATAGACCTAATGTATTATTTACGCTATCGGTGGCACGTCTTGTGTATCACATTTTGGGAAGTGGAACGGTTTTCCTCGGTATTCCCCTCTGATCATTATTTTGGAATATCCGTCAAGACGACTCAGGGTAAATTTAAGTTATGAGAATTTAATGGCACTTTTTTTTCACTGCCTTTATCAAAATTCGAAAAAACTGGAACAGTTTTTACCTACCTTTTATACTTTCATACATTTGACAACGTTGGATACTCTGTGTGAATCATTAATCAAATAAATCATCAAATATTGCAACATAATTTATTTTTCGGGAACTCTGGAAGGGGGTTGTTAAGAATTATGATAACTAATTATTTTTACAAAAATAAACAAAATTCGTCATTTATTTTAAGCAGTGTAACATCACTAAATAATATAAATATTAATTAGCATTTTGGCCTTCTTTCAGAATAACGATTAGGTACCTATATTATTTTTCTGTTTTCATTATCCCATACAGCGGTTTATTAAAAAAATAATTTATTTTTTTTTAAGCCACCTAGATTTCAGTAGCATGGATTTTCCTTCCGCGGTATACCCATTTACTTCATGTAAATTACGTTGCATTTCACTAGGCCATCATTTGGTTTGCCGCGCAGCTATTTCAGATGCGCCGCGCACCCTTCCGCGTTTGGCAAAAAACTCTCACTGGCAAGGTAAATTTGACATGCGCCGATAGGTGCAAGTGCGGAGCCAGTGTACAAAACTACACAACTAAAATTGATTGTTTTACGGTAGAAATGCATCGCTACACAGGCATAATTTTTTGTTAAAACTTAATTATTATTTAGTAAATGTTGTGATAATTGTGATATGTTAGATTAAATTATTTCGCGATAATTTTCGCGGTTACACTCTCATTGGTACCTGAAATTTGCTGTGTGTGTTATATGGAGGGCTAGAAAATCAAGAATTATCTAAAATTTCTTGCATATTATTACCAGGTGAGTGCACTTGCTCTTATAAATATCCATAACAATTCAATGTTAATTCATGATCGAGCTGAATTCAAAAAATTACGCCCGTCAGCTAAACAACAGTGATACGAATAGACTACACTATTCAAAATTTAAAAATTGCATTTATTTTTGGTTTCATAAAATAACATAACTGAATTTCGTTATTAGGATTTGATTGCGTAGTAATAAGCTTAAAAAATCCATAAAATTAACCTAATTCGATTACAAGCTTTAGTGAGAGGGGTTGCATAAAAGTGATATCGTCCTTTGTATGTCATAGGGAAAGGGAAAGGTGCTTTTCCTATAAAGGGTAGGCGCATATGCATGCGTTGCTAACTATCGATTGACTCATTGACTACCGTGTAATAGCGAAGAGCAAATACCTAATCAACCCTCGTCCCCCTTCGCCCTCTCTCACCTACACAGGTATATCCATTATATGTTTCCCTGTCATCGATAATTCACGTACATAGTGTGTTCATTATAGATTTTGGGTAGTTTGGGAGGGGAGACTAATTTCAGAAGTGGGATACATGATACCATATATATTCTAATGTTTCAAATATTTAAGGATCTTTAAATAATTTACTTTGAACATTTATTGTACACCACGTGATTAAATTGTTATTTTTGTAAAAGTAGATATCTACCTATATTTATGTGTTTTTACTAAACACTTATTCACTTTCACTATCTTATGTATTTTCCTTTAAATAATTTTATAAATCGAAATGTTATTGAGTTTCGTTGAGCTTACCGTGCTGTACTTCTGTTTTTGTTTCTGTTTGATTTGGGTTGACACATTGGGATATACAATTTTTCCGATTTTTAAGAAAATCTTTCAGTCGAATAATTATACGATCATATATAGGTAGGTACGATTAAATTTATATAGTATGCCATCAATCTCGACACATCAATCACTCTCATTTTAAACGCAATATCCGAAAAAGAGACCACTAAATCTTGTGCTATTAAAATATTGATAACAAATATTTATATTACTTATTATTTTCACCCATTTGAATACCCATATATAATTGAAACTATTTACAAAATCATTGAGATAATATGTTGAGGTAAGGTTGAGGTGTTACAATAAAAATTCAATTGGAGATTTAATAACCGCCAGGGGCGGTTGGGCCAGCAGGCACTGGGCAAATTCCCGATGGGCAGAGCTGGGTAATTCCTGGTGAAAAAGTAATTAACAATTACAATTCCCTTTTTTTCGTGTAATTGTAATTGTATTTAAGTATTTTTTTTTATTAAAGTAATTTGGAACTGTAATTGCAGGAAAATTGTTATGGGAATTGTAATTTGTAATTATATTATTTGAACTATCTAATTACAAATTACTTCTATAAGTACAATTACTTTTTCCAATTACGGTTACTTTAAGAACATGCATATGTGGTTTAACAAACAAGAACAGACTTGCAGACTTGCGTGAAATTCCGTGTCTGCAAATCGCATCATCCCATTTGTTTTTATTTCATTTGAAGAAAAAACATTCTAATAACGATTCTAATAAATATTAAAACGCAATATTACACAACACTTTTAATTAAAATTTTTAACTTACCTTTTTGCCTGTTTGGTCACTATAATTTACTTTATCATAAAAGTAATTAGAAAAGTAATTGCTAAATCCATTTTTCATGTAATTGTAATGAAATGAATATAATTCCCTTTTTAAAGACATGTACTTTGTAATTGTAATTAGTTCCTTTTTTAAAAAAGTAATTTGTAATTGTAATTACTTAGTTCCTTTTTAAAAAAAGTAATTCGTAATTGTAATTATTTTTAAATTATAAGTAATTACCCAGCTCTGCCGGTGGCCGCCAGGATTACAAGAGAAAGGGCGCTGCTATTTTAATTTTTGTCGAAAAAACCTTTATATCTATCTTTAGATGTGGGCCGCTGATGGGAAGACGAATCCCAGGCTGCTTCACCTATACCAATCCGCCCCTGGTAGGTTTGCCTGGCCTAAAATTCGAAAAGACGGTCTTATAAATTTGGCCGACATTTGGTACAAAAAGCCGAACAGCATTCGTTCGCCATAAAAAAATAACTAAAACACAAAATCAGTCTTAATATTTTTATTAAACCTTTTACTGCGGGAACCGGCTAATTACACGAGGATGGAGGCATACTTAAATGCGGGAACCGACCGAATCCGTATGTGAATATGTTTATAATACGTACTAAACTGCAATTTGACACACCCACACAAAAAAAGAATGCTCTTTTATGTTTTTATATATTCAATATTTTCTATTTTATATGTTTTTATAATAAATACTTCATTCTAAAACAAAATTTATTTAGAAATCTGTGAAATGTGACATTTTACAATATTTACATGTAACATTTTGAATACGCACCAATGCGGGAAACGTACACATCCACGAACGTGATTCATATGTTAGTTGCGGGAGACGTACAAATCCGCAAAGCCTAGCAGTGAAAGAGTTAAACTTGATTAATCTAAAAATAAACATTTTGTTACATAGGAAGAGAAAAAGTCATCGGAAAACAATAAAATATTTCTATAGAAAAGTGACTAAAAACGAAAAATCATGTTGTAGAGCCTTAGGCGAAAAGACAAACAAAAGCAGGGCTGGCCGGACATGTCAATTTTTAGCCGGACGAAACTGTAAAAAACCAAACATGTCGGGCTAAAGCCAGACGCCTCTCAACCCTAGCCTCTGGTAACCTCCTTGTGTATTGTCAAAAAGTGAACGATTTGCTATTTAAACATTTGCTTTAAATATGTTTTTTGGATTTTATTAACTGCTTTTTTTTCCTAAGATACAGAGATACGCAGGTTTTGTACTCGGTTTTGTACTCTGTTTTGTACGACCTGAGGACTTATTTGTTCAACTTATTTCTTGCCTTATCCTATATTTAAATCTTTAATAGTGCTCGATCTATTAACCTACATTTTCGACTTCAAGAATCTCCATCAGAAATAGTCTAGTGGCGTCAAGTCAGAAAAACAAGCAGGCCACTATATTCCACTCCACTTGCCAGGAAACACTGCATCTAACTGAGCAGTAACTTCAATTGCAAAATGCGGTAGAGCCCCGTATTGCTGAAACCAAATATTAATGTTGTGGCATTTCAAATGTAATTTTTTCGTTGACTAGTGAACAAAATCGAAAAAAGTTGACATTGCTGACTAGCTAGTGAGAAGAGCTTTCAAATGAAGTATCATAAGCACTCCGTTCCAATTTAAAAATTTAGGGGTTGTAAGTGTCGCTCAAAGGTGGTTGAAGTTGGGGGAGTGAAAATTTTCCACCACAAAATGTAATATTAATAACGTTGACAACGAATTTATTCGCAAATGGTGTATAACAATGTATAATTATGCACATACTTCACTATTCACAAATCCATTTTTACATTTGTATCAATTAATTTTTATTTTCACAGAGACATCATCCCCAAGTTATGATACTATGAAATAGGGTCGCGCCAAGACTCATTAGTTCATGCAGGCGTAATCGCATACCAGGGTTGGAAAAAAAACAGTTTTTTTTGTTTTGAACAGTTTTTTTTGTTTAAACAGGTTTTTTTTTTAAGTTTTAAATGGTATGTTTAAAACATGTTTAAAACAGGTTTAAAACGTTTAAAACTATATTCAACTAAAATTAAATGGTGCCAGGCACACTATGTTTGCTAGTACTAGTTGATGTCAGATGGCGCTCTTAAACGGATTTTACAGCACTCTGCAAACAAAATGCTCAGTTTAGTGCACGTGACCACTATATCGGAATTATTTATTGGAATGGACCATAATCGGCACTTTTCCTGCTTTTCCACAAACTCCAAAATAATACATTTATTTAAAACATCGCACTGTGTTTTAAACTGTGTTTTAAACAGTTGTTTAAAACATCGCATTGTGTATTAAATATGTTTTAAACATTTGTTTAAAACACAGTGCAATGTTTTAAACATGTTTTAAACACTTTGTTTGAATTATTTGGTTTTAAATATACCCTGACGCATACAGCTCGTTTGTTGAAGTTCGTGGAAAATGACAAGTAGGTGAGCGGTGTGCCAGCATTGCGTGCGGTGTAAACAATGTCGCAAAGTAGAATTCAACAGGGCGGAGATGTGCTGTGTAGCCAACAGCTGCTTGATTATTTAAAAATTCAGACAAATAAATGACAATCTTTGATATTCTAAGGGCGAGTTGTACCAACTAAGTTCAAGCCAAGTTCAGCTTGATCCAAGATCAAAAGCCATGATTACGATTAATAATTGTAACCTTGGCTTTTGATTGGTTTCAGCAATTTTAAAGTCTTCGGCCATTCTTTTAATTTGAATATTGGACAATTTTTCAAAAATCAATGGATCAATGTCATCTTTTAGCTCAGACTACAGAGAACAAACTTGTAAACTGAATAATTTTTATGAGTTCGTGAAAGTGTATAGAATAATATCCTGAAAAGTTTGCATTTCGCTCGGATGCAGAACATAAAAAAAAGTGAAAGAAAAATTTTTTTATCCATTTCTTCAAAATTTTAAAATTAAGTCAAGGTAGGAAAAAATAAAAAATACAGGTGGATAGACCACGTGTTTCTGAACAAAAAATATCCCTGATGAAATTTATCGCTAAAGCCACAGTATTCCTGGAAAAAAATAGTGAAAAAACTTCGTCACTCTGCGCGGCCAGCGCACCGTTAAATGCATACTATGGAACCTCTAGCTGTTCTATCGAGTAAAATAAAGCTTTTTTCTCTTTCTGATTACGCATTTTTAACATTTTTCTTAATGAATAAGAAGATAAATAGTGAGTATGGAGGGAAAATATATAATTATGAACACACAGACACCATGCCTTTACTGTACTGTATTTATTACAGGTACATCCATCCACATTTCAGCTATATGCAATGGATTCCTTATACCTACATTTGTTAATGTATTAGAAATGTTCCAGAATTTATATTCAAAACAATCAAAGATATTTTCATAGTTATAAGGATAAGATCGTGAAAATCGCAATTTCTTATCATGATCTGATTGATCATGTTTTCGAAAAAATGCATACAAGTAAACGATTTTGTGTTTGAACATTCGAAAAGTATACATTTTTCAAACTAGTCACCAATGGGACAATTTCTCGACAAGTTACAGCCTCCAATATATGTTTATCAAAAAATCACCAAGCAAGGAAATTAAAATGATTTGAGATGTACTTTTTTTTGAATCCTCGTTACTTCAACTTAATAAACCATAATAATCATGAAGTGTACATACTTTTTAACAATTCTCAATGAAGAAAGAATTTTTTTGAAGGGCTTTTATTTTTTTCTATATTTTTTATTGCGGCGATTGAGTTCGGGCGTGATAATATATATAGTATATTTTTCCCATCCATCTTTTGTTTGTATTGTTTAAAACAAAAAAGCATCAGAAAGCTACAAGTTCCATCTTTTAAATGAACCAACACTCATATAGATTGGACAAATTCTGATGTAGTGACATGTAATTCAGTGTGTTGGTGTCACAGTTATGCGTATTCAAGCACGCGCACGCATGGATCTCGCTCCGCGTTACGTTACACTTGACTATTTTTTTCCGGGAAAACCGTGGCTTTAACTATAAATTTTGTTAGAACATTTTTTGTTCATAAATACGTGATCTATTCATCTGTATTTTTTATTTTTTTTAGCCTTATTTAATTTCAAAATTTTGAAGAAATGGATGAAAAAAATGTTTTTTTCACTTTTTTTATGTTCTGCATCCGAGCGAAATGTATACCTTTTACTATAAGAATAACCCCTAAAAGAATTATCATTACATGTTATAACTTTTGCACTTTTTTTGCACTAAGAATGACGTACGGCTTCAGGTTTCAGCTATATAGGTACCATTTGAAAAAAGTTGGGGGTGGTTTGTTGGGAGTTGCAAGAGGCAACACGGCTCCAGGGCTGTCATCAGACGGAGTCTTTCATGCCTTTTGCAGATTTTTTTTATATATAATTTCATTTTTTCAAATAACGGAGATATCGTGTTAGCGTATCTTCTTCTTAGTTCAAGCGAATTAAAAAACACACTTTTGATTTATGAATAGGGAAAACTATAATTATGTTAATTATCATAAAAATACATGTATGAAAACAAAATAATGAAAGATAATTTAAAACGAACATTAAGAACATAAGAATCGTGTGATAACGATCATTATGAATCACGTGAACTTCAAATAAGTGAAATACATCCTGACATAGCCGTCGCGTTGCAAGAAAAGAGATCGTACATAGGGAAAATGTAATAATTGCAGGTTAGATTAAAAAAGAACCTGCAATCAAGGTTAAAGCTTTTATAGGGACAGAAAGCAGTCAATTAAGCTGACGCTACAAATTGTTTTCGAAACCAAAGTCCTTTGTGAGGTTGAAAAATCAAAATATTTCATCAGCTACGACGGATTGCATTGCAGATGCTTACACTTAGTTTTATTATTATACCCTTCGCAAATACGAAAATGAATATTGCGATTCATGGGCACATTTCTAAAACCGTATATATCACTTGTAGAGAAATGTTCATATCATTGTGTTAGCGATCGAATTCTACACAACTTTCAGAATGTTCGTCTGCCTGTCGGTCTGTCCGTCCGTTCGTCACGTTTCTTGTAAGCATGCTTCATCATTGCAAAAATTCGTTTTGTATACTTCTTTGAAACTTCGGATCTGTTAGTCGTAGAAAATATTTCTTTAGCTCATTCTTCTCATTATGTGGAGTACCACAAATTGGAAACGAATTACCCGGTAAGACCTAAAAAAAAATCCATGTTTTCAGACAAACACAAGCCATTTTTTGTGTCACCTCTGTATCTTCCGTTCCATTTATCGCAAGTGGTTCATTCTACAACGCAAAAGAGACCATATAAATACTTTTGAGTAGCTTTTACCGTTCTTCCCATATACGAAAAAAGCCATTAATATTTACTTTTGGCTGTACATTTTTAAACGTACGTATTTTCTTGTTCAAAAATTTAATTTTTTTCATTTCATAGTTACATAAATACATTGTTTTACGAAGTAATACGTTTGTATCTAGTTTTTCCCTCCTTTTCAACTACTCAAGGACTGGCTTATGATAAATGCGGAAGTTGTGCTATGCTGATTTTTACCATAACAACTAAGTAGATGTTTTTATTCAATGTAAAATTACCACTGATCCTCTACACACATGCTTTTCATTGCATTTTGGATATAAGCAACTGAAAGAAATGTGACTTACACCAAACATTGGTTACAAAAGACGTGCGGCAGCAAAAAAACTACGTAGGGGTATGTCCATTGTTATTTATATTTTTAATAAGCAAACGTGTATTTTAAAAGGCACATTGGAATATAATTGTATTATGCCTTATTTCTCAAAATATTTTCCAGATAGACCAGTTACTAGAAACAAAATAGGTATCTGAACAGAAAGAAATCAGATATTAAAATTTATCATAGAATAATTTATTTGTGTATAAAATGATGAAAAACGATATGGGCAACAGTATTAATGCGTTTAAAAGTTATCAGCAACAGAAGGTACATTCTAGTGCCTTTTGTCTTCTACGGGAAGAGCATCTTTCATCAAAGCTATATGAAAGCTCTGTATAAATGGTAATTTATAATAAATTCGAACACGTATAATGGGAAAATAAGAGTAAGTTATAATTCGTGGAGTTTAAAATTCACTTGGGAATTCCACGAGGTTCTGCTTTGAGGCCTGCATTATTTTGTGATACATGAATGACGCCTAATGTAACTAAACATACTATGACTGTAATGCATGCTGTTGTTATAAGTTGCACAATAGTTGCCGAATCTGTCTGTAAAATAAATATAAAAGTTAAAATTCTGCTAGGCAAGATTAGTACCTAATGCCAGCACAGTATGTTTATATTAAACGAAAGCAAGATCACTTTTTTGAATTTTAAAATGCCTCCTGTCAGGCTTTAATTATGCTGTTGAAATACAGGTAGTCGTGAGCAAAAAAATAGCGCAGCTATTTTTTTCTAATGTAAATCTGTCTCTATTTGAATATGTAATGAGTAGCCGAAATAAAACAGTTAGCACTTTTATGGTATTTTTTATTGTAATGCTGTAGTTATTCCTATAGCAAATGATGGAGTCAATGAGACAAGTTGCACTGCGTTATAACATTAACAAAAATTTGGTGTTTAACATTTTAAAAAAGTGGAGAATGAACGGCACAAGAAGTATAAATCCTGGATCAGGGGACAAAGGATATCCAACTTAACAAGAAACTAAGTATTAATATTTCGTTATTGCACCATTTCTGTTTATAACTTCCAGAAGTCTGTTTGGCATAGAATTAAATAACCTTATACAATAATCATCAGTAATAATATTTTCCCATGCATTATTTATTATTTCCAGTAATTCTTGGGCATTCCGTGGTATCTCACTCTAGTTTTTGAATACTTCATACGAGTAGACTCCATACGTCTTCCATGGGGTTAAGATCTGGACTATGACTGGGCCAGTTAATAACATTAATGTTGTTATCTCTAAACCAGTTAGTTACGGTATGAGCAGTATGAACGGAACAATTATCTTGTTGAAATATGAATTCATTATTAGAAAATAACAGACACAGAAGGGAGTATAATATTGTCTAAAATCCTAATATAGGTCTCACTATTAAATCGTTCCTCGATAAAATGTCGTTTTATATTTAGTAGATATGGTACATGAATAGGAATACGTATATACCTACGGTATTAATGGAGTTGGTGGCCCAAGTCATAGTGTATTGCAGAATGTTCAAAAAAAGAAGTACACTTTTATATTTATATCCCGTATTTCAATCATAATAATGCTCTTTTAAGCCAATGCATTTTTTTTTCATACTGCTACCAGAATATGAAAATGCTATCACGGAAAGTAGTACAATGCATAGATATACAATGAAAAAGACATATATTATGTATATAACTATATTGGCTATATTGTTGAATAGAATATTACAAATCAAATAGTACAGTGAAATAAATGTTTACGTAAAATAACAATATACGTGAATAGGGCATGTGCACAGCTAACCTCAAAAATATATGTTTCTTAAGATTTATGAGTATTTCGTTGCTGTTGTTAAAATTTCAGCTTGGTTTCCATACTTTCAACTAAAATCTAATTCAGTGTAATGTTTTTGAAGTTCTAAATACTTTCTCCCAATAAAATAGGAATGAATGAAAATCTAACCTGTAATTAGCAGTCTATTTTTATTAACCAACATTATTGAAAAATTATTAACCTGAATTTTTAAATATTTGCTTGGAGCCAGTATTACTCCAAGCTGAAATGATTATACAATCATTAAAAATGAGAATAAACCTGAAAAACTTAAAATTTGAGGTTATGTTAGTTATATGATGCACATTATTGCACATGCCCAATTATTGATTTTTTTTAATTGATACCAAAAGTTCTTTAATATGGTACGAGTCATTACTTAATTACCTTATTCATGGTCACAATACAATTCTGTTCATTAGAAACTGATGAACATATTCTGTAACTTATTGCATTTCTGATAAGAAAATATTTCCTTTCATATTACTTCTTCTCAACTGCTAATTGTTTAGAAATAGGAAGAAGCTTATTTGTTTCACCTTCGAAGAGTATGGATGCTAAGCACAACCTATACCATTTAGAACCCATTATAAACAAAAATCAAATAAATAAATAAACTTAGAATAAAAAATTGTCGAAAATTGGAAGAAAAAGGCACGAAAATAACCAACCACCGTGTAAGACTTTCAAAGACTGTCAATCGCACAACGTCAATTATCATATGGCTTTTGACAAATATATGTCTTATCGTCATGGCGACTATGAACAAATTTGGTCCCGTCAGAAAGGCTTGCTTGCGCTTCTCTATAGTTCCTGTCTTCTGTGCCTTAGGGCAGAGCTACTGATTTCGGCATTTTTTTTATTATTAGGTCATACTAGTCTATATTCAATATAAATCCAAGAGACACTTGTAAACTAAAGTTCATAGGACAGAGAGGTGCATGGTGGGTGGGGAGCAAGTTTTCATGTTTAAAAAAAAAAAATTATTACAATTTTGTTGAGGAGAGCTAGCGCTTACTGGCGCCCTTTAAATTACAACTAACGCAACCTTTAATAGACTGATAGTTATCAAATCTGGGGGCGGCTAGAGGCAGCGGGTACGATGTATACTAACATTGGTGAAACTAGGCAGTGGTTTTTGTTTTAATCTGGTGTAAGTTCTGCATTCGCGTAATTTCTTCCTCAATTCAGATTTAGGTTGGCTGACTTTTTAACATATTTCAAATAATGATGTAATAATAATAAATCGTCCTTATTAAAGATTAAGGAAATTATGTATTTCGTAGATTTATTTCCTCCGGATTTCCTGAGATTTCCTCCAGATATCCTCGAAAAGATGCCCGTGCTGCGGCTAAAAAATGTTACCATTATTGCACTAACTACTCTGTTCTACATGCACTATTGCACTAAGTATTTTAAAACTTAGTGTTTGAAAATCTATTTTAATTATTTGGAATGATTGAAATAATATATTATACAATAATTCAAATTTTCAAAATAGGACACACAAAAAACTGCAGGTAATAGAACAGAGTATATTTTAAGTAATTTTCACTCGGCTGCACTAGAACTCGAAAATTATGTGTACTCAGGCCCGCAGCCAGGAATCGGAAAAAAAAATACAAATTGAAAGATTGATGAGCGAGGGAGGGGGGATCTAGCAAAATTTTTTATTTTATACCTTATTTTATGCTCTGCCGTTATCCCTGCTCTGCTTAAAGTGACTTTGTGCGGAAGAGGGCTACATTTAATAGCAAATGACATGCACTTAAGTATCCGAGTATACTAGGATTAACTAAAGAACTGACAGTATTTACTAGTATATACAGATAATAAACACACTCATTAGAGCCATCGATTTAGAGTACCTATATAACTTAACCTCAAACTTACCATTTTATTCTTGCCAGTATTGCCAGCATTGCATTATTTTTCGGGCTAAATCCTAGTATAAATTAGGGCTAGATTGAACAACAGACGGGATAAAATTAAAAAGCCAAATATAACTAGAAGTACAAAACTGGATAGACCCAGTAGTCCATACCAAAGTTTCAAAAATTGGGTTAAACCCCAAAAGTCCAAGGACAATGACCAAACATGGCTACTCCTCCGTTTTCCAGGGCTGCCAACACGATGGTGATTGTCGCGCGGTCCTCATACCCTCGAAATACACTCCTAAACGCATAAAACCGCCCCCTTTTCCAATTTTTCGTTATCAGGCATGTGAGGATCTTTTAGTAACTACCCCCTCTCTTAATACCGAAACATTAAAAAAACATCCAAACGTGCTGAAAATTGTTTTCTACGTGTTTTCAAGGGTGGAGAACACGATGCTGATATTGTTTAGCCTCCCACCCCTAATCAGCTACCTCTAAATGCATAAAACCACCCCTTTTCCCCATTTTTCGTACATAACGTGAAAATAAATATATAAAAAAAGTCGACTGTGCACATACACGACTACGTGTACATACAGGCTGCAATAAAAAAATTCTCGCTTAGAAATCCTGATCCAATGAACGCTTGTGATCTGACTATAAGAAAAACCGATCGTTTTGGATTGCAAGGGTAGTTTTTGAGGACTGAGAGAGACAGTGGTGCCACCATCGTGTTCTCCACCTTTGAAAACGGGAGATACCTTCTTTAAAACCTTCAGACACTTCAGGATTAAGGGAGAAGGTGGTTTCAACCCTCGGAGGTCGTTAGGATGTCTGATTGCTAAATTTTACAAGACTTATTAAGTTTCCTCAAAAAAAACCCGATCTAATAAGTCCTCGCGTGCCTGATAACGACAAATGGGAAAAAGGTGGTTTTGTGCATTTGGGGGTAGTTGGTTATAGGTGGGAAGCTAAATAATATCAGCATCGTGTTCCCCTCCCGGCCTTTGAAAACGTGTAGAAAACAATTTTCAGCACGTTTGGATGTTTTTTGCATGTTTCGGTATTGAGGGAGGCAGCGGTTTCAACCCCCGAGGGCGTTAGAATGTCTGGTTGCGAAATTATATAGGACATATTGAGTTTCCTCAAAAAGAAACCCGATCCAACAAGTCCTCGCATGTCTGACAACGAAAAATGGGAAAAAGAGGTGGTTTTTGCGTTAGGGGTAGTTCGAGGGAGGAAGGGACCACGCGACTATCACTATCGTGTTGGCCGCCCTCAAAAACGGGGGAGTAGCCATGTTTGGTTGCTACCTTTGCACTTTTGGGGGAATTTTTTTAATGAGCGGGGGGGGGGGGGGGGACACTGCGGCGATCGCTAAAATGGATTAGATTTCGCAGCGTGGTGCTAACAAACTTAAGTATAGTGGTAGTGGTGCCTCGTGTTGTTTTTTATTGCATACTATGTTTCCCTTGGGAATACGCTCATGATGATTGAAGATAATAAGTTGGCTTATCGTGAGTGCTAGCTGCCTTGCTTTATTTGTGTCTCTCACAGATGTGCCATAAAGAATCATGTTAACTGTAACTAGCCACTCGGGCGTTACAGATATTTCTTGGGAGTTCTGCTCAAACTGGCCTGTAAATAAAACAGAAGCCGCCGAGATTTCTTTTCTAAGCCGTTTAATATACCTCGTGAAAGCAACACCATCTTCGTCATAGTTCTCATCCACTGCGTAGTTGACGAAGTTTGTCTTATTTCTTACTAGTTGGTACTCTCTTCCAGCGGGAAAAGATATGAGCAGGGGAAAGTGAGCGTCAATTCTTTCGCGCAATCGGGATGTATGAGCTAACAATCGATCATCTTTCGCAAGGAGTTGATTGAGTCTACCCTCATATATTTTTCTAAAATCTCGCATTCTGAAAATATAGTCGGCTGTTTCTGTCTCAAGTTTGTGTTGAATATAAGAAACAAGTTCAGCAAATGCAAATGCCCTCACATATTCTTTTACTCTCGTCCGTATCATGTCGGCGTCTTAAAGGATTTAAATGCTTGTTCAAACATTGTTTATGGTATTTTACCTCGAAATAAAATCTCTGGTACCAAGTGAAACTAAAAGGTCGGGATAAACTACCGCCTTGAGTTGAGTCTCCATGTCAAATGTCATCACCTGATGTAATGGTTGATTCCACAGATTTCCTCGCCGACACAAGCAACATATATTTTCAAAAGTATTGAGTGGTGGTATCACTGATCGCGTGAAATAACTTTTGTTTTCTCCACTAGAAGCTGAAGTTGACGCTATGGGCAATGAATCTGATTCGCTAGATTTTTTTCAATCCTTTCTCTCAAGCTTGGTACTGTTATATTGTAGAGCACATGGTTTATGCCACTTTGCTTCTCGTGAGACAAATGTTGAAAAAACTCCACTTCCTTCGTTTAAAACCATTAAATTTACACTCGGAAACAATTCTCCCAAACGACGAAATTCCTCCAAATTGTTTGCTAGAGTACCATATTTCGCTGTGCGATGTTTTTGTTGCGAGATGGATTTATAAAAGGTTCTCCAGTTTCGCATTGGCACAAACAGCTGCCACTTTCAATTTTTTTTGTACTTTCAGAGGCATTTTGAGTTAAATATCCACAACAAACAGATTGTATAATTTTGGGTCCTATTTTTGTATTTATAGAACAATAAACTTTTACACATGAATTTGCCTGCAACAGGTGCTAGCGGTTCTTATATTCCTACATATTCTCGAACAACTGAACAACTCTCTGGGATATATGCATGCGCGGTCGTCATGACGACGGTGCGTGCATGGCGTTGGGATAACATACAGAGTGTCCCTTCGTCATAGTTAATTGAGCATTTCCATCAAAAGTCTACAAAAAACACTTTGTAGTATTTTTTTAAACGACAAATGAACTAAATAAGAAACGTCGCAAAATACATGTACCGTACCTCTAGTCTTACAAAAAATTGTAACTGTTGCTGAATGACAAGCATTAAGTTTATGTTTTATATACGTGTTAAGTTTACTCAATTAAAATAACAAATCTGATTCGAGAAAACAACGAAAACTAAATTATATAAAATTTAGGTAAATTCACTGGAACCATCCCTGTTTTTTTGTAATATGACAAATCAAATTAGGTATCTTGATCCTTGACTCAAAAATAGTCAAAAACGATACCAATTCAATTCAATTCAATAACAATTTATTTAATATTTTAGTTACATTATATGCGCCTAGCCGGATTCCGGTCCGGAGCCAGCCGCACAACCACAGCGCGTAGCGTCGTGGTTTGTGTGTGGCTGGGCGGAGCGGGTCCGGTTCGGCTAGAACAATAAGTTGAAGCGGGGCGTTAGTGCTCCTGTCTTAAAAATAGGTAAGACTTAAAACTAACAATATGACTAGATATAGGAGAAAGCTTTTAGAAACTTAAAATTAAACTTATTGGTTTTTATTTACGGTGCACTTGTTAGGGCGCACTGCACTGTTTAAAGTTTCGGTTACTGATACGGGGAAAACTCAATGAAAAAACCCGTTCGAACTAATGACATCCTTCGTCCTGGTGGTCGTACCGCCTCCAGGAAGGTAGGGTGAGGGGATGTTGTAGTTTAAAAAGTTTGGATTTTACAAGAAGTTATTGGCCGAGGGGGTATTTTGAAAAGGAGACAAAAAAGGACAAAATAACTAATAAAAATTAAGAAAAAGGGAGGTGAATAGAGGAGATAGAAAGGGGTTTGAGGTAAAAGCTGGTGAAAAGGAAGAATTATGATATAGAAACGTGTGGCTAGGGAGGTTGCCGAAAGATAGGCAACGCCTGGTATGGTAATGGGTGTTTCAGGTTGAAAAGTATGGCATTATGCTGTCTGATTCGTGTTATATCGCGGGTTAGTGGACTATCGCCCAGTTTGAATTGGTAGAATTTTTGTGACATTTCCTGGACGAAGTCCGCTAGTGGGGTTATGTCGTGACAACGTGCGTAGAGATCTCTGAGGGAGGTGTACCTACCAGAGTTCGAAATGAGGCGCATAAATTTGTGTTCTAAGACTCTAAGTTTCCGCATTGTCGTGGCCGGGATGCTGCACCACACCGGCGCCGCGTATGTGATAGCCGGCCTGATCACCATTTTATACAGTAATTTCTTATTCGTCCTGTTTAGTCCGCTACCCCTAGCCAGGAGTGGATACAGACTCCTGGACATGGAGTAGACCTTGCGTACAGTTTCGTTTATGTGTATGTTAAACGTCAGTCGTTTGTCCAAGTTTACCCCCAAATACTTCACGCACCTTTTAATAGGAATTTGGCGGCCCTCGATCGAAATTGGTGTTAGGATGCGGTTTTCAGTGAACCGGCGCGTGAAGAGAATGGCCTCCGACTTTTCGGCGTTGATCCGAATCTTCCACTTGTCGTAATATGCCGTGGCGCGGGCCATGTGCGCCTTCAGTAGCATATTTGCTGCTTGTGCGTTGTGCGAATGCGCGTACATGGCCGTGTCGTCGGCGTACTTGGCAAGGTTCGTATTCGGAAACTCCGGGAAGTCGGAAACGTATAAATTGTATAACTTTGGTGACAGGCACGACCCCTGAGGGACGCCCGGGCGAATATCCCGCCGAGTTGAAAGCTTGAAAAACGATACCAAACTCGAAATAATACGGTACCATAAAATTTGAATCCTAAGGGAAATTTTGCGTGGCTCCCCTTCGGAATTTATTTTCCAACATCTAATCTAACACCATGCCAAGTGGCATCGCGTGTTCATTAAATGAAGTATCGTTTCACGTACCGCGGCTACTATATAAACTTACAAAATTAACCTTATTTCTTTCAAGTTTGCTGAAACTTTCCAGCAAAAGAAAAATTTTAAAGTATAACAATAACATAGATGCAACATTGTAGGAAACTTTTGCAACTTTCAATGTCCAGTGGGTTTGTACTCATAAATCAACTACCTATTGTATGAAATCAAATATTAGTATTTAATTTCCTCTTTCTAGCCTAAGCGACATTCTTAAAAAAAGAGATAATTCGCCGCTTGTAAATTTTGGTGCGCCCCTGTCTGCATAACAAGCAGTTGCATTCTCGAAAATAGACAACTGTAGCGTTACAGATTGCATTGAATTTGAAAGAAAGTACCGTTCGAGCGTTTTACGCATTGTGCGTTTATGAGTGTTCTCGTTTCTTTGTTCCCCGTTCCCAAGCAGCGCAAATGAATGCTTTTCGTATGCATAGGAGGGCGCCGCTCTGCATCTATATGCATATTACGTCCCGATTTTCGCCAACAGAATGCCTACTTTGGCCATTGTGCCAAGTAACGATGCTATGGCGGTATGTGTCATTATTTATTATAATGAACGGGTGATAACAAAATGAGAGCGGCTTCGTGTGGATTATAAATTGTTTAATTATGTCGGTTTTTCGGCGTTTTCGTCATATTGTAGTCGTTGATTACATTTCGAAAAACTAAGTTATTATGAACATTTCAAAAAAAACTGGTACAACTCTTGTAATCGAAAATCTTAATAGTTTAGTTGTGTGCATATGTCTGTAAATAGGGCTGGCCAGGCATGTCGAGAGGGGGGTGGAGAAGAGGTGATTTACCCCGGACCTGGGTTTTTTGGAGGAGACCGGTTTTCTTAGTGTTTTTAAACTTATTAAACCTTTCTTTTTTATTTTATTCAAATGGAATTTTAAAAAATAATTAGAAAATAACTTTTTCAAAACATTTTCAAGCCTGCCATATTATTGTTTAAAAAAATTATATTTGTTACGGATAATTCTACTAATGGTTGTAATTAAAATACTAACTGAATAATGATAATTCTATTTTTAAAATAAGAACACAAAAATACCACTTGAGATTAAAAACAAATGTAAACAATGCAAACTGAACATAAAAATACAATAAAAAAAATAAAATAAATGAACTTCAACTACGTAATACAGAATTAACTAATATTTTGTCATTGCTCCATTAGCGTCTAAAACTGCCTGAAGTCTTGCAAGCATGGACAAAATCAGATTTCTTGCAAGGTCAACTTCTTGCGACAAGTTCTCCCAAGTGTCTTCAATTATCCCTTCCAATTCTTGGGCATTATTTGGATGGTATTTAATTTTCTTATATGTTTCACCATTAGTCCCCAAACATTTTCAATTGGATTTAAATCCGGACTTTTAGATGGCCACGGTAACAACTCTATGTTTTTATTAAGAAACCATTGCCTGACACGATGGGCCGTATGTATGGAGCAGTTGTCTTGTTGGAAAATAAAATTATTTTTCGGAAACACCTCTATTACTGACGGCAACATAATATTGTCTGATATTTCAATATATTTAATGGAATTGAGATGACCACCACTGTTCCAACACACCCTAACCCATTTAGGCTCATCCAAGCCCAGACATTGACTGAAAACCTTCCTGATATTTGTGGATCGAAAGTATATTTTTCGTCGTATCTGGTGGAAGGAGGCCTATATACGCGAACATGTCCATCGTTACAGGATTTAAAAACCTTTTCGTCAGAAAAGACAACTTGTCCCCAGAAGTTTTCATCATTGATTATATAGTTGAATGCAAAAATAATCCTACCACGCTTCTTTTCTTCTGAAAGTTTGTATTTTTTAGCCGCTGAACAACTCTTCAAGTCGCTTTGTAGTTTTATTCTTCTGCAAGCAGTAGACACAGAAGCAGGGAAATTGCATTTACTGCAGTCTGAAAAGGGTTTTCTCTTAGGTAATTTATAAGATTTTCATCTTCTTGATAATTTCTCTTTCTGGGCCTACCGGAACCAACTTTACGGGATACCGTTTGGTTGGTTTACCATTGTTTTTTAACACTCATTATCATGGTTTTACTCACATTGTATTCAGCAGCAAGTCTTCTTATGGACCAACTATCTTCAATTTTATAAACAATTCGAAATTTTTGAATATCTGTTAGATGTCGAACCATTTTTAATAACGACGCCACTGATTAACGTCAAAGTGACATTTGTAAGATTATTAATATCAATCAAAGAACGAATGATTTACATAGCTAAAAGAAAGTGTACCAGTTTTTTTTAAATCAACTGTACTATTATAGGTGGTGTGTTTATGTTTTTTTAATATCACATGCAGATGACACAGTTCTGTACAGTGTGTTATTTTAACCGACTTCAAAAAATTCAAAAAGGAGGACGTTCTCTATTCGACCCGTTTTGTTTTTTTTTATATACAGGGTGTCCCATAAGTAATGGTACATAGAGCAATGGCAGATTCCTTACGTAAAAATATTACGATTTAACCAAACTTACCTTAGTCCAAAAGTTGATATTAACAGAGATACAGGGTGTCAAAATTAAATTTTTGTTTTGGTTTTTTTAAATAATTTCTTTAAAAATGGAAATACTTTAACAAAATTTGGTGATTGGGGTTTTATTGAGGCAAGGGTTTCAAATCTATTCATACTTTTGCTGTTATTTGTAGGCGCCACCTACGGTAGTTTGCGTGTCGTTTATATATCGTATATTTTTGGCGAATTTTTTTAAAATGAAAATTCATATTTTTCTGTCTTTCTTACGTAAAAAAGGTATACCTTCTAAATGTCGCTACGAGTAACCGTTTTCGAGATATTTGGTTTTAAAATATTGAATGCAACCAATTTAAATTAAATAAAATATCATATTATTGTTTGATTTACAGAATAATTGCTAGTGAAGCGAACAGTATAAAATAAAATTCTGTTTTTCAGATTTTTTAAATTTATTGCATTCCAAAACTAGCAAAAGAAGTACGAAGAACAATGACTTTCAAATAAATAAACTAAAATTTGAGAAACAGTTTTTTACTCGTTGCATTGAATACTTTAAAACCAAATATCTTGAAAACGGTTACTCGTAGCGACATTTAGAAGGTTTACCTTTTTCACATAAAAAAGACAGGAAAATATGAATTTTCATTTTAAAAGAATTTTAAAAAATGCGCCAAAAATATATGACGTAAATGACACGCAAACTACCGTAGGTGGCGCCCTCTACAAATAACAGCAAAAGTATGAATAGATTTGAATCCCTCGTCTCAAGAAATCCCCAATCACCAAATTTTGTTAAAATATTTCAATTTTTAAAGAAATTATTTAAAAAAATACCAAAACAAAAATTTCATTTTGACACCCTGTATCTCTGTTAATATCAACTTTTGGACTAAGGTAAGTTTGGTTAAATCGTAATATTTTTACGTAAGGAATCTGCCATGGCTCTATGTACCATTACTTATGGGACACCCTGTATACAGGGTGGTCCTAATTTTAATTCGGAAATTTCGCCAGGGGATACTACGTCTAAAAATAATATAATGTCATATAAACATTTACCGAAAAACGAACGGATTTCGAAATACAAGATGTTGAAGTTGGTAAATTTTTTTTTTTCAAAATCTCCAGAACGAGTTAAGATATTTATCTACTCTTATTAGGTTATATACTAATTAATGAACTGCTTTTGATCAATTAATAGTATCCATAAACAAACAGCGTGAGTTATAATGCGTGAGTTATTATAACTCACTAGGTACAGAGCCAATCACCTTTATCTTCATGCCTAGCCTGTCCAATCGACGTAACGCGCAACACACGGAGGTGAAGCCAGGGAGGTAGTGACAGATTATTCGCGTTAATGTCTATAAAGATTTTCTGAAATGTCACAAAATACTACTTTAGGTTCGTTCGTGTCGAGCCGAATTTTCGAATTTCGCCGTGCAATTTACGATAAGGTTTATCTGGAAGACTTCCTCTTTACGTCGCGATATCGTACGGCCGTCCCAATAGTGCTTTTCGTAAAATATAAACGTGTCAAGATGGCATGTTTTTGCAATTTTTTCGACTCCGAAATGTAAGCTGTTTTTTGTTATTTTTCGCAGATATCTTCGAAACGGTGCGAGTTAGCTCGAAATAAATAACAAGGTTTTCGTTTCGGAGATAATGAAATGTTGGCCATGTACGGCAAAAAATCGCAAATTTAGAGCTTCTACAGTAGGGATTGCAATTTACCGGAAGTTTTAATAACCGGTAAGTCGGTAAATAAAAATGTAAATAACCGGTTAACTGGTATTTACTGGTAATTTTTAGAATGAATTATTAGGGTGGTGAAAATGGCGATTGTCTTTTTCCATGTACAAAATTATCTAAATTTAACAAAAAACATTTTTATATACGTATGTTTAATATAATGAACAAATAAAAGATTTTTTATCAAAAGGAAAAAATATAAATGAAATAAATTTAAATAAATAATTATTCGGTAAATAAGAAAAATATCAACTTAAATAACAAAAATTATAAACATAAACTCAAATAGGGCATTTACGGAATACCTAATCTAAAAATACAATATTTTTTAAAAATAGAAAGGGTCAGTTTTTCAAAGCTATATCTGTTAGTCGTCCGATATTTGTGCATAGAATACCATCAGCTGAAGATGCCGTTCCTCAATCGATATTGGTGGGTCGATAAGTTAATAAAAATTTGTAATAACATACTTCTAAATGTATTCCACGGATATTTGCGGCAGTGAAATATTCAATTTCCTGCCGCAAGATATTTTCAATGTCTCTCTTGTAGTTCTTATGGCTTGGTGTTTGGATTTTACTTTTTATAATATTATTTATTAAAAGCTTTTATTTAACTTGTATGCAATATTTGTATGTTTGTTTGTTGGTTTAGGTCAAATCTTGCAAGCTGAATTTCGACTAGTTCTAATTAAGCTAGAGCTTTGAAATTTGGCAATTTAGGTGTATAAGTCCGGTGACAATGCAACATAGTATAGCCATTATCGGTCTAAATCCAATATGGCGGACGTCTCAAGATGGCGGATCGGCTTTTTAGTCATAACCCCCCTGATATGGGTATCAAATGAAATGGTTTGACGAGTAAAATACGATAAACAATGTGACGTCATTCTAAATCCAATATGGAGGACGTCCCAAGATGGCGGATCGGCTTTTTAGTCACAACCCCCCTGATATGAGTATCAAATGAAAGGGTTTGACGAGTAAAATACGATAAACAATGTGACGTCATTTTAAATCCAATATGGCGGACGTCCCAAGATGGCGGATCTGCTTTTTAGTCACAACCCCGTTGATATGGGTGTCAAATGAAAGGGTTTGATGAGTAAAATACGATAAAGTCTGTGACGTCATTCTAAATTCAATATGGCGGACGTGGGAGAGGTGGGGAAGGGGTAGAAAGAGGTGGTAAAGGGGTGAGAAGAGGTGGGGAAGGGGTGGGAAGAGGTGGGGAAAGGTGGGGAAGGGGTGGGAAGAGGGAGGGAAGGGGTGGGAAGAGGTGGGAAAGAGGTGGGAAGAGGTGGGAAGAAGTGGGGAAGAGGTGGGAAAGGGGCGGGAAGAGGTGGGAATAGGGTGGAAAGAGGTGGAGAAAGATGGGGAAGGGCAGGGGAAGTGGTGGAAAGAGGGAAGAAGTGGGAAGTAGTGTTAGAGGGGTAAGAAGACGGGAGAGGGGAGGGGTGGATGGCGGTGGCAAATGAAAGGGTTTTGTCTGTCTGTTTGTAAAATAAGTGGACTAAAAAGTAAAAAATAAAATTATATAAAAAAAGTATTTTTAAGAAAAAGCTTTTATCTGAAAAAAACTACTAAAAAGTAAAAATATTTTTTTTTAAATTCATACACATGGAAACCAAAAGCTTTGGGGGTGGTCAATTGAGCAAAGTAACTATGCAATATCACTATATGACCGCCCCCAAAGCTTTTGGTTTTGCATGTGTATGAATTTAAAAAAATATATTTTTACATTTTAGTAGTTTTTTCAGATAAAAGCTTTTTCTTAAAAATACTTTTTTTATATAATTTTATTGCCTGCTAGAGTATATCATTTTTATTTTTTATATTATAATTATAATACTGATTACTAATAATGTGATAATGTATAAATCAAACTAATAAAAATAAAACAAACAATAAACATTATAAAAAAATTAACAATATATATGATTCCTCGGTATTCACCGAATACCCGGTACCCGGTCAACACCCGGCATTTATAAAAACAACTACCCGGTGCATCCCTAATTAGCGGTATCGAAATTATGTTTATATAAAAATGAAGCTTATAAAATTCTCTACAAGAAATATAGGTATGCATTTTTTTCGTATCTGTTATTATACTTTTTGGAAATACTAGAGCAAAGAGTATATTGCATTCCATGGACACATTTCAAAAATTGTAAATATCGCTCGTAGAGAAAAGAAAATGATATCACAGTGTTAGTCATAGAATTCGCAACAACTTTCAAAATATCCACAATGTCCGTCTGCCCCTCCGTCTGTCACGTGTCTTTTAAGCTAAATATCTTAAGAAAGAAAAGTTCGATTTTATTAAAACTTGGTGATTATATTAATGTTAGCTAGAGGAAGAACCCTAGCGTTTTTCAAAAAAATCGATCTGTAAATAAAAAGTTATGAAACACATCCACAATAGGGTGAAACTTAAAAAAGAAATTTCAAATTTTTTTTTCTAATAGTGAAAATACTTTTCCTTTTTAACTCAGCATAACAAAAATATTTAGTTTTTAAATTTCAAATAATATTTACCGGTGCCGCAAAAAACAATAAAAAACAATCATTGCATTAAAGGCTGTTTTAAAAATATCGATAAGTTTATATTATGCAAAACGTAAAAGAAAGAAGTGTTGAAGTCCTGGAATGAAGAAAAGTTTACTTTGGATCCTATGCAAAAGATGGCGTCACGTCACTGTAACGATATTTGACCTTAGCCTGCGTAGCAGGTGTTGGATCTGTCCAATGTATAATTTGGTCTGTTTTACTTGAGTGCGAGTCATAACAGGTTAGTTTTGGTTAGTGTCCTGAATTAACATAAAGTGCGCTGAAATGAAATTGGGAAAACTACAAGTCCTAAAAAATTTCCTGCTAGGAAAACAACTTGAAAAATGCGAAGATATGGAAATTATAAAAGAATTGAATCTCAGCTGCCAGAAGTTAATTTTAAGGATTTAAGTACGGACCAGAAGTACTTGTTCGAAATTTGTCAAGCGGTGTCAAGCGGCATATTTCCGCAAGACTTAGCAAAAAGGAATCCACTTCAACTCTCGTTGGTTAACAACAGCCAACAGAATTTTGAGTTTATCGTGCGTATCCTGTGAAACGCCTTCTCCAAATTTACAGGTTCTTGCCGAATATGTTATTAAAGTTTATAGTGGTTATATGTGGCTCAAAATTAAAGTAAAACCTCTTGCAAGGATGGACCTACTCATTTGTGGGAAATGATTAAATGTTCCAGGTATCTCAAGAAACAGCACAAGAATATGATCGATCCGGTATTTCAAAGGAATGCCTTTTTTGGCAATCCTGAAAATATACTTTTGGTAATGATAACTGATTCCCGGCGATATATTAGAGAACTTGGAGTTAGGAGAATAACTCCGGCAAGATCCAAGCCTAATAAACGCGTTAGGAGTTTTGAAGTTCCTCCCCTTAAATTTGAAGCTCCTGAGTATATAGGTCTAATGAATAGGAATGATTGTAAAGTAGCGAACCTCCTGTCTTGTCGGACTTATCTGACAAAGAAGTTAACCGGAAAGTAAATGAATATCCATAAAAGATTTTACTGACAGTTTAGGAATCCAGAAAGGAAAACAAATTTCACTATTACATATCAAAACAAAAAAAGTTTTATTTCCACCTTATAGTTAAGTTCCACCAACCAGTGGAAGTAAAGTAATACAAACGAAATTTTTGAAAATTTTTATTGTTCAAATAGGCTTATCATGTCATGGAAACGTCGAGATTTTAAGTTTGAGCAAAAGAACAACATTTCTGTCTGTCTGTAATTTTTTTTTACTCTGAAACCGTTTAAGATATTAACTTGAAATTTGGCACTCGTATGTATTTTAATGAGATCTCGAACTGGATTATATTTTGATCTTATTCCATTGAATTTTTACTTGTTATAGCCCAGCTCTGTTCGATAAAAGTTCAGTAAATTGGCTTCTCTATTATTAATTACTTTTGCACGTAGGTAGTGCGTTATTTAATATCTTGTTTACTAATAGCTGAGATGGGTCAAGGAAACTTTCCACAATTGATAAAAGTGTAAAAATTATATAAATAATATAATTGTGTGCACTCGTTTGGTATCACAATGAAGCTTTTACATCACCACGAATCAGATTTCACCATAAAATAGCCTATCAATATACCCAATGGAAAGTTAGAAGGAAAACTTCCTAGAAACTTTCCGTTTTGAAAACTCCGAAAGTTTCCAGGAAGTTTTCCTTCTGACTTTCCATTGGGTATATTGATAGCTTATTATATGGTGAAATCTGATTCGTGATGATGCAAGCTTCATTTTTATACCAAATAAGTGCACACAATTATATTATGACTTTTACAGACTTTTATCAAATATGGAAAGTTTCCTCGAACCATCTCTGCTAAATAGTATTAAAAACTGTGTATCTTCAAATACACTACTTATTCGTAACGAGTGTAAAGGTCCATTCTTAATTTGTCATGGCAATACCTTTGAATTTGTTCAAACATCCTGTATCTGCATATTCAGAAGACAGAATTTAAAAATAACTGAAAGCAGGAAATAGAAACAGGAATAGGAAATCAAGACTTCTGTCGTCCTTGCCAAGGAAAGTTATAATTAAATTGTACGGGAAAAATTGCCCTTAAAAAACTATGAAACTCTAATTGAGTTATCGGCTGTTGACGATCGCTTAGTAAGTATCGATTAGGTGGCGATGTAAATAACTCAATTATCATGGTTCATGAAAAAAACATAAGCCTTCTTGAAAGTTGATCACTAATAAAAACTGAACTGTTCTACGTCGTCTTTTTTTAGCAAAAGTAAGCCTATAAAACATTAGGACGATGTCATGAAATCGTTAATACTAACAATTATGTGGATCTTTATTAGAAGGCGATTCAAGGATGCCCATTTTAAAGTTTCTATATTTAGCAGAGAAAAATTGAATAAAGATATATTTGTTAAATTCGTTATAACTTTTTCTCTTGTAACTAAAATAGTACAGAGATACCTAGGTTGAACCTTAAGGAACGCACACTTAAAGCCTCTCACTAAATAATGTCAATTATTTGTAAAATTCTTCTTAGTCGCAACGCCTTTGCTGTATAGCACGTCTAATAGCATTACGTCATCAGTCTCGGTTGCGTGTTAAGCGTACGGTCTGAACAAAGCTTCTTCCTACCAGTTCTTTGATGACTTCAGCCCAACGTTTTAAAGGGCATTCTCTTCACCTTTTACTGTATGGTTTTCCCTGAAACATTAGTATTTCTATATTGTCCTCTGTCCGCTTAATGTGGTCAAAAAATGATAAGATGCGGATGAGTATGACCCTAGAGAGTCGTTTTGGGAACTTATCTCTAGGAGAATCGAGTTTTGATGCGATAGATTGTCCAAGAAATCCGTAACAAACTTCTCCAAACTCATATCTCGAAATCTTGAATACACAGTTTGTCTGCTTGTCTAACAGATAATGTCTAAGAGGCATAACGATAGATGAGAAGGTATTGACCAGTCTGATATTTGAGCGTTTCGTGATATTTATATCACGCCAAATTTTAAGGCTCTAAGGTATACCATCCCGTCTACAACCTCACACTCAACAATACTTATCGTGTTTGAATGGTTTTCATTTGCGCTGTCTACAATCATAATTTTCGTTTTATTCCCATTTACACTTAGGGTCAGGTGTATAAAGCGTGGTAGTACTACCTTGATCAGAGTTGAACCACTGTTTACAGTTAAAAGTCTTAGACCAGGGTCGATAATTTTTGAGACCAAAAAAAATTATAGTAGGATGAAACCCATTGGAAAAGGTAGAGAATATAACAAAAATGAAAGAAAAAATAATTTACGGGCGATCTGAGGTCGGGAAGGGGAAGGGGGTGAGTTTTTAAGGGTAAAAAACGGTTTATCTCGATTTTCGGCAAAACTACAAGTCCTATGAAAAAAAGTTAAATGGCAAAGTTGTAGGTAATAAAATGATCTACAACTTTTGTTTTTACACTTTTTTCACATAACCTCAAAATTTATGTGAAAAATTCAAATAACCAAGTTTTTGGTTTTTTATTTTTATCTTTTGCAAAAAAAATTATTTTTTCACGAAATTTGGTGAAAACTTACCTTTTTATGTCCCAAACACACAGTAATTTTTTTGATTTAAAATATTCATTTTTTCACCTTATTTTGACTTAATATCGAAAAAGCACCCTAATTTTCAATCGAAAATTCTCACGTCAAAATATCTGCTTTTTTAAAAAAGTCGGTGGGCTTTTTGTTCGTTGAATTCTCTACTTTCTGATGGTATAAAAAAATATACATTACTATGGTAAATGTTCTCAGAAAATGCAAATAAACGAAAAAAACTCGAATCCGAAAATTTTTTTTTTGAATCATTATGTACAATTTTGAGCTATTTATTAAAATTTACACTTTAATTACTCGAAAAACGTAAGATTTCATGTTACATTGATAAACAAAAAAATTGCTAATCGAAATATACTACTGCAATTAACAACCAAATAAGTTAATAAAGTTAATATTTAATAAGACGTCAAATTTGGCCAATATTTTTTATAAAAAAGATGCAAACAAAGAAGATATAAAAAAAATGGATTACAATTAATCAAATCTATTTATAAATGTAAAAATGATAATATAACACTGAATCAATTAAGATTTCAAAAATATCAATTGGCAAGAATTAAATCTTCTTTCATATTGGCAAATCTCCCACCCACAGAAGGTGCAGCAGAACAACATTGTTACAGGGCATATTATCAGCTTCAAACTTGGCTGGGTAATGAACTGACAGCAACAGGTTGGGGCTGGAAGCAACATCAACGGGGCATTATGCCCAAATTTACAGAAAAGGAATTAATTCCGGAAATATTGCTCAAAACTATTTGCTGCAGCTGTGAAACTGGATGTAACAGTTTAAAATGTGGCTGCCGAAAACATGGTTTAAAATGCACAAATTTATGCTCAAATTGTCATGGTTCTGAAACATGCTCCAATGTGGAAGAAAAAAACCTACGAGGAAGTTGATGATTCAGATGAAATTGTGGATGAAGAACCAATGGAGACCGGAAATAATATTGGAGACGAAGACGGTGATGGTCTTGAAAATTTCGAAGATCCACTAGAATCGGGAAGGTTTGTCGAATCTAACGATGAAGAAATGCCATCAAAGAGACAAAAACTAATGGAGAAGTGATTAGAATGCAAGATAAGGTATTTATAAATAACAAGATTATTGTATTTAAAAAAATTATAATGAATAACGTAATCAGTATAAAGTATCTAAATTCAATAGTACGATTTACATGTATATTTATATATTATGAGATTTTCTACGACATAAATGTAATTAGAATTTAATAAATCAACTTTATTACTGAAAAAAATTGCAGCAGTCACATTTTTTACATGAAATCCCCTTTAAATCCTATTTTTAATATTTAGAACAACTATTTTCGCATGTTTTTTATGGATTTGTAATTTTTTTGTTTATCAATGTAACATGAAATCTTACTTTTTTCGAGTAATTAAAGCGTAAATTTTAATAAATGGCTCAAAATTGTACATAATGATTCAAAAAAAAAATTTTCGGATTCGAGTTTTTTTCGTTTATTTGCATTTTCTGAGAACATTTACCATAGTAATGTATATATTTTTTTATACCATCAGAAAGTAGAGATTTCAACGAACAAAAAGCCCTCCGACTTTTTTAAAAAAGCAGATATTTTGACGTGAGAATTTTCGATTGAAAATTAGGGTGCTTTTTCGATATTAAGTCAAAATAAGGTGAAAAAATGAATATTTTAAATAAAAAAAATTACTGTGTGTTTGGGACATAAAAAGGTAAGTTTTCACCAAATTTCGTGAAAAAATAAATTTTTTTGCAAAAGATAAAAATAAAAAACCAAAAACTTGGTTATTTGAATTTTTCACATAAATTTTGAGGTTATGTGAAAAAAAGTGTAAAAACAAAAGTTGTAGATCATTTTATTACCTACAACTTTGCCATTTAACTTTTTTTCATAGGACTTGTAGTTTTGCCGGAAATCGAGATAAACCGTTTTTTTCCCTTAAAAACTCACCCCCTTCCCCTTCCCGACCTCAGATCGCCCGTAAATTATTTTTCCTTTCATTTTTGTTATATTTTCTACCTTTTCCAATGGGTTTCATCCTACTATAATTTTTTTTCACTTTTTACCATTTTCAAAATTATCGACCCTGGTCTATCTGTTGTATAAAGTAAAATCAACGGTTTAAACCAGATTCGGTAGTAAAATAATTGATCTCTGGAATTCGATGGTTTAAACCAAGGTGAAACGCCGTTCAGTAATCTAGCCTCACAATTGATTGTTTGATATTCATATTTGCCTTCACTGTAAAAAATGAAGATAAATTTACCGTCATTGCGTGTAACATTACACCCAATTTTAATCTAACTTTACCCGCAAAAAGAGTGTAAAATTTTTATTTACACTATATTTTGGGTAATCCTCCCTGGTAAATAAAATTTTACACTCTTTTTGCGGGTAAAGTTACATTAAAATTGGGTATAATTTTACACACAACGACGGTAAATTTACCTTCATTTTTTGCAGTGTTGTGAAAATAATTGAAAAAAATTGAACCTATAACTGATGATGAAGACTGAAGTCCCAAACACTAAAAAATTAGATTAAGCGGTCGACGCTCACGTCAAATGCCAATCAAGATTATTGTGGAAAACTGAAAGTCCCTATGTAAATTAGTAACTTTGGACTACCAACTGTTAAATGCAGTTAGAAAAATATTGGTCAGTTGACCAATCACTGATTTTAGTTTATACAACGCTTTTGCTTTGATCAACGGTCAGATCTTGAACTACAGATCAAATGAACCAGGAGTCAGTGCTCTTTTATACAACTGGCCCTTAAACCGTAATTTGGGCTTAGTGTTTGAAGGCTGTTGAGTACCCAGACAGCACTCAATAGCTTTAGGACAACCAGTGGCCATACTTGTAGGATAAGCAAGACATCCTGTGGACGTCCTAAATGGGGATACTCCAGATTTAGCACCTCCTGTGGATAATCTTTTGAGACTAATTGGGATGGCCCATGGATATCCATAGGAAGGAATAGGAACCAATTTAGAGTAAAATCTGGACAACCTACAGGAGTATACCGCTTTTCAGCTAATTTTCGTTGTTTTCGTGGCATTCCGTTATTGTGAATGGGGGTAGTTTCAACCTCCGGGGATGATGAGTTAGGTCACCTGTGGTTAATATTTACCTATTTTGTTCGAATTGACCAAAAAAAAACCCGATCCGACAAGCCCTCGCAAGCCTAGCACCGGAAAATCGGAAAAAGGGATGGTTTTTCCAGTCTGGGGTAGTAGTTGGAGGATATGTCGGAAAATATTGTCACCATCGCGTGTTCCCTGACCTCGCCCTAGTTTTGCACTATCCAACAGACTATAAGTATTTTGGGGCGCAGAAACCGAATCCGAGGTCAGAATTGACTGGTCAGGATTTTTACATAACCTCAAAAAGCAAGTAAAAACCAAACAAAATTAAAATTAGAAATAAAAGCCTAAACGAGCTAACTACTTTACCTCTATATATATATTTTGGAGCGCTGAATCCGGGGTCAGCATTGGCCCACGTTAGAATTTTTACATAACTTCAAAAAATCTTTATAGACTGCGGTACGATCTACTATTACTTTCGAAAGTCCTGTGCAATGGCATTCTTTTTCTCTTCTTTGTATTTTCTGCTATATCCCGTTTCAACATTCAACAGTAGTCTGGCATCATATTCTCATCACATCTCCCTTGATGATATCGACTCTCCATCTCGCGAATATTTTGGTAAAACCGTTCCCCTTGCTCTTCACTATAATCTCGTAGATTTTCAGAAAAGAAATTTCTATGGGAATGAAAGAAGTGCAATTTTAGGTTCATTAGGCAACTCAGGTTCTCTAAATTCTTAAGGAGCTCAGCCACTCTGTTTCTATAGTCTGGGTTCTTTGAGTTTCCAAGAAATCCTTCAATGACGTTTCTAAAACTTACCCATACTGGTTTCTGAAGATCATCCATTGTGTTCTCCAAATTTTCACCTTTTAAGAGTTTTCGAATTTGAGGTCCATGAAATATTCCCTATTTTATTTTCGCATTAGATAGTTGAGAACATGTTGGAAGAGAAATTTTCTCAGCTATCTAATGTGAAAATAAAAGAGGGAACATTTGATGGACCTCAAATTCGAAAACTCTTAAGAGATGAAAATTTTGAGAACACGATGGATGACCTTGAGAGAGAGCAGCATGGGCAAGTTTTCGAAAAGTCATTGAATTATTTCTTGGAAACTTGAAGAACCCAGACGGTAGAAACACACATTTTTTCCCCTGAAAATCTAGGAGATTCCAGTGAAGAGCAAGGGAAATGGTTTCACCAAGATATTCGCGAGATGGAGCGTCAATACCAAGGAAGACGAGATGAGAATATGACTATTGTTGGATGTTGAAACGGGATATACCAGAAAATACAAAGAGAAAAAGAATGCCATTGCACAGGACTCTAGAAAGTAAGAGAGTATGGTACGTTACAATAGAAGATCGTGACGTAATTTATAAAGATTTTTTGAGGTTATGTAAAAATTCTATTTCAGCGCCCCAAAATACATATAGATAAAGTGGTTAGTTCATTTAGGCTTTTAATTTATTTTTAATTTCTATTTTGGCTGGTTTTACCTGCTTTTTGAGGTTATGTCAAAATCCTGGCGCGATAGGTCAATTCTGATCTAGGATTAGGTTTCAGCGCTCCAACCATTTAAACCATTAATTTTTTTTATTTGTTTAAATGCTTGTATTTTTGCAATTTTTTTAAATAATACTGAAATGTTTTCTAATGTTAATTGGAAGCAGACATGGTACTTTTTGCATTTGAAAAAGAAATCTATTAAATAAGAAAATATATGTTTCGTTAAAACCAATCAAAAAGTACTTTCAAAAACCTAGGGTTTAAGAAAAATATATAAGGATACACTGGTATGGCCCGCCGGACAGACCACTTTTTTTGTTTTGGGGGTGTTTTTTAGGGTTACTTGTGAAATACGAGCCAATCTGACACTTCTGACTTCAAATTCGGATTCAGCAGGTCAAATTACATAAGGATCCACTGGTATAGTCCGTCGGACAGACCATTTTCTTTTTGTTTTGGTGTGTTTTTTGGAGGTTGGGGGGTGAACACGAGCCAATCTGACAATTCTGGGATCCAAATATAATAATATAATAATAATAATAATAATATTTATTCACCACCAAAAGATCAGAATTATAATAAAATGTGACATATGAAAATTATGTAGGTGAATAAACACAGAAAATCCACAAAGGAGACCTGCACGTGGATTAAACTGCGCTTCGACCTGTATATATAATTACATTTTTATTTAAGTTTGAAAGCGATGTGTAAATAAACTATCTTAAAGTAATACATATTGTTTAGCCTACAATATTTTAATTTTAATGTAAATTAATCTTAATATTCTATATACTGTTTAGCCTAAAATATTTTAAATCAACTAAATGAAATACTATCAAAAGTGCTTCTGTCCTATGACCTGTGTATATAATTATATTTTGATTTTAAGAGTGGAAGCGACATGTTAAGTGAACTATCTTAAGGTAATACATAATGTTTAGCCTACGATATTTTAATTTTAATGTAAATTTATTTTAATATTCTGTATATATTGTTTAGCCTATAATATTTTAAATCAACTAAATACTATCACAAGTACTAATATTTGTTTTAATTATATTCGGTATATATACATATATATAATATACACATACATACGCGCATTTATAGTAACTGTATACATTTCTACAGTGTCTTTTTGTCTATATACGTATTTTCTTATATATACTACCGGCACGGTAGCTCAATCGGTTAAGGCGTATTGAGTGGCGAATACGCTGATCGATTCGCTACCGCGCTCTGGGTTCGACCCCCAGCCCCGGTATTGACAACATCGGGGGGTGTGGATGTATGTCTGCGTTTTTCCGAATGTGTAACCCCCTTCCGGACAGCCTTGGCTTTGGATTTGGGGGTTGTCTACTATCTGTGGTGTGTTTATATACATGCACACATTTACACATATACATGCACACACACATATAATACAAATTTGAATTAATTTTCATTTTCTTTAGGGTTGAGCGGGATTGTTTTTTATTTCTCAATCATGAGGTGTACTGATGATCGTGGAATTTCCAATATCCATTTTTTTAGCTTTCCTTTAAAGAGATTAAATGAGTTTATACTTTTTAGAGTCGTTGGGACTTCATTATATACCTTGGGAGCCAAGTAAATGTGACAGCGTTGTCCTATGGTTTTTATCATTTTGGGTACTGCAATTGATTTTTCTCTGTGACGCGTATCATGATTGTGAGTAATGATATCTTTTGTGTTTAGGTTTCTATATTGATATAAAATCAAGCTCTGAAAAAAACATTGCCTTATATCCATGATTTTAGATTCTTTATACAAATCATCACTCGGGTAAACGTAACTTCGGCTAAAAATAATTTTTAGAATCCACTTCTGCATTGTTTCAAGGCTTTTTATATAGCAGTTTGTTATGCCTCCCCAAGCAATGATACCATAATATAAATGTGGCTGGACTAGAGCAAAATATATGCTTTTTAGGTGATCTATGTCAAAGAATCTCTTAAGGTATTTAAATTTTGAAAGTAGTGATCTTAATTTTTTAACTAAAAAATCTACATGTTTATTCCACCTAAGGTGACAATCAAGTATGACTCCGAGATATTTTATTGATGTGACAGATGATATTTCAATATTGGTGTTTTTATAGTTAATGTTGATAGCCGAGAAGTCTGGAAGTTTATGAGCGTAACTAGTAAATGGTAAGTAGTGTGTTTTATTCATATTTATTGTTAGTAATTTATTACTGAAAAAGTCTATTATTACTGGAAAATCATTCTGGATGTTTGATTTTATTACATTGCAGTTTTTTCCTCTATAACACACAGCCGTGTCATCGGCAAAACTGATCACTTCCCCTGTAAGTGGAAGCTTAAACAAGTCGTTGACATACAATGTGAATAATACTGGGCCCACTACGGTACCTTACGGTACACCGCAAAATACTGGTTCCATTCCACTCACTGCATTACCAACCTTTACACATTGTGCCCTATCGCTCAAATAGCTCTTCATTAGTTCGTAACTAGTTCCCCTGAAACCCACTCTCTCTAAGGTTTCTAACAAACTTGAATGACTGACAGTATCAAATGCTTTTGCCAGGTCAACAAAGATGCATATAATCGGTTCAGAAATATTGACTGAGCTATATATTTTTGCGGTTAAATTAGCTATTGCATCCTGTGTTTATCTGGCCTCCCTAAATCCATACTGTTTGTCAGACAGCAAGTTGAATTTGGTCAAAAAACTTGTTATTCTCTGTTTTAAGATTTTCTCGAAGATTTTTGATAATGTTGACAGAAGAGATATTGGTCTGTAATTTGACGCATCAAGTTTATCTCCGGACTTATGTAATATATAAGGATACACTTGTATGGTCCGCTGGACAGACCACTTTTTTTGTTTTGGGGGTGTTTTTTAGGGTTCCTTGTGAAATACGAGCAAATCTGATACTTCTGACTTCAAATTCGGATTCAGCAGGTCAAATTACATAAGGTTCCACTGGTATAGTCCGCCGGACAGACCATTTTCTTTTTGTTTTGGGGTGTTTTTTGGGGGTTGGGGCGAGCCAATTTGACAATTCTGCGGTCCAAATATATAAGGATACACTGTTATGGTCCGCCGGACAGACCACTTTTTTTGTTTTGGGGGTGTTTTTTAGGGTTCCTTGTGAAATACGAGCAAATCTGACACTTCTCACTTCAAATTCGGATTAGGCAGGTCAAATTACATAAGGATCCACTGGCATAGTCCGCCGGGCAGATCATTTTCTTTTTGTTTTGGGGTCGTTTTTTGGGGTTAAAAGTGAAAAATGAACCAATCTGACAATTCTGAATTCGGATTCGGTTTTAGTGGATTTAAATAAATAAGGATACACTGATATGGTCCGCCGGACAGATCATTACTTTGGAGGGTGTGTTTTTAGGGGTTGGGGGTGAAAAACGAGCCAAACTGAACCGGATTCCGAAAGTCAAAATACATAAGGATACACTGGTGTAGTCCGCCGGACAGACACTTTGTTTTTGTTTTGGTGGCGTTTTTTGGGGTTGGGGGTGAAAAACGAACCAGTCTGATAATTCTGACATCGGATTCGATTTCAGCAGAGCCAAATACATAAGCATACATACACACCCGTTTTTTTTTTTGGGGAGGGGGGGTGTTTTCGGGGTTGGGGGGTGAAAAACGAGCCAATCTGTCAATTCTAACTTCGAATCTGGATTCAGCAGGTCAAAATACACAGGGATACACTGGTATAGACAGCCGGACAGACCAATTTGTTTTTGTTTTGGGGGTGTTTTTTGAGGTAGTTTTTTGGGGTAGGGGGTGAAAAACGAGCCAATCTGACAATTCTGACTTCGGATTTGGTTTCTGCGAATCCAAATACATACAGATATACTGGTCTGGTCCGCCGGATAGACCACTTTTTTTTTGTGTGAATTAAAGTTTCAATGGTTAAGCACCTCTAAACAATGCGTCGTAACAGTTTTTATTTTTTTTAATTATGGCGCACCGCTCCAAAAAATTTGAAAAAAATCTACAATAAACTACTCATAACAATGTATTTTTTGTAAAAGTTTTGTGTAAGCGAATCATTATTTTCATGAAAAAATAAATATTCTAATATTATTTAAATATTTTTTTTATTCGAAGGAGGCAGCAAAATCAGCTGATTTTTTTTCCTAAGATGCATTTAAATTACACGTGATGTACGTGTAATTTAAATGCTATTTTTTTCATAATAATTAACGCACAACTTGCAGAGATAAAAAATGAAAACGAAATGTCATGTTTATTATGGTACTTTGGGCCCCCGTGGCGACGGGGGGCCAAAACTCGAGGAAAACATTTATTTTCCTATTGTCGATCTACTGAACATGGAGAACCGAATTGTCGCTACCCTGAAAACCGAAACCAAATTGTCGCTACCCTGTAAACCGAAAATAGTATGCTCTAGGTAACCGAAGCCGTACCGAAATAAATTTCGGGTTCGGTCCCTGATTAGGCACATCTTTTTCCTGTAACATTTTTAGTTTCCTCTCAAACAACTCTTAGCATCATTTTACGTTTCATCATTTTTTAACCACCCTGTGTGTTACTTAGTAAGCAACATTTTTTATGAGGAATTACTTTTTCTTATAAAATGCAAAATAAGAAACGTTACAATTAGTTAAGTCCATCCGGGCACACACTGTATTTAAAGATTATTTGCAAAATATCGGCTGGAAAGCTTTTTTATAGAGGCACCTCGACTCTAGCGGGTTAAGGATTTTGTAATGGGAGGGAAATATGCGTTTATTTTCGATTTATTATGAATATTCTAAAAACCAAACATAATATAAACTTTAAAACTGTTCTGGATACTTGCTATTGTTATAACGAATACAACTATATGTATTTTTAATTGTAAATTTCTGTTGTACCTACATGAATATTGTAGTTCGTAGTTCCTAATTTCATTAATAGATCATAGCATTTAATTATATACAAAATTTATGATATAAACTGTATATAGTTGTATTCCTTAGAGCAATGGGAAGAATCTGAAACTATTTTAAAGATTATACCATTAATGATTTTTAAATATTTATAATAAACCGAAAATAAACGTATATTTCCCTCTCAATCTGCAAAATCCTATCTTTAAGTGATGATAAAGCACACCTCGACTTGTGCTTCGAATGTTGTTAATAGTGTTTCCACATTGTATTAAAGAAAAAAATATCAGTTATAAAACAAACCCAATAATAAAGAGAATGTGAATGTATGAAACACGTCCGATATTAGGTACTAGATATATCATTTTGTTTTCTTGCTGCGGGTAAATAACAGTAATTGGTATATCTTTTTGTTGTACGCAATGACATGTATCGGTATAACTAATAAACTTCCTTTATTATTTTTATTATATATATTATATTAACTAAGGCTTTACGAGTTGCGTGCTTGTGGCAACTCAAATAAAAAAACTTTCGTTTCAGAAGTAAAACAGAGCGACATTTCCCAGACCTTTCCTTATAACATAACGTTTAAAGTCATATAAAAAATTAATAAGCTCTCAAGTCTCTTTCCAGGAGGCGGAGAATCGAAAGTGACGTGACATTGGCTGTTTAAATAAAATATAAGTCCAAAAATATGTTGTAACAGGCCGCCTTGGTGACATGTGACAGAGCTGCAGACATAACCGGGGGTGGCTTGGCAACGTGGAGCTCACTCTAGGGCAACGCAGGACCGACTCCAAATAAACTCGAAATTACATAATTAAGTTACGACTTGTAGTAGTACAGTTTCGGCGACAACATTCCGCCTGAAATTTTATTGTTGATCCCCATGTATTATGACCTCCTGATTACGAAAAAAATATTTGCGCTCAAAAATTTCTTGTGCGTCAAAAGTTATATGCACTTTTTGACGCGTTTTCACGGATTTTCAACTGCTCTGCTTAATATATCTTGTACTAGAAATCGGATGGGAATTTAAAAAATACTGGCTTATTTGAAATAAAATTCTTAAAAAATATAAACCTGTCCGATATGTATTGGTCAATCCGCCATCTTGGAAAAAAATAGAGAACACCAAGAATAGCCAAAAAAATCAAAATTGAATATCTTTTCTATAAGGAGTAATTTCACCAGTTGGCAAAAATAAAACTCATTTATGGTCAAATATAATATGCACCAATCCCGGACACCGTATGTCAAATAGAACGGTCAAAGATGGCGGACGAAATAAAATTTTTAATTCTTCGTCAATTACGTAATTTTTTTTTTCAAAAAAGTGCATTTTTACAATTTTCAAAAATGTATTTTCTTTGACCCTCCTTTTTTTCTACCCAATTTTCATCGATACAAAATGAAATATACTATATTAGTTTCATTATCGTCATATACCATAATTTCACCGCATCCTCATCGATAGCCGATTGATCAAAGGTAGAAGAAGCATTAGCACAATTATTTCCTTTACAATAGCACAAAGAATAGAACATTATATATCAAGTTTTCTACAGCTACACTGATTATTTTTACTGCCTTTCTTACATTTACAAGAAATATCACTTGATAAATTTTTAGGAAAAGCATTACTTTCACTCATAACATCAGGCATTAAGCCATTCTCAGTTTTGAGCCTCCCGAATTGTAACTAGGGTTTGCAATCCCGGAGTCATAATACAATCCCGAGATTTCGGGATCGGGATTAGGAATTGAAACAATAATAGTGTAAGTAGTAGATACATAATGAATACATGAATATCTGAACAAAAAATTATTCCTGAGAGTGTTGACTAAACCCGTAGCTTAAAAAAATCAATTCATTAAAGGTATTAACACTAAATTGGTATCTAATTTTTGTACAAATGTTACCAGTTGCGTAAATTGTATTTACAAGCTTTTATTTAACTTGCCCTGTTTGCAGTTAACCCCTTACCGCATACCGTCCCATATATGGCACAATGAATTATGTTCAGTGTATTTGGTGCCGTCTATTAAAATATCATTAGAATATCCTGCCCATATTAATAAATAAGCTATTACCGTAAACATTACTATCAACTAAATACATTATATGAACTAATATGATCACTTTTGTTCAATGGCTGCCTCAGTAACAGCTGATCTTACCTAACCGTCAATTTGTAAAATTATTTGGAAGTGTTTTTGGTGAATATTTTTCAACAAATTAAATATTGTGGAGAAGTTTAACTATAATCAAGTGGTGTACAAGTGAAATAAATCAGTTATGTTTTTTAGACATCATTATTTGTAGGAAATTAGGTATGTGCCATATATGGCACAGCATGCAGTAAAGGAATCGGGTAGAAATACTGAATTTTATTTTCAGTTAAATTATCCCTTCAGAAATAATGGATGTAAGAAAATGTTATGGGCACGTAGTAGATATACCGAATAGAAATGTTAGTAAAAGAGATGATCTGTCCTACGATGATTATCCGACAGCTCAATACGGTGTTATTGAAGAAACTGATTATGTTGAAAGAGAGGACGAAGAAAACGACCCGGATAATAAGGCATCTAATTTATTTTGTAAAGGCACCCAAACAAGCCAGAACCTCCGATTTGGACATAATCAGATCTTTTAATGCATGACAAAGGTATGAAATTCCTTGGAAATGAGAAACTGCCTCAAGAAATTGAGCACCAGTTTTTCATATTTTTCTTCACCGGTGAAATACTCAATAAAATTGAATATGGGAGTTAGCAGTAGTGAAAGCAAGCATGCATTGCAAATATCTCTATTTTCTTGGAATTTTTTTGTGTTCTGTAGAAAGTGTCAAATTTATTATATGATGTGTCACACAGAATGAACATTATATAATGTCCTTGTTGCAAGGTGTGCCATATATGGCACATACAGTTTTTTTCAAATATATGTGTGAAATTTCAAAATTGATTTTTTTAAATATTTTTCCCGTAAATAGTATGTCTAAATACACTGAATTTAAAATTTTCATCAAAATTGCAAAAATCATGCGGTAAAGGCTTAATATGTTTAGGTCAATTCTTGCAAGTCAATTTTGAACCACTTAAGACGTCCAATTAAGCTGAAATTTTACATACACATGTAGTTCTGATGACAATACAATAATATGGTACCAAGAAGTGTGTTTTTTTGTTTTTTAAACTATAATTTGATTGGATAGTGTATTTACTCAGACGTTTGATTCTAACAAATGCCGGAGGATTCGCTACTTTTAATAAATATAAATTAATTAAAAATTTAAAAATAATTATATGTAAAAAAACTTTTTAAAAACAAGCTTTTATTATTCTTTAAGTATACTAAAACGAAAAATATAAAATTGTCTTAAAAGCTTGTCGCGTGAATTGAAAAAAATATATTTAGGTACTTACAATCTCTTATCTGTCAAACAAAATTAATGCCTGTATGAACTTCTCGCGCGCGACAAGCTTTTAAGAAAATTAATTTTATTTTTTTCGCTTTAGTGCACCTAAATAATAATAACAGCTTGTTTTTAAACAGTTTTTTTTTACATATAATTTTTTCATATTCTACATTAGTTGGCAGTATCGTTATTAGATGATCATATATGCCAGCTGAAAGTACATATCCGGGTTGCCTTCATTTTCGAAAAGTGTCACTTCTTTTTTTAAATTTGATGATATCAAATCGGTTTCAGGGCATATTCGAATTGGGTGCATTGTGTTTTCTAACATTTTGTTAAAAATGTTTTCCAATGATTTTTCTGTGCTGTGAGAAGAATATCATCTTCCTCATGGTCTTCTTCATCAATTACCTCTGAAATTTTTTAGAAAAGTTTTATAAGATTCTCTAATATTTCCCTAATGGCATTTTATTAGGAACCTGGAATAGTGCGTCTGATTCTTGCTCATTGAAATTTTGCAAGTAGATATTGGAGGATGCTCAGATAACAATTTCTGCGTTGGGTGATTCTTCTGCACTAAGAGGCATGTCAACTTGTATAATTTGCTTTAACATGAATTTTAAAGAGATATTTCATAAATAAATTCGCATCACGTCAGCACAGTGCCTCCACTGTGACTTTAATAATTTAACTAAATCCACAAAGTTTATATTCCGAATCCAATATCAAACGCGACACTTTTAAGCCGATCATCGCATTAAAAGACTGTTCCATCTTGTTTTACAATCCCGAAAATCCCGGGATCCAATCGACTACGATCCCGGGATTTGCGGTATCTAAATATTGCCGGGATCCCGAGATTTTCGGGTTCGAGATTTCGGGATTGCAAACCCTAATTGTAACGGATCTTTCTCAGAACCTAACCATTTTTGGACTTGGAAATAGACTCTTAAACAGTGTTTTTCTATTACCTCTTCAGTAGGTGGAATTGCAGATAATTCTATTTTCATCATAATGTTTGTCAATTATTTTATTAATCTTAGGTTTATAAAAATAGATTTTTTTTACGACGATTCCATGCTAGTTGAGTCATTGTAACCAAAAGATGAATACCTTCACCAACTACTATAACTTGATTGTCTTCGGTTTTCAAATCAATAGCAGTTTTAACGATTGTGGCAGCGTCTTCTCTGCATATTTTAACGTTAAAGTCATTATCTATTAAACTCTGCGCAATAATTTTATAAAGTTCTCCTTATTTTTACTATTAGCTAGAATTTTTTTTTTGACTAACCGATGATTTCATGTCACTTGTAATTGAAATATCTACGCAAACAATTTTTCTAAACGACGAATGCGCTCGTTATTCTTAGTGCTATTCTGTTCATCGGCATACCCATCAAAAATAATACTACTCTAGTCTTGACTGCTTGGTTATGATTATTGATGATATTAATCCAGAGCCTGAGTACACTTCTGTAGGGAAGTTGATGTGCCCTACATTTTTTAGAGGGGGCTCGTTAGAGGGGGTTATAACAACTAATTTTCAGTCGGGTGATAAGCAGTCATGTGGTACGTTTTCCTAAAATGACGTCATCGAACTATGGTAGCTGGCCGTTCCTTACTACGCTTATATCTATGTAACTACTAAGTGGACTTATATACAAAGAAGTCTAAATAAAGCAAATAGAAACTTCCAGATTTAATGCTCTTGTAAGACCTTAAAAATATCGATTAATAATAAATAATAATAATAATATACTCCAATATTTCTATATTGATTTTTAAAATATAAAATAAATACATACACACGTTATTATAAATTGGTAGGTACAATGTATAAAATGTATAAAAATAGTTATTACTTTTATACATTATTCAACCTAAGCAGTATATTTATTCTTACAATCAGGATATTGCACACTATTACATTTACAAAATGAACAACACGAAATTTGTTGTTGTTGTTTTTGTTGGATATACATGATGTTATTGCACATTTTACTTATGAACAGACACCAACAAAGTCATCTTGGTATTGTTTAATTTTTGTTTTGTGGGAGCTCTCGCGTTATCGATTTCCTCAAAACCAAATTCATGGGGATCCAACTGGGTAAGAATCTCGTCGATGCAATATCGCTGCAAATAGGTATGATAATAGGCTCTTAGTAAATGTCGTCTATTGCACCTACTTGTTGGCGGTAAATCATCAACGTCAATATTTGTACCGTGTTGAAATAAGTTACTATAGTTACTATGTCTATTCTCCAAAAGATTCAGAAAGAATATTGAGACAAGGCGACAATGTGGTGGACAGCAGAAATATCTGAAAAAGAGCCTTTGCCTGTTCAGTTAAACACTTTTTGGCCATCAGCAAAAATAAATTGCTTTTGCAGCAGTTTTTTACTAATGCTTTTAAACAAATCTTGCCCAACAATTACAAATAGCACTATTCATATCTTAAGCGTATTTTCTGGCTCTGAAATCAGTGGTGTAAAAATAAAGGCTACATCCACTCAATAAGGGATAGAGTCCTATCATCCAGATTTGGATTGTTTTTAGATATTCAGGATGATGCTACACGCAAAACATGCTGCAAAAGCAGGCTTTACTAAAATTGTATTTGTTAGTGCAGATACTGATGTCATGGTTTTGGCAGTATTTCATTGGGATGCACTTCATCACATGGGCGTGGAGGAAATGTGGATACGCATTGGTGTAGGAGATACTACTCGATTCTTGCCAGTACATGTTATAGCATTTAATTTCGGTCAAGAACTATGTTCTTTATTACCTTCCCTTTACGCATTATCTGGGGCACATTATACCAGCAAAATTGGAACAAAGGAAGCAGCATTATATACTGCCTCATCAGACTATCTAAGCCGCTTTGGAGTTTCTACTCACTCAACTGAGATTGAAGCCAGTTTGAATCTTGCAGAAGAATATTTAGTTTAGACGTTCGATGAAATTAGGTTCTCGTTATTTCGACACGGCAAAAATGTTGACGTTGATGATTTACCGCCAACAAGTAGGTACATTAAAGGACAACAATACAAATCTGGATGATAGGACTCCATCCCATATTGAGTGGATGTAGCATTTATTTTTACACCACTGTCTTCGGAGCCAGCGCTTAACATATGAATAGTGCTATTTGTAATTGTTGGACAAGATTTTTTAAAAGCATTAGTAAAAAACTGCTGCAAAAGCAATTTGTTTTTTTCTGATGGCCAAAAAGTGTTTAACTGAACAGGCAAAGGCACCTTTTCAGATATTTCTGCTATGTCCACCACATTGTCGCCTTGTCCTAATATTCTTTCTGAATCTTTTGGAGAATAGTTATAATAACTATGGTAGCTATAGTAACTTATTTCGACACGACAAGAGTATTGACATTGATGATTTACCGCCAACAAGTAGGTGCATTAGAGGACATTTACTAAGAGCCTATTATCATACCTATTTGCAGCGACATTGCATCGACCAGATTCTTACCCAGTTGGATCCCCATGAATTTGGTTTTGAGGAGATCGATAATGCGCTGCTCCCACAAAAAAAAACATTAAACAATACCCAGATGACTTTGTTGGTGTCTTCTGTTCTTGCGTAAAATATATAACATCATGTATATGTAACAAAAACCAAATTTCGTGTTGTTTATTTTGTAAATGTAATAGTGTGCAATATCCTGATTGTAAAATAAATATACTACCTAGGTTGAATAATGTATAAAAGTAATAACTATTTTTATACATTGTTCTTTATAAGTTTTTTATACATTGTATTTACCAATTTATAATAACTTGTGCGTATTTGTTTTATATTTTAAAAATCAATATAGAAATATTGGAGTATATTATTATTATTATTATTTATTATTATTTAATCAATATTTCATAAGTCTTACAAGAGCATTAAATTTGGAAGGGTCTATTTGGTTTATTTAGACTTTTTTATATATATAAGTCCACTTAGTAGTTAAATATAAGCGTAGTAAGGAACGGCCAGCCAACATAGTTGATGACGTCATTGTAGGAAAATGTACCACATGACGGCTTATCACCCGACTGAAAATTATTTGTTATAACCCCCTCTAACCATCCTACAAAAAAAATAGGGTACATCAACTTCCCTACAGAAGTGTACTCAGGCTCAGGACTATATATTACCATGTGTATGCTTAATAAATTTTCTTTTCAAATTAATGAAGTTTAATTTTGTATTAAAATTTTTAAGTTATACGAGACTTTCTATAGTATATTTCTTTTTGTTTCGATGAAAATTGGGTGAAAAGGAGGTCAAAGAAAATATATTTTTGAAAATTGTAAAAATGCACTATTTTTGAAAATTAAAAAAAAATTAATTCTATCCCCTAAAAGTACATAAAATAACGTACAATCGAGAAAAATAGTGACGTACAATGCCTCTTTGATAATTGACGAAAAATTAAAAATTGTATTTCGTCCGCCATCTTTGACCATTCTATATGACATACGGTGTTCGGAATTGGTGCATATTTGACCATAAATGAGTTTTATAATTTCAAGTCAATATCTTAAACGAGTAAACGTGCGCACAAAAAAAGTTACATATCTACGGACCGACAGACAGAATTTTTTTTTTCTCAAATTTTAAATCTCGACATTTCATGACATTCTAAATCTATTTGAACAATTAAAATTTTCAAAAAATTTTTTGTCGCTACTAAATTCCACTGGATGTGGAAGTAAAATATGAAAAAGCACTGTAAAATATAGTAAGCGAATAACTTTTTTGTTATTGAAGATATTCGGTATCGCGACAAAAAGTGAAGTTTAAAAGTCAAGGGAGTTTTTGGAATCGATATTTCTTTTTGTTGCTGTTTAGTTTAACCGCAAGAGAATTGTTAAAATGCTCCGCACCTGCAACACGGAGTTCCGCTTGATATCAGAGATTTAAGTATGCCTGCTCGAGACCGTTGAGTCGAGATTAAGGAATAATTGTTGCTTAGCTGGAAATTATTATTATTATTTATGAAACAGACATTATAAATAATAAATTCAAATATTTTATTTTGATCAGACAAGTAGTGTTTATACATAATAAACACAGTAATATTCAAATTCTTTAAGTAGTACATTATAAGAAACTCGATTTTTTCGCGAATGACTTGGTGAGCGCGAAATTCGCTAAAAATATTAACATTTTGCGGCGTTGCTAAATTATTTTAACGGACTATTATTGAAGCTGTGACAGTTATAATAATTTTCATTATGCTTAGTTTTATATGAGCATATAAATTACATGCTGCAAATATATCATAATACTTAAAGATTCTTCTGTGCAAAAATTAATGGTATAATCTTTCATATAGTTTCAAGTACTTCCCATTGCTCTAAGGAATACAACCATATACAGTTTTTATCATAAATTTTTTATATGTAGTTAAATACCATGCTCTAATAATGAAATTAGGCACTATTTTCATTGACAGACTACGATATTCAAGACAACAGATATTTACAACAAAACAAATATAACTGTCTTCGTTAGAACAATAGCAAGTATCTAAAACAGTTTTAAAAATTACACTAAGTCTGTTTTTTTAAATATTTGTAATAAATCTCTGCAAAACCCTGTCCTTAAAGAACAAGAGCCTCCCTCGTTACATTTTATAATGTCTCGGCACTGTTTTTTTTTACACATAATGCATTGTCTGCAATCTATTTCTGTCTACAAATATTTTCTCTAGTCAAATAATATGTATACAATCAGTGACGCAGCCAGAAAATTAATCTGGGGGGGGGGCAATAGTACCGGCCTCCCCAGAGGATGAGTAGTAGATTCCTCTACTAGATAATATTGGCATTAATTACAAAATATGTATTTCAAGGGATAATTTGGATACCGCTTTGTACTGATAGAGATTATGCTTCTTTATTTTTTGGCTCATGGAAGACGGCTTGGGGGGGGGGGGCATGACTCCCCCCCCCCCCCCCTGGCTGCGCCCATGTATACAATAACATTAATTATATAAAAACTTTTTTACATCTTCCATGATTTAAACGACTCAACATGTTTACTATAAAACACCGAAGGTATAAGGTTCACTTTACAAAATAAGTTAATAAAAGCCGGAGAAAAATACTTTAAACCCCATTTTACTTCGATGCCTTTCCAACTTTAATAATAAAAAAAATTGTCGCTTGTTATAATTTTACGATGCACAACTTTTATTCGACATATTCGAGTTTTCATATTTTTTATAAAAAATATAAAAATGTATCGTTTGAAAAAAACTTTTCGTTTGACTAGAGCCAAGGAAAGAACCTGGTTAAAATTTAATTTCGATATCTCTAACAGTCAGTGAGAAATAATAAAATACAAATGTTTTTTGTAATTTTTGCAAATACATGTTTTTTTCTCCAATTTCGCAATTCTGTATATAAGCGGTCAAAATTTTGCAATTTTCAGAAAAGAAAAATCAGTTATTTGAAAAAATGCGATATATCGAACTACATTAATATTTCAGCTTTTTTACAGAAAAAACGCTAAATTTTTACTTTATTGCGCATAACTTGTAAAATATTGATTTTAGAGAAAATTGTGACATGAATTACAGCTGATACCGTTAATTTGGTTTTACTTCTTTGTGCGTGATGGATGTGGTGGAAATTAGAGACTTTTATTATTTTTTTTTATCTAAAAAATTGCTTTAGACACAAAAAATTCATTTATAAACAAATGGGAACTAAATAACAATAAATAAACTATACCATTTTAAAGCGGAAAAGGTCGAAACTGTCTTTTAATTTCTTGTCATCGGTAATAATTATAAGAAATGAAATATACTACAACGCTCTGATGACGAAAACAAACCTTGGTTTTATTTCTGTAAGGGCGCGTTTAATTTTTTTTATAATTTTTTGAGTTAAAATTCGTTGGGAGAAATTATAAGGTAATTTTTCGTAGTAAATTTTCTCTGATTTAAGATAATATAGTTAGTTAAAACTAATCAAACATTTTTTTTCGCAAATTCTAAGTTTTTAATTTTTTGCAATGACTTATGACTATTTCTAAAGCTCTAATTGAAGCAAACGTCTGCCGTAGCGACATTTGAAAGGTAATTTATTAAATTTTAGTGTGCAATTATTTTGAACAATTCATTTATTTAGAAAATATTATTTAGGTATTAAGCAAATCACAACTTGCACATTTTTTTAAATTTAATATGAAATTACCTACTTTCTGTATATTGGAGCCCCAATCTGGTCACATTAACAGACTAGTTAGGTAAACACTTTAATACGCCCATTCACACATCTACAAATTTTAACTTTTATTTTGTATCGTTAACCAAAACCACTTATTGTATTGTTTTGGTCCCAGCTACGTCTAACATAGTCCTAAAAAAATTGTTGACTCTAAAAAATGTAATAACTGACCTAATTCACATATTATGAAATAATTTTAATAAAAGAAAAGCAATTAATTACATCATGCAAAAAAATATTTGCCATTTTGATATATATTTCAAATACATATTGCATAATATATATTTAATTAGAATATAAGCTCTTAAATCAGAAAATTAATTATTCTTCTTGCGCTTCTTAGCCTATGTCTTATAAATTATTTCTGGAGCATCTCTTATACATGTCCAGGAGTAGTCTGCCAACATCGCAGAAGTCCATTTGCCCTCATATCTTTTTTCCATATTTTGAATATCCTGGTGGAATCTCTCTCCATGCTCATCACTTACTGCACCACAGCTTTCTGGGAAGTAATCTAGATGTGAATGTAGAATGTGGACTTTTAATGACATATTGCATCCCAATTTCTGGTAGCAAGAAAGAAGATTCCCAACAAGGTCTCTCTAGTTTTCTGCTCTTTTGTTACCGATAAAGTGCGCTGCTACCATTTTAAAGGAATTCCAAGCAGCTTTTTTATTAGCTTCTAGAATGTTGTCAAATTCAGCATCTTTGAAAAGGTTCTTGATTTGAGGACCCACAAAAAATCCCTCTTTAATTTTCGCATTACTAAATCTGGGAAATTTTTGTTTTAAATAACTGAAAGCACGTCCTTCTTTGTCCATAGCTTTTACCAAGTTTTTCATAAGGCCCAGTTTTATTACCCAATATTAAACTTTGTGAGTCAACTAATGGAATGTTAGCAACATTTTTTTGCTCCTGGTTCAAAACCCACTCTTGGCGGCCTAATTTTTCTTTTGTAATGTTCTAATAGCGCTCGACTGTCCCACTCACAAAGAAAACATTTGGTATACCCCTTGCTGCATACCAAATAAGATAGTAAGATAGCTGAGACGTTAGGTGGATATGGGACCGGACCTATACGGTTTAAGTCCCTTCCCCTGGACAGGAGTCCTAACTCCACATTCCACCTGTTGTTCCAACCTGAGTCGAACCCGCTTCATCCGACCGTACATTCATCACGACCCTGCGCGACGTGGTTGTGCGGTCGGCTCTGAACCGGGATCCGACTCGGGTGCATATTTGTATGTTAAACTTTTAATAAATCTGTTTTTAATTGAAATTGAATTGGACCTATACGAGATCACCGAGTGCAGCAACGTAGCGCGCGGTGAGGACTTGGATGGGTGATCGCTCCGGCTCCCGATCGGACCATCTAAGGGGCACCGCGCAGCGAAACAACAGTTGCTAGGGCTATACAGGGTGAGCACAATAAGTCCAGGAGGCTGCAGTGCCCCCAGAGTAGTATACAGGCGAGCCCGAGAGGAGAGGGCTTTGATCAGTAACAGTTTGACTCTTCAAGGAAGCCCAAAAAAAAAGATAGCTATCACTTTTAAGTCTCCACAAATCTGCCAGTTATACTTGTTATATTCTATAGTTTGTAGCAATACATTCATGTTACTGTAATTTTCCTTCATGTGGACAACATGGGCGATTGGAATTGATGGCAATTTATTTCCATTGTGGAGTAACCCAGCCTTTAGAATAAGTTTCGAAGCGTCAATAAAAAGTCTCCAGTCACTAGAATCATGGGGAATGTGTAAGCACTAATTAAGCAGTCAATGTCCTTGCAGGCAACCAAGTTATTTTCCATTTTTAAAAAGGTATAAGATCTTTTGACTACTTCGATACATGGAAACTTTAACATTTTCTTGTAGTAAATTCCATTGTTGTACTCGAGATGCCAAAAGCTCCGCTTTCGCCTTGGACAGATCAAGGTCTCTTATAAGATTACATAATTCGAGTTGATTAATTTTGTGTGGTTCACCACCGGACACTTCGGCGGAGAAATCGGAATCTTGTGAATAGGTAGTTCATCACTATGGGGAACCGAGCGAATGGCAGATGGTAAATTAGTAATTGTATTACCATCCTTTTTTCCTTGTTAATACCCTGTCTAATAGGAGATATCACGCAAAAATAACACTAGGTAATATGATCTTTAGGTTCTCGCCAGATCATGGACACACCAAAAGCCATTGAACGTCCTCTTCCACTTAGCCAACTACAAAGATTGTTGCACAATTGCTGCAACATATATGAGGTGCCCATTTTTTGTCTTCATCTCTAATTATACAACCAAAATACAACTGGTACGCCTTCTTAATTTTGGGAGTAAAATTACGTTTTTGACGCGCAAAAGTCACTTCACCACAAATATAACAAAAGGTGTATTTACGCAATCTCGTGGCATATTTTCAAAATAGCACTATTTACTTTCGAAAATGAACGCTTATCATGCACAAGGTACAAATACGACTACCTAAGAATGAATATTAGTTTTAGTGACAAATAATCAGATAGGTAGTTAGTATGTCTATTGTTCGTAGAATTCTAATTCTACCTGTTATTTGTGATAGGACCGCCCATAAACTAGCGTTACACTTTATTACCTGTATTGGGAAAACCAGAGCCAACTTGAACTTTTGCTTATTATATTCTTATTTAGCATGAATTTGCTATTTTTACTTCCAATACATGTAGGCTCCCAACAAACACCGAAGATCGGCCCATCACTGGGCCAGAAGTTTCATTTTTGATCCAGTGATGGCCCGTTGAAGGGCCAACCTCCGGTGTTTGTAGGGCTGTCTATTAGTGATTGGAGAACCAATCAAAACAACTACTCGTTTAGCTAATACTAAGGAGGTATTGAATTACATGATAGGACAGCGGTAGCTCAGTGGTTTAGCGCGTCTAGCTTGCATACTGCCGTACCTAGCGAAGCAGGTTCAAGCCCTGCTCATCGCGAAATAATTTTAATTATAAAATTATCCCCAAAAAGTGGTTCGGGCCCCACTATAAGCTGTAGGGCCTCGTTTCTCTTTACCTAACACAAATTCATTCTGTATTTTCAAGGAGTTACTTTGGTGACTTGAGAAGCGGTTAAGAAAACATTTTTTTAAGACTGCTAGCATTTTAAAGCAAAAAAATGCATGTCATTTATTTAATTTCAGTCATTCATACTTTTTTATTTAATATGAAATTATCTACTTTCTGTAGATTGGTACCTTAACTTCTTCGGTAAACACTTTAAAACACTCATTATTGGAGAACCAATCGGCTCTTCATTGGATATTCGTTCTTAATCCCGATGTTAGTCCCCATAATTAATGCTACAATGAAACCGATTCAGAATAGCCTATTGGCCTCCATTAAAAGGTCATCCTGGGATATACTGAAAGGAGGGTTTTGAGGATGTTCTGAAATAAGATTCTAAAAGGGACGTCCATTTTTCTATTTATTTTCCGTACTGAGATATCCAGGTACTTTAATTTGTCTTCCTATATCCCGATTGTGCTGTATGGGATTAACCAAAATTTAGAGAGCCTTAAAAGTAGATGTCTTGACATTTTTTACCAAAATGCTTATATCTCGAAATTTGTAAGAAACGCATTCCTTTATATGTCCCATTTTTATCGAACTATAATATAAAAGGATGGCTGTATATTTCTGAATATGTAAAATTATTTTTTAGTATAAAATTGCTAACACCATATTACTTTATATGCATGACATTCTTCCAAATCCTTAAGACATTTAATCACTCGTACTAATTGAAAATTTGAAGTGACCCCAAATTCCTCACCCTTTGAATAATAGAGTTTGCTGTGTTATTTCTATTAGAGGACGAGACTAGGACCCTTCAAACCATTTTCAACGCCGTTGACCCAGATTCTTTATGTTTAAAGGAATAAAAAGGGAAAGTACCTTTCACACAGACTTCGCATTCATTAAAAGATTTCGAATTGTTTTGAATGTTTTATATAATCTGGAGTTTCGCGTAGTAATATCTAGCAGTATTTAAGGTAAAAACGTTTTTATTTTAGTGTATTTTGTCCTACCAACTGGATTTAAAGTGAAAATGGAATGCGAACAGTTGTGTGAGTTAGATAGAAAGATAAATATTACTTTCATTGACTACACATGTTGCGGGTGATATCATGGCTTTTTATGGGTTTATTTTCCGTGTTTTTATCCTGATATTAAATTATGTACAAATATTTTTCCGTGTTTTGATTTATGGCTCGTGTAACATTATAGGTGAACACACAGACACATCAAGATGGTTTAACGGACAAGCACAATATCTTTGTTTCATAATACAGTAATTTCTGAACTTTTTGTAAAATATTTGAGCGACAATATAACTAAAAGCACTATATTTCCTCTAAAAATTTTAATGAAATGTCATAAATCTGCATTTAAGCACCCTGATACTCAGTGGCGCATTGCTTACGGTGTTAGGCTTGCTTCCCTATATACAACATCACATATAATAGCAGAGTGGCAACCCAGAACAAAACGGCTATTAGTGAAACAGTTTTGTAAATTGGTATTAACTCATTAAAACGACTATTTTTCCGAGCAGCGCCAAATCAAAATGGCTTCTGGTTTCAAGATGGCGGCCGATTTAGAAAATTGAATAGAACTAAACTATTGATGATGCAAAAAAAAGTTATTAAGAAAAATTGTTCCAAATTAAATTTTGAATAAAAAAAGTTAAATCAACTTTTTACCTAAAGTTAAAAATAAAGGTGGTAGATAGAAAAATATAAAAAAGTTACTTTTTATTTATAATTTAAAAGTTTACGAATTTTTCAAATAAATAATTTATGTTACAGAGAAAACTTGTTAAGAAAAATATTTTACATTAAAATTTGAATAAAAAAACTTTATGCAATGTATTTACCTAACACTAAAAATAAAGCCGCTACACGGAAAAATACTAGAAAATGATTTTATGTTTATTTTACAATCTAGAGCAATAATTACTCCGGTCAAAATAGACATTCACCCTTGCATAAATTCCCAAGAAGCTGAAAATTTACATGAACGTTAGGGATACCATTATAATGAAGTTGTGAAGTCCCCATTGATCCCGTGTGTGCAAAAAATTTTATGCTAGGTCAAAGTTCGCAAAAATGGGTTTTTTGGATTTTTCAGCGAAACGGTTAGTTTATGATAAAAATAGCTTAGACAAAAATTGTAGATCTTTCAATTCTCTACAAAAATTGTCTTACACTTTTTTTTTTGCTAAAATTCACCTTTTTTGAGAAAAAGCCATTCTAAAGTTATATTCTCCATAATATGCATGACACGCTGCCTATATACTATTCTGTGTAAAAAAAGCGTACATCTACTATCTGCCTGTATAAGTTAGACTTCATTTCCATAACAACTATATTGTAATTGTTTAAATCGTAGATGTCAATGAATATCTACAAATGTCAAAAATAGGTCCTGTCATTGCTTGTCAATATGTATTATTTAAAAACACTATTTACATAGCTAAAAAAAACTTAAAATCACGCTCAAGAGTTGTACGCTTTTTTTTTTTGTACAGAATAGTACATTATGGACGTATAATATAAGCAAAACTATTAGACTAATACCATTTATTTTTTAAAACCAGGCAAGGCTCAACAACCATCGGAAATATTTTCAAATATGAGTTTATCGGTTTATCTTAAATGTAAAAATCATATTCTATTTTTACATGCTATGACTGGCTGTGATACATCAGCAATGTTCCGGAGGGGTAAAACAACAGTTTTCAAATTGTTTGAAAAACAAGATTTAATTACATGTGCAAAAGCTTTTAAAGATATGAACTCTGCTCCAGAAACTCTAATCACCAACGGAATTCGCTTTCTTCTTTCTGTATATGGAGCTCCAAAAAAATTACTTCTATAGATAAGTTACGTTACGTCCCTTTTGCAAAACATACACGTAATAAAAAATTCAATTAGCTTGTCTTCCTCCAACCTCGGCTTCTGCTCATCAACATTTTTATCGAGTATATTACCAGGTTCAAGTGTGGCTTGGTAATCAACTGGACCCAGAAGAATGGGGTTGGAAGCTAATTAATAATGTATTGGAACCAATCCACACTCTACTTCCACCGGCACCAGAAAAGCTCCTTAATACTATTTTTTGTAATTGCATGTAATTCGAAATGCGTGTTCAAATACTGAATCTCCAACAGAAGATGATCCTTACATCAACGACGAAACAACTGATGTATCGCTGTTTGAACAATTTACGTCAACTCAGGAAGATGAAGATGAAGATGAAGAAGAAGAAGTTGAATAAGAAGACCTAAAATATTATATTAAACTTCAATAAAAAGACCGTGGAATAGGCCTACCGGGGAAACCACATTAAAAAAGACGCGCCAAGTACACTACCTCATAGGTGGCGTGGAAACGTGTGCATATTATGAAGAATATAACTTCAGAATGGCTTTTTCTCAAAAAAGGTGAATTTTAGGAAAAAAAGTGTAAGGACCATTTTTGTAGAGAATTGAAAGATCTACAATTTTTGTCTAAGCTATTTTTATCATAAAACTGACCGTTTTGCTAAAAAATCCAAAAAACTCATTTTTGCGAACTTTGACCTCGCATAAAATTTTTTGCACATTCGGGATCAATGGGGACTTTTCACAACTTCATTATAATGGTATCCCTAACGTTCATGTAAATTTTCAGCTTCATGGGAATTTATGCAAGGGCTAACTTGACCGGATTAAATTATGATGTTCTTGTTGAGCATTCCTTTATGAGAAACTAAAGACATTATTTTTCAACCTAAAAATAATTTAATAAAAATAGGTAAAGATTTCTTTATTTAGACTTACATGCCTTTTTTAAGTTTAGTTGCATTCTCCTTTACAAATAGTGTAAAGTAACGTGCATTACAAACCGGCTTTTTTGCAACCACATTTGCATCCTTTTTTGCAACTACATTGAATTAATTGTCTAAGGGCTTTAGATACTTCCGCAAGTGTTGACCATTTTGACACCCAAATATTTTCCCAAGATTAGGCAAAATCAAATTTAATGTCAGAGACTATCCCCAAATGTGCCCACTTTAGAAGCTAGCCCGAAAAATGTGTTACTCCAAAGTATCCTTAAGGGGGATGTTACACGTTGTCATGTTCTTGGAAGTAAACAGTTCCTTTCGTGCCTGATTTATTTCAGTGCAGGTAGAAGTATTGCAGTACATTAAAACAAAAAACCGTTGGAATCAGTTTAAAATTTTATTAGGAATATTCTCTTGAAGTTTCGAAATGAACGTGAAAGCTTCTGTTACTTCTGGATACGTCGTCCATATCTTCCAAGCAGTCACTTTTCCTTTTCCAGAAAAAAAGGAAACGGTATCACATCCGTTAGGAAGTGATTTATTAACCCCAAACTGTATATTTAAACTCTTTTACCCTTCTTTATACAAACAGTAAAAAAAATGAAACCGCCAGTACTACTACGTCAATGTCGACAGTTCTACTGCAAATGTACTTCCTACCTTGTTGAACACAATCATTAATATGCAATATTAGTCTTGTATCTGCTTCTTCTCGGTTGCAGGATTTTAGAGCAGTATTACAATAACTATTTTTCGCAATTTCTTCTCGAGCAGTTGACACAATTTCGACAGAACTAAAGTTGTTGTTGTATCATTTGCCAATAAACAAAATTTTTTTCAGAAAGGCCAATTTTTTGATAGTAGGTATATTGTTACTACAGACTTGCCTTCTTATTCCGACTCCTCTAGCTTCTATCGTATGACTTTTTAAACTGTCCTTTTTGTACACAGTAATTCGACAATATTATGTTTAATATGTGCCTGAAAAATTTTTCTGAATATTCTTCAAACGAAAGTCCTTTAGGCAAAAGTAGATGGACTAAAGCGGGGCCGTCGTAGTTACTCTCCGGTGTAATATTTGTCTCATTTTCAGTTAATAAAGGTATATTTCATATATATTGTCTACGCGATTCGCTTACAGGACCGAGATTTAAGATATTATGCCTCCTAGTTTTTTAATTGATTCTATAACTCGACTCTGATTGTTACTTTATGGTCAAAGGATAATTATTATGACAAGTATAGAACATTACTTTGGGTATTTTGTAAAATATCAGAAGAGACTGACTTTGTGATATTTTACCCCATAGGGTTTTAATTTTTAGTTTTAGAAAAAAACTTATAAGAACTTTCTTATTCAAAATTTAATGCGGAACAATTCTTCTTTATAATTTTTTTTCATAAAATCAATAGTTTAGCTAGAAACGTCGATCTTTTAAATTTTCTAAAACAGCCGCCATCTTGAAACCGGAAGCCATTTTGATTTGGCGCTGCTCGGAAAAATAGTCATTTTAATAACAGAAATCAGTATACCAAATTACAAAACTGTTTCACTAGCCGTTTTCTAAGGGTTTTTACTGTGTTTGCCGCTATACTATAACATTAAAAAACAAAGTTGAATCAGCAAACTCATTTATTTCAAATAAAAAGCAAATGATTCTTGGGAAGCAAAAAAAAATTTTTTTCGTTCATCGTGTCTGGAGGCATTTCGCCGCCGCGTAACATCGCGCAGTTAACGCGTATGTTGTACTTCAATAATGTATTCTATGAAATAAATACCATAATAAAATGACATGTACTGAATAGCTAAATGGAATAAAAACTATTTAAATTGGAATTTGTTGGGCTTGCGACCACGGGGTCCCGGGTTCGAATCCTGGCTAGGGTATGGATGTGTAGTGGCGTTTTTCACGTGTTGCCGAGACGGTAGCAGTGGGTTAGATCGCGATTGTTTGAAAAAACACTTCTTGCCGCTCTCCTCTCCTGAGTTTAAGTCTCAGCTGCGGCAGATGGCAATGACGTAGGGAATGGATGTTGTGTTGTTGTCTGCGTAACTGTGTATACGTGTACTGGTTGAATGGTAGAATGGCCTGCGGCTAAACTCGGCCAGGACGTTAATGTAAGTAAGGCGTTAAAAGAGAGAGAGAGAGAGAGAGAGAGAGAGACGCTCTCAGGCAAAATTCCCCCTTACCACAGTCTCCGCTGTACGTCACTTTCTGGTCAACTAGATCAGCAGTCAATTTTTTCTAAATGTAAACTAAAATCACCTTAACCAAAGTGTTTATAAGCTTATCCTTCGATGAAATAAAGAATTACGACTCTTTTGGTTAGTCGAGACAAAAATGTGAGAAAATTGTAATATGATAGAAACAGTTATTTTTTCGTTACACTCGCTCTAACTCTGTAAGGGGACAACGAATTAATCTCAAACTTTTATCATGTTATAACTTCATGTTTGTTAACAAAGTGTGTTAGTATGAAGATCAAATTTTAATAAGTGTAGAAAATATGATTTTTTTTTTAGGTTATGTCCATAAACTGAAAAGGGTCTCGCCGGTTAAGAATTGGGCCCAGCGGCTTATTGGGTTATTCATTCACATGAATTTTGCTTATGACTAGGAATGCTCAATAAAATATATTATTATTTTTATTAACCTCCATCCCCTATATTAGCAGAGTTATGGGGGTAACAACCCTCAACTTTAAAATTATTTTTTTTCAAAACTATGGAAGATAATTAATTGAAATTAATAGGAGACGTTGATATAAAATATCTTTATATTTTACATTTTTTTTGTGCTGTTTTTATATCAACCTCTCGAGTGACACCTACCAAAAAAATCTATATTATTTAACACTAACATAATTATCATGTGTAAAATTACTTCAAGGTCAAATTGGGAGAAGATGCTTAAAAATATAAATCTAGATAATGAACACCGGCACACAGAAAAAATGTAAGTGCGAAGGCCTCGACCACTTAATTCCTACTCATTTGGAAGCTAGTAGTAAAAAAAATTGCTCTCAATTATTTTTTATTTAAGACAGATAGAATAGTAACATTTTGCTCTAAAATTATAATAAAGCATAGTTTATACGTCTCTGAAGATCGCCCTGTATGACGGATATTGTCGAATTTCAATAGGGAGTATTCTACCATGCTATTTTACATACGTGCCAAATTTGAAACAAAAATATTAAGTCTAACGGAAGTTATCGTGTTTACAAGAAACGGTCTACACACATACATACACCCCCACATACACACACGTACACACATGCATACACTCATACATACAGACCCGCAGACATTTTTTTATTCGATATTTGAATTCAGCCTGTTATGAAACGGATTTCCATACACATTTTTTTTTCTACGATTATTATTAAAAATTATGGTCCGGTTATAATACATCTATTTAATTAAATCAAATACGTATAATACTATAGAACTGAATTTTTTTCGAAACATTCCTTGGACGGGACCATTTTTGTTGATAATAAATACTGATTAAAAAAGGATATTATAAATATAAAAAAATATTTAACAATAATTGATTCCGCATCGTCTTGCGTCTAGTGATCGATGCTGCCGGTGCTCGCGGAATACATGTCGCACGTTATAAAAAATCCAAAATTTCGAAAATCCGCTTGAGATTGCCTAATTTTTTTTTTGTTTGTTATAAAGGAATGTCTAATTTTTCACTGATTTTTCCAAGGCATGATAACGTAAGATTTGTTTCGTAGCTATACACAAATCTGAACCTACTCGTAAAAGTTTCTGATAAGCACCCTATAATAAAACAACCTTCTATCTGTTTTTAAATTCAAAACTTTCTTTATGCAATATATTAAAATAAAGTACATACCTCAAAGAAGCTGCTGTAAAAATTTCACTTTAAATTATCACGTTTTAGGCACACACTTTCTCTTCAAAAGTTGGTGATTAAATGAGACGTAATACCGGTGAAACGGTGCTATATAAAGAGTCGTGTTTGTGAGCCCCTAGCAGGTAGAAATATCGCCTAATGGCCTTTGTATTCTTGGAAAAGATGCATTGACCATTCTTTTAACTGCCCCCAAAGTATCAAAGCGAAATTCGAAAGTTAAAAAAAAGCATTTTTGGCCACTTTTTGAAATTTTCGGACCACTGTGGATCGTGCAAAATCATCGGATTTAAAAGAATATATTGTCAAAACAATAGAAGATATGTGTTTTCCGCTACTCACTTTCTTATTTGAAATTTTATTCTTTACAGCTTTGTTAGTATAGTTTTTCACAGCTCTTGCCATTTTGGCAGAGTCTTAAATTTAATGTATTTATTGTATGCCGTCAAGGAACACATAGATTGGCAGCCATATTAGAATCACCATTTTGAATATAATATTGTTACGTTGTTTTCTTTGCTGGGTATTTTGCCACTGTAAAAATATTTTAAAATGTTGATGAAATAGACCTCTGCGCCAAAAGGATCAGACAGAGGCTAGTTTTTAATACTTCTATTACAAAATGTCTCACACCTAAAAATATATAAACTGAAAAAAAAAAAAATGTTAAATGATAGTGACAAAAATTAAATCTAAGGCAGTTAACGTTTCGGAAAATATTTATTTTTCCGTTATAAAAACTTTCACTTTTAATCATCATCTCTGAGGATCGGCAATCAGCTGGTACAGAAATCTATAGAATAATTAGAAACACATTTATCCTCATTTAATAAAATAATAGCGGATTCTTTAAGTTTCTTTTTTGTTGAGTCGCTTTCTTTTTCCAAAATTTTCGCGGAGTCCCACTGGATTCTATGATTGTTATCCCACATGCGTTCGCAAAATTTTGGCTTCTCGAATTCTCCCCTTCTAGCATAATATCTGTATTCACCAAGCCTTTCGTTGAAAGAGGTTTATTTCATCAATATTTTTATAAATATTTTTACAGTGGCAAAATACCCAACAAACATAAGAAATCATGAATATGCCACAAATAATGAATTGTTACGTTGTGCTTTATACGTATAGATAAATATTACTCCGTTAATAGTTGAGCTAGTAATATCAAACAAAAAGCAAATGAAAAGTAATTGTATGCTCTGGAACTTTTATTGGAATTACTATTTCGAAAACTTAAAATTTCAATATAAACGCTCTATATTTACGAATTTTCGTAATGTCTAAATTTAAGAATTTTTCTGAAATTATCATCTAATTTATGGTAAAAAATTATAATACTTTTGGAGCAAAAAAGACATCTAAAATCAGAGCAACGGTTATGGAGCTTTGTAATTTGAAAGAAAACAGCGCTGGATTTTTGCTTATCCTACGTTAATAGAGCGATCCATTGCGATAAATAAATAACTGTCCCCAAATGCTTCCCGCCGAGCCCATTTTATACAAAGATTTGCCAGGGGTAATAAGGTTTACTCTAGTTATATTTTCCAACTCTCGTCTTACTAACCCATCTTTACATTTTCATTAAAATAGTTTTCGACAGCCAAATCCCGAAAGCCGGTCCTACAACCAGGCAAGGGAAGCGAGACGCACCGGAGGCCCGAGCAGCCTTGGCCCTTGCGAGCGTGGGCAGACGTCGGGGACGGCGGGACGCGGGCGGCGGCGTCGAGTCGTCGCGCAGACACCTTGCACTCGGCTTTGCAGGCCGTCTCCTGTACCCTGCACCCCCGCAACCTTCAGTGTCCCTGACAACGATGCCGCCCGCCCCGCCGCCGCCGCACTGCGTGCGGCATTTCTCAGGGTCGATTGCTGTAAGCCTTCACTTTCTATTTCTCCATATTCAATTATGCCCCGGCCTCACTCTCGCTCTCGTTCAGCTGGAATAGTCGAACGAAAATGAAAGTGGGAGCGCTCTGCGGAGGCAGAGAAAATCAGGACGTAACATGCATGTATAGATATTAAGTTTGCTTCCTTTGCAGGGGCTCACTTGTTCCGTTGGGAAATAGGTCAATATAGGTGTTTTAAATTTTTAGTGGAAAGAGTATTTTTGTGTAGTAATTGATTATTTGATGCTATATGCATATTAGATAAAAATTTTTGGCCGCCTCCCATACTTGGAAAAATTAAAATATAAAAGGAAATAAGCTGTTTACTACTGATTTTAAAAATAAAAATGTCAAGGAAATTGATTCAAACATGTCAAATATAATTATTTTATAAACATATAAAAGAATAAATAAAAATTATACAAAATATGTTACATTTTTTTTTAATTTATTTATTTAACATCAGCTACCAAGGCCTAAATCAAATGAAATTTATTGGTGCTTTTAACAATAAAGTGTTACACTAGTCAAATAGCGAAATTATGTCATAATATCATGATGTGTCATATTATAAAATATAATAAGATAGAATATAATAATAAAAAGTAATTTGTAAAATAACTAATTTTAAAATATTTCAAAATATATATACAAAAACATATACATACACAAATATACACATTAAAATATACTGAAACTTTAGATAAATAATTCTTGTCCATTATTTTGGTTTCAGTGCCATTAAAATTTAAAAATTACACATATTATAAAAACATCCTTTTATTATTATTTTTTTATTAACTGTTTGTATTTCACCTCTGGTAAGGCTTTCGCCCAATTTGGAATTTTATTTAAAAATTTAGCAATTAAAACCACAATCACTTGACTTAAGTCTATTACGATCTATCACTAGTCCCCGTATTGTATTTATGAATATCCATGGTTTTTTTTCTTGGTGTATATTTTTATAAATATATATTAGGCAATGAAAAATGTATAGTGATGGAAATGGTAAAATTCCCAATTTAATAAATTTGTCTTACATCGATCTATATCCACGATTTGTAATTATCCTGATAGTTTTTCTCTGTAATCCGAGAATTCTGTTAACTTACGGGGTATGGTTTATCAGACCATAAGTCATATGTGTCGCTATTAGCGAGGCCTATTAGAATAGGCCGTTAATATTTTTTAGGTTTCTTAGCAAGAATATATTTTTTGATCTTTTTTTTGCCGAGTAATCAACATGGTGGAACCAGTTAAGATTTGGGTCAAGAAAAACTCCTAGAAATTTAACTTTTTCTTGGTTTTTATAATTTTTAAGTGGCCTATGAGTGAAAATCATATTCGTGGTTGTATACTCGCTTAGTGACGATTTATTTGATGAGAACCATTCTAAAGCACCTAACTTAGCTTTACCTATTTGCCTTTCAACAACATCCAATTTATTGTCAGATACCAGGAGTGTGGTATCGTCTGCAAATAATACCAAGTCAACATCAGGTACAGACTTACTCAGGTCATTTACGTATATTAAAAATATGGTTGGTCTTAAGACCCACCCCTGTGGCCCTCCGCTCCTTATGTATTGGGATGTCGAGTTAGTATTACTTGGGCTTATGTACTGCTGTCTGTGCTTTAGAAATGATTATATTAAGTTGCAGCTGATCATGTCAAATTTATAAAATTTTAATTTGTCTATTAGAATTTGATGAGAAACACAATAAAAAGCTTTTTAACGGTCACAAAAGATGACTCCGATATAATCCCTGTTTTCATTTCCTTTAACGATTTTGTCTATTAATTCCATCAGTTGTGGTTATTTTTGCTCGAAAACCAAATTGTTTACAATATTATTATTTTCAAAATGGTGTTATTTGATTTTTTAGACATGTTTCGAAAATTGTTGATATTATAGGAACAAGTGAGATAGGTCGAAAGTTATTGTTATTGTTGGTTAAAGAACCTCTTATCACCGACGCCAGGGGACGAGCTTCCCCCAAACTGGAAATTTTGCCGAACCTCCTCTCTGTCTAAGAGTCGGGATCTTTTACTAACATTTAATAGACAAAGGACATGCTTTACTTCCTTTCCAAAGGATGTAACATCCACTGCGTAATCCTCGCCATAATATTACATAGCTTCTGCGTAAACGCTGTTTCCTCAGATGGGTCACCCATCCAAGTACTATGATCGTTGCTTCACTGTATGTATCGAAATAGTACACAGTCAAGATGCCTCTACGCTCGCCCTAAAACAAATTTTCATAAAAAATTTGCACGGAACTATTGATTTGTACTTTTTTCAAAAACTGTTGTACTTACAGACTTGAAACAAGTATACATATTTTATTAAAAATTGACAAGAATATAATTTTTATGCGAAATCTGTCATAAAGGCGCATATGACCGTAAGAATTACGGTCCTTTTAACACATTGATCTAACGTACGTAGCACCCTCTAGGAGCTAGACCAAAATTGAAGATGTGTTATGATTTACCATCCCAAATAACTCCAACCGACAATTTTCTATGGAAAATTTTAAGGTCTCTAAATTACAAAGGAAAATAAAAAATAAAATTAAAAATATGACATCCTGTGTCTTTTTACCTATCAACATTTCATTATAGACATTAGTAGCGAAATCTTAATACTTTGACTCCTACTATGCATGGTTAAGTGTTGTACCATGAATCTCCCTGTATATTGAGGTATGGTATGGTATTGCTAGACTGAAGGAAGATTTAACTCGAAAACTGTAAATTTTTTAAAATTGTGTCCATTAAGACATTTGACCAGCACGTCAATATCTACAAGATACTGCAACTTCAGCCAATTCCACCGAAAGCCATTTTCCATAAGATTTGTGCCGTGTTCTTTGAAACATATGTACAATGGGACGGTAGACTACAGGGAGTATTCTACCGTCCCATTATACATACGTTTTACGATAAATTCTCAAAAATCAAAACATCTTTTATCTGATCACATTTTCCTGGTGGCAGGGAGACCACCAGGCGGCAGCTTTCTCGAACGAGTTTTTTCGTTGAGATTTTTCCCGTGTCAACAGCCCAAATTTCTCAGTGATAGCGCCAAGTGCTAGTTTAAGTGTTATTTTTTTCAATTTGTAGGTCTTAATTTTAATGTTAATCTTAAGTCTGCCTTAATTTTATTTTCGTTAAGCCGAACCGGACCTGCCCCGCCCAGCTCCTCAATCACTGGTTCACTGGCTGGCTCCGGACCAGGATCCGGGGAAGTACATAATTGTACATCTAAATAGTAATAAACATGTTTGAATTGAATTGAATTTAGTCTCACACTGGAGTCCCGAATTCGAATCACTGTGGGTTTTTTTCGGAAGAAGTTAGTACCAGTATACTCGAATATTGGATGTGCGGATGTGTGCCTGTTATCTCTATGTAGCTAGTTATTAATTAATAGAGATAAAAAACAAACAAAGGACCCCGCACCAAATGCATGGGTAATTTGTTGTCACCGGAATCGTTGCAAATTGAAAAAAAAAAATGAAAACTGTTATGGATAAAGTTCCAAAATGTCTTTAGTTTAAAAATACAGCAGGTCGAAGCTCCAAAATTCAAAATTTTAAAAACGCGATTTTACGTATTTTGTATGGAAACGGTAAATACTTTTAATATTGAATTTGCTTTAAGAATATAATATTGATGTAAAATGTAATATAGGAAAATACATTATTATAATATTCATATAAACAAATAAAAAAAGATTCTTACGCAAATAAAAAGAATCCTATTTTTATTCGTTTTCCAGATAATATATTTATAAAAATTACAAAAAATTAAAAAGTTTGCGTACATAATAGAAAAAAGTGTGTTTTTGTTGGACCTCAGAAAATAAATATACCTTTTTAAATGATTCTAGGCCTCAAAAGTTCTTCAAAAATTGACATTTTTATTACATAATATTTAAAAAGCATAGGGCAAATTCACACGTTGCTATAGTAATAAAAATAAAGCACAATAATATTATTTAATTTATATATTATATTTATTTCTCTAAATAGATTATTAGTTTGTACATGTATTTATTTAATAGTATAAAATAAATCTTAAAAAAAGTCAATTATTTTGCAGTTTATGAATTTATGTAAGAATTACATAGTTCAAGAAGTCGTGTAAAAAACCATATTTATAAATTTAAATTAATTTTTTTTTAAACTGTTTAACGTCGGCCTATTTCCGCTACCAGGGCCTATTACTGACGCCAGGAGACGAGCTAACCTGGAAATTTTGCCGAACCTCTTCCCTTAAGAAGAGTAGGGATCTTTTACTTGCCTAACATTTAATAGACAAGGGACCGCCTGCTTTACATCCCCTCCGAAGGATGGTATATCCACTACGTAATCCTCGTCTGAAATTACGTAACTTCCGCGTATACACTGATATACAAGCCTCTAGAAGGTGGGACGAGAACGCTGTATTTCCCAAGATGGGAACCCATCCAAGTACTAACCGCGCTCGACGTTGCTTCAACGGAATATCGACTGATATTCACATTGAAGTCGCCTCTACGCTCGCCCCAAATTTAAATTAAATTGTTATAACCTAAACATATATACTTTAAACGAATTTATCCTTAACGTGAGTAAGTGTATACATTTTTAGTACGGGGCTATTTAATGTACTTGAAGATTGGTGGAATTTATGAGAATTGCAAAAAATATAAATATATAATATACTTATATTATTGAATTAAATTATTTATTATTTATTTCCCATATCTATCCGTATTATTTATTTTTAAGATAAAATAAGATTTTTAAAATCATATTTTGTTTATCATAATTAAGTATACTGCATCAACATTAGAATCAAAGAATTTGTTTAGTAAGCAGTTGTATTGTATTAATTTTTATAAGAGCCCTTTTTATAAGAGTACTATAATAATGTTTTTTCCTGTATTGCACTGATTATCAGTAAGTATTTTGTTCTTAATGCAAACTAAATAATAAAAGTAAAAGTAATCTTTTACATATTAATAACTTTTGAGCCTATTGTATATAGATAAGGGCAAAAGTAATTATATATTTCTTTACATAAGTACACATTATTCATGCAACTGCTTCATATAAATCAATACATAAGTCCGTTTCGATAAAAAAATACGTAAAATCGCGTTTTTAAAATTTTGAATTCTGGAGCTTCGACCTGATGTATTTTTAAAATAAAGACATTTCAGAACTTTAATCCATAACAGTCTTCATTGAGAATGACCTAAGGATTCCATGCCTTGAATTTGCAACGATTCCGTCGACAACAAATTACCCATGTATTTGGTGCGGGGTGCTTTACATAATGCAAATAATTGAAAAACTTTCATTCTGTTAGATATTCTTGAAAAGAAGAAAACCATAAGAGATGAGAAGCAAAACATTGATGGCGGAAGCCTTTACTATGTGGCAATTAATTGCAAGAAAACGAGTAAAACACTTTATTTCTCACTATATAATGGTAAAAAAAAACAGTATTTTACTAGAATAAGTAAATATTTTACCAGAAAATAGTACTTGTTTTAACTTTTACAAAAATCTCATCACAAATAAGTATATACAATATACATATATCCTTCTAATAAGAGAAAGACAATATGCATATTATGTACAGTACAACTATCACAATAATATTATTTTTTAATTTATACTATTCTGTTCAATGAATCCAAAAATAAATAAAACAATAGTACTTACCAAAATAGCAATTACAACAAACTTTAAAATATTCACAACACGTGTTTCAACATCTCAACATCTAAGTCTCGTCAGTTTGACTTCTTTTAAAGCTTAGAATAAATTGAAAAATATCCTAGCAAATCCTGCAATATTTATTAATGATTTACCTGAGCAGAATAATTAAAATTGGAATAAAGGAATAATTATAATAATAGTTAAATGCAAATTCCCTAGGTCGTAAAAGTTCTATAAAATAGAGTAAGTAAATATATTACCAGAAAATACTAGTAATTCTGTGAAACAAAAAAAGAAGTCTTTATGTTTCTTAATTTTATTTATTTGTATTTAAGCTCTCACCAAGACCTAACCCTTGAGAGTATACAGCAAATAAACTCTTTTTCTTTTAGTTTCTTTGAAATACATTTACAGCCAGCGGAACCTAGTATCTTTTTGAAGCTATCGTGTATATTATAAATATTGTAAATTTACTGAAATTCGGAAAAAGCACCTTTCACAAACAAAATACATTGGAAGTAAGTGAAATATTGATCCAGGTATACCTGGCACCTCCGCCAAAACTTCAAAAATTATGTTCTCGCGTGCATGTTTTGCCTTTTCCATTATTTACCGCTATATCCCCGATAGAAAGAAGAAGCCGGTTAGAAAGATTTTTTTCTGATAGATGTTCAGGCTGTATGTGTTTAAGAATTATGAAAAGCTTCGGATGAGTTTCCCTGTATTCTTGACATCTTGGATATTTGTTTCGTTTGTTGACAAAGGATCTAGCAGGATAAAATAGGGCCCCAGAGAGGCATTTTGAAAATAACTAGTGTTATGACATCGGTGAGTAATAAAGCTACCATTGACACAAATTCAGCCTCTGATCTGCCTGCGTTCTTGAGATAATTGATCATATATAGGCTAGAGCGGGTACTTTTGAAAATTATTTTATTCAAGAACTATGTGGCCGGTTTCCCGAAAATCAAATAAGGTTGAAGGACTAGTGCAATAAACTAACATCTGGCATCCATAAGTACAGTGATACAAGTGTCTTGTGTTGTATACAACTCAGCTGGAGTGAGTGTTTATGGAACTATTTCGCCAAAGGTAGATCTATATTTAATATTTGACATTTATGACTTATACGGATTTATTCCTCCAACGGTAGATTTGTAATTAATATTTTAAAATTCGATATTTAATGTACGGTGACAATATGGTAGAAGGTAATCTGAGCTGCAATATTACCGACATCAATTTGTAAAAGATGTAAAAACCCTGCTCCAAATGGTGTTAAATGCATAAGGTGTGGAAAAATCTTACATAAGAGCTGTCTCAAAATACTACAAAATAAAAACACCAAACAACAAAGTATTACATTTTTGGAAGATGAAACTTTAATATGTTGCAATAAAACTTTATCGGGGGAAACGGCAAAAATATCAGATAAAGCATTAACTTCTACCGAAAAAACCGAAAATTCAGATAAAATAAGAATACACTATTTGGAAGAAATCATCAAACAAAAAGATTTGATAATATTAAATCAAAACATTGCAATAAAAGCTTTAAATGAACAAATAACGCTTATAAATCGAATAAAAAGTATTGAAAGTATTTCTACATTTGATACTGAACCTGAAGCTTCAAAACCAAAAATATCTGTTGGACAGTCTGTTCATCCTTCTACTGGTGCGATAAGTAAACAGCCATCTGGAAACATTGGTGCAAAAAGCAAACAGCCCCCTGTTGCAATAGTCTAAAAGGCAAACAGTCTCCTCCCATCACATCCACTGCTGTCACTGCTTCATCTGTCTCGAGTGTAGTTCATGAAGCCGTAGCAAACCGTGTTTATGAAAATGTCATAAATTTGGCACAAAATATCCAGGAGAAGAAAGATAAGACCTCCCGGCAAACAGGAGAAAAATCAAAACCTAAATCCAGAAGTATTTTAGTTGTTAGCATGTCGCGGTCAAATAACTGTCCTTTGACAGCTGCTACTGCTGTTCCTATGCGGCATCTGCATGCTACAAATCTTGGATCCACAGTTACTGTGGATGATCTCCTAAAATATCTTCAGCAATTTGTTCAGGTTGTGAAAGTTGAGAAGTTAAATTCAAAGAGCCCCCTAAACTATTCATCTTTTAAAATATCAATATCAGCTTCAGAGGTCCAAACTATACTCAATAGTGATATATGGCCGGAAGGTGTAGTGCTAAAATGGTTTTTTCCATCCAGAAGACATCAAGATATCTCGCATCCATAATAGTGAACTAGAACATACTTATTCTGTACTTGGCATCAATGTCCAAAGTTTAGCGAATAAAATTGATGAACTTCAGATCTTCTTGCAAACTAATCATTTTGATATTCTATGCTTCTCTGAGCATTGGCTACGGAAGGAACATTTGTCATTGATTAATATACAAAATTATGGTTTCATTTCTTTTTACTGTCGGGAAAATAACCTTCACGGCGGAGTTGCAATATTTGCAAACAGTAAAATCACTCTTAAGTGTGTAGATGTCAGTAGATTCTGCCTGCCAATACATGCTGAATTTTGTGCATCAGAATTTGTTAACAAAAATATGGTTATATTATCTTTATATAGATCCTCCGGCGCAGGAGATATTACATTATTTAAAGAACGATTTGAAAAACTCGTTGAATATCTTCTAGCCAAGTATAAATATATAATTATTATCGGGGACATAAATTTGGACCTTGATGCTAAAAATATGCATGCAAAAGATATACGTAACATTTTGTCTATGTTTGGAATCTCTCATCTTATTAATGAACCGACTAGAATCATTGCAAACACTAGCTCGTGCCTTGATAATGTTATGACAAACTTAAATTTAAATGTGTTGAAAGCAGGAACCTGTGATGTACAATTGGCCGATCATCTTGGGGTATTTATGCGCTTTCAAACTCCTCTAGATCACATTGGTTCCTCCAAGAATAGAATCATTTCACAGAACCGAATTTGTAATTTTGCTGGTAGGATGAATGGAGTACAATGGGAAGACAGCAATATTGATAGTCTAAATTGTTCCGATCTAGCCACACTTATTTTAGATGTTTTATGTACTAATGCTAATTTGTGTTTCCCAGTGAAATCTGTTTCAAGTCGGTCTAATGGAATAAAATGGTTTTATGAGAGACTACGAGCGATGCGAACAAAATTACATGAAAGTAAAATTGTTTATAACAGTAGCAAATCTGATGAAAATTGGCACATCTATCGTGAAAATAGAAAGAAATATAAGCAAGCCTTGAAAGAAGAAAAACGCAAAGCTTATACAAACGAAATCATTAGTTCAAAAAATAAAAGTAAAACCATCTGGAAATTAGTAGACAATGAAAGAAAAATAAAAAATTGCTCAAGTACTGCAAGCTTGATTCCATCAGAAGATTTTAATATGTATTTTAGCTCTGTCTGTGATACTGTATTGAGCACAATTGATGACCAGAATATTGATCCATTAATTCTTTTAAATAAGACTCCTAAGCCCCCATTTTCTTTTTTTATGCAACAGATTTTGGAATCAGATGTAAGAGAAGCAATACATCAATTAAAAAATACATCCAGCTTAGATTATTACTGTGTAAACAGCTATATGATAAAGGCTTCCCTCGAGTCTCTAATTAAACCATTAACAATATTGTTTAATAAATGTGTTGATGAAGGCAAATGGCCGGTTCTGTTTAAAATAACTAAAATTTTACCCTTACATAAGAAAGGAGACTGGAATTGTCCCTATAATTATTAAAAATAATTATTAAACATAGATTAGTCAAATACTGTGAGGACAAGCATATTCAGATGCCCAGTTCGGCTTTCGAAAAAATAAGTCTACTACTAAGGCACTATTAGAAATGGTGGAAAAAGTAGTCGAGGGTTTTGATAGGGGCACAAGCTCAATGGCTACAATGTGTGACCTCACCAAGGCTTTCGACTGCGTCAATCCAGAAATACTGTTGCATAAATTAGAATACTATGGCATAAGGCAAAATATGCTTGAATTGCTTTCTTCTTATTTATCCAATAGGCAACAATACGTAAGTTTGAATGGAAATGAGTCGGGACTACTACCTATTAAAAATGGTGTTCCACAGGGATCTACATTAATGATCTGCCTTACTCGGTCGGTCAAAATTCATGTATATTGTTTGCAGATGACATCACCATAATTACCAAGGACGACAATGACCTAAATAGAGATAGTCTACTTTCTGCAAAAAACTGGTTTTCTTCCAACAAACTAAAGCTAAACGAATCGAAGACTCAAAATATTCTTTTCAGCTCAGATAAATGGGCGCAAAAGTCTGAATCAAAATTGCTTGGGATTAAACTTGACAGTAGCTTAAATTGGTCACCTCAAGTGGACTATCCTCTGTTCTAAAATTTCATCTCAAATTTTCTGCATGCGCCAGTTAAGTCAATCATTACGTTCTGATGACCTACGTATTGTATATTTTGCGTTAATACATAGCCATCTAACCTATGGTATTACCTTATGGGGAAACTCCAGTACAGTAGGAAAATTATTTATTTTGCAAAAAGCAGCTGTTCGTGCTATTGAAGGTGCGGCTTATGGTACTCCGTGCCAGATACTTTTTAAAAAATATAGGATTATGCCTTTGCCTTGTATTTATATTTTTGAAACATTATTGCAAATTTACCGGCAGTTAGACACGTTTCCAAAACATTCTGACATGCACTCTTATAATACCAGGAATGCAAATAATTTAGTTCAACAATATTCTAGGATTTGCATCACTCGGAATAAGAAATTAAATGTCGTATTATATAACAATTTTGTAAATTATTTTAAGGATACTAATATCACAAATATGAATTTGAATGCATTTCATAAATTAGTTAAAACATTCCTAATAGAGGAATGTTTTTATAGTGTAAATGATTTCCTAATTTTTACTAACTCTAGATAATAGGACTTAGTAGGAACTGCTCTCCTACATGTGACTTCAAATGTACTTTTATTGTATGTAAAGTGGTCAATAAATAAATAAAAAATATGGAGCTAAACTAATAAAACGAAAATTCTTTGTTAGATAATACATTGTTCTATATTATATATTTTTTGTAGAATTTTTCAACTATACTTACTATTTAAAAAAATTAAAAATAAAACATCCTTATTTTTTTCATAGTTCGCCCAGAAAAAATATATAATGCAGCTTACTATGTCTAGTATTTTCACCAAAAAGTGCATTCAGATAAAATGGGTGCAACACTTACCACTGTAAATGTGCTAAGTTTTATTGTTGATATGCCTTGATCTTACTTCCAGTTTTAATGTAATCTCATCTAATGTCCGCTTGATATCATTGAACTTATTTTGGTTCTATTTTTAGTCTATTTCCAGAATTTTTTAAAAACGTTATCAACATATCAGCATCAACTTAACGTAATTACAGCTGACTGACATCTATATTTCCATTATTAAGTTAATTCCAATAATTTCAAAAGAAAAATTTAGACAACTAAAAAAGGCCGTTTTGTACTACTTTTTTTAAAATCAAATGTACTTACAATCTCTGTCAAACAAAATTAATAGTCCAGATACTGGAGACGTTTATCTTTCAGTCCTAAGTACGTCAGGCATAAAGCTGGAAAGTGTCGTATTTGATGTAAAATTTTCTGCTGAATACGAATCCGGAGGGCGTATAAAAATCGTGGATTGCCTTCAACCCTTACTCCGCGAATTTCCCCTCATTTCAAAAATCGTAAAAAATTGCGCTTTCTCCCACAAAAGATAAGCTAAAAATCCATTATTTTGTTAAATTGTAGCTCACAGTTTATTTAACGCAACAGTGTAACCAAGACACATCTAATATTTATAGAAAAGCCGCGCCCAATATGTTATAACTGGAAGTAAGATCATAGGCATATCAACAGTAAAACTTACCACACTTACATTGATTATATACCTAATGGAACGATAATTCAAAGCATACGCTGATATTGCTGCGACTGTCCCAATAGCATAAGACTGGTAGGATGCTGTTCACACATAGCCGCAGCCGTATATTACTTGTCTCATGCCCGATATCTTTCCCGCATAGTACGTCGAGCAGAAGTTTTATCTAATATATTTACATCATAAAATATTCGCGTAAGTTATTCATGAGGACAGCGACGAAGATTAATTATATTGTAGTAATTAATAACTTGTATCATAATATATGGGGCGAGCGTAGAGGCGACTTCAATGTGAACATCAGTCGATATTCCGTTGAAGCAACATCGAGCGTGGTTAGTATCTTGGGAAATACAGTCCCACCTTCTAGCGGCTTGTATATCAGTGTATACGCGGAAGTTACGTAATTGCAGACGAGGATTACATAGTGGATATACCATCCTTCGGAGGGGATGTAAAGCAGGCGGTCCCTTGTCTATTAAATGTTAGGCAAGTAAAAGATCCCTACTCTTCTTAAGGGAAGAGGTTCGGCAAAATTTCCAGGTTGGGGGTAGCTCGTCTCCTGGAGTCGGTGATAGGCCCTGGTAGCGGAAATAGGCCGACGTTAAATAGTTAATAAAAAAAAATATCATAATATATAATATTTTCATGGTCTTTATTTTTATCTATACTGCATCTTTCTTATTCTTTACGTAAATAATAACTGTAATTCAGGGCATTTACTTTATTTATTTAAATTACAAACACATTATTATACTCTTCGCAAAAACGAAGAGTATATTGTATTTGATCGGCACATTTCTAAATCAGTAAATATCGCTCGTAGAGAAAAAATTTTTATATCGTTATGTTAGTGAACGAATTCTGAACAACTTTCAAAATGTCCATCTGTCCGTCCGTCTGTGTGTCCGTCACGTTTCTTGTAAGCACGATAACTCAAGAAAGAAAAATCCGATTGTATTGAAATTTGGAGAGTAACTTAGTGTTAGCTAGAGAAGAACCCCATTGTTTTTTAACAAAATAGATTGGTAAATAAAAAAGTTATTAGTAATTTAAAATTTAAAAAAATATTTTTTACGTTTTTTTATGGTTTGTAATAAATAGAAACCTTGCGAAATGTTAATTCCTATCACTATTTTTTTTTTAATACATTTTACTAATGTGTTTCCTAATAATCACAATAAATTTTCTAATGGTATATATTACACTCATTAACAATTCTAGTAATAAGAAATGGTGTAGCGGCAAGAGTTTCGTCTCGCAATCCAAGGGTCTCGGGTTCGATTCCTCACATCGTGATTTTTTTTTTCATATGTTTTTTTTTCACAACAAAGTTGGTATCACAAAATTTAGAATGTCCAAAAATTAACATTATTTACAAGAAAAATGCGAAGAGTATCCTATAGAATGTGTAACAATTATATAAAAAGCTCAGTAAATCGGCGAAGAGTATAATGCTTCCTCTGTTTATACATTTATGAGCAAGTTTATATTAAACAAAGATATAAAGTAGTCCAGGACGGTCATAACGAGTTTTTATTTTTTTTTTAAATGTTTCACCCATTTTATCTGAATGCGCTTTTTGGTGATAATACTAGACATAGTGAGCTACATTATATATTTTACTTCCACATCCAGTGGAAGTATAGTAACGACAAAAAAATTTTACACAATTTTTATTGTTCAAATATGCTTAGAATGTCATGAAACGTCGAGATTTTAAGTTTGAGCAAAAAAATTTCTGTCTGTCTGTCGGTTTGTAACTTTTTTGTGCGCACGTTTACTCTGGAACCGTTTGAGATATTGACTTGAAATTTGGTACACATATGTACTTTAACGAGATCTAGAACTAGATTATTTTCATCTTGTTCCGTCGAAGGGTTGGAGGTTAAATTGGGGTAAATAGGTAAATCAATCAGGTAAGAGTCCATAAAATTGGTATTTAGTATATAAAAGAGAAGCTAAGGTCTCAAAAAAGATGTTGGCGTTAGCCACCCCCATGACCACCCTCAACCCATTATTAAAGGGGATGGAAAAAAAATTGTGATTTCGTGTGTGTACGAGAACCAGAAACCTCAAAATATTTTTTTATTTCATCCACCCCCACTACCACCCCCACCCTACTACCGATGTGGCTTATCGTTTTATGGGTTTTTGGGGTAGAGGATTTCAAATATTATATTATTAAAGTTTGATAAACAATTATTTCCACATACAAAATTTTTTCGTCGTGAGTGACTTGGATAGAAAATCTGGATGTGGAAGTAGTGATTCCTTGGGCAGCGGTTTTTTCTGTGATTGTACCTCTGTGTGAACTATGAAAAAAAAATAAGAAATTTTTTATTTTTAATTTTTTTAAATAGTAAATATAGCTAAAAAATTCTACAAAATATATATAATATAGAATGTATTATCTAACAAAGAGTTTTCGTTTCATTAGTTTAGCTGCAATAGTTTTTTAATGAAATAATTTTCAAAAATACCCGCTCCAGCCTATATATGGTCAATTATCTCAAGCACGCAGTAAGATCGGAGGCTGAATTTGTATCATTGGTAACTTACTCTCCGATGTCATACCACAAGTTATTTTAAAAATGCCTCTCTGGGGCCGCTGACCCTATCTTATCCTGCTAAACCCTTTAAACTCTTTTTTATATTTCCTAGAAAGTTGAGAATATCCTGATTTTCTTCCGTGATGATTAGATCATCGGCATATGCTAGTACAATCGGGGTTGTCAATGTTTCTGTTTTCTTTAAAATTTGGCGCTGCCTTTCTTGTGTTTGGTATCACTTGCTCTAGGACCGTTTTCCAGGTTTGGCTTGTGTTCCACGCGTCCTTTTGTTGTGAATGTGTTTTCTTAGAAGACACTATTTTCCTTAAAGAAACCTGCATCATGCGTATCTTCGCTGAAATGCTGTGAGAATTCATCTTGGCGGGATGAGGCATTGATAGTCTCATTGATTATTTCAGGTTCAATTTATATTAAATTCGTTTGAATATGAAAAAAATAATTTACATGAATGTTTACATTTATATTATGACCTTAATTTAAGAACAATTCTTGATTGATTAATTCGGGTTTAATTTAAATTAAATTCGATTGGTTATCTTTAGTAATTATCAGAGATGTGCCGAGGAAACTTTCCATATTTGATAAAAGTCATCTAAATAATATAATTGTATGCATTTGTTTGGTAGAGTGAAATTACTTAGAGAAGATAACATACTAAAACTACTAAGTTTACTATTTTCGTTTATTAATAATATTGGACAGTCGCAATTAGAATAAATTTCATTTCATCTGTTTTATTCATAGAAACAGTTGAATATTCACTATACATATATAATAAATACCGAACACGACCTAGACAATCGGCACGCGTTAGCGATATCGGTTTGTGCGGATGTTATCTTCTCTAAGTAATTTCACTCTACCATAATGAAGCTTGCATCATCACGAATCAGATTTCACCATAAAATAGGCTATCAATGTACCCAATGGAAAGTTCGAAGGGAAACTTTCGGAGTTTTCAAAACGGAAAGTTTTCAGGAAGTTTTCCTTCTAACTTTTCCATTGGGTATATTGATAGCCTATTTATAGTGAAATCTGATTCGTAATGATGCAAGCTTCATTGTGATACCAAATAAGTGCATACAATTATATTATTTACGTGACTTTTACATACTTTTATCAAATATGGAAAGTTTCCTCGGCATATCTCTGGTAATTATGAAAAATAATTTACTTGAATTGACTTGAATTTACGTAGGAATAGTATGGAATAACTTTAGTAAGTTATTGCCGTAAATTTATCGAGACACCTGCCGACTTTTCAGGGGTTTAATGGTTATAAAAGCTTCTCTATTTATGCTTCTAAGGAAGTCATCTGGACTAGTTTTTCAATAGTTATAAGATAAGAGAACGTGCAATACCGCAAAATATGCTCAAATATTCAAATAATACGTGCTTATCTGTGATACGTGATGGTTGCAGTTTATCATTTCTCTTCTTTTCCTTTCCCTTTCTGATTTGGTTTATCACATTACACCAAAAACACTATGAAGTTCTGGATTATGTACGTAATCAATCACTAAATAATATCTCTTATTCATTCCAAGATCGCTAATCGCACGTACCGAGATTATTTTCAAACAAATGCCACCACTTGGCAACTTAAAACTACTTATATCTTTTACACTTTGTGTTTAACTTAAGCTATGAAGAGTTGCCTACAGAAGTCTTGCCTTAGTCACGTCTGACTTGACCGGTATTTGCTTACTTGTTCGAGACAAATTAATTGGTGCAATCAGATTTTAGCCATCTTTGTCTAGGTTCGACTTATTCATTTTTTTTATCATTTTGATGATTGCTAAATATCGTTGAATCCATCTCGCTTAGGACCGAAGATCCTCAACATATTTTTTGTGTTCTGTGCTTAGAGGATTTCAATAGATCCACTGAAAATGTTTGACCTTGTGTTTTCAAGATGTAACCTAAATTTAAATTTTCTTAAATGGGATACATATTTTTGCATAATTGTTTTCGTCTTTTTCTTCCGATGTTCAAAATATATAATTTTCAGCCATTATATTAAAACCGCTGCCCAAGGAATCACTACTTCCACATCCAGATTTTTTATCCGAATCACTTACAACGAAAAAATTTTGTATGTCGAAATAATTGTTTATGGAACTTTAATAACATAATATTTGAAATCTTCTACCCCAAAAACCCATAAAACGATACCCCACATCGGTAGCGGGGTGGGGGTGGTGATAGGGGTTGGTAGTGGGGGTGGATGAAGTAAAAAAACATTTTGAGGTTTCTGGTTCTTGTACACACACTAAATCATAATTTTTTTTTCATCCCCTTTAATAATGGGTGTGGTAATGGGGGAGGCTAATGCCAAAATTTTTTTTGGGACCTTAGCTTCTCTTGTATATACTAAATACCAATTTTATGGACTCTTATCTGCTTCATTTACCTATTTTCCCCAAATTTACCCCAGTTTACCCCCCAACCCTTCGACGGAACAAGATGGAAATATAATCTAGTTCTAGATCTCGTTAAAGTACATATGTGTACCAAATTTCAAGTCAATATCTCAAACGGTTCCAGAGTAAACGTGCGCACAAAAAAAGTTACAGACAGACCGACAGACAGAAATTTTTTTTCGCTCAAACTTAAAATCTCGACGTTTCGTGACATTCTAAGCTTATTTGAACAATAAAAATTTTTTAAAATTTTTTTGTCGTTACTATACTACCACTGGATGTGGAAGTAAAAATGAAAAAGTTTTGCGAAAAAATGAACTTTTAATAAAGTCAACCTATAATTGAAAAGGTGTCTAATACCTAAGATAAAAAGTAAAGAAAACAGTAAACAGATGTTACAAGCACAAAATATAAATCATCAAAAGGCTATTCTAGGTATAATATTTGATATATGCGTATACGTTTTAAAAGAAGTAGGCAAAAAGATCCAGAAAAAATTACAAGGAAACATTTAAATACAAATAAACAATGTCGTAGTAAGTTCTTCTACTATTTAGTGTCATTAAATTATACTGAGTAAGTTGATCTAAATAAGAAGAGTTACTAGTGTACCTCTTATGCAAAATGAAATTATATGTTTTAAATGTAATTATATATGTTTTAATTTTTTCTGTACATATTCTAATATTTGAATGTGCCTGGTATAGAAAGGACTCCAAACCGTGCAACAATAGTCTTGTTTTGATCTTGTGAAGGAGGAACATGACAATAAAATTGTTTTTTTCGCACTTGAATGATTTGCAGTTGCGTAAAATAAAACCTAAATCTTTATAGCACTTATTTGAAATATTTGTCACATGGTCATTAAATGTCAGTTTCGAGTCGAATATCACACCCAGATCAGTTTTTGTATAGATTCTTTCCAAATTTTCGTTTCTAATTTCGTATTTTTAATCAAGCATATTTTTGCATAACGTAAAAGTCATTACCTTGCATTTATTAATATTAAGGGGCAGCTGATTCTGAACAGACCAGTTATATATTTGCCTTGTCATCTTGTAAAAGCAAACAATCTTGATAATCCCCTATTTTCATATCATCAGCGAAAAGACTGATGAATGTTTAACGGAATCTACAATATCGTTAATGAAAATTAAAAATAGAAGTGGGCCTAGATTTGAGCCCTGCGGAACTCCTGAATCTAATGTATAATAATTCGACTCAAAATTATCGATCATGGTAAGTAGACATAAATGTTATTAAATCACTAGAGATGGAAAATTTTCTAAGCTTATTTAGCAATATGCCATGGTCAACCTTGTCAAATGCCTTAGCAAAAACGGTATAGATCACATCCAACTGACATATATTAAGATATATATGTACATTATTGTACATAGCTTTAGGCCCTTCTCACTATGTGGCAAATATTATAGATTTTTGGAAGGAAAGCCACCTAATTCACAAAAGGAAAAGGCTTGTACATTTTTATATACAATAAATATAGTGTCAGTGATACTGTCAGTCGTGTTATACAACAGTCAGTCGTGCTATGCAGCAACGGGATGCCAACTATAATACTGCATGGATCACAAAACGTCTATGAAGAGGTTTGTAGATAAAAAATTGAGTCGATTTTCAGGTAGACTCACTAAGATAAACAAGTAAAAGTGAACACCTATGCAAAATTTCTTTGATGCTTTAATTTATTCCTTTATATTTCCTATTTTTATCGAACCAAATTTGATTTCAAAAGTTACTAAAACGAGATAAACACGTGTAAACGTACATTGACAGTCAACTTTTTTGATATTTCAGTTCAGGATATTGCGAAATGAAATTCTGTATTAACAATTTTTTTCTCCACGTATAATACAATATTTAAGTATATAACTTTTATACATCATTAAAGGTATAACATAATATACAAACAAGCATCAAAAATTTACTTAATATTTAATATTAGAGAATTCTGAATTTAGTTTTTAAATCTGTTAAAATTTCAGGAACATTTATGTACATACAGAATAATATACAAACATAACACCAAAAAGTTTCCTTAATACAATTTTTAATATTAAGGAATTCATAATTTACTTTTTAAATATACTGGTAAAACTTCACTTCACTTTCTGTTTCTCTTCAGTCCTTAATGTCGCTTTCACTCACTTGGCTTCGTCGTACGGAAAGTGAAATGAAAATGCGGAGGCCGAGAGAACCAGAACATGATGGAAAGCAAATCCCGATTATGTACACGAAACGTATTTTCCAAGTATGAAGAAAAACATTTTCACGTGATAAGTTCTCCGAGCCAAGGCCGCTATAAGCATTTCATAATAGCACTTAATTTACAAAACCATCAGCAAATTTACTTGTCCTAAAACAGCGCAAGGATTATAGGTGTGATTTATGGACAGCGGGATTTTTAAGGAGTTTTGAAAGTTATATTATTCAGCTTTATGGGTAATTATCACTGTTTCGGATTACCTGTCTTCAGGGGACTAATCGGGAATCAGGAGTGCCAAATTCGATCATAGGGTAAGCACTCAATATAGTTTTGAAAAAATACGTACATTATCTGGAATTTTCTTGCGGATCTAAATCTGGAGGGGGGCATTCTTGTCGCGATTGCAAAAAATTTTTTTCGGAAAATTTTTGTATTACAAAAAATTTATTAATTTTATGTTCCCACCGCATTTACAGACTTATTTTTCAACATTTTTTTAATGATTCTTAAACCAGTGGAAGGCTTATTCTTTCTAGATTCAGGTGCTGCCCAATTATTCTCGAAATTGTTGTTAATTAATGCTACAGAAATTATTTAAACAAAGCGTACCCGTTTTCAGCATCGAGGCATTTTTAAAATTACTGCGGATATATGCATACTTCTATATCTGCAATAATTTTAAAAATGCCCTCATACTGATCCACGATCTCATCTAATAGTCGCAGTCGGTAGGCTGCCAACAGAGACAATCGTAGATCTAGTGAACCACCTTGTAAGGCAGTGGCTGGCCTAGGAGACCAGGGAATCCCGGGCTATTGAGCCGCCATGAAAGGTCGTGGATGGCCCAGGGTGGGTCAAAGTTGGTGGTCGAGGACCGTGGTTTAGAGTACACGTTAAACTGGGGCCATCCCGGCCGCAAAAGGGGGCATCCCGGCCTGATTGACTAGTAAACATAGTAGTACTACTATGTATCCACGCGTCGACAAATATCGTTGTAATATTTTGAGATATGTCATGATTTGTTTCGTGAAATGTTTTGCGCAAATAGTACCACTCATGCTTTTAAATTTTATCTATACATTTCTTCTCTAGCTTAATGCTAATTGTTAACGTAACTTGTAAGTTGTAGTAAGTAACTGTAGAACTATTGCAGGTAATTATTTTTGTCACCGTAGTAATGTAGCTTAGCCATTAAGCAGTTCAAATCAAGTCATAACTATCACACACAAGCAGGATTCGTGCAAAGGAACTCTTAAAAAAATTTAACATGGAACTTCCTGAAGTCATACGTCTGGGCAATTGTGAGATAGCGCCGTGGGAGCTAACACCACCTTCAGTAAGAGTATATCTTTAACCCTTTACTAAACGTTTCACGCAGTCATAGATGAGTATCCAAATGCACTGAAAATTTATACTGACGGCTCAAAAACCGTCTGCGTCTTTCTAGCTTTGAAAGAAACTTACTCCTGGACACTACCACCTATTATAGCTAGTATTTATACAGCAGAATTGTATGCGATATGGATGGCACTTATAGACTGCGAGATGTCAGTAAAACGATTAATTTTTAATTTGTACAGGCTCGTTGAGCTGCATCCAAGCGATAGAGAATATTTTCCCACGAGATCCGCAGGTCCAAAATGTCCATTCATTATTACACTGGATGACTAACATCGGTAAGCAGGTGGTTTTTGTGTGGGAATCCATGATAATGAGAAGGTTGATATGGCTGCCCGTCAGGCAGCAGAACATGAATATACCGAGAACGGTATAGCAATAATAAACCCTGACTTGAAGCATGTTTTTACCTCCAAGACTACTAATGCATGGCAGGCAGAGTGGTACACCACAATAGGTAAACTACGGACAGTGAAACAAACAGTGAACAAATGGATAGCTCCTAGTAAGCTGACAAGGAGAGAGCAGGTAGTGCTTACTCGTCTTCGAATTGGTCACACCCATATAAGCTCATTCCATTTGTTGTGAAAGACCACCTCAATGTCCTACCTGTGAAATTGGCATCACAGTCAAACATCTCCTTGAATGCAACGATTTATAAAATGTTAGGCAAAATTTACACATGCCAAGATCATTAGTAGGATGCTTAGGTAATCACAGCATGAACATAGACCGCGTATTAGAGTTTCTAAGAAAAGCTGGCCTATTCTACAAAATATGATAGACCTCAGTATACTTACCTGATTTATATACTTGTAACTTGTACTCTGTCTATGTACATTATCTATGTCTAGGCGACTAATGACCTAAGATGTCGATGGCGCACAAAAAAAATATTATAACTATAATTAAACATAAATGAATACCAAGCAGGCAAATCAAATATTACATGTTAAACACACTCGCTTTGGAAACAAATCAACTAAAAATGTACTTCCGCACGGTAACTCATCACAAAGTAAGTTAAGATAATTAAAACTACCCACTATACAACATAATTCGTAAGCAAACCTTAACCTAATCGTTAAATTTCTTAAATTAAAAATAAGTGTTAAATAGGTAAATATAAATATCAATGAACACTTTAATATAATAATTCTTCAATAATTCAGAGTACGTAGTTTGCCGTGTGGTTCTAATATAGCGTTACTAGAGGGCAGTACTATAGCAATATTTCATCTGATATTGGCGACCTTAGAACGTAAAGTCGGGAGATTGGCAAAATGTGGTATTGCTCTATGTTTTTACTCGTAATGTGATTGGTCGAAGCATGCCCGAGAACTCTTTACACTGAAGACCAGTCTATGCATTGCAACACCTATGGTGTAAGGTATATTGTTTTTCTTGATTGTCATTACATTTAAAATAACGCAAATTTCGTGGACTTTGTTTTTTACTAGACGAGTCGCTTTGTAAATGATGAAATTGAAAAAAAAAAAAAGTAAACTCTAAAAAATGACAAGAAAGCGTCTGAAGGCAAATATTTACAAAACATAATATTAAAGATGTACTTAATGAATTATTTATTCGTGAAATATTCTCCCCAAATACCCACTCGTACTTTTAGATTTTATCTATAAATTTTTGTTCAAGCTAAGTTGCCAAAAGGTAATATAATTCGTGTAAATTGGTAGTTTATTGTCAAAGATTTAATCTATCAAATAATAAACTGTCAACTTATGTTCCTTATATTACCAGGTAACAAAGCTTTCGAAAAAATAGACCAGTAGAAAAAAACTATATGTAGACACTGACGAGGGTTTCGCCAATCAAGATGACATCATCGGTAAATGGTTAAAATTGCAAATACAGAAATTATATCCAATAAATTAACTTATTTCCAGAAAAACTGCGAAGAGTACGTTATAGAGTGTTAAATAATTGTATAGAAAATGTTATAATTTGGTGAAGAGTATATTTCGTTGCCATTAGAAATCACATTAGTCTCTACGGCAAGTCCTAAGCGTCAAATTTTTGCCAACATTCCCTGCATTTTAAAACAAAAAGCATCGTTGGGCTCGGTAAAGCCATTAGATTTTTTGATTTTTAAATCTCATAGTCCCGCGGGCACAGTTGATTGAAAATCGATACGTTTAAAATCCTTTTTTGTGCGTGCTCAAATTTTAAAAGAGCTTTAGAATCCCGCCCTAGGCAACAATTTACATACATCGCACAGTTAATGAATAAAAATGATTAAATGGAATGGGTGTTTTTACGGGAACGTTTCATGCAGGCTCCGGGCACCAAAGGAACGGACAGGTGTTCCCAATATGAATATTTATTCAAGGATAACATAATATGTTACATTTTATTAAACGGATTTTGGTGAAAGTAATTGTTGTAAGCGAAATAAATATCTATGGATGCGAGGATACCCGGTGTTGCGTGAAATGCGTATGTTTTCGTTGAAACTTTTCGCCAGGCAAGATGACATCATCAGGAGATTGATTGATTGATTTACCAGCGTGCGGTAGGCATTGCTGTCACTCCCAGGTTTATACAGCTGGGCCTGCTGCGTCCACGCTGGGTTGGATTAGGGTTATGCTTGTTGTCAGCAGCGGCAGCCACATGGCGCATGGTAAAGGAATGTGGGATGGGAGGTGTAGGTATTTGTGAGATTCGTTACCGCATTGTGTCGTGAGGGAGCGTTTAAGCTCCCTTTTTGCGTTTTCGGTTCTGGACTTCTGCCTCTTCTGGGTCTTGTCAAATATGTTGCCGCGTTGTGTCGTGATCTTTTTGTGTTTCTGCTTCTTCAAATCTTCTTTTTCTGAGTCTTCTGATTCCCCGCTTTCCGATTCCGGGTTGAATTTGAGTCATACTTGTTGTGAGCAGCGAGAACCATATGACGCATGGTATAGGATTGGGGAATGGGCAGTGTAAGTGTTTGTAGAATGCGTTGCCGCATTATGTCCGTGATATTGGATGTTTATGCTCCTCTTTTTGTATTTCTGCTTTTGCAAATCTTCTTCATCTAAGTCTTCTGATTCCTCCGTTTCTGATTCTGGTAGAGTATATATCGCTGCGATTTCTTTGTGGAATTTATTTTTTCCCCTCGCTTTTTTTTCCGTCCCTTTCTCAGCTGTTCAGTGTTAGCGCTTTCTTCAGTAGTGTTGAATCCCTTCTTTGGGCATGTCCCCAGTCCCCATTTTATTCCTTATATATTTAAGGAAACGTATAGAGAAGTTCAACAAAAATATTTCACTAGTAAATATCCCCAGTACTTCATTCCGTACATTTCTAGCCTTTTTGTGATTAATTATGAAAAATTTCACCTGAAAATTTACTTAAGAAATGTATATTATGACCATACTTTAAGAGTAATGTATTATTAATTATTACGGGTTTAATTTATAATAAATTCATTTAAATACTAATAATAATAAAGAATTACTTGAAGGTTTACATAAGAAATTTATATGACCATCCTTTTAAGAACAATGGGTTATTGATTATTTCGAGTATAATTTAAATTAAATTCGTTGAATTATTTTTAAAATAATGAAAATGAATTTACTTGAAGGTTTACGTAGGAATATTATGGTCATACTTTAATAATTTATTGCCTGCCATAAATTTGTCGACTCTTAAAGGTTTGATGGACCTAACAACGTCTTGGTTTATATTTATAAGAAAGTTATTTACAGATAATAGGTTAAAAATTAACAACGCTTATCTGTGACACGTTATTACTTCTCTTATTTTCAGATATAAATTCCCCTTAAACGATTGAGAATTTATGGAATATTTCAAGACTTTTTGCGCATTAGCCTTGAAGCTACAAAAGGCGGGGCTCACGTAATCCTATAGGGGGCATTCATATATGATAAGGACTATAGTTATCTTGTATAATTTGCATAATACAAATGCTATTATACTAAAGTAACTTCACTAGACAAGGCAATAAATAATTTCAGTTATGTTAATTAGGCAATCCAACAACCTGTTAAATTATTTTGTTGTAGGCAAACGCAGGTTTTATTTTAATTAACTCGCGGAAACGTAGTCAAGGCAACCGAAAAACAATCTATTTAACAAACGTTTAACGAATGAAAACAAACGTTTGCCGGATGTTTGCCCACAACCCCATGTTAAAAGTCACGTGGTTTGGATTGCTTAATACAAACAAATCGAGCTGTCAATTTTGTAATTTAGCATTTAGTACCGAAGTTTTGAAATTTACTCAAAAAATGGACAGCTACTGAAAGTAAGTGGAACCTCCTTACCAAATATTATATGAAATCAGAGATGGGTAAAGGAAACTTTCCAATAAACGTTTTCAAAAAATTTTCGGGAGTTTTCGGAACGAAATTTTGATAAAAATGTTTCCTTGAACCATCTCTGATAAAAATAGACCGCTATTAAAAAAGTAACAATAATTACGCAGTCCATCAGTAGCAATAGCAGTAGCAGAATATTTTTGTTTGTAACTAAACAATAATTCAAATCAAAAAAATTAAACCTAAAAGTCTTACCAGGGTACTGATTTACTGAGAGGTCCAGACACATCTGCTTGGCACTGATTCACTACTAAAAAAAAAACCGCTGTCCAAGGAATCACTACTTCCACATCCAGATTTTCTATCCAAGTCACGCACAACGAAAAAATTTTGTATGTGGAAATAATTGTTTATGGAATAATATAATATTTGATATCCTCTACCCCAGAAACCCATAAAACGATACCCCATATCAGTAGTGGGGTGAGGGTGGATGAAGTAAAAAAATATTTTGAGGTTTCTGGTTCTCGTACACACACTAAATCACATTTTTTTTTCATCCCCTTTAATAATGCCAATTTTTGTTTTGAGACCTTATAGTCCAGTCAATGAATGGTTTCTAGAGGGAAATGCTGAGATCACAATTTTTGACTAGAGGGCTGTGTTTGGACTATTTAGGAGGTAAACATACCAAAAGTCCCCGAACGTAGGAGGTGGGGGGTGATGCAGAGGGGCACGAAGAAGGTCCTGGTTTTTGTTTTTTCGCCCATATCTCGAAAACGGTTAGCCCTAATCAAAAACCGCTGCCCAAGGAATCACTACTTCCACATCCAGATTCTCTATCCAAGTCACTCACAACGAAAAAACTTTGTATGTGAAAATAATTGTTTATGGAACTTTAATAATATAATATTTGCAATCCTCTACCCCAAAAATCCATAAAACGATACCCCACATCGGTAGTAGGGTGGGGGTGGTGATAGTGGGGTGGTAATGGGGGTGGATGAAGTAAAAAAAATATTTTGAGGTTTCTGGTTCCTGTACATACACTAAATCACAATTTTTTTTCATCCCCTTTAATAAGGAGGTGGGGGTGGCTAATGCCAAAAATTTTTTTGAGACCTTAGCTTCTCTTATATATACTAAATACCAATTTCATGGACTCTTACCTGCTTGATTTACCCATTTACCCCAAATTTACCCCAATTTACCCCCCAACCCTTCGACGGAACAAGATGAAAATATAATCTAGGTCTAGATCTCGTTAAAGTACATATGTGTACCAAATTTCAAGTCAATATCTTAAACGGTTCCAGAGTAAACGTGCGCACAAAAAAAAGTTACAGACAGACCGACAGACAGACAGACCGACAGATAGACAGACCGACAGACAGACCGACCGACAGACAGACAGAAATTTTGTTTTCGCTCAAACTTAAAATCTCGACGTTTCATGACATTTTAAGCCTATTTGGACAATAAAAATTTTTTTAAATTTTTTTGTCGTTACTATACTTCCACTGGACGTGGAAGTAAAAGTGGCTATATGCAAAATTAAAGCTAACTAAATTTTCTACAATAAAGTTTCTATTATTTTTTTCATATCTGCTATGGTTCAGTAATGAATTGTATATCTTTTGACTATATTCTAACTTTATTATAAATTTATTATAAATTGAAAATAAATTTTAATAATCATTGTAGAAAAAAATTTCTTGCACAAATATCCGTTTCATAACAGACTGAACTGAAATATCGAATAAAAAATGTCTTTGCGTCTGTAAGTGTGTGTATGCGTGTATATCTATGTGTGCGTGTATACCGCTTCTTGTGAACACGATAACTTCTGTTAGACTTAAAATACTTGATTACAATTTGGAACATATGTAAAACAGCATATTACAATAATCCCTATTGAAATTGGGCCATATCTGTAATACATGGTGATAACCAGAGGTCAATAGGCATATGAAGTCATTACTGTAAAAAAATATAATCACTTGACAAAATCATTAAAAAAATTAATATCAAAATTTCAAATTTTTTTGGCAAGCTGAATTTGAAGCCAAAAAATTTGAAAGTATCTGTCACGATCTTTTCGTAATTTTCCATGCAACTGGAAAAGTGAAATTAAATAAAAACTGAAAATCACATTTCCTTCTGTAACTGGCCCAACAGTAGGGATACGAATTTAAAACAGATTCTTTTTATTATAGAGAACTAACAAAACTATGTACGTAAAGTCCAATTTGGCTATACCCTTTCCATGGCAATCCTGCGTCTGACAATATCAAATATATTAAATAAGTATAATACTGGCAGCCGTTATTTTATCCATTGTACATGATTGACAGAGTCACGTTACCCGCGACTTATATACAGCTTTGAAAAATTAATGGTGGGTATCAATCCCTACTTGTTTACAAGATAATTTATTTAATATAATGAATTACCGAAGAAGCGATAAGGTCAGAGGGTGCATAAACTCAATTTTAATAATCTCTTTAATCCTGAAGTCTGGAATATAATCATTTAATAGATTCATTTAACTGTGTAAGTGCCCGAAGTTCGTTTTCTTGTTCCTTCTTTTAACGATGTCGCATCTTTTCCCCATCCTCCATGGATCATTCGTAGCGAATGCTTAATAAAATATGGAATTGGATTTAAATACAATATGAGTAATTCTGAATATATGGAATTTGTGTAGCGGGGTTGGAGAAAATTGAATCATACATGATTTTTTTCTCTGAAAAATAAATTTTTCCTTTTTATTTAATTAGATACTAAAAATGGAGAAGACAAATTATGACCTATAAGCATAAACAAGTAAAAAATTATATATGCACGGAAAAAAGATCCACTAATTACAAGATTAATAGACTTTATCCAAGAACATCTGAGTTTCACTATTCCTCAAATAAAATAATACTTGCTTCTAGTATTATCCTGTTCTTACAGAATGAAATTGGCTTCTCCATCTAAGAATAAGCCGTTATTGAAATCGAGGTAAGCGTAGTGGTTGTTTTAAGGTAAAGATAGATCTCGTTCTAAGTATATCTTGTTCTTATTTTAATGATACTACAGTCATATTTACTATAATACTTTCATATTTGAAAAGTTTATATTTAGAATATATCAGTTTCAGTTATAATTAAAATAAATTCTGGCGTACCTCTACAGAAGTATAGAGAATATTTGTTTAAAAACATTCAATATTTGATTTCAATGAAATAAAAACTTTATAATAAATGCAGATATTCCAATTTGAAGTAGTACTAAAGGCTTGATTTAAAAATGTGTCACAGTTTGATTTAAGAATATGTATTTTCTTTAATAAGAGGTTTCCTGTAGATACAAAAAAAATGTTTCGAATCAAGAACATATTATTTATATACAGTGTGTCCCATTTTTCACGGCAACACCTTCGTAACTTAGTTATTACTCATCCAATTTTAATCTAAAAGACCTTTACTGTTTCTTTTTTGTGTAAAACAAAACTAATTTCAGCCATTGACATGCATTTTTGTTAAGAAAAAAAAGGGTTGATTTTTAGAGAAATCATAGGCGGTTTTTTGACGAAAAAATTGATGCAATATTATTGATCAGCATGCTTTAGAACCTGTATATCAAAAATTTAACGACATTTTGATTTATCGTTTTCGAATTACGGCCCCCTTAAAATTACATTTCTTAAATATTAAATAATTAATAACTTAGAAACGAATTGTTCTTCGAATTTTTGGCCTACGAGATTTGATGGGTGGTAACAAAAGTGAATATAAATAGAAAATGAAAAATCACTTTTTTTCTAAATACAATTTGTTTCCCCGTTATTAATTATTTAATACTTAAAAAAATATAATTTTTGGTGGGCCGGAATTCTAAAACTATAAATCCAAATATCATTAAATTTTGAATATAGAGGTTCAATAATATTGCATTAATTGTTCAGTAAAAAAAATTATGCCTAATATGACTTCCCAAAAAATCGACATTTCCCTTCTTAATAAAAATGCACGCCAATGACTAAAATAAGTTTTGCTTTACTCAAAAAATATATAGTAAAGGTACCGATCCAAAGGTTGTAATTGAATGACTAATAACTGAGCTACGAGGGTGTTCTCGTGAAAAAGGGGACACACTGTAAACGCAAATAAATAAATTCTTCATTTAAAACAAATACTTTTGTCTCAAGAACTAAGAAGTTGGTTGTAAATAAATTAATTAATTACTAAATTATTATTTCTTGAAACAAAGGTATTTGTTTCACATGAAGAAAAATATCTGTTTTTGGATATATAAATATTATATTCTTAGTTCAAAACATTTTTTGCATGTATATTTTTGCCCCATCTTACATCTTGAATTTGTACCTAAATCTAGAAAAAAGTTTTAAGTTATTAGATTTTTCCAATACGCAATAATATATATATAAATATCAACGACTATATATAATAGTATATTATATTACTAGGAGTAGAACGCACTCTTTTTTTGTGTTGAGCCCAGGATTTGCTAACTGGGCGAAACACAAAAAAAGGCGTTCTACTCCGTGTAATATATACTATTTTTTCTTCAAGCGTATTAAAATGCAAAAATTCATTTATTTAATCATAAATGTACAAATATTCAAACAGTCTTACATGTTGACACAATATGACAAGTGGCTAGTGGATGGCGCGCCACCGGTGGCTTTCGGTATTAACATTATGTTACTAGTAAAACAATACCCACTGCGGTGGCGCTTTCGGAACTAACATTATGTTACTAGTAAGACAATGTCCACTACGGTGGCGTTCGGTACTAACATTTTGTTACTAGTAAAACAATGTCCTACTTCTACTTCTGTTTTTGGTGACATAATTTAAACATTTTAATACGCTTGAAGAAAAAAATATATATATAAAAAAAGATATTAACCCACTTTTTATTATGTTATGGAACAATAATTAGATGTTAAATGACTTACCTTAAGAACATTGATTCCTCAATTTAGTGGATATACAAGATGCTTTCACCATAAATACAACAGTAGTTCTCTGAGAATTATCAATATGAAATGCTCCTTAAAGTGTTTTCAGTTTACATCAGAAAAAATAAAAAACATAATGTTGTTCTAAAATTTTTATTATGAATGAAAGTAAACACACATAATAGTAAATACAGGGCCTGATTAACGCATTGTGGCCCCTAGGTTATAGCCTAGGTAGCCTTATGGATAATCCTGCCAATACAAAAAAAAACCTAGGATGTCAAGGTGACACTAGAGAAAACACATTTTATTGATTAAAAAACACAGGGTGAAATTTTCATTGTAACTTAGACTATCATAGTCTTGCTTAGTATTTTCAGTCTTTTTCAGCTCCAATGTTTTTGTTTTTTTAGGTACCGGCCCATGAAAAAAATCCACCCCCCTAAAAATTAGCAAGCCACCGCATAATATAGAAACTTTTCTTTGATGAATTTACTATTAAATTGTCAAAAGAGAACAACGAAATCTAATTCATATGACATTATTCTGAAGTTAAAAGAGCTTGTTACTGTGCTAAGATCTGTTCAGGGCCATTCGCAAAGACATTCTAAGTTTACTGCACTTTTGATATTTTTACCTCAATGTTATTAATAAATAGGCTAATACTTATTAATTATCAGAGCTCGGGAATTTTATCTCGGCGCCAGAGACGGCTCTCGTATAGACATATTGCAAACGCCTACTGAAACATTCAGAAAACCGACTAAATGGTGAAATATTCATCATTGCCAGCTACAATGTATTTTTGGTAATAAATTTATCCTAAAACGGTAATGGTTCTTACAAAAACATATAATACATATCTAGCAAATATAACAACAATTTTGAATCAAACGCATACTTTCATGTTCTGTTTAATATGTGAGGCATATTTATTCTGTTTATTTTCATAATAATTAAATATAAAAACCCAACAAGCTGCTCATTTTTTTCCCAATAAAATAAACCGTTTTTATATAATATTAAATCATACATAACAAACAAAATTAAATTAATGCCATAAAACTGTCATGTACCGTGTGCATCACAAATATTCACAACGTAATAAAGTGAAATTTACTTCATTTTAAAATGTTAATACGTAACCTACTTTTATCGGAAACATACTGACAATTACTTAAAGACGTAGTTGATTCTTTTACAATTGCAGTGTTGACGGCATTCGATCCTGACCAAGTGTCAACATTAGATTCCAGTGTACGGTGCTAATTTTATATGTTTTTATGTTTTACTAATACGGTTTTATTATCTTCTTTAATTAGGCGAAATTGTGAAACATGGCTTTGACAAAATCCCTTTTACTATACCTACACTATTCTGGGCATTTACGTCAACATTTAATGAAGGGAAAGGGTAGACCATCCGAGATTTCAGTTTCGCAATACGCAGTACAAATTTAGCATGTATGTATCTACAAACCTAGCATGAAATTATACAGATTCGACGGTATACAAAAATGTCTCGTGCTTCTCAGGCTACAGTATACTTGTGGATTCGCCATTTTCAAGAACTGCAATTTGATGGAACAGATCTTTATTGTAGTAGTTGCAAGAAAACAATTTCTTGGACACCTAAAACAAATTTTAAGAAATTAATTTTTTAATAGACGTATTTCTTCACATAAGCATATGTGTGTATTACTTCAATGTACTTCCCTCCAATACCTCCTCTTCGAGTGAGTGTTTATAATAAACTGACCATATTAACTTTGGACATTACGGAATTCCCTAAAAAAACGTAAGATATATGATGTCATATATAGCGATAGCGACTCACTCACTCACTCACGCACTTTCTTATTACAACGGAAGATAGAAGTTTCTGTGGAGACCATGAAAAACAATATACAACAAGAAACAAAAATATTTATATATGTACATAAAATAAAAACGATGTTACAAAAACAACTGTAATATACGTATATTCCAACTAAATTTTATTTTATTATAGCTTTTGCTATAAATTGGTGACCCCGACGAGCACACAATCTTCTGATCTGACGTGATCATATTAATTAATGAAATTAGTTGATGGGTAAGCAAAAACCATTTCTATACTCGAAGATCGATATAAAGAAATTATAAATTATTTCAAAAACTCAAGCAAATAGAGATATAGATGGTATTTCAAAAAGAATATCTCATTAAAATTTAACTCAAGAGAATACCCATACCTGATAACCAATAAACCAACTCCGAGAATTCTGGAATTTTCCCAACCCATTGAAAGAAGTTAGAAAGCAAAAATAAACGCTTAAAACTTACTTTATAATTTGGTTACTATAAATTGACACACATCAACATCCCAGATTTGAAATCATTATAATACTACTATAAATTGAGTCCAGATGATGTTAACCTTTTCACTTAAAGAAGAATATAAAGAAGAATACACAGAAAACTGGTAAGTGAGTTAACGTACATTTCCCTTTTTAACTTAAGAAAACCGTAAATGAACCAATCGTCAGTCAACTAATTATGCCAATACAACCTTCAGACGAGGATTTTCCTCAAACCCATTATGTAACATCTGTCAAGCTACCCCCGTTTTGGAAATCAAAACCTGAAATTTGGTTTACCCAAATCGAATCACAGTTTTCTGTTGCAAAGATTGTCAATGATAAAAAAAAGTACGACCAAGTTATAGCTAATTTGCCGTTAGATGTGATAGATAATATATACGATATAATATCTAATCCTCCTGAAACAGATTTATATCTCAACTTAAAGAAAATTTTGATTTCACGTTTATCATCGAGTGAGGAAAAACATCTAAACGATTTACTCTCAGGTTCCCAGATGGGTGATCTGAAGCCGTCAGACTTCTATAGATCCATGCTGAATACTGTCGGAGGTTTCAGCATGGTTAGTCAAGAGTTATTAATAAAATTATGGAAAAGACGTTTACCTCAAACCGTGTATATCGCTATTACAACGTCAGGGAAAACGGACACCAAAGAGATTCTCGATATTGCAGATCGGATATGGGAATCTTGTCAAAATTCGATGGTCGCGTCATACTCAAAGAATCCTCTTGACTCCGAATCAACCCCATTATCGGATTTAACTACTACCATCAAGAATTTTTCAGTTACCTTTCAAGATTCAATAAATCAAGTCTTACAAAGACAAGAAATTTTTCATTCTCGATTAAACTCTTTAGAATCCAGACTTTCTAATCAATCTTTCGAGCCTACTTCATACTGCAACAATTGCAAAAGTAGAACCAATTCACAAACTTGTGTTTCTAATCGCAATCGTTCACCCAACCGTAATAATGTTCCCAGGAAGTTTGATCGTACGGATAATACTATTTGTTACTACCATCAACTTTATGGTGCCAATGCTTATCGTTATGGAGGTGAATGGTGTAAATTCAGTAAAAGTTGTAAAAAATTTGATAATCATCAATCTTGACTGAAGTTTGATAATTTTATGACGTCTGACTTTGACTTTTCTGGCAGCAAACGTCGTCTTTTTATTTATGACAGATCTAACAACTTGAACTTCCTAATGGACACTGGGGCCGATTTATCTGTAGTGACACATAATGTTTTCACAGATTTTAAAAAGAATTTTGATACGATATTAACTGCGGCTAACGGTTCAACTATTTATACATACGGAAAGAAATTGTTAAAAGTCAATCTAAACTTACGCAGATTTTTTCCTTTCGTTTTCAATATCGCAGATATCGACATTCCGATTATTGGAGCGGACTTCTTGTCTCATTTTGATTTAGTTGTCGATTTTAAAGGAGCTAGAATAATTGATAACAAGACTAATTTGTCAATTAATTGTTTTATTAAAAATAGTCCTTTAGACAATCATAGATTAGACACACTTAAACTTTTTCCTTTAACAAATAAATATAACAAATTACTTTTACAGTTTCCTAATTTAATCAGTTCACCAGATTACAATTTACCTATTAAACATTCTGTTGTACATCTATAGTTACTGAAGGTCATTTACCTTTTTCACGACCTCGTAGATTAGATAATCTTAAATTTAAAATAGCTCAAAAAGCATTTAACGACATGGTAGAATTGGGTATCTGCAAACCATCATCGTCCCAAGTTTCTTCACCACTTCATTTAGTTAAAAAAAAAAAGAGAATAGCGAATGGAGGCCTTGTGGAGATTATCGATAACTAAATACAATTACTATTCCAGACAGATATCCTTTACCTCATATTCACGGCTTTAGCTCTCAGTTGCACGGCTGCACTATTTTCTCCAAGATTGATTTAGTGCGAGCGTACCATCAGATACCTGTCGCTGAAAATAACGTTTATAAGACAGCCATAACAACTCCTTTCGGACTGTTTGAATTTTCCCGCATGCCTTTTGGCCTACGCAATGCTGGTCAAACTTTTTATGAATGAAGTACTTCTCAACTTACCTTTCGTTTTGGATGATATTTTAATCGCAATTTAATCAGATGTACAATTGGAACATTTGGAAACAGTTTTTAAAAGATTAGACACATGCGGAATCAATATTAAACCTTCTAAATGTATCTTAGGAGTTGACAATTTAACCTTTTTAGGTCATCACATCTCTTCATCAGGTGTTTTACCATCAACTGAGAGAGTCGAAGTCATTAATAACTTCCATTTACCGACAACTCTCAAACAACTACAACGTTTCATAGGTATGGTAAATTTTTATCACCGTTTCATACCTCATTTTGCTGAAATTTTACTTCCCCTATATTCTCTTTGAAACAGTTTATCTCATGATAAAATTACAAAGATAAATAGTTGGCCTGATGAATGTTTAGATGGATTTTCGAAAGCCAAAAATGCTATAAGTAATGCAGTAGTTTTAGCTCATCCTTACAATAATGACGATACTATCTTATCACTCTCAGTCGATTGTTCTAACCTTGCCATGGGTGCGGTTTTAGAGCAAAAAGATAATAAGGGAATTCTTACTCCGTTAGCATTCTTTTCCCGTAAACTAACCATAACACAAACCAATTATTCGGTTTTCGACAAAGAACTTTTAGCATTATATACTGCAATTAAACATTTTAAATTTATACTTGAAGGTCGAAAGTTTAATTGCTTTACAAATCATAAACCTTTAATAAACACTTTATTCACTAAAGCAGAAAGATCTCCCCGTCAAATACGTCATTTAGAATACATAGCTCAATTTTCTTGTAAAATACAACATGTTAAAGGGAAACATAACGTAATAGCTGACAGTTTGTTACGTATTTACGACACTTCTTCTCTAAAACAAGATATTTTACCACTTCAACTTAAAAATTCTCCCTTCCTTAATATTAACTTTGACCTAAAGTTGCTTAGTGAAGCTCAGGAGAAAGATTCAAATCTCAACTATTTATTGTCAGATAAATCATCACTAACTAAAACCAATTTCATTTTAAAAAGATACAAATTCCAGATTCAAATGAATTTATTTGGTGTGATATTTCACGTACAAAAGTTAGACCTTTTGTTCCACTTGTTTAGAGATGAACGATATCCGATATTTTTCACAACTTATCTCATTCTGGTATTAAAGCCACTAGACTGTTGATTTCAAATAACTATTTTTGGCCGAAAATGAACACAGATTGCAATTTATGGTCAAAATCGTGCATTAACTGTCAAGCTGTCAAAGCCAGCCGACATACGAGAGGCCCCCTTGGGAGCTTCACCATCCCGAAAAGCAGATTCGACCACATCCATATAGATTTGGTAGGACCATTACCTCCATCCAAAGGAAACTCTTACATTCTTACGGTGATTGAACGATTCAATAGGTGGCCGGAAGCGTACCCTCTTCGCGACATCACAGCAGAAACAGGTGCGCGTACTTTATTTCAAAATTTTGTTTGTCGTTTCGGTGTTCCCTTGACGGTGACGACTGATCAAGGGATCCAATTCGAGTCAAGATTATTTAATGAGTTCTTAGGTTTTCATAGAATACGTACAACTGCATATCACCCACAAGCGAATTCTTTAATTGAAAGATTTCATCGCTCACTTAAAACTTCCTTGTTAACTAGAGCCAATACATCACATTGGACAGATGAACTACCCATCATTTTATTAGCATTTAGGACAACTCCCAAGGAAGATCTGCAATGTTCACCTGCTGAACTTGTGTATGGTCAAACCCTTCGTTTACCTGGCGAATTTTTCGTTGAATCGTATAATTCTCCAGATATTCCTTATTTCATTGACAAATTACGCATTTATTTTAATAATTTAAAATTTGTTCCTCCAATTTCGCATGTCAGTTACAAAACTTTTGTTAGTTCAGATCTTTCCTCTTGCGATTTTATTTACAATATACAACAAGAAACAAAAATATTTATATATGTACATGAAATAAAAACGATGTTATAAAAACAACTGTAATATAGGTATTTTCCAACTAAATTTTATTTTATTATAGCTTTTGCTATATCATTCTTGCATAAAAATCTTTCCGCGCTAACCTAGAGCAAACCCTGATTTTGACGTCATAGAGATAAAATTCCCAAGTTCTGTTAATTATCGATAATCCCGGACTTCTAATTGATTGCAAACGTAATACAGGCAAGAAACCCTTTATTGAATATTACCTTTAGTTGGGAAGGCTTTTGTTGTCATTTTTTACCTCACCATTAATTGAATTCATTTATAGCCCTTTTCTCAGCCTATGCGTGGACAATCTGTATAATAACTAAAGGTAATCCTGTACTTATATTATCATATTCTGGTCTTTATACTCACACGCAACGCTTTCCAAGTAGTGGACAAATTTATGCAAGGATCTGGCAAAATTCGGTGATGACAATAACTATTCATTATGGGTATTTGGTCAGTTTACGAACTCCACATATAAATGACAAAGCTCTTTTTGTTATTGAAGTTATAAAAGCTTTCTATTCTCAGTGACCGGAAGAAGATATTATATGGAAACATATTGAAGAAAAGAATAAGTGGCATTAGGAATGTTGTACAATATGTCATTAGCAAATGTGGGGATTGGTCTCACATTTAAAAAACCAGAATAAAATTTGTTCTGAAAACCAATCCAAAAACAAATAAACCAAAGTTGATTTAAATCTGATTAAAATATAAAAATTGTTTTGATTTGAATCCGACCAACTAAAACTGAACTTATTCTACATATCCGTGATTAAATGAGAATGTAGCGCAAACATCGACACCACTAGAATTAAGTTAAGTGAACATACAAAACTGTAAAACATTACCAAGTTGAATAACTACATATTGCATACATGATTGGAAGAGTGGACGTAGATGAATGAATACATGGGTGCAGCTTAATAATGATAGTATTTCTTCTAGTTTAGGGTTATTTAACGAAGCGCAGTTTCCTATCATTAAACTAGAAAGCAATTAGGTGAACATTAAATTGAAATAATTTGCTCTAATTTTCCGTGCATTGTGTGGTTACTATAGCTCGTGAAAAATTGTCAGACTTTTTGAAGCTGACATTTTTTCTTTTTCTTTATTCATAACGTCTTGGCAGATGTTTGTAATCCTTGCATTTTTCTAGTTGGCCTTTTCCCTTTTTGCTGTATGGCACGCCCTTTTATTGCAACCAATGCTTCCGTTATATCATCCGAAAACTGAAATTTTTCCTTTTTTCTTCTTGAGTGGACTCCCATGCACTATAAAAGTGATTGTGTGACGAAGGTAATGTCATCAATATTTTAGTTATCATCATAGGTTCTGATATTTGATCACCTAATGTTTTAACTGTTGTCCAAGCTCTTCTAATTTGGAAATATGTATTGCAATATTATGTTTAGAATCCATTACATATTTATAAAATTGCTGCTCTATCAAATGAAGACTAGATTCAGATTTTTGTTCATAAATAATATGTAACTTGTTCCACATATCAGTAGCACTTTCACAAACCATTTTAGGTATGTAGTAAAGACTGTTGTCCTACAGTTGCACTTTCTGTGCTTTACTATCTGCTTTTTCCCATTTGAGAAAACGTTCCTTAAAGGCGTTTCTTCCTGCGACTAATGTGAGGTTTTTGAACATCTCCAGCAACTACATCATATAAATCACTTGCTTTCAAATAAACTCAAGTCGACTCGATTGTAGTGAACAGCGACCGCTAGATGGCGCCTTCGATTTATTTTGCATGTTGCCAGTCTTAAGACTACGAACATGTACCTATACATCAGAAATCTCGTTGCCAGTCACTGCACGCCTACCTTGCACTGAAGAGAGCCAACAGCTCGAAACTGCAGTTTGCAAGTGGTGTGTAGTGCCTGACACGAGAGTTCCTTTAATTAGGAAATTACAATGCGAACTGGGCCCATAACCAGTTAAATTTTATTTAAAAGAATGTTTTTTAAGTTTCAAAATGTGTATTTATTGAAGTAATTATGACAAGTAATAATAATATTGTTTTTTTAAAACAAAACATACATGACTATAACAAATTACAATCTTCAACAGTTTGTGAAAGAGTTGCTGTGAACTGTTGTAGCTTCTGATTTCCTGGTACATATGGTACAAGTCTGCAGCGTAAACACCACACCAAGATCTTCACTTCCCGTTTAAAATTGACGCCAATGCCTGACATATTGTATACATGTAATTCTTATTTTTATGGTTTTATATTTATTTGTTATCTATTATTTATTTGTAATTTATGGAAATAAATAACGATAATAATGAATTTCACAACATTTTTGAAATAGCAAATGATTTATAAACTTTTTTATTTATTGATTAATTTTATTTAAGAACAATAGGGTTTTTTCTTGAGCGAACACTAATTATTCAAAATTTTGCTGTCCACTACGTGGATGTGGAAGTCAAATCACCAAAATTTAGTCGACTAATACCGCTTCTGATTCAGGGACTAAGACTAATTTATGACTGATAATTAATGATTAACTTAGTCATGACTAATTTAGTCGGTCAATTTCAATCATGACTAAAAAATTAGTCGACTAATGCCCATCTATGATTGTTAAGTTATAGAAATGTTTTGGTTCTTTACATCGTATAATTGCAAATTTCATCCCATATCACCAAACCAAATTTGAAAAAAATCAATTCGCTCTTTCAAAAGTTACAAGAGTGTCCCTATAGGCTATCCGCTATGGTTGTATTCCTTAGAGCAATGGAAAGTACCTGAAATTATTTTAAAGATTATACCATTTATGATTTTTCAAATATTTATAATAAACCGAAAATAAACACATATTTCCCTCTAACTCTGCAAAATTTTATTTTTAAGTTGCCAAAAATGAACGAAATCTAATTCATATTCTAGTACCCCGTCGGGCGGAGCGCGAAAAGCTCTTTCTTGACCCACCCAATACTGAAGTATAACCAGATGGGACCTTCACTACTTATTAAAGCATGTTATTTTATATAGGAAATCAAAATTGACGACACTCTCCATTGGTCGAGACCGAAGATATAAGAAAAAAACTAAAAAAAAAAATAGAAATTTAAAAATTTAAGTTTCAATCAAATATAATTTTAGAACTAAAACAGATAAAAATGGTTTTGACAAATAAACCTTGCTTTTTAATTTCAGGTACAATTTATTGCATTAATAAAAAAAATTACATAAAAAAACTGCCAAAATTCAAAAGGATACAAAAATCAGCAACATTTTTCTAATTCTTAACTGGCCATAACTCGCTTATATAATGACCTATTTAATTTTTTCTTTCACTGAAAACTGCCAAATTTAATAGGCTTCATTTTGTCTCGATTAATGCTAGGTCTAATTTTTTAAGGCGCTACAGCCCTTTAAACACAACGAAGCACACTACGGCCTCGAAGACGCGAGGCTTCCTCTTTCGCCCCCGCTACCCTCTCGGCCCATCAAGAAACGTATCGGCTGCTGGCCTCATTATTGTCTGGATAAATATTAATAAGTATATACTATTTTACTTACATGTAGGCTATTACAGTTTATGTATATTGTAGATTCATTTTTATCAATGGAGAAAAACTACATGTTTGTTTTACAAAACTGCTGAAAGCAGCGAAAATCTAATAGTAAAAAACCAACTGTTACTGGCATCAGGTCTATTATAAATTGTGCAAATGAAAGAAAATATGCTGTTTCATTAAAATTTTTATAAAACAAAGTGGTGGCACTTATTTGCACACCCTTCGATACCGATTTCATTGTTCTTGTCGGACATCTTTTTGTAATAATAATATTAGCAGAGACAATACGTATTGTCTCTGACATTAGTAACGGATAAAAAATGCAAGTGAGCCTACAGTTATAATAAAGAAGAAAAAAAATCAGTTTAAAATAAGATGGCATTGTCTGATTTGTGGAAAATACAGAAAAATTAAGAATAAATTAAGAACATTTTTAAGTAGCAATTTGTACAGGAACGGGTTACGGAAACTAGAAAAAAATATATATATTAAAGCTGCAGTGTCGCATTGTGATACAGAAATACAAGGCAGGTTACACATTTATTCAGATTTATTTGGGTTGATGGAAATTATCATAACATTTGTTAAGCAAAATATATTAGCAAAAAAATTAAATGTGTACAAACTAAACAACTGAAAGAAAGAAAATAATTTAAAGTAGCGTTAAACGTTTTATCTAGGGAGGTTTATCTTGATGTTTTGCAAAAAAAAATTCTTAACACTAACATTTCTAAAAACACGCCTCAATTTGAAGAAATGACGGAAGAAAAATTAGATTATTATAGCAGCGGAAATATAATAAAGAAATTAGAAAAGCATTTAAGCAAGCAAAGTGTTTTGCGAACACAAAAAAAAATACAACAGTTAATTCAAGTGATAATAAAGCTAAAAGGATTTTTGTTGTCAGTCACAAGTGAATCAGGCGAAGAAAACTTGGTTCATGAGAATGAATTGACAATTCTTGATAAAGCTGCCGGTATTTTAAGTGAAGCTATAGCTGGATATTTTAAAACTATAAAAAACAACTACTAATCTGAATGAACATAAATATAAACAAGAAGTTTCAGATTTGTTATAAACATTTATGTCGTGGATACTAAATATGTCAGTAGAGACAGATTTGATTTAAACGTTATTTCTATAGTAATGCAATTTATATTAATAGTTATCAGCTTAGGCCATTTTTTAATCCTTAATCCTTTACATATCACTACATATGTATCGTGCCGTCAGACGAAAAAAAACTTAATGACATGCTTTATTCTTTTGGCTATGGTTATTCCTACGATGAAATACGGACATTTTTAACGTCTTTAGCTAGTCACGTATTAGTAAAAACTGGTGACATTTCTATACCACGTGGAGTTCCTCCAGTAAGTTCTGAAGAAAGCAATTACATTCATCGCATCGATAATTTTGATCAAAACGAAGACAGCTAGATGGTAAAAATCCCACTTGGAATAGTAGTTATTATTTTTAAAAAAAACAGCCTATTTACACAAGCATATTTAGATCGTCTATCCAATTTTAGCCGATTTTAACCCTTCCACTTTACATGAAAACAAAAATATAGTTATGTACAAAAATCCAACTAATCATTCAGAGCCTCTATGAGTTAGTGACACCGCTGACACTTTATGGAAAATATTAAAATATACGAAGCAAAGTAAAAACTTTACTAGCTGGCATGAGTTTAACAACAGTTTAAGTTATCTCTGTCTGATAACCTATTATTTTCCATTTATTAATGCCCCTCCCGCGTTGTATGTCACCATATATAGCGGATTATTACAACAAATATCATATTATTCAATTTGATTTGTTAATTTTATCATCTTACAATAAAGGAAAATTATTCTAAAGCTTTTGTTATCGCCGCTGATTGTAGCCTTGCGCGATTTTTGGCGAACGCGAGATGTACCGGGAACGAGAGGGGAAGCCTTGCGACTCCGTCGCCGTAGCGCGTTTCGTTGTGTTTAAAAGGCTGTACTGCTTTTATTTACAGTGCTAGACCCAGCATTAATTGAGACAAAATGAAGTCTATGAAATTTGGCAGTTTTTGGTGAAAAGAACATTCGAATAGTTCAATACATAAGCGAGTTATAACAAGTTAGAGCTTTCAAAAAAATTGACAATTTATGTACCATCTAAATTAACGTCAATTTTCTAATATTAAAGTTATTATTTTTGTAATAAATTATACATCAAATTAAAGAGAATCGTTTGTACTATAAAACTAAAAAATATATATAATTTTATCTTTTTTCGTTTCAAAGTTATTCGTGGTTGAATTTGAATTTTGTTATTTTCATTTTTTTTTTGTTGTAACTTCAGTCTCGACCAATGGAGAGTGTCGTTAAAAGTGATTTCCTATGTAAAAAAACCTACTGAATAAAATGAAATAGGTTTTATTTGGTTATACCTCGGTATTGGGATAGTGAACACTAGAGCCAGCTGTAGTGGCTGTAAGTACTATTTATTGATCAGATAAATATAATCATCACAGAATGTATTAAACACGTAGATCAAGAGCTTCTTTTTAAAGTAAATTTATATAAAACCTGGATATTTCGAAACTAGCACCCGGAAGAAGATTTATGAAATGTTTTTGTGCTTAGCCAAATCCTATTAATTATTTTGGAGGGCTTTATAAAAATTTAGTATCAGGAAACAAATTAGGTGTAATAAAATTGAACGCTTCCTATAAAAATTCGCAGGTCTTACAAATTTTAATGTGGGATAATTAGGGACGTCAATCAAGTGCGATTTTCACGCTGGACTGAGAAGGCACAGCCGCAGGACACCCCGTGATGTCGGTGGTAATGAACGCGCTTTCCCTTTTTACGCCCTAAATATTTAATATTCCCAGGTGCCTCTTTACATAATTAATACTAGCATCAAAAATTTTCCATTATATTCGTTTAAATGCCGCTTTTCCCTTATGTACGAGACAAAAACAGTTTCAGGCCAATTGAAAACCCAACGAATCCTCAGAATTTGCAATATAATCAAGACGTAACAATATAAAGGGGGCTATTAATGTGGTAAAGATAGTAAAAAATTTGATAGATAAAGAACAAAATTCGTAACTAATTCTTTTTTATGGATTTGTCTTCAAAAGTAATTGTGGTTGGCGTTTGTAATAATATTATCTAATCATGAGGTAATATTACATTAACATTATTCCACCGTCATCATCTTTTTTCAGCCCGTCACTACCGAAGAAGTCTTAGAAGCGATAGGATCTTTAAAGAATTCTCAGTCTGTTGACATTTATGAGCTATTAAAAATCCTGGGTGACATAGTCGATGGCCTTGAAGAGGTAAATCACACAATGATTACACTGTGTGACCTTTCCAGGGCCGTCTGTGTCGCTCACGCCATTCTGCTGGAAAAATGTCATACTATGGTTTTAGAGGTTTTCCACTATTACTTTTCAGTTCTTACTTAAACAATAGAAAACAATGCATTGCAGTTAATAATACCACATCTGAATTCAATTTTGTTACGAATGGTGTGCCTCAAAGTTTCGTCCTTGGACCGATATTATTTATATTAATCACTTGTATTATTATTTGCCTCCCAAAAAGTGTGTTCTCTTTGCTGACGACACCACCTTGTTAAGTTCTGAAGAAAGTTTGTTAAATCTAACTAAAATTGCAAATGAAACGGAAGAAAAAAATTGGTTTACAGCAAATAAACTTAAATTAAACACAGAAAAAACACAGAATCTCATTTTTTCCTCAAATGTTAATATCACTGAAAGTAGTAGTGTAAATTTATTGGGGGTAACTTTGAATGACAAGCTAAACTGGTCTGTTCATGTGGATCAGTTGGGCAGGAAGCTGTCCCAGTATGATTTTTTTACTCCGTCGAATGAAAAAAAAGTCCTGAAATTCTTAAAACCACTTATATTTCCTTACTCCACAGTCGTATCTGCAACTATTCTGAGAGGTAACTCAACTCATGCCCAAAAAATTTTTATACTGCAAAAAAATCCATTCGCATTATAGCAGGTACAGGAATGACTGACCATTGCCAACCTATATTTATTAAATTGGACATAATGCCCGTCCCTTCATTATTTATTTTTTTTACCTTATTGAAATTTCACAAAAATATTAACTTCAACAGTCAATCTGATATTCATCATTGTTCTGCTAGATCTGGAAGTTTATTAAGAACTTGTTGTTTTAGATTAACTAAATCGCAAAAAATTCACTAAATTTAAATATATATAACTAGTGGAAGCATTATACTCTTCGCCGATTTACTGAGCTAGAGCTTTTTATATAATTGTTACACATTCTATAGGATACTCTTCGCATTTTTCTTGTAAATAATGTTAGTTTTTGGACATTCTAAATTTTGTGATACCAACTTTGTTGTGAAAAAAAAATATGTGAAAAAAACCTGGATTGCGAGACGAAACTCTTGCCGCTACACCACCATTTCTTATTGCTAAAATTGTTAATGAGTGTAATATATACCATTAGAAAATGTATTGTGATTATTAGGAAACACACATTAGTAAAATGTATTAAAAAAAAATAGTGATAGGAAATAACATTTCGCAAGGTTTCTATTTATTACAAACTATAAAAAAATGTAAAAAATATTTTTTTAAATTTTAAATTACTAATAACTTTTATTTACCAATCTATTTTGTTAAAAAACAATAGGGTTCTTCCTCTAGCTAACACTAAGTTACTCTCCAAATTTCAATGCAATCGGATTTTTCTTTTTTGAGTTATCGTGCTTACAAGAAACGTGACGGACGGACGAACGGACAGACGGACATTTTGAAAGTTGTTCAGAATTCGTTCACTAACATAACGATATAAAAAATTTTTCTCTACGAGCGATATTTACTGATTTAGAAATGTGCCGATCAAATACAATATACTCTTCGTTTTTGCGAAGAGTATAATAACATGCCGGCGAATTAGTAGAGTAAAATCTGGAAGTAAAATCGCTTAGTTTTCGAGAAAAAAAAAACCGGCGTAGAACCAAACCAGACTTAGTGGGATTCTTTAGTAAGATAATCGTGTACACGAAATCGTTTTTTACGACATTTTTCGGTGGTCGAGAACTTTTTTATTTCGGAGAAACTCAAAAAAATAGATTTTTAATGAAATATGTTTTTTAACGTCTCCACCGCTATATCTCTGAAAATATTTGTGCTATCAAGCTATTTTTTTTTTAGCTTAAAGTAGACACAATAGCGCTTCGAACAACGTCCCACGTGAACCCGATTTATTTTTTTTTAAGTTGGTAAAATAATAGGAAACTCAAACTTGTTATTTTCAGTAACGTAATTTTAGGCAATCGAGAAAAAAGTTTATTTATGAAAATTTGTATATACATGCTGCGTACAAATTGAAGCCAATAGTTGAAAAAAGTTTTTAGGATAAACATTTTTCATGTCCCGTTCATAATATTGAGTCAGCGATTTTTTTTAACGGGCCAAAGTCATATTCTTGCGCGCTCGGCTGTAGCAAGCCTGCCGACTGCAACGATCTGACGATCCCGGTCGGGGTGTATAATATAATAGTTTAACTTATATCAATAGGTACAAAACCAGTAGTGATCAAAAGCATCTAGGGGAACAATATTATTGTTCAATATTTCATATATTGTACAGTAGTATTGATCATATGTTGTTAATATTAAGAAATTGTATAATAAATATTAAATAGTCTCCTTTTAATAATAAAAAGAGTGGTAGTAGTACAGTACCTAGAGGTAAAAAAAACTTCGAAGTAATGTCATATTGAACGGATTTCGTTCACTTTTGGCAGTATAATAGTAAATGTTTCACAGAAAAGTTTCTATATTGAGCGGGGGCTTGTTAATTTATAGGGGGTGGATGCCACCCCCTTTGAGGGGGCGGCACTTAAAAAATATATGAAGTACAATCATATTTTAAGAAGAAAAGGTTCTATGCAATTTTTCACATAAATTGAAGTTTTTAAGTTATAACGACTTCAAAATTGCGATTTTAGCTTAAAAAAAGGTATTTCTAAACGGCTTTCGTCAAGTATCTCAAAAAGTATTACTTTATCGAAAAAACGTTATAGACCAATTACAGAAAGTACAAACTGGGAATTAATTATATTTTTTGTTTATTGATGTAGGATTAATAATTTCGGAGATATTTAAGTTTACATTTGGCATCCAAGTGTTCGTAAGATAACTATTTAGAGTGAGAGTTAAATATTTCAGAAACTGTGACACCTACGCCAAGGATACTAATAGATACAATAATAGGTTATTAATTAAGCTCTTAACTATTTTTTTATTTGTTTATGTAGCATAAAAAACAAAGAAGTTATGACCGAAGCAATGTCCGTCTACACATTATTTTAATAACAACGTCGCCATTTTGTTACTGTAATTAGCCAGTAATTAAAAAAAAAAAATAATTTCAAACACGGTTTCTCATTAATATACAGCATGACGTAGATGCTCAAATTTTTCGGTTCGTATACAGCACTTGCTTTAGAAAAAATACAGTTTAAACTATAAAGGTATTTTCGATAAAACGTATTTTTTTTCCTATTCCAAATATCTCAATAAATATTAGTTTTGTTCAAAAATGTGTAGAGACCAAAAATAAAGCTCATAAACTAATAATAATGAATTTCGCTTGTTTATTTATTTACATAGATTTAATAGTTTCGGAGATATGAGTTTACAAATGGCATCCGAACGTTCATAAGACGAAAAATGCAGTTTAAATGTTAAATACCTCAGAAATTGTGACGCATGCTAAGAAAGGAAATTAAAGACAATTAATTGCGCTTTCAAATTATTTTTTACTCGTTTTGTTACTCTAATTAGCCAATAATCTAAAAAAATTATCTCAAATACAGTTTTTCGTTAAAATTACATTACCTAAATGCTCAAATTCTTTTTTGCTCATTTAAAGCACTTGCTTTAGAAAAAAATGCATTTTAAACTTTAAAGGTAATTTCGAAACCCTTGGATACCAAATATAAACTTAAATATTTCCGAAATTATTAATCCTACATCAATAAACAAAAAATATAATTAATTCCCAGTTTGTAGGGTGCTTTCTGTAATTGGTCTATAACATTTTTTCGATAAAGTAATACTTTTCGAGATACTTGACGAAAGCCGTTTGAAAATACCTTTTTTAAAAGCTTTTATTTTAAGCTAAAATCGCAATTTTGAAGTCGTTATAACTTAAAAACTATCAATTTATGTGAAAAATTGCATGGAACCTTTTCTTCTTAAAATTTGATTCTATTTCAGCTCCAATAAATATATATATTTTTTAAGTGCCACCCCCTGAGAGGGGGTGGCACATTTTTCTGAATGATATCTAATTTTTTAGATGACAGTAAGCAACTCCACCCCAACCTAGAATGCCATATATTAATCTAGATTCAACTAACGCTATTTCTACGCGACTAATCTGACCAACCTGCATGCGAGGTGTATTAATTGCGTCCCAATGTCGCGTTTAGCGCTGATAAAAAAAATCGCTGTTGCCAAACGGTACACTTTAGGCAAAAACATTTTTTCAAAAACTTTTGTGATTATTAGGCTTTATTTTCTTCGCTGCATGTATGCAAATATTTTCAAAAATAAAAAAGTTTATCGATTGGTGAAGATTTCAATACACAAAATATGTACTTTTAGTTTATTTGATTTTTAGAAAAATGAAAGTGCGAATTGTGCCCAAACCGTTTATATTGGTAAAAGCGCTACAGTGTGTGCTTTAATTTGACACAAAACAAATTTCGGTACCTTTAATAGTGGAAACAAAAAAAAAACAATATTCTTTAAAAATACATTTTTTTCACTTTTTATTGATTTAAAAAGTTCGAGACCACAAAAAAATGTCGTAAAATATGATTTCATATGCCCGGTGACATACTCAAAGGAACCTAATATGTTTGAACTGGTTCTACGCCAAAAAAAAAAAACGACACGATAGACTTAAGAAATCGCTGCTCTAAATATTAAATCTTTGAATTACAGCTGTTTTAAACAGCTTAAATATTTTATTTTAAGAAACTGTTTTTATTCGGTGGCTGATTATTTAGACGAAACCCTGATTTTTTTAATTTATAAATTAATAACCTTTTCATAGTATGGTATGCATACTGGTGTGGAATGCATTTAAGTATCTGTATTTGCATTTCTATTTGTGTTTATATGTATAAAATTTTTATATTTATCTTTGTCTGTAGGTAATTGTATTTTGACATGCTACAAATGTACCTGACATGTATGTAATGCAGTCAAATAAAATGATTATGAGTATAGTATGAGTATTTGGTATAACATAAAGATTGGTAGGTCTAGTTTCTGGGTCTGAACTTTTTTTTGTGTGGCTGTGTTATCGATCTGTTTTAATGTTCAATAAACCTTATTCAAAGCGTATCGTTTGAAGACTGTCGAGCATGTGTATGAACTAATCTTAACTTGCTGCAAGCAAATCTAAGGTATCACGTCAAGTCTCAAGTTAGAAATCTTGCTTCCTCCTCTAACTACGCCGCCCTGATTATTTGCCAACTTTACATTTGTCAGAATGGCGGAATTGAATATAATGGAATTGCTAATGTAGTACTTACTTAATAAATGATGAAAAAGTATATGCCTTAAAAAAAAATTAATCAATATACAAAACATTCGTATAAATTTATTTGATTAAAGTCTGAACACTTACATTTTAGAATAAGTCCTTATTTTTAAAAGGAATGTAAATTTAAAATTTTGGCGTGTGAACCCCAACGTGGTAACATAATGAAAATAAATGAAGTACAACTTCAACATTTATAATAGGGATTAAATCTTCATTAGAATAATTCACTCTCATTGTTCTGAAAATACCGTGTTCAGAATAAACGATCTCTTTCACGCTGTAGCCAAATTTCATAATAATTATAATTAATATTATATTTTATTTAATGAAATTTAGACAGGGGTTCGCATTCGGTGCGGGAAATAATGAAAAACTAGTAAATTGCATTCAATTAAGTGCCGAATTCTGAATAAATGTGGTTCAACTTTAATTTAATTTTGTGTCCTAAAATAAAAACGAGTAGAAGTCGGGCGTGGCCGACTGCGAATACTTGTGGACCAGGAGTCCGCCGACCACTAATTGTGTGTCATACACTGTAAAAAATGGATGTGAAAATACATTATGGATGTAAAAATACTTAGAAAGTTAAGGTAAAATTAGATCAATTTTCTATGAAATTATACATAATTTATTTATTTTTAAAGGGACTTTCAGGGTAAAGTTAAACATATTTATGGTTTTGCAACAAATGAACCATCGATTTTCCATGTAATCGCGATTACATGGATAATCGATGGTCCATTTGTTGCCAGCGATTATTCTGGTAATGGTACACAAATGTATGAAATGTTTCGTGCTTTTCTGTAAAAATTCCATATAATTGTGTACAAAAGCACTTTCGCCGGCGCGTTACCAAGGGCGGATCTAGAAATTTCAATAATTTTTTTCTCGTCTGTGGCGCATGGGACCCATACGAAAGCAGTTTACGAAATATGCGAAATAACATCTAGAGAAGCACTCCTCTAACGGCCCCTAAAAAGTTTTGAAAAAGCAGTTTGCGAAAAATGTTTTCAAAATTCGAGTGCCCCCCCCCGAGCCAAGGGACTCCTGTTTAAAAAAATTGTTCTTTTTTGTCACATACATTTTACTTTTCATCAAAATCCAACAATAGGTTTTGGAGTTTTACCATGGAGGTTTGCCATATAAAAAAAGTTTTTTATATGGCTATAAGTACACAAAATTCCCCCAGGTACATTACATTAGATTCTAATGCAAAAATATCTGATTTATAAATTTATAAAGTGTAATATGCCCGATTATGTCTCGCTTCGCTTATACTGTTAGAATAAGACACTTCACTTAGTTTCACACCACCGACCTACTCGTACCGCTGTTCGATATAAACTGCCGTCTCCTCCGGCCGTGAGCTGCAGAGCGCCACCTGGTATTCGGTAATACTTTATGACTCATCAAGGTTAGATACAAATAATTCCGATACACTACATCTCTTTTTCCTCATAATTTTTTTTAACTACGTACCTATGTAGTTTTCGTAATCTACTTATAAAACAACACCTATTCTAATGTGATTTCATTTTATAGTTTGTAACCTCATAATATATTATTTTCCATCTTCGTTAGGTGCAGTCAAGGTGTCCTCTTCAGCTCTGCCCTGGACCCTACACTCCCCTCTCCTTCTTTCTTTTTTCTGTCTTTTTTCTATCTTTTTATGGTGGACCACATTTTTCCGAATATTTTGTCCCATTTGGTCATTTCCGAGATCATTTCTAACATAGATGTCTCCCTTACTTGTATTGATAACAGTATGGGAACTGCTGTCAAAATTTGGGGGTTAATTTATTACCTACCTCTATATATATACATTTTATTTTTTTACGTAGCTTTTGTCTCCATATTTTCTGCGGCTTTCCTGTTTCTATCTCCATATTCTTTTCCTTTTTATTTCCTTATTTTGTCTTTACCTTTTACTTCTTCGTCTACGATTATGTTTTCATTTTCAGGAGGTAATTGATTTCAAGAGCACTTCCAAAAGCGTTGTGACTTCAGTACGTCCATGGTTCATGCAGTAACATCACTAACGAACACTCCATTCTCAGAAATTAGTTCCTAATCTCGACCTTTGGCCATGTTGATCCATAGTCAACAAGGACTGTGAATTGTATTCCATCCGCTAACCATTCAATCCAGTCACCATCTCTCTTTAGGTTTGGCTGAATATGACAGAGTAACACAAGCTTCGTATGTGCTAAAAAGCTTACAAAATTATGCAGGAAATAGTTAGTTTAATCACAGAAGCCTATAAAAGGATAATAGTTAAATCAGCTGCAAGAAGTTTCTTGCAATACACATTTCGATTTTTTTTTTATTTATTTATTATTTTTTTTTTTTTACTAACATTAAATAGTCATTCAAAGTTTACTCATAAATTTCAGACAGGAGGCACATATTCATGTATATAATAATCAAATTAAATTAAGGTTTATTGGTCATGTTTACATTATTTCATGGTTTTATAAACATTTCTAATACTTATTAATAAAATATATGTGTGTGTATCAAAAATTTAATTAATAACCAAAAGTGAAATTCTGGAACTGTCCGTTGAATCAAGTTAAATTTATGAAAATAATTGAATAGCAAAGATTTATGAATAAAATCGGTTTACTTATTTACTTCATAACGGATTTGAGAAAATAGCCTTATTTGATTCAATAAATATAGTATAGTATTCCATTTAATTTATAAGGCAAAATAATTTATAAATATTTGTGTCTACGTTTTAGTACTTAGAGGGATATTCGTATCTAATTTTACTGTGCCTCGAGTATCATAGGTGTGACAAATTTGCTTGTTTAAAATCGATTTATGTTTATAAGAAAACAAGAGAACTGATTTAGTATGCAGCAGTTCTATATTCAAAACATTTCATTCAAAAGAGGATTTTTGGATTATTGTTTTTTTTCTCTATAACTATGGAATGTTTTTTATTATTATTATTTTTTTTTTCAGTATTTGTTAATGTTAATAATGTTTTGATATATCTAATATATACAGTTCTCTTGAGAACATTAAAATTCGAAAATAAGATTCTTTAATAATTATTTTCTGGCAGAAATCCACTTTATCTAGATCAGTTTTTTTTTTTTGAGATCCATTCCAAGACAAAATTCCAAATACCAAATGTTCTGCATTATCGATTACCGATCTTAAACCAATCACAATCAAAGCTTCCGACACCACTACCCACGGCTCAGTTTCCGAATCCTCTCTCTCTCTCTCTCTCAACAAGATAGATGCTTGACCCGAATCGTTTTCGATCTTTGTCAGATACTGTGGAAGCGAAAGGTCTCCTTCCTGATTGTCAAGTTTCCCAGTATGAAGATGTTCCTAACCATACTTTTGATATCCTGTAACATTGACTGGATAAGCCTTCATATTTCCTGCGCGACTTACAGTTCCACTTCCACACCTCAGGAATTGCTCGGACCGTCTCCCATACTGCACTCTTGCCACTATTCAAAATATTCGATATGATATTACGAACTACTACTAACCTAAGATGAGACCGAAATACGAAGAACCATATAATTCTAAAAACCAAAATAGGTTATGGCCAAAGAGTACAACTACTCAATGCATGGTTAACTTGGTGTTTAAGTGGACATGAATGCACATCGCAATTGCAAGAAATTTTATTAAAATCTGAACACACAATATAAATGGGTGACTTAATAAGAGCATTAGTTCTAGCCATATTGATATAAAATGTGATATCCCGCCTTGAAATCTGTTTAGGTACCAAAAACTTAATTGTCATAGGAGATCGAAACTAAAATTGAATTTACTTATTAACAATTATAATCTGTACCTCTTTCAGGATAATAACCATCTGATTTAAATGTAAGATACTTTTTAAAACTGTCATTGTACAATCTCAATTGATTTATTGAGAATTGCATAACTCGGAATGTTATATTACCCTGCAATGATTTAATTTTGACATACCATAACTACCATATAATATTGTAAAGCGTTGACATTAGTTTTCCAATTTTTTTTTTTTTTTTTTTTTTAATTTCTTATACAGCCAAGCGATTCCGGACTGATAAGGTTATGTGCTTATATGATATGTAAAATTAAAATTGAAATCATCTGCCATAAATTACATTTTTTTTTGTGCTCTCTGCCTGGAGCTCACAGCTTTTTTTTTTCCTCGATACCTAATGTTGAGATAGTATTGGTACACTTATAGCAATGCAATACTTGTAAAGAAAATAAAATGTATTATTTATTTTCAACTAATTATGTTATCTCTCCATTCGGCAAAAAGTTTAATTTATGTCCTGGTACCAAAATATATACAAATAAAGAAAATAGAGCAGAGGCGTATATTCCATCAATAATTAGAACATTAAAATATATTTTTTGAAATTAATTTTTAATTTTTCCAGTATTACGTAGCAACCCATAACTCTACAATTCATTGTTCTATTTTTTTTTCTTTAGTTTCTAATATACTATATCAAAGAAAATTACTCCATTTCCTTTTAGTTCCGTACAACAAATACGTGTTAAATAATATTTAGAAGGGGATTTTCTTCCGTTATAAACATGATTTCTCATATAGACGGTGCGAATTGAGATTTAAAAAACTTTTATTTTTGCGATCACAATGATCTAAGGTACACAATGTACTCTGATACTCTTCCTTTGTTTTTCGATCACAATGATCTAAGGTACACAATATACTCTGGTATTTTTCTTTTGTGTTGCGATCACAATGATCTAAGGTACACAATGTATTATTGTATTCTTATAGATATTATTCCTTTTCTATGATCACTATAATCTTTCACACATAATGTGCAAATTTTGAATTTACAAATTCTTTAATATTTTCCCAGATCACCATGATCCTTGACACATAATGTACCCTTAATTTTCTATATGATCACTATGATCTTTCATACAGAATGTACGAGCCAGAATTTAAGAATTCCTTAATACATTTCACCGATCACCATGACCTTAGGTACACAATATAGGTACTCTTGATTTTCTATATGAGATCTATGATCTTCCATACGCAATGTATGAAATAAGAGTTTAAAATTTATAGATTTTACGATCACCATGATCCGAGATACATAGTGTACTCTATTTTTTTTTCTCAACTAAATGTTGGATATCGTGGTTCATGGTCAACCGGGGTCTGAACGACCAGCGGTATGCTCATGGGCCAACACCCTTCGAACCGTGCTATAAGTAGCTAGTATTGTAGTCTTTCCGCGAGTGCTACCACTCTTTTATAGTAAGATATTCCCAGTCGATTTAGAGCTCTAGGCAGCTCTGTATCTGTATCAACCCATTAGCGGATGTTACTATGGGTATTATGATAGCCCTTTCAAGTAAGTAAATAGCTTACAATTCATTTGCTAGGTCTTGGTACTTACTTATCTTCTCGGTCCTGGCTTTTCTTACATTTCCATCCAGGGGAATTGTAACATCTATAATGTGTGCCCATTTATCCTTTTTGTTTAGGATTAATACATCAGGTTTGTTATGTCTGATTTCTTTATCCATTACAATTCCTGTGTCCCAGTATATTTTTATTGACTCGTTCTCTAGGAAGGCTTCCGGTATGTAGTAATACGGCATGACTTCTTTTTACGATATTATTATTATTATTTTTTTATTTTTTTTTTCGTGTAGCCCGCTGCCGGACAGGACTTCCGTGGCCTCCGACACCTCACGGTAGCCGCGCCGGCAAATTCCTTACAGCCACTCTCCACAACCTGTGGAGTTAGTGACTGCAAATACCTAAATCGTGTGCCCTAAGTAGACGAAGGGACCCCAAGATAACCGCCTTCTGCATCTGGCCTGCCAACCATTCTGCTGAATTCTGACAGGCCGGTATGATCTTCAATTCTGAGAGCAGCGAAGGCTTCATCCCTCCGAGTACGCCGATTATTAGGACGACCATCTTGACCGAGTAGTCTGGGTACAACACTTGGAGCTCATACCGGAGATCACGATATTTGGTCCGTTTTTCCCCTTCCTTCAAAGCGATGTTTGTCTCAGCAGGTGCTGAGAATTCAATTACAAACATCACTTTGTTCTGATGGTCGAGGAGGACTATGTCAGGCTTGTTGGCTTGAATTAGCCTGACGGTCGGGAACGAGTAGTTCCAATAAATTCGGCACCTCTCGTTCTCGACAACGGACTCAATATCTCTGGGGATGTAAGGCAGCACTGGTGTTTGGTCTACCCCATACGAGTGCCGTAGGTGGTAGTATAGCACTCGTAAAGCCGCGTTATGGCGGTGGATGTAGGCCGAAATCGCGTATACCGGGCATGCTGAAAGCAAATGCATCAGCGATTCCGGCGCCTGACGGCAGGTCCTGCAGTTGGTATCAGGGACCTCTACACCCATTACGCGGCTCCGGTAGACCAAGGTGTTTATTACACCATCCTGACAGGCCACAATGAATCCCTCGGTCTCCGACTTAAGCCCAGCTGACCTTAAAAAGGCGAATGTCAGCCTAGTCGATAAACCCAGTGTTTCCATGTTTTTGTAGTATACACCGCGCATGGGTTTATCGACATGCTGCCTAAACAGGCTCTCCTGTTCGGCAGCTTTTATTTGGGCTTTCAGACGAGTCGGCTGAAGCTCAGTGACTGACTCTGGGTCAGCACAGCGCCGGCCGCCTCGTCTGGCGTCGAATACGAGACCGAGTTCATCTGCGGCTCTTTTTGCTGCCTTAAGCAATCCTGCGCCCACCCCTGCGATTTCGTGATCTCTCACTAATAGCAGGAGCGGATCCGAGCTCCTGAGGATGTTACATGCCATACTCAGTACTACTCTGCCATGCATACACTCCAGACCCAAGAGTCCTCGCCCCCCCCCGATGACGTGGGAGGTAAACACGAGGAACGGACGATCTAGGATGAATACTCCTATGGATGTTCATCATCTTGCGGGTGTCTCTGTCTAGTTGGCGCAGCTCATCTACCGTCCATTTTACTACTCCAAAGGAGTAGAGCGATATTATTATTATTGTTATTATTATTATTATTATCGGTTTAAAATTCTCCACTGAAGGTGGGTACTGGAACAAGTATCGGCTATAGCAAGATACTTGTTTGTTACTATTACTCTATATAGATGAATTCAGAAATGACCGTACGATTGAAGCAGCAGATTATTATTATTATTATTATTATTATTATTATTATTATTATTATTATTTAATTATTATTATTTCCGCAGTCTCGTTTTTCAACGGTAATTTTTCTGATAGTAGGTTGCTTCAGACGGACAATTGTCAAACCTTTCTGCATATTAATTTGAAATTAATAGAAAACGTCTTACATGTGTGACATGCGTCTAGCAAACAGTTTTTTTTGAAATTAGATGTTGAATATTTTATATCCAATTCTTCTGTTTGTTTCACTGTGCTTCGCGGTATTATTCCTGTTGTGGATATTATGACCGGTCGTATGTCAACTCCATCTACCTTCCACATTTGTTTTATTTCCGCCGCAAGTTCTATTTATTTATTATTATTACTTCTTTTTTTTTACTATTATTATTATTATTATTAGTTCTTTATTTTTCTCGACATGTTTGCCGGTTATTTACTTCAGTTGAACTGTCGTTACATAGACATATTATTATTATTATTTTTATTATTATTATTATTTTGAGGGACTTGCTTTGAAATTTTATTGTTAAATTTATCCTCGTCGCCACTTGTAATATGCCCGATTATGTCTCGCTTCGCTTATACTGTTAGAATAAGACACTTCACTTAGTTTCACACCACCGACCTACTCGTACCGCTGTTCGATATAAACTGCCGTCTCCTCCGGCCGTGAGCTGCAGAGCGCCACCTGGTATTCGGTAATACTTTATGACTCATCAACGTTAGATACAAATAATTCCGATACACTACATAAAGGATCTATGTACTGTTGAAGTTAAAAACTTTGAGATCAATTATCTCAAAATTACTTTGTTGATACATAGACCCTTTGTCCACTTGTGTCTTCAATTAATAAATAACATTTAAGTTTCATGCATTTTGGACAGTTTTATTAGGCCGGATGTTGACCGGATATTTTTTCATATCCGGCCGGAGCCGAATATCCGGTTTGGAAGCCGGATTGGCCGGATGCAGTAGCCGGACCGGATATCCGTCCCATCCCTACTAAAAATTGATTTACATGTTCTCACTGCATTTACTAGCTTATTTTTTAAAGTTTTCTTCAAAGCTTATTATTTATAACATATGCTACAGAAATTGTTTAAACAAAGCGTACTCGAAAAGTGCACTGAAGCATTTTTAAAACCATTGCAGATAGATGCATACTTATGAAATCTGCAGAAAAGAATTGAGCAATTTTTTAGAGAAAGAATTATCTGCACGGCTGCCGACTATTGTACATCGTTGGCTTATTGCTTTAAAATTACAATAAAACATAGGACATGAAACATGAGATGTTGCGTCCTTTTAGTATGACATATATTCCCAATATTAATAAGGGGTATTCCATCATGATTTACATACTTATATACTTTTAAAATAAAAAAATTTAGTCTAACTGAAGTTGTCGTGTTTAAATAAAAAACGAATTTTATATTAAATATAAAAATTGTGAAAAGTTTGTATTGGTTTAATGCAAAAAACACACGAATAGCAGTTAATTCAAAAAGAATTATTTTACAAGTAATAAAATTAATAAGCCTCCAAACAGTCTCAGTTCGGCAACTCTTAGCACACGCGCTTGTATATACGGTTGCCTACCTGTAAGAATTATTAGATCCAATAATCATTTAAATGTACAGTGTTGCTCCAGAAGATTCTTATCATTATCATAAGCGTACTGTAATCATTCCTAATCGAGACAGTGTAAATATTTTTACTTTTAGAAAAATCCAGTTTATCGCAGCCTTGAATTTTTATAGACGATGCAAACAGTTATTTTATTCGCTTATCAGTGCATGAAAAAGTCTGATGTTTGATAAAAAGTACAAATATTTCACTGTCTGGAAAAATCTATTGAAGGATTGAAAACAGGATTGGTTTTATGTTATTTTTTGACCCCCTTTTTGTTACTTTGTAATACTTACTGTTAATACAAATTGGGCCAGTCGTTGTAGGCATTAGACGCAGAAGAAAATAATAATAAGCTAATTTTGGTACAAATATTTTGATTGTTCAGGTCCAACATACTAAGTCCTGGAAATTCCTACTTCCGCTACCCCCTTTTTTCTTCCCCAAATGGGCACGTTTTTATATTTTCACTACTTTCTTGAGAGCAATTGATTTTATAAAAAAAAAATCGGCAGCTACTGGAACAGGCTGGAACCTCCCCACCCGGTGGATCTTTAAAGCCGAAAAGAGCACTAAATTGAAAAAAAAAGATAAACATAAACAAACCAATTCGATTTTTTGTTTTTTTTTATTTTTTTCGCGGAAGCCAAATCGAAATGGTGCAAGTGTGATATATAGTTGAAATCGGAATTTTTACTGCTTTTCAATGGTTCGATTGCAAATTGTAAGTAACCATAAAATAAACAACTTGTTGTTCCAAAACGGCACTAAACCTAATCCGATTACAACCAAAACCTTTTCAGATCTTCTGGAGCACTAAAGAAACCCTCATGCAAAGTTTCATCCAAATCCGTTAAGTAGTTTCGCCGCTATCGTGCTAACACACATACACACATAGACATTTTTCAAAAACCACTTTTTTAGGTTCCGGGGACCTCAAAGCCTAAAGATTTGGTGTTATCTCAATTTTCGATTTTGGACCAATTTTAGTAACCTCCCACAATTTTGTTGGGAGGTAAATCATAAAAGTACTTTTTCTTTTCCACCGATGTATAACACAAACTATTTTCTTTTCTATGACCTTGGTGGCGTTTGAATTAGGGGCTAATTTTAAAATAAACAAAAAAAATATATTTTTTGACAATTTTTTTTAAACTAGAAATACGTCTTTCTACGATTGCTTTGAAAAGTGTTTAAAAACGCACTGCTATAACTACGCTTGAAAATTATTTATTTCACATACAGCGTGTGAAAAGTACTTGCGACATGTATGAAAATCACTTTTCACACTCGTGTGACTTATGACACTCATCTACGTGTCACAAACTGTTACACTCGTGTGAAAAGTGATATTTTCAACACTGCGCAATATACTATTTTCTACTACTGTGCTTAAAGTACACACACACTTTACATACGCTAGAACGTAAAGTAAAATTGCATGTTAGAACCTATAATACAGTACAGTACCTAGAGGTAAAAAATATGCAAAACCGGAATAATGTCATATTGAACGGATTCCGTTCATTTTTGGCAGTATAATAGTAAATGCTTCACAGAAAAGTTTCTATATTATGCGGGGGCTTGCTAATTTGGTGGATGCCACCCCTTCTCAGGGGGTGGCACTTAAAAAATATATATATTTATTGGAGCTGAAAAAGAATCAGATTTTAAGAAGAAAAGGTTCTATGCAATTTTTCACATAAATTGATAGTTTTTAAGTTATAACGACTTCGAAATTGCGATTTTAGCTTAAAACAAACGTATTTCCAAACAGCTTTCGTCCAGTATCTCGAAAAGTATTGCTTTATCGAAAAAATGTTGCAAACCAATTACAGAAAGTACAAACTGGGAATTAATTATATTTTTTGTTTATTGATGTAGGATTAATAATTTCGGAGATATTTAAGTTTATCTTTGGCATCCAAGTGTCCATAAGCTAATTATTTAGAGTGAGATTTAAATATCTCGGAAACTGTGACACCTACGTCAAGAATGCTAGGAAATGAAATTAAAGATAATTAATTGCGCTTTCAAATTATTTTTTACTCGTTTCTGTAGCATAAGAGATAAAGAAGTTCTGACGGAAAACTATGCGTATTTATATTTTTTATATAAAAAGGTCACCATTTTGTTACTCTAATTAGTTAGTAATTTGAAAAAATAATCTCAAATACAGATTTTCGTTAAAGTGTAGCAATACCTAGATGCTCAATTTTTTTTGCTCATTTAAAGCACTTGCTTTAAAAAAATGCATATTAAACTTTAAAAACAAAACACTTGGATGCAAAATATAAACTTAAATATCTCCGAACTTATTAACCCTACATCAATAAACAAAAAATATAATTAATTCCCAGTTGTACTTTCTGTAATTGGTCCGTAACATTTTTTCGATGTAGTAATACTTTTCGAGATACTTAACAAAAGCCGTTTGGAAGTACCTTTTTTTAAGCCAAAATCGCAATTTTGAAATCGCTATAACTTAAAAACTGTCAATTTATGTGAAAAATTGCATAGAACCTTTTCCTCTTAAAATTCGATTCTTTTTCAGCTAATATATATATTTTTAAGTGCCACCCCCTGAGAAGGGGGGGCATCCACCCCCTATAAATTAGCGAGCCCCCGTACAATATAGAAACTTTTCTGTGAATCATTTACTATAATACTGCCAAAAATGAACGGAATCCGTTCAATATGACATTATTCCGAAGTTAAAACCTCTAGTTACTGTACTAATATAGAATATAGATTTAATAATTATATCTTATTTTTAAAAGTAAAGAATTAGCTATTTAATTTCATAAAGTCTATTTATTTATTAGCACTAGGTATATTATTATAAAATACCCTATTTTTCAATGTTCTTTGACAACAATGCTTGAATTATTTATAATACCGAAGTTTCATTTACATTCTTAAGATTTTGATTAGTGTCACTCATTTAAAATTAGATTGGCAACGGCGATATTGGGGTGGTTCCCAGCCCTTCTAGTCGCAAAAAAATTCATATAATCTGATAGAGAATCAAATTATAAGACAGAAAGATTTTATACACTTTTTTGCTAAAATGCATATTTTTCGAGATATTGCGAACTGAAAATTGCAATTTTCACCCCCTAAAATTAGTATTCCTAGACGTTCTTTTTAAATTACTCGAAAAATGTGGACTTTAATAAAAAAAATGCAAGGGTACAAAATTAAAACTTTTACGAAAACAAATCGAATGGTTTTTTCTTTTTTTTCTCCAATGTTTAGTTTTGGAAATATGGCATTTTCAAAATGGCGCCGAAACGTTCAGAAAAAATATATGACGTTAAAATCTAAAATTACTCAAAATCTACAACTATTAGAAAAATTTTTATTCTTACAAAAATCAAAGGTATTAAAATGTTCTTTCGATTACGATGTTTTATCATGAAAACTAAAAAAGTTACAAACAAAAAAGTAGCGTATTTAAAAATTGAGGTGCAATTTTTTTTTAGTCTTATTGCTCTAATTTCTTATTAATTCAAAATTTTAAAAAATTCTTCTAAATATTGTTAATGCATATTATTATTAGCATGCTCAAATTTTTTAGAATCTTTAAAATAATTATTTTTCATTCTGTACCCATTTTCAATAATGAAAATTTTCATAATTTTTTTAAAAACTCGGGTTTTTGGAAATTGCTCAGAAAATATTTTTTTTATAAAATTTTTATTATTTAAATTATTATTATTATTTATTATTTTTTTTATAAAAAATGAAGAGTACAGAAAAGTAAAAAGCAGGTAATGCGACAATATAGATTTTGATGTACGTATTTCATAAAGCATATTGCAAAAAAAATTAAGGAAATTCCTTTCATCGTTTTCGGGCCGGGAATTTTACCATTTTTATTGCTTGGCTTACTGTATTATTGGTAAACAAGCCAGTTAGATCGACGACCTTCGTATGTATTGCATTTATTTATTTGTTTACATATTTTTTTTAACTTGAGTTTCCATAGAAATAATAAAAATGTGTTTTGTATGAGTTTCTTTAGAATCGACACTTTGATTTTCATAGCGAACTAACATTTTCGTCATTGTTTTATTGGATTAAGGGTAAAGCCAGACTTATAATGAAACGACACCTTAGGGACTTTCACTTCGTTTATATTCATATTTGCCGTCAGATGCTGAAAAATCAATGGTAATTTACTGATCTGCATATTTTCTATCATATCAAACATCAATTTTTATTAAGAATTCTTAAAAATCACTTTTATCTCATGGAATAGACGATGAATCCCAAAAAACCGATTTTAGGTACGTGTTACAAACAACATTTTTTTATTAAAGGTCCCTAAAACATATTTAAATTTTTGATCAAAGCAAATATTTCTCAAAAATAGTGAGCTTCGAATTTTAATTATCATGCGACCATTGTAACCAGATTGTTTAAAAATTTGACGCATTCTTTTTATACAGTATATAATGCATAAGCCACAAATTATATCTGAAAAAGCGAAGGAAATTGTGTTAGATTTACTTCCAGTGAAATCTCGTCAAAATGAAAAGGAATATGAAGCATTCATTCGATGGAAAGAAATGAACAACATTGGAATTGTAGCGAAGATGCAATGTTGAACTATTTACATGAAAAGATAAGTGTCGCTATTCTTTGCATTCAATATTAATAACATGTACATTATTATTGTGACTATTTTCGTAGTTTCCTATTACAGTCGCAAGAAGTAAAATCATTTACTCTCTGGTCAAAATATTCGATGATAGAAGCTGTTTTGTCTGTCAAAGAAAATAAAGAAATAAACAAATTCGACACAGCCATAGCTTTTTTGAAACGAAATTCAGTAGGCTACGAGCCTACATCGAAGTTAGGGCGGGTTGGGGCGATAGAATCTTACAGAAAAAAGTTATTTGTTGATTTGGATGCAGTATCTGTAACTAAAACTCTTGCCCTCATTCAGTTTTATCGTACATCGTATAATATAAGCGAAAAAACACCTTGAGGTGGAACTAATTGCAACAAAGATGATTCTTGTTGTAAATGATAGGTAACACGCTCCTAATCAACCTACTAAAAATATACATCCATACTGTTGCTCAAAATGCGTTTTTTTGGTCAGCATCTTGAAAAAAGAACATGAAACAATTTTTAAAAAATCATAAAAATCATGTGTGGTATCAAATTACAGGAAATTTCATGCTGAAAAAGAATATGATATTGGTTTTTAAAAGTAAAAGGAAATAACAAAATGGTGGTCGAAAAACTGAAAGCTTTTGCAGTGTTGAAGAACATCTTTTTTCTTCAAGCGTATTAAAATGTTTAAATTATGTCACCAAAAATAGAAGTAGAAGTAGGACATTGTTTTACTAGTAACAAAATGTTAGTACCGAACGCCACCGTAGTGGACATTGTTTTACTAGTAACATAATGTTAGTTCCGAAAGCGCCGCCGTAGTGGGTATTGTTTTACTAGTAACATAATGTTAATATCGAAAGCCACCGGTGGCGCGCTATCCACTAGCCACTTGTCATATTGTGTCAACATGTAAGACTGTAGTTTGAATATTTGTGCATTTATGATAAATAAATGAATTTTTGCATTTTAATACGCTTGAAGAAAAAATAGTATATATCACACGGAGTAGAACGCCTTTTTTTGTGTTTCGCCCAGTTTGCGGGCTCAACACAAAAGAAGAGTGCGTTCTACTCCTAGTAATATAATATACTATTTATTAATCTAAGCGGCTTAAAAATCCTAAGTAGCTTTAATTTCGCTCACAATTTAAAAAAAATGTTAAATTAAGAAAAATAATTAAAATTTTAATTATTTAAAGTTAAAATTTCACTTTAAACAAAAGCTAAAATTTCAAAAAGTTATACAATATTTTTTTTTATAACAAAATCATATTTATTTCATTAAAATCAAATCATCATTCATCTTCATCTAAATCAAATCTGTCTCCTGTGTTTGTACAGTCCTCGCCACAACAGGGGGTAAATATGTCTTGTTTTCTTCAACGGATGCAATATCTGATGCACTAGGATACAAGTCCCTATTTTTGTACAACAAATTTATTTCAGTTCTGATCAGTTTTGCTGCAGACTCGATTAATCTAAATATTTCGTCATCAGGGTCATCGAGTCTTTTTTGTTTGTGATAGTTCAAGATTATGTTTGATACAGTTTTTCCAAATGTTATCATGTTACATTTTCTATTTGTGCCTGATACTATGATGTTGTCTCCAAACCAGTTTTGCAATTTTTTCTTCAAATGTCTAGAAGTGTAAAGCTCACTTCCCTCTGGTAAAAAACCACGCATTTTTTCCACTAAGTCACTGACTCTTCACAGTTTTCTTGTAACCACTCACATGTCTTTACAAAAGCATCTGAACTATCATTGCCAACCGGGCGGCCTACTGATGTTGGTAATCCTCCACTACTTTCAGGAGTATACTTCACAGGAATGGATTTGCCGCACCTAAAATTGACACTGCACACTTGGTGATATTGAGCTTCTGCTGCAGGTAAATCTATGACTGAAAGGATTCTCGCGTGTACATTTGCTGCTCATAGATCACTTCTAGTACTATACTGCATAGTTTCAAAATTGTCTCGCGAAACTGGAAAGTATGCACAGGAATGACTGGAATTTTTTTACGCTTTTCATAATCCGTAATAATCTGGCTACAAAACAAACAATTCTCTTGGAAGTTGAACTATCCAACACTTCCCCGTAGCGTTCTCGAGCTGGTCGAAGGAATATCTTCTTGCGATGTTTTCAGTTTTATATTACTTTTAATTTTAATAGGATTGATGTATACACGTCTACATTCTATATGTACTTTAACAGCACCAGTAGGCATAGGATTGAAAAGTTCATGAATTTTATCACTTCTTTGTTTGCTCGCGTTGATAATTCCCGTCAAGTCTTTAGCTGTTATTGTGACATACGGAGTATCGTCACAAAGCACATTGGAACACAAAAGGCAGGTTTCTTCTTCCATTTCCCTTATGATTATTTCTTCACTCAAAACAAAGATTACCTACCTGAAACACATAATAAAGAAAATCAAAATTCGTTTACTCATGATTTTTTTTACATTTTTTTATGTTTTTTCATGATGGAGGGCAAATAAACGCATTTTGCGCGGCACTATGGATATATATTTTTAGTATGTTGATTAGGAGCTTGATACCTACCATTTACAACAAGATTCGTTTTTGTTGCAATTACTTCCACCTCTAACACTACTTCTACTATACATTTTTTGCTAACATGTTATTCTTGTTTCTTTATTTTTTCTAACGAGAGGAATCATGCTTCAAAGTTTGACAAAATTGAGATACTACTTCCATATCCAGATTTCCAATCCAAGTCTCTTAAACGAAAATAATTTTGATACCATATTTGCACTCCACTGTGTGGAAATAATTGTTCACAGAACTTTATTCGTCTACACCACATTTTTTTACTCCCTTTAATAATGAGGTGGGGGTGGTGGTCATGGGAATGATAGTGGGTGTGGCTGATGTCAAAACTATTTTGACACCTTTGCTTCTCGTACATACACTAAATCCTACTTTTATGGAGTCTTACTTATTTACCTCTATGTAAGACTCAACCCTTGAAGGAAATGAGATCAAAATTTAATCTAGTTCCAGATCTCATTATAATACATAGGTATATCAAATTTCACATCAATATCATAAACGGTTTCAGGATAATCATGCTCACAAAAAGAAACAGACAGATAAACCGGCATGCAGAATTTTTTTTTGCTCAAACTTAAAGCTCGACGTTTCATGATATTCTAAGGCTATTTAAACAAAAAAAAATATTTTTTTCACCGTTACTATACTTTCACCCCACTATGTGCATGTGAAAATGAAACATTTCTTAAGTTTACTAAAAGTTACAAAATACTTATTCTTTATTCATTTTGTTAGCCTTATCGAATACTAAACTTGACTATATTTCCTTATCAAAAGAAAAATTATGTGTAGGTTCTTCCGTTGGAAAGTTTTCTCAAACTTTACTTCATGCTATATCCAATAGTTCGCGATATTTTTCTTCATCGTTTAAGTCCGAACTTTTATGCCATATCTAATAAATCCTCAGAAGTTTCTCACGCAAAGCCAAATAGCATAAAAAAATACAAATACCGCATTGCGCGAACAGAATTTTATTTGTAGATAAATAAAGAGTCAATAAGGAAAAGTTTTATTATTGATAACGGATGATAAGTTGCCTTTTATTGTAGTATTCGTAGAAAAACGTGTTTACTTTAACAAAAAATGAGATGCTGTGCATATAATCAAGTTGTATTAATGTTGAATGTTCAAGGATAATTACTTCCACATCCAGTGGAAGTATAGTAACGACAAAAAATTTTTTAAAAATTTTTATTGTTCAAATAGGCTTAGAATGCCATGAAACGTCGAGATTTCAAGTTTGAGCAAAAAAAAATTTCTGTCTGTCGGTCTGTCTGTCGGTCTGTAACTTTTTTTGTGCGCACGTTTACTCTGGAACCGTTTGAGATATTGACTTGAAATTTGGTACACATATGTACTTTAACGAGATCTAGAACTAGATTATATTTTTATCTTGTTCCGTCGAAGGGTTAGGGGGTAAATTGGGGTAAATTTGGGGAAAATAGGTAAATCAAGCAGGTAAGAGTCCATAAAATTGGTATTTAGTATATACAAGAGAAGCTAAGGTCTCAAAAAAAATTTTGGCATTGGCCACCCCCATTACCACCCCCACCCCATTATTAAAGGGGATGAAAAAAAATGTGATTTAGTGTGTGTACAAGAACCAGAAACCTCAAAATATTTTTTTACTTTATCCACCCCCCACTCCCACCCCCTGTCACCACCCCCACCCTACTACCGATGTGGGGTATCGTTTTATGGGCTTTTGGGGTAGAGGATTTCAAATATTATATTATTAAAGTTCCATAAACAATTATTTCCATTTTTCGTTGTGTGACTTGGATAGAAAATCCGGATGTGGAAGTAGTGATTCCTTGGGCAGCGGTTTTTTTTTAAATATTAAATCTAACAACGCGTATACTTTTATATGCAACTATTTTAATTTAAACATTTATATTCTGAACGAAATAAAACTTTTACGGTTTTTGGAAATTTTTGGATTTTTTATAAAGTATATGAAGGCATGGCAATTGCTTTGCTAGTGCAGTTGCTTCTTGGAATGTGAGATGTAAATATGATGAATTAACAGTTTAAAATATTTTTATAAGTATCCAGCAAAACAGAAAACGTCTTTATCCTTAACGAATCCCGAATACGTGTGCTTTAGGAATCATGGAATTTTTATATCTCGATGTGTTGTGCCACTAAGTCATATCTATTATTATTTCAGATCAGCTCATATCTTTTTTTAAATCATATTTAACTGATCGACAACAATACGTCGCGTACAATGGCTTTAAGTCCTCTGATCATGTTTCAACCTCAGGTGTTCCCCAGGGGTCCGTTCTTGGGCCGCTGCTTTTTAATATTTTTATCAACGACATAGGTAATACCCAAGGAGTTCACTTTTTAATGTACGCGGACGATATAAAACTTTTACATAGAATCACTGATCTGAATGACTGCATCACATTGCAAAATAGTTTCTAATCTTAGTTCTTGGTGTGTTAAAAACAAACTTTTATTAAATGTGCAAAAGTGTAATATTATGTCGTTTTCAAATAGAGATTCTATGATTAGTTACGATTACGCACTAAACAACGAATAATTAATGCGACCGTCTACATTCAAAGACCTTGGTGTAATTTTCGACAAAAAACTAACTTTTAATGACCACATTGATACGTTAATATGTGACGTAAATAAGACATTTGGTTTTATCATACGTAACAGCCGCGATTTCTCAAATATTGCAACGCTAAAATTACTATATTTTTCATTTCTGAATCTAAGTTAGAGTATGCATCCCTTGTTTGGCAGCCCTGCTATAATATTCACATCTCAAAAATAGAAAATATACAACGTCGTTTTCTTAAATATCTTCACTTTAAATCTCATGATACATATCCACCTATTCGCTTTCCGCAAGGAGATTTGCTTGAAATGTTTTCCATGTGCAGCCTAAGTGATAGACGTAACAACTACGCTATTAACTTCTTAAAGAAAGTAATTCATCATGAAATTGATTGCTGCCAGATCCTCCATAAATTAAATTGTCACACTCCAAGAGTGAATTCGCGGTATCACCAAACTTTTTATCTGCCTAGAACCCGGACTAACGTCTTACAATACTCACCGATATATAACATCTGTTCTACTTATAATAACAACCCGAATGATATCGATATTTTTATTTAATAGGAGACGTTATCTATAGTTAGTTACCATTTTATTACATTCTTTTATGTGCCGTATGCATAATTATATGTTAACCTTATTTTTGTTTCACTTAAGTTTAATTTTAATTTTAGTCTTATTCAGTTTTCTTTGTATTACATTTGTAGTTTTAGTTACTATACTCATCTATGGTGTGTAGTCTATATTAAATATGTGTTGTTTCCCATCTTGTAAATGGTCTGTACTGTTAGATGGTGTGTAATTAAAATAAAAAAAAATAAAAATAAAAAAATTACCGGGTCTAGTGCCCTATCTTACTCCAGAAGAGACAAAATAATAACAATAATAATAAATAACACAAAAACTTAATAAGATATCAAAACAGGATAAACGCTGTGGTTTATAAGATTAAAGGACAACAAAAAGCCTTTATTTGCAAAATTATTTTAAACCTCAACGGTGAACACCAAATCTGGTCCTTTTAGACCTGCCACCACTACCTACTACTTTATCCAAGGGAGAACTCGTACTGTCGTGCGCAAAAAAATGGGACAAGTCTTATAACGTATTTTTGCTAAAATCTACTTGTGTACATTTAACTTTAATTTTTGTGACATTGTCAGTTATTTGTCATTACATATTCAAATAGAGACAGATTTACATTAGAAAAAAATATTTGTCCTATTTTTTTGCTCACGACAGTAAGTTGGTGCACAGGCTAATAAAGAACACTACACGGAATTTGAATTCAGTGAATTATGTGATACACCAAGACGATACAAATTGGAAAGCGCCGGCAAAATTTATTTTTTTGCAGGCCAGTGTAATTTATTCATAAGCAGCAATATGTAAACATTTATTTATTAAAGATTTTGTAGTTACCATGGCGCTTAGATATTAATATTACTTCCTTCATTTCTTACACAAAGGTTATTATTGCCTATTACTAAAGTGTTTTCGTATGAGTGGAATTCGTAAGCAGATGATTTGCATGCAATTGTACTACGAGTATATCGAATATTCATAAAAGCAAAAAGGAATTTTAATAAAATAGTCGTGCTGGTTTGGGAACCTTTGGCGTGACTGGCTGATGATTAAATAGTTTCCACAAATAGCAAAATACTTGAACACAACATTCAAATATTTTACTCAAAACAGTCGTCTAATGTAGGGTTCAAGTTTTTGGTATTCGCGGAAACTACTTTATCGCAAATAGAGAAACGAAGGATATGTTGCATTTGATGGGCATATTTCTAAAACCGTAAACTTCGCTCGTAAAGAAAACAATGTAGTCTGAATAAGTGAAGTAGCATAACGTGGCTTGAAAGGTAGAGGAGACAACATTTTTTGTGGGCGCTGCTTTAAAAAAAAAAATACCATTGTGAATACAAAAATAAAAAAACTGAAAAATACGCCACAGCGATATATTATTCATAAAAGAACAACAATAGTTTATTATCATTATAGACTTAGCAAGCGACACGCTTTTTCAGTTGTAGCTGAAAATAATTTACTGATTACTCGCGCGTTTTGGCTTCGGTTCTGTTGGAGTCCGTTCCAGGTTTTTGGGCCCTTTAGGCGACGTCTACCCCAACAGCTCAGAGTCCAGACCCTCAACAATCACAGAAACTCCTAGTCCAAAGCTTTTCTGAATAGAATAGAATAGTGGCGATTGTCTGTACTTCTTGCTCGCTCAGTTGACCTGGCAGTTGTAGACTGCGGTCTACTTCCGAGGGCTCCTACTGTGGTCTTTGTGTGGGTAATTTTTCATAATTTGTACATTGTGGTATGAAACAAGGAAGAATGTCCGACCGGTATATTTCTTCTTTAAATTCAGATATCCATGTGTAGCTTTCCACTAATAACGGTAATTTTTTCTTCTCCCAGTATTTTGCTGTGTGGCCCAGTATGGTTAATTTATGTATATTTTTCACAACATACTTATTCCTGCTGTAGATTTTTAGTAGTAGATTATCACTTAACTTTTGCCTTCTGAGGTGTAAAGGAGGTTCAGCACATTCGGATTCTAGGATGTTCAGGGGCGTGCTTTGAAGAAATCCAACACGCAGTCTGAGACTTTTATTTTTAATTTGTTCAATTTTTTGAAGATGATCTTTTGCTGCTGATCCATAAAAAACACAAGCGTAATCGAAGATAGATCTTACTAGAGAACGGTAGAAAGTGAGGCATATATTAGGGTCGGCTCCCCATTTTTGGTGACTAAATACTCATAAAATATTAAGTGCATTTTCACTTCTTTTGCAGACATAATTTATGTGTTCTTTCCAGTTCAGTTTCTTGTCTAAAATGACCCCTAGATATTTAACTGAAGTTTTATATTTAATTTCCAGATTAGATAGTCTGATAGTGTTGGGTGGTTGAAATTTTGTTCTTGTAAATGTACATATTGATGATTTTTCTTCGGAGATTGGAGATCCATTTTGGTCGAACCATATTTCTGCTTTTCTAATGGCATTTGCTAGATTTCTATTGCAATAGTTTATGCTATTGCCCTGGGCGACATTCGTGGTATATTAATAATTTGTCTATATTGGACTTATTAGTCTTATCCAGCGAAAAGGTTACGAATTTGGTTTTGCATTTATTTAAAGTTGATAGATTTAGGTTAAGCCACTTCTTCACTAGATATAACCCCATTTCAGCCTTTTAACCTCGCCACAAAATTGTTGGAGGTTACTAAAATTGGTCCAAAATCGAAAATTGAGATAACATCAAATCTTTACGTATTGAAGCCCCAGGAACCCAAGAAAGTGGTTTTTGAAAAATGACTGTGTGTGTAAGTGTGTGTATGTGTGTTAGCAGGATAGCGGCGAAACTACTAAACGGATTTGGATGAAATTTTGCACGAGGGTTTCTTTAGTGCTCCAGATCTGAAAAGGTTTTGGTTGAGATTGCGTTTAGTGCCGTTTTGGCACAACAAGTTGTTTATTTTATGATTACTTACAATTTGTAATCGAACCATTGAAAAGCAGTAAAAATTCCGATTTCAACGATATATCACATTTGCACCCTTTCGATTTGGTTTCCGTGAAAAAAGAAAAAAAAATTAAAAAACAAAGCAAGTTGAGATCGGATTACGTTTAGTGCCGTTATGGCACACAATTTAATGCTCTTTTCGGCTTTGAAAATCAACCGGTTGGGGAGGTTCCAGCCGCTTCCAGTAGCTGCCGATGTTTTTTTCACGTCGTTCCAGTTTTCACTAGAGAAGTTATAGTGCTGTGGCGATAGCGTAAGTAACAAATTTTCCAGGTATCCTTAAATTCAGCAGATCGTTAATATATATTTGAAACAAAATTGGATCTATAACTGACCCTTGGGGAATTCCATATTTTATGAATTTTTGTCGCTATTCTTACAATTATTTGAAACGATTTGATACCTCTGTGTCAAGCGATTCCTGAATAATTCATTACTTACGCCTCGAATACCACGTTTTTCGAGCTTCTCTAACAATTTTGAGCCAGATACCGTGTCAGAAGCCTTTACAAGATCTAAAGAGATTACCAGAGGCTTCTGTAATCTATTTATTTCTACAAATATTTTCTGTAATCAAATAATTGGTATAAAATACCACTAATTATTTGAAAAACTTACTTTTATCACGACTCAAAATATTTATTATAAAATGCCGTATGAGGTTCACTATACAAAATAAATTAATAAATGCAAAAGAAAAATATTTGTTGACTACTTGTAATAACCGCAACAACTACGTTACTGCCAGTGTTACAGAGTACGCTCTGTTGCAACCTCTAGTGTGGAAAAACTTGTCGATTTCGAGACCGTAGATCCCTAGCTATAAATAAGGCAGGCCATCCTAGTACGACGTGACTGCTTTTCAAAGTAGGAATGTTATGCCTTAGGCTAGAGGATTCAGAAATTTCTCAGTATTTATTACTATTCTTTTTAAATACGTAAACATTGACCACAGTCATTTAAGCTTTCCTCATCATATTCTAAAATTAATTATTGCTTATATGAGCTATAAGAAAACCTTTTTCGAGTAAGATATACTACCTATTCAAGACCCGTCCATGATAATTCCTCGGACGTATTCGTAGCGTTGCGCTGTTTTGCAAGGTGTTTAATCTATATCTCTTGATCGCCCTTGAAACTTGGTACTCATTATGATTCGTCTATTAAGAACAACTCTGATGTAATATTTACAGCAGGTATAGAAACAGGCCCACAATTGTCTTGTTCTCGTTTAATACCATGGAGAGTATTCGGCGTTATGTTTTTTCCAATGCAATGTTAAAAGTAGTTCTAAAAATACAGCAGTCATTATCATAAAATGTATGTTTATATTTTAGTACGAATTATTTTTCATGGTATAAAAATATTACAAAATGTTGGCAACAACCAGTGAACCTTGATCAATGCCAAAAAAATTATGCATTTTTTAGATAATAACAACGAATTTTTAAATCGCACAATAGTTATTTATGGCAATTTGTCATATCCGCATCAACAAGTTTGGTTGATGATAAACATGACAGAGTACCCACTTATTATTTAATAATAACAACAATATTTCCATGTTTTGAGCAACGGGCTACCATTTACCAACGTATCATTTAAGCAGACGTTAAACTTATATCAACGATCTGTCCTTCCTCAGTTGCTCGATGGTGACTTTTCTAATTAATTACCGAATTGAAAGAGATTAACGCATGTTTGTCCTTGGATCTTGAAATGTCTTGTAAGAATTATTATGCATCATTATTGTGGGTTTCGTGTATCTACGGTATGGACACGTTAAAGATCTCTACGACAATGTTGGGGTTCGGCCAAATTGCCAGGTTAAGGGTGCCTGTGTTTACACAATCACTGATGGTGTCGATGATTGGCCTTGGTGGCAGAATAATAATCATTTTCTTCACGTAATAAAACTAAATAATTGACCATGCTGATATCCAACAAGGAAAAATTCACCAATATTTATTTACAGGGCATTTTCACGTGTACATTGTGCATTTTTGGGCAAAAGTACGGGCAAGCAAAACTTCTGCAAATATCCTGTATACCTTAGTAACATTTTGGTTTAAAATTATAACAAACCTTGTTTATATTAAACCCGATAGTTGGTATAGTAACTAGAGATGTTAATTTAGAAAAATTGTCCATAATATGGATTAAGTTTCTTTTTCATTTTTGATTATTGAATAGTAAATACATCAAAGAAAAGTTTCTTGATTATGGAGCTTGCCGTCTCCTAGGGGGTGGCACCAAAAAAAAAAACCTCCGGAACTGACAGAAAATCAATTTTGAGATAATAAATTTCTATACAATTTTCCATATAAATTGATAGCTTTTAAGTTGTAATGACTTGGCTTTAGCTTGTGATAACAGGTATCTCTAAACGGTGTTCGTCGAATAACTCGAAAAGTATCACATTTAGATTTAACAGTTTCAGAGATATGGACGTTTAATTTTGGCGCCTTAACGTTTATAACATGAGATATTTGGTTTAAATGTTAAGTGTATCAAATACTTACGTGAAAAACGCTAAGGGCCAAAATTAAAGTTTATTAGCTAAGCTTTCGTACAGTTTTTTGGTTCTGTGACATAAAAAAAAAGAAGTTATGACTGAAATGTTTGTCTTCACATTTTTTAAATAAGTTCTAGTTGTTTAAAAATAACTAGAAAAATACTCCATCAGAAAATATTACTTTTTACTTTTGTAGATTATCAAAATTTTCTCTGTTGTGTGACAAGAAACGTCTAATAATGTCGTTCTAGCTGAAAAATTAGTGCGTAAAAAGGGGAGAAATATTTTAGAGATTGTAAAATATAAAATTCTATGACGTAATTTAAGCAAACGAGTTTAATTCTATCCTTTTTAGCGAATAGCTTGCAATTAAAACATTATTTTGGCACTGTTTTTACGAAAAATAGCTAATTTTGCAATACATTGTTTAAGAATCATTTGTTAAACAGTAAACGTTTAAGTATTTCAGCAAATTTTAAAGCCACATATCTTAACTCTAAACATTGAGCTCAGTTTGACTAAATTACAACAACTGTTGTCAAAATTGGCATGTTAATACTTGGAAAAAATTTTTTTTTAATGGACCAAAAAAATTTCTTTTTTTGAAAAAATGTATAGTTTACCTTTAAATGAACTATAATAACTGAAAATCATTTCTAACATAAAAAGAGATCGTCGACATCCAAAAATGTCTCCAAGAAACTTATTTTTGGATGATTTTTAATCAATAATTCGAAAAATAAGCGTTTTATGAAAAAAATTTACAAGAGTTACATTAAAGCTAAGAAAATTTTCTATACTCTGACGTGTTTTAATTTTCTTTTACATTAAACAGAGTTACTAGTGCCCGAAGAAGAGTCGATGCAATTCACCAATTTCGTATAGGAAAAAGTACGATCATACAGAGTAGCTTTTAATCTGCCACGCCTATTTTTTTCACCTCCTACATCCATGACGGGAAAAAGTAAGCATGTTTTTCTATTTCTGATGTTAGCTTTTGTTGAATCAAAAGCCTAAAACATAAATGTGCAACAACTGCAGGTGGATGATTCATGTAAACTTTTTTCTTCGTAAAATCGTATATAGTACAGTAACTTGGGGATCTCACTTCGGACTAATTCTATAGCAGTTTTAAATTCAAATATTTCTGGGTAGTTTGATTCAAAATGGGTCGAATATAGTATATTAAAAGGGAATAAGGGTGCTTTCTCGTTAGGGGGTGAGTTTCACCTCAACTCGGTTTCGAAAAAAAGTGACTATTGGAATGCGTAGATCGTCAAATTCTACCCCAAAGAAACCCTGACTATATATTATTTTTGTTTTAATACCTGCTGAGTTACAGGGAGTTGAAAATGTTGATTTTTAAGCAAAGAACACTGATTATTCAAAGGTTCTAAGTAAATTACTCAAAGAGGATCACATTTTCGAAAAAGTTTGTCATAACAAAAAAGTTAGCTTATGAAATAACAAAAATAATCCATAAAATACAAATTTTTTAGGCTCATCGTTGCCGAGATACAATTAATGTTAGGTGCATTTGAACGTAAACATGAAAAGGTGACGCTCTTCAAACAGTCGTAACTCTGGTTTAAAAAATCTTTTAACATGTACCTTGAACCAAATTAAAGCCTATTACAGTAGCTTAAAATTTTCTTTTGGTAAATTTTGATATTTGCAAAATAAATGATACAAGGAAAATTAAGCCAAAATTTCGATTTTTTTACACAAAAAAGTGCCCGTTTGTTATTAGTCCTAACTATTATATATACGCTCAATTTTTTTTGATCGTGATGAATGCATTATCTAAAAGATTTTACACTTACTGTATTTTGAAAATTTTTGAAAAAATGAATTTTCTTGGCTTTAAGGTTAAATAGCTTAGCAAGGAAGCATCTTGAATTCGTCCATTTTACCCCCTTTATATCGGCCATATTGAAGGTGCAATATAAAATTTTTAATTTCTGACATCACATTCGTGATCAGCGACCCCAAAAATATGAATAATATAAGTTTCATTAATTTATTCTCAGTACTTATTAATTAATGATTTTTTGATTTTAGGGATGGTTTTCGCCCTCTTGGGGGTAAAAGCACATCTATTCATTTTTAATATTTGAAGTTTAAGAATCCGCAAAAATATAAAAATCCAAGCCGTTATAGAATTGGTCCGAAGTTTGGATACTTTTGGGTACCAAGTGACTATTAATAGTTAATAACATATATTAGGTACTTAAACAACTGCAAAGTTTTAACCAGTCAGATAATATGTTATTAGAGTAAACTTTTTATTTCATCTCCTGTACTATTATGAATGTGTGATAGATTTATAATAATCATTAAGTTTTCCTACCATTGTAGTTGTTAATATTTCAATATATGCAGTTTTATGCCTATTTTCAGTAGGAAAAAAATGAAAATCCCATTGCCCTTAGAGAAATATTATTCTTATTATTTCGACGAATGTAATAGAGAGAGAAACTTATATTATTCACCGAGCGTGTAATGATGGCTATTACTCATGAGTATGACGTTTACAGCACGAACCGAAGGCGAGTGCCGTAATTCATTCGAGTGAACAGTAATTATTATATGCGAGTAGAATACTATCCTTGTTCTACGGCTACTCGTCGCTTGAGTGATTTTTTCACAGCAAACTTATGCAAACTAGTAAAAAAACCTGATAGCAATTTTATAATTTAAAGGAAACATGTGCACGACTGATTGAATTGAGTTATACTCGATGTTTTTGAACTTTAAATAGTCTTTTGTCGTTACTTCACAACTAACTGTTAAGTAATGAATGTGAATTCTTGTGATTGGTTCTAGCCCATTGAGTATTGAATGAATTGTTACCCACAACCGTGAGTAATGAGCTGCATTACTCGTTCAAGAACATAAGTATCTATATAAATGAATTTTTCAATAAACATAGAAAAAACTTATTAGGTATGTTTTTGACATGACTAAAATATTTTCTTCGTTGATCGAAATATGGTATTTGAGATATTATGTCAGCTATTACTAGCATATTAATTTACTACCCAGTGTTGCACATACATTATAGTGCGCTGCATGGAGACAAACGATTACCCTCTGGCTCTCAAACCTTAGCTCATGCAGACAGCAGTATCAGTAAGGAATGGTCATATGTCTTCCTTCAAATTAATAAATAATTAGATTATTAATGTTAAAGCTGATATTGGTATATAGCTACCCGTAGAGTATGAATATATTTTACACATGGTTATGGGAGTAATTAGTGATAATAATACGTACCGCTGTAGTTTTATACATCACCTGCTACGTACAGCAATTTATTTTTTTTTTCGGTTCAAATTAGATCTATTAAAATTATAATTACATGCTACGTTCGTCCTGCGGTATAAAATGGTATTAATTTAGCAGTAAAATTCTTAGTAAGTATGCTGCAGAAAGCAGTTACATGTACATATAAATAACTATTTAATTTTTACCTTTATACACATGCATAATTAATCAGATAAGATATTTGAAAAAATTTTAATGTGTCCTGTTACCTATTTTTGCCGCTGAGAAACAAGTTTTGTTGCCTTACAATATTATACATTATAATATAATAATGACCTCACGAATTTCTACGCATAGCTTTTGCTCTAGGCATAAATATGCAATATAATATAAAACGTGTTTCTCATTGGGGGTCCATACCGCAGGAAGGTAGGTGCCAATTCCGGTTGCGACATAAACCATCGCCTTTCTCGCTTATTTTAATGTATGATTAATTGAGAACAAATACATATTCACCCCTTTTGATACTGTTTTAAATAATGGCTTGTGCTAATTAACTCTAATTGACAGCGTTTGTTACCATATAAATTATAAAGTTATTTTTATTTCTCGAAAACATGATGTTGGACTTTATAGCCCGGAGACAGCGACCTTTTGGAGCTAGTCATCTCACCTCATCTCACTAAGACTGTTTTTCGAAAAATATGAACGTGTCCAGGTCGCATGTTTTTGCAATTTCTACGGCTCCGAAATGCGAGCTGTTTTTTAATCTTTTTCGCAAATATCTCGGAAACGGTGAGAGCTAACTGGAAATAAAAAATTAGGTCAAACGAGTATTGTTTATTGCGAATGGACCAATCAGAATTTCGATATGTTTTTTCGTTTCGGAGATATTTACTGAAATGTCGGCGATGTACGGCAAAAAATCGCACATTTTGTGTTTCAAAAGTGCCGGCAACTTCTCAATCGCCAAAAGACTACTCTTACTAATTTAAATAGAATTAAATGTACTAAAAGTCTTTTTTTCTACTTTTTGAATTGCGGCGAAAATGAGGAAATTGGAGGGGGCGGAAGTTCGAACTTTCTTTTTTTCGCAAAAATTTCGCCACTTTGTCACCGTAATTAATCGGTATTTAAATTAAATTGATCTCATATACGATGTCCACTTAATATCATGTATTACCTAGATGTTCCATTAATCTTGGACCTTCAGATTAAGGGTTTCTTTGAAAAATTATTTGTTTAAGATTTACATGCATTTTCTAGTAAAACTTGAAATTTTTTACTCAAATAGCAGCTTCCCCCACCGCAGGTGCGCCAGCTGACCGCCGTTTCCTGTATGTACACACAATAAACTACTACATATGTGTAAAACAGCCTTAATGAAATTACTAGCTCTAAAAGGTCGCTGCCTCCCGGGCTATTACAAATACTAATGGCAAATGTCTCATTTACCATGGTACAAAAGGGCACTTAGGTGTACTAAGAAATATTTATTCAAGCAGCCAATGCTTGGATAAATATTCACCATAGTAATATTTGATCCGATGTAGCTGCTTATCTCGTGAATATGTAGCACTGTATTTTTAGTGTGTTACAGTGGATCAAAAAGGGAGAAGATTGTTACTATTCTGCTAGCTGCTCATACACCGTGAACCGCTTGGAGTGGCAATGGCCCTGACCCAGATCAGGGGTACGTCTCTCCAGGGGGCACGGGGATCTTGGCTTCACTGCCCGGACCATGTGGATAAGTACCACCATAAAAACTTCCTCAATTCCAAGGTATTGTGCACACCGAAGGAACGCATGGTCGGGGATGCCCGACCACTAGCGACAAACCTCGGGGCACAGGCGCACAGGCGCACCCCGTTATATAAATGCAAGGGGCTCCGTGCGTGGCGATCATCCTTTCCCCCTTACTCGTGGAGGGGTCCTCAGCATTTTTTGTGCAGACCCCCCCCCCCACCACATAGCCTACAAGCGCAGTGCGGGAGGTGAAGGAGCTGGGGGAGGGGGTGTCCGTGACCTCGGTCAACACCAAGGACCTTCCAAAGCGCCCGAGCCTCGTCTGGGTTTCCGAGCCAGGGGAGGGTAACCCTCAGGAAGGATAAGGAAAAATAGGCCCATTCCAGCTGAAGGTGCAGGTAAAACTGCATCACAATGAGGAGGCTACAGCGGTCCTCACTAAAATGATGCAGGGGTGCGAAGTGAAGCCACGTCGCGAGAGGTGAGGACTTGACGGGATTATGGACCATCAAGGAACACCACGTTGCGAAGCCGTTGCGGAACAGAGCACCGAAGTAGAACGACGTCGCGCGCGACGAGCACTTGCCTGGGGTGGTGCCCAGCGAGGAACGCCTCGTAGCGAAGCCGTTGCTGACAAAGCATGTTATACGACTGCAGGGTCTGGACTGCAGGATATAATATCAACGGGCTAAGGCAATAGACCTGGAAACTATCACTCGGCCCATTCTCTCAGACCTGCTGCCAGCGGCACAGGAAAAATGGGTAGAGTCTGTTTTCCAATTTATATCGCCACCTTCTTCTTTTTTTTTAACTATTTAACGTCGGCCTATTTCCGCTACCAAGGCCTATCACCGACGCCAGGAGACGAGCTACCCCCAACCTGGAAATTTTGCCGAACCTCTGCCCTTAAGAAGAGTAGGGATCTTTTACTTGCCTAACATTTAATAGACAAGGGACCGCCTGCTTTACATCCCCTCCGAAGGATGGTATATCCACTACGTAATCTTCGTCTGAAATTACGTAACTTCCGAGTATACACTGATATACAAGCCTCTAGAGTGTGGGACCAGAACGCTGTATTTCCCAAGATGGGTACCCCATCCAAGTACTAACCGCGCTCGACGTTGCTTCAACGGAATATCGACTGATATTCACATTGAAGTCGCCTCTACGCTCGCCCCTCCCCCTCCTTCTTCTGTCGCTCCCAATTTTTTCGTTATCTCATCTACGGGCAAATACAAACACATCCGGAAATTATCAAAACTCGCCCATTTTCAGACCTGTAGAACGTTGTCAGTGATACAGGAATATTAAAATGGACGATGTAAACTAAGACAAGGAGAGCAGAATAAGCCCAGGAAGCTGCAGTGCCCTCGGAGTATTCTTTACAGACGAGCCCCAGGAGGAGGGTCAGTTTGAGTCTGACACTGATCCATTCCAGTGGATTGGGCAGCCCGTGTAGATTTCCCCTCCTCGAGAGAGAAAAAACCCATTTAAATAAAATTTTTAAAAAGGCAGCCTTGTTTTTGTTGAAAACACCCCACATATTTAATTTTCGATTTACTAAGAAATTATTGGCAATTGATATTCTATTGTCTTCTTTTTAGTCATTCTTAAAACTTGATAGTATGTATGATAATACCAATAAAAGATAAAATATAGAGGTTTTCAGAATAATTGTAACATCTAGACGGCTTTTTTAAAGACTTGGAAAGTCGACCCCTCAAGTTACCATATATTTTTTTTCTTATTAACGTATTATTTTTCTTTAACCAACATATGCTTTTAAGTTATTTTTCTTTTGAAAGTTTATTTATTTAGGATAAAGAAAAAAATATTTCAGAATATCAAAAGTTAAACTTAGTGCGTAATAATTACATAAATAGTAAAACATGAAGTTTTTTTAAAAAAATGCAAAATCGGCAAAAAAAACGTAGCATTTTTCATATAGGTATGTCTGGTCATATTGACGCCGAACCCCCTGTATCTCCCTGTTCAGGGTCGGCATCGCTCTGAAACACCCTGAATAATTGTAGTTGGAAACTTGCCAGTCAATATTCTCAGATCTGTTTTCCAATTTATATCGCATCCTTCTTATGTCGCTCCCAATTGTTGCGTTATCTCATCCTTAAAAGTTTACACACAGGCATTCATTAATGGTTATGTAAAATTTTGCTGTGAGCGGTAACAAATGCGAAAATCTTCGTTTAAAATATTTTTATTGATTGCGATTTGAATATTTTTATTTATAGAAAGTTTTAGAAATACCCATAAAACATCAGAAATATGCCAAGGTAAAATTACAGAAAATTCATGAAATTTTTCCCGTTCATAGTAATTTGTAAAGTATTCGAATGCAGTACTATATATTTTAGTATATAAAATGAAAATGAAAATACTAACCGTATTGAAGTGTATATTAACTTCAATGAGGTGAACATACGAAGTTTTAAAATGTTGAAGTATCGCATATTATATTTGAATGTTATATTTTCACACACCCCGTATATAAAAAGAAACTTTTGTCATTATTTGAGTTTAGGACATTTTGAACAGTGCTGAGATTTTATTTTTTGATGAATCTGTCTGAAAGTCAAATTCGCACTCAACTATACCTTGAAACTTCTTAATTTCAACATTTTTGTATTTTTTTACCATTTTTGTATATTTTTCGACTTTAATTCTGCTATTTTGAATTTTGAAATTATGTCGAAAATCGTAATTCGCGACTTTTAAAACTACACACTACAGTCCCATTCTTTTTGGAATTTTGTCACAAATTATTTTTTGAGTTTTTCAAAAAAAATTTTTGATTTTCACGCTTTTGAAACTAATTTTTAGAGTACATTAGAGAAGTTTAATTCTCTTAAGTTCTAAGTATTTCTGTAATACCATATCTTTTTCGTCTAAATGCATAAAACTATTTCAGGACCTGAAAATACTTTTGTTTGTAATCAATTTTGGTATTTGGAAGTTACAATATTTCGAAGTCGAACGAAATTATGAGTGCGTTGAGAGTGTTGACCAGTATAACGCATAAATATGGTTCTTAAGCGAATCTAGACAACATATTATGTATAAACATTTCACAGTTCGATAACTTACTTATTATTCTCATTAATATTACTTATGTAGTAACAGAATTATAAATAATAATTTATTTAATTTATGACAAAGTACTTCATCACCACTCAGTGTGTACTTAACTGTTTACTATCACATAATTATTATAATTACCACACAGCTCGTTGAAATGAATACAGTAATTACACATGAATATGTTTAAATTACCAAGCAATTAACACCTGTAGAAATTTCTCAGTCTTGCTTTGTGTAAAACACATTTAAATTCTTTAGAAGACTTTGAAACTTGCACTTTTAAATGTTTTCAATTTAATTTCCGGTATGTTTTATGATATCCTGGATGTCCGGAAAGCATAATATTAAGACTTCACACATATTTTAGTATAATTTTCGTTACTTTCTAAATCTACTACTATACTATATAAATAATTAATAATATACTATAGATAATACTAATATAATAAAAATTACCCACCCTTCCTTTCTATGCCTTCTTTACTTTGAGTTTTTTACCTTTCTAATTCCAGAAATCTTCAACAACAAACAATAAGAAGCAATCTGTTGATCGCGTTTGACGTTTCTAGAGACAGTTGTCTCTCTCATACCATTTATTTGATACTCCAGATGGAGCGGCTCGGATTTCGATATGAACTCTATTATTTCGTTTCCTTACTAAGACACATCTAGATATCTCTTCAGAGGGCTATTGAGGTGACTTGGAAGGTGGTTAGCAAAATATTTTAAATAACGAAGTCTTTTCTGAGGTAGTTAGCTAGCCTAGTTTCCACAAACACTAAAGCATTCGAACTCTACACGTGACTTTCGTTTCGCCAATCATATTGGCATCATCTGGAGGTGATTAAAGTACAATTAATAAAGTTCCTATATTTGTATTAATATAATGTCATGGTTGAACACATTGAACCAACCCTGCCTAAACTCTGCCTAGGTTCGACGAACCTTAACCTAATTACTAATAAAGCCGACTAGTTAGGTTCTTTGTCACTATTCATACTATGTTTACGTTTTACAATTTCTAAGCGTTCAATAGCATCCAGCTGCCTATTATTTATTTACATTTGTAATTAACCTTAAATTATTGATATCTATTATATGATTCCTCTTGGTTCCCTAACTCTAATTCCTCTATATTATTATACTTTAGTACTAATATATGATTGTTATCAAATACCTTCATGCTAGGCAACACTAGACGTTTCAGTTTTTCACTTTTGAGATGGGCCATATGTTCCTTAAATCTTGGAAATTGGACGTTTTGTTTACCCAACATACTTCAAATTAGAGACCTTATAACTAATTTCGTAAATCCCGGACCTTTCGTTTGATTCAATTTTATCTTTTGCCTAAAAATTGTTGCAATTTATTTTCTGATGGATAAACAACTGTCATATCTAAGCTTTAAAAAATCCTGCTTAGACCACGGTTGAACCGAGGCTTTATAGGGAACTGTTCAGTTTGAAAGGCCAGGGAGTTCTGGAGGGTTACCTTAATTAATTAATAAGTTATAGTTAATTTATCAACTAAACTTGTAGGGTATCCATTGCTCTTAGGTCTGTCCTTAATTGAAGCTTTCTCCTTTGCAAATCTCTGTTCATTCAGAGGGAAACCTAATAGACAATAAATCATGTAAACTGGCCATTTTGTGGTGTGTTGCTGACAATGGTGTGACTCTTTAGGGGTATACTTAAGAGTGCTGTAATCTTTTTTATTTACGTCAAGTTCCAAATTTTCCCTATTCCTAATTACTAATTTATTTAAAAATGGTAGTTGTCCGTTTTTTCTATTGTATATGTTTCATATTTTACTGCAGTGAAAATTATTTAATTTCGAAACAAAGTTGTCTACATCTGCAACTTTTCTATCAAATACTGTGAATTTATCATCCACTTAACTTGGCCATATTCTAGGCAAATACTCGAATTATCTTTATTATAACGGGGTAGAAAAACGACGATGACGACTTCCATCCCTGAGATTTCAGTACTAAACACTCCCTCCTGTGATATTATACTCGCTGGTCTTAACTTCCATGTCAACCGCTAGGTTGCTCTGTTTATGTCTTCTGCGCAGAATCCTGGAAGGTATACGTCACACGACAAAAAATGAAACTGGTTACATAGGGAATACTATTAAGTGAAACATCTGGTTTGTTTGATCTGTGCTTTAGGTATAATATTTAGGAAGTTTACAGCATTATCACAACTATTATCATTGGATTCGTTTGTTTCTGTGCTTGGTGCGTCATCTTTATCAGCGCGCTGACTCTATGTCCACGATGTACCTCCAGAGAAATTGATGGACTACGGATACCTCGAGGACGCAAGATTTACCCAAAGAACAGTAAAGGCTCCAAAAACAAATAAAATGATAGTACGAGTCCCTAATATCAACCAAGTCGGTACCTATTATTATTTTTATATTATTATAAAAGGGGTGGTTTTCGACAGTTTAAAGTGAGGAAAGGGTTGAAGGGTCGAACCTAGTGCTTCGGTCTCGGCGAGACGAGACCGAGACTGGGCCAGTCTCGTATCGGGCTCGCAACCGTGCGTAAACTATCGGGCTCGTTATCGGTCTCGTACCCGAGACTTTCGGGTCTCGGTGCCTGTAACCTTAAACATCGCATATACTCGGCAACAGTGTTGCAATATCAAACCGCAAATCAAAACAAACAATTTGTGCAATAATTTAGGGGAATTGGACCTAGAGCTGAAAAAGAAAATGGTGGAAAATGCACCAAACAAATTTTCCTCATATGTCTAAGATGGCACGAGATATTTTCAGCGTGACAGCTACGTCAGTACCTTCAGAGAGATTATTCTCCAAAGCAGCCTTAGTAATACGCAGCGTGTATTAAATTAATACACCCTGGTAATACGGAAATATCGAAACTGTTTAAATAAAGATTCTGCCAGAAGTCTTCTCTGTTTGAATTCATGGGCAACTTGTGGATTTACAGAAAAGTTTTATTTTTTTTTATAATATATTTTCTTATTACGTATTAAAATTATTTACGTATTAGATACATTATTTATTGTTTTTATTTTATAAGTGCGAGTATTAATAAACTCTTTTATTTATTTTAAGTTCTCTTCCATAATTCACCTATAAAAAATTATTTAATGGACATATTATCTCTTAAAGATATGTTCTTACAATGCAATGTGAAAAACACTGTAAGCATCTTCCTCTATATATTTATTTTAATTTAACACTATATTGTTAGGAAAATATATTTAAAAAAAATGCACCGAGACCGATATTGAACGAGACTCTCGGGGGACCGGTGTCAGTCTCGCTCTCTGCCGCAAGGTCTCGGTCTTGCTCTCGGGCTCGGGGCTCGTTACGAGACCGAGAGCGAGACCGAAAAAATCTCGGTATCGTCAGAAGCACTAGTCGAACCAGCGTAAAACAATTTTTTCTTGATCAGCATCCTCGAAAACGGGGTCTTTGACAAGAAAAAAAAGAAACAATTTTACACCCCCTGACAGGGTAGATTCCACCGAGCGGCTGCGGTCTATTACCTGACATCACCTTTCATCATCTGTTATATGAAAGAACAATGAATCCCTGCAAAAATGATCGATGCCAAGCTGTCATATGAGATAAGCAAAAAAGGGTGGTTTTTGGCACCACCCTTTTTTGCTTATTATTATTCGTACCCTCGAAAACAGGAGGGGGGGGGGATAGGTTTCATAACTTTAGCCAGATTTTGCTTTTTTTTTCGCAAAAATCCCGACTCCGTAATTAATTTCAATAATTTCATACATACAATACACAATACATAAAATGAAATTTTTATCTGTTTTGATGTTTGTTCGTTGTTTCCAAGTGTACCAATCCCAGAAACTTTGGTATCTTAGAGATTTGCTTAAGTTAATATCAGTCAAGAAGTAATTAAGAAATAATAATAATAAGTATACATCGTCTTTATTTTTATATGATAAATAAAGTGAAAGTGAAATATATTTATATGTGAGGTAGATGTTGGGGTTGTTCGGCAAAGTTTAGCTTAAGATTACTCTTACGCTTAACCGGCAAATATACTGACCTTCCTAAACTTTGCATGAATCAAAATTATTTCCAATTCAGTAATATGTTCTTACAAGTTTTAGTGATACCAATCTAGTTTTCGCCATAACTAACACTTTTTACCAAACTTTCCAACGTTAAATAAGTCAGTTAATTTCAATGACATCATCAATAAATAAACTATACGTAAAATGAAATTTTTGTTATCTTTACATGGTGCATACGTTGGTCATGTTGAACTACATTGCGTTGCATTAGTTAATTATTTTCTAATTATTTATTTGGGGTATACCGGGTGGCTCAACCGATAGGGACAAAATTGTAACTTTTGGATGGGTGAATAGATTTTTTTCAAACTTAGTGTAGTGATATGGCATGAAATTTCCAATTATATGATGTAAAGAACCAAAATGGACGACTTCCGGTTTCGATGCAATTTACATGAAAATCAAATTTTTAAATGGGACAACCTGTGTATTTTTGCATATTTGGATCTTGCTGGTCAAAATACATATGTCTGACTCTCAAATACAAAGCTTCCAACAAAGTCATTATTGCATTAAAGTCATTATTTTATTCGGCAGTCATTTTCAGTCATTTTTTATTTTAAACAGTCATTATTGTCATTATTTTAGGTCCTTGACCATCGAAAACTACAGGATATGTCTTCAAAGCATATTATTAAGGTGAGCGAAAAACTTCCGTTTAAGGTAGATCCAGGAAAGTGAGCAAGAAATATTTGATGAAATGAAAACTTTTTCGCGCGAACAAAGTGACGTGGATAAGACCAAAGTTGCCTACAAAAGCTACCAAACATATTTAGAAAATCAGAGAAAACAAAGAGAAGAAGAAGAAAGGCGAATACTGGAGAAGCAAAATCGTGTAAGAGAGGAAAAAGGGAGATTAAAGAAAGTAACATGTGATAAGCAAATGATCCAGCAATTAGAGGATAAATTAAAAAGAATTCGCAAAGATGAGAAAGGAATTAGATCTAACATTAAAGGAAGGAACTGAAAGATTAAAGAAAGCCATCTCCGAAGGAGATGTTAATGGAGCTAAAGTTGCTCAATGTTTGCTCGACTTGTACTGTCGTGCGCAAAAAAAGTTTTTTTTTAGTTTTGAAGATAATTGACTGTTTGGGATATCCTATATACATAATAAGCGGCACTTTTTGACATACAAGTGATTTTTTTTCACTTCCGGTTTCGCTGGAAGTGACACCAACTTTCGATTTTTAAATGGAACATCCTGTATATTGTTGCATTTTTGAATTCTGCATAATTTTCTAAATTCAACGATACCAAATAAGTGATATTTCAACGTCAATATTTTTTCATAATATAATTTTCAGTTTTCCATTTAAGTGGGCCATGACGGTTCCGATTTATTATAAATGACCCGTGCAATACTAGAAAAATCGAAATCCTGTCAAAAATACTAAATTACGTGATTTGTGAGCAAATAAAGGTCATCAAAAAGGTTTTTGAGGCAAAACTCAATTTTTTCAAATGGAATCATATTGGTACCGTGGTACCATTTATTAGTAATAAGGAATTTATTCATATGTCGTATTAAAATGTTCGATAAATACAAACAAAACTACAGCTAAAAGAAAATAAGAAAATACAATTTTGTATTTTGCGGCATTTTGAACAAAATTAACAAGAATTTTAAACAATTTTTAAAGACACAATAAAAACACCGGTAATCCAACAAATGTTTGACATGCTAAATATTTCATTGTTTTCAAAGCCACCTTAGTTACTTCTTAAAATTTAATTAGAACAAAATTGTATTTTCTTATTTCTTTTAGCTGTAATTTTGTTTATATTTATCGCACATTTTAATACGACATATGAATAAATTCCTTATTAATAGTACTAATAAATGGTACCCCCCCCCCCGTACCAGTATGGTTCCATTTGAAGAAAATGAGTTTTGTCCCAAAAACAATTTTGATGAACTTTATTTGCTCATAAATCACGTAATTTAGTTAGTATTTTTGACCGGATTTCGATTTTTCTAGCATTACACGAGTCATTTAGAATAAATCGGGACCGTCATGGCACACTTAAATGAAAAAATAAAAATTATATTATAAAAAATATTGACGTTTGAAATATCACTTATTTGGTATCGTTGGATTCAGAAAGTTGTGCAGAATTCAGAAATGCAATAATATATAGGGTGCTCCATTTAAAAATCGAAAGTTAGTGTCACTTCCGGCGAAACCGGAAGTGAAAAAAAAATCACTTGCATGTCAAAAAGTGCTGCTTATTATGTATATAGGATATCCCAAATTTTAATCAATTATCTTCAAAACCAAAGGAGAAAAGGGGGCTAAACCATGTTACATATACAATTGGCGTCACCTTAAACTCACCACCCTTTGAGATGCTCCTTTTCTAACACGCCCCACTACAAATAATTAAATTCGGTAGGTATTTTAGGTCTGGGTGGCGATTAACATTGTAGGATACACGATGGCCTGGAGTTATGCAATATATCCATAGTAAACATTTTTTATTTCATTTCATTTCTCTTTTCATTCTTCAATTATCTGATTGTGGGACGTATCGGATATTCAGTAGAATAAATAAAATTGATCTGATTATGCTTGCAGTATAAAAGGCAATGCATATAAAATAACTGACGCTAAGTAATACAGGGTGATTCAGAAAATTAATGCAAATGGTCAACTTTCGAAAGCTGAAATACTCTAAGGATGCACTAGCAAACGTCAGTAAAATTCACTAATTCACCATACCTATTATGCACGGTGGCCCACCGAAAACGAAACTGGCGTGTTTTCTCTTTGTATGATCATTTTTTCGACAAACGCTCGGATCCGTCAATTTTATTATCAAGGGGGGTACTTTTATTGGGTATTGTTGATCTCGCCACTTCAATCCTTAAGAGGTGGTAGGATGGCTGGGCCCATAAATCTTTAAATGAGGACGGTCAAGTATTACATCGTTTTAAAACTCGTTAAATTGTGGTGTTCCATTTAAAAAAATACAAGTTATGTCTATATCTCGAAAACTGAGGCATGCATAATTTTCTTCATATCAGCAGCGGATTCTATTAAAAAAAGTGCCTCAAGAATGTGTTACAAAAATGCTAATTTTCCCAAAAGGCACTGTAGCTCGATAGTCGAAAATCGAACTCAGGACACCTACATTAGTTTTTGTCTACCGTAGTTTTAGAGAAATCCCTAAATCCCATCTAATTTGGTTCACCCTGTACAGTACCTAGAGATAATAAAAAAAAATATGTAAAATTTCAGAAAATTGATTTTACCCCCAAACGGTGAAAACACCCCTAAATTTAAATATTCAATATTTGAAAAAGTATTACTGGTTAATTTTTGAAACATAGTTATGTTTCTGGGATCGCTGATTACGAATTTGAGGCCAAAATTTAAGAATTGAAAATGGCGGCTCCAATATGACGGTTGGAATTTTTTTCTAAAACAGGTGTTTTGAAGAAAAAAAAATTAATTACTACGCAATTACAATAACAAAATGGCAACATTTAATTAAAAGAAAATGTGACAACCCTCAATGTATCGGCCATAACTTCTTTATTTTTTATGATGTAGTAAAAAGCAGAAAACTGTTTTAAAATTAGATGACACATCACATCTTTAACTTTGTCCCATAGAATTTTTGATAAAAGTGTCAGTTTCTAAGATATTCAACATTTAAACTGAATACTTCATCCTATAAGCGGTCGGATGCCTTTTATAAACTTAAATATCTTTGAAACTGTCAATCCTACACAAATATATAACAAGATCAAATTCATTCTCAATTTATAAGCTCAATTTTTGAGGTCCACTATTTCTTCGCTAAAACTAATATTTATTGAGATATTTACAAAGAAACGACGTCTTTTGTTTAAAAAAATGTGAAGAAGTACATTGTTTCTGTTATAACTTTTTCGTTTTTTGTTGTATAGAAATAATCAAAATAATTTGAAAGCCTAATTAATAGAGTTTCAGTTTGATAATTAGCATTTTTAAGGTAAGTGCTATAATTTCTAAGATATTTAACATTTAAACTAAATACTTCTTATATATTTTCGGACGCCATCTTTATACTTCCAGATCCCCGAAACTATTAATTCTACAGAAATTAGAAAAAAAAAAGGAAATTCATCCTCAATTTAGTAATATTCTTATTTGCTTCTAGCATGTTTTCGCTCAATGTAACACCTTTCGAGTTATTTGACAAAAACCTTTTTCTAGTTAAAATCCAAATTTTCAAGTCATTATAACTTCAATTTATATGAAAAATTGCATAGAGCCTTTTCTTCTCAAAATTTGATTCCCCTTACCGCCGCTATGTTTAAAAATGGTGCTTTAAATAGGTTTTTCTAGATTCTAGATCATCTCCTTTCCTGTTACTTCTGCTCTAAATTGGGCATTACTAATATTGTAGGGAAGAAAAGAGCTACAACTTTGATTTAAATAATTTTCTTTATTGTTAATATTTTACGATTTACAGCCGCCAGAAACGCAAATATTTCTGCTTTACTGCAAGTTTTTGCAATTCTCTTTGCCCCTGTTGCTCATACGTAGCAATTAGTTATTATCAATATTGTGGATTATAAAAGTTCTTCTAACTATCTCAGTAACAATAATTGAGGTCACGTTAAAAAATGACATTTTGCTGTTTTATATGGTCGACTGCCATTAATTTAAAAGACTTTTTTTTAATATTCGATGATTTTTTTACATGATGGATAACTCCAATGCCTTGTCTTACCCGCATTAAAAAAATCAAGGAGCTATCAATTATTATTACTAAGGTAATAATTTTCTTTCAAAATTTAGGAAAAAAATTAATATCTCAGAAAATATTAATTTTAGGTATAAGGAATCTTTAATGGAATGTCCTTTAAATTTTGTGTAGAATCTAGAAAAAATGGGAGCATTCTTTTTAAAATAACAAAGAACAATGTTAAAAAAGTTATTTTTTGACCCATCCGTAGTATAGTGTGGAAACCATTTTTTCTTTTTACTAATTTTGGCGTGCTGAATACGAATCTGTCATCCGAATTGGCTAAAAACATCGGGAAGACGGTAAATTGATATGAGAACTTGCAACAAAAAGTTATTCTTTAGTGCAGGAAATTCTTTCAAAATACTTAGTTTCGTTAGGTAAGTCCCAAAATAGTTACTCCCACCTCTTTCGTGAGTAGAAAACAATGTTAAAAAAAGGCTATTTTGACCCATCCACGGTAAAATGTGGAAGCCAACTTTTTTTTTACTAATTTTTGGGTGCTGAAAACGAATCCGTCACCCGTTTTGGGGGGGAAATTCTTTTAAAAAACTAAATTTCAATAACTAAGTAGAAAAAGAAGTAAAGAAACCAAATTCACCTCTTCAACCCTCCTCGCCATTCCCTCACCTAAGAAGGTTACTATAACTACTATTAGTTATTTACATATTTTTTTAAAAAACCAGAACACCTCATTGGGTGGTTGCTACCAGAGTATAATAATCTGATTACTTCTGAGTACACTCATACACTTCCTCACCCCCAAAAGGATGGGCCTCACCGATATTGATCGGTTTTAATTACAAAAAAAAACCTAATACTCGGATGTTTTTTTATCATATTAAGATGACTTGGCCCATTCAAATCGCTCCTGAATATTTCTTACCCCTCTAAGGAGGAGGTGTAGGGTGTCAATAATCCCCTTTAAAAAATGTTGCTTGATTTTTATAGTAAAAAATTATTTAGTTATTTAAATAATTTTTGTTTGTTAGAAGGGGAATATTTTTTCATTTTGTGGTCAAATTCCAAATCTACCCACGAAAGGTTATTATATGAAACGCTGACAGATTTAATAACAGAATACTTGTCATTTTCATAGACTACATTAATAATTGTAATTTCCGTTCCTATAATAAATAGCTTAAATAGGATTTTCAATGTTCAATAACTCGAAAACGGTTAAAGATAGGACTATCATATATCATATTTTTGAAATCAGAAAAAATAATAATTCAAAAATTCAAAAATACACAGGGTGTTCCATTTAAAAATATATTATTGCTTCTTGTACCCCTTAATTTCTGCACGCCACTGTGCTTTCATTAATATATTAAAGGGGTTCAGTTACAGCCCTACAACTTTCGTTCGAAACTTTTTGTCTATCTCCAGTAAAAACGATAATAAAGGGTGGCCTAAATATAATGAATAACCCTGTACATATTAAAAACGATGTGTTTGTCGAAAACATTACATTTTCTTGCATTTCGCCAATAGGATGACAAAATCACGGAATTATGAACCGCTTCATTTTAATGAAAAATCACAAGACTCCAAAACTAGCATGATATAATTAACCACAATTAATTTCATTATAAGTGATATGAATATTTTTGTCTTCTTTGTTTTTGATGAATTATTAGGTATATTAAACTTAATACCTTCATTTGTGGCTTCGAATCTATTTTGAGGTAACCGGTTGCATTAACTTTTCGAATTGTTTTGTTTATTTAATGTATTTACATTTCCAGTTTTTTTTGCAGGCAATGTTGCAGTTGTTGTTTATTGCAGACAATATATTAACGTCCAGAATCCATAAATCAGATAAATGAATAGTGGAGAGAAGAAAGTTATAAATTAAATTAATATTATTCAAAATCTCTGAAATGTAGAACCCTAAGCTAACAGCTGGTAACATTCTAATAAAACTAATAAAAGTATGACATCAATCTCCCTCTGACCTAAAATATGGAATGTCGGAATGTATAATTTATTTGTAGTGGGGCGTATTAGAAAAGGAACATCTCAAAGGGTGGTGAGTTTAAGGTGACGCCAATTGTACCTGTTGCACCCGGTAGAGGCTGAACACCCCAAAAAAATAATTAAGGAAAAAATGTTATGGAAAACAATAATATTTGACATGTAGTTGACACAATTGCTAAGGAAGAAACCTATTTTAGTTTTAGTGAAAAATATATACGGGGTGGTCACTAAAAGAATCAACTAATTAACTGGACTAAAGACGTCAATACACCAACAATTAGTAATTTAGAGTAATAACGGCAATCTTGGTAGAGGACCAAACTGTATTATGTAGATGTTTATCCTGCAGCTAGGGAATCATAAAATTATTAGTGAATTATTTTCGAGACCTTAAACACTAAAACGATATGGCCAATAATTTGTTTTTATTTCTCCAAACCATACCAATTCTTAAAAATTCTGTGGCATAAAGAATGCTATTGAGGAAAGAAAGAATTTAGGTCTATGCTAAAAATAATGATTAAATATGTTTTGCAGCGAGTATCACGGATATTTTGCATGCTTGCAAGTACATAATAAACAGTATCTTTTCCTTCGATCATTAACAGAAATACTAAAAACAAGTTCAAGAGTAATAAAAATAAGAAAATAATAAAATCAATCCGTCTTTATAAATTGGGGAAACATATTTTTTATCTTAGTTATTGCTTAATATGGGTAAAAATATTATTTATAGCATGATAACTCTCTGTATTTGTAAAGTTAATGTTCGATAATATCGGCCTATATTTCGAAAGAAGAAGGCAAATAAAGTTAGTCAGTTTCTTTAATACGTATTAATTTTTCACTCCAAAGCATCCGTTGCTACATTTAATATGCCTTTTAGGCTATTTTTGATAAGTAACTAGTAGATTCGGTATGCGAATGAATACTGCACAATTGCAGTTACGTAACTCAAACACACCAAATAAAATAAGACAACCTTCAAACTCAAGGCCAAGGTTGCCTGCAAGGGGATTACACATTTAAAACGCAGACATAAATCTATACCCACAGACATGTGAGGCTGGGGCTCGAACCTGGCATATTCGCCACACAAAATACTCCTTGGCCGACTAAACTACCGTGCCTTACAGTTGGAACCTAAGAGAATATTTTAGGAACGGAGGCATTCGGAATTTCCCTTAGCATTCAAGATGGCGGCTACTTTCTAAAATGGCATTCTGAGGCCAACAATTCCCACAGTTTTTCGCCATATCGGAAATCAGTTCATAATAGAATATGTTTAGATTTTTTTTAGGAATGATGCGTGTATGTGCTTTAAGATCTTCCTTGAATTAGGGAGTTCATTTCAATAAATTACTGAAGATGTTATTCAGCAGATGAGTTTCAAGGAAACCATTCGTTCTTTCATATTTCAATATTGTTGATCGAAGTCTGGTCACGCTAGCATATCAATAAGAATTCTCACATACGAGATGTCTTATCAACTTCTTTCATACACTTAATATCTAACATTCAATATGAAAAGCAAAAAGTAACCTTGGTGTTTGGGAAAGTGCTGTGCCACCTTCTGTTTCGCATTATATGTATATTACTTTGACGTTTTTTTCTCCAGAAACAGAAGGTGGCACAACATTTTCCCAAATACCAAAGTCATACCCGATAAGAAGGGGGGGGGGGGGGGGTGATTTCCCCGGCCCGGGTTCGTTTGATGGGCCCGGTTTTCAAATTAAAATTTGTAGTTTCAATTTTTTTCCAACCCATTTTAATATTTTTCCCATATAACCTCCTCTCGCTCGCCAAAAAATTTTAGTCCATTTCTCCTCCCCCCCCCCCTTCCCCCCGCTCATCAAAAATGTTTAGCCATCCCCCCGGGACCGTATTTTCTCTCCACGGCCCTGACCAATATCCAGAAGAACTAGAAACACCAAGAGTATATAGCATCCCAGATTCCTGCGGACAAGTTTACATAGGAAAGACCAAACGACATATAAACGCCAGACTCGGAGAACAAATTAGCCATACAAAAAAAGGAAATTCTACAAAATCAGCAATTGCCAAACACTCAGAAGAAACCGGCCATTTGATAAAATTCAACAAGATAAAGAAATTAGCCAACACCAAGAATTATTGGCCAAGCATATACAGAGCAGCCACTGAAATAAATAAACATCCGAGTAACTATAATCGTGACACCGAACTACAATTACTAGTAACGTGGAAGTCAATGTTCCGCATGAACAATAGTCCGCAACACTCCTCCGGATAACCTGCATAAATAGAGGAGCTCAGTCCAGCAGAGTTCACTTCGCTTCAGAATAAGACCGCGACGAGATGGTCGAAACGTCAAGGCACTCAACAAAATCTACGCGGAAGGAGACCCGGAAACCAGCAGCTAGCTATTTGTGTATTAAGAACGTAAAGTACCTCATTGAGGAAGTGGAGCGCATCAGACACTCGATAGCGACAATGCCACTTTGTGCTCGAATTACACACGTGATTTTATCTACAATCGTTTGAAATTATCAAAATAAAAGGAATAATTAAGTTTAATTTTGACTGGAAACGGTGATTTATCAACATTTTATGAGTATGCCTTGCATATTTGATCAAAATAAGTAGACGAACAAAACACAATCGCTACCAATTTATTCAAGTTTTATTAATTATTATAAAGTATTGTTCGTATAAATAAATTAGGTAATTAATTATTACTCTTATGTCAACTCCCATTATATTAACACAACAGTTTTGCTGCATTATTATTTCTTAAAAATACACTGTCAATATTCCTACCAATATTGTGTAAGGACAGATGCACTCGAGCGAGCGTAAAAATGCTTTGCCGCTCGTTGTCATGGGAGACGAGCGGCAAAGTAACATTATTCAGAGCTCCTTGGCAAACGTCAACTTTGCGCTTTCAAAATGTGAGTGAAAAGTGAAAAAAGAGTACTTTATATGCCGATTGTAGATAAAATCACTTTTAGAGCCCTATTCTGCCGTGCTAATAAGCAAGAAGGTCGTAACTGACATTTTCATGAAAATTAAGTTATTGCCATTTATTGTATTTACAGCCACCCCAACAACTTCTGGTATATTTTCATGATCGCACTTTCTTAATAAACAGTACAAATTCAATTTAAAATTTGTCATATCTCCAAAGTATACTGATTTTACTGAGCGAAATTGCTTGATATTACCAAGCATAAATTAAATGTCGTATCTGCATATTTTTGAAAAACGTGTAATATTTCAAAGATAAACTTCAATAATAAAAATTGTCTTCATAAAAAAGCTCTTATTCAGAAAATTATGAACTTCCCATTGAAAATGTGGATGGCATTGTAAATAATAAAAAATGCGATTATCTCAAAAGCGAGAAAATGTCAGTTACAACCTTTTTGCTTAGCAGGGCAGTATAGCTTGTCTAGTATTTAAAAATAATACATTTTATTTCTACTTACACAATTATTGAAAAATATTATTTTGGGTTTTCAGCAGATAACTTTCAAAGAAATGAATCCGTTCTTTCCATATACTGTAGATACAAATCTGATCACGCTTGTGCATCAACAAGAAATCTCACTTACGAGATATCTGATTAACTTCTTTCATAGTCTTAATATCGTAACATTCAATATGAAAATAAAGAAAATAACCATCATTTCTGTATACTATTAACCTAAGTCTGATATAGTAATAAGAGATGAATGCTTAGAATGTCATGGAACGTCCAGATTTTATGTTAGCAAAAAAAAATTTCTATCTGACATTCTGTTTGTAATATTTTTTGTGCACGCGATTACTCTGGAACGGTTTATGATATTGATTTGAAGTTTGGTATACCTATGTATTTCAACAATATTTGGCACTAGTTTATAGTTTTATCTAATTCCCTTGAAGAGTTGGGAGGTAAATGAAGGTAAATTGACAAAGCAAGCTCTTAGTCCATAAAATTGAGATTTAGTGTATATACGAGAAGCCGAGGTCTCAACATTTTCTTGGTATCAGCCGCCCATACTCTCACCCCCAATTACCACCTCACCCCATTATCAAAAGGGGTAAGAAAAATAAAATTTTGATTTAGTGTGTCTGCAAGAATTAAAGACCTCAATTTTTTTTTAACTCGGCCACTATCGATATGGGATATAGTTTTATGGGGTTTTGTGGTAGGCGTTTTCAAATATTATATTATTAAAGTTCTATGCAATTATTTCTACATGATGAAGTGCAAATAAAGTATCAATTTTTTTTTCGTTGTAAGACACTTGGATAGGAAATCTGAATATGGAAATAGTGATTCCTTAGGCGGCGGTTTTTACTATGGCCTGAAAATTTCCGTCGCTAGAGGCACTTCTTATTGATTAAGTTGATTGTTGCTCTTATCTCTGCTTTGCCTTCGATTTCTTCAGTGTATTACCGTTATCACTGATATCATTTTTAGCTACCCATTTATTGGAAATATATCTATGGCAAGAAATTTTCCTTATATCTTTACCAGGTGAATAAGTGAATTTTTATTGTGCAGTTAAATAGACTGATGGAGAATTACAACTTTTTCATATAATTTTTATTAGAAGGGAAAAATTTCACGATTTTCATTTCATTCCATTTACCAGCAACTTTTGAAAATAATGAAGTTCATTAACACTGCATTCCCTATCATATTAGTCACATAATTTTGCAAAGCCTGTTATTTTTACTGAACGTCTTGACCTCGAATCCTTTACCAATTTCGGAATGCATTCCACTCTTTTTTGCTGTTGTATTCAGCATTGTCACATTGGTGACCCAACTCAGTTTTCTTAGTGCCAGCGGCTGAAACTATGCTAAACGAAGCTCGTGCAAGTCTTCCTGATTGTTCAAGGTTAACAATGCAGTAAGATTTATACATGGTGTTACTTCAAATTCAATAAATTATTCATACTGTTGAATTGCTTTTTATATACATGTTAGTACCCATTAACGTATTCCGAATTATGTATTTAAGCAACGTTCATCGTGATTAGTACACGGAAAAAATAAGTTTTAAATCAAGTCTGTTCTCTCATATATATCCAAAGAAATAAAGTTCTTCCTATAAAACGAATACAGTGCCCTACTGCAAATTCTTTTCAATATGTTGAAAATCAGTTTCGAATAGAGCCTAATAATGGTCTCGAAGAATGTTTTATTATTGGGGAAAAAACGGAAGTTAATGTTTTGGCTGGAGTGGAAATTGATAACATTGAGGTAAATTACTTTTGAATTGGAAATTAGCCATCAAAGTGTAAACAAAATTATTCGTAATCATTCTTATAAATCATTAAAATATCAATTATATCTTTATTTACACGAAAATGATCAGGCACGAGAGGCTGAATATTGCAGTTGGATTTTACAAAATAACGTGCAAATAATGAATTTTTGGAAAGATTTTAGGGAGTTTTTAAGCCTCTTATTTAACGTTCATATCAACGTTAACGTTATTGTGCTCATGCGCAGTTTCAACAAAATAACCGATTCCGTTATTAAGCGATAGCTTGCTACATTAATTGCATCCCAGCAACGTTCGGTTATTTACTCCGATTAACCCAATAGTGCCCGAGTAATTTTTTTTGGAAAACTTTTGAAAGCAATATTAATTGACCTTCATTTAAGGCTTGTCAGTACCCCCCCAAACGACATTTTATTTATTCCTCTCCATTTTCACCAATTTTTTTGACGTATGATATATCATACCATAGGAATATGCATGTAGAATATTATTAAAAAAAATTATTTATTATAATACAAAATATTCAATAAATTTAAGAGAAAGTAGCAGAGTATAGCACATAGAAGGGTTTTGATATCTTCGAAAGCATATGTCTGAATGTAATCCTATGTCACATTTGACAAAAGAAAATTTTGTACATTTGCCACAATACCCACAACGTCTTTGTGTAGCAGTTTTGTCAATCAGGTGATCAGTTTTGTCATATTTGACCTCTTTCAATATATTCCTACTACATTTTGGTGTGGGGCCAGCTAAATGTTCAGGGGCAGTTAAAGTTGTGAGAACAATTCTCCTCAAAATCTGCAGAAGGGACGTTTTTCTTTTTGCAGCTCATTTAAAGGAGCTTTCTCTATACGGTCAGAGCGGATTATACCAATACATTGAATTTCATTATTTTGCAGAAGTTCAAGTAATGGTAAGGAGATGAAAAAATTATCCAAATATATGGTCGAATGCGGGGGGGGATATATCTCATACAAAGTTTCTCGGTGACACTGGATCCCAAAGTTTCACCCTTGATTTTATCCCCACTGCCCCTGTAGGGGTTGAATTTCAATAAGTACCCCTGGGAGGTTGTGAGGCACTAAAATTTAAAGCCATATCGAATTGGCTTTCCCTTTATAAATTGCTCCATATTGTTACGGCCAAAATAAGGCTCCATAGCCTCATCCAATGAAAAAGAAGTTCTGAACTAAAACTAACATTCATACCGCCATCTGTCCTCTGTATGATATATCATACGGAAAGTATTTTCCGCTGCTGCAAGCTGCAGTTACAGAAAGAATTAATATGACTATGAAATGGTATAAGTACATCCTATAATATGTATAAATAATTATTACATGAATAAAAGTCAAATAAATTACATCCAAATGAAAATTGTGAAACATAACCATACCGTGAGCTCATTTTCTGCTGCGTAGAAATTTACTGGTTATAGAACGCTCGGTTATAACTTATTTAAGTATAAAACAATCGAATTTTTGTCCTAAGCTTATTGTCTATATATGCAAATAACACTTTAGATGAGTAAAATCACTGTATTTATCACACTCGATTAGTTTACACTTCATTAGTGACAACCTAATCTCTGTATGATAAATCATACAATACAATAGGCACTATTGGGTTAAAGAACTTATATCTAGATACATAATTGTACTGATTTGTATGTTGCTGAGATAGTTACAATCTAAGACACTTCTTCCCATAAGTTCTTGATTGGCTAGTCGATCTATTCGTGGTCTATTCGGGCACGATCGGTAAGTTCGATTATCATAATCTCAGTTTGACATTTTTGACAGTGTCCGCCATTAATGTTAATAAGTGTTTTTCGTGTTTTTCGATCAAAATGTGGTGAAGAAGTCTTTTTATTTTAAGTTGTGATTTGCTTAATACCTAAATAATATTCTCTATTCATATTTACAGAGTTTAGTGACAATATATTTAGTGCAAAATGGTTAAGTGCTATGCCGTTTGCAGAAAGCAGTTTAGAAAAGAAGAAAATCGATCGTTCCATAGTTGTAACATGATGAAGTTCAGTTTACAGTTATAAAGTGAATAGCAATTAAATTTTAATATCCTTTCAAATATATTTATCTTACTGTATTATCTTACTGTAATATCGTATGCTTACATCACGTTGTATAAAGAGCCGGGTAATGCAGAAATTACAATAATTCATTTTAATGAAAATATTTACCATTCTACACATTTTCTACACACACAACGCCACTGTTGCGTATGGGATGTGATGTTCATCTATTATTTTTAATGGACATATAATGTGACTATGTTAGGAGCAAACAAGGTATATAGTGAAAAGATAGCCTGTTATGTATCTAGATATAAGTTCTTTAATCGGAGGTTATTTACGTATAAAGTTTCAGACAACGTTGTCGGCTCATATTTTTTTGAGGATATATGTGAGAAGTAAAGCAACGGAAAAAGAAGAATTGCATACAATTATTTTATTTCATCTTAATTAGCATTTTTTGCGCTTTAATTTTTGTTTCTAAATGCAAAAATATTATATAAAACTACAGAGTTTAGTATACAATCGGCATCATAGCGGACAGCCGATCAGTAATCTTTTTTTAACGCAACTAACTGAACTAACCTTATTTTTATGAGTACTGCTTTAATATATACAATTAAAAACCAGTCAAATGCCACAAAAATCGACAATTTAATCAAGAAAGAAACCAAAACGTAAAGCTACAATATTTTTTAGGTAATCAGCAGATAGGTGTATGAAAGAAGTTGACAAGTCGGTTCGTAAGGGAACTTCTTGTTGATATTCTAGCTTGGTCAGATTTCGATGAATGTTATATGAAAGAAACGAATGGTTTCTTTGAAAGTTATCTGCTGGATACCTAAAATAATATTTTATAACAATGATGTAAGCAGACATACAAAATATTTATTTTTAAAAAGTGATTATCTTCAAGAGAAATTTGTAACGAATGATCCTTTCTGTTCGATGGCCTCCAAGGGCACTGACCTAACTCCTCTGGATTTTTCCTTTAATCTTATTTTAAAAAATTCCATTTATGCAACTCCTATCACAACCCGCGAAAACCTAGAGCTACGAGTCGTGCAGTAAATAGTATAACACTTCGTATTTCTTTTCTGTAATTTACAGCCATCGTAATGTGTAAATAGAATTAAATTGGAATAAAGTAGATTTTTTCATTTTCTCTTAACTGTCATTTTGATTGTTATTCGCAGATTTATATAAAACATATGGGTAGATTGGTAGATTCCTTATTAATGGTAGTATCGCTACCAATATGGTTCAATTTGAAAAAAATTAAGTTTTATTCAAAAAACCATCTTGAAAATTTTTGTTTAGTCATAACTCGCATAATTTAGTTATTTCGCCGAGATTTGGATTTTTCTAGCATTACATGGGTTGATTGGAATATACCGGAACAGGCATGACACTAAACTAAAAAATAAAAATTAAATTAAAATAAAGTTTGACGTTTGAAATGTCACTTAAGTAGTATGGGTCGCGTGCGCGTGACGTCACAATCTGAGACCTTAGGAAAAACAAACAGAAATTCTTTAACTGTCAAATGGCAACTGATTGAACTTTTTGTAATATTATTGTTTCTCTGTATATTATACATACAAAATGACAAGTTTTTGGTTTATTATTAATTGTGGAAGTGTGACAATCCAAAACAATGCCAGTTTTGATAAAATAACCTCAATTTACAACCAGAAGAAGTTAGAGGTTAAAATACTGCAACTGATTTCAAACAATTAAAATGAATGATTTTACGAGAGTCTTCCAAGGATTTTTTTAGTGGTACGTTGTTGCATATTAATGTAAGAATTTGGTTTTTAACGTGTGTTTATGTTGTAGGAAAAACAGCCGTATTACAAGACCATTACGATACATCCAGTTTGGGCATCCTCTCTTAAAAAGGAATACAATTTAAAACCCATATGTGAAACGGAAAGTGCTTATAATAATAATAACTGCTGCTCACATAAGCAATAAACAATTCATGGTAAAGAAAATTAACATTTTATATTGGTTTGTCAGTATTTTTAATAATTATTTCTTCTTTAAATTTTAGTTGAGCGAAAGGTGTGTAAATCTGTGCCAAAGGAGAGAAAAGTGCAATGGTAGAAATTGTTTTAAATAAAGTACACTCCAAGAGGAAGCAGGCTTCATAAAGATATTTGATAAAGTAGGTGCATAAATTAAGAAAGGAAATTCAAAGTACCTGTGGCCGTCAACAAGTGCATGATGCAATGTGCCCTTTCAAAGTATATCGTGTGGTGTTTAAAAACTCAGTGTTGGACTATTGAACACTGAAAAAGTTGAAAATTAAAACTCTGAAGTGGTCTACGGTCAGTGAACACATAAGCAAAGTCTGACTCGGCTTTGTTAGTGTTGAATTGTATAGCTATAAAAGCCCTTCGAGTTAAATGTTGCTTATTGCTTAGATAGATATTACTATAAAGTATATATATTATGTTATGTTAGGTACCTACATTACAATCATTTATTTTTTGTTACAATATTAACCTCTCTTATAACTTTCTTGTCGATTCTTCTTAGAAGTACTAATGGATCTTGGACAATAAATAACTTATTTAGTAAAGATATTTTGTTTTACTTTCAGTTACAAGTTCGACGTAACTGACAATTTCAATTTACTGCTAACAATATATAGTAGTAGAAGTGATAAATAAAACATAATAAAAAGAGTATATTTAATAAAATGATAATGAATAAACGAATTACATAAAATTATGAGACATTACATAACAATATATGAAAAATAAAATTTTTATAGAAATTACAATGGATTGTATAGACGAGAAGAAATTATGCACGTCTTACTACATACTTCAAATAGTTTATAGCACATCAGTCTTCATTGCTTAATTTATATGGTATCTTTTTCACAAAATTTACGGCGGTTAATACCTTGATCATAGCCATGTTTACTGCTAAAAAGGAAATACTTCCTCTCTCAAGTAGTGGACATGTTTTGTCTAAACTAGCAACACATTCACAGTAAGTACTAAGAAACCATCTGAATCTGGAGTCAATGGCTTTTTTTCATGATGCCACGACAACCTGAAAAATGAATTTGTATGTTAGCAATTATTTCTAAAGCAACATTTAATTAGGCAAGCGTATATGAAAAGAATGGTAAATCATTGATAACAATTCTTACCTTTGCAACAAGGTTTTATTCTGTAAATTTCTTGCAGAGTACTTCTTTCACATAACCATAAACAGCTTTAAGACTTTTAAATGCCTTGAACTCATCCTGCTCTCTATACACTTCTCTCAAAAACCAAGTAATTCGCAGTATCCCTATGTGTACTATTTGGAAATACATCAATATTTACACTAAAGCATTTTTTTCCCAAAATATAAGGATTTAATTCCATGACAGCAGTATACCTAACCTCTACATCATGAGACAATTCTGCAAAATACGAACTAACCGTCATCCTGTCGAACAAAATTGAGCACATAAAAGTAATAAGAATAGCTGCAGATGTTAAACAATCCAACATTAAACTTTTAAATGGCACAAACACAGTAAAATGAAAAACATTCAATACGCGGATAATTCAATGACAGCTGTTTGTTTTTCCTAAGGTCTCAAAATCTGTGACGTCGGCGCACGCGACCCATTATTGTTTTCAGAAAATCTTGAGGAATTCAAGAGTGTATTAATAAACAGGGTGTTCCATTTGAAAATCAAAAGTTGGTACCACTCCGCTGAAACCGGAAGCAGAAGAAACATTAATTTATGTATCAAAAAGTGACGTTTATCAAGTACAGACGATGTACCAAGTTTCAATAATTTTTATGCAGAAATAAAGAAAAAATTGAAGAAATTGAACCATGTTCATGTTATACCCGGTATAGAGTCGAATTAAGTATGCGTTTCATGATAACATTTCTTTACGTTGAAAACCATTTTCAAAAAAGGTGCTTCTCGAAAACGCATTATAAGAACTTTTGCTAGTACATTTTAAAAAATCCCTGCATCCATCTCGTTACAGTGCCCTGTATAATTAAATATACATCCAAGTATTTCCTTAATTGTGTAATTATTCAATTGTGTGTATAATTAGTTCACTGCTTTAGTAGAAAATCGGATAAACCTCAGTTTTCCATTTTAGGCATATAGACAATGGCTATGTTTGTGTTTATATAATTATTAAGTAAATAATTCTGACCCTACATTGTTTTCCCATATAATAAAGTTGAAATTCCTCCAGAGATCTGTCGGTGGGTTCATTATTCCCTATAGCTAGCGAGCCTCCACTCCCAAACTTTAATATACACCGAACTAGGTACATATAACAATATTACCAATAATACGGGTTTATATTCTGGGAAACTATTCCCACTCCCCTTCCTGGTGTTCATTGTTCTGAACGTGTACGCGAGAGTTGGGACAAAATGGCATTGTGCAACGAGGGTGTTTCTCTCCGTTTCTGCAAATCTAGTTCGTATAGTCCTGAAGGAAACCTTGAATAACAGTCGCAACTCTCCTATTTGTGATTAAGTATAAAATGACTTTCACAAGCACTTTCTAACTTTTAAACGATAATTACTATATTCATAAAAGCACCAATTCATTTGACATATTTTTGTTATATTTTCCAAAAGATCTCTTAATTTTAAAACGAAATGCAAAAAAAAACAGAATATTCCAGTATCTCTATCTTCTTTTTCACAGTCTTTCCAGACGTTTTGTGATTCATGAAAATTATTCTAATTGGCCTGCACTTGCTGTATAGCACGCCTGGTGGCATCATGCCGTCTATCGCGGTTGCCTGGTAGGTGCACAGCCTCATTGAAACTCTTTCCCGTCATGTCAGCTCCTTGGTAACATCAGCCCAACGCTTTGGAGGCCATCCCCTTCTCCTCTTGCCATCTGGTTTTCCCTAAACTATTCACCGTTCTATATTGTCCTCTCTCCAATTGATGTGGTCAAAAGATGGGAGGATTAGAAAGAATACGGTGCTGGAGCGTCGGTTCTGGGGACGCATTTCTTGGAGAATCGAGGTATTAGTGCTATGGGCGGTCCAGGCAATTCGTAACAAACGTTTTGAGACCCACATTTGGAGAGCATCAATACGCTGTCTGTCTGATTCCCTAATGGTCCATGTCCCAGAAGCGTAAAGAAAGATGGAAAATACTAGGGCGCTTCGTGATATTTCTGTCATACCAAATTTTGATCAACTGGCAAGTTGCCGATTTTGCCATCTGTATTCTTCGCCGAATCTCATATTCGCAGTCGCCAGTATTGTCCCCAAGGACACCAAGGTATACCATCTTGTCTACTACCTCACAGTCACTTATCCTTAATATGTCTGGGTGGTTACCATTTACTCTGTCTACAATCATAATTTTCATTTTATTGTAGTTTACACTGAGGTCATAATCAGAGCTTGTTATCTGAAGCCTGTCCAACAGGTGTATGAGTTCATCCTCGTTTGCTGCAACTAATGTGGTATCATCTCCAAATCGTAAGTTAGATATCTTGGTTCCGCCTATAAGCTGCTTCACCGTGCCAGTCCCCAGCACCCGTTGCATTACGTGTTCACTATAGATGTTAAAGAGGATCGGTGACAGAACACAGCCCTTCGCACTTGCCGACTTACATTTATCAGAGTTAGTGTTGTCTAGAACCTCTATAGGCTTTACAATTAATCAAGAACATCGACGCTGCGTGGCGTCGTTCACTCCTACTTGCATTTTCATTCCCCTCTTACTCTTGTGTTAAAATACTCCAATAGTCTCGAAATCACCATAATCATCTACATATCTGGAAGATTAAACAAATAGCCTGGTTCTAATTTCGTAAACTCAACTTCGAGGCAGACTTTCGGGTTCAGACGCCAGCACTTTGAGCGCGTCTGTTCATGTTCAAGGTAGTATATTTCTGAAACTACTTATCGGATCGACCTAAAATTTTCAGTGTTATAATTATTCGACGATTACTTCGCATAAGCGTACTAAAAAGTGAAATATGAAAGACTAAATGACATTGTATACAGTAATGACCCAAAGCCAAAGCCGGTGTTATTTTGCGAAAAAGATTTAGAAAAACTAATTATTTTCGAATATACCCATTTGAAAGAGCTTTTTGAGTAAAATTAGCGTATTTTTTCAAAAAGATTTGAAATATACGCCTGCAGTGGACGAAGATTTGAAAAAATTATAATAATAGAACTTCTTAACCCATCAACGATAGATAAGTTTCATTTGGATATTTTAAACAATTTACGAGATATCACATTTATAAACTAAAATAAACTAATAGTTTCAGAAATATGAATAATTAAAGGCGTCCCGAACGTTTATGAGAGGTATTTAGTTTAAATTGTTACATATCTCAGAAACGGACAAAAATAAAGGCTTATTAATTAAGTTTTAAAACATTTTTTTTTTGTTTCTGTAGCATAAAAAATAGAAGTTATAACAGAAATATTGTGGGTCTTTACATTTTTTAAATAAAAATGACGCTATATTATTACTATAATTAGCCAAATAGAATCTTAAATACTGTTTTTCGTCAACATATAGCATGACCTATATATCATATACAATTTTTTTCTCTTTTACAGCACTTGCTTTAGAAATAATTGCACTTTAAAATAAAAGTATTTTCGAAAAAAAATGTAACATTCTTGTTTTTCTTGCAGATATCTCAATAAATATTGGTTGGTGAAGACCAAAAATAAACTGAGGATGTTTTTTTTTATTTTTATAGAATTGATAGATCCGAAAATATAGAAGTTTAAATATTTTAATTGTTTGTATTATTTTCTACCTTCAAAATTGTGATAAAAAATATAATTTTGAAACTTTTGGTTTTTACTTTCAGTTTTGAAAACTGCAATTACTAAATGACAAAGTCGTAGTAGCTTACTTATTGAAAAAAGGCAATTATTTTTAAGTTATCAATTAAATTGGAAATAACTCAAAAACTACCAACTTTAGATAATTATCATGACAATTAATTTGAAGGGGATAAAATGGTAGAATAATGTACTCAGGGTGTATACTTTCTGGAAAACAGGGAAACCTGGAAAGGTCAAGAAATTTGGTTTTGGTCAAGGAAATCATGGAAAAGTCATGGAATTTATAAAAAAAAATCAGGGAAAATTTATTAAAACTACTTATATCCAAAGTTGTTCCTATCTTGCGCTCCCCCGCTTGTCAAAAAATGTTTTCCTTTTCGAGCAGAAAAATTTTCTGGAATTTTTATTGAAAAGTCCTGGAAAAGCTGAAAAAGTCAAGGAATTTCAAAATTGTGAATTAGTATACACTCTGTGTACTGGATACTCAGTTTCAAAAAAATGAAGTTTTAATTGTTTGAAGATTGACAAGTTGATGCCCCTGTATAAAATTCTCAGTTCATAGAAATGTTTTCCCTAACTACCATTAACAAAGCTTTTTTCATGACATTTGTGTTCTCAAGTGAATTTTCATATTTTTCGCAATAATAAGGCAACGCCGCAACATTTTGAAAAAAAAAATTGTACTGGACGTAAAATTGTATGCTCAAATCAATGGCAATGGTATAAAAGTTTACAGAGTGTCATTTAAAATACCTTTAAACTGTCTCGCTTTAACTTTAAAGGAACAGCCTGTGTATTTCACAGTATTTTAAAAACAGGCAACAAAGTAAGCTTTATTGCCTATTTTTTTATTTAAAACATTTTTTCATATTTCTTATAATAAGCCTTAGACTTAACATTTTTATTTCATTTGGTCCATATCTATAATAGCGTGGTAGATTACTCCCTGTTGAAACTAAGCCATATCCGTCATACATGATGATCTAGAGGTGTGTACACTATCTTGTTTTATACAAGCTGTGTTTCATTACAACTTTGGAGCAAAATGTTATTCAGGTTTTTTATTCAACATACAAGAATACGAAGACGTCAATATATCGAAAATGTAGCACACAATGTCTCTCAGATTCGAACGAACTTAACGTATAAATATTAAGCGATATATCAATTTTATTTTAAAATGTTATAAAGACATTTTTAGTAAGACTATTACAAAACGAGTGAAAGTTGTAGTTGCGGGTTGCCAACTGCGAATATCTATTTGAACAATAAAAATAAAAAAGATATTAACTGGAGACTTAATTTTAGTGGCACTGTAGAAAAACTCACTATGCGTCTGAGAGACGCGACACCAATTTACTTATTAAGGGCGCCAGTCGCGTTCTCCCCTGTTCTTCCACTCCCAGGCGAGTTCGAGATAAGATATAACTGGGTAGAATAAGTAATAAGCCAAGGCTGCACTACCGTAGATTATTAACGACGCTCTCTTTCTAATAAAAATTGGTTTTTAAAAATTTGGACTTTCTCTGACGGGATTTTACTTATTTACCGAATAGTAATGAATTTTATTCCTGAAGACTTCTGAGATGTTTTCATAAAAAATACCTCTCGAACTTCCGTAATATAACAAGTGAATTGAGATTTTCAAACTAGTGGGGTCGTGAGACACCCAGTTTACTCAGTTCCGGTCTTTTAAACGGAAACCCTCGAGGCATAAGACTTACAACAAGTCATATTATCACCTATAATACACCTAGAGCATTAATAATACCGAGATAATTTTGTCATAGAGACTGTTGGAAGCGTGATGTTTTAAGCAACACGCTTGAAGCATTCTCTACGACAAAATTTTGTCTATTTATCAATGTTCGAGGTGTATTCGGTAAGATAATTTTTTACTCTCCATTCAATTCGTATTTTCTGATCGAACAAGATTCAAAAAACATTTCCCACGTATACTTTTTACTTTTAATGGTGTTTTTGGGTGTATTTTCTAATACAGTACTGTTAATTGAATCGTTTGAAACATTACCAAATCTTTGTGACATTTTTCTAAATTGATCTTCAATTTAACATTTGTAGAATTTCAATCTGACATTTGAACATATCATTTGTGCCTTGGCTGATAACACCACATATGTGCGTGTTATCGCTATAATCTTTTATTGATTGGATGAATTTTGACCCATGACATGAAATTCAAAATTTTGATTGGTTAATAATGCATTTAGTAAAAAATTATCAATAAAATGCAAGGTTCAAAGAATACCATTTATTAATTAGCTTTAAAATAAGTATAAATAATTATGCGATATCCTATCTAATCAATTATATAATTTGAAGAGAATCGCTTCTCCAGATAAGGCAAGTTCGATCACCTCTTTAAGAGAGTTTTTAAATATTACCATAAAAATGAGAGCGTGCTCTAACAATCGATTTGGTAGAAAATATTCATACAATTTCCCCAGGAATTAACGCAAGTATTTGGGTTTCTGTTGTGGCTGACTTGAAATAATATAAAAATATTTTACTTAAAAAATTTTGATTCACTTGTGATTAGCTTTGAGGTTCTTATTCGTGATTATATCATTCACAAGAACGGAGTTCAAAAGAGCGTTCAACTAATGTATGGAGATTTGACACGATTTCGCGTTCGAGCGACCTTTTGGCAAAATTGTTTTTTGTCGTATTTATGCACAAGGCGGTTCTCTCTACAACTTTTTAATTTGGAAAGACTTGTACAGGGTGCGGCAAAATGGATGGGTGTTTTTGAAATGGGAATAATTCGGCCATTTTTTAAGTAAGAAAAAAATTATTACAAAAAATGAAAGCTTACATGTTGCCATTAAACAACCAAAAAATGGAAATCATGAAAAAATAATCATTTTTTAAAAATTAACAAATATAAAAAAATTTTTAAAAAAATAAATAAAAATTAAATTCTGAACCCATCTGACGATTGTGCCCCGTTTCGGGACCGGACTGCGAACGCACGATATTTTCTCGTCCAGATAACCATTGTGACTAACAGATGGCGTATCTCCCCGAGTTGAACGACCATATACACAGCCCTCCATAAACGCCTTGCTCAACAATCACAGACTCGCCCGATTTCAAATACTCCTCGACTGCGAACGCATGATGTTCTCTCGTCCAGATAACCATTGTGACTAACAAATGGCGTTTCTTTCCGAGTTGAATGATCATATCCACAACGCTCTACTCCCCTCCGTTCGCATATACTACCCTTCCCAAAAACACCCATCCTTTCTGCCGCACCCTGTATTAGTTTTCCTTATATCGCTTTGTACTGATTATCCAACACACTCGTTTAATTTACGAGCCATTGGATGAATCCAAAGTTTTATGTGAGAAACCAGCCTTGTTCATTTTTACTATTTTTTGCTAAATAATTGCTTATAGACGCTACTTGCTTTTGCTACCTTTGTCGGTTTCGCTTTTTTGGTGCGTCGCATCGTTAAAATTTTATATTTTCAATCATTTGCATATTTACAATGACTGTAGCTCCACTTTCATTGTTTCTCGTCAAGCCATTAAAAATTTAAAAATATTTTTGGCGTACTTCGTAAAAAGTATATTGTTTCTGTTTCCTTGACCAAGAATTAGACTTTTATTTTTAGTATATTTTTCCATGACCACAGTATACTTTCACTCCCATGGCCTGGACAAAAACATATTTTCCTAAGTGAAAATTCGGTGTTTCTTCGAATTTTCACCTGGTTGTGCCTTATTAACTAACGTATATAAGTCCGTTTCTGCTAGTTTTCGGCTCTGATGCCTTCCAAACTTGTATGTTACGTTTAAAAATGCTTTTAAATGAATTTTTTACCAAGTCGAAATTTTATTTTGTCTTCGACTTCGGTCGATTCTGGGAGGTTCTGTAACAGTCCCACGTTTAAGTGAAGTGTGGCAGATTTGGAGAGAGTTGTAATCAAATAGGTATTCGCAGACGGCTACGTCCGACTGCAACTTCTCGTTTTTATTTACAAAGCTGTATCCCTCGGAATAAAGCACGATTAATCCTAGCACTTTAATTAATTACTGGGAAAATGGTACCGACTATTCAAGTTTTATTAATATGACTGATTTTTAATATAAATTTTTTTATTTTAGTATGCATACTAGCTTTAAATAGGTACTCATAGTTGCCAATACACGAGCTTTATACTAGTAGGATTGCCAAATTCGCGGTTAATGGCCTTTTTTTGAAGTGTTATGAACACAGAATCCCAATATTTCACATCGTTTCAGGTTCAGTGCAAAAAAAATAAATGTTCACAGTAGCGTCACATTTTTACACACTTTCGTTTGCAGTGATACGACATAAATGAAAAAAAAAAAAAAGAAAACGGCATTTTAATAAGAATACAAAATGTTACGATATTTTTCTTCATACGTAATCATAAAACTTTTTATCTTCCCATCCCACGAACAAACTTTCTGAAGTTCTCACCCTTGTACTTCATCTGTAACACTTACGTGTCTATTCAGAGTCAGTTTGATATATTTCACTCAAACATTGCGAATATTTATCAAGTGTATCTTTTTCTAGTAATTTCTGTATAATTTTTAAAAAATGTCCTATTAACCTTGTAACTTATCCTCACCTATTTCTCGCTAACAGCGTCCGAACAGAGGAGCGCACGGGTAAAAATCAATCCTATTCGAAGTTTCACAGCGAATATCTTATCTCTGTATGATATTTTCAATAAATAAAAAACAAATGAAAAAAATAAAATTAAAAAAAAATCATTCCTGTGAATTTTTCTCGTTAAAGTAACCTGTTTTAAGCCTCATTATTAAAGGGGGTGAAAAAAATAAAATTATAATTTAGCCTGTATACAAGAACCTAAGCCTCAAAAATTTTTTTTTAATTAATCCACTCCAAGTAGTGGCTTTACTTCTATCGTGTAGTCCACGGCACAGAATGATTTTTTTATATCTTTGTCATGCTATTTTCTGCGAATTACTTGCACATCCAGTTGAAGTACACTAACGCAAGGAAAATTTTTGAAAATTTTCATTGTACAAATAGGCTTAAAATGTCATGAAACGTCAATATGTTAAGTTTGAATAAAATAAATTTGTCTGTCGCGTCGGTCTGTCTGTTAGTCTGGTATCTGTTTGGTGCTCACGATTACTCTGGAACCGTTTAAGATATTGACTTAAAATATGGCACACGTATATATTTTAACGAGATCTGGAACTAGATTATATATTGATCTTATTCCGTAGCAGAGTTGAAGGGTAAATTGAGATAAATAGGTAAATCAAGCAATTAAAAGTGCATGAAATTGGTATTTAGAAAATATAAGAGGAGCTAAGGTCTCAAAAACATTTTTGGCAGTATCCACCTCTATTACCACCCCCACCCCATTATTAAAGGGGGTGAAAAAATATTGTGATTTAGTGTGTGTATAAGAACCAGTCATCAATATTTTCACGTACAAAGTTTTTTTCGTTGTGAGTGCAGTGACTTGGATAGAGAATCTGGATGTGGAAGTAGTGATTCCTTGGGCAGCGGTTTTTTAAATTATAATTTGATCGGATAGTGTATTCACTCAGACATTGCATTCTAAGAAATGGCGGAGGATCCGGTAATTTTAAGTAAAAACGACGATGCTTTTCGTTTTGGTACACCTAAATAACAATAAAAACTTGTTTCTAAAAAGTACTTTTTTATTCCTGAGTTTAGATCAGATTCGGAGCTGATGAGCTAAGACGATAAAGAATATATTATTATTATACAATGTATTCTTTACCAAGGCATGGACTAATGCAAGTCCTCGAACGTATTTTCTTATTATATAATAATTAAAAAAGTAATAAAATTCAATATGGAAATAATAACCAATACTTGCAAATAATTTATAGTAATACTTTTTGCTTCATAAGAATTAATAACTCATTCTTTTAGACGCACTAATCATATATTATAAAATCGTTAATTATTATTTTAGTAATAAAAATTGACGAACATATGATTAACGCTATATATAGTTTGTCAAAAATGATTTATTGATTCATGTTAATAAAATTGAAGAAAAACGTTTACAAAGTATGTATAAATAATTCATTCTCTGGATTGGAAATGATTACAAGGAAATATATAATTTCATGTTTTCTAAATTATGTATTACCCCGCAGAATTAAAAAGACAAAAATGTTATAAGCATTATTTTTAAAAATGCTTAAATGTAGGACGTCACGAAGTGTGATATAGTTTCATTATTTTTTTCATTTACAAAACGTGTACAAAAATCACAGAATCGTAGATTATTCGATTCCATTGTGTCCGGCATTAAAAGTAGCTCTAAAAGAAGAAAAAATACGGACTTCTGCATAAAACAAAAAAGTCTAGTCAAGTTCTCAAAATGCGATTTTCCAAAAAATCCCATTTTTTGCCCAAAAATCGTATCTATCTACTTTTCACATCGTTTGAAATACTGTTATCTTTGAAAATCACACGTAAAAGAGTGGTCTGAACGTTAATTAAAATACACTTGATTTTGTATGCATCCAAAAGTCGCTTGCTATGACCTCTCAAAAATAAACAATATTTGGTCGTTTTTCAAGCCTGTTTCGTAGGATTGCAGTTTTTCGAAAATAATTATTTTTAAGTACGTCCAGTGCCAGAAATGGGCAGTTACTGGGAGCGGCTGGAACCTCCTCGCCAAACGAAAATTCGTTTAGTTAACAACTGGACTCGTTATCGCTGAGCTATGCTATGCCGGCCTTCGTTCCGCGGGTGCTAGATCTTATACATAACGACCCACCGTCATTCCTTTTGACGGAAAATGAACGGAAAAGAGTGAAGTGTGACATATCGTTAAAATCAAGATATGTGTGTTCTTTATGTGAATAAGGGACATTATTGTCACAAAAGGGGAATGCATAATACTTATGCAAACCCTTGATTTTTGCCATATATATTTTTGTTGCCAGGGGAATGACTTTAAAGGCCGGGTAAATGACCGACAAGGATTCATTTTACATAAAACATAAACGTTTATCTGGCATTCTCAATCTTTCCTTTCCCTTTTCTTTCTTTAACATAAAATATTAACTATGCTATCAGTGTAAAACTATATATAATATTATAAAATTTTCAAATTTTGTACGTTGAGTCGTCGCTGTTTTATCTGCGTAACAAAAAACCTTAATAACATTTTGCTTTAAAATTGTTAAAAAACATTGTTTACCTAAAATGTGATACTTTGCACGGCCTTACCGATCACCCTGTATGTGATATATAGCCCAATTTCAATAGGAAGTACTTTACTGTGCTGGTTTACAAATCTACCTTTTAAATAAAAATTTTGATTCTAACAGAAGTTATTGTGTTTCCAAGAAAGAAGTCTACACTACATGCAGGTACACATTTTTTTTCAGTAGGTTCAAGGTATTGTGGAACGGATTTCTGTGCAAAATAGCAGTTTGTGCAACAAGAGTGGATATGATATCAACATCGCACGATAAAGAAGTTTGAGCACGACGCCGTAGGCGGAGTGCTTCAAATCAAAATTTTGAGTGCGATATGGATAATCCACTCGAGTTGTACAGTATACTTTTTCTACGACAGCCTAAAAAAACTACAAAATTTATTAAACATTAATATATTACGCAAATACACACTGACAGTACACACTGACACTATTACTTTGACAGCTTACGCACTAATTTGATTATAAAACGAATAGTTGTCTATGTACTTAATACACGAACTGTGATTGGTCGGTTACATTTCATATTCATCCTAGAACTGATATGAAATATATCCGGTCAGTTAACTGGAATTAATTGCCTACTTATCCATTCTACAGGCTGTACAGAAAACAGCAAATTTACATAAGGGAGTAGACAAAATTTTTTCCGGCACTTTTTCCGGTTGCAATATACTTGTGTCAAAAAGTTCTTACAATATCACTACTATTTTACGATATCAGCAGCAACAGGGAAAGATCCTTTGAAAAACATGCTAACCACTCTTCGCTTTTTTGAGTAATTAAATAGAAACTGATAACAGCAAAAGAAAAACGTGTTTACAGATGGATGTGTTTATTTCAAATACAAGATAATGGCATCTGGTGGGAGAGATTTCTTAACGGTTTATTTTTGCGCCAAACTTAAATTGGGACCAAGGGAATGATTCATAAACATATTACAGTTTTTATACGGATTTTAAAAGAACCATTTGCAACTTTCATTTATTCTCTTTGCCGATAGGGACTTGTACACAATGTACACGTACAATGGGTGCATTAAATCAGTTGATTTATCTCTTAGGCCGTAGGAACTTAGAAAATATTGTTTTGTATTACACATACATAAAATTGCATACTAAAGAAGTGATTTGTTTGCCAGCATAAAGGCTCATCCTTTTTTTAATAACCCCATATGCGGAATAGTATAGGTTTTTAGAGGTGCTTTTACTGCTTACATTTTTACCAGAAAATTTGACTAATATAATTTAGGAAATATTCTCAAATCACATCACATTGCTTCTTAACAGAGAAATACCCAACATCCACTTTCAAATGGTATAATAAAAATGGATGTTATGAAAGGCTATGTACCAAAAAAGCACTAAACATCATCCGATTTGCATCAGAACTTTTTTCAGTTCATGTACGTGAGGAATTTCATAAAAATCGATTCGCTAGTTTCGGCGTTATAGTGTTCACACACATACATGCAGACATTTCTTTAAAAACCACTTTTTCGTATTCCTGGGATGACATCAAAAATCTAAAATAACTAAATATATTAACTGGTATATGCAATGTTACTTCATATTCAGTATAATGACAGTAAAATGAAGGAATTAATTTTAACAAAACATTAACAAAAACTGAGCTGTTAAGTTTAACTGAGTTTTTCATTCATTTAACCTAGAATTAATTTGGGTTTGATTGTAAAAATGAAAACCCCTAGATATTTCGTGCTGTCATGCTGCTAAACAAATTTAATTATTGTAATTTTTCCAGATTAAAATCTTTAATGTCATTGTTATGCTATTAATTATACAAGAGAATTGGACTTTTTATTCAAATAAATGTGACAAAAACGTTATGTTGAAGATGTATGATTTTGATACTGATAACAATTATTAAGCAAAATGAAATAATTAAATGAAATTATTTAGTTTTCAAACCAGATCAACAACACAAAATTCTCCATTAGAGAATCGCAATACTGACAGTAAGAAAATTCTTCAATAACGAAATATATTACATATTATGTTCGTATTATATCGACTTTAGATCCTTTCTTTTACAGCAAATACCAATATTATCCTATATTTGATTGTAAATATATTGCTTACATATATGCATTAATAGAAGAGTACATAATTATTTAATGGAGGTAAGTTGATTTAGAAGGTACACGCAGTTTCGTGACTTTTAATACATCAAAAGTCGAGTCAAAAGTTTATTATTTAGTATTTTATACAAAATTGCAATATGTAACTCACAATAATTTGAAGTGAATTAAGTCATTGCTAATTCCAATAGATGGATAAACATTGTCTTCCCGCTAACATAAATGTTTTAAAAATTTTACAATTAGTCAAAATTGATGCTAGACGACAATAAGTTGGATTTTGAATTTATGCTCACTCTAAAGAACAAAGCAATATTCTTCGGTATACCACCAAAGGTGTTAATTCCTACAGGTTGCTTGAATACATTTACCATTGTTGTAAAACACAAAAAAAACGACTGTGATCAGTGTGCAAAAGACTTAGTTTGACGTAGTTTCGGATAATTTCTAGTATATTAATACCCCCTATACTTCCTGATTCTACAAGAAATTCTCAAGAAATTTTGTCATCGAGTATGATATTACGGTTTGAAAACGCTGACCTTCATGTGTTACATGTTCTACTAGTAGTTTGTCAACTCTTCTCTTCTACATGCACCTGAAAATCCAATATTGAGCGCAACTTTCTTCATTAAAGCTGTGCTGTCGTCAACTTCTTGCAAATACTTAGCAATGTTCTGCTTAATTAAAATGTTGGATTCTTTAGGTCTATATCTTTCGCATTTTCTTTTCAAAAACGCAATTAAATGTGGAAATTTGCTGATGTCCACATTTCTTTTCATAGATATAATACTCCGCAACATCGAATAATACGCCCAAAGAGACGAAGGTTTCTGAGTATTCGATAAATGATTAAAATACGCTAACAAAACCTTCTCGTTGGTAACATTATTTACCTTTTGTTCTGCACACCATTTCTCGTACCGGGCATACTTCAATTCATATTTAACTTTTGATTTACCAGATAAAAATTATGAAACAACTTTTGTAGCGGCTTCTTCAATACCTCATGGAATATCTACTTGTAACTTTTGATAAATGAACTTTTTGACACCAAACGCGTCTTTAGGGTGAGTTGTACGAACTAAGTTCAAGCCAAAGTCAGTTTGGTCCAACGTCAAAATCCATGATTACGATTGTTGTAACAATCGTAACCTTGATCTGGCTGCCACCAGTTAGAATTATTAGCCATAGATAACTTGCATTCTGAAAAATTGATTTTAATTTTTTTTTATAGGAGTATGATGGATTTCATGAATTTTGTAGATTAAGTTTTGTACCACACATGTAGACTAAACATTATTATCACACTTATATGATTATACGACTCGGCCCGACGGCCTCGAGTTGTCATCCCACTTGTATCGTAAATAACTAGTATCTACTATCGAAATAGGCATTTTTGCAACATGTATCGAACAGGATTTTTCCTACGATTGCCTTGGAAAACGACAAATAACGCACAGTAACATTGACTCGAAACTGTCTTTTTTCACCCAATGTATGCAAAAATCCAAGCAAAACAGTACTGTCATGTTTTTCGCACAGTCCTGTCGAAAACAGAACTGACACACCTTTAAAGAAGTTTATTAAAAATGTTTGATCTGCTTATTTATGAAATCGTTTGTTTTCCTTGCAGTCGTAGAAAAAATATTGTAAACAACACGTTTGAAAACATCTTTTCACACTCAATCGACTTGTGGAACTCGCCTTCGGCTCGTTCCACCAAACTGTCTCACTCGTATGAAAAGATTCGTTTTCGAAACTTATTGTTTAAAATACTATTTCGTGAAATCGTCAAATAATATTCATTTTAATAACAGAGGTCATCATAAATTTACTGAAATCACTATACACAAGTTGGCTACTAGGTTATTGCTATGTATTGGTTATTACTCTCAAATGTATACCACCATCAAAAACTGTCCGATATAGAAAATGAACCAGAAGCTTGATGTTCGAGTTCCGTGGCAGAAGGCTATATAGAAAATTCTATATTTTTTTTGTATGCCTGTGTAATTATTCCAGATTTTATTTCTATACATTTAAAATATCTGATTATAAATCGTATAAATACAATTTTTAATATCAAATCTCAATAATCCGTAGACGTTTGCTTTAGGACGTCCCTAAGCAAAACAAAATATTGCATTTTAGGGCTTGGAAGACGAGCGAAAATGTAACAACTAAAAAATTCAGATCGATAATTTTAGGACGTGTACCTACATGCGATACAAAATGTACCTGTCACGAACCCAGAAGTTCCTTGTGATATACTTTAAAACTGACAATTTATAACGTCTTGTTAGTTATCTCAGGAAAATCAGAAGCACCAAATTTCCCTAATGCAATTTGTTAGACAACTCTCGTATTTCTATCTTTCCATCAGTGCTACGAACTGTCACTTGCCCTAGAAGAGCAGGAGGCAGAGCCGAGGGAGCATTGCGGGGTCTGTGGCGTGGAGTGCCACTTACTCCACATAGATAACATTAACCGCCCCCCACCCCGTGACCTTGGCCGCATACTCTCTGCCGATAACGTGAAACAGCGTCAGAGAAAGTGGAGCTGCTGGCGCCACCGGCGTAGACGTCATTCGGTGACGAAGGGTGTATTGTGGTTTCACTTTCTTTGCGAAACGCTCGGCGCTCGCTTAGAGCGCGAGCTATTTTAGACTGGGAACTGGGATAATTAATTCGAAATAACTTTTACTTTCGATTACGCTATTGTATATGGACAGCCATTGAGGCGGTAAAAATAGTACGATGGAGCCTAATAATATGATCGTGCGTGGGGAATCAATTATTTTATTCGTGTTTCAGAAAAGAGGTTTCGTTGTTGTTTACTTAAAAGTAGGAAATTGTTTGTTTTAGTTATATATGGCTAAAAAATACTACAAATTAGTAGTCCGTTAGTGTTTAATTTATAAGCAACTGGCATAGTTAATGTTAAGGATGATAATAATAATAATAATAACGTGTCTTTATTTAACAACATATAGCGGAGTCCAGCCTAGGGACTGCTCAGATACTCAACCATCAATAATTTTGCAGGAATCATATGACGTATAAATATAATAAGTATACAATACATAGATAAATCGATTATAAATGACATAGAAAGAAATAAATACATAATTTTACTTCTAGATCTTTGCTCACTGACCAAGAAGGAATGTTTTGTAGTTAATTTTAAATGAGTAGCTTGATGTTAGTAGGAATGGAGTTATATAGGTTTGGAGCATAATATATGAAAGATTTTTTGAAAAAACTTGTCGAGTGTTGAGGAATTGTTAAGTATTCCGCGTGCCTTAGATTGCGATCATGAATGAGGGATCTGGGAATTAATAGCTTTCTTAGGTATGGGGGATTTGCATTATGAATTAATTTATGTACGAAGTATGCAAGATGTAGTTTCTGTCTAGTGTCCATATTTAGCCATTTTAAAAATTTTAACATATGAGAGACATGATTGGTCTTTTTCAGGTTAAAAAATGAACCTTATACACATATTTTGGACCTTTTGTATCCTGTAAGCATTGACCTGATTTAAGCATGCATAGCCGATTCTGTTAAAATTGTTTTTAATTTTTCATTTAAAAAATGACGACATGAGTATAATTGTTTTAATGCTGAATAGGTTTTTTTTCATGAGGTTATTGACATGCGTTTGAAATTTGAAGTTATGGTCGAAGAATAAGCCCAAGTTTTTTATTTTGTCCTTGAGTGTTAATTTCTGATCTTCCACAAAAATCTCAGTATTACGTATGATAAATTGTCTGTTACTTTCCTTCCCAAAAACAATAACAGCAGACTTAGCTGCATTAATTTGCAAACAGTGCTTACGTGAATATTTCACAAGGTTATTAATATCCTGATTTATGTTTTCCATAGAGTGCTCAGTTCGTTCTGAATCGAAAGTGCTGTAGATCTGGGTGTCATACGCGTAAAATGATATTTACAGGTTGTGAGAATTTAGAAAAAAAAAACAGGGGCCCCAGAATAGATCCTTGTGGGACACCAGATTCCAGCAACTTTAAGTCAGAAGTACAAGTAAAATAAGATTTTATCGTTTTCAGAGTATTGTTGGAGAACCCGTAATATTTAGCCCAGTCGATGAAGGTATTTACCTACAAAAACTTGCAAAATGAATATATATATTTTTTAATGAGTTCGTAAAAGTATATAGAATAATATCCTGAAAAGTTTACATTTCGCTCATAAAGAGAACATAAAGAAAAGAGAAAAAAATTTTTTCAAAATTTTGAAATTAAGTCAAGCTAGGAAAAAATAAAAAATAGAGATGGATAGATCACGTATTTATGAACAAAAAATGGCGTTTTGTGATTCATACATTATTCTTTAGTTGGCCTCCCTCTGCTGCCCGGGGTGTTTGACAGATCACGCCACCTATCACATTTAACTGTTAGAACGTACGGACTTACTAAAACTATTTTCTATCAGCTCTTGGCATCAAACTTCAAAGTTTTGGGGTGTGCCCTCTTCGCCGCTTTCCATTTGGTTTTCCCCGAACCATTAACCGATTCGCATTCTCCTCTTACCGGTTGAAGTAGCTAAGAAATAATAGGATGTGGGAGAATCAAATGCTGTAGACTTTTTGGTGGATGAATTTCTTGTAAAATCGAGTAGTTGATGCGATGGCTTGTACAAAGAAATGTTTTCAATGCTACATCACGAAACTATCAATACACCTAATGAAGTAAAAACATAGAGGAATGGTAGATAAATTCGACGACCTTTTGTTAATGAACCAACTAGCTTATATACTTTCGCTTAATATATCATACGAAAAAAATCGGTACAGGTATTCAAGTATTCACCCAAAACTTCCCTCTGTGTTTATCATACTTTATTTATTCTCCTTATTTGCAACGTCTTGCCGGACGTTTTATGATTCATAAATTATTATTATTATTATTTTAATATTGTATATTTTTCATATTTTTCTTCATAGACAGTTGTATTAACTGAATACAAAATATTGTTGCCATCCGTCACATTTTTTCTTTAATTTTTGTTAGGGTGACCATCCTCTATATTTTTCATATTTTTCTTTGACAGTTGTGTTAACTGCATGTGAAATATTATCGCCTCCGTCACAAATTTTTAATTTTTTCTTTTGGTGACCCTCTACATATTTTGTTTTTCATATTTTTCTTTTTTGTGCGAAATATTATTCCTCACATTTTTTCATATTTTTTTTTTAGGGAACCATCCTGTGTATTTTTTTATATCATTCTTTGACAGTTGTGTTAACTACATGCCAAATGTTCTCCGTCACATTGTTTCATTATCTTTTTAGTTTCATTAAATTTTTCATCTTTTTCTTCTTCGACGGTTGTGTTAATTGTATGCGAAATATTATCGTCCTCCACATTAAAAAAAAAAATTAGAGTGACCACCCTGTACATATGTTTTTTTCATATTTTCTTCGACAGTAGTATTAAAAATTATTTGGGTGACCTCCCTGTATATATTTTTTTTCATATTTTTCTCCTTTGACAGTTGTTTTAACTGCGTGCGAACTATTATCGTCCTTCGTCACATTGAAAAAAAATTGTGGGTGACCACTATATTTTTTTTCATATTTTTCTTTTTGAACAGTTGTGTTGTTAACTGCATATCAAATATTACTGTTCCGTCATTTCTTTTCCTTATTTGTTTTTTTTTTAAGAGATCCACCCTGTATGTTTTCAACGGAACTGTAACCCAGTTCTTCGTTGGCAGCAGCGTCAACTACCTACCAAATATTATCCTTATCCGTCAAGTGGTTTTGTAGATATAGCGAGATATAGCGAGATTGGAGATATAGCGACATTAATGCCGGCACGAGACAGGGGCGGACTAACCGGCTGCGGGGCCCCGGGCTATTAACGCTTTGGGGGCCTTCCCATCTCAGAAGATAACATTTTTTTTTAAGATCAGGTCAGATCACGCACCACCAAGACACGTTTCACTTTGTTTTGGCTAAATACTGAACTAAACTATAATAATAATACAGAAAATAGTCATAATCATATCGGATTTGGTTTTTAAGTTCGTTTTCAGCGTTCGGGGGCCCCTTGAGCATCCGGGGTCCTGGGCTTAAGCCCCTAAAGCCCCCCCTTTAATCCGCCCCTGGCACGAGAGCTCCTTTGAGTAGGAATAAGTCTTGCGACTTGTGTTTGTTGCAATCGAAACTTTAGCGTTTCATGGCAATACATAGTTATTGCACTTAACGCGGCCAGGCTTGTAATTCGTAATCCAGTGCTCGACGGAGAATAGCTGTTGGTTGCTGTCTGGTTTTTTCATTCCTCATATATTTCAGGAAATGTATAGGGGGGAGAATATTACGTTAATAAAAATTGCCTACAAATTCTTAGGAAATGATCAAACAACATGGAGTGAAAATGAGTCTTGTAAACACTGTCTTAATATCGTAAATAAACTTAAAGTTGTAAATGATACAGCTTATTGGTGTGATGATATTTTAACAAAAAATGAACTCCAAGTTGTAAAGTATCATAGATCATGTTTCCCAAATTAGTTCAGTAATATAACGATTTATATCGAACACAATTCATAACATTTTGAAAATTGGTAGAAATGTTAAGGATAGCATAAGAATTACTAAACCGAAAAGTTTCCACCTCTAAGTAGTGTGCTTTATCCCTTAGGAGGTCGCTTTCACCATTTTGAGGTTTTCTAGATTATCTCGGGAACGGTGCACTTTTTGATAAAAATACTTATATACAAAATTATTCCTTATAAAATTCTCTATCAAAAACGTCTACAATTTTTTTCATAAAATTAATACTACCGTGGGAAATAAGGCGCACACATTAAGGGTTGGTTCCATTTAACACAATAAATTGTAATATTTACTATAGTCTACTTTAAAGTTCAATGCTTAACGCTAAAGCAGTAGCTATTAAACTCCACTTTCGAGAATATTGCATATTGTACTTGTTACCACGCCACCAGGTAGCGCGTTTTTTTACGTGGTGTCCCCTGTATATCTAATCCACTAATTATTAGAAGGTTACCTGCGTTAATTAATCTTCGTCGTCTTTCATAGATTCGACAATCGTGCATGCTTGCCCGTGGCAATGGTAACACATTGTGGAGCAATGTAAGCCTGCTCTTCTCAAACTCTAACTTGCATGAACATGAAAACAGATTTGGGAGCTCGTTCTTTTGTTGTGATAGTTGGGGTTAATATACCGCCGACTTTCTTCCGTCCCCAATCTGTAGTTTCTAGCGTAACGTTTTTCCAGGTTTGAATTTGGTAAAAAACGCTATATGAGTGTTACCGAGCATCAGCAGCAAGTTGGTGGTAGTTTTGATAACATTACAGTATTGTTCGCTTTACTAACAAGTTTGTTAAAAGACATGAATCTGACAGAGGTGGGAAATTAAAAATTTCGACTTCGGAAAAGATGGGCCACCCTAGACGGTTTATGTTTAGTTCCGCATCTATTCACAAACCCTGCTTGCTCAGGAGAGAAACAGACGATACCGAAGTCTGGATTGAGGAAGGTATAGAACTACTTTACTTATGTGCAGTTCTCACAGACATTTATTGTGTCTTTTTCTTCCACATCCAGTGGAAGTATAGTAACGACAAAAATTTTTATTGTTCAAATAGGCTTAGAATGTCGAGATTTTAAGTTTGGGCGAAAAAAAATTCTGTCTGTCGGTCTGTCTGCAACTATTTTTGTGCGCACGTTTACTCTGGAACCGTTTAAGATATTAAAATTTGGTACATGCACATATGTACTTTAACGAGATCTGGAACTAGATTATATTTTCATCTTGTTCCGTCGAAGGGTTGGGGGTAAATTGGGGTAAATAGGTAAATCAAGCAGGTAATAGTCCAGAAAATTGGTATTACTTCCACATCCAGTGGAAGTATAGTAACGACAAAAAAATTTTTAAAAATTTTTATTGTTCAAATATAGGCTTAAAATGTCATGAAACGTCGAGATTATAAGTTTGAGCGAAAAAAAAATTTCTGTCTGTCGGTCTGTCTGTCGGTCTGTCTGTCGGTCTGTCTGTCGGTCTGTCTGTCTGTCGGTCTGTCTGTCTGTCTGTCTGTCGGTCTGTCTGTAACTTTTTTTTGTGCGCACGTTTACTCTGGAACCGTTTAAGATATTGACTTGAAATTTGGTACACGTATGTACTTTAACGAGATCTGGAACTAGATTATATTTTCATGTTGTTCCGACGAAGGGTTGGGGGGTAAATTGGGGTAAATTTGGGGTAAATTTGGGGTAAATGGGTAAATCAAGCAGGTAAGAGTCGATAAAATTGGTATTTAGTATATACAAGAGAAGCTAGGGTCTCAAAAAAATTTTTGGCATTAGCCACCCCCATTACCACCCCCACGCCCTTATTAAAGGGGATGAAAAAAAAATGTGATTTAGTGTATGTACAAGAACCAGAAACCTCAAAATATTTTTTTACTTCATCCACCCCCACTACCACCCCCCTATCACCACCCCCACTCCACTACCGATGTGGGGTATCGTTTTATGGGTTTTTGGGGTAGAGGATTTCAAATATTATAGTATTAAAGTTCCATAAACAATTATTTCCACATGCAAACTTTTTTCGTTGTGAGTGACTTGGATAGAGAATCTGGATGTGGAAGTAGTGATTCCTTGGGCAGCGGTTTTTAGTATATACAAGAGAAGCTAAGGTCTCAAAAAAATGTTTGGCATTCATCATCCCCTTTATTAAAGGGGATGAAAAAAAAATGTGATTTAGTGTGTGTACAAGAACCAGAAACCTCAAAATAGTTTTTTACTTCATCCAGCCCCACTACCACCCCCCTATCACCACCCCCACCCCACTAACGATGTGGGGTATCGTTTTATAGGTTTTAAGGTAGAGGATTTCAAATATTATATTATTAAAGTTCCATAAGCAATTATTTCCATATACAAAATTTTTTCGTTGTGAGTGACTTGGATAGAAAATCTGGATGTGGAAGTAGTGATTCCTTGGGCAGCGGTTTTTTATGTGGAACGAAAATTGAGGTTCTGCATTCATCAGTTCCTGTCTCCCATATTTTTAACATATTCTGTGCATATTTCTCACTCCTTCACCAACTACCTTTGCCATGATATTGTCAAACACAGTTCTTTTGACAGTTTTTAATGTTTATTATATGTATAGCTCGTTTTTTTAATAATGGCCTTTATATCGTCAAGGCCATTAAATATGTTAATGATCATGCCAACTCTTCTGCTCCTCATTGTTTTTATTTTCTTTCAGATTTCTTATTGTTTAATTGATAGAGAAGTTTTTCTTTGCTTATGAATATGATACTTTGTATAAATATTGAAGTATTTTTTTATATAAATTTAATTACAATGAAATAAACACGGTGATGTAATTTTTATATAGTAATTTAGCGAATTCCTAACAATTAATTTATAAATGTTAATTAAATGGTTCTTGACCGAAAAATGATAAAAAATAGCATAATTATACATAAAAAACTGGATTATATAATGTGATCTGAGGAGTCAAAATGCCGCTTCCACGATAAAAAGCGAAATAAACCTTGTAACACGAGGTTTATAAAAACTAAACCATTGACCCAATTTGAAGGAATTTCCGTACAACACAGAATATGGGTTCTCCGTCTAAGAACACTATAGCAAATTGTTATGAGAAGTTCGCGAAAACCGCAATCGTCCTTCGCAATAGGGTTATGACTTAACAAAAGATTAAAGCAAATCTTAAAGTCAACTATTAAGGTTGTTCTATTTGATATCATATTATTATATGATACAATTAAAATCTTATTACTTTTTTTTGACATCACTGACTACTCGTTCTATTGAAACATGATTATTTTTTTTCTCTGAAAGAGGTACCTAATATGGGAAGGAAACACTGCCGTTAAACTTGACTCCACCTGCCGTTAAACACCGACATTTTGTAATTGTAGCCAGAGACCAAGTTTTTAAAAATGTTAACAACTGAAAACTATAGAAGATTTAAAAAATGTATGTAATTGTATGAACTGACTTGATTGGTGATTAAATGTCTGGTTATTATAGTGCATTCACTTTCCGCATTAGCTTGCAATTTTTTGTTGATAATTTAAAAATAAACCGCATTGAAAAACCGAAGGTTAGGTCTGGTTTTTCTGTTGATAGTTAACTAATGACTATGTAACATTACAAACGGTCTTCAATATACAAAGGGCTCCATATAGGTGTGTTTGAGAGACTTTTATAGCATTTTTACTTTCTGAGAGTCAAAAACAGCGCGCAATGTTACCTACAGAGAACCATTCAAATCGCCTGGTGAAGATGGTATTTTTCCAGCGCTGCTACAAAACGGACTGGAAATACTGCTACCATTCCTCATAGAGCTGGTCTGGTATGGAACTACATCGCATCCAGTTGGGCGGCGGTTAAAGTGGTATATATACCAAAAATAGGTCGGGCAGAACCAGACCCTAAATCGCTAAAACCCATCAGCCTGACGTCATTCCTGTTGAAAGGACTGGAAAAGATTCTGGACGGACATATCAGGGGAAACATCCTGAGCACTCATCCTCTGAATGTTCACCAGTATGCCTATCAACCAGGAAAGTCAACAGAACTAGCACTAAATAACCTAGTCGGGAAAATCACCCAATCTCTTGAGGAAAAAGAGATTGCGGTGGCGGCATTCCTCGACATTGAAGGAGCATTTAATAATGCACTGCCCAACTCCTTATATACAGCGGCGGCTGCTAGAGGGGTTGAGCTAACTATAACTGACTGGATTCAAGCTATGCTTGAAAACAGTCATAACGACTTCTCTACAGGGAGAAACGGTCAGATATAAGACCGCAAGAAGGTGCCCACAAGCTCCCTTCTGTGGTCACTGCTTGTGGATGACCTGCTGGCCATTCTCTCTCTCTCTCTGTTGGAAGCCGAGGTTCAGGCATATGCGGACGATCTAGTCATTATGGTTAGAGGAAAATCCGAAGAGGTACTCTCTAATACCCTTCAGGAGGTACTAAATACAGTCCACATTTGATGTGAGAGGGAGCAGATAACTGTGAACCCCCACAAAACTGTAATAGTACCCTTCACCAGAAAAAGGAAGCTGAACAATTTAGTGCTGCCTTCCTTAGTAAGTGAAATTATTCCATTTGCGGGGAAAGTGAAATATCTAGGTGTTACACTAGACAAATCACTCAACTGGAACTCCCATCTGGAAAAGGTAATTCACAAAGCACGTCTCTCTTTGTAGACATGTCGCAGAATTTGTGGAAAGTCCTGGGGCATAGGTCCCCAATAAATATACTGGATATACGTTACGGTCATAAGACCAATGGTAGCGTATGCCTCCATAGTTTGGTGGTCGAGAGACGAGGCGGTCAGCACAGGACGGCTGCGACTATGCGAGCCTACCGATTGCATGCAAAATTAAATGCCGCGCGCTAACTTTGCTGCTTTGGCAAACAAATTTTTAGGTTATCTATTTTGCTTGTTTGTTTATTTTTGTGCATAATGGCTAATTGTAAACTTTGCGATAAACAATTTACTTTGAAGAAAAACCTGTACGCCCATATAAAAAACATGCGTAAGCAGACATAGGAACAATTTAATTTGTAGTTTTTATAGTAGTATTCAGAATTCTTATTCTGATTTAAGGGATCATCTTACAACTGAACATAATTGTGAAATATTCAAGGAAACAATTAAGTTTGAGAATGAAGCAGGTAAGTTAAAATATATTTACTAACGTTAAAACGTAATTTAGATACGGTAATTCTAGAGAAAGCTGTAAACTGCCTTTATATATAGTATGATTATCTATTTTGCTGAAGGTATCAAAAGTGACCATTGTTATTTGGCTAATTTCCCAAATTAATGAGCTTAATGTTCGCACATTCTGATCTAAACGAAATTGTAATTACGAGTAATACTAACGATTTTAGAAATATAAACATTAATACAAATACAATCTAATCTACGGTTATGTATTTCGCGCGAATAATCCGTCCTGTATTGACCGCCTCGTTGTCGAAAGGACTACAATAAACGACCAAAGCCAAACTCTCTGGTCTACAGAGACAAGCATGCCTGGCGATAACTGGTGCGATAAGTACCACACCGTCAGCAGCTCTGGAAATCCTCCTGGATCTACCCCCTCTCCACATCTACTTGGAGAGAGAGGCCAGGTGAGCAGCATACAGACTTCAACAAGCGGTAAATAATATGCCGCAGGCTAGCATCATGGAACGCAACAGGCTGTCAGATGACATGGAGTGTCATGACATCCTGGGAATGCTTTCAGATGTGATGCCTACCGTGACCAACTATGAATTGCCCTTTACCGTCCTTTTTCCTGGAAGAGACGAATGGGATCGGAAGAAAACTGACCTACAAAGAGCAGACATCTGTTGTTTTACAGACGGCTCCAAAACTCCTGAGGGAGTTGGACCTGGAGCATACAGTCGCAACCCAAAGGTAAGAATCACTTCGAGCCTGGGTAACTATGCGACTGTCTTTCAGGCAGAAATTCATACCATTGAACTATGTACAAGGAGGCTTGAGCAGATGCATCCTAGACGCAGATCAATAAAAATCTTTTCAGACAGCCAAGCAGCTTTCAAAGCTCTTGGCTTGCTTCGCTGCAATTCTAAATTGGTCTGGAACTACCAAAATGCTCTAGCCCGATTGGGCAGATACATCAAATTAACTCTGGTCTGGATACCGGGCCACTCTGCACAGTGGGTCATTTTAAGAGATTTCTGGCCAAAACTCAAATGAACCAAATTTCACCAACTTCCGAAAAATGAGTAACAAACATGCTTTTTGGTAAGGGTGGACGTGATTCTTGGGGAAAAAAAAGGCCTTGATCCCTATAGGAAACACGTGTTCAAGTTTAAAATTGTGCAGTAAAAATTTAGCGTTTAAACACGACTGTGAATTTTTGGTTTTTTTGCCTTCAATTGAACGAATCGGCCATGTCTGGCATAGAACAAGGCAAGAACTTTATTATAGGCAGTTAGTTGACTTTATTTGTTATTTAGTGTCCGAATTATAGCCTTTTAGAGAGTGAGCGGTTTCAGCTGTAAATTTTAATTAAAATGAAACTTTTCATTTTTGTTACACTTCACTTTCGCAAGCTTTACCTTTATAATTTTTTTTGTAATATTGAATATAGTGTTTTCTATATATTCTGTGAATTGCAGCTGCCCCTAGTTGCCTTTTTTTGAGTTAAGGCGTTTTGAATACGTTAATGCAGGTTAAAAATACCCAATTTTAGGAGTAAAATAATTAGTGATATTGTAATGACTGATTTATTTCAATTCATGAAATCGTTCAATGGAATTATTTTACCATTTTTTCTCGAATTTGGAGACAATATTCTAGTCGAATCCAAAGTTTCACAATTTTATCCAATTATTTCAATTTCCACCCCCTGAAATCCAGCCTTATATATCGGTGGAATTTTTTAACCATTTTTCCTAAAATTTGGAGGCAATATTCTATTCGAATCCAAACTTTCACAATTTTATTCAATTATTTTAATTTCCACCCCTGAAACCCACCCCTATTTATCGATGGGATTTTTTTCATTATTTTTCCTCTCAACGCCAGTTGATTTTGGAGCGTTTCCAGTACTTGGCATATCAGCAAGCACTGCGAAAACAACCTTCTTGGCCTGGACTGAAGGGAAAATCCTTCAGTACTGGCGAGAACTACCAGGATTAGTTCATTCAAAGGAGTTTATCACATACGCTTTGAAATCAAGAACTAAAAAACTATTAGAGCTCAACAAGTTACACCTAGATCTCTAGTTGGCTTATACACTGGGCACTGCAGACTTAATCACCACTCGGAATAGTGGGCAACGCTGAATGCCGACTGTGTTTGGAGGAAGATGAAACAGCAGCGCACGTTTTATGTACCTGTTCTGCTGCAGAAAGAACCAAGTTCTCACTTTTTGGCAAAGGGCAGCTGCTGCCAGAGGACCTGGACAACCTCTCACCCAATAAGGTAGTCGACTTTATCAAAAAGCTGAACCTATTGGGAGAAATATAATTAGGAGTGAGCCACAATAGACTAGATGGTCGCGGTGGAGGGTCTGTTACTAGCCCACTCACATAATAACCTAACCTACCTACAGAGAAGATCCATTTGAAAAATCTCTATTTAACCACTGTAAATGAACTACATGTATTATAATATATGAACGATTAAAAAATCTTTAAACCACCTGGAGTTGCTATATCTATCATCAATAAATGTATTAAACGTTTCTAAATTCAGTGCAGGTCCGACGTCTGCCCCGGAGCCAGTCAGACATCCATGGTGCAATGGCGCCATGACTGTCGAAAGTCTTGGCGAAGCAGGGCTGGAAAAATTTAACTAAAATATATGGATAAAATCGAAACTATTTTCACATAATGTGTGTGGTGCTTAAGCAGGAAACATGTGATTGAAAAGGCTTTATAATAAGTACTCAGAAATATAGAAAACGAATAAGAAATTCCTACTTTAAACAGCACAAATCAGAAAAGTTACTGGCAAGTATGCATATAGCATAATAATTCTAGCTCTAAACATTTATGTAAGAAAGCTACTACTTAAACAACTTCCACAAAAAAAGTCCACAAGATGCAAAATTTTTTATTATGTCTAATTCGACTGGAGTAAATAGTTAAATCATTAATTAATGATATACACATATTCTTCTCCACTTGTTTGATGCTCAAAATTTCCAACATTTTTATAAACACCGGAAAATTTAACTGGGAAATCTCACCTCCCTTCCACTTTGTCGATTTTTAGTAGCAATCCTTAATGTAAACTAGAATTTGAACTCAATCATTTGAGTTTTAAAAATGGCTACATTTTTTTTTAATTATAGGAGACAGAAAAAACATAATTTTGGGTTACAAATCCTGTTATACACACAAAAATGAATTTATGACATCGTTCCTCATTGCCTACGGACAAAAAGAAAAAAAGTGACTCTGTTTTTGTCAGATTTATCAATAGAACTATGACTGAAATGTGAATCATAAAAATGGAAAGTGGGTATCAAGAAGCAACGAATCAAAATCTCTCCATTGTCGATTCAACAATAGTCCCTAAGTTTTATTGAGAAAATTCCAGAATTTCTATGCGTTGCGGATAGGGACGTTAAAGAAAAGATAGATAGAAAAAACAATGCGCGGCGAGATAAAAGTTTTGGCACTATGAAATGAAAAGGAAATAAATGGACTTCATACATTTTTTAACACAAGTGGATCATAACAGTTATGCCATCATCTGATACGTTTAGACGAACATAAAAAGTAATATAATAATCGTGTAAATATTCGATTAAAAAAATTTGAAAGTATATATAAAACAACAATATAAAGTAATATATTACTCCTAGATATTAAATCAACATTAATGCTTCCCGTTTTCAAATTGATATTGATCAATTTTTGTAAAGGCTGCCAAAAAAAAAATAGAGGCTAAAATGTGTCGATGTAGTCTCATCTTAATGTTTTAAGGTTGCCGTTTTCAATACCAAGCCACGCCTAAAGAATCGTTACAACGAAACAAATTTTGTTTTTTTTATTTGCACCCCATCATGTGGAAATCGTTGCTCATAGAACTTTAAGATATAATATCTGAAATCGCCTATTCCAAAACCCAGGGCCGCGCTAAGCCTTTTGAACGCGGTCGTGCAAATACGAACATGCGCCCTTCAGTAGCACAAGGGAGGTTGAGGAAAAAAGTATCTCAAATAAATTACGCTAAACAGCTGAATATAAAAATTCAACATTTTTCAGATCATGCCGGGGCCGGATTAATGAAAGGGCATAGCAGGATAAGCATGTGTTAGCTGCCCTCTCACCAATCAGGTCGAGATTTTGAGCACAAGTTGACAGTAGTGTTAGATGAAATATCCCAAAATTTTATTTTTGGAAAATCATTTTTACGCGAGTTATGGGGGTGAAAAAAAAATGGAAAAAAATATTTTTCTCAAGAACGTATAAACCGATTTTCATGAAAAAAATATATGGTATGGCTTTTGATGGCACAAACGTAGGAAAAAATTATTGAGTCCATTTGTCGGAAAGAAGTGGTGAAAAAAATTTTTCAAAATAAAAATAATTTTTTTTAGGGGATGTTCTCGAGGCACACCCATCATTTCCTTACAAATAAATGCTTATATGTCCCTTTAAAACATATCCAATATTTAAAGCGATCGGAAGGGTACAACGTATTCAAAATTGATAATCATTGGCGTACTGCAGGCGTACTTTGGGGTTTTTCGTAGTTAGTAGTCCCAGAAACGCCTAGAGCCTATCAAAGTTGACCAATATAAATATATTTTTTTTTTAATTTCTAAACGATCCTTCCCGAGCTTTTTTGATAAAAATTACTCTGCATTAATAGAAGTTGGTTTATAGTCCAGTCATCGTTTCACCTCTAATTTGAATGCTAATGAATGGATTTTGATGAAACCTTGTGCAATGTGTTTCTAATGACGTTAATAAAAAAGTTGAAAAAGAGAGTAGAGTAGGAAATGATCAGAAGAGACAGAAAACACCCGTTTTATCACGGGTTTCGTAACTTGTAGAATTTGGTCAAAAATGAAAAAAGAAACAACAATATATTTACATTTTTTGGCCCAAAATAAGATGCTTTTACTCTTGTGAATTTTTCTAAAAATGCATACTTTTCGAGATATGGCCATTGGAAAATTCATGAAAGTGGGGATGGCAAATGTAAAAGTTGACAAAAATGACAGAAAAGTTGCAAATAAAAAAGTCTTGTATTTCAATGATACATTCATCTGAATTTTTCAGATTTTTGTTAACTTTTACATTTCCCCTCCCCCACTTTCATGAATTTTCGAAAAATTCACAAGAGTAAACACATCTTATTTTGGGCCAAAAAATGCAAATATATGGTTTTTTTTCTTTTGATTTTTGAGCTAATTCTTCAAGTTACGAAACCCATGATACCTCTTCCCATCATTTCCTACTATAATCTTTTTTTCAACTTTTTTATTAACATCATTACAAACACATTGCACAAGGTTTCATCAAAATCCATTCATTAGTACTCAAATTAGAGGTGAAACCGCGATGACTGGACTATGAACCAACCTCTATTAAGGGTGCGTTTGCACGCATCCAGTAATTTAGTCGAGTCGTTTAGTAATTTAGTACTCGATCAATGCGGACACCGTTTTTTAGTCGAGTGATTTAGTGGAAAGTATAGTAAAATGGCAACTGTCGAGTGCACGGTTTTAGTGGTTTAGTAGCCTTACCCCCTCTTTTGTTCCAGCGTCACTACTGTATTCTTGAAACGTTTGAACGTTTCTATTTACTATTTCAGTCGCAGTCCAGTAAAGTGTATTTTGGTGTGTTTTTCATTGTATTGATAAGAAATATGGCCAGGTGGTCTGAAGAAACGACACTGAAATTTGTGGAGGAGTACATAAAACACGAATGCTTGTGGGATGCCCGCTTGGATTGTTATAATAACAGAGAACTGCGAAATAATGCTTATACACAAATTCAAAATGCCATGAACATTGAGGGATTTGAGCGAAAAGATGTTCTATACTCGACTAATTTACTGGATGCGTGCAAACAGGCCATGTATGGTAGACATTTAACTAAATTACTAAATTACTCGACCGCCTCTACTCGACTAAATTACTGGATGCGTGCAAATGCACCCTAATGCAAAGTAATTTTTATCAAAAAAGCTCGTGAAGGATCGTTTAGGAATTAAAAAAAAAATTATTTATATTGGTCAACTTTGATAGGCTCTAGGCGTTTTTGAGACCACCAACTACGAAAAAACCCCAATGTACGCCCGCAGTACGCCAGTGATTATCAATTTTGAAAACGTTGTACCCTTCCGATCGCTTTGAAAATTGGATATGTTTTAAAGGGGCATATAAGTATTTATAACATATATTTTTTTCATGAAAATCGGTTTATCCGTTCTTTTATTATGCGTTCTTGAGAAAAAAAAATTTTTTCCATTTTCCTTTTCACCCCCATAACTCCCGTAAAAATGATTTTCCAAAAATAATATTTTGGGAAATTTCATCCAACACTACTGTCAACTTGTCCTCAAAATCTCGACCCGATTGGTGCGGGGCAGCTAACACATGCTTATCCTGCTATTCCCTTTGACTTAAAATTATAGTCTTCGAAAAGTAGGTTTCGTGAGCGCAAGACATAAAATTATGAAAGACTAATAAAATAATGTTTTATTATAAAAAAATTTCAGTACTTATATTTTCTCCTGAACTAAAATTAAATATAAAGATTAAATATAAAAATAGTATATTGAAAAAAATATCCTTTTTCAGGACTTCTTGCTCGCGAACTCCGCTATAATATAATCCTATAAATAAGTCTGTAAAATGTTGCTACAGAACAGAGGTAATAAATGCGACAATGGGGAATTTCAGTTCAGTCTAAATATTTAAAAACAAGTATTAATATGAAAATATAATATATTCAGAACGTACCAGTAATATTTTAAACAATTATTTTCAGTTCGTTGTATTTTTTAAATGAGTTTTGGTCTCAAAAAATCACTAAACATTTTGTGACGTAGACAAACGTAGCAGAAAATTTCTTTGATTTATCGGTGACGGTTGCAAATACTGCGTAATTGTATCTACTTTCATGTTATTCTCTGCCATAGACTGACACTTGTCGCTGTCAAAAGAGTTATAAATAGAAACGACACTGACCGAGACGAGACTGACAGCGATTAAAATTCAGATGACAATTAAGAATTTTAGGTTATCTTCTTCTTCTCAACTCCTTGGACAGGGTAGGTATCCTTTTTATAGTAAGCCTAAAATTTTCTAACTACGTTTACATACGTCATACATTTTTAGGGGAAAATATATAACTAAACTTTAACATTTTTTTTTCACGTTTATATTGCTTTAAACAAAAAATATGGGTCTATTCTTTTAATCTAAAGAACTCATTTTTGAATTTAAAAAATTGCTGAAATTCCCCATTCTATCAGAATAAAATAATCAAATAACAAATAAATAATTTCCTTGTACAATTTATTTTCCAACAGATCAATGCTAAACGATAAACGTCGCCCGTCGTCCGTTGGGAGTTAAAATTAGTTAGTTTTTAACTGCTGAATCGCCCCCTTCCGCGTGGAGGCCCCTAGACAATTGCCTAGTTTGTCCATTGGATAATCCAGCCCTGGTTCATGCTATATTGTAACTAAACGTTTATTATATTTTCTTAATTTTAAATTTCAAAACTCGCAGCGCCTTTACTTACGTGGCGCCGTCGTGCGCCGCACGACTTGCCCTTATGGGCTGCGCGGCGCCCTGCCAAAACCCATAAAACGATATACCACGTCACCACAGTTGCGGGTATCGGTTCCTTAAACGGCAACGCTGAAAATGTGCTAATTGTCAACTGCTTGATGTTTTAGTCAGTGGCAAAATTTACGCTGAGTGTAGTCAGAGGTGTAACTTAACCTCACTTTATTTCATCAAGCAGATCAATTTCTTCTTCCAAAAAGTATTTCAAAATAAATGAATCAATCATAATCGCATGCACCAAACAGTAATTTATTTAACCGTCGTATCATTATGACAACCACTAGATAACATAGATATTTTCTTTGACATAACCTCAACTGCAATGACTTAGCAACATTCTTTACATCGTAGCGAACTCACAACAATTGACCAGAATCAAAAAGTAATTAGGTTGAGTGATAAATTCTCAATGGTTGCATTCCCTAAACGTGCCCATTGTAAACAACAAATCAACAGAGCACTACCACCATCATGATAAACGAAAACATGAAAATTCTTTAACATTGAATTATTTTCAAAGCCAATTTGTTCTTGCACTCGTTCTTGCATGTGTTGATTAGGAATTTTTTTTAACATGATGTAGGGTGTTTTTTTAGAGGTTTGCTTTTGGAACTGGCGACACTGTTTCTAGAGACACTTAATTGACAGCTGATTTGTACTCAGTATATTTTGCCATTTCACCATGAATAGATTTACGGCAGAACAACGATTGCAAATTGTACAAATTTATTTCGAAAATCGTGATTCAGTTCGCGAAACTTACCGTGCGCTACGTCCATTTTACGGTCCACATAATCATCCATCCGAGCAACTTATTCGAACAACCATGAATCGTTTTCGCACCACGCATACTCTGATTGATAACACAGGCACACAAAAAAAAAGGTCGTGTACTCGGGAACCGACCTACATGCCGGTATGTATTTTCGCTCGCTGAACCGGAATCCGGTCAGAATTGACCCAGCGGGTCAAAATTGGCCGGAAAAATCAATAAATGGCCGGAAATTCGCCAAAATCGGGACAAAAAACATTGAAGGGATTGAGGTGACTTAACCTATATACCGGTATGTATTTTCGCCCGCTGAACCCGAATCCGGGGTCAGAATTGGCCCATCGGGTCAAGCTTGGCCGGAAAAATAAAAAAATGGCCGGAAACTCGCCAAAATTCGGGTAAAAAAACATTGAAGGGATTGACGTGACTTAACCCATGTACCGGTATGTATTTTCGCCCGCTGAACCCGATTCCGGGGTTAGAATTGGCCCATCGGGTCTAAATTGGCCGAAGAAATAAAAAAATGGCCGGAAATTTGCCAAAATCTGGGGTCAAAAAACATTAAATGATATTGAAGTGACTTTACCCTTATATCGATATGTATTTTTGCCCGCTGAAACCAGTTAAAACCAACAAATGGCTCAAAATTGTCCAAAATTTGGGGCAAAGAATATTGAGTGACGTTTAGGTGATTCGACTATTGTGTTAGTATGTATTTTTGTCCATTAAATCTGAATCCTTTGGTCAATAACGTCAAAAATCGAACATGTGCAAGTGAATTACCCGGCATTTTTTTGGGTCGCCCCACTCAACCCCCATTTTTCCAAACCATATTGCCCCCGAAACAAGCAAGTCCCTGTTGAGCATCCACAAAAAATCTGCCTGAGGGTTTTTCCTTTATTCATCTTTGTTTGTGTATGTAGTGTGCATCCAGCTGCATCCCACGTTTCATTTGCATTAATCTACAGGCAAACCGAAGAAAACCTTGTACGAAGTACAGCTCGTTAACTGGAATCAACCTGCATAAGCAGCATCTTCTTATCTCCCGGTCACCGTGGGCTTCCTAAAACTCATGCCGGTACGTTTTTACCAAACGGTCACCGTTTAGTTACTGCTCGTTTTGGTAAAACATACACCGCTTTAAATCCTGCTATCGCAATAGATGTTGGGAGCCATGACAACTGCCCTGAAAGGGAATGTGTAGAATGATTCGCTTTCCGTCTATTGTGGAAATGAAACCAGCGAAGGCACGCTGTCCTGCAGGGGAGCATGAGGGTGTGAGGATGAAGCCCTAGTGTGTCTGACGACGAGATGTAACATTCCTCGTCGAGGTTAGAAAGCCCTCATATTTAGGCCTGGAGAGACATGAGGGTTATCACCCCAGGAGGGCGAACTCCCCTGTGATCGGGACAGGATCCCTGACATGTGGACAAACTTAACACTCATGGAACATAACTGTAATAAAAATAAAAACCAATAAGGGTAAAGTCACTTCAATATCATTTAATGTTTTTTGACCCCAGATTTTTGCGAATTTCCGGCTAGTTTTTGATTTTTCCGGCCAATTTTGACCCGACGGGCTAATTCTGATCCCGGATTCGAGTTCAGCGGGCGAAAATACATACCGGTATATGGGTTAAGTCACGTCAATCCCTTCAATGATTTTTGACCCGATTTTGGCGAATTTCCGGCTATTTTTTTATTTATCCGACCAATTTTGACCCGATGGGCCAATTCGGATTCAGCGGGCGAAAATCCATACCGGTATATAGGTCTGTCCCCGAGTACACGACCTTTTTTTTGTGTGCCTGTGTAATGTGCATCCGCAGAGACGTCGTACAGTGCGCACCTAAGAAGTTGTTGCTGCTGTGGAGCGTAGTGTTAAGGAGGACCCGAATGAGTCGATTCGCCGTCGTGCACAGCAATTAGAGTTGTGTCCATCCACCTTATGGAAGATTTTGAAGAAAGATCTTGGGTTACGAGTTTACAAGATTCAGCTCATGCACGAAGTGAAGCCGCGTGATCATTTGTGCCGGACGTTCGGTGAATGGGCCGAAAACAAGATTGTCCTTGATCCTCACTTTCACAAAAAAATTTTGTTCAGCGATGAGGTTCATTTTTGGCTGAGACGTTGGACCATTTGGAAGCCAACATTAGACGAGTTATACATTCGAGCAAGCCGCGGCGCCCATATGCCCGAAGTCATATTTAAGCACTAATGGCATAAAATGATATTTCCAATAAATTCAATACCATAGGCGTTAGCAAGATTTTTATGTGTTTTATTTCATTTTAAAGTGCTATTCTCTAAAAAAAAAAAAACACCCTTCATAAAATATATATTTAATATACTTTTTGATCATTTAACAATATTATAAATTTTGTTGAGGGAAACGACCTTATAAAATAATAGCAAGTAAAATATTAGGTATTATTTCATGACCACGACTTTATCGATTGTAGTCTTACATCAAAATGGGGCTGTGGATGATTTCACATCTCTAGGTTTGTTTTGGTTTTGAGAAATAGCAGTCCTCGGATGTCAGGCACATGCGCAGTTAGTAAAACGTGTTCTGGTTTCTCTTGGACTATTTCGGATTTCTCAGTCATTTGTTCTGGTTTTGTGTTAGCAATAATCTGAGATTGTCAGGGACCGTCAGAAATTGTACCTACCCTCGAGTGTGGACAAATCTGGACTGTTTTTGTTGAGCATGCGCTTTTGCGTTTTATTCACTGCTACCGCTAGTTTGGCGAAGTGCGGATGTGGACGTGGAGTCGTCTTCTGCCTAACTGAACGTAACCTCTCGCGACTGATGGTATCGCATTATGTTTTTCTTTACGTTATTTGTTAAATATGACTGATAGGTATTTCGTCTTCTGATGATGATGGACCAATATTAAAAATTGTCAATAATGGTACCTACGGGAGTTTTTGAAAAAATGCCCAAAAAATATGAATATAGTGAAACACAAAAAATTCATTGCTTTGATTTCCATCTTCATTTCATTTCTACTATAACAATAATAATAAATGCCTTTATTTACATTGAACTATAGGTACAATTATTTATACAATTCATGTGTTTCGGTGAAGTTCGCGCTCTTCCATTTAACCGATTAACAATAAAAAAATCTGACAAATAACTCTTCTGAAAATTATTTTTGAATACATTTCATTGAAACCATATATTCATTACATATATCCCCCTAGACATACAAAAATTATAGAACACAAACATATTCTTCAAAGCTGCTAAAATTAAAATTACACATGAATCGTTTTCAAGGAAGGCAACTCAAACTTCTTGAATGTTTGTAATAAGAACACATATCAAAAGATGGCGGGATAATTGCGCCAGTATTCGTTCTGGTTCAATCAAGAGTTCTAGATAGGTTCGGACTGTTAGGGATTTTTTGCATCTACGCATACTGTCCTGCGCAGTTTCCAAACTGTTTCCGTTTTGCGAACCAAAACAAACCTTCTGCGATTCCTCACTTCGCTCTGACAGGACAGAATGATTTGCAGGTGGTTGGGTTACGCAACATAAACAGTCCAGAAGCCCTCGGTCTATTCGCAGTACAAGTTTTTCTTCTTTATAATGTTATCAATTTTGATAATCTGAATTCTGTTTTGAACGTGTCAATGAATAGTCAGAACAGGGTTTTTGTTTATCAACGCAATTATACATTTGGTTCGTTAATGTGTTACTAAAGGTTCCACCAATTAGTAAATAAATAAGCAGCTAGTTAATATGATAATTTTTAATGAACGGTGACATCTGACATATATAATGATTGTGATCGTTGGAAAAAAAATTGAATTAAATTTTTTAAGAAAATATATTTTGCCATCTGCATACCTACATGATATTAAAATTAATCATTCCTTAAGTAATTAGTAAATGATTTACATACACCTGGCTCCTTGTGATTCTTCAGGGTGATAAGCGACGATAAGTAATTGGTTTAAGATTTTATTACCTTTAAGCCAATTTTAGGTGTTTAACTGTACTATTTACTATACCTTACATCGTAAATTTTGTGTAACAGATTTAACTCAACCCACCTGACATTTTTTTTGATAATTAAACAAGGCGATGTTTATGAAAATACAGTCGAGGAATAAAGTAGTGTCCCAAGACATTCATGGTACGGATTATTGTATGAATAGGCAACTTGCATATTATTTTAAATGTCATTATAGTGTTTATTTACATGAAAAAATAGACTATTATACAAAAATTTAAGTTATAAAAAATAATTAAAGTTGCAATCGCTAGTTATTAATTTCAAACGAGTCAGTGGGCGCGGGAATGACTGTGACGTCACACTGTGTGTCGAACGGGGAACAGCAACGGCAGCCATTGCATTCGCATTAACATCGAGGTTGAAAATTGTAGCGACGACGTCTTTTTAGGTTTTTGTGTTGATTTCACGTTTCAAAAAACCCCAAGGCAAATAGTCCGAGAAATACATATTATTAACACTGTATAGTACTAGTGTGTCCCAATACGTATTTTAAAACGCCAAATGAAATATTTATTCGCGTACCCGAAGAGAAAAATCAACAGATAAAATGATTAATAGAATGCAGAAGAAATGTAAGACATTTTTTAATAAATACTCCACTTCACATATGTCAAGATTATTTTAATGTATTTCACCGAAATATCATTAGCTTATTTTTCTTACATAAAATAGTACACTAGATACTTTTTATTTTTGATTGTAATAAATGAAAATGTATAGGTATTGTATGTCTATTACTCGTCGCCTTCAGGACAGACAGTAATAGATGCACCATGGTTCGTACGCAACGCAGACATCTTCAGAGACCTGGACCATACTCCAGTCACTGAAATCATTCGGGAGAGAGCCATGAAGCTATACACCCTTGCTGAGGAGAGTGGTAATCCGTTGATCAGGGAGGCAACTGACTACGATCCAGCCGACGCGACGCTCCGAGACACAAGAGGCAGAAGATGCAAATCATGGATAGTGAGTGAATATGTGAACCATTCCACCACCGATGAAGAAACCACTAGAAGAGACATGACGATCACCCAACCACCCACCCACTGCCCTGCAGATACCAGACAAACACCGTCTAGTACCTGTAGCCGCCTAGCTCCGTGCAGATCGAAAGTGCTAACAAAGCACTCATCCTCACCTCCCCGATGATACGGATGACAGGATGTCAATTGACATTCTGTGTACCGGTAGTCAATCCCAGCCAAAAATAACCCCCAAGGGTGACAAGCTGATGAAGAAAGATCAAGAAAGAAAAGCGGCAGAAGAGGCCTTAGCCAGCCAGGACCAGGGGAGGTGAGGTGAGGTGAGTTTGTGAATTTTTAGCATGTAAAAATGGAAGCTACGTAATATAGCAGGTGTAAACAAATTTCATTCTTGCAAATATTTGTTTAAAAAATATAAGTTAAAGCCTGTTCGCAGAGAGAATCCCGGTCGTATAGTGTAAGGAATATCGTCCGGAGCTCTATCCTTCCTTGTCTTTATTGAAATATTGTTTGTAACCTAATCTGTAACTTAAGTTTTAATCTTTGTGGTCAAGTTACGACCGACGTGCGGCATTTTTATTGTTCGACAGCAAACCAATTTGGGTAACGCGTGTCTTCATCAAATGCGGTTGGCGATTCCAGAGGCGGGTATAGCAGGTATGGTGCACTAATTTCAATTTTAATCTTGTTCTATTGTTAAAATAGTAAACATGCGTCCTGGTGAATTTTTAAATCCGCAATCGCAGCAGTTAGTTTTGAATTTGTTGGAATACTTTTAAAAGGAAAATGAAACTGGTGGAACTCCATTGTCAATAAAAGCTGTTCAAAGGCGAGTGGGTGAGGCTTTAAAAATCGATGAAAAGACTGTAAGAAAAATGGCTAAAAACGACAAAGAAAATGTGGAACTTCAAGCTTCGGTTAAACTGAATCGTAAAAAGTCCAAAGCAGAGTTACACGATGCTGTAAAATATGAAATGAAAAATGTTATCTCAAAATTTTGAAACGTGGCTGACAGAGAGACTTTTGCCGGGGTTACAAAATCCAAGCATTATTGTTTTAGATAATGCTAAGTACCACTCTCGGGTTGAAGAAAAATAACCAACCCGATCTTGAACAAAAGAAAAAATACAAATATGGATAAAGACCACAAACATAGATGTCAGTGATACCACATTTAAAGCCGAATTGCTCCTAATAGCTGGAGCTAACAGAACAGAGCAACACTATGTTGTCGACAATTTAATTAAAGAGCATGGACATGAAATACTGCGGCATCCACCATATCACTCTCAGTTCAACTTAATAGAACTTGTTTGGGGAATTTGTAAGGAGAATTACGACAGACACATCGGGAAATATGGTTTTAGTGACGAAACCATTCTTGCTATGTGGAATGAGGCTTTATCTCAAGTATCGAGCTCCATTTGGTCCAAGTATGTAAATCACACAAATAAATTGATTTTAAAGACGTTTCGAGATGTTCATACTGAAGAAGTTATGTCACTCATTAAAAGTGTTAACAATGAAAGCGACGATGAGGACTCTGAAGAATTAGGCATTTGACGAAGAAAACTAAATGTATTTATTTATCTTATAGGTATTTAAATTTTACTGCCATATTTGTTTTATATAAGGTTCGGCATAATTAGTATTAAGTATATATTTTTATTTTAAGATTACATATACTTATTTGACAAAATTCTATTAATGAATAAAACAGATTTAGCTGCAACTATTTAACTGTATTTATTTTGTATATTTGCTCATATTTTTTACTTGAAACCAAAATAATTCAATATTATAATTTATTAATAATAATAATAATTTATTGATTATTTTGCCATTAAAACAATGGATAGAACAAGTCATAAAATCTCAATGATATGAGTACATACAGTAGACACAGTAACAGTCGATAAAATCACTAGTGAATCACAATTATAGAAGTTGAAAAATGAAGGCATAGAATAATAAGGAGGAGGTAGTTCCTTTACAAAACCTTGCGTTTAGTAATATCATTTTATAAATTTAGGGAGGTAACTATAAGATAGTCGCACAAATACTCACCCACGCTATAGTAGCACTTTTCGAGTAATATTTTTTTACATTAGACTTGAAAGCTTATTATGAGTTTTTTCTCGAATTGATTGAGGAAGACCATTAAATAATTTTGGACCGATAAAATCAGGTGATTTTTCAAACAGAGCTGTTCGGTGCTGGGGGAGCTTTAGTAAAAAGCCGCTGCGAGTGGGATATTTGTGGGAATCATGATTTTTTACAAATTTCTCATAGTTTTGTTTTACATATGTTACAGATTTTAAAATAAATATACATGGTACGGTTAAGATAGAATATTTGATGAAATAAAGTTTACAAGATTCTTGGCATTTTAAATTGAATATCAGTCTAATGATTCTTTTCTGACAGAGGAATATTAGGCGCGCAATGAGTTACCCCATAATTGAATATTATAGCTAATGTGACTATAGCCTAAAGCATAGTAAACATTAATAAGGAATTTTCTTTCAAGGCATCTTTTTAAATTGAAAAGGGCAAAGTAACAGGTGTTTAATTTGTTTGCAAGATTAGTGACATGTTCTGTCCAGTTTAATCGTTCATCAAGATGAGTGCCTAAATACTTTAATGTACTGGAAAATTCGATTTTTACACCATCCATCGTTAAATTTATATCTGACATAATTTGTTTTTTATTGTAAAAGTTTATACAGATGGTCTTCTCAGCATTTAAAATAAGTCGATTTTTTGTTACCCAGTTTTCTTTAATAATTGTTTGGAGTTGGGCTTTGATGGTATCTGGTTCGAAGGAAGACACAATTAAACTGGTATCGTCAGCATACATTATATTTTTACAATATTCCGGCATGTAGTTCGGCAAGTCATTTGCAAACAAAAGAAAAAGAAGAGGTCCCAGGACAGACCCTTAGAGTACTCCTAGGTCAATATCATAATTATTTGATCTAGTTTGGTTCAGTTTTACAGTAATTTTACGGTTAGATAAGAAAGATTCTAATAAATATGACAAGTTTCCACGTATACCAAGATTATTTAGTTTGCGTATTAGTATATCAGTTTCTATGAAGTCGAAAGCTACACTGAAGTCGAAATAAATGCCAGCTACGAATTTACCCTGATCTAACTCTGGTTATATATATAGCTTAACCCGTCAATGCATGCAGATTCGGTAGATCTTAAAGGGAGAAATCCTTGTTGGGCTCCGGTAATTATTTTGAATTTAATTAGGAATGCCAGAATCCGTTTAAATAATATTTGTTTAACTTAAGTTACTATAAATTTACAATAGTTATATGTTATATATGCTTATAATTCAATTTCCTTTAAATAAGTCTAATTAAATACATCAAGTAAAATATAAAACAAAGCGACGCCACTGTGCATTAGAAAACACCAACGAGTCTACGGCATCTTAGTTCAGACGCTCGTGACGTCACACCGGGACTCTTTCAGCGAACAGGCTATATTAACAGTAGGTACTATGTATATATATTTATGAAATACTAAATTTTGTTAAATATTGTTTCTTCATTTTTGGCCAAAATTTTAATCATTGTTATATTGTGACACTAAAATTTTCAATTCCTTAATTATTCCGTAACATATTTATGTTTATACAGAGTGTCCCAGAACATGTGGGTAATCTTTCAGGTGCGTAAATTTTAGGTAAAAATATCACCATATTTTCATGTAACTTTTCTAGATAGAATGAGATTTTCATCTCTGAACACAGAGGTGGTATTTCAACAATAACTTCTTTACTGTTTGATATAATTTGATCAAATTTATGTTACCGTTATTCCAAAGAGAGGCCCTTAGAATGGCGAACTTTATTGTTTTAATAACAGGTCAGGGAGGCCTGGGATGAACTACCCTCAGTTTTAGAGACCTGGAAGATTTTTCCTTCAAGATAGATGATATTCGATTCCTTAAAGTATAAAAAAAAAGGTATTGTTTGTTGAATCGCTAAAGTGAACATTTTTCGAGAAAAATGCAGAAGAAAACACATTCTTCAAATGTAACTATGCAATCATGTAATGCTTTGGGTAAATTATTCCTCTTAATATACCGTGAATAATTTTTTAAATTATATCGTGCTCAGAAAAAAACAAAATATCTGAACAAATGAACAATAAAAAATAACTTTGAAAATTGGAGAATGCCGCACCATAAACTATGCACGTTTTAAAAGTCACCTTTTTTTTTTCTAAAGTATTAAACCAGCAGTCGATTATCTGAAGGCTCATTATACGAAATATAAAAGTTGCACTATATATTAATTAATTGATTGTTATGTTTTCATTCATTTTTTCTGTCGCCACCCGCTATGAGACCTGATCATAATTACATTCCTTCCGTTAGTTAATTCAGACACTACAACCACGTGAGATACAGAAGGTCGATGTATCGAAGTTTTGTCTGTTCTCGTGCTGTTCTAATCTCTAAGGCTAATATTGATGGTGGACAACTTAGTTTATACCGGGTGGCCACAGTGGCCCCCAATTTTTTTATTGTTTTTGAATTAAAAAATGCCGTTTTTGGTACACATAAATTAGACAAAAGTGAGCTACTTTTAGACTAACGGGAACGAAAGTACCACTTCCGGTTGAACCCGAAGTGACATCAACTTTTTTTTCTTAAACAGAATGAATATATTTTTTTAATGGTTTCATATTAAGCATAAAAGGAGGAGGGCCTATATTTTTGGTCAAAAAATTTCGAATTTTTTTTTATCACATATTCAATATCTAGTCTATTCCACCCCAAAGGGAACTTCCCCAACCCTCCCCCCCTCCATATATCACCCTTAAATTATTAAAGAACCAGTTTACATTAGTACACATGCTTTGATGTTTTTGAACTTGAAAATCATATTTCCTTTGAACAAACTGCACCTTAAGCCCCCCCTACTACTATACAACACCCCCCCAACCTCCAGCGACAAGCACCCTCCCCCCCCCACTAGCATAAACCTTTATGTTCCTACCAGATATAAAATAGTTTTAAAATAATTTTTTATTTACATTATTAATAAAATGTCAACTGCTCTAATCCCCCCACAACACCCACTCTCCCGAATAGGGATTGCATTACCGGTTAACCGGTTAACCGGTTAACCGGTTATTAGGACAAAAAACACATGATAATAATTACCGGTTATTTAAATTTTTTACCGGTTATTTCGGTAAATTCTGAACTTACGATATGTCGCGTATTCAACGTTTCTGTTTATGTCACTGACTAGTATTCACTAAATACAGAGTGACTGTCCCAACACCGAGCACTTTTAACAATAAATAAATAATATTATAAAAAGTAAACTCCAAACATCAAGCCCTAAGAAATACAAGAGAGACATTGACAATATCTTACGACAGAAAATTGAATATGTCACTGCAGCAAATATCCGTGGAATACATTTAGAAGTATGTTATTACCAATTCTTATTAACTTATCGACCCACCAATATCGATTGAGGAAGGGCATCTTCAGCTGGTGGTATTCTATGCACAAATATCAGACGATTAACAGATATAGCTTTGAAAAACTAACCCTTTTAACAGGCTATGTTTAAAAAATATTGTATTTTTAGATTAGGTATTCAGTAAATGCCCTATTTGAGTTTATGTTTATAATTTTTGTTATTTAAGTGGATATTTTTGTTATTTACAGAATAATTATTTATTTAAATTTATTTCATTTGTATTTTTTCCTTTTGATAAATTAACTCCTATATAAAAAGTCTATTTGACAGTCACATTTTTGTCACTTTGACAGCGATAAAAAAGGTGCATCGTTTTTTATCACCGATAGAAATGCCTGTTTCTCAAAAGCAGAGTACACCTAGAAGCCGCACGTCACTTTGAAATCTGTACTGTCAGCTATAATTTTTAAGTATTGTGGAAACTATACTGTACGATATGAGTCGTTTTGGGAAAATTATAATTATTTTTAATAAATTATTGTTGTTGTTCGTTCACATTCATATGTCGTTAATTTATCTTGCCAAAAAACACTCGAGCTTTTCTTTTATGGATAAATTTCTTTTTAACTCAAAATTTTGCCAATCAGTAATTTTGCTCGAAAAACTGACATTTGACAAAATCGTTCGACCTCCGGTCTCGCGATTTTTTCATGTCAATTTTTCTTATAAAATCACTGATTTTCAAAATTATTTCGTTACAAAGAGAAATTTATCCGATAAAAAAACTCTTGTGATTTTACTGTTGATAAAAAACCTTTTGCTTGTTCATTATATCAAATATACGTATATAAAAATATTTTTTGTTAAATTTAGATAATTTTGCATGAAAAGAGACAATTGCCATTTTCGTCACCCTAATCATCCATTCTAAAAATTACCGGTAAATACCGGTTAACCGGTTATTTACATTTTTATTTACCGATTTACCGGTTATTAAAACTTCCGGTAAATTGCAATCCCTACTCCCGAACCATTCCCGCCATCATCATACTGCTACAAACTTGGAAATGGCATAACGAAGGCTTTTCTTATGCTTTTTTTTTATCGGCAGAAAGATATACCCTTGCGCCCGTTTTGCTCCCTTTCCCTACGTCCAAAGCAACAAAAATACGAAGAAAGATATTTAAGCCCTACGTTTTGAAAAAATCAGACAAAAGTACATATACTATAAACTCTAAATCAACAGACAATGTACACTTGTTCTATAATAATTTAATGGTTACATATAGGGGGATGGGTTGAGGGAAGTTTTGTTTGGGGTGGAATAGATTAGATATTGAATATATATGATAAAAAAAAAGGTTTCGAACCAAAAATAAAAAGGGTCGAAAACCTGCCTTATAGGCCCTCCTCCTTTTAATAGTTCCGATTTAAAAAAAATCCAAAAAGTAAGTGAGATACGAACAGTTTTTTATTTTTTTCAAAATGACGCGTTAGATGAAAGAAAATTACTAAGTAGGCTATGGAAATTATTTGTAAGGTTGTAGACTTGTCTGTAAAAAACAAAATAGTTATTTGAATTACTGATAGGTACGACTATTTTTAGGTTTTTCTCAAATAACGGAATTTAATTTTCATTCTCATTTCCGTAGGGGTTCTATGGAAAATTTTTTATTGGGAGCGTGCTGTTTTAATTAATCAGAAATAATGATTCATAAACTTTAAATTTTTGGCCGTTAATCATTTCTTAACGATGTCCTTCGTAATAATAAAAGTATTTTTAAAAGGTAAACACGAATTAAACAAGAAATAATTTTAATAAAACATAACAACCATCAATAAATAAAATAACAAAAATTATTTAAAACCTAAATTATAATAAAACATCATAGGCGAGTCATTTTAGGTGAATAAAAGGTTAAACATCAAACTAATTGTAAAAGAAATAAACTAAGGTTTTTTAGACTTGGAATAATATCCTCAACAACATAGCAAAAGTCCAGGAAAATCTAAGTATGGGAAAGTCAGCGTATTGGCCGACATCTTTGATTTACTCTCGAAATCTATAAAATGGATATATTGCTCCGATTAGCTTCAAATATGTTCCAAATAGAAAGTTTTTTGAACCAGGAATCATATAAAGACTTTATCTAATTTTGTCTCTGTCATATTCCATTTATTACAAAATGTTAATAATAAAGGAAGAATTTATGAACGTTATAATGATGCGGTATAAGTTTTTAAATAAACTTTATTAAACCTGTACAAAATCGTTTAAATTACTGTACACTCTTTGGAAAAACTACTAACACAATTAAAAAACTACTGTCATTTCCGACTTGTATCACTCTCCATCAGAAACACCATCGTCGTATACGCCTTCTATATTTGAGTTACTGCAGAGTATACCTTGACATTCACTACAAGCTGATGAACATTCCAAACCATCTTATGATATCGATGAAGAATTGAAAAAGCACTTGCTCGAAGTGTTACAACATTTATTCGTCGTTTCATACACTGTTCAGAATATGCATGATATTCTGAACTAGAAGACTTCAGATTTGCTTCCATTCTTTTCACTAAGTCACATATGATTATTTGGTCTTCATCATTATTTTTGAGGTATTGTATGACAGCAAGAAAACTATTTGTTCTATCGTCCTGCTGTGGTCGGCCTCTTAGTTGCAGCTTTTCATTTTTGCTTCATTTTGTGGCACATACCTTGTTGGAATTGCTTTTCTATTTCTGAAGTTTACATTACATTGATTGTGGTAAACCGCATCTACGGCTGGAAGGTCCTCAACAAATACAAGTCCTGCCAATACTTGTTTACTCTATTCATCGTCCCTGCTGGTGCATATATTCATTACGGTAGCACGCAATGCATGAGTTTGAACTGGGAATATCATCACATCACACCCTCTCTTTCTACCATCGAATTTGGCTTCCTGCTCACAAAACAGGTAATGCTTATGCCCGGGAGTATTATCCAATGAATAGAATATTATGCTTGGAATAGGATGCACGCAACTGTTTCTCCCCTCTCTATACGCCAATTGTCATGTTATTTGGTAAGCACGAAGACCGAAAACGAGTCATGGCGAGCCCCGAAAAAGCCCGAGCGCCCACCAAAGAGACGACTCGAACTACGCGCAGCGCGCATATCTTCTGAGGTCCTCAACAAACATATCAAATGCCTTTCTCAAGCTTATTACTGGTAAAAATGTTTTTTAAATTGCTTTAAATAATGTTCCTGGTTCAAAAAACTTTCTATTTGAGATATATTTGAAGTTAATCGGAGCAATATATGCATTTTATAGATTTCGAGAGTAAATCCAAGATGTCGGCCAATATGGCGGCTTTCCCATACTTAGATTTTTCTAGACTTTTTTGATATGTTGTTGGGGATATTATTCTAAGTCTAAAAAAACCTTAGTTTATTTCTTTTACAATTAGCAGGGTTGCCATGTTTAAAACATCCCACTGTGTTTTAAACAAATATTTAAAACATATTTAATACAAAATGCGATGTTTTAAACAAATGTTTAAAACACAGTTTAAAATACAGTGCGATGTTTTAAATAAATGTATTATTTTGGAGTTCATGGAAAAGCAGGAAAAGTGCCGATGATGGTCCATTCCGATAAATAACCCCGATATAGTGGTCACGTGCACTAAACCGAGCATTTTATTTGCAGAGTGCTGTAAAATCCGTTTAAGAGCGCCATCTGACATCAACCAGTAGCAGCAGACATAGTGGGCCTGGCACCATTTAATTTTAGTTTAATATAGTTTTAAACGTTTTAAACCTATTTTTAAACATGGTTTATACATACCATTTAAAACTTGAAGTAAAACCTGTTTTAAACAAAAAAAACTGTTCAAAACAAAAAATCTGTTTTTTTTTCCAACCCTGACAATTAGGTTGATGTTTTCAACTAAAATGGCTGGACTATCATAAAAATTGTTCAAACTGTTCACTGTTTTGATTAATACACAGAGTAGCGCGACTTATTGTTGCACGTCTAATATTTTGTAGTTGTTGAGGTGTTATTTGTGCAATTTTGTGTCTAACCCTCTCTTGTGGTTGGAGGAGTCGCGTAGACTCTATTTTTCAAATGCACTCAAATAAATCAAAGTAAAAGAAAGTGTGTAATTACAGTGAAATCATTATCAAATAAAATGCATGCAGTAAACTGTTAAAAATCTAGACGATCGCGTAAACTGCTAATTTTATATATTTTTTTGCCTCAATAAAAGGGAGAGATAAATTATACGAGCGAATATGGGATGTTTCAATAATAATAATATCTTCATTTATCCAACATGTTACACCAAATTATAGGACATGCAATTACACAACATTGTTAAAAAATGACACTATGCGTACACTTAATTTAAATTAGTTTTCAATACATAAATTATAATAATGAGAATAAAGAAATTGATATGAGAACAATAAATATACCATGTTATTGATTTCAAGAGACAAACAGAAAAGACATGTTGTTAATTTAAGCTGTTTCCAGCTATTAATATCTATTTCCCTATACGAGATATGATATTTTATTGTAATTACATTACATTTATTTGATAATAAATAAGTTCTGCTGTAGGAACAATAAAATGTGATATTGTGCCTTGAACTTGGCCTTGATATCAAACAGTACAACTGCTATAACAGTGTCGTACAGATTGTTGTGTTATGCAATAATTTATATAAGAAGAAAATTCGTCATATCTGAAAAGAAATAATTGATAATAGTATCCTTTTTCAGGATAATGACTATACTCTATAAATACTAACAACTTTGGAAACTTTCTTTGTGTAGTTTCTAGAGATGGTCTATGGCATAAATAAAAAGGATGCCAGTTGAGTGATCCATATTCAAGCTTTGAACGTATATATGCGAAGAAGTATAAAATTTTTAAGCGTAAAAATTTGTAAAAGTTCAACAATGCCCGTGGATAAATCCCAATTCTAATTGCTTTGATAGAAATATCGTTAATATATAATACTAATAATACTTCCATGAATATCCTATAAAACTCTACGGTGGAATGGTTCCTGGTAAATATTACAACTTTACATATATACAGTTTGAAGGCTCTTTTATTTCAAATACAGCAGTTCCGAATTGTATGTAGGTCGTTTTTCATTTTTACACAATCTTCTAAACTGTCGATATTCCTATATATTTTTGAGTTGTCAGTAACAAGCAAAATTTCGGATTGATGATAACTTTTACATTATTAATACATAATATGAACAGGGGTGGTCCAAAATTGGAACCTTGGGGCATACACGAGGTTGCATTAATTATTGTAGAATCATATTTAAGTATGTTGTGGTCTATATAAAAAAAATCTGTGTATATCACATCCGCCTGACCAAGCTAGGGACATATTTATTGTGTAAATGTAGCCAAATTTGTAACTGTTGAACGATCATTTATAAAACCTTGTTGAGAGTGAGATACATATTAAAACATCAGAAGTAATTACACAAGATTATCTCAAGGACTTCAGCAGAATTACAAGGAGGAGATACAACACGGTAATTTGTTACATTTGATACATCACCATTTTTAAAAACCGGACATACTTTTGCTAATTTCCATATTTTTCAACTAAGATTGAGAATAATACTCAAAAGGTATGAAAAATACGTTACAATAATCTTTCACGAGAAATGATGGGAATAAATCAGAACGAGAAGTTTATTCTGATTTTTTTTGTGGATTTTCATGTTTTCAAAGCACCAGAACCGAGTCTGCTCCAATATGGTATGCCTATAAGGACGGTCACACCTCGACAGAAAATCGCAAATTTCTAGCTCATATGTGGGAGAAGTTCCTCCCTAAAAACCTGCAAAAACAGTTTAAAACGGTGGAGAATTATTTCTGACTTTAAAAGTATTACACAGTTTAAACTATTATTTTCGTATGCTAAGTTCAACTATAACACAGCCACACACAAAAAAAGTTCTGTGCAGCGGACCAAATTATATGGATATGGTGTATTTTTCGACGCTGAATTCGAATCCGTGGTCCAAAAAAAATCTATCGTGTCAATTTTGTTTTTTAGTCAAAAACATCCCTTAAAATGGTATAAAGTCATAGAAATAATGTAATAACTTAATGAAGTGTGAAAAATGGTAGATGTTTTGTAGTCGAGAGTAGAGAATATAAGTTCGAGCCACAGTAAGCTATTTCTATAAATTAAACCGAAATCTGCCCTTATGCGGGAGTGAAAAGTACCGCTAAAACTCAAAAGATGCAGGTGAGTGTAAATAACATGTACAAAGGACAAATTTTTGTATCTCTTAGTGCAAAATATTTGACTCTGATGCGACAATCAGCCATTACTCTCAAAGGGTAGAGACAATCCTATGGAGGGTTAAAACTACCCCCACCTCTCATAGATTTAACTCCTCGTTAAATGGCTATTATCAGGTTATAATGTGATTACTTCTGAATACTCTTACACCTATCCCCACCAATTAAGGTGGTGGATTTTATTTTTTTAGAGTTTTTATTGGTTTCAATTGCAAAAGAAATCCCTGATCACCCAGTTTGATGCTTTTTATCATAATAAGATGCAGGCCTGTAGCTGGGGGGGGGGGGGGGCAGGACGGGCGGCGCCCGACCTACGGTGATCGTGTAGAAGAACGCACTACCGGGCGTCAAAATGGCGCGACACCAATTTATTTCTCAGAGGCGCCAGTCGATTACCCCGTTCTTCTACCTCCCAGGCGGGTTCGAGATAAGATGCACTTCGATAGCCGAAAAGTTAACCAAGGCTGCACTACCCCAGATTGGTAACGACGCTCTCTCTGGACGTGAATTCCTTGAATTGGGGGTTTAGGCACCTTTTGAAAATTTAAATTTTCGCATAAAAAAATCCCTAACGAAGAATTTTTCTTCGACGGGATTGATTTTGGACGTGGTAGGCACGTTTTTCTCTGCTAATAACGGACTCTACACCTTAGGATTTCTGAGAAAAATGCATACAAAAATCCCTTTCAAACCTCCGTAAGGCAACCAGAAGATCAAGTGTTAATGTGAGTTAACTCGACACATCCGGTTTTCGATACGAAAGTTCCAGGTATTATAGACCGTCAACAGGCCTCAAGATCAATTAAGATGCAATAGTTCAAAGAATCCGTTTATTTAACAGAAGAGGTTACACAAAATTCTTACTTACTTATTACTGTATAAGTTGAAGGGCGTTCGGTCAGTCCACAACTTACTTGCCCTTACTGCAGTGTTCAATACTATCGAAAGGGCAGCAACCCACCTCCGAGCGACTTTTAAGCAAATGAATTTTTGGTGATGTATGCACAAGGCGTTTTCCTCTATAACTTTATCATTTGGAAAGCTCTGCTATTGGTTTTCCTACCATCACTTTGTATGAACCACTCAACGCGTTCGACCAAATTGCGAGCCGCTGAGTTAATCCAGACTCATTCTATGCGAGAAACCGGCCTTGTGCATGTGCATTGATTTTAATCAATTTTTGCTTATCGGCGCTACACCGACTTTGTCAAAATTGTTGGTTCTGCCTTTTAGATGCAATGCATCGTTAAAATTTTATGCACATACTTTTGTATCAGGACATTCAATGATCGTACCTCGATGGTCAATGTCTTTGGTGGAGGAATAAGGGTAGATAGAAAATATGTCAATATTTTCATTTAAAGCACATTTTCGTGGTGAAATTTTGGCGTACTTTTGATAAATCGATTTTCAAGCCAAATTTCAGCGTACTTTTGAAAAATAATTTGAAAGTGAAATTTTGGCGTACTTTTGATAAGTTGATTTTTAAGCCAAATTTTAGCGCACTTTTGAAAAATAATCTGAAAGTGAAATTTTGGCGTACTTTTGATAAATCGATCTTCAAGCCAAATTTCAACGCACTTTTGAAAAATAATCTGAAAGTGAAATTTTGGCGTACTTTTGATAAATTGATCTTCAAGCCAAATTTCAACATACTTTCAAAAATATTATTTTTCAAAGTCCAACTTTGTTACACCTTTGAAAAAGTATATTATTCATAAATCCTTTGTAATTATATACTCTTGCTCTCATATCCTGAACCAAAACATATTTTCCTAAGTGAAAATTCGGTGTTTCTTCGAATTTTCACCTGGTCATTTCTGATGCCTTATAAAATTCATAACGCTCCTTATGGACTGATCTGTGCCTCTGCAGACTCTTAAAAATGTCCTTAAATGAAATTTTTGCCTAAGTCGAATTTTGATTCTGTCTTCGACTTAGGACGATTTTGGAGAGTTCTACAACAATCGAAAGGGGGGTAATTTCAATTATCTTAGCCCCTCCCGCCCAACAGAAAATTCAAATTCTTCGAACCAAAAAATTTTTTGGATTGCTCCCCCACGCCCATCAAAAAATTTTTCGGACCGGGCCCCCCCTGAAAAAATATTTGCCCGCCCTTAAAGCACTTTCTAGCTACAGGCCTGATAAGATGATTTAGTCAATTCAGATGAATATTTCTCACTCCTGAATATTTCTCACACTTTTGGAGTTGGGGTGTACGGTGTGCATGTGCATATCACTATCCAGAAAATATTACTTGTTTTTTATATTAAAAAATTCTTTAAGTATTTAAATGACTTGGTGGAGAGGGTTGAAGGGATGAACTTAGTCTTTTTATTTAGTTATCGTGTTTTAAGAGAATTTCCTGCAAAAAAATAACTCTTGTAGTTCTAATTCTAATGGCAAGTTCTAATATCAATGCCAATGTCAACCCCAAATATGGGTTGTTTTTTATAGTGTTCCCGAGATTTTTCGCCAAAAGCGGTGATTGATTCGTTTTCAGCACCCCAAAATTAAATGTAAACATTTATACTCTTCGAAAATGTTTTAATATGTTGTATTTTTTTTTCAGGTATAATTACTATATTTGTAATTTTAATCATCTCCCGATGATGCTATCTTGATTGCCGAAATGTTCGTGAGTATGTTATATATACAGTATTTTTGTAGAATCTGAGGGTTACACCACTTTTCATGTAATTTTTTTAAAATTATGTTTTATAATTTTTATGTTTACTGATCGATTATTCAATAACAATAAGCTTCTTCCTCTACCTATCACTAACTTACTTTCCAAATTTCAGTTCAATCGGTCTCTTCTGTCTTGACTTATCGTGCTTACAAGAAATGTCACGAACGGTGAGACAGGCGGACATTTTGAAAGTTGTTCAAAATTCGATGAGTAACACAATTTTAAAAACGTTTCTTCTTTACGAGTGATGTTTATGGTTTACCGATCACAATTCAAAATATGACTGTTATGAAATAATATTTTTTATTTTTAATGTTATCTCCCGATAATGTCTACTGTGTTGATGAAACTGTGTCTATATAATTTACACTATTTTGATGTTTGTAGAAACTAGGTTGGTCACGTAAAAGGTTACGACCCTCATCAGGTCCATTTTTTTATTGGAATGTCCTATTAATATTTTTATTTGTTAACTTGCCATCCAAATTTCAATATGATCGGACTTTCCGTTCTTAAATTATCGTGCTTACATCAAAAATTGAGGACCGACAGACACAGACTAACACAATAATATGAAAATTCTTTCTCTATGACATTACAGGGTGTACACTTTCCGGAAAATAGGGAAATCAGGAAAAAGTCAGGGGATTTATAAATTTATAAAACAAAGTCATGAAAAATTTATTAAAACTACTTATATCTAAAGTTGTTCCTATCTTGAGCCCCCTCGCTCGTCGAAAAATGCTTTCCATTTCCTCCTTCCCTGCTATCAATGTTCACTTTCGAGCAGGAAAATTTTCTGGAATTTTTACTAAAAAGTTCTGGAAAACTTGGAAAAATCAAGGAATTTCAAAACTGTGAATTGGCATACACCCTGCTACGAGCGGTATTCACGGTTTTAGAAATAGAATGTACTCTTCTAGTCTAAGAGCTGGCGTTAATTTGGCGAGGTGGTGAGTTCCCGGCTTCCGCTCGGTAGCCTGAAAGTATAGGCAAAATAAACACTTTTTATTAGGCCCTTTGCCCGACAGGTCATGACGAAAAAATAAATGGAAAGCATCGCGCGCGGGATGTTCAAAAAAAGGGCTAAAGAAAATTAGCAAGCTCCTTGCCCAAACTTGGCGGAAATTGTTCATTTGGATTTCCTTTTTTTTTTCAAAAACAACACGGCAGACAATTCTATGCAGCTAATTCGCACGAAACATTCGCCAAAATCGCCAAATTTCAGTTCCCAAATTCAAAATGGCCAAGAATAAGTCTAAATCCATAATTTCCATCTTCCAATCTATTGAATGGGTTCATTAATATGTCTAATAACAATATACAGGGTAATTCAGGTATGCAGTCATTAATTTAAATAAAAAAATATGAAAATATAAACATGGGTCCGGAAATCCCTCCTAAGGGCACTGCAGGCCTATGAAGTAGAGATGGGCGCGTGAGTCGATTTTGACTCACGCTCACGCACGCTCACGACTTTAAACCTTTAGCTCACGCACACTCACGCAGGACTGATATATGTTAAGGCAAACTCACGCACGCCCACGCTTTCTGATAGTTTACTCACGCACGCACACTCACGCTCAAGCACGCACGCACGCTCGCTCACGCACGAAGCTAGTTAACTTTACCCCATGATTCATTCATGCGCTCCCGGCAGTCGCACGGCACGTGGTGCCCTGCTGCGCTGTGCCCTGGCCTGGCTGTTTGATTTGAATGTTGGTTCATTCATCCTGTCCTTTTCCCTCCCTTCTCGCGCTCGTGTCCCGTCTTCCGTCTATCGCTTCGCTTCTTATTCTTGTCACGACACGACAGGTTGAAGTTTTAAAGCAGAGATGGGGCGTCGTGTCACGGCGTGAATATTATCTCACGCACGGGATCTTTTGACTCACGCACACTCACGAAATTTTCCGTGATTTGGTACCTTAAATGAACACGCTCACGCCGTGACACGGCGTGACACGGTGAAATTCACGTCACGCGCCCATCTCTACTATGAAGGTGGCACCCAAAATTAACATTTTTATTTTATTTTATTTTTTTATTTATTGTCTCATCGGAATATGACTCCTTGGCTATAAATACACAAAAAAGGTTATCTTGCTGTAACGCCGCACGGCCAACCGGTTTCGAGAAATTTAAACCTAAAGAAATGATGAATTCATTGAAAAAAATCTGTTTACGTAAGAAGACTCGTAAAATGTTAATTTTGGGTGCCCCGTTCAGAGGCCCGCAGCGCCCTTGGGAGGGATTTGCGGAGCAATGTTTATATGAATTTTTTTTCATATTTTTCATGTAGAATCACCACTAGAAATTAATGACGGCATACCTGAAACACACTGTATATTGATGGAAGATATTTTTTTTTATTTTAAACCATCCGTTAAGTGGTCAAAATCCTTTCTGGAGAAACTACGTTCATAAATAAAGTCCCAACGCCTGAAATAAAACAATTTTTATTTAATTTTGTTAAATCAAAATAAAAATTATCATCCATCAATATATTGTTATTAGACAAATTAATGAACCCATCCAAGAGATTGGAAGACAGAAATTATAAATTTAGACCTATTTTTGGCCATTTTGAATTTGAGCACGCAAATTTGGAAATTTTCATGCGAATAACAATGGCTGCATAAAATTGTCTGTCATGCTGTTTTTGAAAAAAAGGACATCCAAATATCCAAATATATGCCAAGTTCAGCCAAGGAGCTCGCTAATTTTTTTTGCCTTTTTTTGAACTTCGCGCCACAGGTCTTCCGTTTATTTTTTCGGTATGTCAAATACGTATAATAAGTGCTACCCAGCATTTCGATCGGGAGTTCGTTAAATAAATTTGCCATGTACGGTCTCTGCGCTACCCCATATCCCTCATCCATAAAAAAAGTGTTTATTTTGCCTATACTTTCAGATTACAGAGCGGAAGATGGAAGCTCACCACCTTACCAAATTAATGACAGCTCTTAGACTATTTTTCTTCGTATTTGTGAATAATGGTATACAGTGGCGGCTCGTCAGGGGAGGCAGGGGAGGCTGAGCCTCCCTTGAAAGAAGCAGCATATCTTCAATCTTCCAAATTAATATCTTTGACTTGTAGAAATTTCTCTAATTGTCTTTCAAAATATCAAGCCTCCTCAGCAGATAATATCACGAGCTGCCACTGATGGTATATTTCCTTTAAAGCATATTAAAATATTCTTATGCTATAAGAGACATTTTACAACATTGGATGTAACTATTGTACAAGTGTCAAACAGTCAAATTAATATAGCCGTTACGTACTAAATTGTACTATGTAGTACAGTAATGACTATTTTCTTCGTACCGATATCTACGAAGGTGGGATACAGGGAGTAAAGTCGTTTTTGCAATTGTTAAATAGATTGTTTGTTATTCTCAGGACACCAATCAAAGTAGTAAATTGTTTTGTTTATTATAATAAACATCGTTTTATTCACTTAATTTAAATAATGTTATTCTATAAATAAACATCCGTAGTAAGTAATCAATATACAGGGTGATTCGCGGGGAATCTGCCATAGCCTAGTGACAGATAGAGCTCTTCAAAGCGAGTCTAGATCACCAACGAAAAGAATGTTTTAGCCACTGGTTAAGAAGATACAGGGTGTTTTATGCATTTGGTCTGAAAATTCAAAGAGCTGTATCTCTGCAACGGTTGGATGTAATCGAATGAAATTTACATGTAAAAAGTATATTTTTTTGTCGTATTTCTAAAAAACTATTAGCGAATTCGGAAAATACAGAAAAAATGTTATCAGAATAGCGATACAATTTTGACTGCATACCTAATCCGTTTCGGAATGTTCCATATATAATGCCTGGTCAACGTGTTAGTCGTGATGCACCAAATTGTTTTGTGATTTTTTTGCCGACACGATTTAAGTCTTCCGTCAAAATTGAATCGCTATTCCGATAGCATTTTTTCTGTTCTTTCCGAGTCCGCTAATAGTTTTTCAGAAATGCGATAGAAAAATGTACTTTTTGGCAAAAGCGAGAAGGGCAAATTTTTTCCCGAGTCCGGCCCTGGATTTTTCAAAACCAAATAGGCCATTCTGACAAGGCCATTCTGACAAGGACCCCGCACACAATACATGTTTTGCGGCTCCGGTCAAATTTCGTGAAACTCTGGGAAATGGTAGTTCTCAGTGAGTAGAAAAAAAGTCTAAATGGGTGCGAAGCTCCAAACCCCATTGGTTCCGAGATAAGACCAGCTGAAGCTCTAGAGACAACCTCTGCCAAACTACAAGTGAGCTAATCCACCTAACCCTGGAAACAGAGAGTTTAGTCGCTTATTTTTTTTGAAATTATTGAATTTCATACCACAAGCGGCATAACACACCTAACCACCAATACCCTAACCCACCTAATCTCTAGAAACCACTCCTTCTAAACCACAAGAAGGCTAACCCACCTGACCCTGGGAACAGCGAGTTTAATCGCTTATTTTTCTTGAAAGAATAAAATTCCACACCACAAGTGGGCTGAGCCACCTAACCACCAACCCTCTAACTCACCTAATTCCTAGAAACCACCCCTACCAAACCACCAGTAGGCTAATCCACATGACTCTCGGAATAGTAGTACAAAAGTCTGAATGGGCGCCAAGCTCAAAAATATACTGGTTTTGAGCTAGAGCTGCTTGAACGCTGTGACCAGCAAATATTCTGTTCGCAAAAAATCGCGAATATTCACATACCGTTGTCATGGTTCAAAATCCGCCTATACTCGTACCAAGAATTTTCGAAGACGCTGATCACTAATCTTTTCAAATCATAGTGATCATAAATCTGGAGTCAGACTCCACCCTCCGGACACCCTGGCAGTGGAGTAGTTCGATTGCTCTTGTGATTTATAATCATTTGTTATCAAAAAACCAACCTACCCCCAACCCTTCCCCTTATATATAATACTTTGGAATATTATAAAAATATTTTACGGACGTTCGCATAATAACAGAAATGTCTACATAACCTACACTTCATGTGTTTAAGTGTCTGCATATGCTACGTTTCATATACTAGTATATTTACGCCCGATGGTAATAAAGAGAAAGGCTGTCTCTTTATTCCCGAGGGTTGTATTTTTTCACAGTAGCCTTTAAAATAGCAACTTTCTATACCTGCCCCGGGCATAAAGTTGCTACTTTAAAGGCTTCTGTGAAAAAAAAATACATATCCATTGGTCCGAATTCAGCTGGTCTTATCTCGGAACCAATAGGGTTTGGAGCTTGGCGCCCATTTAGACTTTTTTTCTACTCACTGAGAACTACTATTTCCCAGAGTTTCACGAAATTTGACCGGAGCCGCAAAGCCCATGTATTGTGTGCGGGGTCCTTTCATTCGATTACATCCAACCGTTGCAGAGATTTTCAGATCAAATGCATAAAACAACCTGTATCTTCTCAATCAGTAGCCAAAACATTTTATTCGTTGGTGATCTAGACTCGCCTGGAGGTGCTCTATGGGTCATTAGGCTATGGCACATTTCCCGCGAATCGTCCTGTACATATAATATTACGTAATGTTTTTGAGAGGTATAAAATAAAATAGTAGGTAGTTGCATCGAATGAATGGCATACCATGAAATATTTATTTACATTCCTACAAGTGTGCAAAGATTTACGTTTTTCAACATTTCCAAAACAAAGCGTGGATTTTTTTCAAATCATCTGCAGATGATTAAGCAATCGGAATTAAAAAAAAATCTTCGTTTTTTAATTGCCTATCGATCCGTCAAGCCAGATTTTTGATTTTTCAAAATTCTGGATGAAAATTCAAACTTTTGAAAAATCAGGGACAAAAATCTTAAATCTGGCTCGACAGGTCGATAGGTAATTAAAAAGCGAAAATTTAAAAAATAATTCCCATTTGCGTAAGTAGTAGTAGTAACTTGGATAAAGGATTATATGCTTTTGGGATTTTTATAGATTATTCACGAGTCTTTGACTGTATAGATTATGACTTACTTAATTCCATGTGTTTAGATATGGTATTAGGGGGTCCTGCTTTAGATTTTTTATCCAGCTATATTAAACACCGTGCGTAAGTAGTCTATGTGAATGGAACAAAAAGCAATAAATATCTAATAAATGCCGGTGTACCACAAGGCTCCATACTGGGGCCATTTATTTACCTTGTCATTTCCAACGATCTTGCGTTATACATTCAAAGCAAATACAACGTTTGTATTACTTGTTACGCTGATGATACTAACTTTTTAGTTGTTCAAAAAAGCCCTGACGCAGTAAAAAAATATATCTAAAGATCTATACAGAAACGTTATAATTTGGTCAGAGAAAAACCGGCTTACACTTAATAAAGAAAAAACAACTACTGTATCATTTGTGTACAACATCGAGCAAAGCGCTAACGACTAATTTTTAGTAACAGATTCTGCTAAAATCTTGGGTGTCATATTCGACCGAAAGACGTGGGCTGCTCACATAGTTTGTGTGTGAAACTCGGTATAAGTTGTTACGGTATGCGCAACTTGCATTTTGTTACTCTAACATACATTCCCATCTACGGTATGGAATTATGCTGCGGGAATTGAGTACTACCTATGTTCGTCGGGCATTTATTCCGCAAAAGCGTGTCATTAGGATTATGGAGAGTTACATCCCCGAGAATCGTGCAGAGAATCCTTTAAAGCCCTCAAAATACTAACTCTGCCTAGTATATATATTTATGAAATATGTTATGTTTTTAAAAACAAATCAACTTTCCTTAGAAACCAAACACACCACAATTTTCAAATAAGATTTAAAGATCAGCTAATTCCTCATCAGCATACAACAGCTATCAAAGAACTGTGTTTTACAACGGATGTAAAATTTTTAATCATTTGCCCATTGATTTGAAAAATTGTAAAAGCCTATTTACTTTTAAAAAGAGGGTAAAAAATTTACTTATTGAAAAGTGCTTGTATTGTATTAATGAATTTTACTCAGTCTGACTATTTATATATTCATGTGTTTATTTATTTATTGCGTGTTTATATACTTTATCTAATCCCGTTATGAAAAGTCAAATTTTAAATGCATTTTTGACGTTACGAAACGTCACATTTTTCATAACTGTCAGTTTCATTACATAACTAGTTATGTAAAAAAAAATTACGTAACTGATTATTGAACCTATTTGTTGACACCAATTTTCAAATTTCTTATATATGCTTTTTGATTTACCAGGTGTTATTGAATTTACTGCTAAAGCCGATTGTTCTATATCAGATGGAATATCCATATCTGAATCAATCAATTTCGACTTAATTTGCTTCAAAAAATTCAGTAGATTGACAAGTAAAGTTTGTTTATACAAATGTCAATCCGTACTAACGCTCAGGTAAAGCGATAAACACAGAATTTATTTGTACGGCTGCAAGCTTACCTATGATGGGAACCGCAAAATAGTATTCAAAATAAATTTTCATTTCTTTGCTAATTTAGAACGGGATTAGATAAAATTTTGTACTTAACATGTTATGAAAACAGTAATTTCGCAATTATTACATTCGCCATTCGTCAAAATTACTCTTTTCATAACTGGTTATGTAAATAACTATTTTAGTTTGTTACTATGTACGTTTTATCCCTTATACAATTTTTCATGTATATTATTCTATATTTTGAATTGTATTATGCTTATGCATATTAGCTCAGATATTTGACGCACTCCCGAGTTACTTGCATGGTTATTATTAATTAATTGTACTTGTGAATGGGAAATAAAGGTTATTATTATTATTATTAAGACCTGCAAACTGATTTGAAAAAAATAATCAGTTTGGGGAGACTGTGGAACGCCGGCGGTTAGTATACCGACCAATTTAAAATTCGAATCTGCGAAGTAGACGCAGTCTGCAATTCAAGAGTAATTTCTAAATCTCCGGTAGCACAAATCACAATTTTGCTAAAAGGGAAAAGATTTGTGGCTGTATAATCCACAGTTATTTACACCTATGAATCCTAATTTATAGCTGACATTTTTAACTGCAAACGACGCCAGAAGGAACTGTAAAAATGAATGTTTAAACTGTAGGCTAGGGTTTGGCAAGGTTAAGTTTTCTGGCTATATAGGGTTGCTATTCAGTACTAGAACTGGCAAAATCTGGCGTTTTGATAAACAAATATATTTGAAATAATTCATAAATATACTTTATATATGACTGCGTCGTAAAGTAGTGTCCTGAAGGGGGCTGCCATTTTCGCACAGTGGCCCAAAATCAGAAAAAAGTTGACAAAAACCTGAATATTATCTTAATAAGTCAGGAATAACGTAAATACCACGAGAAAAATAGTGAAAAATATTAAATGAGGTGGGTTTTAAGTGGTGGTTATTTGGCAGTGGCTATTTACACGCGTTTTATCATGCAACCTACTCAAAATGACTCATGAAGTATAAGAAAAATAATTTAAAAAAAAATCAAACTTGGGGGTGACTTTGTAGCGGTAGTTTTTTTGACAAAGTGAAAATTTATATATTTTTTTGCATGCATTCTATTTATAATGACACAAAATACGAGAAAGATAATGAAAAAATATCAAACTCGGGGTGGCTTCGTAGGGGTAGTTTTTGGACAAAGTGACAATTTATGTTTTTTTATGCATGCATTTTATTTAAAATTACTCACCAAGTACGAGAAAAATAATGAAAAAAATAACAAATTCGGGGTGGCTTTTAAGGAGGTGGTTTTTGAAGAAAATGACAATTCATATGTTTTTACACGTGCTTTCTATTTAAATGATTCGCAAAATACGAGAAAAATAATGCAAAAAATATAGTACAATACTAATAATTAACGGAGGTATATGACTTTTTAACATAAAAGATGCGTATACTGCCATTCATACAATAGAGAGGAACGTCAGTTATTCATCGGTATCAATGGAGTCTGTTCACGTTCACTTTTGGAATCGGGATATCTGGTCACATTCTCCTCAGAAGATGGAATTTTGTATAATTTTATTTATTTCTGCCTCAGATTCTGATATCACTGAAAATTAAAAATAAGTGAATAAATAGTTAGATATTCATAATTCCTAATATGGGCATAATTATAAAATGTGACCAAAATGGTTACATAGAATATATAATGCATATATTTAGTGGAAAGACTTATACAAATTTATTAACTCCGGCCCAGAACCAGAGGTAAGACGGCGGCACAAAAGCTTTTTTCTTAAGCAAACAATTTGTTGCGCTCATTATCCCAAATCGATGTTATGGCTGTTTTTCGCCAGTCCTTATATACAGTCCGTGTAATTGCCGATTAGGCATGTACATTCACGTAGCGCGAGAGATATGACAACACAGCAGCAACAAACTCGCCCGTTGGCGAAGCATCCCAGCTCTCAGTTATTTCATTTCAGGAAGCTGGCACACGCGATGTTGTAATTCTTACTTCCTATGCCTAGCCCGCCACTACACACACTGTATACGACGCTACAATACCACAGGTGCAAAGTTTTTAGTTTGCATAGTATAGCGTTTGCCGTACTACTGATGGCAACGACACTAATTTATTTTGGTTTGAAACTAACTTGAAGCGCCCGGTATCGAAATAAAAAAAACGCGATTTTTTTTAATGGAACAACTTCGAGCAAAAATGCATTTAACCGCGTCATAGAGGGTTACATAGAGTATATTTTAGAACGAAAATCTCCGTGGCTTTTGATGGCAAACTTTCTTTAGGTCTAATAGAAGTTACAAAATGCCAAAAAAATTACGTTTATAAAAAATAATAAAATCAGGTGCTTCAAAATAAAATTTGTGGAAATATTTTATACGTAAATAAAGTACGTGCCTTGAACTTTTTCTTGTAAAAACTACAAACCAAAAGCATACATATTTGAGGCACAGTGACACGTTGAAACAAAATGAAGTAAAATCGTAGATTAAAAGTTATTCATGTTTGAGGTGTCACCGCAGGGAGATTTCTAGAACAAAGAGGTTAAGATATAACCTAATGAGATGTAACCTAATGTACCCTTAGAATGTGAAAGCTGCATAACATTATAAATTTGAATTTTGTCAACTTTTTATTTATTTCGGACCACTGTGGTTCGGTGTGAAGCTGCTTCTGAAGCAGTTTCCACAAACACCAAAACACTTGAATATTCAAGTGTTTTGGTGTTTGTGGAAACTGCTTCAGAAGCAGCTTCACACCGAACCACAGTGGTCCGAAATAAATAAAAAGTTGACGTGCGTTTCGCCAACCATATTGGCTTCATCTGGAGACGAACTAAAACTAAACAGTTTTAATAAGAGAGCTTATATAGATGATATTAAATGGTAATATAAAAACAGCTAACATGAGTATTAATGTATACGTTTTTTCTATGAGGTACTTCTGAACAACTCTTGAAAATTACAGTTTGTCCTTGAATTTTAAATACCATAGGCAAAATCAAATGTTTATATCTATTAGTAAAGTAACACTATGCGTGCCTCAAACGATACAACATGGTTTACTTTTAGTTTAGGAGTGCTATCCTGACCCATAATTGAATATTTGGGAGCGCTTTTGTAATATAAAAAAGAAAGTGCGGCTTATAATGTGTTAGATACCAACTAATTAAACATTTGTGATAAATAAAGGGATCTACACACGACCCAGCGGCAGGGAGCAGACCAATCGACCTTCTCGGTACACTTTGAAGATTGCCATGCGAACTCGTAAAAGTGAGCTGGTATGCTGGATTGAAGTGGTCTGCTCGATTGTCGGTACGCTTTGAAGACCTGGAATTCCAGCACACCAGTTCACTTTTACGAGAGTTGTTATGGCAATTTTCAAAGTGTACCGAGAAGGACGGTTGGCTGGATCGTCTGCTAAGTCTACGAGGCATTCGCGGTAACATATTCCTTCAGAGTTATAATTTTATGGTAAAAACTAAATTTTTAAAATTGATTTTAAATTCCATTTAATTTCTGATTTTGAATTACAAACTAAACAATGGTTTCAGATTTTGAGTTAAACTTTGTTTTATATCACAAACGACGCTTTTGTATTGAATTAACCAACTTCAAAATATAAAAAAACCGCTGCCCAAGGAATCACTACAAGCATTTCCAGATTTTCCATCCAAGTCTGTCACAACGAAGAAATTTTGTATCTGGAAATAATTGTTTATGGAACTTTAATAATATAATATTTGAAATCGTCTACCCCAAAAGGTAGTGGGGTGGGGGTGGTGATAAGTAGATGGTAGTGGGGGTGGATAAAGTAAAAAAAATATTTTAAGGTTTTTAGTTCTTGTACACACATTATATCACAATTTTTTTACACCCTCTTTAATAATGGAGTGGGGGTGGTAAAAGAGGTGGCTAATGCCAAAAAAATTTTTTGACACCTTATAGCTTCTCTTGTATATACCAAATACCAATTTTATGGACTCTTACTTGCTTGATTTATCTGTTTACCCTCATTTACCCCCAATTTACCCCCCAAACTTAAAATCTCAACGTTTCATGACATTCTAAGCCTATTTGAACAATTAAAATTTTAAAATTTTTTTTGTCGTTATACTGGAGCGGATCTGGCGAGAAAAAGAGGAGTTTTGAAACCAACTTTTTAAAAAAAAAAAATTTGACAGTTCGGTTACACGCGTTCTCTTTTATCATGGTATCATCTTAATTCAGCTTAATCACACGGGGTGGCGGAGGAATTCGCATTTAAAATTCGCAAAAACACGTTTTTCTACGATAACTTTGTTACTATTGACCTGACGAAAAAAAAGTAAAATTAAAAATTGAAGATCTCGCGGAAGCGCATAATCTGGTATATTTTTTTTCAAATCGGACGGTAACTTTTCGTGAATTTTTTTTTGAAAATACTCGTTTTTTTGCCCTAACACTAATACACAAAAAAGTAATTCCTTCATTTTTTTACGAAAAAAAGAAGTTCGGGGGATGAGATTTTTTTGAGGTAAGTGAAATAGATAAGAATTGATGGAGCCCGAGGATTGGATCAATTAGGGGAGGGGAGGGAGGTAGGGAAAGGAAAATTATTCAACCCCCTCGTACTTTTTCCCTGTCGTGCGATTCTTAAAAACCAAAATGGAATTTGTTCGTTATTACGTCTAATATTTGACTGAATAATTTTTTAAATTTTTTTAAAATAAACAAACTTGTGGGAGGGGAAAAACCTTTTGCATTTTTTTTTAATTCGTTTTTGAGTACGAAGGAAAGGGCTCAGAAGAGACATTTTCTTACAGGTAAGTGAGATTTTTTTTATCTTTAATTTAAAAAAAAATTATCTCAATCCAAGCAATAAGGGAGGGAGGAGGCATAATGCGTTTGCGGGAATAAAGGATTAAGGAAAAGGGATAGGGACTTCGGAGCTTAATATTCGGATATATAAATCTTTTTTTCATTTTAATATTTTATCGGTCTACCCTCCATCAAATATTAAACTTATTATAAATAATTATTTAACACCGTCACGAGTTTTCGCGGCGCATTTCTCTAGTTTTAAGTATGTATTGGATATATAAAACAATTATTTTTCCGCTTAACTCGCTCTAACTCAAAAACGGCACAATGGATCACTCTAAAATTTTTATCGTCTTATCACTATATATTTGTTAACATAATGTGTTAATATGTAGGTCAAATTTTAATAAGTGTAGAAAGCATTATTTTTTTTTAAGGCTATGTCGAAAATTTGCATTCTCAATTGAAGATCTAAGTGGATAAAGGTGTTATGTCACACTTTTAAAGTTTTGAGTAAATTAAACAAAACGGTTTTGAGTTGGAACTTATTTATTTTGTTTTCGATTCAAATGAGTAATACCTCATAAAATAGATAATTTTGGGTTATGTTCTTTTGTTTACACTAGATAAAAGATAAAAAAATCTCACTTACCTGTAAGAAAATGTCTTTTCTGAGCCCTTTCCTTCGTACTCAAAAACGAATTTAAAAAAAATGCAAAAGGTTTTTCCCCTCCCACAAGTTTGTTTATTTGAAAAAAATAAAAAAAATTATTCAGTCAAATATTAGACGCAATAACGAACAAATTCCAAAAAGTTCGAGGGGGTTGAATAATTTTTGTTGCCCTACCTCCCTCCCCTCCCCTAATTGGCCCACCACCCCAATCCTCCGGCTCCATCAGTTCTTATCTATTTCACCTACCTCAAAAAAATCTCATCCCCCTAACTTCCTTTTTTCGTAAAAAAATTAAGGAATTACTTTTTTGTGTATTAGTGTTAGGGCAAAAAAACGAGTATTTTCAAAAACATTTTTCACAAAAGTTACCGTCCGAAGATTATGGGCTTCCGCGAGATCTTCAATTTTTAATTTTACTTTTTTTTTCGTCAGGTTAATAATAACAAAGTTATCGTGGAAAAACGTGTTTTTGCGAATTTTAAGCGAATTCCTCCGCCACCCCGTATGATTAAGCTGAACTAAGTTGATAACATGATAAAAGAGAACGCGTATAACCGAATTGTCAAAAAAAAAAAATTTTAAAATGTTGGTTTCATTTCAAAACCAGATCCGCTCCGCTATTACTATACTTCCACTGGATGTGGAAGTAAGACAGGGTCTCAGTTCGAAATTTATGATTCGTATTCAGCACGTCGAAATACATAGAGGTTGCATAATGGAGTCCCAGAAACATGCAATTTTTTTCTTGTGTGTGCCTGTGTAATATATGAATATCACCGGATCCTCCGCCATTTTATTAAATACCGCGTATGCAAATATATTACACAAACAAAAAAAAGTGAAAAGTGGGCTGTTTCTCGGACTCCATTGGGTAAGCACTATGTATTTCGGCTTGCTGAATACGAATCAGGTGTCCGTTTAGCTCTATCACCCACCAATTTTTAGTAAATCGCGAAAATAACCTAAATTATGAGGGGATTTGTTAGGTTATTTTCTCGATTTACAAAAAAATGGTGGGTGATGGAGCTAAACGGACACCTGATTCGTGTTCAGCACGTCGAAATACCCAATGAAGTTCCAGGAACAGACCTCTTTTTTTTTTTATTTTGTGGAGCTGTATTATTTATTATTACCAGGCTAACATTAAATCATGGAACACAATTACAGAAAATAGGATTACTTCACCGTTGTGTTCTTGTGACAATTCATCTTAATCTGACTTGAATCATTTGTTTTTTCTCATGTATCATGCTTCAAGTAAGAAGTACATTCCTTAACAAACTTAGAGCGCTTCAAGGACAATTCCCAGTAAATTTGACAACTTTTTAAATTATGAAGGAAAGGTAAATCCTAAACGTATCAGTAGCAGTCGTGAAACTTGACAAACATGAATATATTTCTAATTTAACACGTTTCTGTAGATGAGGACTCATCCTTGATGCCAGCGAAATCCACTAGTACTATTACTCAGGGTTTTTTGTTATATCTTACAAGTTGTTATAGAGCATGGTGGAATAGTATGTATGTGTAACATTGACGCTTCCGCCAGATTTTTAAAAGTCGCAAAATTTTGCAATCAGTCTTGTGAAACAGCAGTAATTCCAAATGTGTCTGTTACTATATTAGTACAGTCACTTGGTGTCAAAAAGTACCCAAACTTCGGACTAATTCTATGGCGGCTTGAAATTTCTTTTTGTTTTGCGAATTCTTAAACTTTAGGGTATCAACTTCAAATATTAAAAAGTAATAGATGTGCTTTCACCGCTAAGAGGGTGAAAACCACCCCCAAAATCAATAAATCAATAATTAACGAATGACTGAGAATAAATTATTGAAACTTATATTTTTTATGTTTTGGGGGTTGCTGATCACGAATGTGAAGTCAGAAATTCAAAATTGTATGTTGCGCCCTCAATATCACTTATATAAAAGGGGTAAAATAGATGAATTAATTATTTTTTCTTTATTTTGAGAAATTTGAACTTTTTTAGCAGATTGTTACATTTTGAGACATAAAACTTAACTCCTAATAAGAAAAAAAATGCACCTAAAACCACCCCCAAAGTTAAAAAATAAGTATAAATGAAGTACTGGGAATTTATTAATGGAATTTATATTATTTATGATTTTGGAGTTGCCGATTACGAGTTAGGATCGCGTTTTTATGTTAAGGTATAGCAAATTAATAAAACAATGATTAATATTTTCCTATTTTATTAATTATTATAAGAGATTTAACCTAAATTTATTATAATTATTTATCTTCATCAATGTTTGAGTCATTTTCATCTTTATACATATTTACACAAATACTTACTTGCATGCGATGTCTAACGACTTCAGAAAGGTGCGTGAATATCTAAAAAGTATAAAAATTACGATTATTCCTTTGTAATTGAAAATATTGTGAGATTTTATCGCGAAACGAGGAATATCGTAATTTGCTAAAACGAGGCGCGCTCCTTATTTCGGTCATAATCTCCTTTGAAATTAACGTTAAAATCATCCAAAAAAAGCATTTTGAAGGTATCTTAATCGTCTTTAAGATCAGATAGCTCAAAATAGTACAGGGGTTGTCAGTTTTTCTATATTCATCTTAAATGCGTCAATTTAAAAAAATAACGTTAAGAGTTCTTCAAACTTCAGCTTTTAAGCTCTTATCTTTATCAAAAAAATATAAAAAAATCAGCATTTTCCTTAGTTTATTGCCATAAATTTTTGTCTCTAGTAACATTCAGCTAAGATGCTTCCCTGCTAAGTTATTTAACCTTAAAGCCAAAGAAATTAATTTTTTTAAAAATTTTCAAAATAAGTACATTAAGTGTAAAATCTTTAAAATTTACGCATATACATCATAGTTAGAACTAACAAAAAACAATTTAGATTTTTTTTTCAATTTTTAATTTACTGGAACTTTTTTTATGTAAAAAATCAAAATTTTGCCTTTATTTTCCTTGTATCATTTTTGATTTTGCAGGTATCAAAATTTGCCAAAAGAAAATTTTAATCTACTGTTATAAGCTTTTATTTGGTTCAAGGTACATGTTAAAAGGTTTTTTTAAACCAGAGTTATGACTGTTTGAAGAGCGTGACCTTTTAGGGCTACGTTCAAATGCACCTAACATTAACTGTATCTCGACAACGATGAGCCTAAACAAATTTGTATTTCATGGATTATTTTTGCTATTTCATAAGCTAACTTTTTGTTATGACAAACTTTTTCGAAAATGAGATCCCCTTTAAGTGGTTTTCTTAAACCTTTGAAAAATCAATGCTTTTTGCTTAAAAATTAACGTTTTCAACCCCTTGTAACTTGGCGGGTGTTAAAGCAAAAATAACGTTATAGTTTTTTTTGGGGGTAAATTCGACGATCTACACGTTCCAATAGTCACTTTTTTTTCGAAACCTTGAGTTGGGGTTGGTGACGAAAAAGCACCTTCATTCCTTTTTAACATATCATATTTGACCCATTTTGAATCAAACTATCCAAAAATATTAAAATCAAAACTGCTATAGAATTAGTCCAAAGTGAGATCACCAAGTTACTGTACTATATATTTATTTGTTAGAATAATGGTGGTATTCTAATAAATAATCATCTTATAAGTCTTTGGCTAGAGAGTCGAAAATTGATGAATTTCTCAGAACTCGACAACTATTATTTCTTTGTCAATTTATATCCTCCTATAGATTGTATTATACTATAACGCGAAATAATGTTTTAAAAACGAGTCGGCAAATATGAATTATAAGAGGAGTTGCTTCATCCTGGGGCTGCACTCATTTAATGAATTAGTTTACGAGATATTCCCTCGGTTATTAGAATATTCGTAGGTTAAAGAATGTTTGGTGAACGGCTTTTTAAGGTTTAAATTCTATTTTATATGATGGGGTTAATTTTGTCCCACTAACAATGTGGAAGTTGCTTTTTTGGCCCTTAAAAATAACAAATTTTTACTACGCAATATTTTTTGTGAATTAAATTACGTTCCACAAGCTTGTAACCGTTAATTTTTAATGTAGAGGAAAACTAAAATGCATGAAAACGGAAAATTTTCTTAGCTTTAATTTGATAATTATTTTTTATAAAACGTTTATTTCCTTAATTTTTGATGATAAATTACCCAAAAATCGTTTTTTAATTTTTTTTTCTTAAATGGTAAAGTTGGCGTTTTATTTTTTTTGTATTCCATAAACGTTCCATAAAGTCCTTATTCAATGATCTTATATATATATATATAAATATAAATATATTTGAAGACCTATTTCTCAATAATATGAAAATTGGACATTTTCCCATGTATACGTCACTCACGTAAATGTCAACTTTGATCACTGTTGTCATAATTTGGTCTAACTGTTCTCAATTTAAAGTTAAGATATGTGGCTTTAAAATGTAATAATGTTAAAATACAAAATCATTCATAGTATATTAAAAAACCGCTGCCCAAGGAATTACTACTTCCACATCCAGATTCTCTATCCAAGTCACTCACAACGAAAAAACCCATAAAACGATACCCCACATCGGTAGTGGGGTGGGGGTGGTGATGGGGGGGTGGTAGTGGGGATGAAGTAAAAAAATATTTTGAGGTTTCTGGTTCCTGTACATACACTAAATCACAAATTTTTTTCATCCCCTTTAATAAGGGGGTGGGGGTGGTAATGAGGGTGGCTAATGCCAAAAATTTTTTTGAGACCTTAGCTTCTCTTGTATATACTAAATACCAATTTTTTATGGACTCTTACCTGCTTGATTGACCGATTTACCCCAAATTTACCCCAATGTACCCGCCAACCCTTCGACGGAACAAGATGAAAATATAATCTAGTTCTAGATCTCGTTAAAGTACATATGTGTACCAAATTTCAAGTCAATATCTTAAACGGTTCCAGAGTAAACGTGTGCACAAAAAAAAGTTACAGACAGAAATTTTTTTTTTTTGCTCAAATTTAAAATCTCGACGTTTCATGACATTCTAAGCCTATTTGGACAATACAAATTTTAAAAATTTTTTTTGTCGTTACTAGTAATTATTGTATATTGAATATTGTAAATTAATCAAAGAGGAACATACAAGACCTAGTTATATTCTATAAGTATTTTTTATATACATGTAACAGTAAAAATTACCTATATTACAAAAAAACAATAATAAAAAACGTGAAAAAAATAACAAAATATTCTATGTAATAAATACTAAGAAAAAATAATTATATTCATATTAAAACATAAAACAAGAAATATATTACATTTTAAAAGATTATAGGACTCTTATTACTCGTTCTTAGGTAAGAGCTACCTTTATTTTGCGCTCATGTTGGGCATTTTATGCGCCATTATCAGTTACACTACAATAATAAAACTGTCACTATTGCTCAGAAAACTGTGGGAAAATTAGGAAAAATCCATTAAATTGAAAAAAATAAAAATACGACTAACTTTTCTGTGGCTTCAAAAACTATGATATTAATTAGAGAAATTACAAAATTTTGAAAATTCCTAAAAAGTGAAAAAAACGTATTGAACACAGAATAATTTTAATTCTTCAAATATCTTATCTAATTCTTGTACTAATACAACATTTTTCCAAACTCAACCTATTCCTGACTTTATTTTGAATATACCTATAGTTGAAAAAATCTTTCAATACTGACAGATGAACCTGCACATCTGAATAAATGCAGAGCAAATTGGCAGACCGTTTGTTAGGAACTTAATTTTTAAAAGTTGATTTTGTCGAATATTGTCCACGTCCTGGATAGATTCAAAAAAATGGATAAATTCACAACCCTGCACGGCTGTGAGTAATTAGCCCCATTACTCGTTCATAAACGTATTTATAATAAATGAATTATTCAATAGTCGTAGAAAAAGATAATTACACATACAATTAAACTAAATAACCAGTCATAGATTTTTTTATTTTACAATCTATAAAATATTTCCCCTTTTTTTACTATTTCATTTTTCAGTTGGTATGACATGACATAATTAGATGTTCCTTGTCATAAAACAGGCAGTTTTTATCTTAACGAAACAAAAAAAAAATTTAGATGTTTTGATAATCTACAAAATAAAAAGAGTAATATTTTTTGAGAAAGCGAGTATTTCTCTAATAGCCACATTTTCTTTCTAGAATAATAAAGATAAAGGCATCATCATGCGTGTATTCACGTAACTGTATTTCGGCTAATTTTTATCGTAAAAAATGGAAAAGTAACAAATTAAAGAAAGTTTTATTTCCTACAAAAAAAAAACACTATTTAAATTGTTTATAAAAATTACGTACAATTGCAAAGTTTTAGCCAGCCATGTATTTTTTGTCATCAACGTTTAGACAATATTGAATATTATTTTTCTTGTACTATTAAATAATGTTCTTAGGCAGTTATTGGCAGAAAATCTCTATCGTTATTCAACTTATCTCTCACTTAATAAGGATTAATACCGAAATTAACTGGGCCTTCGTCTTGCCGAATTTGCATTTTCCTTAAAAACGTTCTTAAGTGACTTCAGTCTCAGATTCATGATACTTTGTACTATGTCTCGAATTAATGTAAAAATAAGAAAAGTAAAGTAAAATGTAAGTTGTCGAGAAATAATTTAGTAGATATTTTCGTGAAGATTCACAAACATACTGAAATTAATGATTATATTGTGTGTCCGTTCATCTCGATAAAAGTGCGTAAAAAAAAGACAACTTATCTAAAGATATGCATGCTTATTGACGCAAGAACACAATTTAGTACCCCAAAATTTATGCGTCATGAGGCTTGTAAACGATCCTGGTCTTCCGAGGTCCTGTGGCGTGATAAAAGCAATCGGAAACCCGCACTTATAAGTCAGAATCTAACTTAAGAATCAGGACTTCCGATTAGTATGGCGCCAGCCTAAAACAAATCCCTGAAAGTTTCAAACATGTGTGGGAGTTAAAAAAAAATTGGACCATCCATTTATATTGAACGTTTCAACCCAGCACACATTGTGACATTATCATGTGCTTGGTAGTAAATTTATTACTTCCACATCCAGTGGAAGTATAGTAACGACAAAAAAATTTTTATTGTTCAAATAGGCTTAGAATGTCATGAAACGTCGAGATTTCAAGTTTGAGCGAAAAAAATGTTTCTGTCTGTCGGTCTGTCTGTCGGTCTGTAACTTTTTTTTGTGCGCACGTTTACTCTGGAACCGTTTGAGATATTGACTTGAAATTTGGTACACATATGTACTTTAACGAGATCTAGAACTAGATTATATTTTCATCTTGTTCCGTCGAAGGGTTGGGGGGTAAATTGAGGTAAATTTGGAGTAAATAGTTAAATCAAGCAGGTAAGAGTTCATAAAATTGATATTTAGTATAAGCAAGAGAAGCTAAGGTCTCAAAAAAATGTTGTCATTAGCCACCCCCATTGCCACCCCCACCCCATTATTAAAGGGGATAAAAAAAAATGTGATTTAGTGTGTGTACAAGAACCAGAAACCTCAAAATATGTTTTTACTTTATCCACCCCCCCCACTCCCACCCCTGTCACCACCCCCACCCCACTACCGATGTGGGGTATCGTTTTATGGGTTTTTAGGGTAGAGGATTTCAAATATTATATTATTAAAGTTCCATAAACAATTATTTCTACATACAAAATTTTTTCGTGTGACTTGGATAGAAAATCCGGATGTGGAAATAGTGATTCCTTGGGCAGCGGTTTTTTTTATAAAATTTGCGGGACTCTAGGTGTTAAAGGTATTGATATCAAATGGATTATATGGTGTACAATTTTAGATATATCCGAATTAAATATTCTGATCTAGTTACATCTCGAGGTCTAAAGATTTAGTTACAGTATTTTAGTTTTTAAGACAATTTATGTTTGAATTTGGATAATGAATTTGATTTTTAATCGGCGCCTAAGAACACCTAAATCACTGTTTGTCGCCTGTAAGCCTCTCACCTAGAAATTAAAAGTTATGCTTATTTAACTGACAAGCTGCAAATTGTAAAAATTAATGGTATATTCAGTTAAATGAAAACATTTTGATAGGGAGTGTCACAAAGTACTGTGCTCGGTCCAGTATTATTCAGCATATTTATAAATAACTACTTACTATTAGTACTTGTTTAGAGATTGTTTGCTTTGCTGATGACGCGACTATCCTGTACGTTTCCGACACACGGAATGATGTTAATCACCTGGCTGAAAAGGATTTCAGAAAAGTTTTTTTTTTATCTATTTATTTAACGTCAGCCTATTTCCGCTACCAGGGCCTGTCACCGACGCCAGGAGATAAGCTACCCCCAACCTGGAAATTTTGCCGAACCTCTTCCCTTAAGAAGAGTAGGGATCTTTTACTTGCCTAACATTTAATAGATAAGGGACCGCCTGCTTTACATCCCCTCCGAAGGATGGTATATCCACTACGTAATCCTCGTCTGAAATTACGTAGCTTCCGCGTATACACTGATATACAAGCCGCTAGAAGGTGTGACGAGAGCGCTGTATTTCCCAAGATGGGTCACCCATCCAAGTACTAACCGCGCTCGACGTTGCTTCAACGGAATATCGACTGACATTCACATTGAAGCCGCCTCTACGCTCGCCCCTCAGAAAAGTTGAATTGTGGTTTGACTGGCGTTTGCTGACACCGAATGTATTGAAAGCCAAGTTCTTACCATTCGATACGAGTACTGGGCCTCCGCCAATTTTAGGGTCCCTCAAAATAGAATTAAATGTTTGAAACACCTACAAATAAAATTGCATATTTAGAGCTCCATATCGAAAATGGTAATTACATATCGACCATGTCGTAAAAAGAATTCGCCGTTTGCTATCCAAATTTAAATATTTTGTAATGTTTATGGACACAAAAAGTTTAATGACACCATTTTATGCCTTAGTAGAGAACCAACTTAGATATGAAATAATTTCTTGAGGTGACAATCGTATAATAAAATGTATAGAAACTATACAAAAATGGATGTTAAAAATAATATTAAAAAAAGAGCACTTACCCTACAAGATTACTTTTTCAATTGGTTGAAGTCTTAAATGTAGGACAATTATATAGTACTGCTGTCATAAACCACTAAAAATTAAGAAGCTAAAAGATACTGTTCAATACAGGCATGATACGCTGCACAAAGCAAAATCATCATTAGTAATACCTCCGATTAAAGAACTTATATCTAGATACATAATGGCTACCTTTTCTTCATATACCTTATTTGCTCCTAACATAGTCACATTATATGTCCATTAAAATGGATAGATGAACATCACATCCCATAGGCAACTGAGGCGGGTATGTGTAGAAGGGAAAATGTAAAATATTGTACCTCTTTTATGTGATAATTGTTGGTTAACTTCTAGGAATATTAACGCAGATTGAAAAAATACAATAGGTAAAGATGTTTTATTCAAGGGAAATATGCATTGGAAGGATATTATTTATAATATTATTATTAAAACTATAAACTGAACCTCATCATGTTACGACTATGACCTACTTATTTATGAAACGATCGATTTCTGCAAATGGCACAGCACTGTTGCATGTTGCACTAAATTGTCTCTAAACTGTCTAAATATGAACAAAGAATATTATTTAGGTATTAGGCAAATCACAACTTAAAATAAAAAGACTTCTTCACCACATTTTGATCGAAAAACACTTATTAACATTAATTACGGATACTGTCAAAACTGTCAAACTGAGATTATGATAATCGAACTGAAGCCGACCGTGTACGAGCGGCCGCGAATACGCCGATGGGCCAATCAGCAACTTATGGGAAGAAGTGCCTTAGATTGGGAGTCTTTCGGGATCATAAAATTCATGCCATTATGTATCTAGATATAAGTTCTTTAATCGGAGAGTAATACCGAAACCTCAGAAAACTTAACGAAGAGGTAATTTCTGTTTATTAATCCTCTCTTATTATATAATAAGCTACCTTTACTTCTGGGCCTCCTACCCAGGAATCCGGTAAGCGAAGTTCCTGATTTCAGAGCCCTTGCCGAAGCGATCAGAACAAATCCTGCGACTAAGCAGGAAACAGATCAGCATCGTGGTAGGTCTTCTGACTGGACACGGCTCTTTCAGAAAACACCTGTACCTATAGGAGCGGTTGACAACCCCGACTGCAGGTTCTGCGGGGACGAGGAGGAGACTTTTCCATCCACGTCCTTACTTCCTGCCCTAGTCTTATGAACTTGAGGCACAAACACTTCGGCATTGGTTTTCCGGTGCTGGAGGGAATAAGGAATGCCCCCCTATAGGAATGATTTTGGCCTTTGGGTTAGAATACGGCCTGGATGGGGGGATTCAATAAATTCGTAGTGGTAGCACAATCGGCCACGAGGCCCGAGTGCGGCGACCCTTTGTTGCCTCGCTAAAAGGAGATGAAGAAGAAGCTACCTTTAGACCTAAAAAGTTTAGATTCTACAAAACGACATTATTGTCGTGACTTTGAACTCAACACAAAAGGAAAATTATTCAACCCCCTCGAACTTTTTTTCCCTGTCGTGCGATTTTGAAAAACCAAAATGGAATTTGTTCGATGTTATCTCTAGTATTTGATTGATTAATTTTTTTAATTTTTTTCAAATAAACAAATTTGTGTGAGGGGAAAAACTTTTTGCATTCTTTTTCAAATGCGTTTTTTACGTAGGAAAGGGTTCAGAGGAGATACTTTTTTACAGGTAAGTGAGGAACTTTTTTATCTTTACTTTAGAAAAAATATCGCAATCCAAGCCATAGGAAGGGAAGGAGGCGTTTGCGGGAATAAAGGGTTATGGAAAACGGATAGGGACTTCGGACCTTGATATTCGGCAATATAAATATTTTTTCCATCCTAATCTTTTATCAATCTACCTGTATCAAATATTAAACTTATTAGAGTTTTCGCGGCCCATTTCTCTAGTTTTAGGTGTCTATTGGATATATAAAACAATTATTTTTCCGTTTAACTCGCTCTAACTCAAAAACGGCGCAATGGATTAGTTTCAAATTTTAATCGTGCTATCACTATATATTTGTTAATATGTAGGTCAAATTTTAATAAGTGTAGAAATCATTACTTTTTTTTCTAAGGCTATGTCGAAAATTTGCATTCTCAAATGTAACATGCAGGAAACTTTTTTATCTTTCGAAATAGATACCAAGTATATGGAGGGCATATGAAGATAAAAGATTGGCGCAACTTTTATATTTGAAATTTTGTTTTCTAGCATTAGCAGTTTTCGAGAAAATTACAAATCAGTGATTGTTGGCCCGGTACTGCAATTAATTGCTATTAAACTTCCACGTTCTTTATGACCTCTTTATCATTAAATAAGTTTTGCATATATTCCCTCTTCAATCTCTAAAAGTGTCACCCCTTCACGGTTGGTAAATTAAAAACTTAAAAAACTAGAGTAAAAATCATGCTCCTTGCTCCTCGCCGATTTGTTTAACTTTTTATATAATTGTTGCACATTCTTTAGAATACTCTTCCTAGTTTTTTTTGGAAATGTTAATTTTTGAGCATTTTAAATCTTATATTGACGACTTATTTGATAAAATACTTGTCAGTATAAAAAAAAAGTAAAAAGGAGCAAGTACGTCTATGTTTCAAACTTGCGATCCTTGGATTTCAAGCTATAATTCTACCTATTATTACACCACATTTCCGAAAGCGATAATATTACTAATATGTCACTATTTGAAAATCATATCTACGTTTTAATATTATATTGTTATGAAATATATATTAGTTAAATATATAAATAAATGATAGAAAATAGCATTTAAAAAGAATTTTTTTATATTTTAAATGATTAATAACTTTTTATTTACCGATCGATTTTGTTAAAAAACAAATTATGTTTCTTTTAAGCATTTTAATGTTATAACGCCAACTTATTGTTAATGTACTCGTCCGAATCGCAACTTATTTATAAACTGCCATTTTGGCAGTTTAATATTTGATAAAGAGTACATTGACAAAATATTAAGATGGAAAAAAAATTTATATTGCTGAATATCAAGGTCCGATGTCCCTATCCCTTTTCTTTAACCTTTTATTCCCGCAAACGCATTATGCCCTCTCCCTCCATTCCTCTTGCTTGGATTGCGATAATTTTTTTTTTAAATAAACATAAAAAGATCCTCACTTACCTGTAAAAAAGTATCTCCTCTGAACCCTTTCCTACGTAAAAAAAAAACGCATTTGAAAAAAAAATGCAAAAGTTTTTCCCATCCCACAAATTTGTTTATTCGAAAAAAATAAAAAAAATTAATCAGTCACATACTAGAGATAACAGTGAACAAATTCCATTTTGGTTTTTCAAAATAGCGCGACAGGAAAAAAAGTTCGAGGGGGTGAATCATTTTCCTTTCCCTACCTCCCCCCCTCTCTAATTGGCCCACCACCCCCATCCCCGGCTCCATCAATTCTTATCTATGTCACCTACCTTAAAAAAATCTCAGCCCCCTAACTCCTTTTTTTCGTGAAAAAATTAAGGAATTACTTTTTTGTACCTATATTAGTGTTACGGCAAAAAAACGTGTATTAAAAAAAAAAAAAAATTAAGTTTCCGTCCGATTTGGAAAAAAATGCGAATTCCTGCCCCACCTCGTGCTATTAAGCTGAACTAACTTGATAACATGATAACAGAGAACGCGTGTAACCAAACTGTCAAAAATTTTTTTTAAAAAAGTTGGTTTCAAAACTCTTCTTTTTCTCGCCAGATCCGCTCCAGTATTATGTTTGTTGAGTAATTTGCCACTGTAGAAATATTTAAAAATTTTGATGAAATCATGAATATGCCACAAATAATGAATTATAAACAATAAATATCTTAATTCCTGATAAGGAAGTTTTATTAACAGAACTTGCTGTAGTCTGAGCAACGCAATTTCCTTCATCGAGAAGTAGCAATCTCTTTCTAGTTTTCTAATGAATTTTCTACTTATCCTTCCTCTACCGCGTTGGACTTTCAGTCCCCATGTCGCTTTATCTTCAAAAGATCAGTCGAGTCCGTCAGCATAAGCAGTCAATAAATAAAACAGAATTTGGTAATTCAATGGATTGAGCAATTGTCTCTGGTAGATTACCAAAAAATTAATTCCAACCGGCTGAACAACACATTTTCCATCATTACATTTACATAATCTCTCGCATAATCTAGACAAAATTGAATCCGTCAGTGGTCCCTAAAGACGGATATAGATGTTTTATATTGAAACGCGCGCGCGCCTTTAAACGCTGTCGACATGTGACCAATTTTTGAAAGAAATTAAGAAAGTTAAATAAGAAAAAAGAAAAACGAAAATTTGAGTTGCTATTGAACTCTATTTTTCAGAGTTGACCTGTGAGTAGCTGACCATAAAATGATAATGATAAAAGTTATTATTTTTATTTTATTTGTAAATATTGATTATCATATTTAAAATTATTTATAAAAACATCTTGTTTACGTTGTTGAATCGGAAAGACCGAAATTAAGATAAAGTTATTATGCATTATATTTAACATATTTGAGATAAGATCCCAGTGGCAGCACTGCAAATATTACTTCCCGTCGCCGCGTAGTATTCAGAATTTAGTTCTCAGTCAGATTTTAGAACAGTACAATGATCGCTGAGAAAATTTTTGTACTTCTGAAACGTGTATCCAACCAATGGAAAGCAGTTACATAAATTTTCCTAATGAAAATATACCTAGTGATTTCTGTACAAAAGCCTTTCTGCATGGAGGAACCATTACACAGGTCTATAAAAAAAATTTTCTGCTCCAAGGACTAAACCTATCACGCCTTAAGTATTTTTGTGTGCTCAATCCGAATTTCCAATTTAAAAAATTTTCTAAAGCGTAGATTTCTATTTTTATTGTTAAAAAACCGTATTTTGACGATAAAAACCGGGATTTACTCGAAATCTACGCGGTAGAAAATGTTTTAAATTGAAAATTCGAATTCAGCACACAAAAATACTTAAGACATGATAGAGTTAGTCCTTGGAACAGAATTTTATTTTGTAGACCTGTGCACGTGCACCTTCTGTGCACAGGTCTACGAACAAAAACCAACGACTACACCTATCATGCCTTAAGTATTTTTGTGTGCTGAATCCGAATTTTCAATAAAACAAAATTTCTACCGCGTAGATTTCGAGTATATCCCAGTTTTTATCGTCAAAATACAGTTTATTGACAATAAAAACCGGAATTTACTCGAAATCTACACGGTAGAAATTTTTTTAAATTAAAAATTCGGATTCAGCATACAAAAATACTTAAGGCATGATAGGTTTAGTCCTTGGAGCAGATTTTTTTTTGTAGACCTGTGTTATCGTAACTAATAAACTCTTGGCTGTGCTAAAGGTACTGGATTGGCAAATATAGGCATAGGCAAAAGTTTTGAACGTCTCCAGTTAATTTGAAAATTAATAATAAACAGTATTGAATAATTTGCTTATATAGAGCGCCAGCCAAATATACTCGTAAACGTCTTTTTATCTAGATTATAAAAATGATAGATTTACTAACTATTAAATGTAACTTATCACATAAGTTTATGCGATAAAGGGCATAGCCGGGTAAGCATGGTGTGACTGCCCCCAAGCGTCTGGCGCTTATATTTGTGCAGTAGGAAGCAATCTTGGAAAGTAGCAATTTCACAAAATATTAGCCCGAAAAAGGGACCGGTTTGGGGTGAGTAAGGGAGGGTTGATTTTAGCAAAACTATTTTTTTTCTAAGAAACGGCGCATTCAATCGTTTTGTAAAAAATATATGTTAAAGACCTACTGAGAAAGTACTAAATAAAAAATCATGCTCAAATTCCGAAAACAGATACAGTAAAAAAAACATATATATTATTTTCAAATTTTTTTTAGGGTAACTTATCCCTGGGGTACCAGCCTGAATTTTTTTCTGTAGCATGTCTGGGGACTCACTTATGTTATGTTTTTTTCCCAGTCTTGTGCGAAGATTACGCCATACTTTAAAAAAATGCCGAAATGTGCAGTGTCGTATGCATATTTTCTCAACAATTAACCCCTTGCACGTAAAGAAGGCCAAAATGCAAAGTAAATATGGATACCTGAGTAGTGTATACAACTAGTGATTAGTGATTATGGAAATGGTGAACGTTGTAAGAGAAACCAATATAACGCTGCAACGCTGACAGTTAATTAGGTGATCAATAGAGTTTAACTCTCTTGCGCCGCAAAAATCAGTTTATGGCCGGAATGTTAAATATCATTAAGGGTAAAAACTAAAGTCAGCGGTACTATTGATATTACCGTCGGCGGGGATAAGAGCTTGGTCTTAACAGTCATGTGTTGTTAATAACTTGCAGCACTAAATCGTAGCATTACTAACCTGTGATGGATATGGATGTTAATCTTCCTCACTGTCATCTGCAATCACTGCACTCATGCTATCCTTCTGAAACAATAGAGAAAGAACTTCCGTCGGTTTAGGTATGCTTGATAGATATCGTCCTTGCGAAAGATAATGCACGACAGCAGCTACATGGGAACAACATCCAACAGTTCGATTCCCACTGGCACATTCAAAGAAATTGCAAAACTGCCTTTTGTAGATATTTCCAGCAAAGATGTACTGGACTTCCCAGAAATGACGAATTTAAAACTGTTTTTTACCGGATCGTATCAATATAAATAAACGATTTCGTACCTCGAAGTCATAAATGAAGACGGAACACTTAATCTTCAGTACTCTAAGGACCAGTCCAATGTACTCAAAATACAAGTTTGTTCACGTCACATCAAAACGAACTATATTCCCCACAGTGTCGGCGTTAGAAGACATTTCTGTGAATGTGCCAATGGGTATCAAACTGTTGGATGTTGTTCCCATGTAGCTGCTGTCGTGTATTACCTTTCGTACGGATGATATCTAGCAAGCATACCTAAACCGGCAGAAGTTCTCTCCCTATTGTTCCAGAAGGATAGCATGAGTACAGTGATTGTAGATGACAGTGAGGAAGATTAACATCTATATCCTTCTCAGGTTAGTAATGTTACGATTTAGTGCTGCAAATTGTTAACAACCAAGCTCTTATCCCCGTCGACGGTAATATGTAAATAATGACAGTCTTTGACAAGGTACTCCATAGTACCGCTGACTTTAGGTTTTACCCTTAATGATATTTAACATTACGGCTATAAACTGATTTTTGCGGCGCAAGAGTCAACTCTATTGAGCACCTAATTAACTGTCAGCGTTGCAGCTTTATGTTAGTTTCTCTTACAACGTTCACCATCTCCATAATCACTAGTCACTAATATGTATACACTACTCAGATATCCATATTTATTTTGCAGTTTGGCATTTTCTACTTGCAAGGAGTTAACTGTCCACAAAATATGCATACGGCACTGCACACTTCGGCATTTTTTTTAAGTATGGCGTAATCTTCGGACAAGACTGGGAAAAAAATATAACATAAGTGAGTCCATAGACATGCTACAGAAAAAAATTCAGGCTGGTACCCCAGGGATAAGTTACCCTAAAAAAAATTTGAAAATAATATATATGTTTTTTTTACTGTATCTGTTTTCGGAATTTGAGCATGATTTTTTATATAGTACTTTCTCAGTAGGTCTTTAACATATATTTTTTACAAAACGATTGAATGCGCCGTTTCTTAGAAAAAAAATAGTTTTGCTAAAATCAACCCTCCCTTACTCACCCCAAACCGGTCCCTTTTTCGGGCTAATATTTTGTGAAATTGCTACTTTCAAAGATTGCTTCCTACTGCACAAATATAAGCGCCAGACGCTTGGGGGCAGTCACACCATGCTTACCCGGCTATGCCCTTTAATATAAGTAAAGATAAAAATATCCCCGATCTAATAGACCTAGTAAGTTCATATTATATTTCTATAGTTTTTGATAAATCTAGTACAATACAGAATAACACCTGGTCAGTAATCGAGTACAATACTGGGTTAACAAATTCTTCGGTGCTTACAAATACTATTACATTCATAATTCCTTTCACCATGCATGTCATGTCATGTTAATCCAGTAATATAGATAAATAATTTTTATAAAAAATTTGCATACACAAATAATGTATTTTTTCATATTTGAACCCTTCCCCTTTCCTTAAGGAAGTTCATGGGTGCGACTGGTCAAGTATCTTTATAAACCATCATGGGAACACACACGTAAGTACGAGTTAGGTCTGTTACAAACGCTAAACCGCTACGTATTGTATTGTGCGATGTACACCCATAAATGTATGGAGAGCAGGTAAACGCAACAAAAGTATGTCATCCTAAACCAACCTGGAGAGAAAAAAACCTCGAAAAATAAACAAAAATCCAAAAAATCCCCAGAGGGTGTTGCGAGGATGGCGGGTGGTCATTCCCTTTGAGCTGTACGCGAAATCCCGGTTCGAACGACCCGCCACACTCGACTATGCAGAGAGAATTAAAGAAAGGGTGGTTTCCACCCCCTGGGTGGTGTTAGGAGAGTGGCGAGTGGTCAGTCCCTAATGCGCGAAATCCCGCTTCGAACGGCCGGCCACACTCGACTATACAGTCAAAATTAAAAAGAAGAGTGTTTTTATCCTGCTTTGGGGTGAATAGGTCCTCGAAAACGGGAGGGGGGGGAGTATGTTTGGTCTGGGTTACCAACTTTTAATGAATTTCGGGAATTTTTGCAATTTTGGGATGTAGTAATTCGATCATTCCCAATGAGTTGAACTCTTAGAACCAGTTTCACAATTGTTGGTTATCTAATGGTTAGGATTTGATTAATAGTTTACTATAAAAATCTGTGACTTAACCAGCCAGTTTACCATTGTTGGTTAATTAATAGTTAGGATTTGACTAATGATTTATTACTATCAAGCTAAGAATGACTGATAAAGTTGTGTTTAGTAATAATTATATCTTTCAGGTTTTGGTTAGTCAACCTAAAAGATACCCAACGATTGTGAAACTGGCTGTTATTGTATTAACTTACCAAAATTGCTTCGCACTTCCCCTTACTACAGATATTCAGCCAATCAACCATCATTAATCACCAGGAATGAAACAATTTATTTAAACCCTGTAAGACGACACATCAATTAAAATTATCCAGAAGCACGCCCACCAACTGGCTAAAGCCTTATGTAACGTAATAAACAACTAGTTTCCACTTTATTAAAAAGCGTCGATAATTTTACCACTTTATAAAATGGATCATAAAGTTCTCAGTAATTATCGACCAATCAGTATTCTCAAAGATATTTGAATAGCAACATGTATAATTACATTTTTAGTATATAAACCAATAGTGACACTAAATCAACACGCCTTTAGAGAACTTAAATTTACCAGTACCGCTCTTAGCTATACTTGATGACGTCTACAGAAATTTAGATTAGAACAAGTAAGTCCTCGCCAGTTTTGTTAAGTTCTCTGTCCATCAAATTCGATACTATAAGGTCTTATGTGGAATTTGCAATAACTTATTTAGATCATATTTCAGCAGTAGGAAACGGTTTGTAGATTATTTTAGTAAATGATTAAAGAAACTTCTGGTTAATATACGTGCACCACAAGGCAGTATGTTGGACCCACTGTTTTTTGTATATCAATGATTTGGACGATTTCATTATGACTCCTTTGGAACTATTACTTCTTGTGGAGACAATTTTAAAGTTGTACTAGGGCAGCTTAAAACTAATTTTGGTTCCGTAACTGAATACTTCAACGACAAAAACTTGTATTTAGTCAAGGCAAAACATTTCTTATGCAGTTTCACCCGGTTGCATCCAGATATAACTCAAGTTTGCTTCTACAAAATGACGGAAAACCAGTTTAACAACTTACCTTCTTCAAATTATTAGACATTCACATTGTGCTATTCCTTTATTGGAAAACTCATGTAACTTAGTATGTACAAATTGTGTAAATAAATGTTTTGCTTTAAAAAGGCTACGCTAACCAGCATCAAAACGGCAAAAATCTTATTTTTTGAATATGGAAACGAATATAAGTTACGGAGTACCTTTTTGGGGTAATTCAACAAAAAACAAATAGTTTTTTTTTACTACAGAAAAGAGCAATACGCTATATGTTCGGCTTGGGCTATAGGGATTCAGATGTCTACTATTGGGCAAAAAATCTTAGTGCTACAATGTCAGTACCTATGCGAACTCTTAAAATCTGTTAGGTAAAATTTGGTTTTTAAAATACATGTCATTATTATCCAGCTTGTCATGAATATAATTTACAGCATTACAGCATGACATACATAGGCTTCAACTATATGAATTCTAGGTGTGGGACATTTTGTACTAGAATTATTAGTATTTTAAACAACAAATTTCGAAAACGAATCTTTTCACATGAGTGAGAGTCTGGTGGAAAGAGCCGAAGGCAAGTTCCACAAGCCGAATGAGTGTGAAAAGATGTTTTCAAACGTGTTGTTTACAATATTTTTTCTATGACTGTAAGGAAAACAAACAATTTCATAAGTAAACAGATCAACCATTTTTAATAAACTTCTTTATAAGTCATGTGGTTTGAAGACAAAACTTATGTTTAGTTGTTAAATAAGTCGGTTGCTATGAACCTGATTAGGCTAGCCTACTTCAAAAAATACATATAAAAGGTGTCAGTTTTGTTTTCGACAGGGCTGTGTGAAAAACATGACAATACTGTGTTTTTGGATTATTGCACACAGCGTGTGAAAAAAGACAGTTTCTAGTCATGGTTACTGTGCATTATTTGTCGTTTTCGAATTCAGTCGTAGACAATAGCATATTATGTATTTAGGTGTGAAAGCAATACATTCCCGGACAACAAGCATCGAAGTCCGGGAATGTACTTTCAAACCGAAGTATGTGCTTTCACATCACAAACCGCGATCGTTTATCTTTTTCGACTACTGAACGTTTTTGGAAAATTGGCATTTTTTCGAGTAACACATTCTTAAGGCACTTTTTTCTAATAGAATCCGTTGCTGATAAGGAGAAAATTATGTATGCCTCAGTTTTCGAGATATAGACATAACTTGCGGTTTTTTTAAATGGAACACCCTATAAATTATTTCATTATTCGATCACAACTTAAATTAGCTACACAACGATATATCATATGTCATATTTATCTCTAGAAAAAGTGGTTAATTTTAGAATTTTTTTTTCTGAAATCACAATCAATATTATTATAAATTAAGGAATTTGTATTAATGCATAACATTTCTTCATTACAATCTAACTGCTTACTAATAAATGCAATTTTAATCTGAGTTGGTTTGTCTGCGTGTATTTATTTACATAAAAAACATAATATACATAAAAAATCGTACGGGAACGTTACTCTCCTGGCCTAGGCCGGGAAAGTGACACTCCCGTACGGTTTTGTTGATCATTGCTTGGCAACGGATCTTTTCCGGTCTGTTTTCTCATAGTTTCTTAGCAACGGACTAAAATACTGGAATTGTGCATTTTTCGATCTGAAATCGCGCCGAAAATGTAGACATTACCAATCGATTTCAGAAAAAATAATTAAATTTCTACTAAATAAACGAAAAGTCAAAAGTGACGTTTATATTTCGCGGCAAGTTCAACTTGTCAAATATGATATTTGTATTTTGACTTTTCGTTTATTTAGTAGAAATTAAATTATTTTAATTGAAGTGTAATTTAATACGATCGTGCAGAAAATAATGTTATTCTTCTTCTGAATAAATAGAAGTTTCCTTATTTTTGTGAAATAACATAGGTATATATTATAATAATTTTACTTACCGTTCAGACGTCGGTAAGTAAATTATTTACCGACGTGTTAGGCCTAGAAATCAGGAAACATAACTTGGCGCCTTGACAACAGATATTGTAAATGATCAAAAATGCTTAATCGTGCAAAAACGTGTTTTTATCCGAATTTTTTATAAACAATTATCTTTACACAAAAAATATTGAACATTTCTATCGTAAAATAAAATTTGTTCAATTACACAGTCCTGCGACAAAATGGCGCTTTACAAGCAACTATCGTTTTGAGTTAATTTAGATGTGTAGGATACGAAAATGGCAGCCAATTTTTTCTAACACGTATAATGTAAAATTTTTTGCAGAATATAAAGAGCATTACTATAAAGGCTCTCTAAATGTAGCGAGCAGCACCCATTTCTTATATTTTTAACCCTCTTCATAAAAATTAGAAAAGGAAGAGGTTCTCATTTCGACCCGTATGCTTGTTTTTTCTTTTTTTACATGTGTACAAACATTACTTTAAATTAGCTTAAGGGATTTCTGTGAAATTTTTCTCAAATTGTAAGGTATAGCTCGACGGTGGTCCCACATTGATTTCGCCTAGCTATGTCTAGTATAAAGTGAGAAAAAATCGGAAATAAGATTATTCTTTTAGTCGACAATTTGAAGATAATTTAATTTCATTAATTTAATTTTGTGATAAAACAATTCAAATTCCGTCGAGATTGCAATAAAGTTGGTAGTTGATATTTTAAAAGTAGCAAATAACGATGTCAAAGGTTACGAATTCAAAATGTCGAATCCAATATGGCTGAAAACTGTAATTATATTTGAATTCAGTGAATTATGTTGGTACACCATAAAAATTGAAAACCGTAAAAATTGAAAAGCGCCGGCATAATTAATTTTTTGCAGGCCGGTGTTATCTTTCAGACAGGTCTAACCGTGTTCTCTTATCTTAATTACAGCCTCTTGAATCTGATAAAAATTATTAAATAAATATTTTTTTTATTTGAGTGGTTTTCCAATTTTTTTGCAAATACCATGAAAATTTCGGATTTTAGGAATGTAGGTCATCAAATCTTAATTGAAATTGACAAAATTATCTTGGATTTGCTTCTCGATACGTCTCGTTCGGATGTTTCTAGACGAATTTACAGCTATTTAAATTTGAACAAAAAGACGTATTTTTTCACCAAAAAAAGTACACTCAATTTTCTTTGAATTAAAGAAAATAACCCTCTAACCCCAATAGTTGTGACCACTCAAGTACATAAATAAAATGAAAATACTTTGAAGGGCATTGTCACAAAATTTATTACTTTGAGATACTCCCCTTTATCTTTATATCATGACGCATCATGACAATGACATTTTATTTGTTTGTATTGAAATTTGCGTTACGAATTTTTGTTATAAAACACTTATTATACCGAATTAAAATCCAAATTCTGTGTGAATAGGTCAAGGTGTATTGCTGAATAAAACATACGATTCAAAAATTAATGTTTTTGATACAATAGGTAATTAATTTCTCTGCCGAGTACGCAGAAAATACGCATTATTATTATCAATTAACCGAATATATTGGTTTATGGGAAGTAATAATGGGATATTTTCTATTTTTTTAAAATTCAGTTTTGGTGATATATGTACATATATCAAGTAATGTTATTATTTTAACAATTACTGCATAATCAGTTTAAACCAAAACAATAATTTCTCAAATAAAAATAAGAAATAAAAATACGCCCGTCTAGACACAGATTTCAAATGATTTTATTTGGAGGGAAATAATTTAACCAGTAATAGACAACTTTCACTTAGACTGTAACTATCTTATATGAATGCCAAATTGTGTATTTACTTTACATTATTTTACCTATAACACTTCTATTTTGCTCAATATCTTGAAAATCAATAAATATTATATACATGTATTCAGAATGAATTAAAAGGTATTTATGTTTGTTATTATTTAGAAGTTCTTAAAAATGTAAACAAAATTCACGGCGAGGATTATGTAACAACATTGTATAAAAACGGCTCTCTTCCAACTTTGATTGCCTGCTGTCAGTTGTCACTTCTTGACATAATACAAGTGATAGTGACACATTGGTTAAATTTATTTGTTGTTTGTTTATGTGGCGTTTGATTTTGTTATTTTATATTTTATCAGTAAATATTAAGGTGGAGTTGAATTTTGTAAAAGGAGATTCATCCAATTTGTCCAAAGTTGAATATGACATGATAGATTCTTTCCATAAACAACTCTTTCTATGCGAGAAACCGGCCTTGTGCATGTGCATTGATTTTTATCAATTTTTGCTTATCGGCACTACGCCGGCTTTGTCAAAATCGTCTATTTTGCATTTTGGATGCAATGCATCGCAAAAATTTTATGTTCATACTTTAGAACTGGGCTTTCAATGACCGTACCTCAAAGGTCAATGTCTTTGGTGGAGGAATAAAAATGGAAAATATCTCAAAGTATATTTTCGTGGTACTTTTTAAACTGGCTTCGTGGTACTTTTGAAAAACTAATCTTATCAACTTTAGCGTACTTTTGAAAAATCAATTTTTATGCCAAATTTCGACGCAGTTTTGAAAAATTAATCTGCCAGTGAAATTTTGGCGTACTTTTGATAAATCGATTTTCAAGCCAAATTTCAACGCAGTTTTGAAAAAGTAATCTGCAAGTGAAATTTTGGCGTACTTTTGATAAATTAATTTTCATGCCAAATTTCGACACACTTTTCAAAAGTATTATTTTTCTAAGTCCAATTTGTGGTACTTTTGAAAAAGTATATTATTCATAAATCTTTGTCATTATATACTTTTGCTCTCATGTCCTGAACCAAAAACATATTTTCCTAAGTGGAAATTCGGTGTTTCTTCGAATTTTTACCTGGTCATTTCTAACGCCTTATAGAACCCAAAACGGTCCTTATGGACTGATCTGTGCCACTGCAGACTCTTAAAAATGTCTTTAAATGAAATTTTTGCCTAAGTCGAATCTTGATTCTGTCTTCAATTTAGGACGATTTTGGAGAGTTCTACAACATTAACACAGACTACCTGCGTCTTCGGAACACAGACTACCTGCGTCTTTGGCAGATTACTTACGTCACGAATTTAAAACACTTTTCGCGCCACTTTTGTTTTCTCAAAAAATTGATAATTATTTTCGCGGAGATCTGTATTGGGAGCCTTGTTTATACAGGGAGATCGAGAAAGACTGAACGTTTTTGTGCCGCCTACATACTGCATACATATGTACTATTTTCTGGTACTTTCAACATTTTCACGTTGGCGACAGTAACTTTAAATATAGTCAATTACAGTATTTACACAAAATGCGAGTTTCTTTATTAACTTGCCACACAAGAGACAGTGAACTGATTGCGTTGAAAAATACTAATTTATTAGTCAAAAAGAGAGATAAATGATAAATCAAACACAAGCTAATAATAATAACATTCAGGAAAATGACAAACATCAGATTGGTAACAGTGACTAGCAACATAGGAAATTAGTTTTAATAATGTATGTAGAATAGAAATCAATTTTGATAATTTTAGTGACTTTTCTGTGTGACGTCACGTTCAGTCTTTCTCGATCTCTCGGTACATATTCTATGATATTATGCCATAAAAAAACCTCCTGTTGTATTATTATATTATGATATAAGGTTACTACAAATATACTACTAAACTTAAATTAAATTAAAGTCACGAGAATTGAGCGTATCACTTTTTTAAAACACCTTGTATAAATATATTTGCCCATAAAACACTAGAAATGTACAAACTTTTATTTAATTTTTAACCGACTTTATCAACTTTAAAAAAGGAGGAGGTTCTCAATTCGGCCCCTATAATTGTTTTTCTTTATATGTTTGTACAATCATCATTTATAGTTTCACTTAAGTGATTTCTATCTTCTCAAACTTAAGGTATAGCTCGGCGGTCATCCTGTATCAATTTCATCAAGCTACGTTTAGTATAAGGTGACCAAAAATTGGATACAAAATATTCGAGGATATACGGCGAAGTCGCCAGTGATAATTTAATGTCATTAATTTTGTGATAAAAAATTCAAATTCCATTGGAATTGCATTAACATTGGTAGTTAGGTATTTTGGAAGTAGCTGCTGTCAAAAGTTGAGAATTCAAAATGACGAAAACAATACCCAACTAGCACAATTAGCTTAGTTCCTGGGGTATACCCTGGTACTAATATTGCTACTTTATTGGGTAAGGCTACTTTATATGGTTCTTTTAAAGTAACTGTTACCACACCGATACCATTTATTGGAACTGTAAATACCCAAAGTCAAAGTAACATTTGGGTAGTTACTGGAACCAGGCAGTATCATTTTATTGTTACTCTATAGTGGCAAAAACTATATAGTACCAGTGAATCAGTTACTGCCATCCACCAGAGCCACTAAGATGCCTAAATAAAGTTACTGGGTACATAGAGAGGCAATCTAGGTTCCAGAATAGTTCCAGTGACCATCACTTGGAACTTTAAGTACCGTGGCATTTTAGTGGCAACATGGGTAGCGAAATAGTTCCTGTTGGTACTTTACAGTTTTAAAATAGAATCTGATACTACAGAGTCACATCAGGATAGTTGCTATTAGGTCACCAAAGTCACAGATCTTTTAGAGGTAAAATGGGATAGCCTCCTATACTTTATGGTGAAGGGCCTAACTTTATAGTACCTTTGTTAAAATCGGCCATTATTAGTTGTTGGTAAAATTTTTAGAAAAAAAAATGGGTTTTAATCAAATATAGACAATGGTTATGTTAATATCTTATCATAAACTTTTACGAAACATGATTTTGACAGTATTCCAAATGTTTACCTAATAAATATTTAAATTTTTTAATCTTGCCTTTTTAAATTATTTTGCCAAAAAATTACAAAAAAAGGTTATTTTGAGGGCGCGTTGAAATTTTATCATTTAATATGTCAACTTATATCAAAAAAGTAACTTGCGTTTGAAAAAATGGCTAAAGAAGTACTTTAAACACGCGCGTAAAGTCACATCTTTTTGGTATAATATTATTTCACTGCGCCATTATTATAAAAGAGAAAAAAAGAGGTCGCTAAAAGATAAACACCAATTTAAAAAGTGATAGAGGCAGTTACACGTAGCGGTTACTGGGCCGCCGAGTCGCGGAGTAGTACCCGCTACTACCCCGATCCTTTATAGTAACTAAACATAGTCACATCTATAGAGGCCGGGACTACCCGAAACACTACCGGGCGACTAAAAAATTTTTCCCCATTTTAGTGGCGGCTACGTAGCTGCCACGTAGTAGTGACAGTATGGTAACGGTCCACTTTATCGTGGCTTTTATAGTCGCCGATACGTTCCCGCGACTTTAAGTGTTACTTGGGTAGGTACTTTAAAGTGCTTTGTCACAAGTACGTAATAGGAACGTTCCCATTACGTGCGTACAGTGTGGACCAAATTAGATGGGATTTGGGGTTTTAGAGAGTTTTTTCTAAATCTATGGCAGATCACAAAAGCACTATAGGTGTCCAGAGCTCGATTTTCGAGAAACAAAAATGGCACAAACCGCGATCATCTGTCTTTTTCGACTACCGAGCTACAGAGCGTTTTTGGAAAATTGGCATTTTTGGACGACCTCTCTATCTCAGTTACCAAGAGTCGAATCGAAAATCGAGTTTTACATTCTTAAGGCACTTTTTTTTACTAGAATCCGTTGCTGATAAGAAGAAAATTATGCGTGCCTCAGTTTTCGAGTTTAGAGATATAGACATAACTTGTGTTTTTTTAAATAGAACATCTTGTAAATTATTTGATCACAACTTAAATTAGCTATCCAACGATGTCATATTTTTCTCTAGAAAAAGTGTTTAATTTTTATTATATTTGTGAGGAGGCCATGGAAAACTATTAACAACAACAACTGATGGGAATCGTGGGAACTTTTCTACTGAAAAACTGAGGAAAAAATATAAATTGGGCAAGCCTATTGCTGGAAACTTTTTCCAAGCTCAGAATGATGATTCTGTACCTGCTCTCCACAAACAGCTTGGATTTTAATGTCTAGGGCCTCGATGAGAATGAGATAAATAGTGTTTTATTTTTCTGTCGTGGAAAATATTTTCAGTTCTCAACTTATATCGAACACAAAACTATCTCTCGAGTATTTCAATCTGGTTCCTGGTTTATGGTATTTTCACAATTCTTCTACTGTAATTCTAATTAAGTAAAAAGTAGTAAGTAGTAAAAAAAAAGATATAATTAATGTTTGAACTTCACGTCCAACATCAGGTTTTAGCGATTTTATATAGTTATATATAGAGAAACTGAGCAGTCTTACCTTTATCTTCTCGTTCGGGCCGGATGGTTATTAGATCGGATGTTCTTGATCTGGCCAGATTACTCTACTCGTAGTCCCATCAAATATATAACACACAACACATAAAAAATAGCGAAAGTAGCGAATTGCTTAGTATATAATAGCGAAAAAAGCGAAACGAAATGTATGTATCGAAAGCCTCGATGCGAATCCCCTTGGCGGGTTATTTTCTATTCCTCGTGCAGGAAGGCTGACCTACTAGCGCTCTCTATATATTTCACGCGAAATCTTAGAATACAATACAATGACACCTATTTATTATTGCTAATCAAAGAAAATTAATAAAACAATTACTATAATATAAATAGACAAAAAAAAAACTATATTAAGGACGAAACAACAACACTTCTTATAATGTAAAATAATTTTGCCAAAAATAAGAAAAACTAAACTACATAATAAATGTTCAAATTGTCTTCTACTGACATGTATTCATTTTTGGCACCTTCTCCGTACAGCATTTGTTGCATTTCCAATCGTGACAGGAGTTTTTGCCCGAAACGCAGCTAATGTTTTGTTTTTCAATTCTTCTATGTTATTAGAACGTTCTCTATATTTAATATTTTTTAAGTAACCCCAAAGCCAAAAGTAGGCAGAGGTTATATCGGGAGATCTAACTGGCCACAAGATAGGACCATTATTTCCTAAAAATTAACAATATCTAAACTACTTTGTTGTTTATTAATGTAAAAAATGCTAAATTAATTGTTAGTTATCAATTTAGTTAACTTAGTTAACTAGACATTGGAAAACTAGTCCAATAATGTTTCTATTAATTTTTTTCGTATCTGTTATGGTTCTAATGAATTGTATATCTTTTGACTGTATTTTAACTTTATTATAATTTTATTATAAATTGAAAAAAAAAATAATCATCATCGCAGAAAAAAATTTCTTGTACAGATATCCATTTCACAGCAGACTGAACTCAAATATCCAATAAAAAATGTCTTTGCGTCTGTAAGTGTGTGTGTGTGCGTGTATACCGTTTCTTGTAAACACGATAACTTCTGTTAGACTTAAAATATTTAATTACAATTTGGAACATATTTATGTAAAACAGCATATTACAATAATCCCTATTGAAATTGGGCCATATCTGTAAAAAACATGGTGATAACCAGAGGCCTACAAACTCTACGTAAAATAAGTTTTATTTTAATTTCAGAGCAAAATATGACTAAGGTTTTTGATTAAGCATGCAAAAATAAGAAGATGTATAAGATTTATAAACCGCAATATATCGGGTGTATGTTAGGCAAACCAACTTTATTTAAATTAGATGATATATCAATGTAATCCTAAAACATGGAACATGATATTTTTAATAAGATTATTATGAAGTTAGAGTTTGTAGGCCTCTAGTTATCACCATGTATTACAGATATGACCCAATTTCAATAGGGATTATTGTAATATGCTGTTTTATGTTCCAAATTGTAATTAAATATTTTAAGTCTAACAGAAACTATCGTGTTTACAAGAAACGGTATACACGTACACATACATATACACGCACACACACACCTACAGACGCAAAGACATTTTTTTTCGATATTTGAGTTCAGTCTGCTGTGAAACGGATATCTGTACAAGAAATTTTTTTCTACGATGATTATTATTTTTTTTTTCAATTTATAATAAATTTATAATAAAGTTAGAATACAGTCAAAAGATATACAATTCATTACTGAACCGTAACAGATACGAAAAAAATTAATAGAAACATTATTGCAGAAAATTTAGTCAGCTTCAATTTTGCATAATCATTTCATCTCAAAGTTATAGCAACCTGAGGCCCAATTTTTCAATGAAAGTTTAAGCACTTTATCCTACAGATAAATTAGCTAGAAGTTTCGAATGTGCTTTTATTAAATCCTTAAATAGTCTTCTTCACATTCTAAACTTCTAGCTAATCTATCTGTAGGATAAAGTGCTTAAACTTGAATTGAAAAACTGATCTCAGGTTGCTATAACTTTGATATGAATTGTAGCCACTTTTTGATTAGGGCTAACCGTTTTCGAGATATGAGCGAAAAACCAAAAACCAGGACCTTCTTCGTGCCCCCCCTGCAGCCCCCCACTTCCTACGTTCGGGGACTTCTGGTACGTTTACTCTCCTAAATAGTCCAAACACAGCTCTCAAGTAAAAAATTGTGATCTCGGCATTTCCCTCTAGAAAGTAGAATTGACAAGACGGAACGTATTTAAATTATATACCAAATACTCACTATGTATTTGTGCACATAACACAAATATTTTAATCCTTGACAGTGACTTGTATATTATTAAAAATTTCTCAGAATTAGTGTATTCATATGTTGTCCATTAGTTAGAAGAAATAAGCTTAACTTAAATAAAAATAAAACTGATATAAGATAAAAAAAATACTGGATGCAAATTATTGATGTTGATGACTTTTAGATAAGTACCATGTTCGATTAACTTCTATTCTGCGAGACATGTGTACACTATTCTGTTTTATACAGACCTTCATTGCATCTGCAGTGGTCACTCTCTTTCAATTATCTTTTCGTTTTTTAATGTACGACATTTTTTTATTCGTATATGCATTTGCTTTTTATTGACTATATTTGATATTGTAGTTCTTTTTACTTTTCTAAAAACCTGTAAAAACCTATAAAAAAAAAAACTTGTAAAAACCTGTATGGAGGCTACTGCAATTGGTCCAAAATCTGAAGTTGAGGTAAGGTCAAGAAGGCGCGTCTAAGGAACTAGCAGGACGAACCCTTTTGCACTGTGGCTAAGCCATGCATACGAGCATGCATCAGTAAATGAGTACAACATAAAACTCTCGAATGGTGGAAGAATTTCTCGTGACAGAAACAAACCAGAGTTCATTAAAGAACGATAGGCAGCAGGTGGCAATGGAAATTGGTTCTCGGTCAATTTCGCTCAAATTCTAGTATCATGTTCCTTTGATCTTCCTGAACAAAAGTCTCCATGGGCATAACCTTCTAACTCATTTCTTTTAAGCTGCATAACATAAACCTTAGAAACCTCTCATAGAGTGAAAACTGTATGCCTCGACTTGTGTCAAACAATCTTTTATGACATATTAACTGGGGAGCCCTCCCTAGCTGTACGTGCACACCCCCCGATTCTTGGGGACAATGTTTTTCATAGAGATTAAAGCCTAAGGAACAATTTAAGACATGTCCTAAAAAAACGGGCTGTACTTTCAAAATGGCGGCCATATGTTAAAAAAAACTGTTGCCAATGTTGTGTTTGTCATTTAACACAGAAACTAAAAAAAATGGAAAAAATTTGATAGGAGTTACTATTTTTCCGATAAATGTGGGTCCAAAATTAAGAAAACATGGAAGTTATCGGTAAATCATTTAGAGGAAATAACTTTGACAATAAGGCGTATAATACAACTTTATATTATTAACATAACAAAAAATAAAATAAACTGAAAAAAATTAATAGTAATAATATTATAATTTGCAGACATTTATCTCGAAAACGGTAACAATAGGTTATGAACAGATTAAAGTTAAAAGTGTTGATAGTGACATCTTTTGGACTCTGCTGGCTCATTCCAATAAAATTAAATGTAAATTATTCTTTGATGCCGGATTTGGCAATAAAAGAAGGCTTATTAACATTTCCGCATTAGCAGAAGAGTATAGACCTCAAAAATATTCGGCATTACTGGGCCTTCATTCATTTACTAGTTGCCATTAGACAGAAATCTGGTGACAAAGATTTGCCTTTATCAATTGACACTAAAATTTTTCTTCGATTCCACCATCAAGAGCTTTTCTTATCGAGCATTTTAAAAGGAGTGTTACCAAACGCGTATTTGACGATTATCCGACGAAGGTATTCACAAAATTCCAAAGCCTTGGAATGATTATGGATGGCAAGAAAATGGAGAACCTCTTTGGTGTTCAGCAGATAAAATACTGCCTCAATCGCTTCCTGAAATTCTTCAGGAGATGATTCCAAATCAAATCATAATAGACGAAAGTGAGGATGATAACGATATCATAAATGAAGCAATAGAGGAAGAAGAGTTGAAAAGAAGTATTCGATGTATCGGGAGACAGCGATAGTGAATCTGAAAGCGAATGAGGTGTTACTTACGTTTTATATTGAATTTTATATTTTATTTTAAGTATGAATGATTTATCTGGAAAATGGTAACTCCTATCTAAATATTGTATAGGAGCAAAATTGTAGAAAATTGTATTCACTTTGTTTTTTGTGCAGAAAGTTTTTCTCCACCTTTTTTAGTTTTTGTGTTAAGTAACAAAAACAATATTTGCAATTTTTTTTAAACGGACGCCATTTTGAAAGTACAGCCAGTTTTTTTTTTAGGACATGTCTTAAGTTGTTCCTTAGGCTTTAATCTTTATGAAAAACATTGTCCCCAAGGAGGTGGGGTGCACGGACAGTTAGGGTGGGCTCCCGCAGTATATACCTATAAAAATATTACAATGAGGCTCTCTAAAGCTCGCTTCACTTTTTTGCATCTTTTTTTTTACCCCCGAGGCAAACGGATGGCAAATGCTTTGGAGATGTGGTCTGAAGACGTTTATTCTGAATTCCTTAGGGCGCGTATCCATTTCGCGAGGCTGCTCCGCGCGGCATGTTCGTGTATGCTGCCGCTGGAAATGAATTCGTGGCTGCCGCGCGCAGTGAGACGAACAGTGCCACGGTCGAGCAGGGAAACGATTGCCGTACGAAATGTGGACGAGTATTTTACCTTGATCAGTCAACGTTCGTTTGTAATAAATTTGACAGTGGTATAGTGTTGAAACAAAGTATGGATAACGAGACAACTTAAGTTTACTTTTCCATTGTGCTCGCCTTTGATACATTTCTTTCATCCCCCACCGACGCTTTCGTTTCTCTCCTTTCTTTCTTTTTAAATTGCTGTGGATCAAAATAAAGCTAGCAGCGCACGTACGTCTTCCATTTGAACTCTAAATAACCGAATAAACTTAACTACAACACACTGTGCCTCGAAAAAATAGGTCGAGTTGTCGCGCGAACTGTTCATCATTACCCACTATGAATAACAGCAAAGCGCGAGCCAAATCGGCAAACATCACTCGAGAGCTGCCGCGCGTGGCAGCTTCGCGAAATGGATACGCGCCTTTAGACAATCCATCCCACTTCGATTCTTCACGAAACACTATCCAAAACAACCTGCGTCTTGTCATTTTTTGACCACCTTAAGTGAAGACCGGAAATATAGAACGTGTATTATCCCCGGCATCGATTTCTGTCCGCACAGTAGTAGGTAACTAAAATAAATATGTAAATAAAACCACAAACACATAGAATTTGAATCCTTACCACATCAACAAAAAAAAGTAGTATAATTTGGAACCAAATTAAATCATCTAGGACTTGGATTATACAACTCAGTCAGGTGGTCACCGTAGTGAGGTTTACCTTAAATTAAGTATATTCTGCTTGAGAAACCGCACAATTTTTTTTCCTAAATATTTTTTATCACGTCCGCGCTCTACGGCACTGGTGGGCGTTGCGGCGGTGGGTTTGGTTTCGGTATACACGCACACATCAGCGCCGTGGCCGTGCACATGCCGTTCCAAGGCGTCCTTAGAAGCGGCTAATGCTCCCGCGCCCCCACTCTACCCCCTGACCCCCCTCGCGCCTATTCTCATGGCCACTGCGATCGCAAGGCACCGCGACATTTGGATATTTGCAAACCTGCAACACCAACAAAATCTAACGCATGCACACATGCGACTAGGAATTGTCCGGCGTTGCCAGCTCGCCAGGATCTTGTTTATTTTTATTCCCCGATACTGCGGAAGAATTTAGATGTTAGGCGTAAAAAATAATGTAGTTGAACTGTTCGGTGCTATAAATAACAATGAAAAAAATTGCACTATCTGCCGTTGAGTGAATTAATGCGCGGTTTTAATTTAAAAACTAATGAGTCATTTTCAGACTGCGTTTCCTTATAGAAGAGCACATTTAACTTTTTTAAATCTAGGTTGATTTGTCGAAATTTTTATAAGAAACCACTTGTGCTTCGGGCGTGTTAAAGGGAACATTTTTTACTATTTTAATTCATTGACAACATGCTGTATCTATCTATCTACTCTTAGTCCAATGCATTTATATTTTTGGTTCGGAAATTCTCTGAACTCGCTGAATATTGGAGAGATATTCTCAAAAATGGTAGAAATGATAATCCGAAAAGTTTACTGAGTTAACCCTTGTGCAATTTTTTTTATTCGAAAGATTAGGTGCACAAATTTTTCTAAAATAATTTTGTTAATTTACTTCTACTTCCACAGCCAGTGGAATAATAGTAACGACAAAAAAATTTTTAAAAATTTTTATTGTTCAAATAAGCCTAGAATGTCATGAAACGTCGAGATTGTAAGTTTGAGCGAAAAAAAATTTTCTGTCTGTCGGTCTGTTTAACTTTTTATTGTGCGCACGTTTACTCTGGAACCGTTTGAGATATTGACTTGAAATTTGGTACACATAATATGTACTTTAACGAGATCTAGAACTAGATTACATTTTCATCTTGTTCCGTCGAAGAGTTGGGGGGTAAATTGGGGTAAATTTGAGGTAAATAGGTAAATCAAGCAGGTAAGAGTCCATAAAATTGGTATTTAGTATATACAAGAGAAGCTAAGGTCTCAAAAAATAATTTGGCTTTAGCCACCATTATGACCCTCACACCATTATTAAAAGGGATGAAAAAAAATTGTGATTTAGTGTGTACAAGAACCAGAAACTTCAAAATATTTTTTTACTTCATCCACCCCCCATCACCACCCTCACCCCACTACCGATGCGGGGTATCGTTTTATGGGTTTTTGGGGTAGAGGATTTCAAATTTTATATTTTTAAAGTTCCATAAATAATTATTTCCACATACAAAATTTTTTCGTTGTGAATGACTTAGATAGAAAATCTGGATGTGGAAGAAGTGATTCCTTGGGCAGCGGTTTTTCTCGGAAAATGATAAGAGGACAAAAAGAAAGAGGAGAAAATTTTAAACCAAAGATATTTATATATTTTTCATTTGAGCAAAACTATCGGCGCTAGAAATTCTTCAGCTAACGCTCGGAACAGAACTCAGCGGCACAACGGCAAAAAGTGGTATAACTTTTGACTGACAAGACCAATTGACAAAAATCAAAAAACGTTTTAAAATCGATATTATCACATAACTAATGTATATTTGTTTTCCAAAAAGTTTTTAGATTAATAACTATTAGATAAAGTTACGAGTTATGATATTTATCACTTATTTTAGTCAGACAGCTGTCATTCTTATAATTACTTCCACATCCAGTGGAAGTATAGTAACGACAAGAAAATTTTTATTGTTCAAATAGGCTTAGAATGTCAAGTTTGAGCGAAAAAAATTTCTGGTCTATCTGTCTAACTTTTTTGTGCGCAAGTTTACTCTGGAACCGTTTAAGATATTGACTTGAAATTTGGTACACATATGTACTTTAACGAGATCTGGAACTAGATTATATTTCCATCTTGCTCCGTCGAAGGGTTGGGGGGGGGCAAATAGATAAATCAAGCAGGTAAGAGTCCATAAAATTGGTAATTAGTATATGCTAGAGAAGGTAAGGTCTCAAAAAAATTTTTGGCATTAGCCACCCCCCATTACTACCACCACCCCATTATTTAAGGGGATGAAAAAAAATATGATTTAGTGTGTGTACAAAACCCAGAAACCTCAAAATATTTTTTTACTTCATGGCGCTAACGTAGTTAATAAATAATATATCAACATTGTGTTGTGCAGTTTCAGATGTTGTGTCGGATTTCTTATAATAATAACAATTTATTTATTGTTTACACGAAATTAGAGAAAAAGGTCGGATTCGAACATTGTATGTGCTAAATTTACCAATTTTTTAACATGTAATTTTTACAAAAATAAATAATTTTTTTTCAATACGATCTTCTTTCGATGTCTGTATTTGTTATTATTTTTCATTATTTAAGTGGGATTAGCAAGATGCCCGTACTCCGCTACGGGGATCGTTATAAATTATAAGTTGATTCAAATTTTGGTCGCCATATTGGAGCCGCCATTTTGAATTTTTTAAGGTTTTATAATTTTTTGGGAGCCGTGAAGGTATTTTCTACCTTCATACCAAATTCCAAGTAGCTCGTCGGGAAATACCCAAACGGCGGCACGCCCGCACGTCGACTGCCGTGCGCAGTACCATAATACGCATCTTAAATCACGTATCGCTCCACCGAGCTCGCATTCCTCCACTGTCTACGCGTCTTGCTTATAGTATAAGTAATGATCTTTTGCGACTTTACAGATTATCTTTAAAAGAAAAACAACCAAGAACCTCCCGTGATCGGGTCTTATTATACCCATATTATCTATGAAAATTGGTAGTTAACGATATCCGACGAAAGAATGCGTTACTTTAATACTTTCTTTTAAAAAGGATTAAATCAGTTTCGATACCCTTCTCAGGATTGCTATCCTCAAACAAAGACATACGTGATTAATTTGTTAACAAGACGTTGATAGCTTACATTTTGGGCATTTGTCGAGGACTTTAGCTTACGACTCATCGAAAACACAATGTGTCCCATATTCTCCTTTCCAACGATATGTCGCAGGATCTATTTTGTTATTTTAAAAAATGGTTAATGGCGTCATCTGACTGTTATTGTAGAACTCACCACCATTCCTCTGAAGGACGTGACACTATTTATTTTGCTAAGAGCTCCAGTCAAGCCTCCAACGTATTATGGCTTATTTCTACTCTAAGTGGGGTTCTTTGGGTTCCTTATAGCTCCGAGACGACCTATGACCGGAGTCTTAGTAATAGACGAATCGTACTTACCGTGGATTGCTTACTGCTCTCTCCAATATATCTGCCTTCTTACTGTACACTTCTGATATCAGTCTTATTTATAATCACTTCTTACTGGTCTAGTCGCTTCTTAATTTTCTAATCATTTTTATAGAATCCCTCCCATTAGTTTCTGTGTTCTAATCGATGCCCTGAATAACAGCCTTGAGGTACCTTATGAAGGTCCTGTACGTTTGTCTATTCAACATACAAAAACGCACGAGTTAAACTTAATCATTCAGTCAAGAAGAGGCAAGAGTTCCAATAATATAATTTATTGTATAAAGTTCAAAGATATAGGATACAAATAAATTTTGGTACATCGCCTACCTACAAATGTAAGAATCTGCCTACCAAACATGGCAAGAATGGACTCCTCCTTTAATGGACATTAATCGCAACTATATGCAATGCATAGTAATAGTATCAATCAACTGCCACAAAATGATTCACAATTTCCTAGAAGAATACCGGGTGTCTCATCCTATAGGGACACTTGTAATTTTTGAATGGGCGAATGGATTTTTGGTGTAGTGATATGGGATGAAATTTCTAATTATGTGATATAGAAAACAAATATGACCGACTTCCGGTTTCGATGCAATTGACATGAAAATCAAATTTTTAAATGGGACAACCCGTATATATTTGCATATTTTGATTCTGCCAGTTAACACATGATCTGAGCCTCAAATATTATTTTGATTTTTAAAAAAGACGGTTTTTTTAATTTTTAGTTTTAATCATAGCAGGCCGCGATTTTGCCAAAATTGTTAAAAATCGGTCTGCAAGTGTCTTTAAAATATTATTTCTTCAGGCACTAACATTAAACTCGATTTATACTTCATTAAATGTTTCAACCAAAACTATATTTCTTTAAATGGAACTCCTCTGGGACAACCTGTTACTTAATTAGACCTTTAAATTACGAAAAAAATTATATGTATATCTTCTCCTTGTTCTAAATTTATGTATATAAAAAAATAAATAAAAAATCTATATTTTTGAAAACCAAAATAATATTTGAGGGCCAGATCATATTATGTATTTTGGCCAGCGGGGTCCAAATATGCAAAAATATACAGGTAGCCCATTTAAAAATTTGATTTTCATGTCAAATGGATCGAAACCAGAAGTCAGCCGTTTTGGTTCTTTACATCATATAGTTGGAAATTTCGTCCCATATCACTACACCAAATTGGAGATATCTGCACAGTAATTTTAATGGGCTTTTCGGTATTTTCCATAATTTCCATAAATTCAAAATTTGCCTTCTGGCATGAAATTATATTTTTCTAATGTCTATCCGGTACTCCTGTCCCATGGTTAGTCGCTGGATGGAAATAATGTATAATTATGGTAAATGCTGCCTGTGACCAGATTAGCCTTTTTTTTATCTAAAAATTCATTTTTCTACTACTGTGCGTAAAGTACATACTTTACACATGTTGTGTAATGCGTAAAGTTAAACTTTCCACAATAGGGCGTAAAGTAAAAAAGATAATAGAAATTGCCTATTATATTCATATCTTATTTTTAAAGGTCAAAAACTAGTTTTTTAATTTTATATAGTTCATGTATTTACTATCACTAGCTATATTATTATAAAATATACTTATTTTCAGTGTTCTTTAACAATAAATGCTTGAATTATTTATTGTATTAACATTTCATTTATATTTTGAGGATTTTGATTATAGCCCGGGAGTCAGCGTTGCATTTTTGATGGTGATTTTACGCCGCTTTTATTATGTCGAAAAAAAAATTCAAAAATGATTTCAGGTCGTTAGAAAAATTTTACAACAAATGTTTACATGATAATAATAATTTTAAAAAAGTCAGCTGCGTAGATAATGGGGGATTATACGTCAGCAGCTTATATAAATCTGTATAAAAAACAATTGATGTAAAGTCATTTCAGGTTCAATGAAACTTATACAGCTAACTCTTTATATTATTAAAATGAAAAAGGTTTAAAGAAAATAACGGCTTCCTCTTTCAAAGATCTTAAATTTCTGTCTTTGATTAGAAATAAATATGAAATAAAGGAAGAAGATATACGTTTTTAAATATAGCAATAATCAAATTTATTTTATATAAACATGATAAGCTGAAAAAAGTGCATACTTACCAAATGTCCTTTTCGCACGGCTTGGCAACTGCGACTGAAAATAAAACTGGGCAAATCTACAAACGCTTAAAAAAATGGCGATTTCACGTGCGCCAACTTGGATGCGCGAACTCTTCCCGCCAATGCGAGTTACACTTCAGGTTGTTCAGTGGCTAGACAAATGGATCCCCCAATTCTTCTACTTAAATAGATCCCAAAGAGCCCTAACGGTCATAGGTAAGGACGCAGGAAATTTACGTAGAAATGCGCAGATAGTTACTGTCACAATTTGTCAAGGTCTGGGCAGATTTAACCTACAGGAAAATACAATGGAAAAATATATTTTTTAAAATTGTTTATTTTCCAGCGTTAATGTATATTACCATTGTAATTGAAACCATGAATTTTAGTTTAATTTGATTTCAAGTCACTTGAAATTTCTAGAAATGATTATTTAAACAATATATTAAATGAAAATGTACGCCAGCTATTGATATAAAGGGGGAAAGATCGTCAGTTAGATCATACATTGAAATGCACCATACTCAGATTAAAAGCTCGCTCAGCACTTATAATCCCTCAGCTGACGGTCCTACCCCCATTGAAAGAATAGCTAACGATTGTTTTTATCATTTTAATAATATAAAGAGTTAGCTGTATAAGTTTCATTGAACCTGAAATTATTTTACATTAATTGTTTTTTAGACAGATTTATATAAGCGGCTGACGTATAATCCCCCATTATCTAGGCAGCTGACTTTTTTAAAAATTATTATTATCATGTAAACATTTGTTGTACAAATTTTCAAACTACTTGAAATCATTTTTGATTTTTTTTTTTTTTCGACATAATAAACGTTCTCTCACGACCAGGTCCACCACGATCCTGACAGCTGACGCTTGTTTTGATTACTAACCATATCTAGACTATCGATTACACACAATATCAAGCGGCGTAAAATCACCATAAAAAATGCAACGCTGCCTCTCGGGCTATTAATGTCACTCAATTTATACATATATTTTTTATGGTAATCATTTCAGTAGTAGAAAAAACATTGTATGCAATTCGTGTCTAAAGTCCCTTTTTTCACTCATGGCATTATCTAACTTGCCTACGGCTCGTGTAACAAAATTCCCAATCGTGAAAAAGGTATCATTTTACACACTTGTTGGATAAATAATTATTTTGCGTGTTCGCTCTAATCGCACTTTTTGGTACTTAATATTTTGCAAACTCTTAAAATTTAAAATTTTTTTTTTTTAATTTTTCAGTCATTGTTCAGAGTACTTTCTAATTTTGTGGTTACGTCGTGGAGCGACATGAAAATTTTTCAAATTCAAAAGGTCAAATTTCATCGCATTTTCGAAATTTGTGGTTATCGGGTTGTCGAACGTCGTCGGGCGACCTGAAAAATGTTTTTGGGTCAAATTTTGGCATAGATTCCAAAAATTTGCTTTGTTTTACTATCTAACGTCGATTTTTTTCTATTGTGATCGATTCTGCTGGGTTCTACGACATTATTACGTGACCATAAAGGATAAATATACTCTATTTGATAAAGACAGTAATAAATCACTTAGTCAAAGACCAGCTATGGGCGTACTTCTTTTTCTTTTGACATTCGTAGAAATTATACCGATAAATCTAAATAAATTATTTAATTTTTATGAAATAAACGCCTACTGTTTGAATTATCTAATTTTTCCTGTTCTTAATCTTGGCCCTGTTACATAGCGGTTATGATGTTTGTGGATACTTTTTTGGCAGGCACATGAGTGTGATCACACAGTTCACAGTGACAGAGACAAGGGCAACTACTCGCCTCGTATCGAGTTTTTAAAAAACAAGCGTAACGTAACGAACTCCTCTATACATTTCCTTTAATATATATGGAATAAAAAACCAGACTGCAACCAACAACTATTCTCCGGACTTATGCCCCGCTGCACGCTGGATTATGAATTACAAACCTGGCCGCGTTAAGTGCAATAACTATGTATTGCCACAAAACGCTAGTTTCAATTGTAACAAACACCGGCCGAAAGACTTATTTCTACTCAAAGGAGCTGTCGTGCCAGCCATTTCACACCACTTGCAGACGACAAAATATTACGTTAGTAAATATTTTGCCCTCAAAAGACATACCTACTAACTATGCCCATGTCAGGGCTACTACTACTTCGATAGCAATGGACATCGGCGGCTAGATGGAGCCTACAGCTTTTGTTGTATGTCGTGGTTTTATAAATCTTGTCATGTACCAAGAGTGATCAAGGGTCTCGTTCCAGTCATCTTGCACTGTCGAGAGCCAACAGCTCGAAACTGCAGTCTGCAAGTAGTGTGAGTAGAAATAAGTATTTACTTTGAGTAGGAATAAGTATTTCGGCCAGTGTTTGTTGCAATCGAAACTTTTGCGTTTTGTGGCAATACATAGTTATTGCACTTAACGCGGCCAGGCTTGTAATTCGTAATTCAGCGCTCGGTGGGGCATTAGTCCGAAGAATAGCTGTTCGTTGCAGTCTGGTTTTGTATTCCTTATATATTTAAGAAAATGTATAGACAAGTTCCATAAGTTAGTAAATATTCTCTAAAAGCATACCTACTAGGTGGTAATTAGCCAGACATTACCATAGTACTGGTATTTCCGTGATTTTTTTTTTCTAAAGATGCAGATAACTCATATAAGATATAGGAATATTTAAAATTTAGCACCCTGACCACGCTTTTAGAAAATTTGCATCTTAATGAGTTTTTATTACTCTCGTCTTCACAAAATTAAGAATAGTAGGTGAGAGAAATATTCCATAAAATAAAAAATTGATGCGCTTTAGAAATTTCTGAAAATCGAGTTTCGGAATTTATTAATTTCATTACACGTTTCCACGCTGTATCATTTTATATTGAAAAATATCCTCAGATTCTTATCAGTGGGAGAACATATTTTTTTATCTAACATGACCATCTAAGTTTACTTTCTTAAACCGCCTACATAATATTTTTTTCTCTTGAAATGCTTTCTTGCAACGCTTTGATGTAAGAGAACAATTACATTATATTAATACTAAAAGTTCAGCTGTTTCCAGATCAAAAGCTGGATTCCATTTCGGTCTTCTTGCGGTTTTTAGCGTCAAAAAAATATAATGAAAGCTTTTTGTGTAATGTGCAACCTTAGAACAGTTTTTGGTATTTTCAAAGTCTTTCTTTAATAATACCTTCATAATTAGAATGAAAAAAAATTATTTCTGATGTGAGTTTCATTCAATACTGAAAGATTCATCATAGAAACAATATTTTTTACTTTTTTACAGTACATGCTTTATAAGACACTATATATTATTATAAAGTCTAGTGTTTTTAAGACAGTTGGATTGCATAAATATACAGTGTGTGCTATTTAATAATGCAACACCCTGTTATTTTGGAACGCTTTGAACGAGTTTTTTTAGGACATAGTACTCCATGATTTTGAAAAATTTGTAATTTTCATATTTTCAAGACATTCTAATTGGATCGAAATTTCGAGATCGGCTATTAGGCAAGTTTTTTATCGGCAAATTGGATAGCGTATTCGATTGGCAGTTGCCTCAAATACCTCTTTACCAAATTTTATGTCGATACCCCATATTCAATAATCAAATTTTAATTTTTTTTACTTTCGGACTAGCCACCTATTATGAAGTAATAAAAGAAATGTTGAAAAATTATTATTTCTAATAACACGAACAACATTAAATAATACAGCAACAGTCAACACTACTAAAAATGAATAAAATGGAAGTCGGTTAACAAACAGGTGGAATAGCATAAACATTAACCAAAGTATTTCAAATTTTTGTGTTTTCAATATAACTTCCTTCACACTATACACATTGTTGTGATTTTATTTTCCTTCACTTTTGTGCAATCCTTAATCTCTCTTTAATTTCTTAATTCGTTACCATTTTGTGATTTCGTGTAGTAAAATTTTTTTTAAAAATTCCCCACAGAAAAAATCTAAAGGTGTTAGATCGGGTCAATGTGGGGCCAATGAATAAGAGGGATATTGCCTCTAATCCATTTGTTTGCATAATTTTTATTAAGTTACCTACGTACAGCAACCGAGTAATAAGAACTGTCTAGTTGAAAAATAGCTTTTCTGTTTTCCTCCTCATTTAAAATTTAATGTGCCTTAAGTGGAATGACTACTTCACCCTGTTAGTAAACCTAACAGACTTTTATACAGGGCTAGTCGAAAAGTGAAAAATTTTAAAATTTGGCCATTGAATAACAAACACCATATATGAAGTATCGAGTACTAAAAATTTTGAATAGGGGTATTTCACACAATTACGAACTTTCGTTTCTGATGTACAGCGTGTTTTCTATTTTTTGCCAAAATTTCGATGTGCCATATTTTTTGATTTGCTTCACCAAATCGAACTAAATTTAGTAAATATGTTTCACTAATAGAGGTCTTCAGAATTCAGTACCGTAAACGAAAAAAATATCGGGAATGGGCTCAATTTTTGTTTCTTTTCGCAAATTCATATAGGTAACTATATGAATTTTTGCAATTTTCAATATCGAATTTAAGAATGCTCTAATAACGTACTTAACCATGTAATTAGTTGATTTGGCACACTTTTAATGCGTCGAGAATTAACAACTGAGGTTCATAATAAATCAATTTCAAAAGGGAGCCTTAGGCTACAAAAACATAAAAAATTACATAGGTGAATTTTGTGGTAAAAAATTGAATTTTACTCTCTGTTGGAATTTGTCACAACGATATTATATCGTGTGCCAAAATAATAAACGGGTAAAAATGTCAACAAACTTTAAAAAAAAATTAAATTTATTTGAACAAATACAAAAGAGTAACAATTATACAGAAGTGAAGTAACTTAGGAAATAACGCACCTAATATTTAATTTGACTAATTAAAAATGGTTTTATAATATTTTTTTCGTTTGCGGTACTGAATTGTGAAGACCTCCGTTAGTGAAACATGCGTTCTAAATTTGGTTCGATTTGGTGAACCCAATCAAAAAATATGGCCGATCGAAGTTTTGACAAAAAATAGAAAACACGCTGTATATGAGAAGCGAAGGGCACTAGGGATATAACAAAGGCCATTTTGAAATCGTCTGCACTCTTCACTAGCGTATGGCCAGTCGAATGGACACAAATCGAAATTATCCTTTTAGTAATTAAAGAAAATGCACTATAATTATTACAGTACATTTTTTTACGAATTTAAAATTATTACATGTATTCCGTTTTTGTTTTCATTTATAATTAGATTCTATTAAATTCTGGTACACTTGGCAACGGCGCATGTGGGAATGGCCTGCTGCGGAACGAAGAGGCCTACTTCTTTTCTTTAGAGCAGAGAATTTGATTACCTCACCGGTCAAATATTAAATATCATAGTAGATGTAGTTGCGAATAATTAGGCACGGTTCGATTCGTTTAGAAAGGTCTTTTGTAATGAAGTAATTTGGATGCAATTTTTTCGCACTGTTGCTAAATTGAAGGCAAATATATATTTCTATTATTAGATTTAATTGTTTGTATCCACACACTTTTAGTTCTAGAATAATAATGGTAAATAACGTACATAAGTATTTTATTGCTGCAGTTTGTGGAGTATTTTTACAAATTAAAAAACAATATTTGATATTGACTTAAATATACAACTAAGAAACAGTTTATTGCACATCCGAGAACCTTGATAAAGTTTTTAAAACTGGTGGAAAAAGTTTCAATTGTATAGTAGGGAATCTAATGCTCGCTAGGATGCATTTTAAACTAGGGGGTGTCGACTGGTACACGAAAAGGAAAAACAACTTCTTACGTTAAATTTTTTTGCAACATTAGAATTTCGAGTTCACCAATTAATTGCGAAATTGGGGAAAAAAGCATATTTTTGTCAAAACTGGAAAAAACATTTTTTTATTTATCACTCAGTATCTCGTACGCAATTAGAGATATTGTTCTCAAATTTTATGAACATGTACCTCTGGCATGCTTCTTGTTTACTGTGTGAAGGTAAATTATTTTACCAGGTATTTTTTTTTATAAAAAAATGTATAAACCGGTTCATGTACAAATATACGAAAAAGCATTCTAAAATAAAGTAAGAGAAACTTTTTTATTAATTAAGATAGCGACAAAATATGAAGTTTAATGGTCAAGGAACTTTTTGAAATCGATATTTCTTTTTGTTGATGTTTAGTTTAACCGCAAAAGAAATATTATAATGCCCCGCGCCTGCACACAGCGGTCTTCAAGTTGCAGAAAGTTTGACAAAAATGAATCCAAAAACGGGTTTCACAGAATGTTTTCAGCGTATTTGGAGGGTAAAAAAATACAAACCGGAAAATCCTAGCTGATCTCCTTCGTGAGATATTCAATTCGCCAAAAAATTAAGCGATTTGGAAGCTGTATTTTTCAAATTTTTCAGAGACTTCTCTTGTTTTCGATTGTAAATTTTGCTGCAACACATTTGTTTTGCTAAGCCTGTTCATTGAAACTGCCTTTTTTTGGCGACCCATATATTAGATTAGTGACAAATAATGAGTAATGACATTAAGGATGTACGGGAGACATATTTTTAAACTCAGAATTGAATGAAATTTGGTTAAAGTAAAGTTTATGTATTTCTAAAATATCAGATTTTTCGTCCACATAACTGAAGAATTTGTAATCATTTTATTATGTGTACTTATGGGAAATCGTAATATTATGCGATTTCGTTTTATATGTGGCAGAATTGGTACTTCACCTAACATATGGCCTTTTGTTTACTTCTTATTGTATACTATTTACTGTTATATATACTTTTTTTTGTAAATAATGGACACATTATTATTATTATATTTAAAGAACCAAAACTCAGAATATTTTTATGTTCCATATACATATAGGTACACTATCTAAGTACTTACTTGCAAAACCTGAGCTCGATTGTCTATTTAATTTCTAGTTATAATTAACCAAAGGTCGAAAAACATAGTTATGGCCGTTATGTCTCGATCTAACTTAACGAAAAAGATATACTTCAATTATTTGATTCGAAAACGCCAATGAATATCGGTAATGACGTATACCGATCATTCATGTGGATAATTTCTTCAAGAATAAATAACCAAATAATTCTTGCAAAATTTTGCTTCCGTCAGTTGCAGACTTGGTACACTCAGTGCTAAAAGGCTGTAAAATTGACAACGTTTTGTTATAATAACCGCAAATTCATACATATTTACAACAAATCATTGTTAATTAATGGTAGCTTAAGACCACAAGCGCCTGTAACATCTGCCTATTTTGAAATCTTAGTATTTATCGACTTTTGTCAACGATTTTATCTCCCGTACATCCTTAATACGATAGTCTAAAAACTTTACTTCTACTATAACACTGAACTTTTTGTTTGGTATTCACTGATCACGAAACGGTAGCTGTCGTCTAACATAAGGTGAAAAATATTCGGTGTTCACAAATTGCCAATGTAAATTACTCTGTTATGAGCTAATGTAAAAATGCAGTTGTCTCCACGAACATCTGCATTTCACTGCACTAGTGGTAAGGTAAACTGCACTATACTCGATGCAACTATGCACAAACTTATGTACTCACTCTATTTTCACATACGATTTATTTGTGCGGTGTTGGCGAGTCTTGCGGTAAATATTACAATTAAAAGAGGAATGTTAGCTGTAAAATGCACTCCGTTGCAGACATCGTCTTGCTGCTGCAATATCTTGTTTGAAAATAGTGTTGCAGAACCGGCTCTAATAAATTGCGCATTCAGTGCTATTGTTTTCATCTTCGAGATCGAACAATTGTAAATGTAAATATAAATCACAGGTAAATAAAAGTTTTTGAAACTTTAGAACCAAAGAAATACGCACAGCCGCGATCAGTTCCTATCCATCATAGGCCAGGCAACACAGGGTTTGTAGGCGAATTAATAGTCGGAAAGCTGGAAATGGTTTTGATCTTTTCATTTGCGTGTAAAAAGGGTTTTTTAAAGTTTGCACCAAATTTCTGATTGTGCTGTATGACGGGCGTCCCAAAAACCTCTGTATTTTAGGACTTTTTTCAGTTTTTTACCAATAACTCTATTCTCTTATAAATTAAAGTACATAAAATTCTCCATCAAATGAGTATCATATACTTCAAAATGTGAAAAGTCGTTAGGAAGATATGCGAAGTCAAAAAACGGCGATAGTTTTCATTTAATAAAAAAATGTGTTTTTTACATATTTTCGCAACGTAAAATGTAATATATGCAATATATAATGTAATATGTGAATATCCTATATTACATCGTGTATCAAAGTTAACTGGTCAATACTTATCGTGGTCAATACTTGGTGGTGAATTCCTGGATTTTAAAATAAAAGCGCACATTGTGATTATAAATATGTAATTAAAACGTTAAAAATCAACTGAAAGTACAAAATGCTTTGATGGTAAATTTTGATGTGTGGGTAATTAACAAAAAAACCGCTGCCCAAGGAATCACTACTTCCACATCCAGATTCTCTATCCAAGTCACTCACAACGAAAAAACTTTGTATGTGAAAATAATTGTTTATGGAACTTTAATAATATTATATTTGAAATCATCTACCCCAAAAACCCATAAAACGATACCCCACATCGGTAGTGGGGTGGGGGTGGTGATAGGGGGGGTGGTAGTGGGGGGTGGATGAAGTAAAAAAAAATATTTTGAGATTTCTGGTTCCTGTACATGCACTAAATCACATTTTTTTTTCATCCCCTTTAATAAGGAAGTGGGGGTGGCTAATGCCAAAAATTTTTTTGAGACCTCTGCTTCTCTTGTATATACTAAATACCAATTTTATTGACTCTTACCTGCTTGATTTACCCATTTACCCCAAATTTACCCCAATTTACCCCCCAACCCTTCGACAGAACAAGATGAAAATATAATCTAGTTCTAGATCTCGTTAAAGTACATATGTGTACCAAATTTCAAGTCAATATCTCAAACGGTTCCAGAGTAAACGTGCGCACAAAAAAAAGTTACAGACAGACAGACAGACCGACAGACAGACAGACCGACAGACAGACAGACCGACAGACAGAAATTTTTTTTTTTCGCTCAAACTTAAAATCTCGACGTTTCATGACATTCTAAGCCTATTTGGGCAATAAAAATTTTTAAAAATTTTTTTGTCGTTACTATACTTCCACTGGACGTGGAAGTAAAAGTAGAGTATACAAAGTTATGTAAATACAATATCAATTAAGTTTGCTGCGTTTGGAAGTAGAAGCTGAGTGAAGCAATTGGTCCAATTTATGGTCCTCATCATCCAGGTCTTCATCGTCAGGTAGTATTACTTCGTCGTCATTGAAGTTTGGTTCGTCATCAATTTCATCTGGTGTATTGGTACAGGCAATTATAGCATATTGGAGAACATTTCATTCCTTGCTTCCTGCAACCACAAGCATTTCGGCACCCCTTTAAGCATTTGCACGCAGTGTTATCGAGTAGCTCCTGCGGGGCTTGTTCAGCTGTTGATGGCACTGGGAGTAGCCCATGCTTAGTGGCCTTCCAACCCCAGTGAACTGGGTCCATCAAATGACCCTTCCACAAATTAACTTGTAGGCCCTCATTGAGTGCGGTCTAGCAGCTTCTTCAGTTGGAGGAAGAGTAGCCAAGTTAAAATTATTCTGTACTAAGGATTTGGTGAACTGTTTAAAGCGTGTTTCACTCAGAGAACAAGATTGAAGAAGCGATCCGGCATACAAAGCAGCAATTACTTTTTCGCCAGCAGAACCAATTTCATCAGTAGTTGCGTCAAGGTTTTTGAATATATCGACCGTCCTTTGTACCTCCGCATCTTTGTCGAGTAGCTTTACAAATTTCATCTTCCCCTGTCTGAAAACGGCCGATGTTAAATCGCATCCGCTGAACACGTGAAGGAATAATATATTTTCCTCCACTTTATTTGACATTTTAAAGTGTGTCGGGGAATAAAAAACGGTTTCTGACTTTCCTGTTCCAGGCTTCATGACAAACAACCGATCACTATTCGGAGCTAACGCAGTAATAAGTACTAAAGGATATATATCTTCTCCTGCCACAATCACACATTCGGAGTGTGTAGAATTTTCTGTAGCTCTTCTGACAATGGTTGTGTCGGCATCCTCTGCAGCTTGTTCGACAGCGATGTTTTCATCTGCAAATTTCCGAATCAGCATTGAGATGAATCATTTTTTGTTCCCTTCATTCGAGAGAAACTTATCTTTTGAAATTGTCAAAAACATTGTTTCGTCAAATTCAACGTTGCCTGCAATAAACTTGTTCCTTCTAAGGTGCTCTGCAGATTTTGTGCTTTTCTTTGTAGGGTCGTCTGGATAGCCATCAAATACTATGGTTGATCGCGCCCCAAAGTATTTTTTGACATAATCTACGTATTTGTTGAGAACTGAAGAGAACCTTTCTCTCAACTCCCACGGCACTCGATGAAGTAGGAATCCACCGTCAATCACATAGAGAGCACTTTCGATGTTTGACGGAGTATCCACTGGATCAAACAAATCATAGAGAATAGATTTACGTGATTTCCTTATCATTCCTTGTTCATCAAATAAAGATGGTGGGTATGGAGCCAATGTAATTTGCAAATGGCAAATATTACATTCGTCATGTAAAATTACTCTTTTCATAACTGGTTACGTAAATAACTAGTACGTAATGGAAATAAAGTTTAAAAGTCCAATATATGATTTTTCCTTTAAAAATTAAAAAATGGTTGTTTTTTGAACATGCATATCGTCCATACCACTTGACTTTTAATATGTGGTGCTCATTGGATGTAGAAGTTTGTGTACTTTACTTTATAAGAGAGTAAAATTTTTTTAGAAGTGCAGCCTTTAGGAGTTATTAGTGAAAAACTGAAAAAAGTCAGAAAATGTAAAGGTTTTTGGGGCACCCCTTATACAGCACAACCCGAAAATTGGTGCAAACTCCAAAAAACTCCTTTTACATACAAATAAAGAGATTAAAACGATTTCCAGCTTTCCGACAATTATTTCGTCTACACCACCTTTTTTGGCCTATGTTGCCTGGCCTATCAACGGTATCTGTGAAATTTTATAAAGTGGTGTTTCAACATATTGTCTATAATTATCACAGGCACGCAAAAAAGAGGTCTGTTTCATGAATCAGGTGTCCGTTTAGCTTCATAACCCACCATTTTTTTTAATGATGTTTTTTAGGTATTTCGCGATTTACTGAAAACTGGTGGGTGATGAAGGTAAGCGGGCACCTGATTCGTGTTTAGCACGTCGAAATACATAAAGGTTACCTAACGAAGCCCCAGAAACAGACCACTTTTTTTCTTGTGCGCAGCCCCCCCCCCAGAAAGAAAGTGGTCTCTTTCCGGTACGCCAATGGGTAACCTCTACGCATTCGATGTGCTGAACACGATTCAGGTATCCGTTTAGCTCCATCACCCACCAATTTTTAGTAAATCGCGAAAATAACCTAAAGTGCCATAACTATGTATTGCTACAAAACGCTAGAGCTTAGATTGCAGCAAACATCAGCCGAAAGACTTATTCTTACTCAAAGGAGCTCACGTGCCAGCAACTCCGCACCATTTGCAGTCTGCAGTTTCGAGCTGTTGGCTCTCGTCAGTGCAAGGTAGGTATGATGAGAGCAAACAGCTCGAAACTGCAATATGCAAGTGGTGTGAAGTGGCTGGCACAAGAGTTCCTTTAAGTAGGAAAATCTTTCGGCTGGTGTTTGTTGCAATCGAAGCTTTAACGTTTTGTGGCAATACATAGTTTTGCACTTAACGCGGCAAGGCTTGTAATTTGTAATGCAGCGCTCGGAGGGGTATAAATCTGGAGAATAGTTGTTGGTTGCAGTCTGGTGTTTATTCCTTATACATTTAAGGAAGTATATAGAGGAGTTCGACAAAATATTACGTTGATAAATATTCTGCCCTCTAAAAGCATACACCTACTGGTAAATCTTGTTCAAAATTCCAAAAATTGTGTTTATAGTGTTTTCCTTGTGAGTGCGGTAAACACTATGTAGGTGAGCCCCTTTCAAACTAAGACTTGACGAATATAAAAATGATGCTCAAGGGGAGAATTTGATAAATACAAAATTTGTGAACACGTGTTGGATAACAATTATATACTATAAAATTCTGCGAAGGTTTTGGAAAGAGAAAGGAAAGGAATTACAAGGAAACTTAAAACTATTCGCTACTAGTAATAATAAAAGAGATACAAACAGACTGTCAAATTCACATTTTAAAAAGCCTGAAAACAAAAAACTATTTTTTCCCGAAATATTAACAGCTTTTAATTTCGTTTTAATTATTTATTAATCTATTTAATAATTTTGTTTTTCTAGGTGTAAGACGTTTTGCAATAATCAGGACTCAAAAAAAACAAACTATCTTATCGATCTGGGATATCTCTTTCATTAAGTTTTTAAATATTTTAGCAAAAATTTCAAAATACCTATTAAAAAGTAAGAAACTGATGTACCAACAAAAATGTGCTTCAATTTCTTTACAATAATACAAACAGGAAACGAAATGGCACTTTACATTCTTTTACTTGTATTAGAGATGATTTTAATACTTTATTGCTTATGTTCTAACCTAGAGCGATTTTTGTTAATAGTAAAACTTTGAGGTAACGTTTTTAAACCTCTAAGAAACGTGAAAATTGATTTTTATTAACTACTGACCATTCAGTCACGATTTCGTATAAACTGATGAGAAGCGTTTATAAATTGTTAATTTTTGTGCTAGACCATAATTTAGTGGTTGGCGTATTGGGTTTGCAAAAATAGCATAGCTAATGAAGCGGTTTCGATCTTATGAATGAAACTTAAGCAACGGTTTGGATTTTAGTAGAAAGCACACAGCATCGTCTTCTGACTCGAACAAAAGAGGAATAAAATAATAATGCAACATATGAAATCAACGAAGAGTATATCGCTCGTAGACAAAAAATGTTCATAGTATTGTGTTAGTGAACGAATTCTAAACAACTTTCAAGATGTCCGTCTGTCTGTCTGTCTGTTCGTCACATGTCTTGTAAGCACAATAATTAAAAAAAACATCTCGAAATTTAGGCTGTACATTAGCGTTAGTTGTAGAAAGAACCCTACTGTTTTTAAACAAAATCGATCAGCAAATAAAAATGGTATTAATTATTTAAATTTTTTAATATATTTTTTTTAATTTTTGTTTTTTCTAATTGAATCCTCTTCATCTTTTGTATCATTATTTTCATGTATACAGGGTGTTCCTTAATGACATGCTATGTCCGCAACTGCTTAAATTTTTTGCTACAGGGTGTTGATTTTTTTTTATAATCGATATTTTTTAATATCTTAGAAAGTATTTTAGATATTATCAGAGATGGGTCGAGGAAACTTTCCACATTTGATAAAAGTCTAAAAGTATTTAAATAATATAATTGTATGCACTTATTTGGTATCACAATGAAGCTTGCATCATCACAATTCAGATTTCACCAAAAAATAGCCTGCCAATATACCCAATGGAAAGTTAGAAGGAAAACTTACTGGAAACTTTCAGTTTTGAAAACTCCGAAAGTTTCCAGGAAGTTTCCCTTCTAACTTTCCATTGAGTATATTGATAGCCTATTTTATGGTGAAATCTGATTGGTGATGATGCAAGCTTCATTTTGATTCCAAATAAGTGCATACAATTATATTATTTAGATGACTTACAGACTCAAATATGGAAAGTTTCCTCGACCCATCTCTGGATATTATTTTCAAAATTGAAAGTAATATCTAAGGTATGTATGTGTTAATAAGATATAAAACCACATATTTTACTTTAGAAAAGTTATTTTATCGCTCCACCAGTTGCGGTCCTGCAAACATATCCTTTGATATTTTTTACCAAAAAAGTAGTACGCCACTGACATTTCTCTATGTGGATATTTTTTCTGATTAGCCTGACCAATAAAAACATAAAAACGTTTTTCTCGTCGGTCGCACAGCACAGTTCTTGATTAAAATAATTAAATTCAAATTGCTTCATTTAGCAGTATTGACTAATAATTTTTGAACACACAGTTATCTAGTTATCCTGGAATAAATGATGTTTTTACGAACATCATTTTCAAAACAATATTTGTTGACATAAAGTAAATTGTTGGTGTTCAAAAGCATCTCGTCCTATTATTTCTTCGATTTTTAGTGTTTCATTGGATTTATTTAATTTTTTCACTGTTTTTATTGAATATCTCAGTAAATATGGTGAATTATATGAATGCGGAAATGGCGACAATGCATTACGTATATAGTTTCGCAGATGGTAATGCAATAAAAGCCAGAAGTATGTATCCTAATCGTGCCTTGTCAGATAGCCGATTCTTTTCGATTATTCGTTGCCGTCTTTTTGAAACTGGTAGTTTCCAAAAAAGTACCTCCGAAGGTAGACCTCAACTGTCAGAACACCCGAATTTGAGGAAGCGGTGCTGCAGGAAATCGACGAACATCCTGAGACGAGTACGAGGAAGATTGAATATTGAATATTTGTCATCAAATTGTTTGGCGAATTTTGGTTAATTTTTTGTTGTATCCGTACCATATTTTAAGACTACAGGCATTACTTCCCAGGAATTTTCCACAGCGTGTGAACTTCTGACAATGGTACCTTCAGAATCCTACACTAAATCCGCAGTTTGAGTCACAAATTATGTTCACAGACGAAAATTGCTCTTGGAAATGAGTTTTGGTTATGACATGAGCGTTTTCATCAACCCACAGATGATTATTATGCAAATTTTGAATAGCGTTCCATGAAAATTGCATAATAATCATATGTGGGTTGATGAAAACCCTCATCCCATAACCGAAACTCATTTCCAAGAGCAATTATTGGTAATACTCTTATAGGCCCTTTTTTTCTGGACAATCTTACCTGCATTTTTTTCAAGAAGAACTACCTGTGTTGCTTAAAGATGTGCCAATTGCGTTAAGGAATCAAATGTGGTATATGCACAAAGCAGCACCTGTTCATGTTAGTTTAATTGTTCGCGACCATTTACATGTGGTTTATCCTAATAGTTGAATAAGTCGCGGAGGACCTCAGTAATGGCCTGCAAGATCCCCCGGTCTCAATAATTTGGATTTCTTTTGGGGTCATCTTAAAAAACCTTGTTGTATAAAACTCTCACTAGAAGATTTAAGAGAGCGAACAGTTGCCTCGTGTGAAACAATATGGAGTACGCCGAGAATATTTGAACGAGTGCGCAATTCGATGCGAAGATTGGCGGAAGCATGCCTATCATTTTCAACAATTTTTATAAAACGAAATTTATCATTAGCAATGTTAATAACAATTAGTTTCAATTTGAATTTAATTGTTTGAATCAAGAACATTCTCATTGAATAATCAATTAAGATTCCCTAATTTGCTTTTATTGAATACACAGAATTACGGGGTTATACGGCTAAAAGTTTTGCTCTTCGAGAGCTAGGACATCACGGGCTACTCGATTTCAAGATTCCGAGAACACAATCTCATGAATTCCCCTGTTCAGATTCTTCACATACTTCTATTATATTCCCAGAGTTATACAGTTATGCGTTTACGGGTTATGTAGTAGAAGTTAGCTGCTGGAGCGGGCGACAAGGTTCTAAGGGCACAATGTAATTGATTTCCCAATCGAAAGTCTCTTATCTTTTTTCATTGAATCCTCAGGGTTCTGGGGTTATGAGGATAAAGAGATTGCCGTTGAAGAGCTATGGCACTATATGGTGCTTGATTCCAGATTCTAATGTCATAATGACACGAAATCCCCTACTTAGAATTTCTATTTTTTCCGTTGGATCTTCAGAGTTAGAGGTTATGAGGTGCTGGGGTTACGAGATCATGAGGTTGTGGATGTATGACACTCAAGCTCAAGGATCCGAGGTCACAATCTCATTAACTCAATCAAGATTCCCCACTATTTTCGTCAGATTCCCAGGGTTATGGGGTTGAGAGGTTATGGGGTTTTAGGTTTGTATGTGTTATGAGGTTAACACAGAAGCACCGCAATGTTATTAGGGTGAAGTTTTAAAGTTGAATCATTTTTGGAGTCTGATATAAATGAGCTGGGTGAGCAATATTACAATCCGCTTCTTTTGGTGCTAAAAAAAAACCTGACGTGCTGGGGAAAAACTAAGGTCAGATTCATGTTCAGCTGCTCAAAGTATAAGGG